>OZ022329.1:33360275-34771109 GCA_963989225.1 Dromius quadrimaculatus | reverse complement strand
TTCATATACGCTTTGTCACTAGCGACGAACGTGACTCCATTTAAAAGAAGCTATAAGCTATGTACTTATGTTGACTGAAGCTGTCCAAACAAATATAGGAAAGCATAAAGCCCAAATGAGTTTTTAACACAAATAAATATGGAAAATCCGTTGAAAAATTGGGAATCGTCACAACACGGTGTAATTTGTTGTGTTTCTGAGTGTTTGCACATACAGTTGCGCAATAGTGATATGAAACTCCATTCATTTTCAAATCGCGGACGACAAACTGACTCTTCCACTAAGTTCTAAGAGCCAAGACCCTAATTGGTCCTGAATAAAAACATCTGACTATTATTTTTTATGATTATTTATATTATATGTTTTACGATGGCATCAAGATAAACTATAGTGAGCCAGATACTGGACATGTCCGATAGGCTGCCGCAGGCCGGATTGATGGTGGTCGCGGGTCGATGTTGGTCCGCGTGCCGTAGCCTTTCATCAAAGTAATTCACAATATTTTCATTGAGATTCATATGTATTATTGGTATAGTTATTGAGAGTCAACAAATTAATTGGCACAAAACTTATGTTACCTCTCTCTAATGGTTCAATATGAAACAAAGAATATATTTTTCGAATCTCATTTTCATATTTGGAATTAAAAATAGAATATCGCCAAGTTATTTGAGCAAAGATATCGTTTTTGTAGGAGATTGCCATGATTACGACCTACGTAAAAAAGGTGATATTGGATTATCTAGAATTTTTGGAGCGTTTACTCAGAATTGTCTAGTATATATTATTCAATAACTTGAGCGATAAAATCAAAAATCTGAGCAATGTGAAAGCTTTCGAACGAGAGTGTAGGGAATATGTGAGGAAACATGTGGATTGATTTTATGCTTGGTGAAAGACTATTACTTATATTCCGTTATAAAAAGATGACTATATTCAATAGTTTATGTGATAGCAATTCAGCTAGATAAATACTATAACTATTATTTTCACAATAGCAAAATTATTTGTTATCCAAAATATCAATGAGGATCAGATGTTGATGAAGTGGTTCTTCAAACTGAACTATAGTTCACTTTTTGATTAGAAGAAGTTAACTGGAGTTGCTGCGTCGAGCCATGTATACATTGTGTGAATACGACAAAGAAGACACCAGATTTTTATGCGGCAAAATTCAATTCAAAATTCTCGACGCTTGACCTTTCCGCTCTCAATCCAGTAATACAAATTAATGTATTCTATGATGATAACGGAAATATTCCATTGAATAAATAATAATGAGAATTGAAACGACAAAATTATTCATTCAAGTATATAATCTAATAGTGTTTTCACAATCAAATGTTACAGAATAAGTAAAAGTATATAATATTACAGCAAAATTATAGATTGCTGTAAAACATTTCAAAGTATTGGAATTGAAAATTGCGGAAATATCACAACCCTTCTATCTCCTATATTCAGTAATTTAAAAATATTGTCATAAATGTGGAATATTTTTAGTAATTAGCTCACATAATTATGTATTTGAATTCGCTATAACTGTAATCCTACTCAGTATTGACTTAGTCGATATTCAGTTGGCGGACATGATTGACAACTCACAGTTACTGGATGTGCGGTGATTGCCAGGCATCAACTGATAGACAATTGAATGTAGGCCCATTGTTGGATTAGGAATATAAGAGCGTAAGCTAGGAGAAGAGGTGATCCAGTACGAGTAACAGTGAGCGAAATAGTGATCATACAGGATAATAAATCATTCACAATAAAATTTGTGACAATAATATATAATCCAGCAGTGTTTGAACAAGATAGAGAGCCGTGGCGAATGTTTAACATTTGTCTAAGGTCTAACAGATTTATGTTCAGTGTGAAACTTGAAACCAATCAAAAACGTCTAGTTTTATGACACCGTCTTCAGTCTGCTCTTCCTAGTTTGAGTATTTAGAGGTATCTGGATAGGAAAAAAGGTGCGACAATTCTATTATAATGTGATGAATTCCAAAGATAGATCATTTCTATTTATAATGAAGGTGAAGATGGCATTCCATTTACAGCATTAGCAAATATCTTCAACATTAGTAGAAATACAGGCAGTAGTATCTTTTCTGACGTTTTACTGACTCTGTACGAATCTATAGAATTGTGGGTGTTTCGACCAGCCAAGGAAACAGCCAAAGAAACATCATCATTTCAATCTCACCCCAATTGCTGGGCTATTATAGATTGCACTAGTTACGATGTGAAGCTCCAGACACAGTGGAGAAAAGGACACTTATATATTCAAGTTGGAAATCGCATTCCACTGTGGTGTTTTCGATTGCTTTTTTGCCTTGTGGAATGATAATATTTCTCTCAAAAGAATATGAAGCTCATGCATCTGATAGTTTCATGGTGAACGATTCAGGTTTCATAGATTTGATTGAACCTGACGATAAATTTGTGGCTGATGAAGTATTCCTCCACAATAAATCTGAGTCTTCAAAGCATGATTAATCTGTATGAATATTCCCACCATTACCCATGAACCACTAATTTTCCCACGTAGAAGTTATACTATGTTACGATATCGCATCGGTAAGAATCGGATTTTTGAAGTCTTAGATTTTGTTTCCATAAAATGATGCTGTGAATAGACAGTCATGTATACAAGGCGAATTTTAGCAAATAAAAAAGAATCAATAATCAAAGAACAGTGATGTGCAATATCAAAGCATACGTACAATTTTGTACAAATGTGAATGTTCTAAAATGTATAAATTGTATGGAATTGGTGTTCACGAACGGTAGAATAGACTATACAAGTAAAATATCTGAATTTTTTCGACATTTCCATGCATATAACATAAGATATATCTAATATCTAACATGTTCGATTCGACATATGATCTCTCTTTAATCGTTTTTTGTACTTACAATTATCAGAAGATTAAAGTTCAATAGAATAATAAAAATGAAATTCTTATTTCTAAAAGAGCAATACAAGAACTCTTCATCCCTAGATGATAATATGTGGAATTATCGACTAATGAGTACCTGAATTGAAAAGTCTGACGTAGACATCACGTGACTTTCTTGTAAATCATTGGATATATACAATCAAACACAAAATCTCATCATTCCACGGCTAATCATTTCAGGTTTTTTCCTTGTTTTTTCGATTTGAACGGATTTGCGTATCATTATTTTATTTTCGAGCTTCGAAAATAAAATTCTGTAATTCACTTTCTCTCCCTTCTATATCAACATAATCTCGAGTACAATCTATTTGAATATCTGATTTCTTGAATGCTCCAATTCCAAATAATAAATAGTATTGTTTATGAATTCATGAATATAACATTCCAATATAATCTGAATGATATTCAGGATAACAGAATGTGAACTAGTTGATTTATCATTTGCGGTTGTAAACGTTTCTTTCTTGTTATAAGATTTGCTTATTTCGAGTTTTACTGAATCAGGATAACAATCAATTGGATCTTAGAACCTGGGAGATATTTTTCTTAATGCATTTATAGATGATTCCATTACACTGTATGAACTACAATCAAGTTTATACAAATGCAAATCAAACAAAGCAGCAGGTTATGAGGTATGTCTTACTAGCTTTTCAGAAACCTAAGCTCTACATGGGAACATCTTACGAAAATTTGAATGTTTTCGTACATATCTTGACTTGGTAATTCGAAAACTTTCTGTCATTCATTTCTGCGAGGCACTCATGATATCAACTTTCATACGGCCAAACGGCAAAAGCGAGAAAAACGTGAATAAGTTTTTTGCACAATCGAGCCCTCATTTCAAACCCTCGGGTAAGTGGAACACTTCTGCCTAACATTTTTCGCTGATTGTTTTCTCCCCAAGTTTCATTTCGTAAGCATAGCAGAAGTGACAGAGTTGGATCAGTACAAGTATCTTTATAAAAATTTCGAATAGATTTTTATCATATTAGCCACATGGTCCAGCTCTAATTATTCCAGCATTATTTTACTCAAGATATACACACTTATCAAACTTCTTGAAGGCAGAAAAAATAAGATGAGGTACTGAAATGTACGACTATCTGACGGTCTATGATAAAGTCTATGCTATCTTCATTGACTTTCAGAAAGCCTTTGATTCTGTTAACCACAGCATAGTATGGCATAAATTGTATTACTCAGGAGTGAGCTCGATATTAATTCAGATTGAACATAACTTGTATGATGAAAACAATAACAAGACTTCCGATGAAATAAAGGTAACGAAGGGCGTTTTGCAGGGTGAAATCTTGAACCTGTTATTACTTTCACTTTTCATTGAAGATATTGAGATCTTTCAGAGATAATCTCTGCTTAGGTTCAAATATCAATAACCGTGAAGATATTCTAATGCTAGCATATGCTGACGACATAATCATCTAAGCAAATTCCACGATCGATGTCCAGCGTACATTGAATGTTCCTGAAAAATACTGTAAGAATAACCTCTTGGAAGCTAACGGTCAAAAAACCAAAGTATTGCTTTTCAACAAAGAAAGAAGTAGTTCTAATTCAGCATTTAAATACAGAGAGCAGAATTCAGAGTTGGTATCTGAATTCAATTATTCAGGAATAATATTTTCTTCTTCGGGCTTCGTTTTTAGAACTGCACGAGGAATTATTGGAAAAGCTCTAGTCGCCTCACAAAGGGTCAAAATTATTCTATCCAAAGCAAAATCAAATCATTCCAATGGAAAAATTTCAGTGTTGCATTCCATTGTGAATACCACATTGTTATATTGTGCAGAAATTTAGGGCTCCAGATATCACGAGAGCAGTGATAGTTCTTGAATTAGATAGATGAAAAACATCAGAGGAGGATTTGAGAGGAAACAATGAATCTAGATACAATGGTCACTATAAATGGATGGAAAACAATTTTCAAATGAGAAGCTTCATAAACACAGGCATCTCTATTATAGAACAACAAATGATAGGTCAACTATGTGTATCATAAGAAAACATACAAGAATCATTCGTAAAGGAATAAAATATCAGTTAGATGCGGAACATTCTTGCACTTTGTGCAACCTTCATAAACCTGGAGGCTTATTTGATTTTTTCGCGGAATAACATAAACTATGTGATCTATCAAACCCTCCATGATCTTTCTATCAGTTCAATAGATGGAGAAATTGATTTTCTATTTTAAAACACTTTTGCGGCCCTTAGAATACGGGGCTTTATGATTATTGAGTGATGAATTACTTATATAAATAATTTTTCCTTTTATTCTATAATTATAGTTGATTCGCATTAATATGTTGAATTTGAAAAGTAACCTCAGAATATCAAATTTCTCGCTAATTTGAGTATATCATGGATTTATTCATCCCAAAATTTCTATAATTCCACACTGCAAAACAAAAATAAAAAAATATATATATGTATATATATGTATATATATATATATATATATATATATATATATATATATATATATATATATATATATATATATATATGGATTTCTATTTTTTTTTGACTACAAATATTTGTGAATATAATTTTTATTGGGTATACAGCCTTTTTTTGAAGTTCTCATCTATTTCAAACCCTAGCTTTCGCCTCTAATTGGAGGCTTCATCAGGGGAACTAAATTCATAAGCAATAAGACAGGTAACATACAAAAAGCAATAAAATTGGTAAATGATAACTCACAGAAAAGTAGAGAACTAAATTTGAACAGACATTAAATACTTGTTGCCAAAAAACCAACTAGACAAGAGTAACACAATAAATAACCCAAAAAACGTATAAAAATAAATATAAATTATAAATCACAAAAACGGATGGAGAGAAAAATATATGACACCATGAAAAATATTGTAAAACAAGTGGATGAATAAATAAATAATTAATATGTGAATTCGTTTTGCGTAGGAAAACAGATGAATCAAATCAAATATAAAATACTATTGCCCAGTTGCACCGCTATCACTCAACTTTAAGTACGGAATAATTACCATGAGAACAATTTTCTATAAAATGGTAACCATAGATATTATTCTTTTCTTAAAGTTATGTGACGGCGGTGCAACTGGCCATATGAATATGAAGACTTGATTATATTAAAGTAATGCAAACTTAAATTTTGAGTATCAGTTTTTTTATTTAGTGTGTTGCTATGAAGATTAATATGATACATTTCTAGAAATAAATGCTTGACATAATTATCACACTTGTCAAGAATTTCTAGATTTTCAATGTCAGGACAATGGTTAGTTCTATTTGTATGAATTGAGAGTGATTCTTGACTTTAAAAGTCTACAAGTCTGTCCAATATAAATGGAAGAACAATCCTTACAATTAATTTTGTATACAACATTGCTCTGGTCATTGATAGATGTAGAGTCCTTAAGCTTAGTGAATACATCTCTAACCGTGGGGTAATTTAAGAACGTCATTATGAAAGAATCATTTCTCAAAATCTTTTTAATTTTGTCAGACAACGAGGGAATATAGGGTAAAGATTTGTGAATAACATTATTAGAAGAAGCTGAATTGTTGAAATTTGATGATACAGAATTTGACAAGACATGTTCATTTCTATTATTATCATTTCTCATCAAATTAGACTTGATTTCACTACTAATATTATTATCAAAAAGGCTGGATCTATTCGTCCGGCGACCAGACGAAAATATTTTCCAAATTTTTCCGGTAACCGGATGAATAATATATCTTTATTTATCCGGCTAGAAAAAAGTATTATCTACTATCCAATTCTGCATGAATAAGTACGGTATACAAATAGTAATTCCGAGAGTAATTCATTTATTATGGGAATTCAAAATTACCTCCATGTCAGAATCCATGATAACAATGTCAAATGTCTTGAAATTATATTTACTTAAATTACGTTATATATTAAAATTCACAATTATCACACATCCATAATTCTTTTGCCAATCGCTTGAGTCCTGAACATACCAAATGATACCGTACATAACAATTATCACAACCTATCCATTTTTAGTGTTTCATCAAGACAAGATTTCTTGTCTTGATGATCATTTCTTATCTTGTCTTGATTTTCAAGATAAGAAAATAAAAACTTCTTGTCTTGCCCATTTCTTGACCACGCATTTCTTGTCTTGTTTCAAGAATTCTTGATATTTCTTGATCTTGATATATAGGGGGATTCCCCTTTCTCTATTGCTTCATCCAATCCGAACACTCAGTTTAGCGTTAGTGTCTACTCTTTATCCTCCATGTCAGTTATGTTATGAATCGATTCTAGCAATGTTTTCTAAGATTCTCACCAATTGAAATGAATGGAAAGTCTGTTATTTTCATGTTTTAATCAGTATTTGCAATTATTATTTGTATAATGATATGACAATGTTGATAAGAGATAGCAACTCTCTTAGAGTATTGGGAAATCTACCTATACATTTCTTTTCTACATGAACATGAACGATTTTACCACCGGAGGCTGACGACTTATGCTCTCGATATGTATCAAATATTTGTTTCATTCATAGTCACAGATACTTTGTACATCCTCGACATATATATAATAAGGAAAGTATTAGAATTGTGATTTTCTGATAGTTTAAGACTCTGATGAATTTCCACATTTTAGACCCTACTGAACCCAAGAAACATAAGTTTGAATGCAATCGGTTGGTCTGTATGTCTAAAAGTATAATAATTAGAGAACCCGTACGAATTTTTGACTAAAATTTCATAATATTTGAGTTTTTTAATAAAAATGCTAAGTTCAAATTTGTAAATGAGCTTTTTCAACCAGAAAATCTAGAGAGAGACTCGCTATTTTCAATAGTACTTATATTGTAAGGTCTAACTTATAGCCGCCATCTGTCACCATAACAATGACAGCTGTCATTCTGATAAAGGCGCTGTCACTTTGACATGACGCTGTCACTTTGACAATAACGCTGTCAGTTTGACAATGACAAATGTCACTTTGAAAGTTGGTATGACATTCTTAAATTCATTAAACAGTGATGAAACTGGCCATGAAATTTATAGCCGGGGCAAAACAGTAACGGCCACAGCAGATTTTAATATTCCAATAATAGATTATTAAATATGCAAATTTGATGAATTAATCATCAAGATATCAAGATTTCTTGACAAGAAGTCTTGATTCGTGATAGTACTTTCTTGTCTTGTCTTGGGAAATAAAAAATACCTCTTGTCTTGGTCTTGTCTTGATTTCAAGACAGGATCAAGACAAGATCAAGATTACTTCTTGATTCTTGTGAAACACTATCCATTTTTCCAATTTTGAGTATTTATCAATTGTAATATCCAAATTCTTCTGCAGCTTGGAAGTGTTTTTTTGAGAGAACTCTTTTACAACAGTTTTCTCCGCTTTCGTAGTAAAATATAGCTGTTGACATGGAAGGAAGTTTTTATTGGACTGAATTAATCAATTACATTGCATCACATGATTATCTGAATATAAACAGGAATATGACAGATCGACGTTTTTTGAAAAATTGAAAATCAGGTAAATAAGTTCATTCTATCAATTTACCTTTGCATGTATTCAAGTAAATTCTAGAAAGATGAATTATACCAGGAACGACTTTAGAGATTTAATTTTATCACGATGAACTATCCTCACCAAAATTTAATTGAATGACAGATAAAATACAGGCTATTGTCTTGCACGCAAAAAAAAAATTACCGGACGAATAAAAATATCTCATTCCTCCGGTAGCCGGATCATTAGTCACTTCGTATCAAAAATGTATTTATTGATGAAATATGAAGGATAGCCATTATCTATGAAAATATTTTTCAATTTAATCAAATTTTCATGAAGATATTTATCATCCGGAATATAAGAAACTCTATTTTTTGAATTTATCAAGGTATTGATTTTCTGCTTCAGATTATGTTGAGAAAGAGAATGTAAATAACGCTTCGAAGAAATTGGTTTTTGAAACCAACTCAATTCAATTTTGTTATGAACATTTCTAAACAAAAGAACATCTAGAAATGCTATTCTTCTGTCAAATTCTTTTCCAACTGTAAATTTGAGAGAAGGATCTAAAGAATTAGATGTCAGAAGTAATTCAGAGTTATTATCTTCCTTGACAGATAGAATAATGTCATCTACAAATTTTGTGATAAAAGGAATATTGAAAGAGAGTTTTGAAATGCATGTATCAAGGAGTTCATCCATCACAAACTGGGATCAGATAGGACTGATAATACTGCTCATAGGACAACTTTTTATTTGCTTATGAAACTTATTCCTGAATTGGCAATAATTTGATCCAAAAATGAAGGTCAGTATCTCAGTGAATTGTTCTAAGCCTAATTTACAATGTAATGAAATTGAATTCCAATTTTTAGGAATGACAGATGAAGCCAAATCTTTAGAAATGTTACTGAAAAGCGAAACTACATCCAAGCTAATCAAAATATGATCATCTGAAAGCTCAAAGCCTCTAATAAATTCAGAAAAATGAAAGAAATCCTTAACATAATATGGATTATCGATAGTATAAGATTTGGAGAGTATATCAGTTGGGAAAGAACAAAGAAGTTTTGTATTAGGTGAATTGATAGATGATATTACCGGACGTAAAGAAAGAGAAGGTTTATGAATTTTTGGAGCACCATAAAATTTTGGGGATACAGCATTATAGAACAGTGAATCCTTGGCTTCTCTATCAGTAATAAGTTTTTTCAATTTAAGATTTACATATATATACATATATATATATATATATATATATATATATATATATATATATATATATATATATATATATATATATATATATATATATATATATATATATATAATCAAACACAATATCTCATCGTTTCACGGTTAATCGTTTTGGATTTCAGCCAAGTCGGTTGCTATAGAAACAATAGGCCATTTATTTCATACTACAGCACTCCTTAATTCTGATTTCCAAAGTTCTACGACTACCAATAGATCTAAATTCATGCGCAGAATTGAGAAGTAAAATCCTACTGAAGTGCACTTACGGTTAAGTCCGTTATGATAATAGTAGGCAATCATTCAGATGCAGATTGAAATACTAAATTTCAATATTCTACACCTAATAATTTCGAATTTATGCGAAAAATTCCGGAAGACTGTCAAGTAAAGTGCACTTCTGGCTCGGTGGATCTCAACAAAATAGGATATAAGCATCTAGCCGGTATAATCGTCCTAAATACTGAATTCTAACAATCTACGTCAGATCGTTTTGGATTTTTGCGGAAAATTCAAAAAATGTTTCGAATAAAGTGCTCTTCCGGCTCAGTCGATAGCAATTCTAATGCAGGGTGTACAACTAGATATTATAGAAGTGCCTAACATAAAATTTGAATATTCTACGACTGATTGCTTAGAATTTATGCGGAAAATTCAAAAAGTCTACCATATAAAATGCACTTTCGGCTCAGCCGATTGTTACAAAAATAGAAGATGACCATTCAGATGCTACAGCAATTTCAAATGATAAATTCCAGTATCCTACTGCTGATCCTGAATATAATAATCTCATTCAGTTGTTTTCATTCAAGATATCTAATATAACAAGCTAACAAACAAGAAAAGATCTCTTGCAAATTCAAATATACTATATATTCATTCCGAAATTTCTATAGATCTATACTTTGAAATACGGAAAGATCAAAATGTATTAGATTCAATTAATTGTGTCTTAGGTAATGTGGTCTAATATAATTAATTGGAACACAATATCAAATTCCTCGTCGATTCTAGTATATCATATTTCCATTTTCTCCAAAGTTCTGATGATTTCATATTATAGAATACGGAAAAATCAAAATGTATTAACTTAGAAACGATGGAGGTGGCACAAGGACCAGAATTACGTTTATTCAAAGACAGAGGACGTTCCGGCGCCGCAGCGTCTGGTCATCATAGGCTTAAGAAATGCGAGTTTTAAATTTAATTTTGACAAGCATGGCACATGGTCCCTAGATTTTCAAGTATTCAAAATAGAATCCAAAAAATAATTATGATGAAAGAAATATTACGATTTCACAATTGAAATAATAAGTATAAATTGATGAACAATTTAGAGAATTGATCGGACTTATTGGATAATATAAATATAGCAGACGTAAATATGGCTACAGCAGCACCATCTATTATTGATTACCACTTGTTACGACTCAATTTAGACTCTATTCCTAGATATGAAGGAAATCCTCATATTTTGAATATATTCATAGATAATTGCTAAAATTTAATCCAGTCATTCAAGAGTTCAGATCCAACATTCCATAATTTCTTGATCAGAGCGATTTTAGGAAAATTAACTGGTCGCGCACAACTTTTGATTGGATTCAGAACAGAATTAAAAACCTGGAAAGATATTGAAACAGCATTGAGTCTCAGTTTTGGAGATCAGAGAAACATTGATTGTCTAGTTCAAGATTTAATTTCTTTAAAACCACAAAATAATTAATCACCATATAACTTTGGCGTAAGATGTCAAATACTCTACAAATTCCACCCGCTGAAAAAACATCACAAATAAAAAATTATGACGATCTAGCAATCAAAACATATATTAGAGGTTTATTACCGAACATATCAACAAATGTTAGATTAAGAAATCCTGATTCCTTAGAAAATGTCATGAGCCTTGTCATAGAACAAGAAAACATTCTTTATCCAATTCAAAAGCAGAATACTTTAAATTTACAAAGCTCTTTCAGACCAACGCAAAGAATAGTACAAACAAGACAAACTGTACCTACGAATGCAACATACATTCCTCATATGCAACAATTCCCCGCAAATCCAAATTCTCATAGATTTATACAACAACAAAGACCAAATTTGATGCCTATTCGATCTTATCCGTTTCATAGAACAAATAATCAACCGAATTGGCGTCCCACTTATTATGTATAACGTCAGGCTCAAAATAATTTTGTACGTCTTAAAATTTTATGCCATTATGAGGACAGCAGAATTTTCCTCAAAGTTCTACTCGTCGTAATCAAAATCAAAATCAAAGAGAGTATAGTCCAGAATCCATGGATACTACACCTGCCCAATCTGGGATCAAATCACAACAAAAGCCATTCACATCTTCGGCACTTTATAACCAAAATATCAATCAAGAAAAACCTAATATTCATTTTGAAAATTGAAACTATGCAAAAAATGGAACCCATTGGAATTATACATGTGAACAGCCTTTGTATGACAATTCTGAGACAGATTATGGTCATTTCCATGCTGATTATGACGGATCAAGTTGTACATTTGATAACAGTTCATAGACTTTGAGAATTACGAAGGTGAACAAAATTTTCCTTTGATCCCATGCAACATGAATCAAACTTAATCCAGTTGAATGTATTAAGAGCAAACCTACCCTACATTCTTATTCTCGAAATTGACGCAAACTTTCTAATCGATACCAAAAGTACTAAAAGTTTAATGAATCTCAATCCACCTTACAGATTTCATCAAAATTATATTTTCAATGAGAATTTCAACATTCAAACAGCTCACTATATTTTATTTTACAATGAAGTAGTCAAAATTCCACATTTTGAGAATTTTAATGTTCCTGAAAGTCATAAATTTCAACTTTTTAAATTTAGTAATAAATATGATGAACTTACAGGCATAGATTTATTGAGAGAGTTGAACGCAAATGTTAATGTGAACACAAAACCATTATGTACCCCTTTCGCAAATAATCCTATAATATTTGAACCTGACAATGACAAGACATCGCGAGATAATTTTAAAATTATTTCTTTATTATACCTTCACGAGTTGACATGATAGTAAAAATTCCAGTTGATCAGAAAAACGGCATTGGATTGTTAAAATATATAAACTTTGGAAACGGTATTGAAATACCTGAAGCAATAGTTAATGTTTTAAACAATTATGCAATAACTTTAGTGATAAATATCGAAGAACACCCTGTGAAAATTGATATCCACGAATCTTTAGATATTGAAATCTTAGATTCCATAGATTTGAGTTTTGTTAAGAAAATGGAAATTGATAACGACGGATTGGAAATTGAATTCAAAAAATTTATTGAAGCAAAATTTGAAAAATATAGGAATAGACCATTGTAACAAAGAAGAAGAAACTGCGATAAGAAAATTATGTTACGAGTATAGAGACATATTTTATTCTGGAAATATTCCTCTCAGTTTTTCGAATGAAATCACACATGAAATTAGATTGAAAGATGACTCTCCTATTCATGTAAAATCATATAGATTTCCCGAAGTAAATAATCAAGAAGTACGCGATCAAATTTTTAAGAATGTCCAATCAAGGAGTAATTCAAAATAGTATTTCACCGTGGTCTAGTTTTAATCTGGATAGTCTCAAAAAAATCAGACGCATCTGGTCGTAAGAAATGGAGATAAGTTATCGACTACAGAAAATTGAACGAATGTACTATAAACGACAAATACCCTTCACCAAACATCGCGGATATTTTAGACAAACTAGGTAAGGCGAATTATTTTTAAACTCTCGACTTAGCGAGCGGATTTCAACAAGTAGAAATAGATTGCGAAGACGTTCAAAAGACAGCTTTCATAACTGAAGGTGGACATTCCGTGTTTAATCGCATGCCCTTCGCATTGAAAAATGCCCCTTCCACATTCCAACGTGTCATGGATAATGTCCTTCGAGGGTTACAAAATGAAACATGCCTCGTATATTCAGACGACATAATATGTTACGTTCCAATTTCGCACCTTGTTCCCATTTTCCCATTTTCCATATTCTAGACTTCTAACCATTCATTTAGCTACAATTTGAAAATATTGATAATTGTTACTTCAAATAGAATCAGATTTTACTTACAAAGCATTTGTTATTGTTGTTTGACAGATCGATAAATAATTTTTGAATGGGTTGTCGTTCCGACAAGTCCAAGAGTTTTTGAATTTTAGTTGAAATAGTTGCCATAGGGGTCACTAGCAGACAGCGAGAATTCAGATATTGTCAAATGATTAAACGTTTTTTCATTTGAAAATTAAAATTACATTCAAATCATATTGACCAACACACAGCACAGCCCTGAACGGATGGTCACGCTGCAAAAATAAGAAAAAAGGCTTTCACCATGAAGCCAAAGCCAAACCAAAACGCTCTAGAGGAACTTACCGCTAGAATTACTGCACTTGAGCAGGGCCCTCAGTCCGAACGGAGCTCACTGTAGATTTGAGAGCTACAAGCTCGTAAAATAAAGATACTCGAAGCCGAGTACGTGAAAAATCTGAAAGAGTCAGACGAAGTCTTTGCTGAGCTCTAAATGTCTCACTGTGTGAAGCCAGCAACACTGACAGTCTGGATGAAGAAGAAGATGATTTCAGCGTTGTCCGACGCGAAAAAAAACTGAAAATTGATATTCAGCAGCACAAGGTCCCCACTCAAAACATGTTTGGTGTTTTAACAGTGGAGGAGATAGATACAGCCTCTGTCTCTCAAAGCACTGAGAGCTCAACTGAGAAAAGATCTCCATCATCGATCTTTTTGAAGAACGTCGAGAAATGGTCGGCAACAATTAAAGCAATCAAAAGCCAGAACATTGAGATTGAATTCTCTCGATCGACGGCAGACGCGATGAAACTGCAACCCAAAACCATCAACGACTACAGAAAATTGCAGTATCTTTTCAAAGAGGCCAAGTTGGAATTTTGTACATTCCGGCTTAAGAACGAAGTTCTACTACAAGTGGTAATCCGAGGGCTCCCTCTCCCAATCACATGCGATGAGATCATTGAAGATTTGAAGGCTTCAAACTTACCAGTGCACAATTGCTACCGCATTGGTAAATTTCAAAACCTTGTAGTAGTCAACCCAGAGAGATCAGAAGAAGGTAGAAAAATTTACGAAATGACCGAGCTTCTCTATGTTAAAATAAAAGTAGAAACCAAACGCAGATCTCGCGCTCCTGGCCAACGTCATCGCTGCCAGCGATTTGGCCACTCCTCAGCTAGGTGCAACATCAGCTGACGCTGCGTTCGCTGTGCAGATTCTCACCCACCCAACGATTGCCTAATCAAGGACAAAATGCAGGAGAAGCCTAAATGCGCAAACTGCGGATGCAAACATACCGCAAACTATAAAGGCTGCCCCAGCTACAAAGCAGCTCTCGAAAAGAAACTTGCCATTCGCGCTTTCACGAGAACGTTGATATCCAATTCATAGAGAGTGTGCATCGTGTAGTTCGCAGAGAACTCTCCAGAACTTGCGAAGAGCACATCAAATTCACAACACCGAGCGAAGTGAAAACAATTCTGAATAGCACGAAGCTCAGAAAAGCACCGGGTCCGGATGGCATCCCAGGAGCCGCTCTCCGTTCATTGCCAATAAAAGCAGTAGCGGCCCTAACAAACATCATCAACGCGATGTTACGACTGCATCATTTTCCGCAAGTCTGGAACGAAGCAACTGTTATCGCTTTTCCAAAACCAGGGAAAAACCTTACGTTTCCCCAAAACTACAGGCCCATAAGTCTGCTGAATCTTTTGACAAAAGTTGCGGAGAAAGTTATACTGACCCAGCTCACGGAGCATACCAAGAAACTGGAAATCCTTCCTGATAGCCAGTTTGGATTCCGAGCGAATTACTCAACGGTGCAGTAACTAGCTCGGGTTATTGATTTTGCTGCTGAAGGCATGGAAAGCAGAATGGCAACTGGCATTGTGTTCTTGGACGTGGCCAAAGCATTCGATCGAGTCTGGCACAAAGGGCTACTCTACAAACTCTTTGAAAAAAGATATCCGCTGCATATGATTCAACTGTTGGCATCATATTTGAAACAAAGAACATTCAGGGTACGCTATCAAGGGGCTCTTTCTATGGAGAAGCAAATAATAGCAGGAGTAGCCCAAGGGTCACTTCTATCGCCGCTACTATTTAACATATTTGTCAGCGACATGCCACAGCCCATGGATCAAACGGTGACAGCACTGTACGCCGATGATACAGCGGTGCTCTACAAGCGCCGCAACCCAAAAATCATCACGAAACATTTACAAGGGGCTGTAAATGATATCGAAGAGTGGTGCACCAAATGGCGTGTTCAGGTGAACCCCGAAAAAAGTTCTGCCCTGCTGATAACTCGCAGAAGAATTCAGCCATATGAAAATATAATAATGTACGGTCGCCCAATACCGTGGCGTGACAAAGCTGTATACCTCGGTGGTACAGTCGACCGAAGATTGAACCTTCACGAGCACATCAACAAAGCCGTCAACAAAGCTAGAACTTCTTTTATACAACTCCTACCGCTAGTCGGCAGGAAAAGTGAATTGTACATAAACAATAAAGTCAGATTGTACAAAACAATCATCAGACCACAGATGCTGTATGCTCGTGCACCGTCAGCACAGCGCAGATGTCTAAACTGCAAACACTCCAAAACAAAGTATTGAGATGTATAGTGGACGCACCGAGATACGTCAGGAATGACACTATACGAGATGATTTGAAAATTCCCACCATTAAAGAATTTATAGTCAAGGATGCAACAAAATTTTTCGCTGAAGCGGAAAGTCACAAAAATTCAGCAGTCAGAGCGATTACAGACTTTGACGAGCAGAAGCGTACAAAATATCGTCGGCCTAAACATGGGCTGCTCGATATCGTCCAATCTACATGAGATTAGCAGATGAGAAACGTGGTATCCACAATTCATCACATCAAGATACCAAGCATTGAGATCGGAGCAAGAGAGCCATTGGCTCAAGCTCCATAAAAGTGATACAACCAGAGAATCAATAAATTATCATCGCCCCATATAGTGTTGTTGCAGTCCAAAAATGTAGTAGAAAAAAAAATAAATAACGCATGTGAAGTGAAAATTAAAGACATGACTTTAAAAGCTTTTCAGTGCACAAAATTTAGTCATGTTAATATTAATTCACCAAATTTGCCCACAACCATTGATCAGCTTAACAGAACATATCTGAATTATAATAAAATTGAACTAGATTCTATTAATTTCAATAATAGATGACGGAGAAGAAAAATTGAATGAAATTAAACATACACCCATTTACTATGATAAAACTAGCATATATACAGTTATTTTATATACAATTATTATAACAATTATTTTATGTTTTACTTTGAATCATTTTGTTCAGCGAAGGAAGCTTAACAGATCACAAGGACGACCCAATGTGGAAATCGAAATGTCACTGAATTCTTTGGCCAAAACCCCCATAGTTCTCGACTAGGACTGGAGGAGTTACATCTTGTAACCAGCTTACTTCACTAGAAATAGGAAGCCATATCCTGTGGATAACAAAATATTATGAATAAGACTTTTGTATGTGAAAACATAGTTATAGTTATGATTGTGAAGAATACTTGTCAATAAACTCCAACCTGTAATTTTTTTCTTTTTTAAACTCATTCTTCTCATCACGAAAAAACATTACTAAATTTCAAATTCACATTTTTCAAGCTGATGAGCGCTGGAACTTCCTGTGTCTTTAGATGACCGTGATTCTGTTTACGAAGTTATTTTGGTTCCTTCGCCACTCCCATCGTCTCTTTAATAATTCAATTAGATCACTACTTTTGGAGATAAAATATTTCAACCTCATTTCATTGTTTCTTGACTGAGTCGTCTAGATGAGTAAACACACAATATTGAATGTTCCTCTAGTTCAAACATGGCTACTCATTACAAGATTGAGTTAATTTCTTTAATATGTATTATGATGTATTATTCACTACCATTGATAGTTGTATCTCAGTTGTTATTGATCTATACATGTTTTCAGAGTTATATTAGAATAGATAGACTTATTTCCAGTTCCAATTCTGTATATTCATTTCTATTTTGATGTTTCGATTATCGGATAAAAAGTAGAAACATCAAAATAAGAATAAATATGCAGAATTGAAATAAAAAAATCTATTTATTAGTTGGTAATATCAACTCACGATGGTAACTTGTATGTGGAACCAGACATCACTTGTTTCATTTGTTCGTTTCGGTCTCCAATTCTGAGAAGGAATAATTTTCAAGCTCATTGTCTTGCTCTATGAACTCATATTTGTCGGCATTTTGTTCTGGCTTATCCAAACTCTCGTTAAGATTGTAATTCTGTCTAATTGTCTTAGTTGACATATATTTTGAGTCTTGACTGCTGGATCATTTTCATTGGCTTAGGTTGGAATGCTCGTTTCGTGTCAACATGATTTTCTTTATTCTGACTGGGAGCGGTAGATTTTGGTTGATTTGTATCATTATTGAATTGAATAGGAGAAGACTGAATTGGTTGAGTTTCTAACTATTTTAACAGTATATTGAAGCTGAAATTTTGCTTATGTTTAACATTTGTGATTATGCGAGAAATAAGATTTATTTCTTGATAAACACCGATATTCCTCTGAATAATCAGATTGTTCAACAGTAGATGATCCTCTTACTAATGAAGGTAAGAGAATCATAAAATGTAGAACTACTGATTTACGATTATCTTCAATTATTGCGTTTTTCTATCATTGATTACTTTTGTATATATTAGCTGAAGCTATCAGTACATCGTCCACTGCACTAACCAGATTATTCAATATTTCTATATCTTTATCATATCAAGGACAAATTACAAAAGGGTTTTCGAATTCTGAAAGCGTGGCTATAGCCATTGTTAAAGTATTTGATTATTTTATCGGCTTGGCTCCAAAATTAAGCCTTTTATAGTATTATTCGGAATATTATTGTTTTCTGATTCGTTATAAGAGCACAATTGATTCTTATGTTTCTCTAATCTCACCGACTACGCTAATTGGATATTTCAGCACAAAATTTCAAAAAAATCTACTCAATTTCACATGTTCACTTCATACAAAAGAATATTCGAACAAATGAACCATTTTTCTGGGATTCAGGGGTTTTTATCACATTTCCTGTCATACTGAGAAAGTACTGTCGAAATTGCTGACATAATAATAATTGTTGTAGGATAGGGTTTCAATAATATATTACCTGAGCAAAGTCATTCATCAAAGCATAAAAATTTGAAAAAATTTGGCGATAATACCACGAGTGCTTGAAAATAACCGATAATTTTGATTGAAGCTTGTTGTTCCTAGTTTCACGAGCTCGAAGAACGACTCAAATTTGTACAACAAGCTTGAATGGACATTATCATGTGAATTTCCAACTACAGAAGGTATTCAGAAAGAATATTTCTGGCATGTCATGAAATTAAAATAAAATTCATTGAAATGACATAAACTGCCACCAAATACTGTTTTAGGATACTACTGGATTTATTGAATGAGTTCTCAATTTATTTTTGTTGATTTCATTTCCTTCAATTGCATCAAGCCGATTCATTTTGACAACTTCTGACAAGTACTCAGGAAAAATGGAGTTGCTTCTGAATTTGATATTTCTAATTCACAGTACAAACACAATGGCTGGTACCACGAGCTCTGTTTTTGGCGCTTCTAAGAGCGTTGTATCAAGATGTGTTTTAACGAAATTAGAATTTTTCCAAATACTTTAGAAAATAATCTCCAGATACAAATTACGAAAAACACATATGTCTACAAGAGTTATTTGAATATTTTCCTTTAAAATAGCTTGAAATATTCATATTGCCTTAAAACGCTTCTTAAAATAACGCTGCTAGAATAGCCAAAAACAGAGCTTGTGGTACCAGCCAATATGTTTCATTCGTTTGTGTTGTCAGAATAGTTTGTTATTGAGAATTTTGCGTTGTTTGGACAACGTGAAATCTCTGCTATAATTTCTTGATAATTTCAGTAGTCTTATAGGAGAATTTATACATGTGTGGTATATTCAAATAAATTTTTCTAGAAGTCTCTCCGACAATAATATTCCCATCTGATGTCTGCTCTTACATCTCCGAATGAAGACAACAATAATATTGAAGATTATCACCCATATTTATTTAGGAAAAGTGTATACATATATTTTATTGGAATCATAGTCCAGTTCTCACCACATCTCATTGGAACAACTATACATTAAGAACGAGATTCCAATGATATTATCTTTGCGTGTTAAAAAGGCAGTTTCATTCACATAATTACCATGAGTACTTCAAATTATTTGCATCAATATCTCAAAGAGACTCAAAGATTTGGAAATTGATTTTCTGCTATTCCCTCAAGAAGCAGTACCAAGAATGCAGCACTTGGAAGAGGAACATGTCACAACAATAAAAATATCAGATTCAGAGATATTGGAAAAGAAAAATCGAAATAATTTCCATTGAAATTATTCTCTGATCTTCAAAGGCCGGTTCACGATCAATTTGATTCACAAATCTAGATTTTTTTTAATGATGAATCCTGCCAATTGTGAACATTAGCTGACATATCAGACACTGGAAATTGAGGACTGTCAGAGATAAGATACCAAAATTAAGAATATTGTGGAAGAGCATTCATATTTATATAACAAAAATAGAAAATTCAGCCGAAAGTCAATTCTTTGTGCGAATAAGAGGGACCTGGTGTTGAAAATTGACTATTCGAGGAATCAGTCCTAGGTGTCTTATAACTCATAAAATGAACGAGAATGAGGATCTTGGAATATGAGTTTGGATCCCTCAATATTTCCATTGTTTCCACAGCATAAAATTTGTCACAATCATTTAGTGACATCCACTTTATTGTCATTCTTATTTTATTTATTTTTTCAATCATTTCAAAAGTCACATTTTACATCGCCAGAATGCTTATATCCAGACAAAGTGAGTTCCAGATGCTGAACAATATTCCATCTGTAGACTTGCGCCTCTATTGAGACTGAGACTTTGAAGTTTTTCGGTGACTATCAAATCTAATTTTGCTTCCAAATCATGAATAACTTGCAAGAATTCATGCCCAAATTGCACTACTGAGCGTTCTAGCTAAGTGAATTCTCTATCATTTCTCTGGAACTCATTTGTAGCTTCGTTCTTCAATTATGTGGCAATTTCTTCTATTAATTCTTTTATTACTTTTATCTTCTCTGCTACGGTTCTCTTACTGATAATATTTCTTCTGCTACAATTCTTTTTGATGATCCAGGTATTTTACTGTCCATGGATTCCAAACCTTCATCTTCTTCTCCTTAGCTATAATCTGTTCTGTTATGGTAGCTTTTATATTTTCTGTAGATTTGGTTATCTTCTTTTGCACAGCTATCATCTGTTCCGCGGGGATTTCATTTTGTGTAGCTGCCGACGACTTATTGAACCTTATCATCATCTCCAGCTGATCCTGCATCTCACTGGTAGTCATGCTTCTTGTCGTGGGAACTTTTAATTGTTCCAACACAATTTTTGAATACACACGGAATGGAAATTTTTTCCTCTTCAGAATTTTTTTTTTGTCTCTTACTATCGCTTATTGGTTTTGAGTTATTGTCAAAAACTGAGCCACTCTTTCCATCGAAAGTTTCCATTAATAATAATTGAAATTTCTGTTTACGAAAAATATGCCTTTTCTTGAATATTATTTTGAGTGGAATGAGCTATTGATCATATTTATTGAGTCCTTAGAACAATTTTTTGCAGAAATCCCTCTTTCTCTCCATAGTAAAAAAAAATATTGCGGAAAAAATACAAGGTCAGAATAGAACTACAAAATTCTCCATCCACACAAAGTGATTGCAGGACAACTTCTCTATAAATCAAAATCAATAGCACTGAGACTTGGTTGAACAGTCTCAGTTTATAAATAGTTCAGTTATATTATTGAAGTCACAATTTCTGGGGGAATTGTTACCATCAAGAATAAAATAACTTGACTATAGATAAGCTCAAATCAAACAACTAGCCATAAGGTCCGATTTTACAATCTTTGGTGTTTCCTGAGCTTTGCTGAATTATATTTGTAACGATTCTTTCAACAATCGTTAGCTTGGTATTCAAACTGAACTTAGGACAGATCAAAGATTGTGCAACTGGGCCTAATGCTTGGTTGCACAATCTGACCTTATTTACAGTGTAGTTGAACGGAACCAAGGAGCTTAGAATAGAAAGGAGGGAGCATGAGGTTATAGTCTGGGCTAAGGAAGTGAAGCCTTGTAGAAACGGACGAATACCACCGTTGGTTCCTGTTTGGAAGAGATTAGACGTCAGTTTCCGAACAAAATTGCACTTGTCCTTGATTAATAAACCATGATTTGGGTACTGGTTGGAGTGGCTTCACTTGGGCATCCATTTGCTCTCTCCTTTATATTCTTACCTCCATGAATAGAGCCTATTTACCATGGTTATAATTGCTGGAATTATTGTTGTTATTGGAAATGAACCCAGTTTAACTGGATTATAGTTGGGCTCTGATTGAACAACCAGGCACTAATGAGATATTGATATGAGGATGATATATTATTATAAATAATTGTGTATCCAAATAATTTGCGCTCATAAAAACAATATTATTCAAGAAAAGACTAACTTCAATATGCACACATACACACTACTTGAGAAATACTCATTGTCAATACTTTTTTTCAAATTCCATTCGTACTATGTGTTGGGAATTTGACTCAGGCTATGGTAGTTTCTTGTACTTGTTTCTCGAAGGACCACTTGTATGCATCTTAAATATTTATTATCAACACACAAGAACGTTATCCACAGTAATTCATATAGCAGACACAATAAACTTATTTATGCGTTGTAAAAAGAATAAAAACTTATTTTAGACAAAAACTGTCTACGTTTTATGAATAGTAACTATTACAGTGCTTTAAATACTTGTTGCAATAACTTGTTATGATACTGATTGCTTGGAGGGACAACCTCTCTTTCGAAAGACTGCCTCCACTACAAAAAAAAAAAATGAAGAGGATGACCCAAACACTATGATGCTATTTGAAGAACTATTGAAAGCATTATCATGTTATCTGGGACAATGGAAAGAAAATGGTGAATATCATAGAAAATCAGAATAAAATGTAAATATAATGATTTATTAATATTAATTGTGAGATTCAACGCAGAAGACATAGTTGGCCAGATTTTCGGTAGAAATAGTGGGTCCTTGGCAATTGAAAATATTGAATACTCTACAAATCTAGTGATTCTGCAATTATTTGCTATAATCTAAGGTAATTTTCCAGCAAAGAATGCATTCACTTAATTTGTATTCAAAAAGAAAAACAGAAGTGCTATGAGTCCACTCACCTATATAACTCTTTTATTTCCCATTTCAAAAATAAACCTAGACTTAGTTTTTCTCCACCATGACTGAGTTCACTGTGAATCAATCCTCAAGTGCAGTTGCTCATTTCTCTCCGTACCTAATTTTAAGCGTTTACGCAAATATCCAATGTGATAAGAAATCAGCCCTGGTACCACATCGAGTTGACATTGACATATTCTCATCTCGTCTTGAACTCCTAATTCTTCTTATTATCATCTAGATATCATTTTCATAAAGAGATAGCCTGATCTAGTTCCTGTCATGTCTCTCTGATTAATACTAATCAGAATCATATCCAGCTTGCATAGTAAATTAAAAATTAAAATCAAGTCAACGTCTTTGTCAACTTCAAGTTGTTGTTATTCCACCACTGGTCTGGTGCAGTTGGCGAGTGCCCGTTTGTGAGCATCTCATTCAAATATTAGTTTTGTACTAACAATTTGTTGAACAAAAATGTGTAAGTATCATTTTCTCGACTTTCATCCATCAGTAAAATGTAGTTTCTTGTATGAAATACTTGATAGATCACAGCATATGTATTGACGAAGAGCAGATGAACTAGGACTTAATATAGTTAATATAACTCTCTCAAGATGAATCATTGTTGTTGTTATTCACAATAGTACGAATCGTTCGAATATTGAACCTCAGATATCGTAGAAGTATCAAATAATATCATGTGTGTTGGATACTTTTCTCATATTTCAGGTACAGAATACGTTCATTCAACAGTGGAAATTAGACATTCTATCTGTAACTTTGATTTCACAACAGTTGAACATTAGGTTAATAGCTTGTGTTGGTAGAATTGATTTCAGTAATGAATTATCAGTAGATTTTACATGGATCAAAAACTGTGATTACAATTTTTTTTGCTAGAATCCAGCATATCTTCATATTACTTCACGCTTATAAATCTCCATCAAGAAATTATGCTTAAAATTTCAATTTTATCTCCCATGTTGGTGCTTCAGTCCATGGCGTGGCTCAAGCCTTTAGTTCAGGAAATCCAATCAAACAAGATACAAACCAAGTTATACTGTGAGAAAAGCTAATCTTTGTGAATCTATCAACTAATTGCAAGATATTCAAACGGAGAAATCTCAGTTCTCCGGTTTTTTCAACTTCATTTCGACAAAATAGTTCATAAAAGAGACTTTATCATAACCTGGATTGTAAATTCAGTTCGCAAGAGATCAATTGGGTGCTTCTACAGACCTCTTATAAATTTTTTATTGATATTTGATATGAAAAAACTAAGTTTTACTTGATTATTACTTACTTGTACTAAGTACAAGGAAGTATTGTGAAACCGACCAAATTCACCCATCGGGATTTTGATGAAAATATCAGTTTTGAGCATCCCTGAATCCATTTTGATTATTTTTGACTTGATGTCGGTACGTACGTGCGTTCGTGCGTTCGTAACTCGCAAATCTCAAAACTGGTTGAACGTATGATGTTGAAATTTCATATTTGAGACTGGTATAGGGTCTAGTTGTGCACCTTGCATTATGGTTTCAATCGTCTGTACCAGAAGTGTACTTTACTCGAAGCGTTTCTCGAAATTTTTTGATAAATCCAGATTGATCAACGGTGAGATGTTGAAATTCAGTATTTGAATATGATATGTTGTATCAGAATGGTTATCTGCTATTTTGGTATAAATCGGCTAAGCAGGAAGTGCACGTTAACCTGAGCTTTCTCCGAAGTTTTGAGTTTCAATTGAATTTTTGAATAATCGTGAGTGCGAATACCAGCCATCAATATTTTTTAGCATTGCAACACTTTTTCAATATCTAAGTTAGTTTATAAATTTCAATAAGTTAGTTTATAAATTTCAATTTAATATTAATTGAGTGCAAATTATTGGAACTAATTGAATTTGGTGTTGAAAGTCACAATTTTAGTATGATAAATTGAAATAAGCATTCTATGAAATAACGTTGTTCTATTTTTTTGACTGATGTAAAAGTAGTACGTTTTTGTGATGATAAAAAATATTCTGTGTATTCCAAAGTAGAAGAATTGTCTCACTTATTCTGTCTATTGCAATAATCTAACAGGTTATAGGCCCAGCAGTGGTATATAGTGGAATATAATCGCGTAGCCTGATCATTTTTTTTGTGGAATATATTTGTAAGTCAAAAAGTGATCGACAGCTGTCAGAAATATGTCACAGGAAGATAAATATAAAATTCCTCTGTTTGATGGAACGAATTTTAACAACTGGAAGTTCCGAATGGAAACGTTGTTGGATGAACTGGAATTGAAAGATTACATCAAAAGGCCTTACTCAGAAACTGTGAAAACTGTAGGAGACACTGCTGTACAAAAACAGGAAGAAGAACGTCAGTTAGCTCGAGCATATAAGAACGATTTGAGATGCAAATCACAAATTATACAAAGAATATCAGACAGTCACTTGGAATACGTGAAAGATAAAATCACGGCTCATGAAATCTGGAAATCACTGTCAGACACATTTGAGCGGAAAGATATTGCAAATCAATTATTACTACGGAAAGCATCGTTAACTATGAAATTTAGTCCATCGCTAGAGTCTCTTGAATCACAATTCTTAAAATTCGATAAGCTGGTACGTGAACTCCGATCCACAGGAGCCACACTTGAAGAAAATGATGTAGTTTGTCATTTGTTACTCACAATGCCAGATGAATATAATGTGGTAGTAACTGCCTTAGAAACATTATCAGCAGAAAGATTGAATGTAGCATTTGTGAAGAACCGCCTACTAGATGAAGAATCAAAGAGAGATAACAGTGAAAAGAAAACGAAGAAAGACTCACCTGTAGCATTTTCGGCACCTACTAGACGTAACAATAGAAATACTGGTTCTCAGAAAGATCTTAGAAGTTCTGAAAAGATATATTTTCCGTATTAATGTTATAATTGTGGAATTGTTGGTCACAAGAGATCTGACTGCAGGAAGAAAAATCAACAGGAACAGACTAAACAAGGTCAAGGTATGGCAAGTATGGTGTTAAACACATCAGAAGATCAGTATGATGGAGATTTTTCATTTGTATCTTTTGCTGGAATGATATCGTCAAACAGCACAAGTTGGTATCTAGACTCAGGTGCCACGGAGCATTTAGTCAATAACCACGAAATGTTAAATAATGAGAGAGAACTAATGGAAGCTGTGAAGATACAAGTAGCAAAATGTGGTCAAACATTAGAAGCCAAGAAGATTGGTGAAGTAAACGTAAAAGTAGCTGTTCCAGGAAAAGTAAATTCAATCACAATTGAGGAAACACTCTACGTTCCTGGTTTGAAATTCAATTTACTGTCCATCTCAAAATTAGAAATGAATGGATTCAAAATAATATTTGGAAATGGCAGAGGAACAATTTTGAAAAATAACAAAGTGGTAGCTATAGCTCAACGGGAAAATAAATTGTATAGATTAAACACGTGGAATAATACAGAGATTGTAAACATAGTTTCATCGAATGAATCAGCTGAACTTTGGCATAAGCGTATGGGTCATTTGAGTAGTAGTGGATTAGGAAAACTTGAAAATATGGTTGAAGGAATAAACACGAATCTAAGGTCTATGAATTTAGGATCTTGCGAAAACTGTATTGAAGGAAAGCAAACTAGACTTCCACATGACACGGAACGAAAGAGAGCGAAGCGCCCACTTCAATTAATACATAGCGACGTTTTTGGTCCAATAAGAACATAATCGCATGATGGTAAGCGATATGTCACTACCTTTATTGATGATTATACGCATTTTGTTGCTGCATATTTGATGAAAACAAAATCTGAAACTTTCCATTTCTTCAAAATTTATGAATTCATGGCAACTGCACAATTCAACTTGAAAATAAGTCGATTTCGTTGCGATAATGGCGGAGAATATGTGTTGGATGATATGAGGAGTTATTTTGAACAACGTGGTATACAATTTGAGTATACAATTAGATATACACCGCAACAAAATGGAGTTGCGGAACGTATGAATCGCACCTTTGTTGAGAAAGCGAGATGTATGCTACTAAATTCGAAGTTAAGCAAAGGTTTCTGGTCAGAAGCAGTACTAGCAGCGGTCTATTTGATAAACCGCAGTCCCATTCAGGCATTGAAGGATAAAGTGCCTGCAGAAATGTGGTTTGGAAAGAAACCCAATCTGAAAAAATTGAGAATATTTGGTTGTGCGGGATATTTGCATATACCTAAAGCACTTTCTCATGGAAAATTTGAATCACAGTCAAAGAAATGTTTCATGGTCAGTTATTGTCCAAATGGTTATAGATTATGGTGTCCTGAAGAACGGAAAATTTTAACTGGTCGAGATGTAATATTCGACGAAACAAAATTCTCATTTCACATCGAGGAGGAAAATAATTCATTTAGCAATGGAGAAATTACAAGCAATTCAGGCGGAGAGAATAGAAATATGGTAAATTCAGAAGAAGGACTTCGACGGAGTTCAAGAATTAAGAAAAAGCAGAAATATTTGGAAAATTATCACACGTACTATGCTGTAGCGTTAGCTGCAGAATCACTTGATGATACTCCAACAAGTATCGAAGAAATTAAGCATCGAAATGATAGAGAAGATTGGGAAAAAGCTGTACAAGAAGAAATACATTCATTACTTAAAAATAAAACATGGTCGTTGACAACTTTGCCTCCTGGAAAACGGGCCATAGATTGCAAGTGGTTATTTAAGCTGAAACTTAACGGAGATGGTCAAATATCGCGACATAAAGCAAGGTTAGTAATAAAAAGATGTTCTCAGAGAAAAGGCATTGATTATGACGAGATTTATGCACCAGTTGCTCGTTTAACTACTGTCCGAACTCTTTTGGCAATTATTAATGAAGATAGAATGCATGCAATACAAATGGATGTCAAAAATGCTTATCTCCATGGAACTCTTAAGGAAGAAATCTACATGAAGCAACCAGAAGGATTTGTTGAAGACTCAAAATTAGTTTGCAAACTACATAAATCTCTTTACGGTTTGAAACAAGCCCCAAAGGTTTGGAATGAAGAGTTTGATATATTTATTAGAAGTTTAAATTATCAGCGTTCCAATAACGATGAATTTCTTCATGTAAAGTTTAATTCTGAAGTAAAGATATATGTATTGATTTACGTAGATGACATGATTATAGCATCAAACAGCATGAATGAAGTTGAGAAATTGAAAAGTGAGTTATCAAGAAAGTTTTCTATGATAGATCTCGGAGAGCTAGATTGTTTTCTAGGAATGAAAAATGAAAGAAGAGAAGATGGTATGTTTTTAGAACGGTTTGATATGGACGAATGCAAACCTTCAACTACTCGCATGGAAATAAACCCAAGCAAAGAAGAAGATGCATCAGAATGTATTATTAAGAAGAAGCCTTATCGAGAATTGGTGGGCAGTTGAATGTATGTCATGCTATGTACAAGACCCGATTTAAGCGCATCCGTAAACTATTTTAGTGGATTTCAAAATAATGCGACCGAAATTCATTGGGAGGGATTAAAGCACATTTTGCGTTATATCGAAGGAACTTTAAACTATAAATTATTCTATCGTCTAGAAGAAGATATAGCTATAAGAGGATTTGCTGACGCTGATTGGGCTAATGACAAAGATAGAAAATAAACAAGCGGTTATCTTTTAGAAATATTTGGATCAGTAGTTTGCTGGGCTACAAGAAAGCAAAATTCTGTTGCTCTTTCATCAACAGAGGCAGAGTACGTAGCATTGGCAAACGCAGCAGCAGAAATAATTTGGCTACGAGGTATTCTAGACGACATTGGCGTCAAGGTTTCACTTCCAATTGTTATATATGAAGACAATCAATCCTGCATTCATCTTTTACAAAAATGGGAACATCGGCGCCTAAAACATATTGACATTAAAAATAATTTTGTAAAAGATTTGTATCAAAATGGCACAATAGACGTGGTGTACGTTTGTTCTAAGGATCAGAAAGCTGATATATTAACTAAAGGATTACCAGCACAGCAATTTGTACTTCTTCGTTCAAGACTGGGAATCTGCAACTGAAGTCTTTTTGAATAAATCAAATTATTCATTTATTGTATTAAAATTGAGGCGGAGTGTTGAAAGTCACAATTTTAGTATAATAAATTGAAATAAGCATTCTATGAAATAACGTTGTTCTATTTTTCTGACTGATGTAAAAGTTAGGATGTTTTTGTAATAATAAAAAATATTCTGTGCATTCCAAAGTAGAAGAATTGTCTCACTTATTCTGTCTATTGCAATAATCTCACATTTGGAACACTTTTAAATATGACAATCAGATATTTTGGATATTCTAACAGACAAGACATATTTATCCTAAAACTAGCTGCTATCCACCCGCTTCGCGGGCTATTACAAAATGTTATTAAACGTCAGCTAAGCGATACCATCAACCTACTATGGGTAGTAAGTTACCAAACGTCACGTCAGCTCAGTGACACTTTTGCATTAATCATATTGTTGTGCTGTGTAATTTTTGCAATATATTTTCTAACATGACTTTATAATCCAAAAATGATTAGCACCGGATAACTGTGAAAAGATTTTCTTTTGTAGGAAAACAGACAAGATATGAGATTTTTGTACTTGACCGAGACTTTTCGGTTTCACTGAATGTCTTTTGAGTTTTTACGAATATTAATGTTGAATATGTAGATATAAGGTAAATAAATAAATCCTGAATGATAAACCGTAGAATGTTGAAATGCAGTATTTGAACTTGACGTTGTATCAGAATGGTCATCTGCTATTTTTTCATGAATCGGCCAAGTCAGAAGTGCACTTTACTTGGAACATTTTTCAAATTTTTTCCATGAATCTAGAATTATCTGCCATAGCATATTGAAATTCAGTGTTTGAACTTGTTGTAGTATCAAATAGTAATCTACTATTTCTTTGTCAATCGGCTGAGCCAGAAATGCAGTTTACATGCATAATAGACATTCAGAATTTGCGGCATAGAACAATCAGTTTAATTGAAATGATAGAGTAGGCAATGATAATCTATTGTCAATTTATGAATTTTGTTTGACATTTTACATGTCAAAATACTTTTCCCTAAATTTTATTTCGTAAGCGACGAAATTGGACCAGAACATGCTTTTTCATACAATTTTAAAATTGATTTTTATTATGTTGGTCACACGATCATGCTTTAATTTCAGCATTTTTGAACTCCAAATATTCATGCTTATCAAACCACTTGAAGGCATGAAAAACAAAATGAGGCATTGAAATCTACGACTATCTGACGCTCTTAAAGTACAAGTGAATATTGTGGAACCGACAAAATTTACATACCGAGATTTTGATGGATATATCTGTTTCGAGCATCTCTGAATCCGTTTTGACTATTTTTGGCTTGATGTCGGTACGTATGTACGTATGTATGTGTGTATGTGCGTAACTTGCAAATCTCAGAGTTCGTCAAACGTATAATGCTGAAATTTTGTGTAAAAGACTTGTATAGGATCTAGGATCTCAATGTGCACCTCGCATTATGGTTGCAATCGTCTGTACTGGAAGTGCACTTTATCTGATACTTATTTTGAATTCTCCGCATGAATCTAGAATGATTAGCCGTAGGATACTGGAATTTATCGTTTGAAATTGCTGTAGCATCCAAATGGTCATCTCCTATTTCCGTCTCAATCGACCAAGCCGGAAGTACACATCATATCACAGACTTTTTGAATTTTTCTCATAAATTTAAAGTAATCAGTCGCAGAATATTGAGATTTTGTATTAAGCACTTCAATAGCATCTAGTTGTACACCTTGCATTATGATTGTGATCGGCTGAGCCGGGAGTGCAGTTTACTCGGAACATTTTTCAATTTTCCGCATAAATCCAAAACGATTGAACGTAGAATATTAGAATGCAGTATTCAAGATGATAGTACTGTTGTGATGCTCATATCCTATTTTCATTGAGATCGACTGAGTCGAAAGTGCACTATACTTGACGATCTTGAAATTTTGCGCATAAACTCAGAACTGTTAGCCATAGAATCCTGGAAATCAGAGCCGCGAGTATTATTCCATTGGTGATCCCGGCGAGGAGGAGCAACGCTGGAATATTGGAAATTTGAGCCCTGACACTTGATAGGTCCTCACTTCTTGACAGCTGATAATTATTTGTGGAATGATTGATCCGTCTTGGTGTGTTGTGGACTGTGTGATCTTATAGTGTAAGCAATATTCCTTTCTCACGACTGATACTTTATCGGAAAACATTGCTAAGCGTCAAGTATCAGCCTTTCTAATTGAGCTTCTACAATTTTTAGGAAGCCTTGTTCGAAGGCGTGGTAGGTTCAAGCTGTAGCTCAATTCTATGTAGCACGTATCTCACAGGTCAATTTCAGAATTGTGCACGTTTGAGCACATTCCTCTCCGGAAAGTATTAGATCAGGAAACGGGCAAGTACAAGTTGCTGAAGGACCCGCTTATTGAGCGTTCATCTATAGATGAGAAAGAAAGCTTGGAAGAGCTTCTCTCGAGCACTGAGTGAGGAGACCGTGAGCATCTTGAATTTTTACGACCTATGCAAATTATCTCAAATAATAAAGTCAGTAATAATTTGCTTCTGAAACTACGAAAGGTGCTGGCTAATATTATTATCACTGTAATTTTTTCTGGAAAGCAGAATGTCAGAAGTCTCTAAGTTATTGTGAACAAGATTTGGGATGTTTACCAGCCTCAGCTTCCAGTCATAAGGGCTGTTTCTCGCTCTAATGTAGGTATGACTACTTTTAATTTTGATGATAGTAACGTTAGTAAGATGCTTATGCAAGGGATCGCTAAGCTCCGCGAAGAAACCAATGAACTCACGAGTGATGTTAACAAATTTCGTTCTGACTTATCGTTTGTACAGGTTCCTATGTCGCACTGTAGATCAAGTTTTCAATTTTGCAGTCTAAGAGATACATCACTTTCTTGGTATCATGCTCGGTTTTGTCCGTCGACATATAAGTGTCAGGAAACATGCTATTTCACGAGCAATGATGAATTCCCTTCTTCACGGAAGCAGGATTCAAAATAGCTGGCCCAGGTACTGAATCGGTAAATATGGGCGAAATTCGTTCGCTCCGACTTATCATTTGTAACTGTGAAAACTGTCACTATCATCGACTCCCGATTCCAGTACACAAAGATTCATGATCAAATCATCGATATGCGTGTCTATAAGAATTTATGCATAATAATATTTATTTTCAATTTATCTCATTTTCTTGAAAAGTGGATCTACAGATTTGTCGTGATTCTCTGCAAATTTATCTCCTTTCAATCACCTAACTTCCAGTATTTTTTGTCGGCAATCTAAGTTTTAATAGATGCTCACATTATTTCTAATAGTTTTAATTTATTAACGGCGAGATAGCACAACAGGAGAGTGCTAACCTCTGAATGCAGAGGTCGTGAGCTTGAAACTCTCCCACGAAATTTTGCACGGCTTGTCTTGATCAGTATTCACTCTCTATGCCTCTGCAAGCTGGGAATCAAATTTATTTGATAACAATGAAGCTATCTGGCATTGATTAGTTGGTATAGCATGGGCCTGCACGATTTCCTGGCAGCAATGTAGAAACGTGTCAGACAAAATGAAAAGTAGCTTTGTGTCGATAAGTTCACTTAGTATAGGAGCATGATGAATGAGTTTGAGTCCAAAAATTTACCGGAAAAAAATTTGGGCTCCAATTCCAGATGATAAGGTGGCAATTAGAGGAATTGTTTGTCTTTGAGAATCTGCCGAACTGTCAAAAACATAACTCTTGGGTTTTTTCATTATCGTTCTGAATTATTAAATTTTTATCATATTTTGTGTAAAAGCAATACTATGCTCATTGTTGCATATCGGCTTTCTTATGGAAAATAGTAATGATGTCTACTGTTACATTGTTTCACGGCGCATTTGTTATAATCCATCCTCATGCTGGATAATTACTGAGCAAGCATTTTTACTGATCGGAGAATCAAGTTCTTGTATAGAACTATCTGTCCATTGCTGTTGTATGATTCACATTGATGTACGTTCCATAAATACGAAAATAGGATAATATGAATTAAAAATCATCTGATTCTCTTAGATTTCGGCAAGAGTATGTCGATGATGTTTCTGTTAACTTTGAATCAGACAAGAAAAATGTAAAATGGCATTCTAGATAAAATGAACTCAATTTCCTCCCAGCATTGAATTAACAGGAGATAGATTATGTGATGATCAGTAGCCGTCTTTCTATACATCTAGAACAAGGAACAAGTATAAGTTGAAATATGGTATGTTGAGAGAATAGATGAATACTGACAGAATGGATCATTACAGGCCGCATGAAGAAACAAGATTTAATTTTCTTATGAAAAGATCAACTAGATTTTCTTTAGCTTAAACTATTTTCCGAACGTAACTGAGATATGTGAGGACATTGCAAATTGTTTTGAGGAAGTTTTGTATAAATATTTGTATATACAATTTCAGTAACCATTAACATGGTTTTATTAGCGAAAGATCCAAAACTACTTCAATCTACTATTCATATCTGTTTGACTCAATAAAAATGAGCAAATAGATGTATCTATACATACTTCACGAGAGCTTCCGAAAGGACTGATCATGATACCTTGCTGTCCAAATTGAAATATCAATCTGGCTTTTTTCCTGATTAATCAAGAAATCGTAGAGTCTTTGTGTTTCATACTGTGATGTTTATTGCTTCGAAATTGCTTATAATTTGAATCACTATTCAATAATTTACAATGGAATGAATGTTTTATTCTTCTTGATATTACTGCGCATCGACCCAGTCGGTTGCTCTGAGAGCAGTAAGTCGCTATTCTGATGATACAACATTCTTGAATACTGATTTCAAAGATTCTACGGCTAGCATTTCAGAATTTAGGCGCAAAATGAAGAGAAAAAATGTAAACTGGAGGGCACTTCCTGTTCAGTCTATTTTTATAAGGATAATAGCCAATCATTAAGATGCCACAGCAGACGGAAATACCAAAGTTTTATACTTCTGGCTCAGTCGATCTCATTTAAAATAGAATATGAGCATCTAGATGGTACAACCGTCTCAAATATTGAATTCTAATATTCTACGTTCAATTGTTTTCGATTTATGCGGAAAATTCAAGAGAGTAAACTGCACTTTTGATTGAGTCGATTGCAATCATAGTGTACAGCTTAATGTTATAGAAGTGCTAAATACAGAATTTCAATATTTTAAGACTGATTGCTTTGAGTTTATGAGGAGTAATAGAGATGTCTGTCCCTAAGGTGCACTGCAGGCTTAGCCGATTGGTATAAAAATTTGAAATGACCATTGAGATGCTACTGCAATTTTAAATACTGAATTTCTGTATCCTGTGGCTGATCATTCCGAATTTATCCGGAAAATTAATGAAAAGTTTGAAGTAAAGTGCACTTCCGGTACAGACAATTGCAGCTCTAATGCGGTGCAGATCAAGACTCTATACCTGTCTTGAATACAAAATTTCAGCATAATTCGTTGGACTGGTTTTGAAATTTGCGGGTAACGCACATACATACCTACCGACATTAAGCCGAAATTAGTCAAAATGGATTCAGGGATGCTCAGAATGGGTATTTTCATGAAAATCTTGATATGTGAATTTTATTGGTCCCACAATACCTACTTATCTCTACTTTGTACATACAAATTCAAGATATTTTACTAGTGTGGCAACAACTGAATCTCTATATTCTTCTTCTGTACGTCTCAGGCTTGAGTATTGTGCTGTGGTCTGGAATCCAATGTATAATGAATACCACAAGAAAATTGAGAGAATTCAAAGTAAGCTTGTTAGATTTTGTGTTACAAAACTTTCTTGTGTCTCTTAAAATCGCTTTACATACAGCTATGAACATCATCCGGTAAACCTTTATATTTTCACGCTTCAATATAGGCGGTACATATTTCTTATCTTTCTCTGTATATACTGATCCATGATCGCATTGAAAGTTCTTCAATTCTAAGAAACCTTAACCTCGTCGTGCCATGTGATTCAAGTAGATCAGCTGCTCAATTCAGAATTCCAATAACTAGATCAAACTATGAACTGAATGCTCCAACTAGACGGATATGTTAAATCTTTAATATGATCGTGTAGAACACAATGTAAGATATAGACTTATATTGTGATTCTCTGCATAATTATAGTAGTAGTATACAATGTTCATCCTCAATTTTTTGTACTATTGCTTCCAATGTAATCTATTTATTCTCAAGTGTTGGTATTATTGTCATTTATTATTATATTCATTTCAACCCTCTGTAATTGAGATACTTTCGTATTCTTGTAATATCTGATTTTAGTCGTAACATTAACAGAATTATAGCGCTGTAGTTCTTTTTTCGCTCCTACCCAAAATCTTGATTCCACATGCAAAGATATGGGACTCAAATTTTCTTCTTTGATCGGATTGTAACACCAACGGCCTTCCGAATCTTGAGATAATGTTTTCAATAAGTGCTTCCGCAACTATTCCAACCGCTTGATTTCGCATTTATATCATTTCTGACCATTAGATGGAATAATCAAGAGCCACAGACAAGTATTGAAGGAAGCTACAGGAGTCGGTTGTAGCAATAGATAAATGAACACTCAATTTTTTCTCGCTATATATTTTGAGTCACATTTATTTCATATACAAGCAAAATAATCATTTTTGTCTGTGAAGATTGTTAATACAGCCGGATCTGTAGAATCAGGAAAAAGAAATCTATAGTTTGACTAAATTATTCTATTTTCAATATTCACATTATTTTTCATGTTAAAATTCTACGAGGTGATTTTTGATACAGAAAATTTGGGCCTCAATATCATAGCTTTAGCACTGTAATTATTGACCTCTATTTTATAATAACTAATCCAAATATTAAGATCACTCAGATTTCCTCTGAGTTTCTATTTACATTTTGAAATACTGCTATACCGCTGATAAAACATTCTATATCAAAATCAAATTCACATTCTTATTGATTTTTCAGCAGTTTTTTGGATATTGTAGTATAATTCGTTCATTATCGGATTCTTTCAATATCCTACTACAATATCTAGCGGATTTTTTCTCTTCCACGAACGTACAGAGAAACAAATTTGTTCCCAATGATCAACTTTTTACCGCCCTTTGTTTTGTGCTGAGTTTATTTCAAATATTTGTATTTTCCTTCTTCTCATGAAATTGCTTACTTACTGTATACATATAACATAACCGAACGTGTCTGTTCAACTACACATGCTGTGACGTCAGTCGACCAAGAGGTCGCAGGTTCGAATCTATTCACCGAAAATGTGTGGTTTGTCGTCAAATAAAAAATGCAGCTACTTGCATCATCACACCTGGGTGCTACAGGTTCTGTGGCTCGGTGGAACCAATTAGGAAGGCCTAGGCCTAACGAGGACTGCTGCGCCAGTGATGATGATGATAGTCTAAGTTTAATTCAATACTACAATTGTTGAAAAATCAATTTATTGCCCACTTTGAATTTAGAACATTGTACCAATCCCAAATTATTCAAGTGACAAGTGTCGAAGCTTGGACTCGATGTGCCTTTTTCTAAATCATAAATTAATTGCCAGGGAAAAGAAGCTTCATTCATTCAATTGGTTTCTGACATTTGGGATAGCCTGTATATCATGTTTTTAAACGGTATTTTTACTCTAATAATTCCAATAACTTTATTTAGCACTATGCTATACAAAAAAACAGGTTGGAAGAAATAAGTGTACTTATATAAGTATTAAATAAATAAATCTGAAAAGTTACCTACAATTATCTTATATTTTACTCTGTGATCTACATTCTGGATGAATAATAATCCTATATTTCTATTTTGAACTTTTTCACTGAGTGATTCTTGATACCATCAGGTAATTTATTGTATAGTTGTATTTTCTTACATTAAAGCGTATTTTGTCCTTATGTAGAATTTTTTCGTGTTATATACAATTTATTTTGATTGCAAATATTGTATTCATGTATCTCATTTGTAATTATCAATTAATTTTTGTAATACTCTGGTTGATGACCCATTTTTATTCTGTGAATCAATGAAATTACCTCAATTTCCACTGAATTCTCCACATTTTGCCATTTGAGCTCTTTGACCAATAGTTCTACACAGTTATATTTATCACATCCCAATATAAATCGCATTGATCGGTTTTGTAGTTTCTGCACATTATTAATGTCATTTATATTACCGAAGTATAATATGGAGTCCACAAAATAGAAATGCGGGAGAATGATAATATTATAGACTATTTCTCTTGATTTTTGCGACAAATATTGACAACATTTGTTCAAGAAATGATTTTCTTCTGCAATTTTTTCACATGTGTAATTTATGTGCTCTTCTAAAATCAAGTTGCTCGCTAATATAATACCCAAATATTCATTTTTGAATACAATTTCAATATCATTGCTTGCAATTTTGATTTTAGACCTATCAACTATTTTTGTAACTTTCTTATTGCTGCCTATTATCATAGCTTCAGCCTTGCCTGCATTTATCTCTCATCTGCTCATGGATAACCAGGCATTTGAATTTGCAAGATCCTCATCATACTTATTCAGTAATTCAACTCCATTGCTCTCTTCTGAATGCATCACCATGTCCTTATTGAAAAGATGGAATTGGCAGTATTCAAATATTTGCTGTACATAATTAATATATGAAATTAATAGAAGCGGAGCCAAAATACTCACTTGAGGAGCATCATGCTTAGTTCCCATAGTTTCTGACTGAACATTATTGCACTTGACTATTTGTCTTCTATAAGTTAAATAGTTTTGGAACCATTTAGGAGCTACTTCTTTCAGACCAGGCCCTCACAACTCTCATTACCGGTCTACTAGAAATGTGTCTGCTGACTGCGTCAAGCATGTGGACGTGAGAGGTGAGAGGAAATGTCTCAAGATGGCGGATATGTAGGGCCTAGTTGTCAATTGAAAAGCGTTTGATTTCAGTGTTTGTGTCGTTGAATACAGTCAAATTATAGTATATAAATTATAATTTTATAAAGTGAAAGCCGTGTGACAAATGAACATTCAATTAAAATGCCCGGAGAATGTTTTGTCCCGAATTGCAATTCTGGATATGACAGTTTTGTGAGATAAAATATAGTGTTTTCGGAGCTCCACTTGACATGATAGAAATTTGGAACGAAGCAATTCCTAGAAGTGATCGTAAATAAGGTTTGAATGATAGAGTTTGCGAAAGACATTTAGCGCAAGATAATATTATTAGAGAATGGATTTCTGCAGGTGGTCTCACAAGGGTAAGCTATCAATTATTATTTAAAAATTGGTTTAAACAAGTTGATATACAGAATATTGGGCAATATAATACAGAATGGCAGTTAACACTGTGAATCAACTTCTTGAAATAATAATAAATTTGAAAAATAAGAAGATTTCGATTTCTGAGGCATAATTTTTCCAACTGCTGCGGCTGCTTCGTTCAAAATGGTATCGGGGACGAGAACATTGTTTTAATCACTTCCTTTCATCATTTCAGACAATACTTTTCACAATTATAACGCTTCAATTCAAAGTTCACAAAACTAACAGTTTACTGACAGTCACACTACCGAATTTTTGGAAAACAAACACTCGTCGCGATATCAACGAAGCTCTCTTGCAACTGCAATTTAATTTTTCTAAATTTTGTTCCTCAGTTTGATGTTCCAAAACTTCACGCACAATTGAATAGAATTTAGTATACAAATACGTGAATTAAATCTCTTTATTTGATCAAAGAATTAAACCACTCGCGCTGAACGCGCTCGTGATTTTGAACTTTCTTCTCGCAAATAAACAGTGGTTCAATTCACTTGTTGTATAAATAATTATTGAATCAGGGCCAGTTTCATGAATAGATTCAATTCTCATTCAAATTCACTCACAAAGTGAATTTGTATCAAATCATTCAAATGAAATCTAAATTTTGACAATGTTAATGAATTAGATATAACATAATTTAAAATAACGTGTTTTTGTTGAAAATAAATATGAGTGCCCTTAATACATGAAAAACTATTACGTTGTAAAACATTATGTATAATATAGAAATATATTTTGAACTGAATGTAATTTTTGTTTAACTTATGTTTTTATGTTTCCTTTATAGAAAATTCGAACAATTTTCTTGTAATTGAAAAGATATCATCTATATGTATTCTTGAAAATCGAAAACATTGTTAATGTATTGTTCAAATATTTCTCAATTATTGTTAATTGCATGTGATCTCTGAATTTATCCAACTTAGTTTCTTGTATAGGTAATGATTGAATATTAAATATCACTCAATGCAACACTAATTTAACAAGTATATAAATTTTTAATTAACGCTAAATATATGCTGTACACATTACATATACGGGTAACTTCAATATATAAATGATTTCGAAAAATTTTGTAAGTTTAGTGTGGTTATACATTAAACACAGTTGTAAAACAGGCCCTACTGATGTAGGCGTCTCCAGCGGCGACAGTGCGAACTATAACCATCTCAGCAGACGCATTGTCGGGGCGAGTTAGGTTACCTACTATGTTTTGTACCGTGTTTCAGACCATACATCTCCAGTTACCTATCAATCTGCCCCTATTTATTGTCTCAAATGCCTAATGAAGATCTTAAGACAAATACCATTATTAATTAATCATCTACATATTCTTTCCACCCTCCCATGAGATACTATAAAGCTGATTCACAGCTGTGACTTTTTCGAAAACCAGACTGACAAGTACTGTGACGCTCATAGCGTCTTCGGTGGTTGTTCTTTACCCAGAGACAGCGTGTCACGCCTTTCGTTGTGAAAGTTGCACTAGATGATGCCCGGGAGGCCTTGCTGCAACCCGATTGGTTGTGCGACTGCCGATTATTTTTCTTGTTTATAAAATGAAGTGAATATATCATTATTATTGTTGTTGGTGACAGAACGATGAAGTAACGTTTTCTCCTATTTAATTTTTCTTTTGGATTATATTTTGTGTTATACTTGACTCGTGATATTCAGACCTTACAGTATTAAATATTCTGTGCCTCTTCATAAATGCCGGCCGGCACGCGTTTTCAATTCATGGTCCATATGGATGGCTACTGTTAGAACCACCAAGAGTTGCTATCTTCCGAGACTACGAGGCAAGAGTAAACTGTAGAGACGAGTCCCGTTGTGCTGACCAATGCAGGTAAGGGGCCGATTTTATCTTGTGTTTCTGGGTGATGAGGCGAGATTATTTAATCCACGTCCTTTCTTTATTTCGTTTGTCATCATAACACCACCAAGCGCAAGCCTAAATAAAGTGGAGCTATTTACACGCTTCACTATATATTTTGGTCCTATCGAGCCGGATATTCCAGTAATTACAGCGTTGAGTACATATTTGTTAGTATTCAAGGTCAATTCAGTACATAATTGTTAGTACATATCATATTAATATAAAATATTGCCAATTCTTGCTGTCTTACATAATTGTTAGTAGGCAGGTGAAGTATTTGCATAAACATAATCTCCATTAACAGAAGTAAGCTAAATTACAGAGTTAGTTGTACAGAGTAAGAATAATTAGGGATACAATAGTTGGCAAAATTGAGTAACACTGTGTTTTTTTTTCTCGAATTTACTCTTGTTGTAGCTAACATCTGTGTAACTACTTGCCGGTTAATTGGTTTTCTAATTTAAATCACGTAGATTAGTGGATCAAAGACCTACGTTCGTAGATATTATTAATAATTCTTTCAATATCAAAATTTGGATTGGTGTTATCCCGGTATACAACAATTGGGTGTCACTTCAACGGATTAAATATTTATTTGCTTGCTAGAACGGCACACGTATACTTATCCAAGATTATTCAATATGGCACCGCCGCCCGTAAATTCTGTTGAAGATTCAAACGTAATGATGTTGAAGAAGAAATTGAAAATTCTCACTTCAAAAAAGGAGGCTTTGTTTGCTAGATTGAATAATATCTATGAGTTGAGTAAAAAAGTTGTTACATTTGATTCAAGGTCTAATGATCATTTTCTAGCTGTATCGGAGGAAATGGATGAATCGCGAGGAAAATTTGAACGAATTCTAGATGAGATTAATGAGATCGAGTTAAGCTTGAATTCATCTGCAATTCCCTGTTATAGCGCGTTGGACTCTTTTGAGGACTTACACTGTAGAATCAAAAGAGTGCGTAAAAATATATTGGGCTCCGGTAAATCCGTCGATTCCGATACAAGCAGTTCCTCAAAAACCTTGAAGAAAATAAAGCTTCCACCAATTGATATACCCAGTTTTGACGGATAAACTGAGAATTGGTCAATATTTTATGAATCGTTCAAGTCAAACGTCCACGAGAACTTAGAGTTGTCTGACTCGCAACGTGTGCAGTACCTTATCGGTAAATTAACTCATACTGCACAGAATGTGCTCGCAGGTATCGTACCTACTGGTGACACCTACAGAGTACTTTGGGATAGTTTGGTAAAGAAATATCAAGATACCCGCGCGCTTGGCACTCATTATCTAAATAATATTTTTGACTTGAAAGGCTGTCAAAATACGGCTAGTAGCCTCGATAAGTTTATTGAAAAATATTTAGCTTCTATCGCGGCATTATAACGGTTAAATATTCCTGATCTGTCCGATTTCATGTTAATGCATTGTGCCTTGAAGAAACTGGATTTTCAGACGACACAAGCATTTGAGCTGTCATTGAAAGATGAAGAAATGCCTTTGTACAGTGATCGTATATCCCTTGTACAGAACCAAGTCAAAATATCAGAAAGGTCATACGCGAATAGTTCGAGTTCTTTGTCGAGTTCACGTGTGAAGACTAATACATTGAAATCAACTCCGGCCGTACATGGCCATACATTTGTCGCTAGTAATGATGTACCTAATTATTGCACTCGCTTTTGTGTATTGTGCAATAAGGCTGATCATCTACAACTGTATGATTGTCCGCAATTTGAAGGTATGAATTCACCTAAGGCGAGGTTCAATTTTATTAAAACGAAACAAGGTTGGTCAATTGCTTGAGTGTTTCGCATTCCGTATCTGTGTGTACGGCTCCGGCTAATTGCAAAATATGTAAAACTAAATGGCATAATACACTTTTACATTTTGAGGAGAAAAAGAACGATAAGAGGCAAAAGGTGAGGACTAATACTCATATTTAGACATCAATGGGTCTTTATGTTCCTAATTCTGTGGCTTGGGCCTCAGGTGGTCCCGCTGCACTTGCTCAGCCGCCTCAGTATCGCACGCATGTATCTGATGTGCCACAGCATAGTAAATTATTAAACAGTGAGGACAGTCAACTTCCAAATGCGCCTTCAGTTTCTTTAAGTGCAAACGCTTGTGTAAATACGAGCACTATACTTTTCGCTACTGCGCAGGTTTACGCATGGTCAAATAATAATAATAAAAATAAAATGTTAGTTAGATGTCTTATCGATAATGGGTCACAAAACCATATAATATCGTGAGAATGTTGCAAGAAAGTGAATTTGCATATTATTCCTTTAAATAATTCCTTGATTGAAGGAATCGGCCTTTCTGCACGACCGATTTATGGGTATGTCTACTTTGAGATACAATCACGGTATGATCCACAGAATAAGCATAGAATAAATGCCTTTGTTGTAGATGTTATAACTGATCAACTACCCACAAGTTTGATCGATAAGAGTGACATGAGCTATTTAAATGACATTCCAATGGCTGATTTGACTTGGAACGTTCCTGGGAATGTAGACATTGTGCTAGGTGCCCAATTATTTCCTTATATATATATCTAGGTCAGAGGAAAGAATCAGGGTCAAGTGCCCCTCCTGCATGGTTGACATCTTTCAGTTATGTGCTGATGGGTGATTACCCGAATCGTAATCAAAGTCCAACCAAATATCAGGATACATTTTCTGCACTCGCTGTGAACAATTTAGATCTTATGTTGCATAAACTCTGGGAGTTAGAGGAAATCCCGTCCAAGAGATTCTTAACTCCAAACGAGACTGAGTGCGAGAATTTATTCTTGGCCTCTGTGTCACGTGATGAGAATGGTCGTTACTCTATTGCTCTCCCTTTTTGTGCAGATCCTAGCAATTTAGGAAACTCTAGAAATACGGCTCATCGGCGCTTCTTGTCATTAGAACGAAAATTTAAGCAGGTTGCAAATCTTCATGAGAGCTACAATGCTGTTATTAATGAATATATTCAGAAAGATTATCTCTCTGAAGTTATAGAATCTGTCGCTGATGGTCATGGTTATTACATACCTCATCATGCCGTAATTAGAATAGATAAGCCTATGCCTCGCGTTGTTCTTGATGCTAGTGCGAAAACTCATAATGGGCTGTCATTGAACGATGTCCTCCATCCAGGACCAAATTTACAAGCTGATTTGTTTCTTCTTTTGTTAAATTTCAGACTGTTCCCTGTCGCTATGACGGCAGATATACAGCAGATGTATTTACAGGTCGGTGTATGTGTTGACCACCGTGAATATCTAAGAATATTATTTCGCTTTTCTGAGAAGGAGAAGATTCGAACCTTCCAGTTTGACCGAGTTCCATTCGGTTTAAAATGTAGTCCTTTCGTTGCAATGAGGTCTTTGCGTCAGTTAGCATCAGACATGGCTACACAATTTACTGAAGCTGCAAGAGTAGCAGAATCAAAATTTTATATGGATGATCTTGTTCATTCAGTGGTAGATGAGACATCAGCTGTTCGTTTAGCGAATGATCTCATATCTTTGTTCAAGGCCGGTAGCATGGATTTGATAAAGTGGTCAAGTACTTCATCTTTTCTCCTGGAAAATCTTCCGAATTCACACCGAAGCTCTTTTCACTTTGATGATGATAAAGGCTCAAATTTGAAAGCTTTAGGTCTGTCTTGGGATCCCGTTCAGGATAATTTGTCCTTCCGGACAAATGACTGTCAGCAGAAATGCACCAAGAGATCTATTTTGTCTGTTGTAGCTCGTTTGTTTGATGTGCTAGGTTTGGTCGCACCCGTTATTTTATCGGCGAAGCTTTTAATCAAGGAGTTATGGCTAGCGAATGTAGGTTGGGATGATACCCCGCCTGACAGTATCATTCAGCGGTTTTCGATTTGAACGCAGGAATTATCATTGCTTACTTCTTTAAGAATTCCTCGTCATGTTGGCGTGACTAGTTCCTTAAACGTACGTGTTGTGGGTTTCTGTGACGCAAGTTTGCAGGGTTATGGATGTGTGATATACTTGCACACAAATGATGCGGTGGGAAATATTTCAGTCAGATTACTGTGTTCAAAATCTAAGGTTTCTCCCACTAAAATCACGACGTTGGCTCGTCTAGAGTTGTGTGCGGCAGTCTTGTTGGCGAAACTGATTGAGATTGTACTTGACACTTATCGTGATCGAATTCAAATACCTGATGTATTCGCTTTTTCCGATTCGATCATCGCTCTGTCATGGATATGTTCGTCTCCTCATCGTTGGTCGATATTTGTCGGAAACAGAGTTGCTCAATGTCAAGAACACTTATCACCGCACAACTTCTTTCATATCTCGAGTGTTGAGAATCCTAGCGATTGTGTCTCGCGTGGTTTATTACCGTCCCAACTGGTTTCTCATAGTTTATGGTGGAATGGTCCACGGTGGCTTCAATGCCCTCCCAGTGAATGGCCTGTTGGAAAATTCGCACCTGTTAATATTGTAGAATTACCAGAACATAAGGCATCTGTCATGACCACGGCTATTCAAACAGAGTCGTCAGTTTTATACGATCTGTCAAAACGTACCTCTTCCTGGGATAAACTGGTAAGAGTTAAGATTTATATTCTTCGTTTCGGAAATAAAATTAAATCATTGTCGAATTTTATCGAATGTAGGTCAAAAGCTGCTACAAGACTAGTACAGACAGTTAAAGCTGCGCATTTTGCTGATGATATCAAATTAATAAGAAATAATAACTTACCTTCGAAGAAACTTCGAAAGCTGTCAGTATTTCTTGATGCCGAAGGCACTCTACGAGTTGGAGGGCGTCTCTCGAAATCCAATTTACCATTCGAGGCAAGGCACCCTGCTTTACTTCCTAAGCGTGACCCGATAGTGAACCTGATTATCAGACATTTTCATGAATCAAATTGTCATACTGGTCCCGGTCTTTTGATGTCCATCATACGGCAAAAGTATTGGATACTAGACGCTAGAACCGTCCTAAGAGCACGAGTCCGTGAATGTAATGCGTGCTTTCGCGTGAATCCGTCGCATCTGACTTCTAAGATGGTAGATCTGCCTGTTTGTCGCATAACGGAAGCCAAAGCATTTGTGCACATCGGAGTGGATTACGCAGGACCATTGCGAAAACTTCTTACTCGACGTCGCGGGCAACACGCTCAAAAGACATATGTATGTTTGTTTGTGTGTCTTGTGACGTAAACGATGCATATTGAGCTTGCTACCGAACTGTCTAGTGCTTGTTTTTTATCTGCATTCAAACGCTTTATTTCACGTCGGGGGCCAGTGTCTTATATGTACTCAGACAATGGCACGAATTTTGTTGGTGCTCGTGCTCAACTAGATGAGATGTATCAATTGTTATTTAGCTCGCAGCATAACGATGACATGAAGCGAGAACTTCAGACTCATAGGATTGAGGGGAAGATGATTCCCCCCAGAGCACCACATTTCGGATCTATGTGGGTATCAAATATAAAGAGTTTGAAGACGCATCTTTATCGGGTAATAGGTAACCAATTGCTCACCTATGAAGAAATGCTGACTGTGCTGATTCAGATAGAGTGTATCCTGAATTCCCGACCTTTAAGCGTCGTTAGTTCCGATCCTCATCCAGAAATCATAATTCCAGCACATTTCTTAATGTCAACCCCACTTAAATATTTACCTGCTTCGGAATTACCCGACACTGCTGTCAACCTTGTACAGCGTAAGAATTTGATTGATAGTCTCGTGGCCCTTCTATTGGAAACGATGGCGTACTGAGTATCTTCACACGTTGCAAGTCAGACAGAAGTGGCAACGCGATGTTAAATCGATTCAGGTCGGGACAGTTGTTTTGATTGGACAGGATGACGTTCTACCTTTAGTTTGGCCCTTAGGAATTATCACCGAGGTTTTCCCTGGGGCTGATGGTGTTGTTAGAGTAGCCACAGTGAAAACTAAGTACGGTTCTTACAAACGCCCCGTCATCAAATTATATCCATTGCCAAATCAATAACAATTACGTAACTCAAGTGAGCTTAGTTCAAGCTCGTAATTGTTCGCGATAGTTGTACGCGCAATTAAACATAAATCTTAAATTAAAATAGAAATAAAATAAAAATAAAAGGAAATGTTGAGTGATAATTCGACTTATTGTTAAAGCATTAGTTGATGTTAATACCAGAAGCCTGGAAAAGTTCATAGTTAGAATTAGCAGTTTATAATAAGGAAAACTCAACATTGTAATTATGAATATTTGGCTCGTGTTGCAAACTTTGGGTCTTTGCAAAGGAGGGTGTATGGTGACGCTCATAGCGTCTTCGGTGGTTGTCCTTCACCCAGAGACAGCGTGTCACCCCTTTCGTTGTAAAAGTTGCACTAGATGATGCCTGGGAGGCCTTGCTGCAACCCGATTGGTTGTGCGACTGCCGACTATTTTTCTTGTTTATAAAAAATAGTGAATATATCATTATTATTGTTGTTGGTGACAGAACGATGTAGTAACGTTTTCTCTTATTTAATTTTTCTTTTGGATTATATTTTATGTTATACTTGACTCGTGATATTCAGACCTTACAAGTTTTAAATATTCTGTGCCTCTTTATAAATGCCGGCCGGCACGCGTTTTCGATTCATGGTCCATATGGATGGCTACTGTTAGAACCCCCAAGAGTTGCTATCTTCCGAGACTACGAGGCAAGAGTGAACTATAGAGTCGAGTTCCGTTGTGCTGACCAATGCAGGTAAGGGGCTGATTTTATCTTGTGTTTCTAGGTGATGAGGCGAGATTATTTAATCCACGTCCTTTCTTTATTTCGTTTGTCATCATAACACCACCAAGCGCAAGCTTAAATAAAGTGGAGCTATTTACACGCTTCACTAAGTACATAATATATTATTTTCCTCGAAATGATCTCTAACTCACTCGTTTGATAATCTTTGCCATGGCAGGTAGTGTATTTATCAGTCTAAAGTTTTCGACTTTCTTAGTTTTAGCCAATTTCTTTAGAGTTCGGCTCTCTACCAGCAGACATCAGTTAGTTATGTCCCATCCGTATCCCGTTCAATTGACCGTGAGAAAAAGTGTTATCATTTATTTATTCACACTAATAACAATTGGACATTCATATTGGAGATATAGATGTGATTTGAAGAAGAAAGAATTTCATTGAATCAAACACAAAATATTCCACCATATTGTTTAATTGAAAATAATTATGTAAATGTGAATAGTACCTACATATCGACCTCTTTACATTTCTAAATATAATTATCTATTAGATCATTTTACATAATATTATATAAGGATATAAACAAGGGTACCTTGAAGGGAATGAAATGGTGAAATAAGCCTTGGAGGAAAAATATCGATACTGATATTGGAACATCCCTTATTTCAATTTCTTTTAATTAGACACAAACAACACATTACGCTACTGAACTTGATTTTCATAGCCTCGGATGATTATTTTCTTGCGGCAGCTTGATTCTGTAATCAACAAATTGAATAAGTAATCGTCGATAATAGGATATCGCCTAGTTGTTCACATGCAAATGTTTTGATTATTGTCACCGCGCGCGCTGGCGTCGGGTTGTCACTAAACCTCACCTGCTTGCACATATCCAATATATTCCTATCACAATGTAAATAATGCTCTCATTCAGTCTATATTTTGAACAACAGCATCCAGATGTCTGCTCGATGTCAAATTTTTCAGTGTAGTCAATAGATTCACTTATATCAATTGTATCATTTTTATGGGAAACTATCCTTCCTTCATGAGAATGATCCTGTCTGAAACTTAGTTTCAAAGGTCCAGAAAAACGCTTTAATGGTAGACTGAACTAAAGAGTAAAAAATAATTTTTGACATAAAAAAAAAGTAGTTAACTTGAAAAATGTATGTTATTGTGGAAATTGCGTGGGGAGCTTGATATCAGTCATAAATATTTCATTGGTACGATCTCAGAATCAAGAATCAGTATGACAATATGCTACAAAGCACCTCACACTTTTTTCACAACAATATAAATCTTGTTACAAAGTTTTTTTCATATTCAGAATTGTTTTTCACTTTCAAGTTCGATTTACCATCAAAGCCAGCTCATCAGTTTTCTTGAACATATTTATATTCAATTTTTCAATTAGATCTGCTACAAAAAAATTATTAAGTATCATAGTTATCCTAGCTAGGTTTGCTCGTACGGCAGATTAACAAGCATGGCGACCTACCTAGGCCCTGGAAAGCTATATGAGGGTTGCTGGACCTAAGTTTTCAGTATTTAGTCTAAACAAGAGATGTCCACACTGGAGTTTTTTTTGTTGTTTTGTCCATCACGTGATCCGTGACATCATGTGGCCTTGTTCGTCATGTCCACTTGACATGTCTGCCATTTCGCTCAAATTTTTACTTGTACTAAGTACAAGAAAGTATAGTGAAACCGTTAAAATTCATCTATTAAGGGGATTTGGTGAGAGCTTTTTTAATAAAAAAAACCATAAAACTCTTGATCACACTGTTCTCTAATTTTTATTCAGTAACCGGTTTCGATCACTGGGTGATCATCCTCAGACTACCGGAGTTACTAAATAAAAATCAGAGAACAGTGTGATCAAGAATTTTATGTTTTTTGTTTTATTAAAAAAGCCTTCACCAAATCCTATTATTAGTCACACTTGGGTTTCCCTATTCCCCTATCATCTATTAAGATTTAAATGGAAATATCCGTTTTAAGCATCCCTGAATCGGTACGTATGTTCGTGCGTGCGTTCGTGTTCGTGCATGCGTTCGTGCGTAGCTCGCAAATCTCAAAACTGGTTGAACATATAATTTTGAAATTCTGTATTTAAGACTGGTATAGGGTCTAGCTGTGCACCTGGCATTATGGTTCCAATCGTCTGTACCGGAAGTGCACTTTACATAAAACTGTTTTCGAATTTTTCTGATAAATCCAGAATGATCAACCTTAGGATGTTTAAATTCAGTATTTGAACTTGATGTTGTATCAATCGGCCAAGCCGGAAGTGCAGTTCAGGAGTACAACAGACATTCAGAATTTGCCGTATAAAACAATCAGTTTAATTGAAAGAATAAGGTAGACAATGATAGTCTGTTGTCAATTTCATATGTCCAAATGGTTTTCCCTAAATCTCATTTCGTAAGCATGAAAAAAGCGACAAAATTGGAACGGAACATGCTTTTTCATACAAATCTAAAATTAATTTTCATTATGTTGGTCACACAGTCCAGCTTCAATTTCAGCATTATTGTTCTAAATATACTTATACTTATATACTTATCAAACCTCTTGAAGACATGAAAAACAAAATGAGGCACTGAAATCTACGACTATCTGACGGTTCAAAAGTACAAAGTGATATTGTGAAACCGACAGAGTTCACATATCGAGACTTTAATGGATATATTTGTTTTGAGCGTCTCTGAATCCGTTTTGATTATTTTAGGCTTGATGTCGGTTCGTATGTACGTATATATGTGTGTATTCACGTAACTCGCAAATCTCAGAATTTGTCAAACGTATAATGCTGAAATTTTGTATAGTAGACTGGTATGGGATCTAGGATCTTGATGTGCACCTCGCATTATGGTTGCAATCGTCTGTACTGGAAGTGCACTTTACCTTATACTTTTTTGAATTCTTCGCATAAATCTAGAATGATTAGCCGTAGGATACTGTAATTCAGTATTTGAAATTGCTGTAGCATCCAAATGATCATCTTCTATTCTTGACCCAATCGACTAGGCTGGAAGTGAAATTCATATTACAGATTTTTCGATTTTTTCTCATAAATTTGAAATAATCAGTCGCAGAATATTAAGATTTTGTATTGAGCACTTTTATAGCATCTAGTTGTACATCTTGCATTATGATTGTGATCGGGAGTGCAGTTTACTCGAAACATTTTCTGACTTTCCGCATAAATCCAGAACGATTGAACGTAGAATATAGGAATACAATATTCAAGATGATAATACTGTCCAGATGCTCATATCCTATTTTCATTGAGATCGACTGAGTCGAAAGTGCACTATACTTGACGATCTTGGAATTTTGAGCATAAATTCATAACTGTTAGTCGTAGAATCCTGAAAGTCAGTACTTGGGAATGTTGTAGCATAAGAATGATGACCTACTGTTTCCATAGCAACCGACTAGCCGTGGGATGATGAGATGCTGTGTTAGTTCATATATATAACTTATAGTTTTATACTTTGTCGTTTTGTTTTTAAAAAGTTACTTTATTGTCACAAGGACTACTATTCTTATGTTTACTGGATAGCTAACAGATTCAGACTAACTTACTAACTACAAAACTACGTAAGGTAAAATATACTGTGGGAAAATACATGAAAGTTCATATTACACAGACAGCAGCAGAATGTGCTTGGTTTCTGCTAACGTTAGGAGTTCTCAGGATGTTGAGGTGATGTAACTCCTCCCTTATCAGATTGAAGCTCCCCCAGGAAGTCGAGTTTCTTCAAGTTCAATCGGCTGTCTTTGGGGTTGTTGCCTGGCTCGTTGTGTAGAGCAGTTTATTTTAAATTGTCTTGATATAAGGTAAATTATCGCAATCAATAATCCACAATACGACGCTACTGTCCAAATTTTAAAATCATAATCTTTTATTTCTTTATTCTCTGTTATCACAAAAGAATCTATCGGAATGTCTTTAATTTTAATATTCTTCAATTTAATTGTCATATTTAAAACCTTATTTCCTTGGATTTTGAAATCCAACTTGGGTAATAATAAAGGACTTCCAAATGTCTTCTCCAAAAATGTTAATTTTTTCTTTTTGAATATAATGAAACATTTATCTCCTTTTATCAAATAAACACCTGTTAATATTTTCACACTAGTACTGTCTGGACACTGAACAATTATTTTTTCTTCATCTGGAAATATTCCTAAATATTGATTTGTTTCTGGAATAATTTCAACATGGCTTTTTATAACACTGAGTTTTGTATAATGACAACGACTGGTATTTCTTTCATTCAAAATTTCTTCTTCACAAGACGGATTGTAATGAGAATGATATTCATTGGGACACTGATAAACTTTATTTTTAGTACATTTGCCGTTTAGAGGTATAATTTCATTTTCGCTTGATTTTAGAAAATAATTAACTTCTGGAATAATTGTGACAAATTCTGACTCATGTCTAGTTGGTAACGAATGTAAATAATACAATTCAAAATCTTTTTCAAAATTTATTGGAATTGAAATGAAATAAACAATTTGATCTGGTGAAATTTTGCAATGAATTTTCAACAACGATTCAAGATCTAAAATATTTTCCGATTTGGGTTCGAAGGGTAATTGACCATCATAATAACCTGAAATTTTATATAACTCTTTAATTAATTGTTGTGGGTGTATAATAGAGGGGTGAATGGTCCTCATCTTGCAAAATGTTATGGAATTTTCGATATCTTGTAAAATACTCAATATTATGTTAAAAAGCGTTGTGAGTTGATTAAATAAATCCTTTGCATACAAAATCTCGTTCAAACCAAAATTCTGAATTATTAATTTATTCAAATATTCAATTTTTGATTTTATAACAAATTTATTATGTTTAATGTTCTCTACTGTATCATTAAAATTCTTAATCATCTGTATATTAACGGAATATGCCAGTTTTAATTGATTCTCGAAATGATGCTGATTTTTCTCTAAATGTTCTAAGATCTTATTATATTTTTTGCCATCTTCAGCGTCCAAATTTCCTGTGATTTGTTTAAATATACTTCCCAAGCCATTTATCAAACCACGTTTAGATCTGCTTTTCGAATAAAAGTTCATTCTATTTAGTTTTTCTACAATGTTATTTTGAACATATTCAAGAATTTTTTCATTATTGTCAAACTCCGATGAATATTTAGTTCTATTAAATAGACTCGATTTTAAAAGATCGTATTGCTTATTCAAGGTCTGGAATTCGGTGATTAAAGAATCTAAGTCATAATAGTGGACGAATGTATGTGTCGCTTTTTCCAACTTAGCAGGGCCCAAATTGATTGGTAGGATACCTCTATTTTCCGTGATATTTATAATTTCGGCTCCATAGCAGAGCCCGAGAAACCTGGAAGATTTTGAAACTTGTAAGTTGTTAGTTTTGGTCTTTTGATATTTGATAAGTGTATATTGTCATGAGTATTACCGTGTCTTACATTAATTTTTGCAGTTTTTAATGTACGGTTGACACTATTTATTTTCTCTTTATTATATTTATTTTTTGTTTTGCGTTGTTTCTGTCTATTTTTGACGTATACTTCGTCTGGTATTTCAGGTAAATCCTGTCTAATTTCATTGCACTTTCCAATTGTTTTTTCTTTTTGTTGTTGGAGTTTCTCGTTAACTTTTTGATAAATAAATTTCATTTTATTCTTATGATTCGAAATATAATTATTTATGAGTTGGTTTTCCAAAACAATATTGAAAGGAGATTTTGTATCTAAATGGCCTGATATGATTTCAAAAGGTTTCAACTTAGTTGAAGAATGGATGGTGTTATTATATGCCAACAATGCGTAATTCACTTTTGACTCTATATTTTCCTTTTTATATTCATCCTGATTATTAAAAAGCCAAATGTGCTCTATCAACGTCGAATGGAATCTTTCGACAATGCCGTTAGATTCTGGGTGCTGGGAACTAACAAAGTGAATCTTAACTTTGTGCAATTCTAAAAGTTCTTTTACCAATGAATTTTTAAACTCCAATCCATTATCAGAAATAATTGTATCAGGAATGCCATGATGAGTGAAAAATTTAATTAAATTATTCACAATTTCTATTCCTTGAGATGAATTCAATCTATATGCTTGCGCATTTGCCGTAGGAGTAATATTAAATTTTAATTTAATTGGGTTCCTGTCATATTTAGTGAGTTGACATATTTCACAATGATTGATATAAGTTTGGATTGATTTCTTTTGTTTTGGCCAATAATACAGTTGTTTGATACGGGCAAGTGTATCGTCAATTCCTCGGTGATTAGTTTTACTCTCATGATAATTTTGAATAATTTGGATAATTTCATCTTCCTCAAAAATGTCCATTAATTTTTGATTACATTTTACCAGCTTAATTTGTGAATTTTTAAAATAATTTTGGAGGATACTACTGAATTTTCCATAAATATCATTTTCAAAATATAAATGGTATTTAACTTTCGGCACAATATATTCTTTTATGAATTTTATTATTTCTTGTTCAAATCCTGATTTCGAAAACTGTACTAAGAATCTTTGTTTATTCTCGTGGATTTTTAAAATGACTGGTTCGGTGGGGCTATGCTCAACTTCAGATATAATAATCTGATTTTTGCCGTAATTAACAGGGCATTCAATAATTGGTATTCCAACAATGGGGTTTTCGGCATTTGAGTGAATTGTTGCGTCACTATCCGGGTCGTCAGGTGGAATGCATGATTTATCTACTTCTACAACTAAAGACACATTGTCACTTTGGACATTTTTCTCTAACTGTTGGTTGAAGTTTCTCATGTACTCGAAAAATGCGTCACCTTTATTTTCGCTTTCGTTGACATTCATTTCAATGTCTGATATTTGATCATCATCGTTATTTTCATTTTGATAGTAAACGGTTATCATTATATCAGTTTTCCTAAAAATATATTCTATCATTGATTTTACATTAAACCAAAGTAAATGATCACAACCACATCCTAATTTGGGGATGCTCAAATTTTTTATGTCATTCTTCAAACAAAATATTTTTAAATTTAAAAGGCTATAAAATATATCTTGGTTTGTAGGTTTATCGAAATAGTTATTTTTTGTCACTAAATAAATAATAAATCTTGATCTATCTTTCAAATAAACCAACTCGTACAATTTTGGATTTTGAGCTTTCAATTTATTTACATTCTGGAATTTTTCTCGAAATTGCTTGGCTATGCCATTTGACATTGCTAGGTCTTTACTTACACAATGTGCTAAGGTTTCATTTTTTGGTGCATCAAAAAGATTTCCCAAAACTTCAACTATTTTATAATCATTATGTACATTGGTTTGTTTACTTTCTAAATAATTCTGATACTGTGAAAGATGTGACTCATTCTCAATATTTTCATCGTTAATTTGAACGACACTATTTAAATTATCAGGCATGCGACTTAATGCATAGGCGTTAGTATTTAATTTCCCTTTTTTATATACTATCTCATAATCAAATTCTTCAAGCTTCAAACGCCATCTGATTAACTTTTGGCTACAATTTCTTAATGAAAATAACCACTGCAAGGGTTTGTGGTCTGTGAATATTTTAAATTTTCGTACATAAATATAAGGTCTAAAGTACTGTGTTGCATATACGATTGCTAGAAGCTCCTTTTCAATCGTAGAATAATTTGTCCCAGTTGAGTTTAAAGTTCTGCTTGCGTATGCAATGGGTAGGTCATTGCCTATAGTGCCTTGAGATAAGACGGCTCCTATTGCTACGTTGCTTGCGTCACAGGTCAAGTTAATTTCTTTACTAATGTCTGGATATTGTAAAATTGGTTCGTTAATCAGTAGGTTTTTGCAAGTCTCAAAACATTTCACGTAGTCTAGGTCAGTTATATTTATTGTCGCATCCTTTTTCAGGCATTTGTGAGAGGCTTAGTTATCTTCGCAAAATCTTTAATAAATTTCCTATAATATCCCAAAAGTCCTAAAAATCCTTTAATTTGCTTGGTTGATTTTGGAATAGGGTAATTTTGTATCGCGATAATTTTATCGGGATTTGGCTTTACGCCATCAGGAGTTACAACATGTCCGAGGTATGAAACTTCCTTTCTTAAAAACTCGGATTTATCCAATTGAATTTTGAAATTGGATTGTCTCAAACGATCAAAAACTAATTTTAAATTATTAACATGCTCTTGAAGACTTGTACTGAATATAATTATATCGTCAAGATAAACTAAGCATTTATTGTTAGTTAACCCTCTCAAAATGTTATCCATTACGCGTTGGAATGTCGCGGGGGCGTTTTTCAGCCCGAATGGCATACGGAGGAATTCATAGTGTCCGTCTTCGGTGTTAGAAGCAGTTTTTTGAATGTCTGTCTCAGTCATTTCTATCTGGTGAAAACCAGAAGCTAAGTCTAGGGTGGTAAAGTACTGACAGCGTCCTAATTTGTCAAGTAAATCTGTTATATTGGGTAACGGGTATTTGTCATCGATCGTCTTGTCATTCAGTTTACGGTAGTCGATTACTATGCGCCATTTTCTTTGTCCTGATGCGTCTAATTTCTTTTTAACGATCCAAATAGGAGATGACCAGGGTGAACATGAAGGTCTAATAATATTATCGCTAAGCATTTTTTGAATTTGGGTACGTACTTCTTCCTTGTGAATTTCCGGATATCTATATGACTTGGTATAGATGGGAATTTCGTCTGTGGTCTTAATTGAATGCTTTATTTGGTTGGTGAATGACAATTTGTTATTTTCTAAGTGGAAGATATCTGAGTATTCGCCAATCAATTTAGTTATAGTTAATTTTTCTTCGGCATTCATGTGATCGGTACGTATTTTTGAAATGTCAAATCTGATTTTCTCTGAATGAATTGAATTAAAATTTGGGCTGGAAAATATTTTGTAATTATCCATGTTTTCAACGGGAATGGGCTTGGATTGTTTAAAACTAACTTCGGTATTGTTATAATTTATAACGGTGCAAAAAGCTTGATAGTCTTGGGCTGTAGCAATGCATTCAGGTATAACTAAGTTATGATTTTTCACTTCGGGAATTAAAACAGTGCCTTCTTTCTGACTTACTTGAATTTTAATTTGTTTCTCATTGTTTGGTTTCAGAGTAACTTTATTTTCAGAAAATAGGATATTATTTGTGTCCATTTTATTAATAAAATTATGATGATGAATCTTTATTTTACTGTTTGGGGTTATGATTAGATTTTGATCTAAATCGATCACTATTTTCAATAATTTTAAATTATCTAGCCCTAACAAAATGTCGAATTGGTCATGAAAATTGAATAAATGATATTTTAAATATAATTTTTCATTTGAATTAAAGATTTTTGAAACTGGTAAATTCGTGCTATAATTTTCAATTGAAGTACCATGAGCGGTTGAAATTTGAAATGGATCATTAATAATAAATTTTTCATAGTATTTTTTTGCAATATCAGGTTTTACAAATGATCTAGTGCTACCGGTGTCGATAAGAACTTTTAAATCATATTCAGGGAAAATTATATACGGCAGTTCACTTTGATTATTGGTCAAATTCATCAATTCGAGTTTTGATAATTTTCTTCCTCTGTTTCCGAGGCTACTACATCTAAAAAATTATTTTCGTCTACAATGTCGGTATTCTCGGTGGAATAATTTTCAGCTGGATGTTCATAGCTCTGAATCGAATCAACGTGCAAATTTGTTTCATCATTTTCGATATTATAAAGTTCAGCGGGTCTAGAAAAACTATGAGACGGTCCTGCTCTTGGCTGGATCGTATTTCTTGTTGATATGCTCATAGGTGTGGGTTTGTATGTGTTAGAAGTAGCAAATTTTGTATTTTGATTTTGCGTGAAAGGTTTGAAATTATTTGTTGGAATTATTTTATTTCCTGAATACTGAGGATTGGCATTAGGTTGCGTTTTTGGTTGCACAAATCGCGAGTTATATGCAAAATTTGGCTGTGCAGGTCGCGAATTATACGCAAAATTTGGTTGTGCAGGTCGTGAATTATATGCAAAATTTGATTGTTGGGCTCTTACAGGATTGAATTGTGTCTGAGGCTTTGCTATTTGTTTAGAAAAATGATTCTGAGGCCATTTTATATTCTTTGTATTATCAAACTGAAAATCATTAGTAAGCATGTTTAATGCTTCATTTAAACTCGAAGGATTTTTGGCACGCATCAATTGACCGATGGGCTCCTTCAGTCCACGTAATAGTATTCTTAAAGCATAATTCCTAAAGTAATCAGTTAAAACTGGTGCTGATATCAAATTTTCATGAGTTGAAATATAGGAAACTAATAAATTTAGAATGTGTTGTATTTTAATATAAAAGTCAAAAACGTTTTCATTATGGTTTTGTTTAAGCTCTGTCAATTCTACATTTAATGTGTAGATATCTCGTTTGTCGGCATATGTGTTAAGTAATGCCTGTTTTAAGTCATCCCATGATTTTATTTCACAAGATGCGATATTTACTGCTGCTTCACCCTTCATTTTATTGTAAAGACTTAGCATTAAAAATTCATTTTGGAAATCTTCAGGATTAACTGCATTATAAAATTTATTAACTAAATTTTCACTAAAACTCAAAAATCTAGGTAATAATTCTCTTTCACCGTGAAAGTCCGGTACCATATCTAAGTATTCTTTCTTTAGAATAGGTACAGCGGCGGGTATTCCGGTTTCTGGCATTTTGATTTGATTGTTTTTACTTGGGAGTAAAATTGGATTTTTGAGAATATAATTTATTCTATTGGAATTTCTATGTATTATACGATCGTCTAGATCGGAGTCAGAATCTGATATTTCAGAACTATCGGAATTTATTATTGAAGGTGAACCTCTAAAAGACATGTACTCACGACAGAATCCAGTACATTTGGTCCTGAAGATTGTAGCGTCGTCTTCTACAGCTGCTGGGCTCGATGTTCTCTCGAACGCCTCGTTGTAGATGGGAGGTGAAGAACTTTGACTCGTTTGGCTCTGGGCTGCTTGGCTGATGTTCGTTCAGCGGACAGGTACACAGCAGACACAATACGAACAACGTTTTCTTGTAACGACAAGATTTTTATTGATTGCCAAATTAATCGTTAATACGAAACAACATTATATTCGTTAATCTTGTTTTGGCAATCCTACCGACTGCGCCACTTATAGTTTTATACTTTGTCGTTATGTTTTTAAAAAGTTACTTTATTGTCACAAGGACTACAATTCTTATGTTTACTTGATAGCTAACAGATTCAGACTAACTTACTAACTACAAAACTACGTAAGGTAAAATATACTGTGGGAAAATACATGAAAGTTCACATTACACAAACAGCAGCAGAATGTGCTTGGTTTCTGCTAACGTTAGGAGTTCTCAGGATGTTGAGGTGATGTAACTCATATATATATATATATATATATATATATATATATATATATATATATATATATATATATATATATATATATATATATATATATATATATATATATATATATATATATATATATATATATATATACTGAATGTAAATCTAGTTGGCGAATCCGTATATATAATATATATATATATATATATACAATGATATATAAGTGAGTCACGTGACGTCCACATCAGATTTTTCATTGTGTAAATATCGTGTTTATCATTGAGGTGCTCAGTTTTATTTCGTTGAAATATCTATTCTTTTACTTACATTCTGCGATTTTGTATTATTGTTGCCTCTGAGAACTGTATTTTTCAATACAAGGTATAATGCCAGTCACAAAAAAATTTGTTGCTTTGTGCGATACCAGGCTATTGGTAAAAACTTTCAATAATGAAGAAATAGGAATCCTATATTGTTATGCTAATTTGTGAACAAATCTGTGAGAAGTTCAGTTCTGGAATTGATAATTTGCAAGCAGAAAAAATTGATAGTTTTCTTTGGAATATATAAAGAATTGTTCGGAATAGCACTGTGATATTGATTCTCGCAGAGCACTGGAAATCCAAGACCTCACTGGAATGCTTTGCCCCCTCTTGATCCATCAGGTATTCTCATACAATGTTTTTTACTTGATAATAGTGCGAGGTGCAGTAGATATTCAAGAATAAAGAATGAGCTACAACAAATGTTTCTATGTATTTCAGAAACTTCACGTTCACCCGTAACTGGTCCAGTTTAGCTAATTTCATGTTCGCAGCTGATGAAAGGAGCAGATGAAATCATGCAAAAACATTAGACTTCTCAACCTTGGAAAAGTTGAAAAAAAACTACATACGTATGCTACAATCTGAAATTATTATCACCTCTGGATAATGAATTCAATATTCTTCACTCTCTAGGATCATCAGCTTGGTGTTTTGCTCCGATGTCGTATGATTCTATAAAAGCAGTTTTATTACCGAATTCAGGTAAATATTTATATTGTTATTTGAAATGCGTCGCGCGGAAAATCACCAAATTGATTGAAAAGAAAATCATCTTCCTTTTCAGATCTGCTGCCATTCTCATTTTCTGTTTCTGATATTCAAGCAGAAGCGTCGATCAAAACTAGTCGTGAATATTGTCTCATAAGTATACTTGGTTATGGTTTGTTTTATACTTTTTCTTATTCCTGTTATTTTTTTTGTAAACAGAACGTCATGGAGATTTTTAGCGAAGTTTTTCTGTCAGAAGGGAACATGAATTGACACCGAAGGCGAAAACGTTATACAAGGCTGCTGTGCAGTGGAAGAAAATTGCTGTTTGCTCTAGGAGGAGAACCAATTCTTCCAAAATTCGTCCATTGGGTGCAGAACGTTTATTAATTACAAATGATTTTAGGAAGATGAGTTCATTAACACCATCTGCTCAAATGTTTCTGGAACTCCAGACGGGAGAAACAGAAAAGAAGAAAAAAGTGCGAAGATACACACAACAGGAGAAGGTTATAAGTCGGTCTCTCTTGAAACAAAGTGCAAGAGGATATAATTTATTGGAGAAAATGTTCACATTGCCAACTAGAAGAATGTTTCGGAAATGAATTGTAAATGCTTTTGTTGGATCTAAAGAATTCATTTTGAATATACATAATTCATTTGTGATATTTATTCTGATTTGCTCTTACTGTTTCAATGTAGGTACGTCTCTGTAAGAAAAGGATGAATTATCATATCTTAATGTTTGGAGTAATTTTGATTAGGACGATAAGTAATGTTTTGAAAATGAATTGTAAACACTGTTGGATCCAAAGAATCAATGTTAAATTGACATAATTCATGTATGATATTTATTTTGATTTATTCTCGATGTTTCAATGTAAGTCCCTTGTAAGAAAAGGACAAATTATTATAAGGTCTTCATTTTTTAAATGATTTTGATAAGGATAGTGGTGGAAATACTCCAAATATGCCTTCTAAAATTTTATTGGTCATCATAGAAATGTGAAATGTACTTGAAAAAAAAAGCAATCAAAATTATTTGACTGTGTATCAAATAAATATTGATTAATAACTGTTTTTATCATTGTTGTTGTATGAATTGTACGATTTTTTCTAAATAATGCGGAATATGAAGAATGTATCCATATTTTAAAATTTGATTGGGTAACCGCCCATTGATTCAAATTGCCATTAGCTTCTTGTCCTATCACGAGATGGCGTGAAAAGACAATTCCAGCTCATAGCATTGCAGTTCATCGTCTATAGTATATAGGTAGTCAGTGGGCCTATCGTTCACTGGGATCGCTTCGCAGCTTCTGTGTCGTCGGATGACCGTCTTTGGATGTCTGAATTCTTAGCTTAATGCCTCTTCTGAATCTTCCTGTGGCCTTCCAAAGTACGCTCCCGGAGTCAAGTCTTGTGTAGACTGGTCGGTAGGGGAATGTTCCTGATCCCTTGGAGGTCATCTTCTGGAAGTTGCCTGCTCCTGATGTTATTTGACGGTCCCTGCTCGGGCACCATTCTTGTAACGATGGCCTTGCTGATAGTGACGAAGTTTATGGACATAATTCGTCACAAACTTGAGGATAAATTGTTGATTGTGAATGATTGCTCGCCGCACTTGTTAATAAACAAGGTGATAAACTTGTTCTGTTCAATAGCTTGCAGAATGTTTGGCTTGGATTTCGTGAAGAGATATTAACAATTGCCTGAGATATAACGAGTAAAAGAGCAATAAGTATGAGTTTTTCTAATTTTTTCCACTTTACCGTCAATTTGAGCAATTTTCTCTAGTTTTTAGATAAAAGGAAAATTTAGATTCATACTTGGCCATTTTGAAAGCACAAAATGAAGGTCGGACCACACCATACTGCACCGTATCCGATCTGTAAGTTGATCGAATGTTGGCTGAAACACGGCTTATTCATCTTCTCCTCCAATTTCCAAAGTAGTGAAAATATTATTCTAGATCTTATCCTTGTACTCTGAGTTCCTATATTTATTACTCTTCTGATCGTGTGAGGGTTTCCACTTACAATAAATTTATATTTGGTACATTGGGCTCTTTGCTGAACTGTGAGGATAAAATGTTATGTACTTATCAGCTCTGGCGTGATACTTCCGAAAGGGGCAAATTACTTGAAACACGAACTTGGAGCAATTTGCACGTTTAACAAATAATAAAATATATTGAAGAATAATAAAGAGTATAAAGTTGAAGTTAACAAATTTTGATTGATCCCCGGCTTCCAAAGCTCATTTTATTACTATCTTACCAACTTCTAACTTTGTTGCGGTTTATTTTATCGCAACCATTTCAAACATTTTTATAAATACAACTAGTGGAGTTATAAAATTCTTTAAGCTGTCTCTGGCTTTCTTAAGTATGCAGTTGAGGATGCCATGGTCTTGCGAGGCATAAAGATGACCGCTAGGCGGTTTTCGCTCTCTTCCTTCGGTGGTCAGTGCCCTGTCAATATTGCTTTGAACACTTTCTATTTTACGTTAGTGTATCAAAATCACAGTTACAATAGTAAGTACTATTTTCTACTAATTTCAATATTTGTTTGCATTTCGTAATATTTGATTCCTTACTGTGAACAGAACAGAATTAGAGTTTCGTCAGTCCTCGTGGCTCAGTTTTTGAACGCTATATAAATTCCTAGTTTTGCTTATCATTTCACTTTAAGGCTCAGGCGGGATACTGCCTATCGCAAGAAGACTGTCACGAGTCACTTTTTGGGCTCTCTGAGCTCTCTTTTTTTCACTTCAAGTTCAGGTGACGTACTCTTCTTTCTGTTTTATTTTTTACCCCTATGTCCGATCCTGCATTTGTGAAGCTCTAGTTTTCTAGTCTTATTAATACTCGCGTTTTTATGATTGGCTTATTCTGTCGCACTAGTGATCTGTTCTACGGAACACTTGGTTTTTTATTGGTTTCTTGATTACTATGTTCGATTACGACGCAGTATCAATCTTTGGGTGAACTCCACACATCATTATCGTCTTTCTACTCGTATTCTACATGCTCTTCTATCCTTTCCTTAGAATGAATGAGTGAGTGAGGTGTGAATGTAGTTAGTGATTATTATTTTTCAATTCGAATTGAAAGTTCCGTGATTTTACGCATCACGATTTCTATCAGAAAGGACTTTCCTCGGATTTTGTCGCTTATTTTTTTTTTGGTTTGACATAATAACTCTGCATTGGTCATACGGTCAAGTAGACTACACTGATAGAACTTTTTTTTGCGGTCAACGAGCTACTCGTTTCATTTTGTCACTGCGTTTATACGCTTACTCACTGTGTATGTCTGCGATCACCTTAATTGTGCTGTGACATCCCCATCTTCTTGTATTGGCGTTAATTTTTTGAATTTGTTCATTTAATTTGGTACCAGGATTCAGTTGTACAAATATTGTAATTTTTTTTTTTGGTGTCGTTATCTTAACCATTTGTTATATTTTTTCGAAGAAGTTAATGGTATAAGCTGTTTCAGATATTATGGTGTCGTGTAACCATTATACCAGCAAGAGAACGTAGCTGGGTTGAGAGCAGAGGCCAGATACTAGCCGTAGGAGCGGCCGAAGTCATTTTTATGTCATTATCGCTTCTGGAAAGGAAGGCAGCATCAACCGTATTGGTTCGTCCAACCGACGAAGACCGCAGATACAGCCCAAATACTTCAACGACAATTCGAACTATCTTTTTTTTGTAAACTCCAACCGCAAAAGCCGTAGTACCGCCTCTGGCTCAACCCAGAAGAAGTCATAGCTAGCTACTTAAGATCCTCCACCATAGTACGCTACACCAGTAATTTAAGTTTCAAGTTATCGATTTTTTGTTCATGGTTAAGCATAACTCACTTTTGTTTTGGCTAGCAATATTAGAATCTAAATTCACATACAATTCTGTTAAATCATTCATGCTTCTACTTCCTACTACTATCGCTGCTAAGTTGGACTACTTCAACCCTGTATCTATTCCTTTCAAGTCCTGGCGCCCAAATTTTTTCTCCTTTGGTCTTCGCCATCTGGTACTTGCAGCTGTGCTTCAAGTTAGCCGAGCTTTCCGAACAAAAGGTAGGAGCAATTGAACTCAGATAAATATTATCAATCAATTAATTAAAGCAAAATTGAAGATAGTCTGCTGACACGCACCATCGCCGTTAGAGAATTAAAAATTTGAATCGAGCTCGGCCGAGTGTCGATGGATCAAGTGCGCTCGAGTATGCTACGAAAATAATAAGCCTTTATTACTTAGCAGGTATACAAACCCAAAACAAGTAAATGAAATTACAACTAAATAAATCCTAACTATAACACATTATCAGAATCATAAATATTATCATTGAATAACTTACACATAACATAAACGGGAGATCTGAGTAAGATATTAGACTTATGTGATGGTAAATACAAGGTAAGACGTAAGCGGGATGTGGCCCTGCATATATGAAATGGCAGATTAGACAAAATTTGGGGAACATCTGTTTTATCACACAAAATATTGTTTAAAGTAGATAATGCTACTTGAGTATGCCTACTATCCAAAGATATTATATTAAATTCGCTCAGCAAAATACATTCATCAATACCTCGCTCAGGATACCTTGAATATTTTTTAAACCACATGTATTTGAGAAAACGACGTTGTACACTCTCTAAAAGATTCGCATGTGTGATATGTGGTGAGTACCAGATTAGAATAGCGTAATCTAACCGAGATCTGATGTAAGCAAAGAATAATTTTCTGATTGTTTCCGGATTATTAAATTGCCTGCATTGACGAATAATGAAACCAAGTGTCCTATTGCAAGTCAAAACAACATCATGGATATGTGGTACAAATGTAAGACCAGGATCAAATAAAATACCAAGTTCTTTCGTTGAGACACATCTAAATAATAGTGTGAGGTCTATATTATAAGCAAAGTCAATAAAGTCTCTCTTACGTGTATATGTCATAATTTTACATTTGCTTATATTGAGTGGCAACGTGTTGGTTGAACACCAAGATTGAATACGATTGATGTCGAGTTGCAAATCCCAGCAATCGTCAATGTCATTGATAACCTTAGAAACTTTCATATCGTCTGCGTACAGCAGAATGCTACAGCTTATAATGTCGCAAATGTCATTGATGAATAACAGAAATAAGAAAGGGCCTAGATTAGAGCCCTGTGGAACTCCTGACTTAGCAACAAAGGGCTTAGAGATATGGCCGTTATAGGAGACAAGCTAAAGCCGATTTTCTAAGTAAGATTTGAAAAAAGATAAAAGTTTGGCATTGAATCCAAAATTTTCTAATTTCCTCAGTAATATAACATGACTCAGTTCATCAAAGGCCTTCGAAAAATCTGTATATACTACATCAAGCTGACCATTTTGATCGAGAATTTCTGAAACTTTTTGTGTAAAAATACACAAGTTAGTAACTGTTGAGCGTTTAGGCATAAAACCGTGCTGGTACGGTGAGATGAATTGCTTTACTTGAGGGAATAATTGATTGTACAGGCAGATTTCCAGCAATTTAGCCAAATTGGAAATAATTGAAATTGGCCTGTAATTAGAGATGATCGAAGGGTCACCTGATTTTAGAACTGGACATATTTTTGTAAGCTTCCAGACAGAGGGAAATGAGCCAGTGGTTAGACAATTATTATACAAATACAATAGGGGAGTATATGTTCGAACAATCGTATTTAAAATTTCGTGCAATTGTATTTCGTGCAATTGTATTTCTGGATCAGTTGGAAGAATATTATTTCAGTAAGTACTGTTCATTTTGGGTGATTTTTGCTCGTACTAAGTCAAAACTAATTAAACAAGTTATTTCTGCTACTTAACTCACACGTCAACCACACCTAAACTAAACGCAATCGTGTAATTCCGCTTACCATCGCAAAGAATGTCAACTTGTCCAAATTGTAACAAAAATGTCAACAGAAATGATAAAACTATCCCATGCGATGGCTGCCGGAAATTAACACATTTAGTTTGTGTGGATCTAACATCTGATGATTTAGTACGTTTTACTAGATCCAACACAAAATCTGTCAAAATTTTTTGCTCCAAATGTATAAATGACATTGACACCATCTCAAGCATTAGAAAAATCATATTGCAACTTCAGAATGACCTACTTGCTCTTCAAAAAAAAGTTACTTCTTTTGAGACCAAATCTCATCCAACTGATGTTGAACATATTATAAGCGAAATTTCCGACAGAGAGCTGCGAGAGAATAATATTGTTATCTCTGGAGTTCCAGAAACTACCAATGAGAATACATCTAATCAGGTCTCTGAGATAATTAATAAAATTGCTCCAGATGTTAATCTGAATGATATAAAAGTTAGTAGAATTGGTAGTAATAAATCTGAAACAACTTCTCGCCCTCGTCTCATCAAAATTCGATTTAATAGTTCAAATGAAGCCAAAAAGCTCTTAAGATCCGCCAGAAAGGCAAGAAATTACCCTGAGCTGAAAAACATATACATTAATAGTGACAAAACTCCACTTCAACAGCAATTGTATAAAAATATCAGAACTGAACTATTAGAGCGCCGATCTAAGGGTGAAGATAACTTAGTTATATCCTATAAAAAAGGTTATCCGGAAATTAGTCAAAAAAACTGAATATGTCGCTATCCAACAATGTCCTGCAAATGAACATCTTCTATCAAAACGTCCAAGGCTTGAATTCTAAACTTCATCAACTTTATTCATCTAGTCCATCCCTTGATTATGACATCATGAGTTTAAGTGAAACCTGGTTGAACGATTGTGTATTTGACTCCGAAATATGTGATAGTTCATTTTCTATATTTCGTAAAGATCGTAATTTTGTGGAGTGTGGTGCAACGCGTGGTGGTGGTGTGTTAACTCTAGTTAATAAGAAATTTGATACAACTAAAGTTGATCTTAGTGACTTTATGCACCTCTTACCTATTAATGTTGATATTGTTTGTTGCAAAGTGATACTCAGCAATATGAATTTGTTCGTTTTCACCTTATATATTCCGCCTAGTACTATTTCTAGCAGTTATAATAGCATTTTCGATTTTTTGGAGAACTTACCTTTTTTATGTGAGAATAATTTCATAATATTAGGTGATTTTAATATTCCGGAACTGATATGTAATGGTTCAGGCCGCAATACTGTTTTGTTTAATAATTTTTTATCTTTTATTAATGCTATGCAATATAATAATATTGTAAATGTCAACAATAGAATATTAGATCTAGTTGTTTCAAACAATAAGTGCTCAGTTCAGAATGTTGATTCTATTTTTAATACTGAATATGTTCATCATCCTCCGCTTAACATCAGCATGTCGCTTAATTCAACTCATACTGACAATTGTTTGAGATATACATCTGAGACATTTAATTTTAAAAAAGCAAATTTTCCAAAATTGTATGGTTTAATTGCTGACTTCAATTGGAATGTACTCGAAGAGTTTAATGATGTAAACCAAGCGTGTGAGTTTTTTTACTCTAATATTTACTCCATTTTTAACGAATGCGTCCCAATACAATCCAGACGTATACTTAATAGTCCACCTTGGTTTACACCGCAGATAAAACATGATTTAAAAAGAAAAAGTCACTTTTTCAAATTGTACAAGAATTATCCGCATGTAGCCTTGTACTATGACAAATATAGTCAGCTTCGCTCAAAATTAAAGGTTGATATTAAAATGTCTTATGATTCTTATATTGAAGAGAGCGAAAAGTCTATTGTTGATGATCCTAAAAAATTTTGGAACTTTGTGAGCTCAAAAAAGAATAAGTCTGCTTTCCCATCTACCATGCATCTTAACGATTCAAAATTTGATAAACCTAAAGATATTGCAGAAGCATTTGCATCACACTTCCATAGTGTTTATGTTGATGATGATGATAATTCTCTCCCTAATACTCCATGCATTAGTAACATATCAATTATCCAACATAATTTATCACAAGACGATATTGAAGCGTCCATCAAAAAACTTGAGAATAATTTATCTTGTGGCCCTGACCTTGTTCCAAATATGGTAATTAAAGATTGTTCATATCCTTTCTCCAAAGCATTATTCCATATCTTCAATTTAGCAATAAATTCCAATACTTTTCCTGAAATTTGGAAGTGTGCACGGGTAACACCTATATTCAAAGCTGGCGATGCATCTCATATAAATAATTATAGACCTATTGCAATCCTTTCTAATTTCAGCAAAATATTTGAGAGTATCCTCTATAGAAATATCTATGATCAAGTGAGGAATAAAATAAGCTTTAGGCAGCATGGATTTATGTCAAGACGATCAACTGCAACTAATTTGTGTTACTTTACTCATTCTATTTCTTCAGCTTTGGACAACAACTTACAAGTAGACACTATATATCACGATTTTGCTAAAGCCTTTGACCGAATTAATATAAAAATTCTCCTCCATAAACTGAATTCTTACGGATTTTCTTCATCTCTGATCTCTCTTCTGTCGTCGTATCTCATGAATCGTAAATTTTTTGTTCACTTTCTTGGGCATAACTCTTCCTCATTTATTATGTCTTCTGGAGTTCCGCAAGGGTCCAACCTTGGCCCCCTTTTATTTCTTCTGTTTATTAACGACATCACCTCAGTTTTCAGATCTGACATATTATTATTTGCGGATGATTTGAAAATATGGCGCACTATTACTTCCATCAATGACTGCTTGATACTGCAGGAAGATCTTGATTCTCTTATTAAATGGTGTAACGAGAACAAATTGTACTTAAATATTGATAAATGCAAAGTTCTATCATATTCTCGTAGAAGAAATAATTTCATTTATGATTACAAGCTGTCTGATTTTATTTTAACCAAATGTCAATCAACTCGAGATCTTGGAGTTATATTCGATGCTAAGCTCACATTTATTGATCATGTGCAACATATATTATCATCAGCTTTCAAAATGCTTGGATTTATCATTCGGAATACACGTCAATTTCAAGATATAAGAGCAATTTTTATATTATATTATTCCTTTGTTAGGTCCAAACTTCAATATTGCTCAGTAATATGGAACCCTATATATGAAGTACACAGTAAATGCATTGAATCTGTACAATCTAAATTTCTCAGATACATTTATTTCAAGATAATGGGTTCTTACCCTAACTTCAGTATCACTTACGATATTTTATTGAGAATCTTTAACTTCCAATCCCTGCATCAAATGCGTTACACATCTTCACTGTGTCATCTCTATAAATTAGTTAATAATATCATAGACGATCCTTACTGTTTAAGTTTGCTTAACTTTTTTGTTCCAAATATTCGAACTAGAACTCCTTGTACTTTTTATCTTCCTTCTGCTAGAACCAATATGCTTTTTCAATCTCCTATTTTCAATATGTGCTCTTTGTGTAATAAATTAGATGCTACAGTAGACTTATTCTCCCAAACTTACAATGTATTTTGCTCAGAGATCAGTAATCTCCATTAATTTCATATGTTCTACGCTTTATGTTTAAACTTGTATTTTCTTAAAATTCTCATGTTTTATTGTTCCTACCCTATTATTAGGTCAACCTGTTGGGTAGTGTATTATCAAAATAAATAAATAAATAAATAAATTTATGTATATGATGCAATTCTTTGACCGTAAGATGACCAACACTCGATCGACTGACGGATCGGATACGGTGCGGTACTGTGCGACCCGACCTTTGACCTAGATCCTAATCGAATAGTTTTGTTTCTAAGCGACTCCCATCATAAGTACGTCTACTAGAGGTCACAATAATAATAATAGTGATAATACATTCAGGACCAAGAATACATGGTATAGAAAAAGCAAGAAATTTACAGTATAAAAATTCAAAAAAATATATTCTCACATAAATGAATATTTTAAAATCATTGGAAGGTATCATTGAGGAATTCATTACAGTAATTATGGTATCAAATGCGTTGGAAAGACACTAATACCTGAGGTCAACAATATTCATTCCGAGGGCCTCCAGCCCGAGGTGTGTACGTTGACCGTAGGCATTATTGTCTGTTCAACTCCCGTGATGCCTTCAATGTTCAATGTTAGACTTTTGTTTCAATTCAATAGAAATTTTGAGCAATGTTTGTCCAATCATTGTGATTTCTGCCAGAGAAATTACTCTAGTTACTTGCTGTAACTGGGAAACTTGTTAGTTATCTTTCAAAATAATGCCCTCGGTTATTAATTGTAACATAACTACCCTGAAATCAGTATAATTATGACAGCAATGATAAACTAGTCGGACATTAACATTATAATAACTCCTTTCTAGTAAAAACTATTTCCGATTATTTTTGACATTATTCATATCTCTAATATCCTTAATATTTTGAGGGAGTTTGTTGTATAGAATCAAACCAAAAGAAATTGGATTATTTTTTGTTCTATTCAATTTGAGTCTGGGCATTCTCAAGTTTGATTTTTCTCGAATATTATGGATGTGGATGTCACTATGCACAGGCAAGTTGTTCATTCCAAACTTAATGTGCTGAAGTACATTGAGGATATAAATACCTGCTAAAGTTGGATTTTTTTCTGTATGGAATATATCTCTGCACGATGTTCTTCTGTGCCTCAAGTAGAGTGTTACAAAATCTAAAGTAGAATCATTAATGTAGCAATATAATTCGTCATTATCATTTTGATGACGATAGATAAGGCTAAAACAGAGAGTTTACATCAAACTTTCCAGCGGGTATTCCATATGACAACGTTTCGATGTTAAGCCGAATCAATTCTGCTAGATACATTTTGACTTAGCTAGAGAGTGGGATCCAAGTGAAAACTGAAATTCTTTGTACATTTGTCTGTTTATCTCTGTATACAAACTTGTATCGTAGTTTGGTATCGAAAAATTAAACGATGTGATTATGATACGATTTCGTCTTACGTTTTTTTCGTACAATTATTTTTCCATTCCATAACTATATCGCCATCTGTCTAACAAATTTGTACTTATTTTTGAAATTATTTCTTGCTAATGACACTTGGTTGAAGGGCGCTAATTTGGGAAGCATGCGCGTCTTGTTCGCTGTCTTTCGTTCCTGGGCTATGGTTGCAGACGGTTTTTGTTTCAAGTAGTCATGTAGTTCTCCTAGTTGTTCTTAATTTTGTGGTCATTTTGTTTCATTAAAATCAGTGAGTATTTTGCTTATTATTTGTTTACGTTATTCCAAATTAGGTATAATTTCTGCTAGTGACTTCATTTTAAGGCAATCCACGTGATTAACCTTCCGATCTCCAAATTTATCCTTTTCATCCTTGATTCTTTGTCAGTTTTTGATGCTTAGAAATTTTTTACAACCTTAAAACTTTTGTACTAAATCAATATTTTTGTTCTAAATTTATTTTTTCTTTGAATTTTAAATGTACATTCGAAGTAAAAAAAAACTCACGAGATTTGTGGCTATCTTCGTTCCTCCCTCCACCTTTCCTTCACTAAGTATGTTTGATGTATGAATGATTAGTGACATTGGTTGATAATACATAGTTTAACTATATTTTGGATCCAACGCGTTGCATATTTGTCATTCAACAACTCGTAGTTATGTTTCTCACGTTATTTGTGTAGTTTTTGGATTCCAAAGCTCAGAATATTTTGTTGTGGACCTTAGTTCCTGTTTTCAAGCTGGAAAATCCTACGAGTTTGTGAAGATTGATCCAATATTTCAGTAACGAACCAAGTTCGTAAATTTAATCGACTCGTCGCTGATAATCCTTCTTCTTGTCTTGCTATTTTCTTCGTTTCTCTTCTTTATAATGCTAAGCGTAGTTTTTTTCCATCACTCTGTAAATTTTCAGCGCACAATTCAAAATTAGGCGAATAAATAACTTCACTGGTTATTCCATTCAATTCTCACTAAATTGACGGTTTATTCGTTTTCCAATCCAAATCTGAATTTATTTATCCAAGTTCAACGTTTCACGTTTGAAGAAAGCTCTCCAATTTTCATAGGAGCCTCCTGTTTCAGTCGAATTGGATACTGGTTGGGTTATTTGTTTTCAATGTAGACTGTTAGGGATCTTTGGAGCCCGTGACCACTTGAGACTAGTTTCTAGCCAATTTTACGTTAAGAAGAACATCAACACGTCTACGAAATTAAGAAGAACACGCACGGCCAATCTTAACACCTTCAGGGACCGTTGGGTATTTATCAATGCCCTACAAGACGCCAGATCAATTTTACTTAATTCAGGGAAAGTTCTTGTCTGATGTTGTTTTTGTGGCTAACAATTCGTCATTAACCTTCTCTGTCGATACTAGTCTTGAGGAACGGAAGGCCTGAAGAGGATATTTGGCTAGTTTTTGTCACGTAATTTTAAACGTCTGTAACGTGCTCTCCAGTTTCCTTTTGGCTGTTGCAGTGAGATTTTTCTTTATTATAGCTTGGACTATTCTCGTAAGTTACCAGATTTTATTAAATTATAATATTCGGAATTATTTGCTTCGAATTGATGATAATTTTATGTGTAATTGATTTCGACGTCTATGCCTTATTTTTTTTTTGCTGTCACAATTGTCTCCCGGAATAGTACCTTTTTCTCCATTAATCATTTCCTGGGAGTGGCGCCCATTTCCTATTTTTGAGGTAAAATATTTCCGGTGCCCTCATTAATAGCTAGCCTGGGTCTTCACTTCCAAGGTAGGATATAACGATACTTGAATTTAGTGTCAATCAGAAGTACATCAAGTTCTTGCCACCAAATAGTGAAGAAACATTACCTTCTTCTAATTTCCTACTGCCACCTTGGAAATAGGAAAAGGTACAGTATACTTCAAGATGATAATATTTTCAATATCATCTTATAGTATATCTTATTCTTATTCCAATCTCAGAATCCTTTTTTCTATCGCAACAAGCCGCATGGTAGACATTTCAACCCCATGCAGGAAAACCAGCACCGAAACAAGCATCGTGTATTGAGATCTTGCAAACTACTTTCTCTTGAAAATTGGAATATGTGCTTACATCACCACTCAAATGGTTCTGAAAATAAAAGCTACTCCACATAAGTCTAAGTTGGTCATTCAATACTTGAGTACTGCAGTTTATATATTCTTTACTACTCATGTAGGATATGTACTATTTTACGCACGTTTTTTCAGGCGGTAAATGGCTCTTTGGCTTTTGAGTGCACCAAGTATGTTTCAAGTGCGACAAGTAATCTTGTCGCACGCAAACCATTAAGCGCTCATAAAATAAGCGCAAAATAGTACTTATCTCGCATTCGAAATGAAAAATAGTATCTTCGAATCGTGCGGTGCTGTCAATTGCCCACTTGAGCAAATGAGTGCACTCACTTCAAGCGACTAACTTCGCTCTTGTGGGCAATCAACAACTTATCGCACTTGTTGCACAAAATACTATAATGGAGTGAATTTGCAGTGGTATTCATCTGAAAATTGGTTCGATCAATTACGTATATCAATGAGAAGATGGTATGATAAGATTTATCGAATAATCAAATTAATTGAAGAGACAGATCGATCAGATGATCAGCAACAGATCATCCTAATCAGTTTATTGATCTTTTTTTTGCAGTTCTATTCCAGGACTCCTTCATAGTCTTGGACCGTGCATCTGCGCACATTCATGAACACGTTCTTGGGTGGTAGCTGAATATTCGCAATATCAATAATTTGCCAAGCCTCCGCATAAGTATTTGGGCTCCCATTGTTATTTATTAATGTCCCTGTGAACTATCTTGGGAAAGAACCTGTTGAACTTTGACTAGCTATAGTGGAGACTGGCCTGGGTACTGATCGGCAACAATTCATTCTCCTAGCTAGAAATTGATTTGAAGGGCACCAGCTTCCCAAAATAGTTCAACCAACGGACGGGAGGGACAAGAATATCAGAAATAGCCAAATAAAACTCCAAAATATAAGCTAACGTCGAATACCTTTATTGAGATTCAGAGGTCTGTTCATAATGATGATACAATGAGAGGGAATAATAATATCACTAGATTAGGCAGATATCTTACAACGTTGTGTTACAAGAAGTAACTTGGGCGATATACGTCCGGATAGATGTGGTTATAGAACCAAGCTTCATAAAAATTAATGCGACAATTGAAAGTGGTGAGTGATGAGGATTGCATGTCAAAAAAAAACATACTTACTAGCCCAGAAACATAAAACGCACAGATAATTATTGGTCAACCAATCTTGGGCAGTGCGACGCTTGAAAACTAGGAATGAGCGATTCCTGAGCACTATGTGAGGCTAACACACCCTAACAATATTCACGGACAATTCTATTGTGTTCAGTTTCGGAGCTGATACTCTCACACGAGCTATCTGTATAGAATGTAATGGGAGTTAATGACTCCAAGCACCAGCAGAAAAACATATAAATTCGATTTACCAAGCTATAGTCAATCACAAATAATATTTATAATAATAATTTTGCTAAGCTGGGCGAATTGAGGCTATAGATGATGGCGCGGCGTTGACTTCCGGAAATGATAGTGTTGCTATCTTCGAAAATAGTAATGACGGCACATCCGGGGGAATTTTGACCACGTGCGAGAATATATCACGATAAACCCTCTTTTCGTCTATAAATCTCACAATTGCCCAGCGTAATACGCCCAAATGTCCAGAATCCCAAAAATCTTGAAGTAGAGGTAGTAGAAATAGCCTCAGATGAAGTGCGGCTACAGGGGTACTAGATCTCGCAGTACTGGTGTGATCTTTATCCGGTTTTTTTCTCCTTACTGTGGAATTACTTTCCCAAAGAACAGAGTGTAGAGTATTTCAATAAGTGTCAGACAATACCAATGATGCTCCAATAATATGAACAATACTTCCAGAAAAAGTCACTGAGTTCAATATCACACCTTGACTGTAAAATTAGTAATAAATCGGAATTATCGTGAATCAGACAAGTCGGTAGTAAATTCAATTATCTGAAGCAACTGGAAGTCAGTAGACTAAATCACTTAGGGGTAAATCCCACCATGTATGTGTTTGAGTGGAATGTGATTTCCCTGCCATTTTTTCAACAAATTTCTACATATGTAATTATAGACGTTCTCACGCTAAATACTGTGGAAGTATCCCAAATGTTACTATTATATAACTCAATATCTGTATTTTGTATCATTTGCTTCAGTTGTTGACACAAACAAATTAAGTTGCAGGAGCGAATATGCCTATTTGTATTTGTTGGTCTCGAATATGTTTTAGGTATATTTTTGAATCAAACAAATTACTCAAGATTGGGGCTTCATAAGTCATATGTAAGCTATGCGAATAATATACTGTGTACATGAATCAATAACAAAAGCTTAGACATTATTCAACAAATCATTTGTTTCATACATGATATAGATTTTTCTCTTAAATAATAATAACGGTATGAAATTATTGTAAGAATCGCTAGGTATCTCACCTATTATATCAGTTTGACTAATGATGTAGAAGTGAGTGGTTAGAAAGTGGATGCGAGTTCAAATTTATACGTATTCAGGTTTTTACGGAATATTCCAATCGACCTAAATCACCAGATCCACTGTCTTATTTTGCCAAAAAAACGCTGTTGATGAGAACAAAGAAAGAAATGCTACACCCGCTTATGTTCTTACCTTGGTGTAACATTCTTTTTACTGAAATTACTTTACACTTTTTCTCCAATTCGACTTGAATGCTCTAAACATAATGGCTGAATGCCCACAATCTAACAAAGTATTAAATGAAGTATTCAATTGGTATGCTCCAGCTCACTTGTATTAAATATTCTGAAGCCGTGTTTACAGTAGCTGTTTTAGAGGCATGAGATATATGACCGCGGAAGGAATTCGCCTTGGTATCGACTCCGGCAACTATTACATAATTTCCAGATAGCAGTCTATATACACTAGAGAGCTATAGGCAAGCGAAATTTTTACTTTGGGAACAAGAGCATTGCTATTCTGGCACATACATTGCACACTTCCAGAGACAGAAAATTCCTATTTCTGTTTCGGTTTTGCACCGAACATTACAAGACCAAAAATAGCTCTGTTCAATAGCAATTGTATGAAAATGTGAAATGTGTGTTCTGGAATCTACTTTCCGGCGAAATGTAATTTATTCCTGTTTGAATGTCACATTGAAATAACGTTCGACATATATTCAAACGACTATAGTATGAACAAAATAGTTTAAATCAAATTGAAATTGATATAATTTATTGTATAAATAGCTCCTCTGGAAAAATTATTTGTTCAAAACTATGGACCTTATTGCAATTGAAATTACTTCTATAACTGCAACAGTAAAATACAAAATATATGCGAATAGTCTTGAATTCTTGTTTTGTCATGTTTCTAACGATATAAAGAAGAGTCCAGCGCAAGTTCAATTCAATTTCATACTTGTCTATTAATTTCTTAAATATATATTTTCCGTGACAATATATTTTCTTATTCAAATTGTCTCCTTCCACATAACTCTTTTTACTCACTTGATATTTCAACTTTTGTTGGTAATAACTTAAAAAACACTTTAGCACTAGAAGAGAATGATCTTATAAACTCATCTTTTGCATTGAAATATGCTGAAAATGCATCTCAATTTCAAAAATCATATCGCATATAATTTTGAGCTATCTCGAAATCGGGATCCATGTACTCCGATGTCATTTGATAAAGTTAAATCCAGCGTCTATAGAACTCATAACGACAGAATAGCATGCCTTAATAGAAAAAATAATATAATGATGTGCTGTGCGTCCGTGAGATGTCTTAGTGCTTTACGATGTAAAACAAAGTTGTTGGATATTCTTCCCTCCTCCATGTCTTTTGGACAAAGAAAATTTCTAAGGAACCATGCAATTATGCCTATTTTTCTTGGGGCTGAGTAAAATATGGTAGCTTTTTCTGAAAACTCATATTTTGAACAGGTTTTCAATTTTCAATTTTAATATTTTATATGTTATATTACTCAGCGATGACGCATCTAATGAATTCTAATATATTGTAATTTATTCCATTATTGGTGTAGCGACATGTTATACTAGTATGGAAGGCTTATGTGCCAGTTGAAATCGAATTATTTGTTGAGATTGTATTTCCGATGCAGGTTCTGCAATAAGTATTCAGATATAGTATTTTAAAGAGAGCAAGAAGAATTCTGTAAGCTATCACGAATTCATTGGGATTTTTGAATGAATCCGGCGCTTTGGATGTAACACTCCAAATTATTTCATCAAGTAACATAAATGGTGCAAGAATGCATCAGAATTTTCAGAAATAATTCCTTGATATTTGGACAGAATTTACCAACTCGTTGAACAAAAACAATGTATGTTCTCAAACTACTTCTGTTTCTGACAGCTTTATTACTTGCTGTGTGAGTATAATTACTGTTGGCGGTTTTATAAGACACATTAAAATTTGCAGAGTTAAACTGTGGCTAATATCTGCACCAACATACCGATTTAGTCCCTGTTCGGTTCTCCACATTAGTTTTATTTGCACGAACATTCAAACATTTCCAAGGAAGTCACCCTTACACGCATCAGGAAAATTCAGTAATCAATTTAACTTGGTCAAATTTTGTGACAGAAACGTTTCTTATAGAAATTGACTGATTATTAATGATATCACAGGAGATATCTCACAAATTTATTCTTGACGGAGTTTTAATACCTGTTCTTTGAACTGTAGTAGATTATTTATAGCTGATGAATCGTCGGGTGATGGATAAATCAGGATCAGTACCTGAATTAATGCATACCACTTGCTCAAGTGATATGAACTCATTAACTGACGATCCATCAGCTATTTATACTAATTTCTAGATAAGATTTATTCTCCAATTATTATTAATAGCTTGTAATACAGTCTGGAGCTCGTGCATAGTGAGCGTGAGAAGTATACTTGTGAAAATAGCTGGTCTTCGTGTAAGATGAACAATGAATTGAATGACTGTATTTTGAATATTAATATATATATGTATATATATATATATATATATATATATATATATATATATATATATATATATATATATATATATACATATATATATATATATATATATATATATATATATATATATATATATATATATATATATATATATATATATATATACATCACGCTATCTATCGTGCGTCCTTTCATAATCAAAGCATCGGGCGTCCACCAGATCTACTGCGTACATTGAAATTTTTGTTCGTGTATATACGGTTTTTCGTGACGTAGAATTCAGCTAACACTTTTATACACTAGCTCATTCCAATCACAACTTTCATTTCAATATCTGTTCAGCTCCCTTTTGCAAAGAAGTTATCCAACGTCCTCCTATATACTGCAAGTTTCATTTCATGCACTAATTGCATCACATGCGACGTCCGACAGTGTTGCCTGTTTCTAGTCTTGGATATCATGTATCATGACTGCCAGTTCAGTTGAAGATAAACAGAAGCGGTATGGACTGAATGTGCAGGTTATCGATAAATAAGAGAATCAAATTATGCTATCAGGAAGTTTTTTGATATATAAGCTGACTAAATTTATATGAATTTGAAAATTGTTTTCTAAATTCAAATAATACTTTTCGTATCTTTTATGCTTGGCTCAAAAAATGATAGAAGTCACGTCTACAATGAGTAAAATTTAACTAATCAATAACAACCTAAAATTGCATAGCAATAAATGATTTAAAATCACTTACAATTTTAATTTTTTTTTTTTTTGTTAAAAGTAAAATAAGATTCAATATTCTTCTTCTTTCTAGACTGTGTGTTTTTTGGCAATTACTCCGTAGAATCAGTGCTTCAATGAAACTAAAATACATCTATATCATATGACTCTTATGCCCAGTTGCACCACCGTCACTCAACTTTAAGTAGAGTTTAATATCTATGGCAACTATTGTATTGACAATTGTTACTATGGTTATTAATCCTCTCTCAAAGTTAAGTGACGGTGGTGCAACTGGCCATTAGGGCAAGTATTTCAGTCCTCGGTTTATCTTAAACGTAGCTTAGTTTTCGGAGTTTGATTGTTAGAACAATTATTACTAAGGTGATTATGCTTTGCTTAAGATAAATCAAAGACTGAAATACCGACCCTTAGAGCCAATATTTCAGTCCTCGGTTTAACTTAAGCGGAGCTCAATCATCTCAGTAACAATTGTTCTATCAATCATCACTATATAAATTAAGCTACGTTTAAAGTAAACCATGGACTGAAATACTGGATTAAACGAATTTTTGAACCCGACTGTGTAATCATAAGAGATTCTTTTTCATATGTGACAATTCTTTTCTCCAACACTGTTTTGGAATTTGTTTATTCTATAATAAAAAATCTGACGTGGACATCACGTGACTAACTTGAATATCATTGGATATATAATCGAACACAAAATCTCATCGTACCACGAATAATCGTTTTGGATTTATCCAAAAGAATAAAAAAATCTTTCAAGTGAAATGCGCTTTTAGCACAGTCGGTTGCTATGGAAATAATAGATCATCATCCTTATGCTACAATATTAATAAATACTGATATCCAAGATTCTACGGCTAACAGTTCTGAATTTATGCGCAAAATTGAAAAATAAATTTCCACTGAAGTGCACTTCCGGCTCAGTCTATTGTTATAAAAATATTAGGCAATTATTCAGGTGCTAAATCAGACTGAAATTCCAAATTTCAATACTCTATTTTCTGCAGCCTATCAGACTCTCAAGTAAAGTGCACTTCCGGCTCAGTCGATCTCAATGAAAATAGGATATGAGTACTTAAACGGTAAGGTCGTCTTAAATACTGAATTTCAACATTATATGTTCAATTGTTCAATATTTATGCGGAAAATTAAAAAAAAATAAGAGGTTAAGTGCATTTCCGATACAGATGATTGCAATCATGATGCAAGGTCCATAACTGAATGTTACAGAAGTGCCTAATACAAAATTTCAGTATTCTACAATTAATTGTTTTGAATTTGAGAGGAAAATTCGAAAATTCTGTTATATAAAGTGCACTTCCGGCTAAGCTAGAAGATATATATTCCGATCGTACAGCAATTTCAAATACTGAATTTCAGTATCCTACGGCTAATCATTCCGGATTTAAGCGAAAAATCCAAGAAAAGTTTCAAGTAGAGGGCACTTCCGGTACAGATGATTGCAACCATAATGCGCAAGACCCTATACCAATCTTGAATATGGAATTTCAGCAAGGTATTGACTTTTTCGAGTTACGCACATACATTCGTACCGACATCAAGCCAAAAATAGTCAAAATTGAGTCAGAGATGCTCAAAACGGATATATCCTTCAGAATCTGGATATTTGAATTTTGTCGGTTTCACAATACTTCCTTGTACTTCCTTGTACTTTGTACAGTTGAGCAAAAATTATGTTGGGACAGATGACATTTCAATATGTCGTCTAGAATAATTCCGTTTGCCGTTTTGAATCATTTAATAATCATTCTCGACGAATCATAAGCTGTCAATTTGGTTACCATGATTACTTCCTGACAACTCAAATATCCATTTCTAGCTTTGCGTTTGACTTTTAAAAATTTTGAAAGTATCTTCTGAGATATTGCTGAGTTCTAAATATCTTGTTGAAGAAAGTATAGTCTACAAAGAATTTGGAATAGCATATTCCACACTCGCGAACCGTAGTCATCGCCTTCGTCTCACATTACAAACTTGTTGCAGAATATAGTATTATTATATACTAAGAATTTATATAAATACTACCAATATATTCCAACGAAAAGTATAATATATTTATGTTTTTGTCTTGTTCATGGAACTAGACATAGGATAATTTTTACTACTCAGTTTGTAACTGATTTATTCCTTCCAACATTTTATTTCAGATATTATTTCGAAGATGATCCACTTATAGTACTTTTCATTTCCCCGGCCTATATATAATATGGAAAGTATTGTAATTGTGTATTTTGGACCGTTCGAGATTTTGATAAATCCTCACGTTTTGGACCCTTACTGAACCAAAAAAACATAATTTAAAGAATAGTCGGTCGATCTGTCTGAAAACACGATAACTGACTAAAATTTTATATTCAATCTTTTTGATAAAAAGCCAGGTTTGAGTTCGTAAATGAGCTTCTTTCAACCAGTGATACCAAAACTTTATTGATGCGTTTATTTTATAGACAGTGGTATTTATCATGAAATGTGAAAAAAAATCCTATTGATCCCTGAATAATTTGGCGTAGCGCTTACCCAAAACATTTTTTAAAATTTATAATGGCTCATTTGTTAATATCAAAATTTTCTTCATTATAAAATAAGTTATATTTTTCTGAAGCAAAGAAATAATTAGAATCAAAATGAGAAATTAGAATTATTTTCATATATATTTTGACATCCCATACAAACGTTCGTCAATTGTTGTTCCAAAATAAGTCATTCAGTTTTATCGTGTTTGGTATCGAATTGTAGCTCCTGCGGAAATAATCCCAGTAAGAGTGTCAAAAATAATATTTAAATGATTGTCAATTATTTTCCCAGAGTTATTCAAATGATGTCTAGTTTGGTATCAGCTTTGAGCTTCCAGTCAGAAATTCTTACGCATTCTTCAGTTATCGTGTTCTCAGACAGACCGACAGACAGATCAACCGACTATTCTTTAAATTAGGTTTTTTTGGTTCAGTAGGGTCCAAAACGTGAGGATTCATCAAAATTTCGAACTGTCAAAAGAAACACGATCACAATACTTCCCATATTATATATAGGCCGGAGAAATAAAAAGTAAACTATATGTGAATCATCTTCGAAATTATAAAATTATAATTATGAAATAAAATATATGAAGGAATGAATCAAATACAGACTGAGCAATAGAAATCACCATATGTCCAGTTCCATGAACGAGACAAAAAGATAGGCCTGGGAGAAATCCAAAGTAAATCAATTTCTCGATTGTTGATTGTTTTTCTACATTTTAACCAGATAATACCAATTTTGGGATCAACTAAAGCAACTGGACATAAAACATATGGCTATAGTAGAATGAAATAGTAATTCATGTTTCATGTAACCGTCATCTGTCACTTTGACGACAGCTGTCACTTTGACAACGACAGCTGTCACTTAGAAATATGTATTCAATTAATACGATACTCTAAATTTATGATATAGCTAAGAAACTAGCCATCTAATTTATGGTCGAGGAAGTACTGTGTGGCCACAGCAGATTTTTTATGAATTTACATTGTATAGTTTTACAAAATAAAAATCTTGACAAACGTGATCTTTTCATTTCAAACCAATAATATTTGGAATCTCTTTTCTCTAAATGTGATTTTTCACTATCAATATTATATTTATTCACTTAATCATATTTTCAAACTTCCAACGTACATGATTCTATAATATACATTTCAAATATTTACTTCTTCATAAGTGACTCACACAACTACGAAAACAAATACGCTGAGAACAAGTCATGTATTTATGATGATAAGCATAATATATTGATTTTGGGTTTAAAGAAATTATATTTTGTTCTATCTTGAAACTTAATTCATTCGTTTATCATTTACACCTGAATCAAATTCATGAATTTGATTACTTATAATGTTTCAATTATAGGAGTTTCGCTGCACAAAATTAAAATCTGGTATTGCAAGTTGAAAGCATGGTTGCTTCTTGTTCGGAGTTCGGGTTGTTGAAGCAATGAAAGTTGAATATACAGTTTTAATATACACTTAATTTTAATAGCGAACCTAACGGAATTATGTCAAACTAAGCTCTCTGGATCACTTTCATAATGAAGTCTTCGAACGTCCATCCAAATTTTTTATTTTGGACTCTTACTCTTGAACTATTACTTTTCTTCATATAGGCACACGTAGAAATGTTTTTATGCTAACTTATCTAACATATCATCTGAAAACCATTGAGTTTCGATGATTGTACCAAGAGTTAATGGAGTTTCAAGGGTTTGTCATCCGACGTCCATATACGGGATGCACAATAACACCCGGACGTTCGATGTAATGTAAAACGCCAATACATGGACGCAGGGTTGATAGCGGGATGTATATATATATATATATATATATATATATATATATATATATATATATATATATATATATATATATATATATATATATATATATATATCCTGCAAATTGGTTGGCGGAGGTTGCTCTAGTCCAATCTTCCCCCATTTTTATGATCAACCTGGACAATAGAAAGCTAGCATATAGTCACGTGAATATGAGATGCTGTGGCACGACGAAGAATAATAAAGAAGCGGACACTCAGTTCAATAACATAAAGCCTTAAATGTAATGCGGCAGGTATGAGAGAGATCATGTGATCTGGCCCAGCTTCGTGTGCTTTAAATACAGAAATGAGATTATATTTCCATTTTACTCAATTAAATACAATTGCTTGCTAGATTTATTATCCTCATCACGTCAAATATTTAGTTGTTCATTGAATGAAAGGCAAAAGTAGCCAAAAATCAGCAATTCTATTTATGAAGACTTGCAATGAGATAGTATATTACGGAATATATTTTATAAACGTTCCTATCAGTCACGTCAATGAATACATAGAACAGACAATATTCATAAGTCCTCAAGAGCAGCTCCGATTTTGATAATTTTTTCTTCTTCCCAATTTTGTTATTCCATATTATTTGAAATAAGAAACCTCTTGGAGTGGGAACGGAATCATTCATGTGACTTAAGCAAATACCAACGATATTTATATGGAAAATTCAGTCTGTTCTCTATTTGTTTCATTTCAAAAATTTCATATATCAATTATATCGCTATTCATTTGAGTTTTTGGCTGTTTTAGCACCTTACATTGTGAAAAAACGAATAATATCGTTGTTGGAAGGCACTTCTTCACTTTGCTCTCCAACTATAAAAATTTCAGCTGTTGTACTTAACATATGACTATCATAATGAATTTGATTTCAACTATTTTTACCCTTGTTACATAAATTATAGTAGATGTAGTATCACATCCAATAAATGCATGAATGAAAAATGACGCTCTTTCTTGATATCCATATATTTCTTTGATATTGTTTTTGTGACATAAACTCGTTGCAGGTCATTATTTTTGTATTTGAAAAAAACATTCCTTTGGAATCAGATGCTGAAGATATCAATAAGACTGAAAAATTGATGTCCTCTGTTACAACATCTACATGAAGTCTCCAGCTGATTATATTATCAAAGGATCAGCATCACTCCCAGCCCCACTCAATATCAATTTCGGTCAGTCTTTTGCAGAAAACGATCAATAAATCTATTCTTATTCTTGCTGTTTCTCAAGAATGTCTCCCTCATCGTACTTGGAGGCATTTCATCTTCAGATAAATAATCAATTGGAGTATTATATATAGATCTACGATATCTCTCGGACGCCTTCAGTTCCGTCATCATTATATCCACCAAATACAGCTTTTACATTAGTGAAATAGTTATTACGTAAATATATGATGACATAATCAACATCTGTTTCATATTGTTTGAAAACATCATATACATAGTGTTGATTAGGTCATTTTCCTCATTCCAGCATTATCAAAGGGTGAAAGAGGATAGGAAACCTGCTCGTAGTCAAAATATTGGCAAAGTTCGTCAAAGTTGAGAAGTGCTGTTCAATGAAGATGTTATATTCTCACAATTGAATGTAAAAAAGCTGCGATACAATTAATATATAAAGAATTTTTTTTAGAAAAGAGTGAAAACCAAACTGAATTTTTCATATCAATATCATAGAGTAGCTTGCTTGAGTAACACAATCAGAACATAGCCTAAACTGTCAAAATTTGTTCTATGTTCTATAGCGTCATCAGTATTTAATGAAATGAATCACGGGAGATGAGAGGTTATATTGCAGCGCACGCAATGTGAGGAACTCTATTGGTTATTTTTTTACATCTTGTTGTATCCTATTGGAGTTTTGAAAGCATCTTTCATTTTAAGAGTGAATTATAGCCCATGTTACTCAGTGATAATAGGTTCACAATTTTACTGGTGCAAGAACACTTGAAATCGATCCGCATTCAAGCGCCAGCAACAACTAGATAAAATTAAAATTCAATCGGTTGAAGCGACATTGGAGATATTTTAATATGAAAATAATAAGAACCTTTACGAAAGAGCCAGCAACAACTATAGTAAGTTTCAATTCAATCAAGTAAATGATGCGCGAACGAACAGATACGGCTCCTGCGCCACATTGATGACACTACAATGGGAACCTTCACGAAAGTACCAGCAACAGTTATAAAAAGTCTGAACTCAATCGGATGAACGATGCACGAACAAACAAATACGGCTTGTACACTACTTATTGTATAATGATGGTATTGTAATAAAAACTTTCACGATAGTGTCACCAACAACTATAGAATTTCTCAACCCCTTTGGATCAACAGTGCGCGAACGAATTAATACGACTCGTGCACTACCTGATGTATATTTATCATATTCCATTGGACCACTACTTAATAAATGCCAGCAGAATAGAAAGAAAATAATTCAAATCGGTCAAGCCGTTTTTGAGTTTTAGCGAGACTAACAAACAGTGATTCATTCTCATCATATAAATATTGTTCAAACAATATAAATAACTCCGTCCCTACTCTAAAGGATTCCTGAATTCAAATAATATACAAAAACAAAATTGAAGTCAAAAATTATCGGAACCGGAGCTGTTCTTAAGGACTTCTGACCAAAAGACTTCGTTGACACGACTATATGGACTGGAGTTCTTCAATGATGAATTATAATCGACACATGAACAATTTTATGTATATTTTGTATCACAATAGGTGTGGATAAAAGAATTCAGGAAATATAGATATTAAAAAACAATACTGGGTGAATATTCCACAATTGAACTTCCATTGATCAACTGATTACGGCAAATGCCTCCATCAAATGAAGGAATAAATATCAAATTATAACAAAAATAAAAAACAATAAATCCAAAATTAGTGCTGACATAGATTATGTATATGATAACGACCAAAAAATTGAGAACTCGGCTGATATAGCAAATGTAATGAGTTCTTTCTTCTGTGATATTGGTAATAAATTAAGTGACAAAATAAATTCTAAAAGAACCACTGTTATATCTCCTGCTGTTATTGGCAAAACTATTTTTATCCATCCAACTGATTGCTTTGAAGTAAAACGAATTATAAGTACCATGAAAGTTAAAAATGGAGGAGTTGACAAAATAAACGTAAGAACTTTACAAACTATTCTTGAGCATATTATCATACCTCTCACTTACATAATAAATTTAAGTATAGAAAAATCTGTATGGCCTAATGCGTTAAAAAATGCTGAAGTGGTCCCTATTCATAAATCTGGAGATAAACATTTTGTTACTAATTTTAGACCTATCTCACTAATTTCGAACATTGCAAAAATATTTGAAAGAATTATTTTCAATAGGCTCTATGATTTTATCACAAAAAATAATATTTTAGCTTCTAATCAGTTCGGTTTCATAAAGAATAGAAGTACTACTGATGCTTTGCAGTACTTAAGTGATACAATTTATAACAATTTAGACAAAAGTAAGCCAATTATAGCTACTTTTATCGATCTGGCCAAAGCTTTCGACACTGTCAACCACGGAATTTTAATTGATAAATTAAATAAATATGGAATTAGGGGCAATGCTAATCTGTTGATGCTGGATTATCTATCCAACAGGCGACAGATGGTTAGAGTCAATGGTTGTTTAAGTGAGCCTAAGCTTATTAATACTGGTGTCCCACAGGGTACAATTTTAGGCCCTTTATTCTTTATTCTATATGTTAATGATTTGTTAAAGCATATGCCTACTGAATCAATCATTTCATATGCTGACGATACAGTAATTGTAGCATATGATGATACTTGGAATGGAGCTCAAAATAAAATAAATGATTATCTGAGCACTGTCGCATGTTGGATGGACTCCAACAAATTATCTTTGAACATTGACAAAACTGTCTTCATTGGTTTTGGTAACTATTGTGACAGTGTTCCTACGAATCTGAACATAAAAATTAAAGGCCATTCAATAACAAGAGTAGATACCTATAAATATTTAGGACTACATTTTGACTCTAATATGAGGTGGAAAAAGCATATCGAATACTTAGTTTCCAAAACAAAATATTTAATTTTCATTTTTTCAAAATCTCTAAATTCATGCGTATTGAAACTTTACTTTTGATATACTATGCTTTAGTTCACAGTCTAATAACCTATGGAATAATAGCCTGGGGTGGAGCTTATAAAAATAATTTAAGTTTAATCCAAAACGTCCAAAGTAAAATGTTTAAGTTGATCAAAATCGTTAAATTGAACACTAACAAAGTTACACTCAGCCTGACACAATCGTTCATATTTGAATGTTTATCATTTCATTATAACTCATTAAAAGAAGACTTCTTAAACTCCAAGAGTAATACTAGGAATAAGAGCATCATCTTGCCCAAATCACTAAGGACTGTTAGTAATAAAAACACCAAGATTGTTGCTATTAAGACCTTTAATGGCTTACCAAATGAATTAAAAAATATCAGCTGCAATAGATATAACATAAGAAAGAAGTTAAAAAATTGGATAAGAGTTGAGATCTGATTTTCGATTATATTTTCTTTGTTCTCATTTTTGATTTTTTTGTTTTCTTAACTATAAATTTTTGAATTATATGCTTGTGTGCATTACACTTTAGTTTGCTTTTGTGTATCTATATATATTATATATTTGATTATTTTTTTTTCTATTTTTGCCTGTTTTACCATTTTGTAACTAATACTCGAGATTGGTTGAATCATCTTTCATTTCTTTTTATTTTCTTGCAATGATTTCCGAATCTTTGGTCAAATATATACTTTCAACTGGGTACTTTTAGTTTTATATCAGCAATTTTGTGATACATAGGTACATATATTTTTTGTAATATAAATATTTTTTAGTTATAGTGAACCAGGCCTATAAACAGATAATTTATTTTTATCTCTATAGGGTATAGTTCTCATCGTCATACTTTTTAATTTTTATTTTTGTATATGATGTAACTATATTTTTGTTTCTGGTTGAATAAATCTAAATCTAAATCTAAATCTAAATCTAAAAACTCTGGGTGATCATTCTACCATAATTGTTTTTGTAACGACTAGTTTTGTAAATGTCATTCTCAGAGCCGAAGCTAATCGTTGGATGAAAAGATAATCGTGAATGAGCACCAATAGTATTTCTCCAATGTTCTTATTTTATTCTTATGAGAATCTATTCATAATTTCCTATTCACCAGAAGAAAAGAAATAAAAAAGATGCTGCCTCGTGAAAATTCCTGTTTGCTGAGCTTTAACGTGAAACTCAAAAAAAAAGTGTTATGGTACCTACATTTCTCTACGATCTCACAGAAAGTGACAGTCTTTGACATGATTGCTATTGTAAAAAAAATTATTATGAGAAAACTTTCTACCAGTGAAGAATATCAATATTTTTTCACTGGGTCCTGGGTGCTTATAACTGTTGGCTATTGCAGTTTGAAAGTTCTCCAAATTTGTTCTATGAAGAAAAAAAAAATTCACGTCTTTCTGTTTTCCTAATTGCTTTTATCAATTATATTTCACTGAATTTTCTTATCTCGATTGTCATCATTCCACTTACCAGTCAGCTTCATCAAACACATCCATAAATATCTCTATTCATATTCTGTAATCCATAGAAATGTGATAATTGTTCACAAATTCACGATACAGTCGAGTATTGAATTGTTCAATTATGTGACAAATATATTATCACAGAATACTGTTGAGCTCCTCCAAATTACATCAAATATCCATGCGTCTCTAAAAGAACAAAGAGATATCTTGTGGAATAGAATGAATCTTTGAAAAAGCCCTGGGATACTTTGTTTTTCTATGTCTTCTGGACTGTTCCGACAAATTGGAATTTGAAAACTATATTTCAAGTATTGATATTCTTACCGATAGAATAAAATCAGGCAATAAAGCGTTCATTGCGTAGTTTATTGTATATAATATCACAATGGACTGTAATTTTATCAATAAATTTTTCTTGAAACGTTGATTACCTAACAACATCGTGAGAGTCATCTGTCCGATTAAATCACGAGAGCGTAGCTCGAGGGATTTTATCTCAGCAGATGACTCGAAGGATGCTGCTTGAAGGTAGTCAATGCTTGAAAGAAAAATTGATGATAAAATTAAAGTCGCGAGTGGTATTTAGGGAGAATATTTCTCGAATGAAATTGCTACTATAAGTACCTATTAAATGATGTTGGCTGCAACTACTAACCTTTTTCATTGCAAAATGCACTAATTTGTCTCCATATACTCTTGTGTTTTTAGACTTCTTGTTTCTAATTTCATTACTTTCGGCGAGAAATTCATTTCCAAAACGATTAAATTTTGATATTTCCATGAACTGATTGCTTGTTTATATATCACTGTGTCTTGTTTCTCCATGGAAAGAGCAATTTATCGCGGTGAATCACTTGCCAACGGGAATTTATCGCGGTGAATTCCCGCTGGCAAGCAAATTGTTACTATAAATGTCATTGTAAATATGCTGAATTTGTCAGTATAATGGACATGAGTGAAATAATCAGATATAATATCATAAGTGATTTAATTTTGCCGATAATATTTGACGATTGTTACAAGAGCTTGTTGCGTAGCAATTTCGCGAGAGACATTGATGTGTCAAAACCGCGAGCTATAAGCGAGCAGTTTTGCATCAATGTTTCGATCACAATTTGCGCAAAGCAACAAGCTCGAGTATAACAATTGGCAAATTTTATCTGGAAAAATTATATCACGAATGGTATTCGTCATGACTATTTCACGAATAAGCTGACAATATTGATAATGAATGGAATAATATTGATACTATGTATTTGTGAAACAATTTTATCAAGCAAATGATGCAGAACATTTATTCTCAATTAAATTAGGGGTTAGGAAGACTAGCAATATGAAAAGTACAATTTTGGTAGATAACTTTTGGTCCTTTTTCATCTTGCAAAATATTGCTAGTAGAGGCCACCTTATAAGTGATATATTATGTACCCGTTGCATTTGCACCCCTTAGACTATTAATAAGATTTGAATGGTGCTCTGAATCCAGCTGAAGGTAAGGTTTCTTGGATACACTGTTTGAGTGGCCAGTTAGTTTAATTAGCTGCTGCTCCCAGATACCTTTTTTTGCTAATGCAGAGACAGCAGGATTTTGAACTTTCTAGTTTCCAGCCCGATTTTTTTCCGCATACATTTTGGTCCACTTTGAAATGCTATTTATCCCTAATGGCATATTCTTAAACCAATTTCCATATCTCCAGTTGGGGCTTACTGTTGAAAATAAACGATCAGTAATTATAGTTTCCCCACGTTTTTCCATAAGTTTCTTGAAGAGTCGGAAAGGATAGAATTTGGCTCCTGGGAACTTTCAATTAATCATTTGCTATTGATCAGGTATTTTGAGCCGCCTTGCGCTCTCTTGGAAAAAATTGGATTATATTCCAGTATTTTTGTGGATTTTCCTTCACAGTCAATTTCTCCATCAAAATAATGGACACTACAATTGGCAGCCTCATAACCTCTCCAAGCTAACTCGAAAGAACAAATATGGAAAAATTTTCTTTGTAGCCCTTCCGGTGTATTTTCGTCCCAAGCGTTAACCATTTCTTTGATTCTGTCAAAAGGTAAGGATTGAGCACTTTGTTTCCGTTTACTCACAGTTTCTTTATTTCGTGCTTCTTTGAAAGTAATGTGCGAGAAAGGATCCAAAACTATGTCGAAATCTTTCAAATATTTCTGTTGAATAATTTTTGCGGTCGTATTCCAGATGGTTTTAACACATGCCTCTCCATAATCATCTCCATTTTTTTTTTTTCATATTGAATGCTCAGTCTTGTAGAATGTTTGCGATTTCTTCTAGAGTTCTTCCAGCTGTAAGTTCGTATCGTCTTGATTTGCAAAACTCCATGAATTGGTTCCAAACACATGAATGTGTTCTGTGTTTTCATGGGCACACTATTTTGAACATTTTGCTCCATTTCTTGTTGAGAATAAGCAGAGAATCTATCCTCTGCCATCATAAACCACAAATACTCCAGAGGATTCAAACTGAGTATTCAATTCTGACAGATTGAGCTGATAGTTGTTTTACGCGTTGTTGATAAGTAACTATGAGAACGATCAATCGATCATTAAAATTGTCACTTATCAATATGATGTTGATTAATCACGTGATTGATTATTTTAGTACCTGATTGGCTTGAGAGAAGTGAAAAATTACAAGGTAACAATATAACCGCTGGAATACGGAGAAAAATATGAATCAGATATAGGGATGAGTGGAATAGTCAATGTAATTTTGCACTTGTGCAAATTATAACAGTAATTTGAATTGTAATTCATCAATTTGTTCATTTCCATGGCAACGTGGTAAAATACCAATATCTTTCCGGCTTTTTTCACTTGGTGGGCGGAATTCGGAGCAATTTTACCGATAGTATTTATTCCTATAGGTTGAACAGTACATTCATTCCCTCTATATGTAGAGAATAAACGACGATGTTCCACATTTTGGAGTCGAGGAGCAAGATATCTGCGATATATTCCTAAAAAATCGCCACCATTCAAAGAAACAGAAGTCACTGAGAATTTTCTATGCGTTTCAGTTGTAGTATTAGAAATATTAACAATTAAAAACGTTCCTCTATCCTTGATGTGATCATGAACCATCTTTGTCAACTTTATTCGATGACAAGCTCCCGGAATACCAAAAATGGAAACAACGGTATTAGCCAATGATCTGTAAGATATTATACTGTGACGTGCGAGAATGAGGGAGGAGCTCGTAAAGACGACGTACTATGGGGCGGAGCTTCTTCGGCCGCTTACGCCGCACCGCGTCGCAGCCCATCACCATTCTTAATAGAAGCCTCTAGTGATTTCTAGAAGTGGAAAGAGTCGAGAAATGGAAAACTCGAGAACAATATTTCGCTATATAAGGCCAAGCTAAAGACGTGTAGGACAGTACAGTAGTAAGAATAGTAGTGGTGAAATAAATAATGAACAGTGACCAGTAAAGTGGACAGTGCATATAAATAGTGAAATATAAATATCTGTGACCTTGTTTAAATTAGAATTAAGTGATTAATATATAAGTACAGTGTTATTAGTGACATAAGTAGAATAAACCTCTTATTTCATTTAGATTATTAAATAGTGACTTTTATTTGATTAAAAACTGATTTCGTCAAGCAATAAACATTACAGTGGTGTCAGGTGTGGGGTTGTTATGGAGTATTTTGTTTATTGCTGTTTTGTAAAATTGGATATGGCGTCTACGAAGTTGTTGAAAGATTTGAAGGTCGCAGAGTTGAAATATCAATTGGGAGAGCGGGATTTGGAAACCAGTGGCCGCAAACAAGTTTCAATGGAACGACTTCGAGGAGCTATGACTGAAGACGGTGAGGACCCTGATACATATTTGTTTGAGGTTCAACTTTCTTTGACCGATTTGGCTATAAATTTAGAATCAAAATTAAAAGAAAATTCTACAAGTTCAAAAGAAGATTTAGAATCAAAATCAAAAGAAAATTCTACAAGTTTAAAAGAAGATTTAAAATCAAAATTAAAAGAAAATTCAACGAGTTTGGAAGAAGATTTATTAGGCAAGTTAGAAGAAAATTCTAGAAGAACTGCATGGAAAGATGAAGGAAAACTCAAAGAAAGTTGAACAGCAACTGGAAAAATTTAGAGAAAATTCAAAGGTATGGGAGGAAGTATTTGAAGATAATTGTAAAATGTTAAAAGAAGAATTGGATGCAAAATTGGATGAAAGGATGAAGATTTTTGAAGAAAAATTAAAATTTGGTATTTCATCTCCGGAAAAAGCTTCAAAAGCTGAGATAATTGAATTAACCGCACCAAATCTTGACTCAACTACAAAAATGTGTGTCAAACCTCCAACCTTTGATGGTCAAACATCTTGGATTAATTACCATAGACAATTTGAGGCCGCTGCTAAGGCTAACGGCTGGAATGATACTGAGAAAGTTTCAGCACTTACAGTTGCTCTCCGAAGAGATGCGCTAAACATTTTACAGGCTATTCCACCGGAAGAAGACAACATTTATGAAAAATTGGTCAAGCGACTGGAGCTGCTATACGGCCATGCACACTTGGAGGAAGTGTATCACACGCAGCTCAAGAACCGATACCAACGTCCCAGCGAGAGTCTACAGGAGTTCGAAGCTGATGTGGCACACCTAGTTCGACTTGCATATCCAACTGGCCCGGATGATTTCTTGGAAAGCTGGGCTGAGAGAATATTTGTGGGTGGCATCAGAGATCATGAAACGCAACAAGCCCTGCGTTTGGCGCGACCGAAGAAGCTGGTGAAAGCATTGGCTCATGCACTGGAATACGAAGTGGCAAAGCAGGCGTCCAGAAGCAGTGCTCGAGTGCGAGAGGTTACCTGCGACTCCGATACCACGGCAAGCTTGGAAGCCCAGGTTCAGCGGTTGGTCCAGGAAGCAGTGATAGATCTCAAGAATTCCAGACAACTTCGGTGTTGGAACTATGGAGAACTAGGTCATCCAGAAAGTCGATGCAAGAAACCCTTGAAGACGTGGTCCAAGGATAACTCCAAGCAGGAAAACTAAATCGGGTCGATGTGCCGGGGCAAATATCGATTCAACCTAAACCTGCCCCACAAAATATTGCAATCATCGCTTCGCTACGTCATCAGTTTGATAGCTTATTTGTGGATGGATACATAGACGACAAACCATGTAGTATTTTGTTGGACACAGGCGCAACGAAGACCATAGTAAGACCCGATTTACTGCGTCCGAACAAATCGTGCATGAGGACGAAATGACGACTTCGAACAGCTACAGGTGACTCAGCTATCACACATGGAGAAGTAGACGTCGTCATCATGATTGGAGAAACAAAAATTGGACACCGTATCTTGGTAGCTGACATAGAAGAAGACTGTATCCTTGGGATGGATATAATGAGAAGATACGGATTCGATCTCGATATGGAAAACGGCGTGATTAAAATCAATAATGAAGAGGTCGTCCTACATTATCAAGTAGATTCTTCAGCTTGCTTAATGCTGGCAGAAGACCGTGCGATTCCTGAGCGATGCGAAGAAATCATACCAGCCACAGTAGGTGGTGAGATTCGGGAAGGAAGCGTCGCAATGCTGGAACCAAACGATAATGTTCAGCAGGGGATTTTGGTTGCTAAGGCCCTCATAAGTTCAGGAAAAATAGTCGTTAATTATTATGCAGTGAAACTGAAAGCCGGTACTATTTTAGGACGCCTCGCAAGAGTGTCCACTATAAAATCCACCGGACAAGACGTAGAGATAGGACCCAACTGCGACAAACTTTCGAGAGAACTATCTAGTTTAGTACTATCCAAAGGACAACAATTAAACAATCGGCAACGTGCACAAGCAGAAGATCTGGTACGCCGATTCCAAGAGATATTAGAAACCAGTGAGGGGCGAAAAGGAAGGACAAATATTGTCTATCACAAAATTGACACCGGCGATGCACGACCAATTCGGCAAGCACCACGACGACTCCCGATTGCGAAGAGAGAAGACGCTGAAGCCATCATCCGAGATATGGAGCAGGACGGTATTATTGAACCCTCGTACAGTCCATGGGCCTCTCCTGTGGTACTTGTGAAGAAGGAAGACGGGTCTACATGATTTTGTGTCGACTATCGCCAGCTGAATAACGTTACTAAGAAGGACAGTTATCCTTTACCCAGGATTGATGATACCTTGGATACTCTGGCAGGGTCAAAGATCTTCTCAACCTTAGATCTCAAGAGTGGGTATTGGCAAGTAGCGATGGACGAGAAAGACTGAGAGAAAACTGCATTTACTTTCGGCAGTGGATTGTGGCAATTTACGGTCATGCCATTCGGCCTATGTAATGCTCCTGCTACTTTCGAGCGACTGATGGAGACCGTACTCAAAGGACTATCATGGAAAACTTGCTTGGTGTACCTGGACGATATAATTGTGATGGGAAAATCATTTGAAGACCATTTGAAGAATCTGGAACAGGTATTTCAACATTTAAAGAAAGCTGGTTTGAAACTTAGTCCAAAGAAATGTCACTTATTTCAAAAACGGGTGAACTATTTGGGACATGTGGTCTCTGAAGAAGGCGTAGCAGTTGATACAGAGAAAATTAAGACAATTCAAGAATGGCCAGTGCCTGCGGATGAACATCAGCTACGTAGTTTCCTCGGACTTTGTATATTACAGAAGATTTGTTTGTGGATTCGCCAATATCGCAAAACCATTAACCAGACTGACAAAAGAAAATCGTAGATATAGCTGGGATGAAGATTGCCAAGTCACCTTCGAGCAACTGAAGCAACTCCTAGTTCAAGCACCGATACTGAGTTACCCAAAGATGGAAGGACGTTTTATTTTGGACACAGATGCCAGCGATGTCGGAATTGGGGGAGTCTTGTCCCAATTGCAGGATGGTCAAGAAAGAGTCATCGGATACTTCAGTAAGGTTTTATCGAAGCCAGAAAGAAACTACTGCGTCACAAGAAGGGAATTACTAGCAGTAGTCAAGTCCATCGAGCATTCTTACAAATATTTGTATGGCAGAAAGTTCCTGCTAAGAACTGACCACGCTGCTTTGAAATGGCTACTCAAGTTCAAGAATCCTGAGGGTCAGGTCGCTCGTTGGATCGAGAGACTTCAAGAATACGACTTCGACATTGAACATCGAGCCGGTACAGCACATAAGAATGCTGATGCCTTATCAAGACGACCATGTCCCAAAGATTGTCAGCATTGTTCTAAGGCTTGAGCAAAAGCATTCCAGACAACTGTCATTGACGATGCTTGGCAACCACAAGAGATAGTAAAGGACATAGATGACAACTCAGAGTTGGGAATTATTCAAGAATGGAAGAAGAAAGGAACAAAATCGACATGGCAAGAGGTGGCACCATACTCCCCGACGGTCAAATCATACTGGGCGCAATGGGATCTCATAATCCTGGATGAAGGCGTCTTGAAGCGAGTCCTGAAAGATCCGAATGGAACCAAAAGCAGAGAACAGCTGATCGTTCCTAGAGGTCGGGTTCCGAAGGTCTTGAGACATCTCCATGATGGAGTGAGTGGAGGACACCTTGGAGTAACGAAGAGTCTGCAGAGAGTTCGTGAGCGGTTTTATTGGCCAAACTGCAAAGAAGATGTTAGGGAATGGTGCAGGAAATGCACTACGTGCGCTTCAAGCAACGGGCCGCAGAAACGACCAAGAGCTCCGATGCGACAGTATAATGTCGGTAGTCCATTCGAGAGGATAGCCAACAACGTAGCAGGGCCATTTCATGAATCAGACGTCGAAAATAAATACATTGTTGCCGTCATGGACTATTTTAGTGAATGGGTGGAAGCGTATGCCCTTCCCAATCAAGAGGCCGCTACTATTGCAGACGTCCTAGTGAAGAACTGGATCTGTCGTTTTGGCGTACCCTTGGAACTCCATTCTGACCAGGGAAGAAACTTTGAATCCACACTTTTCCAAGGGATATGCGAAGTATTGAATATTCGTAGAACCAGAACTACTGCATTACATTCGCAGTCTGATGAAATGGTGGAACGGATGAATAAGACCATCAACAGACACCTAGCCAAAGTTGTCTCTAGTCACCAGAGAGGCTGAGACAAATATCTCCATCTGTTCCTTCTAGCCTACCGCTCATCCGTACACGGAACAACCGGACAGATCCCAGCAAGAGTTATTTTTGGACGGGGACTTCGGCTACCATGCGACCTAAAGTTTGGCTGCAAACCTGGAGAAGATCTGGCTGGTGAAGATTATGTCATTAATTTAAGGCGTCAGATGGACGATATCCACTCTCGAGTCCGTATAAACATCCAGAATGCCAGCGACCGGATGGAAGGGACCTATGACGTCAAGGCACAAGACGGGGGCTTTCAACCAGGAGACTCGGTGTGGCTTTATAACCCAGGGCGGCGACGTGGCCTGTCTCTAAAATTACAGACATCTTGAGAAGGGCCTTACGAAGTTATCAGAAGAATTAACGACATAATCTACGGAATCAGACGCTACCTCAAGAGCAAATCAAGAGTGGTGCACTTCAATCGGCTAGCACCATTTGCAGGAGACAATAATGAAGATCCCAACGACGCACGTGCTCGTAAGATTCATGCGCAGGAAGATTCATTTGAGGAGTTCATGAAGACATTTTCAAGTGGACGTCGGGCTCGATTCGGAATAATTACCGAAGTGCAGCAGGATCTATTCAGAGTTCAGGGCGATTACTTCTTGGCTCATTTTGTATCAGGAGAACAAAAGCGAAAGGAATTATTGTTTGAAAAAATTGAAGTTATACATTTGTTCAAATTTATATTACTATTAAAAAGCGGAAAAAAGAGACATTTCTCTTGTCGTTTGCCACACTCGACATCTATGGAAGGCGTTGGCTAACTCGTTTTTAAACAATGATTCCTTTCGTTTTTGAGGATGGCTGAGGTGCAGCCGAAACTGTAAGTCAGAAAAGAGATAAAATTAAATTGACTGGAATCGCATGAATACATCATTCACATTATTTACAAATCGAGTCAGCGTCAACCATTTTATCCAATAGATTCTAACATTGAATACCGACATCACAGACTTAATGATCTATAAACTCTACTTTTTTCCTGAAATATCCCAGTAATACATTTTCAGATATTTTTCATATTGCATCAAATTTTGAAGTTATTATTGACTGCTAGATACCGCTCTTTCGATTTCTCTGATGATATTCCCAACATGGCTTGACTTGTTGCTTCAATTATTTCTGAAGATGTACATGATAAAGTGAAATTGTAGTACATCAGATTAAGATGATTTCATAGGAATAACGTTAAAAATAATCAGTAATAACATAAGACAAGTTAGGCAAGCAACAAATGAACCACAGCAACGCCATAAAACAGTTTTAATATAATGTCAGAGAAATTCGATAAACCCTGGTATTTTGGTGATATTCTCAATTATTAGTTGTAGGAAAAATGTTGCTTATAACACGTCGAGAAACGTTACGTGCACGAACAGATTCCCGCACTCCGCAAGCCTTGCGCGTCAAACTTTACACTTTAACATGACAAATATTTTTCGGCACCTGATATAAAATAATAATTCATTACACATTTTTTTATGAAATCCTTGAAAATAGCTTCAATTGAATATTGTGTTCAGTGGTATATGAATGATGCACTTGGTAACAGAGAAAGAATGGTCTCGATGAAGGCTTGTTTATAATGGATGTGAACTTATTCTGTGAACTTATGATGCAGGATGTATGATGTCATTTTTAACAGCTTGGTTCATAATCACACGACGAGATTTCAAAATCTTGTATCATAACTTTGTCAGAAGTGGATCTATAGGATAATTTAGATAGGTTCTGCAATATTCTTGATTATTCTATTGAAATATAGGAAAAGTAGTACGAAGAGGCAGAAACAAAGAACAAAACGACAATGGTCTACAAGATCAATCAATCAATTCCGGAAAGAGAGGAATCATACCATAATTCATCCTAATAATTGAGAGAAATTTATTTTGAACGGCTCTTGAAATACACTAGAATGCCTAAAAACTATTTTGATAAACTCAATGAATTGATTGCGTCAAAGTTGAAGAGCGCGAACCTTCAAGTCCAGCCTATAGATTAGCAATAACATTATATTAAGTAGAAATGAATTATTTTGAAATCAAAATGCGAACAGCAACCTTTGTAATGTGAACACGAAGAAGGCGAAATGTCGAATATGTCTGCTGAAATACAAAAATTAATTCAACGCATACTTGTGATACGACACTTGCTTGTTATTGATTGAATATAAAATGCATGATGTTGAACTTGGAAGTTGGTGAACCTTACGGTTGAAGCATGAGTTAACATCATATTTTGTGTCATTATGTACGGCAACGTGAGAATGCCTATAGTCTAACTTCAATGACTACAGAATAAATTATCCGTTACTTCCATTATAAACCAGCTTTAATTCAACATAGGGAATGGAACTTCGAATGCTTCCAGAATTTCCCAATGGACGCCGCTTTCTTGTAAGGCTCACTCGTATATACTTTGGATTTGTCTGAAGGAATATACGACATGATATAAAAGATATCCTTGATTGTCTTCTTTGACAATGCGTCGGATAACAGATAAAGCATATCTCAGTGCACATGTCTTTTGGTTTCTAGAAATGAATTTTATCTGGTCGCCGTATTACAGGAACGTACTGTTGTGCTACCAGGACCATTGTTGAACAGAATCAAAATCTCCTTCGCCTGTATTTTTTTTTGCACTATTCTCTTTATCTTGTTTGACTTTCCAGAAGCTTTGAGAATATCAATGAACATATCTCTGTATTCATTATGCCTGCAGAAAATGATCTATTTGGACTGTGAAATTATATTGATTCACCAATAATTGAACTTCCAAGTACAAGATATAGAACCAAAAATCCATGCCATTGTATTCAATTTGTTAACGCAAAGTTTATTCTGGGAGATTTGTTGTATTTTTAATAATTGGTTGCAAATATTGACATTAGATGAACAATAGAAGTGAATGAAAAAAAAAACTTAGTCATGTGGTTTATGTAGTTTGTCAGATAAGCACTTTTTCACTTACTTGTACAAAGTAACAAGTAAGTATTGTGAAATTCACCTATCGAGATTTGGATAGAATATTCGTTTTGAGCATCCCTGAATCCATTCTTACTACTTTTGGCTTGATGTCGGTACGTATGTTCGTGCGTGCGTGTGTGCGTTCGTACTGGTTGAACGTATGATGTTGAAATTTTGTATCTAAGACTTGTATAGGGTATAGTTGTGTGCATCGCATCATGCTTCCAATCCAATCATCTGTACCGGAAGTGCACTTTACTTGAAACTTTTTTCAAAATTTTCTAATAAATCCAGAATGATCAACCGTAGGATGTTGAAATTCAGTATTTCAACTTGATGTTGTATTAGAATGGCTATCTGCCATTTTTGTAGGAATCGGCCAGGCCAGAAGTGCAATTTACTTGAAACTTTTTTAATTTTTTTTTGCATGAATATAGAATGATCCGCCATAGCACATTGAAATTTTGTATAAAGAACTTCTATAACATCTTATTGTACATCTTGCTTTATGATTGCGATCGGCTACACCGGAAATGCACTTTACTTGAGATTTTTTTTCCAATTTTCCGCATAAATCCAGAATAATCAGCCGTAGGATACTGGAATATAGCATTCAAAATTGCTGTAGCATCTCAATGGTCATCTTCTATTTATGTAACAATCGGCTGAGCTGGGAGTGCACTTTATATCTTTTATCGTAATGAGTTTATACACTCTGGGATCCAAGTCTTGATTATCTTGGGCTTGGCTATACTGTACTGAGGAGTTTTAATAAGGACGAAACATATGTCTACAGTTGCATCCCCGATCTAAGATGATGGTGGCCTCAGCCCCGACTCTCAGATTTGAATTTTCCATGTAAAACAATCCTTTTTTAGAATTATTCATTTTTTGAATGTTCCATAGCACAGCAATTCACATATTTCACAGTTTTTGTGTGAAATTTTTATTTATGTGATTTCTTCTTTATCTTGTCAGCCGTGCAATCGGCATTTGTGCCCGATAGATGGTGTTGTTTGTAGTTCTTGCTACAGCGCATCTTTTATCGTAATGAGTTTTGTGCACTCTGGGATCCAAGTCTTGATTATCTTGGGCTTGGCTATACTGTACTGAGGAGTCCTAATAAAGACGAAACATATGTCTACAGTTGCATCCCCGATCTAAGATGATGGTGGCTTCAGCCCCGACTCTTAGATTTGAATTTTCTATGGAAAACAATTATTTTTTAGAATTATTCATTTTTTGAATGTTCCGTAGCACAGCACTTCACATATTTCACAGTTTTTGTGTGAAATTTTTATTCATGTGATTTCTTCTTTATATGACAGACTTTTCGAATTTTCTGCATAAATTCCAAACAATCGGTCGTAGAATATTTGAATTTTGTATTGGGCACTTTTACAATATTTTGTTATACACCTTGCATGATGATCCTTGCAATCGACTGAGCCAAAAGACCACTTTATTCGAAACATTTTCCTAATTTTCCGCATTAATTCAGAACGATTGAACGTAGATTGTTAGAATTTAGTTTTTAGGACAATTATACCGTCTAGATGCTCATATCCTATTTTCATTGAGATCAACCGAGCTGCAATTGCACTTTACCTAACAGTGTCTTGAAATTTTTCGCATAAATTCGAAACGATCAGGGGTCTGTTGCATAACAAAATACAAGTTAATAATATAAGCGTTTTCACGTGCATTTTCGCTGAAAATACTAACTTGTATTTTATTATGCAATAGGCCCTTGGTGTTCTATATTAGAATTTGGTATTTCAGTCTGCTGTAGCATCTTAATGATTGCCTACTATTTTCATAACAATAGACTGAACCGGAAGTGCACTTCAGTAAGAATTTATTTTCCAATTTTGCGCATAAATTTAGATCTGCTGGAAATCAATATTCAGGAATGTTGTAGTATGAGAATAATGACCTACTGCTTCTATAGCAGCCGACTTGGCTAGAAGCACATTCTGCTTGACAGATTTTGAGACTCTCTTTGGTAAATCCAGAACGATTAACTGTGGAACGTTGAGATTTTGTATTCTATTATATATATCCAATGATATATATGATCAAACACAAAATCACATCGTATTATATATATATATATATATATATATATATATATATATATATATATATATATATATATATATATATATATATATATATATATATATATATATATGTGTTCATAAATAGAAATTGTATTGGGTATTCAGCCTTTATTTAAAATTCTCTTTCATTTCAAATTTCCAATGATATATATGATCAAACACAAAATCACATCGTATTATATATATATATATATATATATATATATATATATATATATATATATATATATATATATATATATGTTCATAAATAGAAATTGTATTGGGTATTCAGCCTTTATTTAAAATTCTCTTTCATTTCAAAGCCGTAGCTTTCACCTCAAATTGGAGGATTCATCAGGGGAACTAAATTCATAAACAATAAGACAGTTGACATACAGAAAGCAATAAAATTGGTAAATAATAACTCACAGAAAAGTAAAGAATTAAATTTGAACGAACATTGAATACTTCTTGTTGCCAAAAAGCCAACTAGACAAGATTACCACCATAAAAAACCCAAAAACGTGTGAATATGAATATGAATATAAATTATAAATGATAAAAACTGATTGGGAGATAATTATATGACATCACAAAAGATATTGTAAAACAAGTGGATGAATAAATAAATAATCAAAAAGTGAATGCGTTTTGCGTAAAAAACAAATGAATCAAATCGAATATAAAATATTAGGAATATGAAGACTTGATTCTATTAAAGTAATGCACACTCAAATTTTGGGTATCAATTTTTTTATTCAGTGTGTTGCTATGAAGATTATTATTATACATTTCTAAGAATAAACGCTCGACATAATTGTCACACTTGTCAAGAATTTGTACATTTTCAAAGTCAGGACAATATTTAGTTCTATTTGTGTGAATTGAAAGTGCACAACAGTTGATTCTGTTGGTACTATTACAATCACTCCTATGAGAAGTGGTTCTTGACTTCAAAAGTCTACAAGTTTGTCCAGTATAAATAGAAGAACAATCCTTACAATTAATTTTGTATACAACATTGCTCTGGTCATTGATAGATGTAGAATCCTTAAGCTTAGTGAATACATCTCTAATCGTGAGGTAATTCTTGAACGTTATTATGGAAGAATCATTTTTCATAATCATTTTTATCTTGTCAGACAACGAAGAAATATAGAGTAAAGATTTGAAAACAACATTATTAAAAGTTGAATTGCTGAAATTTGATGGTACAGAATTTGACAAGACATGTTCATTTCTATTATTATTATTTTCAATCAAATTAGAATTGATTTTATATATATATATATATATATATATATATATATATATATATATATATATATATATATATATATATATATATATATATATATATATATATATATATATATCCAATGATGTACAAGTAAGTCCCGTGATGTTCACGTCAGATTTTCTCAAAAATAATGGCGAAATTTCGAGAATTTGAATATCATGTTTTGTGAGGATACTTGAACATTCCAGATCAACATCAAATGATCTTTTGCGCACACTTGGCACGTGCCTAGGTCCTCTGAAATGAATATTTCAGGATATCTCGCTTAGAGGATATAGATATTTGACAGTTAGATATGATTGGGATTACGCTTTCAATCTTTCTGATATGAAATCTTGAAACAGATGCTCCCTATTGAGCACAGTTGCCTGAAGACATCTGATTGAATACTATGCTTAACATGACCATTTTTCATCGTTAAAGAGGGACGTCTCCCGCGGATTTATATTTCTATTTCTCAACAAGATTCTCCAACTTCAAACTCATAATTGATGATTTCAATACTGTGATAAACACGAATGAATATCTAAAAGCTAAGTAGTTTCAAATAGGACATTACGTTGTGGAACAATTGAGGACACAATTCATTATCTGCCTCTTCTTACATTTTTCCATAATACTGGTATTTAATCTCAGAGAAGAGTGATTTTAATCTTCCTTATAGCAATAAAAATATATGAAATGCAGTAGCCGTGAAATTATATTCTTCATAGATTACATGCAACTCAGAAGATTCAATTATTTCAGCTCTTTTACAGGTTATTATAAAAGATAAGTACATCCATAATGTGAAAGGCGGTAAGGTGGAATTGTTGTCATAATATTGATGAATTAAATACTGAATCACTTGATGAAACTCATTTTTTTGTTCACAACGGCTTGTTTTATCTTAGAGATAATTTGCTGCAAGACTATCATAATTTTAAGCTAGTGTTCTGCGGAAAGAAAATGGTCCGTTTACTGACCAATTTTCACAAGATATCAAAAATAACTAAGTAATAATAATTTCATCATGAAATTCAATCTATTCAGATATGTAGCACGACAAAAGAATTGTACAAATAATTGCAAACCTCATATTATATTGTCGATCATATAAAATTCGTCAATGCTGTAATAAGATTTGCAGTTAAAAATATCTCAAATTGACGTTTGAAAAGTTTGGCTGATTCAATTTCTTTGCAGTCTCTAAGTAATATATTATATATCTCATTTTCCATTATCAGGAAATTGGCTTCAGTTGACGAAAGCTCATGACTGAAATATCGAAAATAGATTGATGTGAATAATTAAATTGGAAGAGCAACTGTTCAAGAGCAAGTGGGACTTGGGCGTACAAAATTTGATTTAATTGAACGTGTTTCGAAGTTTAAGCTTGTCTTTAATGATGCGATGTAGTTACTTTTCTACCTCCACTGAACTCCAATTCCCATTTCAAGTTATCGATCCAAATTTCTTCTCGCGTTATTGGACAAAATGTGTCACAAAGATGCACTATACGAACAACGTAACTTATAGCGTAGAATCAGGATGAAACGACTGAAATAGAAGGAATATTATTCAATGTTACTTGGTATTCTGATTACCTAACAGCAATGACAGATTAACAAGTGGCTCTCATAAAATTTAACCAAGATGCCTACTCGACTAATATTAGATTTAAGTCTCCTGAAACAAGGACGTATTTGTGCAATTACATACATCGCGCATTCCCATAGATGTGTTTTGGACTCAACAAATATTCAACAAGACAGTTTGATTTCCAGCTGATTTGACTCTATTGTGATTACATACATGAAACATGTCGAAGCTGTGAAATTGCATGCAAACATCTTTATTTGTAACAATATGTTCATCCAAAAGTTTAATCCAGCGCCACCGTGCGAGATTATGTTCATTTTATTTCCAGCTTGAGTATGACAGCTGTGGAACATAAACAAAATAATAACTAAGCATGCTGAAACTCTCTCTATAAGCTTTCCGTAAGGGACACAGAATTCATGCCGAATTTCCATTCATTCTCAATCTTAATTTTTATGCTCATTGGATGAGAAAACATGAATAGTTTCACGAAGCTCATGCTATGACAACAAATTTGCCAGTTCTCTTCATACATGGGAATATCTTTTTTTTTTGATATCAAGGAGTTTGAAATAATTACAGCAGAACTCACGCAAACCATCCATACAAAACTTTTCCAATTTTGAAGAGTACATTTCGCATTTATTTCTTCTCAATACTGTCCGCTCATCTTCTCTGGATGGGAAGGTTCAAAATGTGTTGAATGATTCGCTCTTGATAGAGTACAGGGGGAAACTATGGGAATTGCAATTGGAAGATGCAACTAATTCTCCTTTCTCCTTTGGTACATTAGCCTAGGGAAAAAAGTACTGTCATACATGGTAGGGAAAAGTGTCACTTGATCACAAAATGAAATATAACTTTCCAATCTATTTCTATATTACCCAAGGATGAAGTTAGATTAGGCCAGATAACCACCGATGGGAGAAAGCTTCTTGGAATAGGAAATTATGAGAAAATAAGTAATACGAACGTTGACTCCTGCAGATATATCAATTGATTGTATCAAATTTCTAATATATTCGATAACTATTGGAAGTATTTCTCTCAATAGTAGAGATTCTAAGAGCCGTACTAGGATTCAATTGATCAAGAGTCTCAATTTTGTCTAATAACTGGTCATACTACTTGAATATATTTCAATTGATGACTTGAAACTCACAGTGAATGAAAACTACCATTAACATCAGATATTTGTTCGACTACACACTTTTCTGGGAATATTCACATATCCATCATGAGATGCATTCAACAAAATAATTTTAAATTATACGCTAACTATTTCGATGCTTTGCCGATAGGGCGAAATTACTATTGCGTGAAAAGAGAGTAGGTATAACATTTTTTAAGATTTGCTCACATGAAAATCAAGAGATGAGTAGACGTATGTTGTTTTGATAGATATTATCAACAATACTTCACAGGTAATGTCTCATGAACCATCTTTTTTTTTTTGTATTCGATATCATATCATTCCAAGCACCTTGAGTATTACATATTGCAGCATATATAGATTTATATAATTTTCACAGATTGAAAGAGACTCTTCTGGAACATATCTTACTAAAAGCCCCATTTTCCCAGAAATACAACTTAGGAACTTTTGAGTGCCAACTACAGATATATCACAAAAAACAGTGGCTCCAATTTGGATTTCTGCAGAACACTAGATACTCCTAAAAATTTGAATAAGCTGAAACTATCGTACGAGACATTATATATAAGATCAGAAAAATAGATGTTAACAATTTGATGAGAAAAGATGAAGCTCCAAGAGCACTGAGTTTTTTGCGCAGAATATCTTGATTACTGAATCAAAGGCGGGTATCATGTATGTGTACACAGCATCTACTTGAAACTCTCGCTTGCTCTGTAATATACTGCCAATATTATGCCTGTATTTGTAAGCTCTAAGCTTGAGTATTGCTCATTAATCTGGAGTCCATCAACACAAGTCCTTATTAATCTTATTGAAACTATTCAGAAAAAATTCTAAGGGTATCTGTATTCTAAAGCCCAGGTATCTTATCCCGTTAATATTATGCATTATACTGGATTACTGGACACTTTTATTTCTCAGACCCTTCCAGATAGACGTGATGCTACATCTGTATATCAACTGTCTATGGTAATACACAATATAATAAATGATCCCCAGTCTATTTCAATCTTGAACTTACATGTTTCATCATACAATACTCGTGAGTTTTCCACTTTTTATTTGCCTTCCGCTCAAGCCAATGCATTTTGTATATCTGCTATTATTAGATTGTGCCAGCTCTACAAGGTAAAACTTTCTATTGTTGATATTTTTTCATTTGCCCCCAAAATATTTCATCATCGCATCCTTCAGTGCCTCCAGAGCAATCAGCTTTCTATTGTTCTTTCATGTGCTATTCCTGCTTTACCTGTTGTGAAGCGTATTCAATAATAATAATAATAATGATAATAATAGTAATAAACAAAGTTGGCAGGTCGGAATAAAATAAAAGCGATCAATACATACGCAATACCATCAGTAACCTACAGCTTCGGCGTGGTTAAATGGTCGGATACAGACTTAGAAGCACTTAACATCATGCTCCGCTCACTTTTCACAAAGTACAGAGACCATCATCCACGAAGCAGTACAGAGCGTTGCCACCTTCCGAGGAACGTAGGGGGAAGAGGCGTAGCAGACCTAAAAAACGCACACTATAAACAAGTATACGATTTGCGTGACTATTTTATAACGAAGGCAGATGAAGAAGATTATTATAAGTTCTTTGTACTGTCTGACCACAAATATACCTCGCTAAACCTGAGCTCCAATGAATATGATTCCAATGAAAAAATCACAACCACCAGCTCCAGATTAGAGAAATAGAAGGGGAAAATATTACATGGAAGGCTCGCACATAAACTGGAAGATCCAAATATGGACATCACAGCGTCAAATGCGTGGCTGACAGATGGAAACCTCTTCTCTAAAACTGAGGGATTCAACATTGCAATTCAAGATCAAGTCATTGCAACGCTAAACTATAAGAAATCGATCATAAAAGACCGAACAATAACAAGCCACAAATGCAGAGTATGTCATACACACCCAGAACACATCGACCACATAACCAGCGGATGCGGAATACTAGCGACAACACTCTATATAGAACGACACAATAATGTCACCAAAATTATACATCAAAAAATGCTGCACAACATTAAAAATCAAGACATGGTTCCCTACTACAACTATACACCCGACATAGTAATAGAAACACCAACGCACAAGCTATACTGGGACAGATCCATCATAACAGACAAAACAGTGAAACATAACAGACCAGACATTATACTACAAGACAAAGAAAGTTAATACACTTACCTGATCGACATAGCAACTCCAGCCGCTGCGAACCTAGATAAGAAGCACACAGAGAAAATTAGAAAATATGAGGCACTCGCATTAGAAGTAAAGCGGATTTGGGATCAAGAAAAGGTGTTTATATCAATAATAGTAGGAGCTACTGGAGAAATTCCCAGAAAGCTGAAGAAGAGTTCAGATTTAATAAATGTAAATCATAATCATTTCGAATGGCAACCCCTTTATTTTGATGCAGATTTGGATTCTCATCTGAAAAATATAAAGTTTTTCTCATGTTTTTGACAGATAGCGCTGTAATCGCAAATATTAGTTATTCTTCGTAATCACTCCAACGGCTGATACTAAGTAACCTAGGCTTGCACAGTCTTCAAAACACATTTTTTGAGTGTGGAGTTTGTTCGGGAAAGCGTTCTTGCCATTTTCTGACGGCTGCTCTGAACCCACCACAACACTCGCCAAAAATTTGCAGCATGTCAGCAGCTTCCCTATTGTTATAAACCATTTTAACAACAATAAAATTTTTGAAATGCTTCGACTCTTCTGACAAGAAGTCTTGCCGGATTTAGTTTATAAACACGTCTCCTACGCCGCAATTTTGAAAACAATTTACGGCTGAGATATTTATTTATTACTCGGTAATAGCCGTTGAATTATTCACGAAAAATGACTAATCCTTGCGATAACAGCGCCATTTGTCAGGAACATGAAAGAAAGTTTCAGACAAAAACTTTATATTTTTCAGTTAAGAATCCAAATCTGCATTTAAGAGTAGAGGTTGCCATTTAGAATTTAAACGTTGCACCATCCTTATCCTTAGAGGGTGGGGGGTGGACTTGAAGCTGCTACTATTCAATGGAATCTTAGAAATCATTTTGTATGTTATTTTTTTTCTCAATCCGTTCAGCATTTCACGAGATATTTGAGTGGTACGGGTCGTCTGAAACACCCGTATATATACATATAAATAAAATATCACTCTGTTAAAATATAAGTTAAGCTTCCGCCTTATTATTAGGCTTCTTCAGGACACTAAAAAAGCTTATTATTCAACAGAATAATTTACAAAAATATTAATAAGCAAGAAAGCTTATTGTGATTAATACAATGAAGACTTACATTTTGTACAAGTGAAATAAATAAAATTCCATCAATTTGAGAGTCGAACAAATTTTCTTTCCAGATGGTTTACATTTGATGTTTCAAAAACAATGCATTTGATGATAGACATTGAAGTGAACATTCCAAAAAACATATAGGCTTTGTACAACTTTTGTTTTGGAAATTTTTCTTGTAGTTATTATTTAATATAAATTGTAGTTGTTATTTGATATATAATATCATGAACTTGAAGATTTTATTTTTCATTATTCACACAGTATATCACGACTGTAGCATTTTCATCACAGAAGCAAAATGGAATATTTTTTTGAACAAGTTGAGACAGAATTAAATTTTAAATGATCTTCTATGCGGCCAATTTTGGAGCTAGTTTGACGTTTGATGTTCATCAGACAAAAAAGAGCGAAAACAAAAAGGACAAAAGCAAACAGTAAAATAAACCATGTCGCTTGTCGTATTGACTGCAAAAGCTCACGAAACGGCTGCTACCTTAGCTAATTGCAGTCGCGATCAATCCTTAGCTTATATATATATATATATATATATATATATATATATATATATATATATATATATATATATATATATATATATATATATATATATATATATATATATATATATATATATATATATATATATATATATGTATATATATATATAAGTTTTATTTATTTGTTTGGGTGTTTTGTTTTTAAAAACAATTTATTTCGTTTTCACAAAAATATTACAAATAGAAACTTTATTAGAAACGAGAAGTCGATTGACAAATACAAATTTATTATAATTAGTTTGAAATGTTTTAATATTGAATATTATGTTCTGACTGACCATGTTCTCACGCAGGAGATCTTTTATAACCTTTCCACAAATATACAAAGTAAGATTTAATGTCCTTGGGGAATCAGCAGAATTCATGGGAATTGGTCTTCTAACTCCTCCATCGTTAAAAATGAGCTTCGCCGGGAAGGTTCAGCGCCGACTTAGGGGTTGAAGTTCTTGGTTGAAGCTCGAAGTCTTCTGTGGAACTCGAGTTTGGTCTTGTAGAGGTGAAGCATCTCTTCTTTGCATAAATTACTACCATGGTGAAAGCCACAATAATAATAATGGTGTAAAGACCTATTGTTGGGTAGTTAATACCGTCAATATTATATTGATTAATTATGTTGTCATCTATAGAGCTGTCGTATTTATTCATTGGTTTCAAATCGTTAATGTTATTTAATTCGATGGAAATTTTTGGAACTTGAGTTTTATTTAGTTCAATTGTGAAATTTTCAATAATGATTGGTTTGCCGAATGATCCATGCTTGAATATTAAATTTTTGTTTTGAAACTCTAATTTACATTCGTCTTCTTTGACAAGAAATATTCCTTGTAATGATTTGATTTCATCACCGTGTTGACATTTTGCTTTTATTTCTTGAAAATTCGGAAATATCATCAGATATTGGTTGATATCTTCAAGCAGTTCAATATGATTTTTGTTGATGTTCAATTTGATAAAATGACATCTTTCGATATTATTTCGCAGGATAAAATTTTCTTCACATGAGTATTCATTCGCCTCGTTAATTTTATTGGGGCACTGATAACCTTTTCCATTATTGTAAGTACATAAGTCATATAGAGATCTGAGCTTTCCATCGTTAGATTTTAAAAAGTATTCATGATTAGGGATTACAGTTACAAATTCGGTTTTATATTTTGCAGGAATTGAAATGAGGTGTATAAGCTCGAACTGAATATCGTAATTTATAGGAATATCGATAAAATAAATAATTTTATCAGTAGTTAATTTGCAATTAACAGAAATAATTATTTCTATTTCTATCATATTTTGTAAATTTGGCTCAAAAGGTAACTCGTTGTTATAATGTTTCGAAATTCTATTTAATTCTATAAACAAATCTTGAGTTTTTATAATGCTAGGATGCAATGTGTGTAATTTGCAGAAGGATAATGAATTTTCTATATCTTGAAGGATATTAAGTGTTAAAGTGAATAATATGTTGAGTTGGTTGTAAATATCTTTCACTAAAAGTTTTTCATGATTTTTTGTTTCAGCAATAACAATATGTGAAAGCTGCTCAATTTTTGATTCTAGTATGATTTCATTTTGTCTGATTGTGTCGACAGTCTTATTGAAATATTCAATAATTTGGTGACTGAAAGAATACTGATTTTTCAGTTGATTATTCAATTTGAATTGATTTTCTTGTAAATGATTCATTATTTCAGTATATCTCTTATCGTCATTGGCATCTAAATTTCCAGTTATAGTTTTTATTACTGTGCCTAATCCATTAATCAATCCTCTTTTGAATCTATAGTTATTTGAATTTATTGATAAATAATTAAATTTTTCATTTATGGACTTCTGAATGTACTCTATGATTTTATTATTGTTGTCAAATTCGGAAAAAAATATTTTATCATTATTAATTGTATTCTTGAGGCTCTCAAATTGAATATTCAAATTTTTGTATTGTGCACGGAGTGGATGTAAGTCATAAAAAAGTACAAAAGTATGTTTAGTCCTCTGTAGCTTTGCTTGTCCAAGATTTATTGTCATTAGTCCTGGATTCTTTGTAATGTCTTTGATGTTCATTCCTGCTGCGTATGTGAGCAAGAGGGACCTGGAATGTCCGAAATTTTGTTAGTTATTTTTCTGGGTCTTTTGACATTGGATAAGTGGATCTTGGATTGTTTTTTGTCATTAGGGTTCACTTCAATTTCGGCAGTTTTGAGTTCTCTATTGACTTTCCTAATTTTCTCTTTCTTGAATTTTGATTTACGCGTTTTATTAACTTTCTGCTTATTTTGAACGTGAATAGTTTCAGGGATTTCTGGAAGTTCTTCACGACTTTCATTTAATTTTGAAATAATTTTACTTTTGTCATTCTGCAATTTCTGATTTATTTTTTGATACATTAATTTGGTCTTATCCTTATGTTTTTGAATATAATCTTGAGTAATTTGTTTATCAATGTCGATATCTAATGGGGAATTTGTATCTAAATGTTCATTTATAATTTCTATAGGTTTTAAACTAGTGGAACTGTGGTTTGTATTATTATAAGCCAAAATTGCGTAATTTACTTTATCTTCGATATTTTCTGCTTTAAAATTTTCTTGGTGATTAAACAATCGAATGTGTTCTATTAAAGTTGAATGGAAGCGTTCAACTAAACCATTCGAATTGGGGTTTTGCGAACTGGTAAAATGAATTTTTATCTTATGTAATGATAGTAATTCCTTTACAACGTTGTTCTTGAATTCTAATCCGTTGTCTGAAATAATTAATTTTGGTATTCCATGATGTGAGAAGAATTTAGTTAATTTATTAGTAATTTCTATAGCATTTGTTGAAATGACTTTATACGCTTGTGCGTATTTTGAAAACGCATCTATTATTGTCAGAAATTTAGAGTTTTCAAGGCTCAAAGTATCAACATGAATAATTTCCATTGGTTTACTAGGAGTTGGAGTTATGTTTAATTTAGGTTTTAAAGGGTTTCTTTCATATTTAGCTGCCAAACAAACTTCGCATTGATTAATATAATCAGTGATAGTTTTTAACTGATTTGGCCAATAATATCTTTTCTTGATTTGGTTGTGAACTTCGGTAATTCCGCGGTGATTGGTTTTACCTTCGTGGAAGTTTGTAAAACTTCATCTTCGTTCTCTACATCAATTAATTTTGTATTGCTTTTAATAAATTTAATTTCGGAATGTCTAAAGTATTTTTGTAATACAGTACTAAACTGCTCGTAAAATGGCTGTTCGAAATACAAATAATATTTAGCTTTCGGAACGATAAATTCTTTAATGAAATTTACAATATCTTTTTCAAAATCAATTTCTGAAATCTGAACAAAAATTCGCATTTTATCAGAATGAATTTTCTTTATTTTTGGTTTTGATGGAGAATGTTTAACTTGGGATATTATCAACTGATTTTTTCCAAAATTGACAGGAGAGTCTGTAATTGTTATTCCTACAATAGGATTTTCAGGATTTGAATGTATAGTTTGATCGGTTTCAGGATCATTGGGATCGTCTTCGTCTGGTTCAGCTATCATAGATTGTGTTTCGTTGTCGGGATCAAAATTATCATTGAAGGTTTCAATGTACTCAAAAAGATTTTTTATTCCTGGATCTACGTTATTAACATTTAACTCTATGCGGGATAAAGCATCGGCGTTTTTGTTTAAAGTGCCTTTCTTATGAATTACTTCATAATCGTACTCTTCAAGTTTGAGACGCCATCTCATCAATTTAGAATTTGGTTCTCGTAATGAACTTAAATATTGCAAACGTTTATGATCTGTGATGATTTTAAATTTTCTTCCAAATAAATATGGCCTAAAGTATTTTGTTGCCCACACGACTGCTAGTAACTCTTTTTCAATTGTGCTATAATTTTGTTCTGAGTCGTTTAGAGTGCGACTCGCATAAGCAATTGGGAGGTCGGATCCAATAATGCCTTGTGACAGCACAGCGCCAATAGCAAAGTTGCTGGCATCCGTAGTTAGATTGAAAGGTTTACTGAAATCGGGGTATTGTAATATGGGGTCGTTAATCAAAAGGTTTCTACAAGTATTGAAACAATTGATATATTCTTGATCGTTATAATTTATTGTCGTATCTTTTTTCAAACATTTTGTTAAAGGTTTTGTTAAACGGGCGAAATTCTTGATGAATTTCCGATAGTAACCTAACAGGCCTAGAAAAGCTTTAATTTGTTTCGTCGTTTTAGGAAGAGGATAATTTTTGATGGCATGGATTCTGTCAGGATTGGGTTTGACACCGTCAGGGGTCACGACATGTCCGAGATAAGATACTTCTTTTCTTAGAAATTCGGATTTATCCAATTGTATTTTTAGGTTAGGATGTTTTAAACGGTCGAAAACAGATTTTAAATTTTGAATGTGTTCTTGTAAACTAGTACTAAAAATAATAACGTCATCTAAGTAAACAAGACAAATTTCGTTGACTAAATTTCTAAGTACGTTATCCATAATTCTTTGAAAAGTTGCCGGAGCATTTTTGAGTCCAAAAGGCATTCTTAGGAATTAAAAATGACCATTCTCAGTGTTGAATGCAGTTTTCTGAATATCTGATTCGTTCATCTCGATCTGGTGAAAGCCGGATGCAAGATCTAAAGTTGAAAAATATTGGCATCTTCCTAATTTGTCTAGTAGGGCATTTATGTTCGGTATCGGGTACTTATCGTCAATTGTTTTTTCATTAAGTCGTCTGTAGTCTATTACGATTCTCCATTTCCGTTTACCGGAAGTGTCTAGTTTTTTTGGGACAACCCATACTGGGGAGGACCATGGGGAATAGGATGGACGAATTATGTTTTGTTCTAACATTTTCTGTACTTGATCTTGTACTTCTTTTCTGTGTACTTCTGGATATCTATAGGTTTTTGAATAGACAGGGATTTCATCTTTCGTTCGAATGAAATGTTTAATGTCATTTGTAAAAGTTAAAGTCTTGTCATCAGTATGAAAAATATCTGAATATTGTTTAAACAATTTTACTATTTCAAACTTCTCTTCATCGTTCATGTGATTCATTCTAATTTTACTCATATCTAATTTCAAATTATTTTCATTGCAAAATTTCTGAGAGCTAATGTTATTTACTTCAAAATTTTCAAGTGGTTGATAATTTACACAATTCACAGAATCTAAAATTTGTTCTTCATTACTTGAATTAATTACTGGATAAATAATTTCATAATTTATAACTTTCGCTAAACCTTCTGGGATTGTCATATTGTCTTTTTCAGTCTCTGAAATCAATGCTTCGCCATTTTCTATATTGTTAACAAATATTTTTACTAATTTCTCGGATTTTGATGGTATTTTTACATAGTTTGATTTCGGCAATGTTTTATGATAACAAATTTTTATATCACTATTGGGAAATATAATTTTATCGTTAATTAAATCAATGTTTGCTTCTAAAATTTTTAAATTATCTAAACCGAGTAATACGTCAAAGGTTTGATGAAAATTGAATAAATGGTATTTTAATAAGGTATTTGATTTATTGAATAATTTTGAAGGAGGTATTATTACGCTATAATTTTCTAATGAAGTGCCATGGGCTGTAGTTATTTGGAATGGATCATATTGTATTTTATTGTTGTGATATTTCTCTGCTATTTCAGGCTTGATAAAAGATCTAGTACTGCCTGTGTCTATTAATGCTTTTAAATTATATTCCGGGAGAATTATAAAGGGTAGCTCACTCTGATTATGAGTTAAGTTTAATAATTCTATTGGTTTTCCGAGGCTATTGACTCTAAAAAAGAACTAGGTTCATATTCTTGTTCGCATTCATATGAGTTATCATAATTCTGTTCGTTATCAAAATTGTAATCTGAGTCTTCTTGGTTTTGTCCGTCTGGGTTTAGTTCGTGAGTCTCTGTGTTATGCAATTCCTCAATAATGATATTTTGTCTATTATTAGGTTGTGATTGGAACATTTGAGGACGGTAATTATTGGAACGATAATAGTTGCTAGGACCTGGTTTTGGGATAGACGATTGTCTAGTGCTAACACTCATAGGTGTTGGAGTTGGTAGTTTTCTACTTGAATCTGGTTTGAAAACATTTGGCGTGTTTGGTTTAAACGCTCGGTTAGAATTATTAAAATGGTTTTGTTGATTCAGACGATACATTAACTGGGGGAAATTGTTATACTGTACCGGTTTATTATGATTTGAGACAGGATGTTGCTTAGGATTCGAGTTTTGTCTAATATTATTCTGATATTTTTGTTGTCTCGTGATTGAATCTAATTGAAAATCGTTTGTCATCATATTTAGGGCTGTATTTAAATCAGATGGATTCTTTGTCCGCATCAGAGTACCTAGAGGTTCTCGAAGACCTCGTAATAAAATTCTGAGTGCATAAATTCTAAAATATCCGATTAATACTCTAGCTTCTTCACTTTGTATGTGAGTTGTTAAATAAGAAACTTGCAAATTTAAAAGCTCTTGTACTCTATTATAGAAGTCAAAAGGAGATTCATTTGGATTTTGTTTCAGCTCGGTCATTTCGATGTTTAAAGTGTAACAGTCACGCTTATCTGAATATGTGTTCAATAGGGCTGTTTTTACATCAGACCAACAAGATATTGTGCAGCTTGCAATATTGCTAGCGGCTTTACCTTTGATTTTAGCAAGAATACTTGACATGAGGTATTCGCTGGGCGATGTTTCTGTTAGCGGGTCTTGAGAGGTTATGATCCCTCCCAAACATTTTGGAATGGTTGTTCAAAAGATTGGGAGTATATATGACGAGAGGAATTGCAATCAGAATCTGATCAAAATATATCATAAAAACCGAATTCTTATGGAGCTCCGATATGGCTTCTGGAGTAACTATGATTCAGATTGGATTTGATGATGCAAACTGACGGCAGTATTTTAACTTAGGAGCCTAGAGCTAGGTAAAAACAAATATAGAGATGGATATTATGAGGATATGAATTATCAATGAGATCAAATACCTAGTTAGTGTCTCATAGAATACAGTCTCCGTGATTATCCAATATATTGACGTGCATTTCCCAAAAGAAAGTACTCTGAGAATATATAGATTATTATTCATGTGCCGATGATAAGAAAGCGTATTGTATAGTTGACTCTAAGTTTGCTGGTCAAGGCAAGGTGAGAAAGCAGATGATTTTCTTGAGAAATAGAAGAAAGATCTTGAACTAAAACACAATAAAATAACAAATAGTGCCCAATATTTTATTCTTCCATCAAATTACTCAAGTTACAAAATGAGTATCAAGGTTTTGTAAATTCAGAGAAGATTCCGATTTCAGTTAGGTTTTAGTCATGACTTTGAACTACTGAAAGCTCAGATTACTCCACATTTCTCTAACGGCTTGATTCCCTTGCAAAAGTGATTTTGTCTTCTAATCTTGATCGTATTTTTATTTAACATGAATTGGTGACTAGGTAACTATTCGTCGAATCAATAAAACGTCAAAATACTTGAAACTTTCCAGTCTTCATGAACAGATCCGATATAGATTATTTTCTTCATTGTTTGTCACTATATATTATCTGGAATCAGAAACATTCCAATGTGCGGATTTGCATATTCTAATTGTTCCACGAAATTGAGGAAAGAATTTGATTTCTATAACATGAAAATACAGTAGGTAATATGGGAGTAGCAGAATATGTATGCGCCTTGTATTTGTGACTACTATATTCATCCTTTGCTGAGTTTTAAGAACAAACACGATAGAATTTGTTGTTTTCAGATAGATAAAATATACAATATCTACAACAGACGTAATAAAGACAATGGAACAATTTTCATGAGTTCCATTAACATATGCATATTCATTTCGTACATTTATTGACTCGACTATTTTATCATATCAAGATTAGGGTATCAAGTAACACATCGTTGCCTAAAATATATTTTGAGCTTCTTTCTGAAGTGGATGCAAGTACCTTAAGATTCAATCATTCACAATTCTCTTCAAGGAAATGGAGATAATGAAACATTAAGACAAAATGATTGTTATCATATTTGTTTGCTGGAAATAAGAGAGTTCAGTGGTGAAAATGTTTATCACTTCCATTAATAGTGCGGGCACAAAGTTGGAGCGCAAACATGTTCCCCGAATACACATTTTTTGACATACAATCCAAATTGTCCTATTGGTAGTTTGAAAGGTTGATACGGACCACATTAGGACACACATACCTTCGATCATCCTAACCATGAATTGGGGAAAGTTTGAATTTGCAATTTAATAAAGGGAGCATTCATTTAATTTGTTCTCCACCGTTGGCAAATTTACATCTAATGATATTATGTTTCACCGAATACTTTTGGACATGTACAAATTTTGTGCTAGGAGGAGCTGATATGCTGCTTGATACACTAGAATATATAGAAACAAATAGAAACATAGAAATCCATCTCTCGGTGGATGCATCCGATTTGCGAACCATCCATGAAATATATAGATGCGATCAATATTCTGTGGATCTTAATCATAGGGATGAGAAATGGTGTGATGTCTTATCCTCTTCAATCACCAACCTTATTGTACGATCGTGCATCAAAACTTCAGAATGTGTCGTTGCAACTGAAACAAGTGGAATATCTTGGATGTTTCACATTGTAGTATATAGAATCTTTTAACATAATGAATTGATGCTCATAGAAGCTCATTAGAATTTCAATTTTGAAATTCTCAAGCTCAAACTTACAGACACAATATCCAAACCCAATAATTTGACAACGTAGTGCAATATTTCACATACAAATAATATGATTATCCATCCGACACCCATCCAAGATGGATGGCTTTGCCCCAACGTGAACAGGATTCGTCAATTCTAATGGAGCTCTCGCAGAGTTCAACACCAACAAAAGATGAATATGTCTCATTAGATCTTTCCACTGAAATTATAACAAAACTAGAACCAGACTGTTTCAATTTCAGTAATCAGCAGTAATTAAGTGGGTACTTGATAGGCGAGAGGTGCCAAATGCTTTGTACTAACACTAGAAATAGCGCGTCGGAACTCCTAGAATAGTTCACCAATTGAACAGTAAACGAACGTAATTTAGCATCTCTCTGTTGAAAACAAGCAGACATTATTTATAAGAGAACAGGGTGACAATGCCAGCGGATACAGATGGTCGTATATATTTCAAAACAAAACATTTAAATCGAGTGAGATCAATGTTATTGGCCTGTTTTGTTAAGTAGTGTATAAGCATGCGTTTTCGGTTCCAATGATGTGCTATTTGTAACACATTGTATCAAGTTCTATTATGTTAAAAGTTTTCATTCTATTGATGGACTGATAATCTGTGCTGTTTGCGATCGAAAGAGCTTGATATCTTGAGCTACGGGAAAACTCAATCAATATATGATATGTTATTGTATGGGTGAACTTATAATAGATGAAAAATAATATTTCCTCGACTGGTCAAAAACTTCCAAGCAGCATCAGTCAATGAACTGATGCAAAAGCTATTACTCCTGGATGAGCTTCCTAGATATAAGAGGCAATTTGTATCCAATTTTATAAGCTATAAAGAAGAATGAATAAGGTCGACATAATATTTATTCTTCGACATCAGGTTCTCTAATATTCATATATTTATTCCGATTATTTCTGGAAGTGCTTTCTATATACAATGGGCATTTCTTATTCAATTTTTTAAGCTATGAAAAAGAATGAGTAGACCCAAGATAATATCCAATCTTCAACATCAGATTCTAGGATATTGTTATACTTATTTCAATGCTTCCCGACAAAGGCCGAGCCAAACAATCCGCCCGTATCCGGTATATATATGAAAGAGCATTAAGCCAAATCAAGTCTCTGAGACAATTAAGTATGGGTAATCCATATAAAAGTGAAAACAAGCTGTAATTTGTTCTACTCCTGAGTATGCGCACACAAAATTGCACAATGGGAAACTGCATTTTTGAATCGCGAATAAGAGACAATGCGCAAGAAACTGTGAGCTTATCGTGTGAGAAGAGAACCGTGAGTTTATCAATAAATAAATATACCCATATATTTTTCCAAAAGTTACACATTTTTCTATATATTTATTATGAGAACATATAAATAATATATATAAAATTTTCAAATATTGGATTGTAGAACCTAACTATTCAATAACTCGTATTACGCTGTTATTTATGTTTGTTGATCCAAGATAAGAAAGCTATAATTCGTCAATTTTTTCCACAGTCATTATGTAAATAACACCAACATATCATATTAGCTGATAAGAAGTAAGCACTTAGAGTTTTCCAAATTGTGTAATGTTTCCAATGTATCAATATTGAATTATCAAAATTATATAGTAACAATACTTTCGTTTATCATAAATTGGAGACAAAATATCAGAATTAATGAATATTATGCATTCAAATAAATGACGCTCTGAGATAACTCGTACCTGGCAATCAAATATTAGATCATCAAGCATGAATAATGCTTATTTCTTGATGAAGAATTCAAAAGATGCCAAATCAAGAAGTTTCCATGTTATCATATGGAAATTATTGTTTTCAATTTATAAGAACAACACGTGAATATCACATAAAGTTATATCTTGATATTTTCTTAAAGATCGTGTCCCGATGATATGTATTAAAAGAGGAGTAGTCGGAATTGGGATGAGCAATGATCCAGAAACTCAACCAATCCGAATGTCACTGATGTTTCGATATATTTTATATCATTCTCGAAGTGTGAAGCACTCCAATAATTGAGACAATCCATAAAAGATTATGTTCAAATCGTGATAGCAAAATACAGGTAATACCACAACATGTTGACTACTATAGGAGATGTTTTTTGCTACGCAGAAAACTGTCTTGTGAATGCAAGAGTTGTTGAAATACTTAATAAGCCATGGAAACTTTGTACCAATTTTTTTCCTTTGCTCTAACTTTTGGTTCTAAATATAGATGAATCAACATATTGAAACCCGCATTAATGTACTACTATCATTGCAACAAACTCCCGGCTAATTCCAAGTGTCAATATTGCAAATTACGTGAATACGTCAAAATTTGTTGATTGTCACGATTTCAAATATATAAGTAGATAAACGCCAAGTATCGCCACCAGAACAGCGTTCGCACCACGCGCAAAGTCGCTGACATAGTGAATAGTGCAATTTTAGACCGGTTGATGACCAATATGGCCGACTGATGGATTCTGCAAAGACTACCAATAGAGAGAAGACTTAAAAGTACAATGCTATTGGAATTTACAAGGTTTCACATCAACACAAGAGCACTCTAAGCGGTGTCGTACACGTAATTATTCTGAAGCGCTCAATTTGAGTTTTACCAATTTATATAATATTTTAAAATATCGTAAAATTTGAAATCAACCAGAATTCCGTTCCAAATATATACAGATATTTTTACATATAAATAAATAACATATAAATAATAGGAAAAATATGAAAAATATATACAAAAATACGAAATACTATAAAAACATGTACAAATAGAAACAAAATATATGTGCAAATAACATAAGATATTTTTTAAACGTGTCTTACAATGTTTTATCTTCGATCGTCCTAATTTTCGCAAAAAAGTCACAGATATCAGAAGTTGAGCTGCTTTCGTTGAAGTTAACATAAATGTATTTGTGAATTTGGTTTAAAATATTAAGTTCAAAATGCAAAAAGCTGTCACTTTTCATACGATCGTAAATGAAAACTCAATTGTTATACTACAAAAGAATATGAAACATACACAAAAAATAATTACAAAAAATGTTGAGAAAAAAATTATCTGCAATGATTGACAACAAAAGTCGTTATTTTTTACTGTATCTATTTTTCTTATTAATAAATTTTGAAAAATGACTTGATAATATCAAAAGTAATGATCGCATAACATCATTCTGCATGGTTGCTCCATGCTGCTCACAAATATTAGAAGGTATATAGTGGATGTCTATGTAGGATAGGATGTTAGGGGATGGAATGAAATTGAGAATCGAATCAAAAATCTGTTTTCACAATCATCGACTAATTGCAAAAGTTCTGCGCTTGCATATCTGACATAAAACTTCTCATTGGACCCATAGTCCTGTAAAACAGTTAAATCATGGATGTGAGTTACGTTTTCAGAACAAAAGAACTGAAAACATAAATTACATTCATAATTTAGCAATTTTTTAATTAAATATCCAGAGGTTGTTTGGATATATATCTCCGATGCTACGGCATCCATGCAAGTGGTCTGTGAAAGGAAACATGGGATGGGATTATCAGAAATTGGGGATGTCGGAGAAGATTCTGAATCAGATTGATTTTGATTAACGTAGGATAGTAGAATTTGGTAATCCTCACAATTCGAACCGATACTACATCTAAAAGTATTATTTAAAATATCAGTCTTGTATGCATCAACAAATTGTGAAGTTGATGATCGGGAGTTTCCTCCACACAGGCCTTGGTGGAATATTTTCAACGTCTCCATGCTCCTCGGTGATATCAATTCCCTTGGGTTTGATTTCAGCTGGTTCGATTCTAGATGGATGGATTTAAGCTGGTTCGATTCGTGAAGTATCGGGTGCATCTATAATATACGTGCATTTTATCAGAGCTTTTGTTATTCTTATTGTTAGAGGAGAAGTTTCACCTTGAATACGTACAAGACAAGGTATCCGACCTACGTTGAGACGTTGTTTCAATTCATTTTTGAATTGACTACTATCAAATGCAGCTCCCAAACTCGATAGCCACGATCAAGCAGTTGCCGATAGCTCAACTCTCTCAGGTCATTCCGATTCATATTTGCCTACCATTTGTTCTTCAAATCCTCTACACATGGAAAACAGAATAGGCTCACTCTTTTCTTCATGGGCAGGGAATTGACCAAGCATTGTTCATGCACGCAGAACTTTTTTGCTAGAAATATTACAGATAGAATAGTTTTTCATTATGACATTAGGTATATTTTATTCTAGGATGGCACATTGTTTTGTTATGTTAATAATGACAAATAAATCGAGATCATATCAAATATTAATAAATAATACTTACTGGATTCTCGGCATCACTGATAAAATCAATGATGCGATTCTCACAATAATTTTGAATAATGTAATACACAATACAGGACACAATACAATAGCGATTGCAAAGACAGCGGACAAAAAATAACAGCCTTCTCAATTTTCAAATCCTGGACATTTTGGTGGAGGGACTGTCACCTAGCGCCAGTGTGCGGTGCCGTGCTGTAACTAATACTCACTAATACATACGCAAACTTTGTATTTTTTTCCCGTAGGGGGACACTGGCCTGGTATTCTGTGTCTTACCCTTGATCACAGACTACCCACAAACTATAGACGGTAAACTGCAATACTATGAGCTGGAATTGTCTTTTAACGCCACCTAATGACTCGAATGATAACTTACACCAATTTTGATTGATAGGCGGTAATTTATTTGAATTTCAAAATAATTATTATTTATGATTTGTAGATTTCTCTGAAAGTTATGTGAAATATGGATACATTTTTTCCATATTTCGCATATTTCAGAAAGACAATTTACACAGTAACAACAGTGAACACAGTTGATAATCAATATTCATTAGGTACACAGTACAAATAATTTTGATTGATTTTATCTTTACATATTTTATATTTTTATGGTGACCAAATAAGACTTAGTAGGCATGTTTGGAACATTTTTCATCGCTATCCTTGTCAAAACCATTTCAAAAGTAATGATATGATAATCAGTCTTTTTCTTACAGAGACGTACATTGAAACAATAAGAACAAATTAGAATGAATACTACACATGAATTATGTCAATCAAAAATCAATTTTTTTGATCCAACAGCATTTTTTTTTTTTTCACTCATAGTACAGTTTTAAAACTGGTCTGCAAAACCAACCATCAATTTTAATCTCATAATTCTTAAAAATTAATTATTCAATACAAAGTCCAATCACCAATGTCCTAAGTTTCTTCATGACTAGTATTACGTACGTACGCATATACACTATATCACCCGCGCACAGTGCTCTGCTTTTACACAAACACTACACAAGGTCGAGCGGTTTGGTCCTCTTCAGTCTTCGGATGTGATGTTCGTCATCCAGTAGCTGAAGAACTTCTATGTTGTCGTGGAGGTTTAGTCTGTCTCTGTGTTTGCCAGCATACCTCTTGATTTCTTCTTTAACAGTTGGAATACCAAGGTCTCTATGGATGTCATGGTTTCTGATATACCATGGTGCATTCACCATGTCACGTAAAACTTTATTTTGGAACGTCTGTATCATTTTGACATTGCTGTCTTTCGCACACCCCCAGAGCTGTATGCCATACACCCATGTAAGTCTAATAATTTGGTTATATATCAACGTTTTGTTGTACAATGAAAAATTGAAGTACCTTCCGATAAGCCATCTATATTGTCGGTATTTTATGTTTAGTTGTTTTTTTTTCTTTTTTACATGTTCCTTCCATTTTAATTTGGCGTCTAGCGTCATGCCAAGATATTTTGCTGAATTTTCGAACCTAACTATGGTTCCATTTATAGTGAGAGGTGGTGGGTTAATTATTTTTTTATTCGTAAAATTGACATGGATGGATTTTGATTCGTTTAGCCTAATTCTCCATTTACTGGTCCATTTGCAGATAGTATTGCTTGCTGTTTGTAATAGTTTAATGGCTGTTTCCGGATCATATCCCGTTGCTAATATTGCTGTATCGTCAGCAAAGGTGGCAAGTGTAACGTCTTGTAGTTTTGGCATGTCACTGGTGAATAGCACGTACAATACAGGTCCGAGTACACTACCCTGAGGTACTCCAGCCTGAATATCTTTTAGGTTCGAGTATGCGTCTTCTTGTTCAATACGAAATAGTCTATTACTTATGTAGGATGATAAAATTTCTGCTTGTTGTTTGGACAACATTTTGTTTAGTTTATAAATTAATCCTTCATGCCACACTGTATCAAATGCCAGTGCGACATCAAGAAACAGAGTTGAACAAATCTTCTTCTCTTCAATGGATTTTTCGATTACATCAGTAATTCGATGGACCTGGTCAATTGTCGAGTGCCCTTGTCTGAAACCAAATTGGTGATCTGGGGTTATATAAGTTTCCTGAATAATCGGTTTCAGTCTTTTGAGTAATATCTTTTCGAATAGTTTAGACATAACTGGCAATAGTGAGATCGGTCTATATGACTTAACTTCATGTGGTGACTTTCCAGGTTTGGGTATCATGATGACTTCGGCCACTTTCCAGCTAGCTGGTACATACTTCAATCTTAAGGCTGCATTAAACAAGTATGTTAGAAGAACGATATCTTTTTTTTGGGAGTTGTTTCAGGATTTCTCCGTTGATTAAATCAAAGCCCGGTGCCTTTTTTGAATTTACGTTATTTTTTATTTCTTCCGCTACTTCTTTTGGAGTAGCATACTTAATTTCTTCGAATAAGGTATTATTCACTTCATCAAGACTATTCCCATTCTTTATTTCGTCCGGTGTAAATATTCAGCAAGGTATTCTGAAAACAGATCTGCCTTTTCTTTATTATCTCTTGCCCAATTTCCTTGTTTATTTCTGATTGGAGGAATTGACATAATTGGTCTATTGATGTTTTTAGTTTCTTTTCATATCGAATAATCAGTTTCTTCATTAGGTGATAGATTTGTCAGGAATACTTTCGTAGAATCATCTTCTATTTTTCGAATTTGACGTTTCAGTTCTTGTGATTTTCTGTTAAGTTCATTCTTATCCGCTGGATGTCTTGTTTGCTACCAACGTCGATTCGCTTACCTTATCTCTCTTACAAGTCTTCGGACTTCGAGCGGGCAATAAACTCTTTTTGTTATATGCTTGATTTCTTTAGTGTTATTGAAAGCAGCTATTTGTATTAATTTAGTATAATTTTCAGTTTCTTCATCTAATTGATCTTTTGTTTTTAAGCTTATATTTAGATTGATAGCTTTCTGTAAGTCTATCCTGAAGCTTTCTCAGTCCGTGGTTTTGTTTGTAAGACTTGGTTTAGCTTCTCTTTTTATTATTTTTCCGCTTAGGGTTAGAATTATAGCTGAATGATCGGAGTCAAGGTTGAACATCCATAAAATTCGGTGCAACTTCCCTTGAAATAAAGAAATCTAGTAGGTCCGGAATCTTATTATTGTCAGTCGGCCAATGAGTTGGTTTACCTGTCGAGTGAAAGTTTCCTCCTATTTCTTTTATTGCCTCTTGTAGTTACCAGTCTTGCTCTCCAGTCCGTATGTTTGACATTAAAAATCTTTCTCCCATGTATTGTAGAAGATTTTTGTAGTGTTCTTTTTTTAGATTGTGTTTTGGTGGGCAGTAGACTGCCCCTATTTTTATATCTCATTTAGTAGATTTGATTACTACAGTAGTAAGTTGATATTCTTCACTTTGTAAGGGATTATTTTCGTAGTGTATTGATTCCTTGATCAGTATCGCGCTTCCTCCTCTTGCTTGGTTGTCCGGATGTATGCTATGGTATATTTTGCATCCTCTGATTTTGATGTACGATTGCTTCGTCAAGTGCGTTTCGGATATTAAGCATATATCTATATTTTGATTATTCAAGAATACTCCCAATTCAGCTTTCTTGTTTTGGATGCCATTGGCATTCCAAGTTGCTATTCGAAGGTCTTGCCAGTTCATCACTTATTTTTTTGGATTGCTCCTGTCGTTCTAGCTTCTAGCCTGTCCTATCTTCCGCTAATTAAATTTAGCATGGACATCATCTGTTGCATAATTTGGTGCATAGACGAATCTTCTTTCGTACTAGATTTATAGTAGTTACTTTCTCTGACAGCAGTGGCATAATTGACATTTGCCACCACTTTTTTGGATGTGAATGATTTAATTTTTTGTTCTGTTATCTGTTTCTTCTGTGTTTGTTGATTTCTTATTCTTTGTAATTCTTTTGCTACGACGCAACCGCGGTAGTTAGCAGCATGCGCTTCCATACAGTTAGAACACTTAGCTGCAGTATTTTTTGGCTTATTGCATGTTGCAGTAAGATGATTCTCTGCGCATTTGATGCATACGGGAGTTCTGTTGCAGAATTTTTGTGTATGTCCATATCTTTGGCATTTTTTGCATTGAGATATCATTTTGCATGTTTTCCATGCTTCTGCTTCAATTTTCATCTGTGCTAAGAATTGTAACTCAGAGATTTTTTTGATTTCTTCTGTTTTCTTAAATGTTGCTATGAACAGCGGTAACTTGATGAATTCAGTTTTTTGATCTTTGACTATTTTTTTAAGTTTGTGTTCTATTCTAATAATTTTGAGTCCTTTATTCCTTAGTTCTTCTTCCATTTCATTAGTATTACAAGATGGATGTATATTCCGTATCACTACTCTAATTGGCCTATCCTGTTTATTTTCATATGCGTGCCATTCTTGATTAAGTTCGTGCATTGTTTTTGTTAACTCACGATAATAGTTTTCATTGGTAATATTGATTTTAAATTGATCGTTGTTCATAAGGGTAGGATTATGATTTATATTGATTAATTGCAGTTTTTGCTTAATATTTTGGTAATCTTTCATGTTGCTTACTACGACTGGGGGTGGTTTGGGCGGTCTAGGGGCATTATTTTTAACTGGGCTTACCTTCACCATTTCTGGTGACGATTCAGCCTTACGTTTCTTATTCTTATGAAGTAGCCATGCCGTTTCACGATTGACTAATTCTTCTTCTTCGTCTGAGTTATTCGGATTATTGTTACTTCTTCTGTCTTCTCTAATTCATCTTTTGAGATTTTTAATTGCTGTAAATTCTGGTCATATTCAATATTTGTTGCTTGTGCAACTGTTTTCATTCGTGCCTGTATTATTTTCAGCTGTTCACTCATATTTTGACGACTGAAACTGCTGCGAAATAAACACTCACTAAGAACGTCATTCCCGTTTGCTACGACACTGGTGCGGGGGATCTGTGCCGGACCGATCACCTGTCCAGTGTCAGCAGTGGTACAAGGTCACCTTACAGTAAAAGAACTCAAGTTCAATTTTAATATACTGAACAATAACTACTGTTGATATATGTCCACTTTTTTTTTCACCACCTTTTTTTTAACACCACTTACTAGGTTTTTATAATATTCTATACAATATTCCCAATGTATTCGATATTTTTCACTAGAGCACAAACTAAGCACACTTTCACTCGCATATACATAGGCGCCCGATTCCCAAAAGCACTTAAAAATCATTTTCGGAACATTCTATATCGTTATTGTCAAAATTATTCCAAAAATGAAAGTACGACATTTCACTCAATTCTCACAGAGACGTACATTGAAATGATAAGAACAAATCAGAATAAAAATAACAAATGAAATATGTCAATTTAAAATTATTTCTTTGGATCCAACAACAGCATTTAAAATTCATTTTCGAAACATACTTTATCGTTGTTGTCTAAATTATTTCGAAAATAAAGATACGATAACTCGCACTCTTCTTACAGCGGCGAACATTTGAACAATAAGAACAGATCAAAATAAATATCATAAATGAATTATTTCAATTCAAAATCAATGCTTTGGATTCAACAACAGCCTTAACAATTAATTTATGGGATATATTTTCATCGCTGTTCTTTTAAAATTATTTCAGACATGAAGATATAATATTTTGTCCTTCTTTCACAGAGACGTACATTGAAACAATAATAACAAATCAGACTGAATATCACAAATGAGTTATATCAGAATTGAAATTGATTCTTTGGATTTTTTCGATAAGACGCCTTCGTAAAAGGGCTTGCGCTTGGCTTCTCTCCTTCTATATATTCTTTCCATTAACCAGAGTACAGTATTCATATAGTTTAATTCGGTATACTCTTATATTTACAAGACTTTTCGTAGCATAACTTTGCCTTCTTCACCAAGCAATCAGTACTGGACTCAATGTTTTTCTTCCCATTAATTATTCTATTCAATTCTTGAATATAATGATTGGTCATTGAAAGTGCTGTTCTATAGATTAGAGAATTGATGACACGGTCTCTGTGGTTTTCACAACTTACAGAATTGAAGTCGACGTTGTCTTTTATGAATAATCGTAAATTTTTTAGAATCATCCTTTCATGATCATTCTCTTTGAGAAGCAGCAATTTGATTTTTTCTATTCCAACGAAGCATGTCACCACTGAAAACGAGGGATAATTGAGTCTTGAAAATCCATCATATTTCAGGTTCTCTATAAATTCATGCTGCAATCCTTTTCTCACAGCCAACAAATCAAATCTGCATTCGGTACAACCTTTGATAATTTTTGTTACATGCTTGAATATAGAACCTGTGCAGTAATTTGATTTTAGAACACCAACATGTGTTTTGGAAACGTCCGGCATATCAGGATAGGTGTATGTCTCTTCCAGGTTGCTGTCTCCTACTATGAACAAATCTTTAAATGATTTCGACGAGCTCGTGTTCAAATCTTCTTCGCAATTCGCGCCCAAAGAATGCTTGGACGTCAAATTATTCATGGTTGATGTTTTGAAGGCCGCAGTGAATGTGCTGCAATCGGGATTAACATTGCGTACACCCTGGCTTCTAATCATACAGAAAAAATCTTTTGTTTTCTTCCAATGATTTGGATAAATCCTCGATTCCTTTAATGGTAAGTACGAAATTCTTAAGTGAAGGACGAGGATAGCTCCTCGTGGATTTGCTGCTGGTAAATTCCATAGAATTCAATATTCGCACAGCCTGGACCCAGAATTCCCAATGTTGGGAGTCCCTGCTTAATGCAGCAGTCAACGGTTTTCTCTCAGTTCCTCTTCTGGTACTATTGTTGAATGAATCAAACAGTTGGTCCATGAATGCAATAATCTGTGCCGTTTAGGTAGCGTTTTCACTGATACCTGCACAAAATAAATACAATATTAGCATTGATAGACTAATAATTTGAAAGAAAACCTAGAATCTAAGCAAAGGCAATTACTTGTACAACTAAAACTAGACGACTTTTGAAAGAATAGATTCTCCTCCTAGAGCAAACGGCAATTTTCTTCCTCTGTACAGCTGCCTTGTATAAAGTTTTTGCCTTCGGTGTCAATTCATGCTGCGTTGTGACAGAAACACTTCGCAAAAAATCCCCGTGATATTGTGTTTACAAGGAAAAGAACAGCAATGAGAAAAACTATGAAATAAAACGTAACCAAGTGTACTTATAGAAACAAAAGTTACCACTGGTTTCAACCGACGCCTCTGCTTGAATGTCAGAAACAGGAAATGACATTGGCAGCAGATCTGAAAATAAAGATGGATATTTTTCAATCAATAAGATGATTTTTCGCATGACGCGTTTCAAATAACAATATGAATATTTACCTAAACTCGTTGATGGAACAGCTTCTGTAGAATCATACGCCATCGGAACGGAGCACCAAGTTGATGATCTTATGGAATATGAAATTAATTATTCAAAGAGATCAGTAATTTTGGACTGTAGAATACATATGGATTTTTTTTTAACTCTTTGAAGTCTTATAATTTTGTGTGTTTTTACCTGCTCCTTCCATCTGCTGTAAACATGAAATTAGCTGAACTGGACTAATTACGGTTGGACATGGAATTTCTCTAATACTTGAAAACATTTATTGTAGCACATTTGTAGATGGCGTTCGAATTCTGTCAGTGAACTACCAAAGATGTCAATATCAGATGTACTTGAAATGTGGTCATAAATTGTACAGAGAATTCGGACAGGTGATTTAGATTCATAATTTCTGCGTGAGAGACTGTGATAGAATGTTCGAATGCTCCGCGAACTTAGCCTAGGTACTACAAAATGTATCAATTGAAACGTTACAGAATCGCTTATGTGATTATGCAATAATTTATAATAGTAAATACGGGACAGAATTTTCCTACGGTTCGCGAGATGAACAAAATTGAAATTAACGAGTACTGTTTCGTACAGGCAGTCAAAATCAGGATACCGCCCGTGAAGCCTCAAATAACAATATTTGAGAAATTTGCGTTGGATAGATTCAACCAAAGAAATGTATTTATCGTAAATTGGACTCCAAGCTTGCAGACAGTATTCTAATTTTGACCTCACAAATGAAAAATAGATTCTGTAAAGTGTTGATATTTTCGTGAAAGATTGAGTGTTTCGCATCAAGAAGTCTAGATTTCTATACGATGATTTTACGGTATTATTGATATGGTCGTTGAGGTTAAATTTTCATCGAACAGAACACCTAAGTCTTTGAATTGATTCACTCACTCAAGACGAGAGCTATCAATTCTATATTCGTATGTATAGATACATTTTTTGACGAAATAACTCATGATTTTGCATTTACTGTGATTGAAAAACAGATTAGAGGATGAAGACCAGAACAGTAAGTTATCAACATCTCTTTGCAACAAAACTGCATCCTTGATCGGATTAATTGTTCTGAATATTTTTAGATCATCTGCATATAGCAGAATATTTGAGCTTGGAGTTAACGATGTCATTGATGAACAGCAAGAATAACAGGGGTCCAAGATTCGATCCTTGAGGAACACCAGAAGTAGCAACAAACGATTGTGATTTATAACTATTGTAGTGCACACGCAGTTCACGCTGACTAAGATAAGTCGACAGAAAATGAAGTAGATCAGAAGAAAATTGAAAATGTCCATTCAATTTATGAAGTAGTAATCCGAGGTTAATGCAGACAAATGCTTTTGAGAAATCTGTATAAACTACGTCAACCTGCGTATTATCATGTAGTGAATTGAGGGTGTATTCAGTAAAGTTCATAAGATTGGTTGTTGTTGATCTGCCACTCATAAATCCATGTTGATGTATGGATATTCTGTGTCGCACAGAACTGTGAATATATTTATAAAGGATAGACTCAAACACTTTGGACAAATTCGAGAGAATTGCTATGGGTCGATAGTTTGAAATATCAGAGATATCTTCGGATTTGAAAATTGGAACTATGTATGAGTCTTTAAGGGAGGATGGAAATGTATGACGGGATAAAGAAAGATTGAACAGATAGAATAAAGGTTCAACGAAAATGTCTATACAACCTTTGAGGATATATGCTGGAAATTTGTCAGGACCAGGATTAGGGGATGATTTTAATGATTTAATAGCATCTAAACTATCTTCCTTACTTATATGAGTGATGATTACCATCTCAGCATTATTATGAATGATGTCTTCGTGAGGATCGAGTGTATTGTTTGTATAGACGCTCGAGAAGAAATCAGCAAAGCCTTGCACAATTTTAGAGGTAGAATCGTATATTATATTATTTAATTTCATGAAACCAGGTATTCTGGATTTATTACGTTTATTATTTATGTAACTAAAGAGTTTTTTAGGATCGTTAGCTATTTGATTTTCAATATCGAATATATTCTTGTCGTGCTCTACTCTTATTTCTTTTTTGATTATTGCTCTTGAACGTTTGAATTCATTCAGGTACTTTCTATCGCCGTGTCGTTTGTATAGTTTGTGGTATTTTTCTTCAGATTTCAAATTATCGATAATTTGACGGTTAAACCATGGTGGATAGGAACTAATACAAGGCTTAGAATAAGTGATACAGCTGTCAAAAGCAGAATGAAGAATTGCATAAAATTTCTCAAACGCAGCGTCAACATCATCAATAGAATAGACTTCTTTCCAGTTGGTCTGAGATAGTAAATTATAAAGCTTGTCATGATTTTCATAGCGAAAATTATATCTAGAAATGCTATTCACCGTGCAGGATTTCAATTTTAAAGGAGTAGGAAGAGAGACTGTAGTGAGAAGAGAAGGATGATGATTATCTTCATCGACAAATGGATCAAGATGATGAGTGACAGAGCAGCGCATATTTGGGACAACAACGTCGAGAGACTTGCCATTACTGTTTAGAACATTATTGTACTGTCTAGCATTCAAAAGCCTTTGATAAATTATCATTTTTCGAAGAAATTTTTATGAGATTTGTGATATTTAGATCACCAATAATTAGGAAACTACTGTTCAATAGTGGAATGAAACTTTCGATAGAATCAAGTACAAATGTTAATTGTTCAAGAGTGACAGGTGGTGGACAATAGATAACTATAACATAGATATAAGAATTGGATGAAGTGAATAATTTTATACAAAGGATGTCGGATAGGGAGCAGGGATGAAGTGGTAAGTTTATTTTGGTAGAGTGATATTTGTGATTTATAGCACAAGGGACTCCTCTCCCTCGTTTTTTTACTAATTCTAAGTGTATCTCTATCAGCTCTGTAGACATTATATTCGGAGAAAAATAATTCATCATTATGCACATTGTCGCTCAGCCAAGTTTCAGTAATGTTGAGAATTCCAGTTTAGTTGAATCAAATAAGCTTTATTCGCAAAAAATGAAATACATACATATTGTTGCATGATAAAAATTCTGTTAACTATTACATTGAATAATATGTAGATCATAGAGTCTCCAAATCAAGATGTCTGGAGTTCAGGAAGTCTGTAAAAGAAAACAGAGATATGAGTAAATCATACTCAGTAAGGATCTATGTCTGAAATAAAGAACACTAATATAATCATTCTCGCAAGCGACCCTCAGAAAACAGGAGTTGGTATAAAGAAAAACTTTGAAAGAGGAAAAATACCTCACTCCACGCTGCCCGCAGGCATTTATGTGAAACTGAGCTCCGTTCCACGGTAAGCGTGAATCTGAGGAAAAATCTCGCTTCACATCCGGAGGATGTGAATCTGCGACACTTGCAAACTTTCGTGAAGTGATCTGCGAGGCCATAGAAGAAAGAGTTGAAGCCAAGTTGAAACTCAGTCTTCGCCTGTTCACTCAAAGATATGCAACCAAAACGCTGGGCACCTCCTGATTAAACACTAAAGATGGCAGGAGGGCACCGCTGGCCCTGGAATTACACCAGTGCATCGTTGGGAGTTAGCTGATCGTTCCCCCACCGTAATGAGTTCTAGGAACACTCCATCGCTGGGCTCCTCCTGATAAAACACTAAAGATGGCAGGAGGTCACCGCTGGCCCTTTAATTACACCAGTGCATCGTTGGGAGTTAGCTGATCGTTCCCCCACCGTAGTGAGTCCTAGGAACACTCCATCGCTGGGCTCTCCTGATAAAACACTAAAGATGGCAGGAGGTCACCGCTGGCCCTGGAATTATACCAGTGCATCGTTGGGAGCAACTTAGCTGATCGTTCCCCCACCGTAGTGAGTTCTAGGAACGCTCCATAACAAAGAATAGAGGAATAGCAACACATCAGCTCAATCGCTTAATACTCAACATCATACTCAATAACAACAATAGCAATACTCAAATAACATAATATCTATGGCCAACCATGGATAACTCACTGTGAATATCATTATAATATTCGGCACAAACACTGCAATAAAACACAACTATTCACTTAGAACGATGAAACGAGACAGACGAAACAGTTATTGAATAAGATTACTGATATGCATGTTATGCTAACGTCATTATCTGCAATTAAATTATTGTTATTCAATACTTCAAGAAAAATCCCTAACAGTAAGGCAAATTAAATCGACAGAAGATGGGAGGCAGTTATCATAAAAAGTACTTGTTTTGGTATTCAATCCTCTCACGTTTTGATAGTATATTTGCATGGCCATGAGATATCAGGAAAGAAAAATTATTAAATAAATATCTATATACTATTTATTAATGTGGAAGAAAACACACAAAAAAACGCAGTTGTGAGAAAAATTAAATGTACAAGAAACGCATCAGGCAATGAACAATCTTTGACAGCTCAAGTGACAAACGTTTTCAGTGAATGTAGCGTTGAGTTCAGATATATATCAAATGTCCAAGTGTGGTTAAAAAAATAAAAATAATAAAACTAAGTAAACTACAGAATTAGTACTTTCAACTCTTATAAATTATTATACAGGAATGAGGAGCTCAAATTTGATTGAAGAATCAAGTTCAGTAACCTTAAGAAATTTAATTGGGCGAAAACGTTCAAGGTAACCAAGTATGGAATGAATATAATGTGAGTATTCAACTGCTCCTTTGAATAGAGTTGAACAAATTTATGAAAAATTACAGATTTTTTATGTCATCAGAGGGATTGACCTTTTTGATAACATTGCCACTTCTATAAAAAATGTTTCCATCTGACGACCACACATTTTTATGAACAAATTTGGAAGAGACGGACCTTGAAAGATCCAAGCGAGTTTTGGTCAAATCTTCTTTGATTGAAATGTTTGAGTTTTTCAACTTCTTCCTTGATTTCATCACTTGATCGCGGCAACAGTATGAGGTGAATTTCACTATTATGGGACGCGGTTGGACTTGGGACGAGGCAGAGCCAGTACTTGATGATTTTTTACCCACACGATGGCATCGATCGATGCATTGCACAGGTATGTTTAGCGACAGTTTATTATTGAACATATCACTAACCTTCCCTCAGTATTTTCGGTTTGCTCTTCAGGGATTCCAAAAATTCTGATACAGTTGCGTCTGGAGTATTGTTCCAGGCTATCGATTCGGCGAAGAACACGATTCTCAGCAGTGATGTTGTCAACAATAGCTTCATAGAAGGCCCGTAGCTCGTCGAGTTTTTTATCGAGACGATCGAACACTTTATCCACCAATTTTGTTAGAAAACTATCGTCACTTAGCAATCTATTAATAGTATCAGTGACGATCGCTGTTACATTTCTGGTACTTGAACCCATTATGAAATTTTATTAGCTAAAAAACACGTCTACTTGAGTTGAGGAGTTTGTCCCTCAACCTGACGAAAGATATGTCCGAAATCTCGTCAAGTCTATCGGAGAGATACTAGCTCTCATCCTGTTGTTTCCGTGTACTTTTATTGATCATATTCATTGCCAGTAATGCCAAACACATAGATTGTTGTTGCTCAAGGCGATTATGACATGCCATAATGAAAGAACCGGCATAGCACTTGAGAAGTTTTCCTATTCCACAATGATACGCGGCTTCTCGTTGATTGGAAAAAAGCAATCTGGTCCTGATCATTCCCTTCTAGGACATATAAACACCGATAACTACTTGAAGTGATAGTTTATGGTGCAACTGTGAGCTGTCGAGAATACTACAACCCCTGCCTCACAATCATTAGAGGTAAGCCTCTAGAGCTACAATAATTTCATTACAAGTGAACATTCATAATAACAACTAGATAAACTTGCCATACATAGGTGGAACTGACCATCAGTGAAAAAAAATTCTCAACTTCAGTGAAACATCATTGTCCATTAGATAAAATCGGAATCAAAAGTTCAATATAATTGTCTGTATTCTGTAACACATCAATTTATCAACTATCGATCGATAATATTTTCAACAGATTGAACAATTGTGACAGGCGAATATATTGGATTTTTCTCATTGTTACATTATTGTCCATTGATTGGGAAAGATAATAGTCGATGAGAACTTATGTATTGAAATATAGAATAGCCCAAATATAAAGAGCCTGTTGCGTGATAAAATACAAGTTAATATCATGAATATCTCCACGAGTACTTCTACTACTAATATTAGCTTGTACTTGTGCATCGAGAACGAGCTTTAGTTCAAATGACTTGAATCATACGAAAAGTTAACATGAAAAGCAGTGAGTGCTTCATAATTGGTTGGTGAGAACAATTCCAGAATAATTTCCAAGATAAACAAGTACTACCCAAATTTAGTATATACTGTGACGTGCGAGAGTGTGAGGGACGCTCGTAAAGACGACGTAGTATGGAGAGGACCTTCTTGTCGTCTCTCACGCCGCACCACGTTGCAGCACATCACCCCTCCCAACGGAAGCCTCTAGTGATTCCTAGAAATGGAAAGAGTCGAGAAATGGAAAATTCAAGAAAACAGTATTTCTCTATATAAGGCCAAGCCAAAGAAGTGAGACAATACAGTAGTAAGAATAGTAGTGTGAAATGAATAATGAACAGTGACAAGTGAAGTGAACAGTGCATATAAATAGTGAAATATAGATATCTGTGACCTTGTTTAAATTAGAATTAAGTGATTAATATATAAATATAGTGTTATTAGTGACATAAGAAGAATAAAGCTTTTATTTCAATTTAGATTATTAAATAGTGACTTTTATTTAATTACAAACTGATTCGTCAAGCAATAAACATTACAGTGGTGTCGAGTGTGGGGTTGTTATAAACAATTTAGTATTTTGTTTATTGCTGTTTTTTAAAATTGGATAATGGCGTCTACGAAGTTGTTGAAAGATTTGAAGGTCGCAGAGTTGAAATATCAATTGGAATAGCGGGATTTGGAGACCAGTGGCCGCAAACAAGCTTTAATGGAACGACTTCGAGGAGCTACGACTGAAGACGGTGAGGACCCTGGAACGTATTTGTTTGAGGTTCAACTTTCTTCAACCGATTTGGCTATAAATTTAGAATCAAAATTAAAAGACAACTCTACAAGTTTAAAAGAAAATTTAGAATCAAAATTAAAAGAAAATTCCATAAATTTAGAATCAAAATTAAAAGAATATTCTATAAGCTTAGAATCAAGAGTAAAAGGAAATTCTTCAAGTCTGGAAGAGAATTTGGAATTTAAATTGAAAGAAAACTCTACGAGTTTGGAAGAAGATTTATAGTGAAAGTTAGAAGAAAATTCTAGAAACTTGAGAGAAGAACTGCATGGAAAGATGGAGGAAAATTCAAAGAAAGTTGAACAGCAACTGAAAAAACTTAGAGAAAATTCAAAGGTATGGAAGAAAGTATTTGAAGATAATTGTAAAATGTTAAAAGAAGAATTGGATGCAAAATTGGATGAAAGAATGAAGATTTTTGAGGAAAAATTCAAATTTGGTGTTTCATCTCCGGAAAAAGCTTCAAAAGCTGAGATAATTGAATTATTCGCACCAAATCTTGATTCAACTACAAAAATGCGTGTAAAACCTCCAACCTTTGATGGTGAAACATCTTGGATTAATTATCATAGGCAATTTGAAGCCGCTGCTAAAGCTAATGGCTGGAATGATACTGAGAAAGTTTCAGCACTTACAGTTGCTCTCCGAGGAGATGCGGTAAACATTTTATAGGCTATTTACCGGAAGAAGACAACAATTATGAAAAATTGGTCAAGCGACTGGAGCTGCGATACGGCCATGCACACTTGGAGAAAGTGTATCACACGAAGCTCAAGAACCGATACCAACGTCCCAGCGAGAGTCTACAGGAGTTCGAAGCTGATGTGGCACGCCTAGTTCGACTTGCATATCCAACTGGCCTGGATGATTTCTTGGAAAGCTAGGCTGTGAGAATATTTGTGGACGGCATCAGAGACCATGAAACGCAGCAAGTCCCACGTTTGGTGCGGCTGAAGAAGCTGGTGGAAGCATTGGCACATGCACTGGAATACGAAGCGGCAAAGCAGGCGTCCAGAAACAGTGCTCGAGTGCGAGAGGTCACCTGCGACTCCGATACCACGGGAAGCTTAGAAGCCCAGGTTCAGCGGTTGGTCCGGGAAGCAGTAAAAGATCTCAAGAATTCAAGACAACTTCGGTGCTGGAACTGTGGAGAACTAGGTCATCCAAAAAGTCGAAGCAAGAAGCCTTTGAAGATGCTACCCAAAGATAACTCCAAACATGAAAAAGAACGCCTCGCAAGAATGAAACTCACCAAACAAGACACAAAGATAGAGCCTAACTGCGATAAACTTTCGAAGGAATTAACGACCCTTTTACTATCCAAGGGTCAACAATTGAACAATCGACAACGCGCACAAGCAGAAGATCTGATACGCCGATTCCAAGGGGTGTTTGAAACCAGTGAGGGGCGAAAAGGAAGAACAAATATTGTCCATCACAAAATTGACACAGGCGATGCACGACCAATTCGACAAGCACCACGACGACTCCCGATTGCGAAGAGAGAAGACGCTGAGGTCATCATTCAAAATATGGAGCAAGACGGCATCATTGAGCCCTCGAACAGTCCATGGGCCTCGCCGGTGGTACTTGTGAAGAATAAGGACGAGTCTACCCGATTTTGTGTCGACTATCGCCAGCTGAATAACGTTACCAAGAAGGACAGTTATCCTCTGCTCAGGATTGATGACACCTTAGATACCCTGGCCGGGTCAAAGATCTTCTCAACCCTAGATCTCAAGAGTGGATACTGGCAAGTAGCGATGGATGAGAAAGACCGAGAAAAAACTGCATTCACCATCGGCAGTAGATTGTGGCAATTTACAGTCATGCCATTTGGTCTGTGTGATGCTCCTGCTACCTCCGAGCGACTTATGGAGACCGTACTTGAAGGACTATCGGGAAAAACTTGCTTGGTATACCTGGACGATATAATTGTGATGGGCAAATCATTTGAAGACCATTTGAAGAACCTGGAGCAGGTATTTGAACAATTAAAGAAAGCGGGTTTAAAACTCAGTCCAAAGAAATGCTACTTATTTCAAGAACGGGTGAACTATTTGGGACATGTGGTTTCCAAAGAAGGCGTAGCAGTTGATGCAGAAAAGATTGAGACAATTCAAGAATGGCCGGTACCTGCGGATAAACATCAGCTGCGCAGTTTCCTCGGGCTCTGTACCTATTACAGAAGATTTGTTTATGGATTCGCCAATATCGCCAAACCACTGACCAGACTGACGGAAAATAATCGCAGATACAGCTGGGATGAAGACTGCCAAGTCGCTTTCGAGCGACTGAAACTACTCCTAGTCCAAGCACCAATCCTGAGTTACCCGAAGACGGAAGGACGTTTTGTTCTGGACACAGATGCCAGCGACGTCGGTATTGGGGGCGTCCTGTCCCAATTGCAGGAGGGTCAAGAAAGAGTAATCGGGTACTTCAGTAAGGTTTTGTCAAAGCCAGAGAGAAACTACTGTGTCACAAGACGGGAACTGCTGGCAGTAGTGAAGTCCATCGAGCATTTCTACAAATATTTGTATGGTAGGAATTTCCTGTTAAGAACTGACCACGCTGCTCTGAGATGGCTACCACAGTTCAAGAATCCTGAGGGTCAGGTCGCTCGATGGATCGAAAGACTTCAAGAATACGACTTCAACATAGAACATCGAGCCGGTACAGCACATAAGAATGCTGATGCTTGATCAAGACGACCATGTCCAGAAGATTGTCATCATTGCTATAAGATTGAAGCAAAGGCGTTCAGGACAACTGTCATTGACGATGCTTGGCAACCACAAGAGATAGAAAAGGACATAGATGGTGACTCAGAGCTGCAAATTATTCAAGAATGGAAGAAGAAAGGAACAAGACATGGCAACAGGTAGCACCATACTCCCCGACGGTCAAATCGTACTGGGCGCAATGGGATTCCATAATCCTGGATGAAGGCGTCTTGATCCGGATGAAACCAAAAGTAGAGAACAGCTGATCGTTCCTAGAGGTCGGGTTCCGGAGGTCTTGAGACATCTCCATGATGGAGTGACTGGGAGAAACCTTGAGGTAACAAAGACTCTGCAGAGAGTTCGTGAGCAGTTTTATTGGCTAAACTGCAAAGAAGACGTTAGGGAATGGTGCAGGAAATGCACTACGTGCGCTTCAAGCAACGGACCGCAGAAACGACCAAGAGCTCCGATGCGACAGTATAATGTCGGTAGTCCATTCGAGAGGATAGCCATCGACGTAGCAGGGCCATTTCCCGAATCAGACGTCGGAAATAAATACATTGTTGTCGTCATGGACTACTTTAGTAAATTGGCGGAAGCGTATGCTCTTCCTAATCAAGAGGCCGCTTCTATTGCAGACGTCCCTGTGAAGAACTGGATCTGTCATTTTGGCGTACCCTTGGAACTCCATGCTGACCAGGGAAGAAACTATGAATCCACACTTTCCCAAGGGATATGCGAAGTATTGAATATTCGTAGAACCAGAACTACTGCATTACATTCGCAGTCTGATGGAATGGTAGAACGGATGAATAAGACCATCAACAGACACCTGGTCAAAGTTGTCTCTAGTCACCAGAGAGGCTGGGACAAATATCTCCATCTGTTTCTTCTGGCCTAGCGCTCATCCGTACACGAAACAACCGGACAGACCCCAGCAAGAACTATTTTTGGACGGGAACTTCGGCTACCGTGCGACCTTAAGTTCGGCTGCAAACCTGGAGAAGACCTGGCTGGTGAAGATTATGTCATTAATTTAAGGCGTCAGATGGACGACATACACTCTCGAGTCCGTATAAACATCCAGAATGCCAGCGACCGGATGAAAGAGACCTATGACGTCAAGGCACAAGACGGGGGTTTTCAACCAGGAGACTCTGTGTGGCTTCATAACCCAGGACGGTGACGTGGTCTGTCTCCAAAATTACAGACATCTTGGGAAGGGCCTTACGAAGTCATCAGAAAAATTAACGACATAATCTATGAGATCAGACGCAACCCCAAGAGCAAATCAAGAGTGGTGCACTTCAATCGGCTAGCACCATTTGCGGGAGACAACAATGAAGATCTCTATGTCGCACGTGCTCGGAAGATCAATGCGCAGGAAGATTCATTTGAGGAGTTCATGAAGTCTTTTTCAAGTGGACGTCGGGCTCGATTCGAAATAACTACCAAAGTGCAGCAGGATCTATTCAGAGTTCCGACCGGCTACTCCTTGGCCCATTGTGTATCAGGAGATTTGAAGATGTCCCGAGAGATAGCAGCAGTTTTCAACAAGAAGTTTGGCAGGCCAGAACACCAGAAGCCTATAGTAGGGAAGACCATCTGTCTGAGGGACAATACGACAACCAAGGAGCGCTATATTTACCACATGGTAACGAAAGATAAATTTCATCATGAACCAACCTACCGTTCCATGTGGGAAACACTACAAGACATGCGAGGTCATTTAATGCAGAACGACATCCTGAAACTGGCAATACCAAAATTGGGCTGCGGTCTGGATGGATTAGATCAGAAGATCGTTCGAAATATGATAATGGTAACATTCCAGAACAGCGGAATTCAAATATTGGTCTGCTGTTTCCATCCAGAAGGCCCGATCGAACCAAAAACTATCGACTGCTACTTCTACCAAACTACTGGTTGCACCAAGGGCGGCGAGTGTCGATTCCGGCATAGACATGAAGGTGTGTTTCGGGACGAAACATTCTCAAGAAGAGGGCAGTGTGACGTGCGAGAGTGAGGGGGGAGCTCGTGAAGACGACGTAGTATGGGGAGGACCTTCTTGTCGTCTCTTACGCCGCACCACGTTGCAGCACATCACCCCTCCCAACGGAAGCCTCTAGTGATTCCTAGAAATGGGAAGAGTCGAGAAATGGAAAATTCGAGAAAACAATATTTCTCTATATAAGGCCAAGCCAAAGACGTGGGACAATACAGTAGTAAGAATAGTAGTGTGAAATAAATAATGAACAGTGACAAGTAAAGTAAACAGTGATTATAAATAGTGAAATATAAATATCTGTGACCTTGTTTAAATTAGAATTAGGTGATTAATATATGAATATAGTGTTATTAGTGACATAAGAAGAATAAAGCTTTTATTTCAATTTAGATTATTAAATAGTTACTTTTATTTGATTACAAACTGATTCGTCCAGCAATAAACATTACAATACGAAGGTGCGACTAAAGACGCATGCATGTGAACCAATATTGTACTTAGATCAGAAAATATTTGCAATGAATATTCGGCTACTATTCGGTGTACCCACGGCGATTTTTGTCAATATTTGATATTCGGTCCAATATCGAATATCGAATCACTATTGGGCCGAATACCAAATACATAAGGAAAGAAGTGAAACGTAACAGAAAGACTGATAATCGATCAAGTAATTTTTATTGACACTGAATACACATTGCTAGCTCCAGAAAGCGCAATTTTTCGCCTTATGTATCTTGAAGATCAATGAAAAGTGGAATGGGTAGATAATTTTTCAAGATCAGAAACACGTTACTAATCAAATCGAATAAATCAAATGAAGTACTCATTTATGATTTGCAAACCAGGAAAGGTTCTTGAAGGTGACCTCAATATAATCATAGACTTGATAATTAAGTTACTATTCTTGTTCTATTATCCATCATAGCACTAGTTCATGCTTTCTCCAAGTTTATGTCTCCACTTTTTATATTGATATTGAAGTTAAAGTATGTGGGTATGAATTCTATCTTTCTGAGTACAAATCAGTTCTGCAATAGTCCTAAATAATTGGCTCTTTTCTTCAGTTTGGACAAAGTGGCGGTGATATCTTTTTTTTGATGTGTTTGTGCGTCCACTTTCTACCGTGTTTTATTCAGGCCAAATGGTTTGGTCCGATATTCAGCTATCCGGCCACACAATAGACCAAATCTCCGATATTCGGCCTGAGGCCAAATATACCACTCATTGCAACACTTCAGAATATATTTTGTGAGTTATCTGTATTTTCGAATCAAGTTGGATTTCCAAACATAGACTACTCAAGAAGCTCTTTCGAATTATCCTTTATTCAATGAAAATGGTAGATACAAAGTTATTCCTAAGCTCCAATTTTTTATATAAAATATTGCTAATCAAATCAAACACTGAAGGACAGCACTTGTAGTGCTCTATGAAAAATAATTTCTCCTGCATATTGATCGGATTACACACATCATAGTTCAACTTAGGCATCTGAATGATTATTTTTCCACCATTTCATATGAAACCATAGAAAAATCGTAATAAAGAGCTAGGTTCAGGCATATATAGAGCTCTGTAGCTAACCAGAATAAGACTCATATCATTTGGTCACTGCCATCTGTCTGCAAGTCACAGTCATTTCACTTGAAGGCTATTGACTCTATGAAAATTTGGAAGAATGATTTGCTCCTATGAACCGCCATACAATGATGTATTCAAATTTCATGCAGAACAATTGGGGATAGCACAATATCTAAGTAGTTGAGTAGGAAAAAGAAATAGTGCACATAAACTAGTCAGATATCGTTAGTTCAACTTGAACTCGTCTGGTGGAAATTTCCGCAGCTATTGCTTGGAAACCGGTTAGAGGTTACAGTAGAGATGTTTTGAGGTTAAAGAAACAACCATAAACATATTTTGAGTCTTCTAAGAAATAAAATTACGGGCGCCAGTTGGGCCGATCAATGTCCAACACAGGTTGATGAACAAACTTGAACGAAGAAGATGTTAAGGAAGGTTTTCGATAATGTACACGAGAGTGAAGTTCATCGAATCAAACCACATGCCATTCATTCGTCACTAATAAAATATCAACACTAGCAGCATTGGATAAGCCTCGATACGTAGACTAGGTTTTGAAGATTGGATGATTTTTGGTATAGATGGTTAGACATTCAACTCTAACGAGGATCCAGATACTGATTCGCGTAGACTGCCAGATAAGGCAATGAGTTGGCGTCAGATTCGGGAACGGTAAGACTATAATTATAAGAATCGCACAAGCTTTCTCGAAGTGCCTTGAGTGGTCGACCATTAGTCGCAAAATGGGGCTAGTAGAATACAAATGCGCGTTATATCAAGTCGCTATAGCGTCCTCGAAACAAAGTGCCCACACACAGGAAGTCATCAGAACAAATAAGTCTCAATGGAAGTATCAAAATGATATAAAATGGAGGCTTATTCTGTGACGTTATGGCAAACGTTGATATGTCAAATTTCTCATATTATTAGTGTTTCACTTGATATGTCCTATCTAAACGTACTTTACAAGCTGCCAAACTTTGATATGTGTGGATCCCAGAGTTCACTTTGGTTCTGACCTTGGCAAATGTTGTTATGTCTGAATCTGTAAAATGATTTTGTACCAATCGTTGATATGTAAAATATCAACTTTTGGTTGCGTCTGTCATATGTCAAATGCTGACATATCTTCAATATGAACATAGCCTATTATTATCACATGGCCATGAATGTGTCAAAGTGTGCAAAAATATTCCTTATCCGATCTTATAGTAGCGCTGTGTTATCTTATTTGAAATTATGAATTTAGAGTGAAATATGTCTTACACAAATCGAGCTGAATTTATTAAAGCATTGAAAGATGCAGTTCATGTTTCAAAATCGAGTCCCAGTGACGGTGCCAATAATCCACTAAGTAAATATTTATAATTCATATGATTCAAACTCTCATTCATTCTAATTAATTGTTTCTCAGATGACACCGGAGTTAATATCGAGCTGAAGAATTGCCAAGATTATGAGACTGGAAGAAATAATGAACTAGAGAAGAGCGAGGATAATCCTACAGTTGTAGCTGTAGAAGTCATGCGAAAGGATACAACTGATTATTGAAATGATACTGTGAATGATGACAGAAGCAACGATTCAGATCCTATTGAAGATAGCTCTTGTGACGATGGTGACTATGTCTTGGATGAGGAAGAGAGTTGTGAATCGTAAGATGAGAGTAGTGAAAAAGTTGATAAAACAAATGTGGAAATTGCTATAAATGAGCCTGAATCAGAATCAATGAGTCTATTACATATGAAAAAGAAAAGGAAAATAGAAAAAGGACACAAAAACCAAGATTTACAATATACGAACAGAAAAGGAGAGATAAAAGAGGCTAAAAAATTATTTGTTATTACTGAATGCTGTCGTAGGAACTGTTGTACTGTTTGTTCACCAAAAATACAAGAACAAATATTTTTTTATTTTTATAAATTGTCAAAATTCTTGTCTATTCTGTCTATTCACAATAAAAAAGAAAAGAGAAAAGGTAGGGGTGAAACAACTAGTCCTCAACACAATCGAGTAATTACTGCGAAGTATCTTGTAAAAATCGACAATGAAAAAATATATGTCTGCAAGAAAATGTACCAAACTGTTTAATGTGTGTGTAGAGGTAAAATTGATGTATTGCGAAAAAAAATCCAAGCAAGTTTTAGCAGTTTCCCTCCAGCTGATAATCGTGGACATCATGTCCCTGTTAATAAGAAAAATGACGAAAGAAAAATAATGCGATTGCATCATTTGAGGGCACATTGAGAAATATTTAAAATACCAAAGCTATTACAGTAGAAGAGATAAAAGTGAATTTCACCTCTGTAGTGAACTCAATATAAAGAAAATGTACGATCAGTATGAAATAGATAGAGAATCAGCGGGTTCTTAATCATATGGGTCATATGATTTATTCAAACCATTTTTCAAGACAACAGGCTACAAATTCGGGATATCTAGAGTAGACACATGCAAGACGTGCGACACGTACTTATTAAAAATCAAACAGTGCAAAAACAATAAAGAACAACTATCCACACAATTAGAATTTGATTCACACAAAGAAGCTGCTGATCTGGGGTATATTAAGAAAAAAGGATAAAGAAGATGCTATGAACTCTTCCAATAAGCGTGTCTTGGTTTTTGATCTACAGCAAGTTTTGGATACACCTTCTCTTACTGCTAACGTCTCGTTTTACAAACGATTACTCTCTACTTATAATTTAACAGTAAGAGATTGTAATGAAGGACTTACTGAATGTTTCATATGGCATGATGGAATCAGAAAACGTGATTCTGAAGATATTGCATCCTGTTTGTACAAAAAAATTCAAAATCTGCCTAGTACTGTGTCTCATGTAATAACATATTCGGACACATGTGGAGGACAGAATCGCAATATTTAAATGACCGTAATGATGAGCTACGTTATCGCTACGTCATCTACGCTAAGAATAATAGATCAAAAATTCTCAGTTTCGGGACATACACACTTAGGCCTAGTTGCACGAACATGCATTAACTAAAGAGTTCTTCAAAAATGAACAAAATCAAATCGAATATATTCGTCGAATCAGTTGCTTAGCATTGCTGTCAAAAACTCGATTCGATATTGTTCATTTTTGGAGAACTGTTTAGCTAATGAACGTTCATGCAACCGGGCATTAGAGTGTGATGTAGATCATGCAAGAATTGAAAAAGCTAAAAAAATATACCAATAATGATACCTCGAGATTGGGCTCAATTTGTGAGAACAGTGAGAGGAAAGAAGCCGTTTCGAGTGACTGAATTGGAACAGCAGGATTTCATCATGTTCTTAGATTTTCTGAAAAATATTCTAATAAAGAAAGTAGCAGATACGAATGGATGTAAAATCAACTGGTTCAAAATTTGTTGGCTTAGATATGAGGAAACTTTTGGAGTAATCAAATTCGAAACAAGTTTGAATGAAGATGACGAATTTAGAACAATTGATCAAAGAAGATGTAAAAGAGGCAGGCCGTTAGCTATTTCCTATCTGAGAGAACTAATACTTTGCTATGATAGTTCAATATTAATGAATCCAAAGAAAAAAGAAGATCTTTTGAGTTTACTCTCGTTGATTCATGAGGACTGTCATAGTTTTTATAATAATTTAAGAGTAAAAAATGAAAACAATGATGTAGAAGAATGCACATCTTCAGATGACGAAGCTGATGAGGAAATGATATGAATTGAAACTCTACAATTTTGTGTTCATCTTATCGATGATAATGTTTATTTTGTAGATACTGGAAAATGAATGCATGTGCAAAAAATGAATACACAAAAAGGTTTTTTTCAGTATGATATGTCAAAGAATTGAAAATATGGATGTGACAAAAGTTCTAATTACTAATTTGTTTATTTACTAATATCTATTCATGCATTGACATAATATATAATAAATTGCGGTAAAATGACTGATATATATATCTTATAATCTGAATAATTCACTATAGACACTATAATTTTACCATAGTGATTTTCCAGATGATCTCAAAACTTTTGAATTGATTTATCTAAAAACACTAAGAAACGACATATCAACCTCTGCCATAACACCACAGATTCTGTTGTCTGGAAAAGCAGCGCAGGTGTAGGCTGCAATCCTGTTATAATCGTCAGGACGTGACGTCACAAAATGAGCTAGTGTTGCCGGAAGTTGCATTTTACATAGGATTGAATCAAAACTTTGCATCTTGGTCTGAAGGACCATTTCCAGCTACGTAAGTATCTGGAGAAATTTGTGCCTAGAAATTAAAAAGCCTGGAATAACGTACTCCAATATATGACGTTATTACAAAAACAGAGATCAAAACAAAAATGCACACAAACGTGCGCTTGAAGAATTGCTCTGGAACCGAAGTTATTCGAATCAGTCAGAAATAACCTGATACGATGTCGAGTGGCTTCAATAGTAGATTTGTTGACTCAGTGAATATTTATTCGGAAACTGCCCGTAGAAGACAATTTTCTTCAAGAAGATTCCTATCAAACCATCATTTAGAGAGAAAACGATGATACTTCACAAACTCCAGATTATCATAATAATAATTTCTAATCCATTACTGGGAATTCTCAACTTTTCGCCTTGTCGGACAGAATCAAAGTAACAACATCGTACCGTACAATTACCAAAAAGTAAGAAAAAGAAAATGCAAGATGTATACGAGATCAAGGAAGATAGAGAGGGGAAGCCAAGCAGCGCGATAAAAAAGAATTTTTGGGAATAATTCTAATGGAATCAACAAAGCCTGATGCAAATGAAGCTATAGTAATTTCTGAATGAGAAAGTTGTTCCGAAAAATCTGATTATTTCATTGAAAAGTATTATCAACGATGAGAAGGATACAATTTACGAATAAAATGAGAATGAAGAATTATGTAGTTCCAAATTGTGAAGAAATAAGATGACGATTTAGATTTCGATCGTGTGATATGACTGTTTCTTCATTCGGAACGATTGTTACATTTTTCCAAAATCTAAAAGTACGCATATGTTTGCTTTGCACGTAACAAGTTCTTAAGGAATATGGAATAAGTTTTGATAAAGACTCCTTCATATCAATCAATAGTTGGTGAGACATGCGCTCCAAAACTCGGAGAGACTGTGTCAACACCCTATAACTCTCCAACTATCCCGAAAATAATTATGGTTTTTGAACTTGAATAACACTTGCAATTCAAATTGATTAGAATAAGATATGCGTTGTGAGTTCTTGGAATATGAGATATTGTTGGATACACGCTATTATGAGTGTTATCCAACAAACTTATACGTATGGAAACTATATTTGAATGAAAATGAAGCACTATGTACTGTTATCAAACCTAAAGTATTTCTATAGTCGAAAACTTGATTAAAAGGAAACTGATTACCAAAAGATTCAGTTCATTATTATCCATCTCAAATAATTGTTGGAATATAAGTTTTGAGCACTATTTCAATGAATTTGTCAACCACAGATAGTCCGAGCTTATCAAGTTCAACACCATTAACTTCATAATCCAGAGATTAACACAAAATTAATCCCGGAGTTTTTACTTGTTTTTAACATAGAACTGCGTGATACTATCATTTCACACTATTCATAATATACCTCCTATGATGAGTAATTATTTTCTTCAACACTGTTTTGGAATTTGCATATTCTATAACCAAAAATTATGTTGGAACGAATGACATTCCAAAAAATTGCTTAGAATGATTCCGTTTGCCATTTAGAATGATTCTGTATGACATTAGAATCATTTCGACGAATCAGGAGCTGTTAGTTTGGGTACTACCATGGTTACTCCCTAACAATTCAATTATTCATATCTGGATTTACGTTTGACATTTAATAATTTTCTAAGCTTCCTCTGAAATATTGGCAAGTTTCCAAAACCACGTTGGAGAAAGTATGGTCTACAATATGTTTGGAATGGCGTATTTCACACTCGCGAACCGTAATCCTCGCCTTCGGCTCGGTTTACAAACTTTTCGCTCGTTCAGAATAAAGGCCATCCCAATACTTATTGTAAAATATACTATTCTATTATAAAATATTTGCGATAAATCTATTGCTCAACGTTTGTACATACGACCAACGGATTGATAGCTGATCATACTGAATTACATATAAATTCTGTTTCATCCTTAGGTTGGATGACCTCAACTCAAAAAACCATTCAACATACAATCAAGCAGTCATAATGTGAATCTGAGAGCCGTTTTATCCGTGTTACCAACCACATGAAAATCTTTGCTCCGAAAGCCAACCAAATATCTTGTTCGAATATATTCCCGTTGGTCGATCACACAATACTCCCAGTTCAATCGCACTTTTATGAATCTGTCACGTGAATCCTCCATTTGCAATTCATGCTGAAACGTCAAAAATCATCCTCACCCTTCCTACAGAATTTTCCTCAATATAGCATTATTGTAGCAGAATTCCAATTTCTTTTTTGAACTACTACAAGCTCTCATTCTCATTCACATCTCAAATTTGCCAACGTATTACAATGTATTAGAGCTGCGAATTTTGAGATCTAACCCGCCCAGCCAAGTCTGGAATTATTCGACTGTGTCAAATGAGACTTATTCAATCCTATCTGTTCTATTGACCGATTTAATCTAGTCAGCGAAAGCTGTTCCACTAGTCTCGCCAGTTGTTTAAATGAATTCAGTGTACATGCAGTCACATAAATTTATCAAATCCATTGTAATATTCGAAAACTAATGTTAACAAGAGAATATTGTATTTAAAATCATTGTGACTCCAAATTTCTGTATTAGTAAAGATAAATCAGATTTACAATCCATTGTTGAAGTTACTCCTCTGCTGAGGAGATTACAAATTCCAAGAGTCCTTGATCGCATGAGAAGAATAGTTAGGTACCTTCTACTGAAAGAGTCGTTAGAGGAGGATAGTTCTATTCCTCAATTTTCATAACGGCAAAATATTGATGCTACCATATTTTTCTTTTTTTTTAATTGAGGTTCCTATCCATAATTTGTTCTGTTGTGTAGCAGAGAGTTATAAATTTGTTAGTACGAATAATTACAAATTATCATAAATTTTTCATTGTATATTTATAAAAGAACTTTGATTAGTATGATTTTCGTTTGTCCAATGCAGTTGAATGCGGTTTTTCCCAACAAAAAATCTATTTTTTGATGCTCGACAGCTGCATTTTTAAGCACTAGTAATCATTTTCCTTCATTATCTCACTCAATATATTGTATTTAAATTTTAGTGAAATTTCTGAATTTAGATTTTCCAATGAACTACATGTTCCAACATGACTACAAGTGGAAAAATAAAAATGTTACCACCTTTCATTCATTTTTGCACCTAGGCTTATCCCTATTCAATAATAAAAGTTCTATGAATATTGATTCTTTGAGCAAACGTTGCACTAATATAAACAACAAAAAATAGTTCCACATAGTCAGTTAAAAAACTCTGTCTCAACCGTGTCTATCTTCACGAACACTATTTTCTAATTTCTTCTCAGGCTATGATACTCAACATTGCCTCCTTATCTGGCTGATACACTTTGAAGCCGCACATAACAGTCAAGTGAATCAAAAATCTTGTATTTCCATGCTATTCCTTAGAATCTCTGTAGTTATGTCAACACTGACTAACCGATTCAGTATATGTATAAAGTAGAGGAATCTAGCCACAATTTGAAACTTTGATGATTGATCGAATTCATAATAAAATAAAAACTATAGTTCGGTAACCTGTTTTGGAATATGTTTTATATCTTTGAGATCATAAACAATCTAATGCAGGGGCCACACTTACGTCTAATGCCGTTAAGTAAGGCGTTATGTGACAATTGACATATTGTCATTGACAATGTGTTCATTATTGAATAACGCCTCAATTAATGACATTAGACGTAAATGTGGCCCCAGCATAAGAGTAACTTATTTTACAGAGCAAAGATATCAACAATTTTGAGTCTGAGAAAACATGTTCCAGTCTCAAAGGATAACAAAGACTGACTATCAGCAGCTGGCTGCAGAGACTCAAGAAACCTGTTGATCATCGAAGCTTTGCTGCACGAGCCATGCCACTGATTGTTTATGATTACCTTGTCTGAATTTAAAAGTAAGGTTACCCTGCAGATCGTTTCTGAGCGAGGCGAGGGTGTTAGAGTACAGAAGCTGTTGACAAGGACCAAATATGTTAAGCCATGAGCCCACATCTTGGTGTTTAATTCGCAGAAGTCTATTACCGTGCATTCCGTTAGCCCATGGATAAAAACTTGAAGAAAGCTGTTTGCCTCATTCACAGATCGGATCTGGTCATGTTTCCAATCGGCAAGCTTGATTAGGTCTCGTCGTCCTTGTTTGTCCAATCCAAAAGTTCAGACTAGGGTCATTCCATATTCAACAAGATTGGTTGATCCCTTAGCTACTGATGGAGTAGTCTCATGGATTGATTCAGACGAGTCATGGATTGACTCTAGCCGGTCTTGTTGACCCATTTGAATGCACTTTAGTTGTCGCTGATATTATTCCAGTAGCCTAACCCGATTTGATTCAGTTGCCACCGATTCTTTTTTAGAGCCTCATCTCGAACAGTCTCCGTTATTTCATTCATTTCTTTGTTCATGCTTCTGTCTTTCTCATTGAAGTTATTGTTTTCTATATTTTCAGGTGTGTTTTCGTTCACATGGAAACTTAGAGAATGATCTAGCTCAATGATTCCTGGATAACTCCATCCTACTTCACTATAAGCTACCCAGCTGATAAGGTATGCTTACAGGAGCTGATCCAGGAGAATAAAAATTGTGCTTGAGATACCAATCATCAAGTCAAACAGAACCTAGCGTTTTTTTGTATTGAATAATTTCAACCGATTATAATCGAATCCTAATTGTTTCTTTCCTTAATTCTGTTAAACGTGAGTAGAATGAAGTATCATAATTATTCTTTGAATAATTCCACTCACAATATTCTCTTTGTTTTGTTCTCCATCTACTGATAGTTCAAGAATAATTTATAAAGCATGTTGATTATTTAGTAATTGTGTGGCTGGAATTTCAATTGAAAACTACACAGATTGGATTGGGATTCGAATGCGAGACCAGTATCATCCGCGACTTAAATTATTCAGATTCTCAACTGTGGGGACACATAAAGCAATTCATGCTATGAAAAAATCAGCACACAGCGACAGCTGTGGCAAGATGGAGCGTAATGGTACTAAAATGTAAATCAGTTCACCCTCAATAAAAAACGCATCGGTAAAAAGTCATTTACTTGAAACAAGGTTTCTCTCAGCACTTTTTTATGTGGCTCATATTTCGAATAGAAAGTAGGATGGGCTCAGAAGTAAATGTATCTTCTGTGTTTACGATATATGTTCATACTTATTTCGAATGAATTACAAGAAAGTTGAGAGAATCATTGCAAAACATGCCAGGCTGTACTAGTATATGATAACATTCATCGAATGAAATTCTCCATTCGTACTCTTTTGTCATATCTCTACTCAAGATTTCAACTTAGAGTTTTGTATTCCATACTACCATCCCTATGAAAGAGACAATCAATGTTATCAAAAAAGTAATTTTTAGCGTCAAAAACTTGCAAATCTCTTTAAACGAAAAACAAATCTATATACTACAGTACCTACCCAGAGTCACTTTCAGTTCAATAATAAATATTATTGTAACTTTCATTGCTATTATAGAAACTGTTTATTATCAATAGGAAAGTCAGTATTTGATAAAGGAAAGAAAATTAAAGTTTCATTCTTCGATGCGAATAGAACAGACAATATAAAATTTATTTCTTACTTACTACTATAAGTCCGCGGACCAGCACCATTTTCGTTGAATTATCAATACATACTTGACATTTCGGGATTGGCTTCCTTCTGGCGAGTCTACTAAACTTTCTCTTTACGACTTTTCTCAAAAATGCTGCTGTATTGTAGAACGAAGCTCAAATACATGCTTAAGTACGGTATGTACTTGGGTTTTGTTTGTCAATACATACATAGTTCACTTTTACTTAACTTTTTGATAATAATAAATGATATCAAGTAATCATAGTGTCCGTAAAATTTTCTGCTGCATTGTTTCAGACCGATAGCTCCAATAAGATGTAATCATGCTCACTTGAAAACGCAGCACTTTTGAAAAAAGTCGGGGAGAAAAAGTTTGGTGGACTCGCTAAAAGGAGGCCACCTCCAAAGTTTCAAGTATGTATTAATCATTCAACAAATAGGATGCTGTCTGGCAGACTATATCAAACTTCAACCACAAAGTCACTTATATTTATCAACAAGAAATGATTCAATGATTACACCTCTAATTCAGCTGATCATGCTCCGGATATTTTACTACTCCCTCAGTCAGACCGCTGCCCTTATATATTCAGATGTTCACTTCTAGGAATCTCTACGTCATTCTAACAAACTACTCGAATGTTCGAATGTGTTGAGCAGCGCGACCGGAGCAGAGATAAAAGGCTCCGCCCACTAGTTATAACACTTTCGCACGTTACATTATTAGCAAAACAATGATTTGGCTATGGGAAGTTTTCTCTCTAGTATACTATCTGAAATTTTCATACAAAATTCAGAGACTAAAGCGTGATAAGATAGAATATTATCTTCAATCCATGAAATAAATACGTTATCTCGACGATATATTATATATAATAGATCAAAATAATCACGAAACACAAATGGAGTCAGCAGCTATAACAGTAGTAGATAATTCAATTATCTGGACTTGACCATCTCCAAGCCACCTTATCAAATCACTTGTAATATATACTGTCAATCCATCACACTAATATAATAATACACACCACCTTGGAACATACTAAACATGAACACGCGGCATCCAGTTACTTACTAGTTTCGAACCGGACTCTTGAACGAAGGAAATTATAAACAAGAGTTGAACAATCCATCAAATCGCTAACTAACAACGGATATTCTGATGACATAATAGATTAAATTCATAGACAAATGAAATACTGGATCATAAATAAAAACAAACCTATAAAAAAAAACCGTATAGTAAAAGGATTATAATAGGTATAATAAAAGCGAGGTCTATGAAACAAAATGCACCAATAATGATCAAAATTATATCGGAATAATAGTAAATTTGAAGACCAATATCTATCTTGAACCCTACATAGAGCATTATCTTGAATGTATCACGTTCTGAAGAGTTCATATGAAGTTTCTGTATTACATACTGGTAAAATTCATTTAAAGGTTTCACAACGATTCAAAATTAATTTTTTTCAGAAAGAAATAGAGAAAATTAAGAATTATGAGAACTGCACTCATCATCATTATATCATTTATATTATGATTATTCTAATATCATTCGTAGCAATCACAAGAATATTCATCACATATCTTCTTAAATAAGAACAATTGGGTGAGTATAATTGAGGAAAGGAAGACAACAGTAATAATAATATATCCACGTTGAGTGAGATATTTGTTTCATGACCAGCTCAGTACATTTCATCACTTTTAATTCCTTGTTTCTTCTGTTAGAGAACAAACCCACAATCATTATATCTCCCATAAGTCTTTGGTAATAGAATTCGAGAATTGGCGGTCTTCTATTTTCAAGCTCGGCCAGCCATTTCATTGATATTGAATACAATAAATTCACGTTCACCAGCATTATAACAACTATAAAAGTAAGGGTTTGAGCGAGTCAAGTCATAGCTAGCATTCCTTGGTTCAGAAAGACTCTCTGTACTCCAGATTAGGGATCTGCACTTATAGCAGGAAATTGTGTATATGTATGTGTGAATAAATCTGAATTACGTGAGTTACCCTCAAGATAAATGACTCTATACTTATTTTCATTATGCATACTGAATACTAAAACTTCTTTCATGTTAGATTCAACCTTTTTGTCGGTTACAAGGTTAGTCAGGGTCTGATATTAGGTTATTATCATTTACATACATTAAAAAAAAGAACGATATGATTGCCAAGATGAAAGGTCAGATAAATAAGAGTATAAATACAGTAGAATAGGTAGACAAATGGAGCTTTGTTGTATGAGAATTGAATCATGAACTGTGAAACCGTTCGTAGCATATATAACCAGTGGATAAATGATTTCTATTTTATAAGTTCAGAGAATTTGCTCATTAAACCTGTATGAACATTGAATTTCATCTATCCATAATGGTGTAAGTGATAATGTACTCCGCTGCTGCAGAAATAAATAAGGGGTTGATGCTTTAGGATACGAATGGTCAATATAATTTATACTTTCAGTATCAATCTTTCATCCGTGAATACCTTTGTCTATACAATATCAGCTAGAACGAGAGATCTGTACAATTGGAGAATACACTTGCTCACATAAAAGTTATGCTCGAAGACTGGAATATGCACAAGTCAATAATTTTTGTTCAAATTTGTTTCTCGTTATTTTTTGTGTGCTACAAGGCTGTTATTGCGACCATCTTGTTTTGTTTCATCTATAAATGATCCAGACTCTGTTGAACTATCGAATAAATTGCTGTTTGCCGATGATTTGAAAATCTTCAAAATAATCAATTCTACTAATGACTGTGCACTCTTACAAGTGAGTATTTGAAGTATTCTAGCTTAAAATTATATTTCGATTCCAATAAATGCAAAATTATGAGCATCTATGTTAGTGAATTCAATATACTTATTGATATCACATGAATAATACTATACTTAAACGACTGACTCACTATAAAGACTGGCTTTGGTATTGATAACAAATTCAAATCCAATAGTCATATTGAAGCTTTTGTAAAATCATCGTATATGAATCTGGGATCTGTTATTAGCTCTACAGAAATGTTCTTCCATGTATCATTGAAAAATCAAGAAAACAGACACAAACAGATATTGAAAATTCAAAACAAGAACTTTTAGGTGCTATCAACAAAACAAATATCAAAGTAGATGTACTAGACAAGCACATTAAAGAAATTGAGAGAGAGAATGAGCAGCTACTGGCAAGACTGGAAAAGCAAGAAGCACAAAATGAATATTTTGCTAAACAGTTGAAAGCAAAAAATTTAATCATTAATGGAAAAGAAAAAAGAAAGCATGAATCTCGTCAAACACTGTCAGAAAAAATACTAGAACTCGTGAATCAAAAGCTTAAAATAAATTTAGAAACACAAGAGATAGAACAAATCTTTAGGATTGGTAAACAAGAAAGCTTGAAACCAAAGCCTGTTCTTTTATCCTCAACAACTCAGAAAAAAAGAAATGAAATATTGTATGCAAGAAGACTTTTAGCAAAAACAGATATATTCATAAACGAAGATTTGTCAAAAACTAAATTAGAGAGGAGGAGAAAACTCAATAATCATTTGCAGCAAGCCAAAAATAATGGTTTAAAAGCATTTATCAAGAATAATAAATCAATTGTTAACAATGAAGCATACACTTTACAACAGTTGGAAGATGAAGTGGAAGAAATCGAACAGGTTGAGGAAACAGAAACAGATAAAGTCAGAAACAGTAGATTATCAATCTCCACACCAAATTTATTTAAAGAAGTAACAGAAGAAAACAGTGAGAACTACTCTGAAAACCAAAATACCTATGCAACAACAAGTAATACACAGAATAACATGCAGAAAGAAACACTAGATAATTTCGTTATGCGCACTAGATCTATCACCAATAAATCTAAAAGCACTCCAAAGACGAAAGAATCGGCTTCAAAAAACCGAGAAACTTCCAAAATAAAGATACTAAAGTAGTAGAAAATGAAAATAATGAAATTAGTGAAGACAATAGAAATATTACAATAACATACTGGAATATAGAAGGACCGCATAATCTCTTCAATCTAGACCATGAACAAGAAGATAAACTGATAGAAAATGATATAATATGTCTTACGGAAACATGGCACACAAACAAAAATATCATAAAACCATCATTTTTAAGTCAATATGAATTATTTGAATCCTGTGCAATAAAAGAAAAAAGTAGAGGAAGAGCAAGGGGTGGACTGCTAGTTCCCATCAAAAAATCTCTTAAAAATATTAGTATCATAGAAAAAACTGAACATTGGCTATTCTTACAAGTAAAAATAAACGCGGAGCTTTGTCTTATAATAGGAACAGTTTATATTTCACCACTAAAAGATTATAATACATTCACAGCTATGTTTGAAGAAAACTTGACAGAAATATTGAACTCTTATAGCGATGCAACATGGCTAATCGGTGGCGATTTCAATGCCCGAATCGGCACTCTAAATGAAGGAGAAGAAATTTTATTTGAAAATAAAAACCTCACTGCGACGCGAACCTCACTAGATAAAATAGTTAACTCAAAAGGCAGAAAGCTTGTGGAATTGATGGAAACACATGGATTATTTGTATTAAATGGTCGATCAATCAATGATAGCCCCGCAAACTTCACATTCATCAATAAAACGGCAAAAGTATCATTGATTTAGTTTGGACTAATATGGAAGGATTAGAGAATGTAGAAAATCTTGAGGTCAATAATATCATTATGGAATCTCATTTACCCGTAACACTTACATTGAGAAATACAAACTATGAAATTAATAAATCGAATGAAAAAACCAACATTAACAACAATACAGTATTCAAATATGGTATTCGATGGGAGCAAGATAAGGAAGAACTCTTCAAACAGAAATTAGAGTCATTAGGAGAATCAAATCAATTAGCACAAACAGACTCCTACGAATTCTTCCTAACTTCAGTAAAAACTGTATGTGAAGATATAGGCATATTAAAACTACAGAAAGTACAAACTGCTAATAGAAATAAGCCTTGGTTCGACAAGGTAATTATGGTTCTGAAGAAACAAACCAGAAATTGCTACAGAAAGTATAAAAGATCTTCAAAAGATGAACATTTGATCTTATATTTAGAACAAAAAGAGAAATACAAGGCAAGGAAGGTATCAAAAAAGAAAGATTACATTGACACGCAAAAATCAATAATCAATAATATTTCGAATCCTCAGGATTTTTGGAAGTTGTGTAAAACATTATCTACAAAAATTAGAGTCACTAACCCAATAGACATCCAACAATGGGAACAATTTTTTAGAGTCAAATACATTAGAATGGAAATAGTGAACCAAGATCACTTTTTTGAACCAAATCGTCCTTACCTTGATGATCAAATTACCAAAAACGAAATTAAATTCGCAATAAAGATTCAAAAACTAAAAAAGCACCTGGAATAGACTTAATCACAAATGAAGTGTTAGAAGCTCTACCAGAAGCCTGGAACGGAATTTTGCTTAATATATTAAACAATTTCTGGGATAAAGAAAACGTGCCGGTTATTCTCAAAACCGTTGAAATTATCTTACTCCATAAAAAAGGAAACATGGATGATCCAGAAAATTACAGACCGATTGCTCTAATGTGCACAATAATAAAACTTCTAACTCAAATCATGTCCAACAGATTATCAACTTGGACTGAAAGTTATGGGATAATACCTGAGGCCCAAGCTGGATTAAGACGAGGAAGATCATGCATCGATCACATATTCACATTAAATGCTATTGTACAGATACAGCTAATAAAGAAAAACAATCTGTACGCAATATTTGTTGATTTCAAAGGTGCCTTTGATAACGTGAATCATCACCTATTATGGAGAAAACTTTACGATTCAGGTGTGAGCGCTAAAATGATTCGAATACTTCAAAATATATATGATGAAGCAAAATGAGGAGTAAAGGTCCTGCAACAAACAACTTCCCTAATTAACATTAGTAAAGGAGTCTTACAGGGCGATTCTCTTAGCCCTCTCCTATTTTCAGTATTCATTGCTGACATGGACAAATTCTTTAAAGAAAAATGTAATCTGGAAGGTACATTCATATCAACAAACCTAGACATACTTTTACTCCTCTATGCTGATGATTTGGTGTTGTTCGCAAACTCAGTCATTGATCTACAAAAGAAACTTAATGCCCTCGGAGCATACTGTACAGAAAATAGTTTAACAATCAACTCAAGTAAGACCAAAATAATTAACTTTCACAAGGGTAGGAGCCATAATTTAACAAAATCATTTACCTGCCAAGGAAACGAAATACAATTAATATCTACATATGTATACTTGGGCATACCATTCTCATCATCAGGACTATTCCTAGAAGCAGCTAAACATCTAACAACCAAGTCAAATACCGCGATTGGATGTGTTAAACAAATAATGGCCAAGTCAAAAGTGGAGTCATGTTCATCAAGACAAAAGCTGTATGATGCCGTAGTGATACCAACAATGTCATATGCTTCGGAAGTTTGGAGCCTAAGATACATGAACATGTTGGAAAAAATTCAAGTTGGATATTTAAAAGGGCTGTTCAACTGGCAGAGAAATACGCCAAACTATATGGTCCGCTGGGAAGCAGGACAAATAAACATAGAGCTCCTTATATTCGAAAAGACTGTCAACCTATGGTACAAAATATTATTGATGAGAAACAACAGATATCCAAGAATGTGTTATGACCAGCTACTAGAAATGAGCAAATCAGAATCAGATATGAAATACAACTGGGCATTGCAGCTCAAGAATATGTTCGCAAAAATTGAATATAAGTGGTAATGGGATGCTCAAAGTTGCACAGTATTAAAAATACACCATGAAAATCTCATCCAGAGCTACAGACAGATGTTAGAAAATGAAGACAGGAGAAGAATTCCAGAATCCACCTATAGCACTATATATAAAGAAACATTGATGTTCAAAATACAGTATTTATCTTTTTCAGTCAATATCAACACCCTGAAAACTGTGAGCCAGTTAAGATTAGTAAACACCACCAAACCCAAATTCTATCTGAAAGGTGTGGCACATGAATTGAATGCCGAAGATAACTGCACTTTTTGCAACCAAAAAGAGAAAGAAGACATCCATCACTTTATCGTGAACTGTCCTTTGTATACGCCTTTTCGGAATCACTACATTAGGAATTATTTAACTGACATCACAACTGAAAGTTTTGCAAGTAATTTTTTGAACATAACTGATACCAAAAAACTATTCAATATTGCTAACTATGTAACAAATGCATTGCAAATTCGTTTATTCATTCTAAGCCAATAAATCACACATTTAAAGTACCAATACAATGTAAGGTTAATAAAAACTACTACTACTAAAATAGAATAAAATTATATATCTCATATTATCCGCCCTTTTTTTTTTGAGGGATCATTAAATTACATATTGTATATAGTTATTACTTATCTTAAGTGCCAGAATGTATCTACTATCAACCTCCTTGTATATGCTGTAGCGAATTACAAATAAATTATTATTATTATTATTATTATTATTATTACTGTCCGTTTGGATCACATTCGTGATAAAATTACTATATTACAGAGAAAAGATTTCTCATGACGTAATCACCTAAAAGAGACTATATCTGTTATTTCCAGCTTCCTATTATTGATTGCTGATTGAGTACATTACATTCAAATTGGATATGGAATGCATATAACACCTGATTATACTAGTCTCTGAATATCTCAAATTGAGATCCTAGAATAAAAAAATTAAGACGTGGATTATCTTAGAGAAAATGTTTGAGGAAAAATCCACTAGAATTATAAATGTCGATAAAGAAGATTCTGAGTTCAACATATCAGTACTTTCTGGCTCAACCTGAGTGAAGATTCATGTACATTTATCCAAGAGAAAAGTCTCTTCAATCATACAAGAACCCATTTCAAAGTGATCTATTCCAAAAAGTTGATAAATTATGGAATCAATAATCAATTTGCTTGTTTCCGGAAATATTGCTATTTTATTGATGCGAACTCATTTTGCTCAACAGAAAATCAATTCTTTCTAAGATCCGGACTTTCTTATTTCAACTTTCATTTGTTTCCTTCTCTCACCCGGCTATTCTCAAAAAAAAGAATTGAATCTATTGGAAAAACCCAGACAATATCTAGACCCGACCTCAAAAGATATGACATGATAGTGAATAAGAAGATTGAGCTCTGACACTGACAGGCAGCCCTCCTCGGCTTTTATTTCTGACAAGGGCAAATGAGAGTTTCAATAAAATCAGATTGAAATATTCAGTGAAAGAGTTTTATGAGTTTATAACTGTCACAATAATATGGTGGAGATAAATTGCTCGCTTGTGATTTCCATATTCACGATATTCATTTATCTATTTATTTATTTATTTATTTATTTATTTATTCCCTTCATTCTACAGGATTGATGCATCCCATTAACAGAATGAAAAACACAATTGAACACATTTGAGAAATGCAGTACTATGATATGATAAATACAAAATATAAATGATTACATACAAAGATAGAAAAAAAGGAATATGATATCTCACATATCAAATGTTGATGAAGTAAATCTAAGAGCTTAATACAGATGCATTAGCTCTTGAATTTTCTTTGAATAAAGACAGACTATCGGATAAATCAAGTTCATTATCGACCTTATTGAAATTGGGACACATAGAGTTGATAGGTGCATGAAAAACCCATTCGTTCGAGCAAGAGGGCAATAAAAAGTCTCAACTCTACGACTATTAAATGGACGGATAGCAAAGTCTATACTACTAACAAGTAACGTATCATCAATAAGATTGTTCACAATTTTGTATAAAAATATAACAATTAATTTTTTCCATCTTTCTTCTGATGATTCTAATTTGAACATATCTAATAATTCATTATGTTCATTATCAGGCCAGTACCTTAAACGTCTATGAAAACATAATTTACAAAACCTCTTTTGAACATTCTCGAATAAAGTGATTCGGTTTTTGTAATATGGGTCCCAAACGACGCATCCATATTCTAGTTTACTCCGAACAAGACAAATAAATAGAGAGCGCAAAGTATTTAAATTATCAAAATTGTAAGAATGACGTAGTATGACACCCATGCTTTTACAAGCATCAGCTACCATTTTATCAATATGAAGGTCAGGGGAAAATTTGCTATTGAAATTAATACCCAAATCTCTTGTACTTGCAACTTTACTTAAAATGCTATCGCCCATTTTGTAGTTAAAAGTGATTATTCGCCTTTTTCTATTGATACTCATGACCTGACATTTGCTAATATTAAAATATAGTTCATTAGCTAACGATCATTGGTGAATGCTCTCAATATCATATTGTAGCTTCAAACAATCGCAAAAGAGTTTGAAATCATCGGCAAACAACAGACATTGAGATAAGTTCACTTGACATACTATGTCATTGACAAATAATAAAAACAGCAAAGGCTCTAAAACCGAGCCTTGCGGCACCCCTGATGTAGCTAAGTATGAACATGATGAAAGACCATTAACTTTTACATACCGGTGTCTCTTGTCCAAATATGACTCAACCAGTGACAGAAGTCTGAAAGAAAAATCCGAGAAATCTGTATAAATAACATCTACTTGGAAATCATTTTCTAAAGCATTGAAAGTGAATTCAGATAAATTTAACAGATTTGTTACTGTTGAGCGGTTGCGTATGAATCCATGCTGTAACGGAGTAATATAAGTTTGTGTTTTGTACAATATTTGTTGATACAGAATAAGTTCAAAGATTTTCGCAAATCAATTCAAACAGAAAACCTAATAAGAGCTTCATAAAAGGAATCATAATCTTTAGTTGAGGAATCAGGAGGGATATATGTTACAATTAAATATGTAGCAACATCATCAACAAGAAATTTCACACAGATGATTTCGATGTTGACAGAAGCGCACTGTATGTTGTACTGTGAAGGATCCAAACTGTGATTGATAGCTGCCAACACACCGCCGCCTCTCATTTTGCCTGTTGAATCTGGGTTTCTATCGCAGCGAAATACTGCGAATCGAGAATCGAATAATTCATTATTGCCAATTTTATCACTAAGCCATGTCTCCACCAGCGCCACAATGTCATACTCACTAGTTGCACAGTTTGAATAAGGTTCGTGCATTTTCGTATTCGAGCCGCGTACATTTTGAAAGTATGTATGAGTTGATTTCACGTTAATCACTTTTTTTCTGAATGAATGATGCACGGCACTCCGGATTTGTATTTTATAGTAATATTATCCTCACCAGTAGATTTTTTTTTCTCAAGTTCCTCTCTGACTAGTGAGAAATGTTCACGTTGTTTAAGTGTGAGATCCTTGGTAACTTTTACATGTTTAAATTTGGCCGATTCTTCAAGTTTATTAGAATTTTCCAGAATATAGAAAGCATCACTTCGTGACTTGAGAATTACCTTTATCGGACGGTTGCGATCACTTGAATTTCTCCTGATGCGCCAAACTTTTACGTCATTTGGAACACTGACGGATGACGAGACACATGAAATAATCTCATTCACGATGGTTATGTCCTCGCGAATATTTTGATTTTCAGGGATGTTGTATAGTATTAAATTCGAACTACGCCTATCGCGATCAGCTATTTCTGTTATTACATTTCAAAATCTACAGATTTTTGATAATTATTCTTACCGACTGTTATGAAATCAGATTTTAATAGTGTGATTTCATCTTGCAAGGTGCGTATCAACTCTGACATTTGTGATATGCTGTTTATTAGATCAAAATTCATTGAGGAATTGCATGTGTCGCAAGACCATTTCAAATTCTTATTCGATCGTAAAAACCGAGTTTCAGATTGAACAATATTCACACATTCCAAATGACAAGATAAGTTGCATCCACAACATTTTATCGAATTGTTTGAAGTTATTGACTTGTTACAGATTTTACACTGAGACATTACCAAAATTTATTGTAGAGGTAGAACTATTGTTCAAACCGACTTGACTGAAGTTGAGTACGTAAATTACTTGTTATTTTTTTTTTATTTTAGGTACACAAACTACATGGTCATTCGTACCTTGGTACTTTATGTGTTCTTACATTTTTATTTTTTCTCTATACTATATTCCAGGATTTATATTTTGTTGTATAATTGAGTTTCTTTTAAAGAATTTATTATTTTATTTATATTTGGTCCGTTTGTCTGTAATGCTTGGTTGAGTTGGCTTGGAATCTTGTTGCTTGCTCTTTGTATTTCATTTTGATGTGTTTCACTGTTATTGTGATGTTACAATTTTCGCATATGGTTGGTTCCCCCCAACATTCCCAGGTATTTAATGGTATCTGTGTAGGCGATATTTGTGTTGTTCACTTTAAGTGTTCGGTCGTTGTGCTGTTTTCGGAGTTTGCAGAAATGCATGCCTTTGGTTTTGGTTGCAGAGAACTGAAACTCGGTTGTGTTGCTCCATGCTCCAAGATTGGAGATTGTGAGCTGCAGAATTTCTTTTGTTGTTTCAATGCTTCTTCCTCGACAAAAGATGACTAGGTCGTCTGCAAACAGGGTTGCTTTGGCGGGCTTTGAGATGTTATTTGTTATATCATTTATTGCTATGAGGAAGAGGGTTATACTGAGAACTGATCCTTGTGGTACTCTGTTATTTTGAGTTTTTGTATTTGATAGTTGTCCTTTGAACATTACTCCAAATTCTCTATGTGCTAGAAAGTTTTGTATGAACTGAAGTATATTGCCTTTCAGCCGATATTCTTCAATTGATTTGGTTATATTGTAATGCCATGTTGTATCGTAGGCTTTGTGGATATCAAGGAATACTGCGATTAGGTGTTGTTTGTTGTGGAATGCTGCTTGTATTTCTTTCTGAAGGAGTACCAATGGATCCAAAGTTGATCTGTTTTGTCTGAAACCATTTTGTGCGTTGTTGAGTAAGTTATTCGTTTCCAGGTACCATATGAGTTTATTATTCACTATTTTTTCTAGTACTTTGCACATCGTATTTGAGAGTGCGATAGGTCTGTAATTCGAAGGATCTGTTTTATTCTTGTTCGGTTTTAAGATAGGTAGGATTGTTTCCTCTTTCCATCATTTCGGAAATTAATTTTCAAGCCATATTTAATTGTAGATATAGAGTAAGTGGTGTAGTGTACTCTCATGTAGGTGTTGTATCATTTCATACGTAATATCATCTGGACCGGGGCTGCTGTTGTGTTTTAAATTTTCAATAGCCCATTCCAGCTCTTTCATTTCTATCTTTTGATCAATTGGTTTGCTGTCATTGGTGTCTATTGATAGAGATTCTCTTTCTTCTTCTATATTATGCTAGATGAAGTTTTGAGTATATTGTGTGTCACTAAAAGTTCCTTCGAATGATTCTGCAAGAATTTCTGACACTCCCTGTGGGCTTATTATCGCTTGGTTGTTCTTATATATAACTGAAGTAGCAGAATATCTTTTTGTGCCTTTCATTTTTTTTATTTTGCTCCAAACATTTTCGTATGTGGTGCTCTCGTTTATTGAGGATACGTACTTTTGCCAGGATTTTCTTCTACTTTTTTTGATGTTGAGTCTAGACATTGGTCTACATTTTCTTAGGTTGATAAAATTTTCATTGTTTTTGTTCTTCTTTACGTTTTCAGAGCTGCTTTGTAGTCTTTGATGGCTTTATCACAGTCTGAGTTCCATCAGGGTACTTCTTCTCGCTTTACTATTTTTGATTTTGGTATACTTCGTTTGGCGGCTTTTATCATGTGTTCTGTGAGTTGTTCTACTACTGCGCTTGTATTCGTAGAAGTTGATGTATAATGTAGCTTTGTAAGCTCTTCGAAGAGGTTCCAGTTTGCTGAGTTGTGTTTCCATTTTGGTTGTATGTGGAATTTATTAAGGGGATTGTTTGCATCTGTAGTTGTTATTTGAATGGGAAAGTGGTTTCCTATGAATAGAAGTACTGTCCAAGTGAGTGTAGGGGCTAGTTTAGAGTCACAAATTGTGGGATCTATGCATGAGAAGTTCCCTGTTTTCGAGCAAAAATGTGTTTCTCTGCCGTCGTTTAAAATTATACATTCTTCTTCGGTGATTTCTTCTATTATTTTCCCTCTACGATCGGTTTTTATGGATCTCCATATTATGTTATGCGCGTTCATATCGCCGAGAAGAATGAAAGGTGACGGTAGTTGATTTATCAGATTTTTTAGGTCGTATGATGTTATATTCTGGTTTGGTGGAAGGTATAGGCAGCAAACAGTTATTTTTTGGTTTTGAAAGTGTTTTTTTATAGCTACAGCTTTTAAGTTGCTTGTGATGTTGATTTCTTGTGTGTCTTCTGTATCTTCCGCTTGCGTTTCGATCGTTCTGCCTGTCTCGTCTGAAAAAGTGGTATCCCTTTAGTTTTGTTTGTGTATTTGGATGTAAACGTGTTTCTTGCAGGCATATATATTTCGGGTCGGTATCAGATATGAGTTTTTGGAGTTCTGCCTGGTGGGAGTGGAATACATTAGGATTCCACTGAATTATCATTTGTCTTTCGTTAAACTTTCTAATGAAGGGTGATAGTTGGTTCCTGAGGTTTCTGTGCTTTCGGTAGTTCTATATATATGTAGCTTGAATTTTTTAATTAGACTTGTTGCTCTATGTTTTTGTTAGGTTTCTAGTCGTGGATATAACAGTTCCATTGCATCAGTTAATCCCTGTATGTCATCCCTATATTCTTTTGCTGCTGCTACTAGATCTGTTTTTTCTGGTGTGTTTTCAATGATATGTATTATTTGATTTAGTGTCGGATATTGTGAGTTTGGCTGTGTTGGTCCTGTGGTTTGGTTTTCGTTTGTTTTATTCTGTCTTTGATATTTTAGTTTTTCAGCTGTGGGTTTTGGAGGAGCTGGTTGCGGTTGAGGAGAGTTTGTGCTTCCATTTTCTTGTTCTAATGCTTCGGTTCTGTTTTCTTCTAGATCGCCGGAATTTGAATTAGTTATTGTGGACGCTGTTTGTTTTTGTGGGTTTCTGTCGTATGTTTGACTGTTGTTTATCTGGATCTCTTGAGATTTGTATTTGGCATTATTGTTTGTTGACTCTGTTGTGTAAATTATGTAGATACATCGCCCTTATTGCACCATAGTGTGAATTATTAAATCATTTATTTCTCATAAATTCAGCAGAATATAATTTACATTAAAATCACGTACAAGAAGATGATCTCTGTATAAATAGCATAGTTTTCCAAGTGAACCATTCCTATTGTCATTTTAAGTTTCATGTAGTGCACAGCACAAATCCTAAAGTATCAAAATAAAATTTTTAAAAACTATTTTTCGAGTTTGAAAAATATATTTGGCGCAGTCGGTAGGATTAGCAAAAAAGGCTTTTGGATCGAAAACATATAAGTGTTAAATTCGTTCAAATCCAAGAAGTCGTCGATTTCTATCGTCTAACCGGCTAATCCAAGAATCTACAAATCAGAGTGAACAAGTCAATCCTGAAACACCAGCGAAGCCTCTGTTACATCTCGATTGTAAGCAGAATCAAACCTCTTCGTCGATCAATACGGAATCCTTCTGAAGCAGTTCCTGAGAGCAGACCCAGAACTACAGAAGTAATCACCATTCAGCATTTAACGCAGAGCCTACATCGAGGGAAAATCGATCAGCCCTGCAGCCAGCTGTCTACTACCGGTGCTGTCCATCACCAGCCAACATCGAGCGAAAATCGATTGGTCCGACGGTCAGCCACCCATTCCCCAAATGATCAAAGTTATATTAATTTTGTAAGTAAAAAATTACTATATTATTACACTGGACGAATTGTTACAAAAACTGAATAGCTTATCAATGGAAATGGCTACCCCACTCGTTCCAGCTGGTACGCCAGGTAATATTTTTGCAAATATGAATAAAGAAATTTTAAAATTATTAGAATTAGTGCCATGTTTCGATGGTGATGTTAAATCTTTACCAAATTTTGTAAATACAGTCGAAGATATCATAAATATAATAAGCCAAACCAACCCTTCTGAAATTACAAGAAAATTAGTATTACTAACATTAAAAAATAAAATCAAGGGAAATGCAGCTCAATGTTTGAGCATCACAATTATAAATTCTTGGAAAGAATCAAAAGAACATCTATTACAAAACTATTCTGACACTAGATCCGAATACACTTTGATGTATGAAATTACACACTTCAAACAGAATCGAGATAGTATATTAGACTATTACACCAAGTTCAACGACTTGTTCTTGATTTACAAAAGTAAAGTAGAGTGTAAATATGACACAAACGTGAGTAGAGTTATCATTGAAAATGCAATTAAATATTTTACGCAATGCTTTATTAATAATTGTAAAGATCCGTTCCGATCAGAATTATCAGCTAGAAACCCGCAAAAATTGATAGATATATTGAAACTTATTACAAACGATTTACAGTATATCCACAACCAACAGATTCAAATCCAAAAATCCTCTCCACCTAAAGACCAAATTCAATTTAATAATTTTCCTAAATACCAGCCTCCGCTGTATAAACACTCACAGCAACAAAACTCAAATAGGCCCTTCGCACCTAGTGCAAATAAGCCTTACGCACCAAGCGCAAACAAGCCTTACGCACTTAATACAAATGAAAATTTTGCACCCAGTGCAAATTTCCGTAACGCTCAGCAAAAAGTCACCCCTATGAGCATCCAAACATCTCAATTTCCAAAAAGATATCCTCAAAGATCAGAGCAATTTTACAATAAAGAAATAGAAATTGATACCCCCTCAGAGATACAAGAAATCGAACAATTCGAAGAGAATATTGAAGAAGAAAATAATTTTTTAGACATAGACAGCAACCAACCCGAATCGAATCCTTAACTAATAATTTTAGTAAGTTACCATTAATTCAAGTTTCGAATTATAAAATTTTATGAGACACAGGTTCAACTCAAAATTATATTAATCCAAAATTAATTGAACCAAATTTTACTAAATTTCCAGAATTATTCACCGTACATACTTGTAATGGTAAATCTTCAGGCAAAGAATTTACTTTTTTCAAGTTCAAAAATAACAATATAAAGAGTTATATTTTTGATTTTCATAAAGATTTCGATATATTACTAGGACTTACTGGTATAAAATCACTTAAGACAAAATTTGATTCTATAAAAGAAGAAATTTTATTTTTAAATAAATTCAAATATAAATTAAAATATTTGAATTCTGGTAGAATTGAAAATTTTAATTTAGAAATAAAAAATCAAAATATACGCCATGAACATTTGAATTTTGAAGAGAGACGAAGTTTAGGTATAGTTTTGAATAAATTCAAATCATTAATATTACAAGAAAATGACAAACTTTCTTTCACAAATAAAATCAAACATCAGATAAAAACTACCGATAATATCCCCATCCATGCAAAGCAGTATAAATACCCAGAAACTTATAAACAAGAAGTACAGAATCAGATAGGCAAAATGTTACAAGATGATATTATACAACACTCATATAGCCCGTATTCCGCCCCTATTTGGGTAGTAAAGAAAAAACTAGACGCATCCGGCGAACAAAAATTTCGCGTAGACATCGATTATAGAAAACTGAACGACAAGACAATTGACGATAAATTTCCTATACCAGACATTACGGACATACTTGACAAATTGGGAAAATCTAATTATTTCACAACAATCGACTTAAAATCCGGTTTTCATCAAATCGAAGTAGAACCGAATGAAATACCAAAAACCGCTTTTTCAACCAATACCGGACACTACGAATTCAAAAGAATGCCTTTTGGCTACAAAAACGCCCCGTCAACTTTCCAGAGACTTATGAATTTTGTATTAAAAGATTATATAAACAAAATTTGCTTCGTTTATTTAGACGATATTATTATATTAGGGACATCCCTCGAAGAACATTTAATTAACATAGAAAAAATTTTCAAGAAATTACAGGAAGCTAATTTAAAAATTCAGCTCGACAAATGTGAGTTCTTAAGAAAAGAGGTAGCGTACTTAGGTCACATTATTACAACGGACGGAATGAAACCAAACCCCGACAAAATTCAAGCGATAAAAAACTTTCCTATCCCCAAGACAACGAAAGAAATAAAATCTTTCCTAGGACTATTAGGGTATTACAGACGTTTTATCGATAGCTTTTCAAAAATAACCAAACCTTTGACCAACTGCTTAAAGAAAGGACAAAAAATTGACATAAAAGACCCGGAGTATAGAAAATGTTTTGATAAATGTAAGACACTTCTTTCAAACGATCCAATTTTACAATATCCAGACTTCTCAAAAACTTTCATTCTAGCAACAGATGCGAGCAACTATGCAATTGGAGCCGTACTATCACAAACGAACGAAAGGAATAAAGATCTTCCTATCGCTTACATTTCTCGAACTCTTAATAACCATGAAATCAATTACTCTACTATCGAAAAAGAACTTTTAACCATAATTTGGGCAACGAAACAATTTCGACCATATTTATTAGGACATAAATTTGAAATTATTACCGATCATAGACCGCTTGTGTGGCTAAACTCATTGAAGGAGCCTTACTCTAAATTAATAAGATGGCGTTTGAAATTAGAAGAGTTTAACTATACTGTAGAATATAAAAAAGGGTGTCAAAACTCAGTAGCAGATGCATTATCTCGTATTAAGCCAGATTTTAAAATCGAATACAAAAATTCAAACATTTTCGAATCCGATAAAACCTTAGTTCATTGTGTTTCTAAAGATATGAAAATGAGCGAGGGGTTCGCACATCAAGTTAGGCAAAATTATCCTTGTGAAAATTATTATAATGTAGATAACAAAATTATGATACAAAGAAACCCAAAATTAATTTGTCATTTAGTTACAAAAGAGAATTATTTTGATAAACCTACATTTAGAAATATAAAAATTTGCTTAGAGAAATTATTGAATTATTCGATACAAAATGAAATAGTTGAATTAGATATGCCCAAAATTTGCTCTGGGCTTGATATGAAAAAATGGGACAAAATCGAAAATTTGATTACAGAGGTATTTCACGATTCAAATATCAAAATAAATGTTTATGAGAAACCAAAAGACACCGATTTAAATTTAAATTCAGATACAGATTCAGTTAGAGTAGAAACTGGAAGTGACACAGACACTGCACATTCTGATGACGAAAGTCCTGTAGACGGTTTGACTTATTTAGATACACCCATAAATACTTGTAAAAATCAAGTAGTTATCAAAGAAACAAATTATAAAAACGAAGTTAAAATTACTAAATTTTCCGATCATAAAGTGCAACGTTTGTATTTTTATTTGAATAAAATTGACAGTAATAAATCAATCATGAAATTTATCAAGGAATATTTGCAACCAGGAGTAACTTACTATTGTTTATTACCAGAATTATTTAAAATCAATTTTAATGCCGTATTACAGACCTATTTTGATTCTAACAGTTATAAATTAGTAGCGTGTAAAACAATGAATACCGATGTTGAAAGCAAGGGAGGACAACAGATTGTTATAAGAAATTATCACGAAGGGAAAACTAACCACAGGGGTATTGTAGAAACATATAATAAATTGAAATAGATATATTATTGACCGAATATGCAAGAAGATATTCAAAATTTTATAAATAATTGTAATGTTTGTTTGACTACGAAGTACGAAAGAAATCCCATTCAAATACCCACTATCCGGACACCAACAGCTGATAAACCTTTCGAAAAAATTCACATAGACTTACTATCGTTAGAACAAATTAAAATATTAACTATTATAGACTCTTTCTCCAAATTTGCCGTAGCTTACGTTATAAAAGATAAAAATGCAATTACTATTTTGAATAAATTAATTGAATACTTTACACATTTTACGATCCCCAAGGAAATTGTTTCCGACAATGGTTTGGAATTTAATAATAAGACAGTTCAAAATTATTTGGCATTAAGAAAAATTAACATTCATTATATTTCTGTGGATAACCCAAAAAGTAGCGGAATGATTGAAAGATTTCACTCTTCCCTGATAGAGCACATGCGGCTTATTAATCAAAACGCTATCATAAAAACCTTGCAACTAAAAGAAAGATTAAATTACGCATTGATAGCTTACAATAACAGCATCCATTCGGTAACAAAACGAACACCTATAGAAATCGTATTTGGACAAATATTAGAATCAAATTTGAAACCAGAAGAGATACAAGTGGATGAATATCTACACAAACATGCACAAATATTGAATGAAATTAACGAACAGGTAAAATCCAATACAGAGAAAAATAAGTCGAAATATTCAGAGCAAATAACAAAGCAATATGATTTACCATCTAATGTTTATGTCAAAATTAATAAACGAAATTCTGGGAAAATAGAGAAGCCGAAATTTAAAATTTTAGATGTAAAGACAGTAAAACATGAAAGAGGACAGATTGTAGACGATAAGAACAAAAAGCATAAATTATCAAATTTAAAAAATCCCCGACTTGTTACAGATTGATTCCTTTCGGAATATCACAAATCATTCAGGATGACATTAATACTGGACTTAACATACTTGACTTAGGGACAGCCTATATACAGGTAAATACCCAAATCATTCCTTTCCAAATCCCATTATCTAATATTCTTCAACAATTTTATATGTTGGAATCCAATATCGGTTTGTTAGACAAAATTTTAGAAAAATATAAATTTGAGAATAGTATCATCAGTCATAGAAATATATTAAAAAACGTGATGTCTCATTTGAAAGACAAAACGCAATTAATTAACACAAAAAGACAGAAACGAGGGTTAATTAACGGACTCGGTTCTATCATCAAAAGTATAACTGGAAACTTAGATTCAACAGATAAAGAAAGGTACGATCAGATAATTGAGAATATTAATAGTAATGAGAATGAATTGACAAGTAAAATAAATAAAATGGTCACCATAAATAATAATATAACAGAACAATTCAATAATAAAATCAGATTGATCAATGAAAATAATTTAATCTTAAATGAAAAATCAAATAAATTGGAGAAAGTATTAGGAAAAGTTTTAGATGACATTGACATTATAAAAACACAAAATTTAATAAATGAGTTTATTCAGAGAGGACAAGAGCTTTATTTTTCATTGATTTTATTAGACCTTTTGTAAATTGAATATTTTGTATTTTGGAGTTATCAATCATAATGAATTATTGAACGAAATTAATAAAATTGAGAATAATTTTATCAGGACAATTTTACTGAATAATATGCAAAATAGCAATATTTTTAGAACATATTGCTCAATCAAAAACGATAACCGTACCATCCTTATCGAAATTCCATCGGATATTTTTAAAGAAGAACTTTTACAAGTTACTTCCATCCCTACGAATTTACACAATATATACGAAACAGTGAACGTCCCAAACAGCCTTTACACAAAAAAACAATTGTAGAATTAGACCTATAGATAAATGTACTAGAATAAGCAAAAATGAATATTATTGCCTATCTTAAAATAAAGAATATGAGAAATGTCTAGAAAACGTAATTTGTTATAAAGATTTTCAGTTTTGTGAATATAATAAAATATCGCCGATAAATTCAATAATAGAAATAACAAATTCAGATTTGAGATATTTATATTTCCCGAATGAAGAACAGGTCAAATTTTATTGCAATAATGAATTGAAGATTGAAAATTTGAAAGGAATATATTACACTAATAATTGTAAAATTAATAAACAGATTGAGATTAAAAATAATTTTTGGGAGTTGATAGAAATTCATTTAAACTCTACAAAAAATCATATTGAACATGTAGAAAATAAAATCAAAAATATTTCATTAATTAAACATGAGTTAGAGAATAATATTCAGTTGAATTCATCCTATAATGTAGATGTGAATAACTATCATTATATTTTAACTTATATTATAATTATATTGATAATTTTTGTAATATTAGGTTGTAAATGCAAAGATCATCTTAAAAGAAAAATCAGAAAATCCAAAGATATAGAATTAAAAGAAATTAATGATAGAAGCTCCAGAATTGTAACTTCTATTCTTGAGGAGGGAGGAATTATGTAGAGACATCGCCCTTATTGCACCATAGTGTGAATTATTAAATCATTTATTTCTCATAAATTCAGCAGAATATAATTTACATTAAAATCACGTACAAGTAGATGATCTCTGTATAAATAGCATAGTTTTCTAAGTTAACCATTCCTATTGTCATTTTAAGTTTCATGTAGTGCACAGCACAAATCTTAAAGTATTAAAATAAAATTTTTAAAAACTATTTTTCGAGTTTGAAAAATATATTTTGTATTCTTCATGTTGATTGTTTGTATGATGTTCGTTATTGGTCTTATCGATGGTGCGAAAATAAGTGGTTGTTTCGGTTGCTGTTGTTTATTCCGTGTTCAGTGTGTTATCATTATTATTTGTGTTTTGTGTATTATTCAATTCTGGTGTTAGTGTGTTTGTGTTGTTTTGCCAGTTGTTTGATGTATGTCCTGTTTGTTTGCAGAGGAAACGGAATATTCCATCGTTTGTTATAAATATGCGGTACGAGATATCTTCATATTCTATTGCTATGGTATTTGGGACAAATATTTTTTTTTGTTTTGATGGATACTTGACGTCTGTGGCTCAGAATGTGCGAAAATTCTGGTTTTTGGAATCCTGTTCGTAGATATCTAACTGAAGAGACGAGTTTTAAATTATTTTCTTGCAGGATTTTTGCTATGTGTTCATTGGGTATACTTGGTAAGACATTTGTTAATATTAGTCTTTTTGCTGGTGCTATCATTCTTCTAAGTGGTACTTTCTTGTTGTTCACTGTAATTGTCTTGTGTGTGCTGACTATTTCTGTGACTAGGTCTTTGTTAGATAGATATACGCAAAGCCTGTTATGTGATATTTTGGATGCAGTTAGAATTTGCTTGGGATTGATCATTTTTCCTAGTTCATAGACATAATCGTGGAAATGTATGTCGTCAGCGGTGTCTATTATTATTGCTTGATCCCGTTTTGGTGTTGTTTCTATTATGCTTTTTGATTTGGCTCTTATTTGTGCATAGTTTTGAGTTTGCTGGACTTGTGTTGCCATCTTTTGGTCGTTGGTTGAAGATTTGTTTCTGCTTTTTGTGTGATAAACTGTTATTTTGTTCGTTCCGACTGGAACATTCTAAATTACTTAACTTAGCGACTTTTGTCGCTCGCTGTGAATTACTAGATGGTAGTAGTGGTTGGGTTTTTGAATCAGACCTACCACGTTTATTTTTTTGTGTGTGTTCATTTGGGGGTGGGTTTCCTGTGGATATTTATGATGTTTTTTTGTTGTTTGGATCTTGGGAGGAGATAAGGATAATTTTTTGGATTTCAAACACGTGGGTGGAACTGAAATTTTACGTTTTTGCTCACTGTCACTTCCGGATGTCAATATCACCAATTGGTCACTTTGAACGGAATTACTTGTTTAATTAGCAAATCTTTGGAAGACAAAATTTTAGAACAAAATTGTGTAACACAAATTTTCACCACTGATTAAGGAATAATATGACACCACTTGATCGAATTTATTTCAACAAAAACCACCAATAATAGAGTGAAATTGAGAGCCACTGTAACAACATATTCACTATCTTTGACAACTTCACATGATGATATTACCAAGGATCTCTTATTCTTGTTACTGCAGAAAAATGGTTGGGCATTAAGGTCAGGCGAAACAGGTCGCTGATAACAAACTCGTCTTCATGGAATATTATTGTGTCAGCTGTCCAGGAGGGTCACACAAAAGAAGTCATCTATTATGAACCTAGTCCACTGAACAAAGAACTGTTATTCCACTCATTTCGAATGTACATGATGATTAAAAAATACTCAATTTTTTGAATAAATTTGTCGATGTTATGGAGAGCTGATAAATTTGAAGAAGCATATAGCAAAGTATACTCGTACGATTACGTTCAATCACGTAACAAGAATTCAGAGGTTGAATGATGTACGTCTTTCTCTTCTCTCCAATTACATGCCGAAACAGTTTATTGATGTGTTACTGGTTCTGGCCATTTATTCAACTTCATCAGGCCGGTATAGATCTACAAAAAATTATGAATTTTCATTAAACTGAAGATTTGAATCACATCTCTTCAAGATTGAATAATCTCTGATGATCTTCACAACATTGTCATGATTAATCTGATCTGGTATGATACATGATAATAGATATGCAGCAGGCTGCAGATTTCTGCATCAATATAATTCTGAATGAGTAGTAGACGCAATCTTGAAAATTTACTGAAAAAATAGGGCTAGAAAAGAAACATGCGCATTGGAACTTAATGTAGAATCTTTCAAATCGTAGTCTTTGAAGATGAGCGTTGTTAAGCTATAGGAAGCAAACACATAGTTTCAGAGTAAAATGCTATAGTTTTGAGCTGATTATCGGAAATATTCTCAGAAAAATCATTTGCTGCTTCTCATGTTATCTTAAATCTTATTAGACTTCTACTTAACAATTAAATTTCGAGTTGCTTTGGAGATACATGTTTCAAACTAATAATATAATTGCTTCAGAGGATGCCAAACTCATAACTTGTATTCAATTTCTACTCCTATATTATCTTGAACTTGTGAGAAAAATATCATCATATAATTATACTGAGAAAATATCGAGTCGAGTTCTATAATAAAGCAATATTGGAGTACATTATACTTACTTGTAGGAACAGGAAGCTCACAGATTCATATATGAATCAATTTCTCTTCATCCAATTTCATAGTCACACCATGTAACCTTTTCAGTCGGGTGTAGAATAAATTTGATCTATCATGCGTCACCCTGAATCATTAACTTTGCATAATGATTTCGATTTGGAGCTTTTTGGAAGGAAATAGAAATAATCTACAGTATTTCTGTAGGTACAGAATTTGAAATTTCTCTTGAAATCAAGTAGGCAAGTGAATATTACTTGAATTATGAATGAATCACAGATATGGTAGATACATAAAGTCATACGTAAAAACAAGTGAGACTTCAACTCCTCCCCAAACATATATAATTGAATTGGAAATATTAGAAATAGGAAAGACAATAGAATGAATATCTTGTTGTCTCACAGAAATTCATCAGTTTCTCACCGAGTTTTTTTTTCCTCATTATATTTCTATAATTTTCATTTCTATAGTATATGAATCATAGGTTGAAGGAAATAAAGATGTCTCATGAGGGAATCATATTGTATACTTATTATACTTATATCAGTTGAATTGTATCTTATATTGAAGATAATCTCGTAATGTGAAAGTTATCAGAACAAAATTTCACAGAAAGTACAGTTTGAGAGAAAAGGAAGACAGAAAAAGCATTACATAGGCCGAGACTAAAAAGAATACTCCACAGGATTCGGTCCCCACACAACAATAAACTTCAAGTGAATCAAATCTTCACTGCCATAGTCACCTGAAAACCAATGATATTTGATCACTACTATTTCTGCCGCATCGTGTCTATCCTCCTCGAAACTCAATCTAGATTTTAACTGCGTGCATGTAACGGTCAAATATTTTCATGACATTATGTTCAAGTTTCTTCTTCGAAGTTTATCACAGGTTATATTTCTAACGAATTCGTAAGGGTTGATATCCATCCTTCATCATTAATTCATTCACATTAGTTATAGCAGATTCACTCATCATTATTTTCACCTATGTAAATTTCTTGTACCCTTTTGGGTGTTGAGATTGCTTTCTAATTCTACTTTGAGTTAGTTCTTTCCATTGTTTTCTGTTCAATTCTTTTTTTTTTGCTCCGTTAGTATGAGTGCTATTCCTTCTTGATATTTCTTCCACAGCATTTTCGAATTATTTCTTGGTCTGCCTCATCCTTCTTTCTTTGAGCCTCTTGCATTCAATACATGTAGTCTGTCTATTTTGTGGCATTTTTATAAGATGTTCGTACCATGCTAGTTGTCATCTATCTATTTTAATTCGTATACTTACAGTTTGTAGATTCCTACTTATTCCTCCGTTTCTCGTCTTGCCTAATCTCCGTTTTATTTCTATTCTCAAGAATCTCATCTCAGTCGCTTGTATTTCACTCCTATTTTTCTGATCCATAACTCAAACTTCACTGCCGTATATTCTAATTGTTCTATATGTGGTTTCTTACACAATCATTATTTTCGTGGTTTGAATGATTCTATGTTATGTAGAATTACTCTGTTTATAGTATAATAATTTATGTGCACCGTCTGGATTTTCTTATTTATTCATTCCAGGCTTCATACTTCACGATTAATTGTTGCTCCTGCATATGTGGACGTATCCACTTGCTCTATTCGTTCTCCATTTAGTGTTAGTCTAGTTGTCATATTTTCTTCGATTATTATCACGGCCTTCGTTCTATCTATGGTGGTTTTTATGTTATATTCATTTAGCTCCATACATCCAAGCTTTGTTGCATATTTTCTTCACTTCTGGCGGAAATTGTCAGTTGATCTGCAGATGCGCACTCTGCCAACGTAATTCTTCCTGATTTATAATGTCCTATTCCAATTGGTCTTATTTTTTCTTGTATTCTTTATAATATTGTCTGAAAAAATGACAAATAATGTTGGGCTCAGGGCTTCCTCTTATCTTCATCCCTGGGTGGTCGTGAATTCGTCTATAACTTTATATCTTGTTTTTATGTAGATTATTAGTTCTTTATGATGTGACGCGCTTGGCGACTCTTCAGGAGTTGCTTACGATCGGTATGCTCGAGCACCAATAACGGAGCAACTCTGTTGCGATGGTGCCGGATAACTAGCGGAAAGAGGAAGAGTTTGTTGCTGAGAATGAAGATGACCGTATAGGGGAGACAAACAGTTTTATTGTAACACAAATAAATGAAGAAAAGGTACATAGAATGGCGGAAACAAATAGTAATGATTATACTTGCACAAAACGATAGACACGGCTTTGAAACAGCACACGAAGTTGGTGATATGGTGTGTAGGACTTCGGTTGTCGTCGTCAGAATTTGTCGTAGTCCTTTGTGACAGCAGCTACGGCAGAGACTACAGTTGTGGGAGGTAGATGCTATAGTCCTGCGAGAGAGACTACGGCTAGGTGCAGGAGGCTGTAGCCCTACGGTAGAGACCACAGTCGTGAAGAATGGTGAATCTGGCACAGGTGCAACGACGGACGTCGTTTCTATGGCTCTGAAACAGTAACCATCCGACAGCGGGAGTTAAGTAACCCTGTCAACAGGACGTTACTTACGGTGAGTGCGGAACGGTTTAGTTGGTCTGCTGCAGAAACACTACTAAAATACAGTGGACTCGAGTCTCTCGTAAGAGTATTTTGCTATTTGATTTCAGCCTGTATTTATAACCAGATTTTAAGTGAACTGTACTAAGCAGGCCTAATTATGAAAAAGGGATGTTACTTAGATTTTAGTTACTTCCAAAGAATATAAATAAATACAATAATGACTCTCCGTGCGCTAGTTCTTTGTCAAATATATATAACAACATTTGGTAGTCCTTGTTTTATTCAAACTTGAAATGAAACTCTCTTACTGGTTTTCTATCTGATCGCCAGATGGCTCTAAGTGTCGTACAGTCAGAATTAATCAGCAATCAGTCAAAAAGTGTGAACAAGAGCACATGTATACAATTACAATTTACTGTCTAACTACGATTTATTCTTATATAAAAGGTAATTTTTATTTACTGCTTATGGTGCACTACAACTCAGATCAAATTTATTTATTTCAGGCGGTGGTGTACAAATATTTGAATTGTAACCTATTTTTAATGACAGAAATAGGGGTTCCAAATAACCTGTAACAAGATTTCAAATGAATACGGAGGACTCCTATACAAACGGTGAGTGGCCAGTTACTACCTAAATATTGTATTTAACGGTTTTATATATTTCAGGAAATAAATTTGACTTGCATCGGATGAATTAAACAGTTCGAAGTGAGATAGGAGTTATTGTAGCTTACGGCTATTAAATGGGACAGCAAAATTGTGACTGAGTTGAGTTTTTTTAAATCATTTTATCAAACGGTTACTGACAGCAGTCTCTCAGATTTTGAAATGAGAGCACTTCGTTACAATAAATGCTTGCATTTGCTTGTAGAAGTAGTTTTGATTATCATCTTCTAGACTCTATCAAATAGCTTCTGATAATATATACAGTTTGTTATCATGTCTTATCGCTATTTCTGTCATTCTTTCAAGCGTGGATATATATAGAGTTGCACAGAATACCCGCTTCTGAATTCGCACTGTGTTTCCCCTAGTGCTGTTTCTGTTAATTGTTAGAGTCTATCATGAAGTATAGCTTCATGAACTATTGCCGTTGTACATAGCAGTGAATTTTTCCTATAATTGTTGCGGTTGCTACATCTCCTTATTTCGATAATATTATTGCTTTTTCCCAGTTTTGTCGTATTTTCCCAGCTTACCATAATCATCAAATATGATTAGCAATATTTTTTCTCCATCTCCACCTATATATTCTTCAATCCTTGAGAAGCTTATTTCAATCCATCGATTGTTAGGCTTTCTCTTGCTGTTTCTATCGCTTCAATTCTCGATTGTTTGTTTTCCTTCCCAAAAACTTTCTCATCCCTTATTATTCTGTTATCCTCTAATAGTTCCTCAAAATGTGTACTCTATCTATTCAATATTTTGCTTCTCTTAATGAAGGAGTCCAAGCGTTGAGTAGTAAAGAATAGAATATTAGCATTTCAGGTTCGTTTTGCTCTGGGAAAATTTAATTGTTTGAGACATGTGAAATCTCGAAATATAATTATTTGTTGTTGACTTATATATGCTCTCAAACTGAATTTGAGTTTTTCTAAGAGAATTTCAGCTATACAACTTTACAGAGGCACCCTTTAATCGTATAAATAAGTTCCATATCTCCAAATTTCTGTTAGGCAAATGATTTGTTATTTTTACGAAGAAACAGTTTTGAATGAATATATGGCTTATCATCAGAAAATGAGAATTAGATAGTGTTCGCTGTGACGGAATAGGTTGTTGTAGTTACTGTAGAATGAGCCAGACTTGACCTTATTATTGAAACTGAGAGGAAAACTATTACACTTACATGCTTTCACTTGTACTAAGTACAAGGAAGTATTGTGAAACCGAAAAAATTCACATATCGAGATTTCAATGGAAATATCCGTTTCGAGCGTACCTAAATCCGTTTCAACTATTTTCGGTTTGATGTCGGTACGTATGTTTGTTCGTTCGTGCGTGCTTCTGTTTGTAACTCGCAAATCTCAAAACTGGTTGAACGTATAATGTTGAAATTTAGTATTTAAGACTGGTAAAGGGTCTAGTTGTGGACCTTGCGTTATAGTTTTAATCATTCATATCAGAAGTGCACTTTACGAGAAACTTTTTTCAGAATTTTTCCAATAAATCCAGAATGATGGATCGTAGAATATTCAAATTCAGTATTTGGACTTGATGTTGTATCAGAATGTTTATTTGCTATTTTTGTATAAATCGGTCAAGCCAGAAGTGCACTTAACTTGGAATTTTCCTTTAATTTTTGCATAAATCTAGAATGATCAGCCATAGCATATTGAAATTCAGTTTTTGAACTTGTATAGCATCAAAATAGTCATCTACCATTTTTGTATCAATCGGCTGAGCCGGAAGTGTACTTCATATATATAACAGACATTCAAAATTTTCCGTATAAAACAATCAGTTTGATTGAGATGAAAAGGTAGGCAATGATAATTGGTTCTTAATTTTTTGATTTTGCCCGACATTGTACATGTAAAAATATAATCAAAATTATATTCATCATAATCTGGACTGACAGAAAATTTTATCAAATAAATTTGTGTATATATCAAATGATGTACAAGTGAATCACGTGATGTTCACGTCAAATTTTTCCTTTCAGCGTCCGTGACTATTTAAAAATCCATATCAACTGGAAGGATGACAAGTAGGTACTGTTACATTCATTTGATAGTATCATTGCTTTTTCCCCGTTGATGAATTAATGAAAAGATTCAGGGCCATAAATTTAATAAATGCTTTCGAAAAATATGAAATTTGTTTGAAAACTGAAATCTGTACACTTCTGAAGATGACCCAGGTGAAGCCAAAACTGCAGAAGAAAAGAAATATTAGGAGGTGAATCACAAACAAGAAAAATTTCTCTGTGTAACGTCTTTCTTCACATTTTATTTAATATTAATAACGTCGACCGGTTTCGGATATTGACATATCCATCATCAGGACCGGTAAAGAAAACTACAAACAATAATGAATATAAATTATACGAAAAATACAGATCACAGGCGTTAGTTATCTCAGAAATATAAATACTCATAAATAGTGAACAAAGTTCATACAATGTAAAATATTAATAAATTCAAGTAAAATGCGTTCACATAATATAAAATCTGAAGCAAATAAAAATAGTCACATATTGAAAGTTTAATTAAACAAGTAAATGGTAAAAAGTGAAAACAGATTAACAGGCGTTAGCCATCTCAGAAACACAAATAGTCAAAAATAGTGAACAATGTTCAATAATTGTAAAATATCAAAAAATTAAAGTAAAATGCGTTCACATAATATAAAATCTGGAGCAAATGGAAATAGTCACATATTGATAATTAAAATTGAACTAGTAAATTGCAAAAAGTGAAAAATTTTTTTTTTATCTTTAATTTTCATAAAAACAATCAACAAACAAAAGCAAAGGGTAGAAATACTTTTTCTTCCGGCTGAATCCTCCTATCTTAATTTTTTATCAATCAACTCACCAGTCAGCTTCATCCAATACATCCATAAAATTTATCTCTGGGAAAAATGAAGTCACTTGTCATACAGCTAAATCCGTGGAAGATTTGTAATTGGAGAATAAAATTCCACTTTCAATGTGGACATCCAGTAATCCAGTTCTCTTGCCGATGGAAATCTTGTAGCATATCATAGAGCAGAAGTTCCGATCACAGCGCGCATGCAAAGTTCTGGAGTTACGTGCTCGTCTTAAAAAAAATTAGAATCAATTTCACCGTAGTTGATGTAATGCCAATGTGATTTCCCTTGGTTCTTGGTATTTTGACAGTATTAGGAGATACTTGGAGTCCTCCTATGTCTGATAAAGCTGGCTTCCCATTTTTCTAGAATGAAAATCATGAAGATACAATAATGAAAATATAGACGTTTTTATGATCTTCGAAAAGCTGGATCAACAGCAGCAAGAATTTTTTTTCCTCTTATTCTGTCAGCCCCATTCGTTTCTAGTGAATCAATTCTCCTCCAATCTCTCTCTGCATTTCCTTCATCCTCATCTTCTATCGCGAACTTGTAAAAACTAGCACAACAGTTCACAAGACGAGCAACGTAGGAAGGGTCTTTCGACAGAAGTTGGTTGAAATAAAGAAATTTCCCATTTAGAATACCATAGTATATCATGTGAAATCTAGACGTTGTTGTACCTTCTTTTCGATTCGTTGCTCTGATCACAGTGAAAAGAAATCAAAATTCTCTCAAATGTACCAAGAATCTCAACATAAACAATAATTGCATTACACATCGTAACGGGTGAAATTTTCATATATGATATCATAAGTGGTTAAATTTTACCGGAAAAATTTCTAGATTGTTACGAGAGCTTGTTGCTTAGCAATTTATTGAGTGATATTGACAGAAAACTCACGAGCTGTCAAGCGAGTGATTTTTGATCAATATCACGAAATAAATTGGTAGCAAGCTCTCGTAACAATCTGAAAATTTTGCCAGGTTAAATTTAATTGCGAATGGTATTCGGAAGATTATTCTCCCATCCAAACACATCAATAGATTCCAGAGACTCGACTCCGAATCTGTTCATTTTCACATTCAATCTGTCTGTGAGTTTGACAGATGCTGAATCAACGCGGCTGAATGTTCTTTGTTTTGTATATAAGCAAGAGACAAAATTTTCAAAAAATTTCCACTTGAAAACCGTGCAGGTTGTACCATGTGACGTCGAATGGTGCAATTCTATTAGTCGAAATTTGGATGGTAGAACTAATCAATGATATTTTTGAAAAATCTGACGTGGACATAACGTGACCCACTCGTACATCATTGGATATATATAATCAAATGGTAAATCTCATAGTTCCATGGCTAATCGTTCTTGATTTATTCTAAAGATTCTGAAAATCTGTCAAGTGAAATGCGCTTTTAGACTATCCAGCTGCTACGGAAACAGTAGGTTATCATTCTTATGCTACAATATTCTAAAATACTGATTTCTAAGATTCTACGGCTGAAAGTACTGAATTTATGCGCAAAATTGAACAATAAATTTTAATTGAAGTGTTCTTTGGGTTCAGTTCATTGATATAAAAATAGTAGGCAGTCATTCAAATGTTATAGCAGACTGAAATACTAAGTTTCAATACTCTACAGCCGATCGTACCGAATTTATACGAGAAATTCCACAAGACTGTCAAGTATAGTGTACCTTCGGCTCAGTCGATCTCAATGAGAATAGGAAATGAGCATTTGGATGATAAACCTGTCTTAAATACTAAACTCTTATATTTTACGTTCAGTCGTTCTGGATTTTTGCGAAAAATTGAGAGAATGTTGCGAGTAAACTGCACTTTCGGTTCAGCCGATCGCAATTATGTTGCAAGGTGTGAAATTAGATGTTAAATAGTGCTTAACACGGAATTTCAATATTCTATAACTGATTGTTATGAATTTATGGGGAAGTTAGAGAAGTCTGTTATATGAAGTGCACTTCTGGCTTAGCAGATTGGTACGCAAATAGAAGATGACCATTTGGATGCTATAGCAATTTCAAATACTGAGTTTCAGTATTTCACGAATAATCATTCTGAATTTATGCGGAGAATTGAAGTTTCATGTGAAGTGCACTTCCACTACAGACGATTGCAACTATAATGCAAGGAGCATATCAAGACCCTATACCAGTCTCAAATACAAAATTTCAGTATTATATGTTCGACGGGTTTCGAGATTTGCGAGCTACGCACATACGTACGCACATACATTCATACATACGTACATACGTACTGATATCAAGCCCAAAATAGACATAATGGATTAAGGGATGCTTGAAACAGACATATCCATTGAAATCTTGATATGTGAATTTTGTCGACTCCACATTACTTCCTTGTATTCTGTACAAATAAGTGAAAATAAATGTTGGAATTTAAGGTTTCATCCAATTTATGAGTTTAAACATTCTGGTTCTAGAACTGTTCGATACGAGTGAAGTTTGTTCCCAAGTAGATCATTTTGCAGTAATTCCGGTTTAGGTCCGATTTAATTTAAAATCCGCCAAGTTAAAATCGTTAAATTGCTTTCATAGTGTTATTGCTACGCTTGTTTTTTCTAATAAAAAACGTACCTGGGCCAGACCTGGGCCTCAGCCTCAACGATTCGAACTCAACAGTCGGCCGACAAACCGAAACATGAACCAAACCAGGATTGACGGTAACAAAGGACGAGTACTACCTAATCATACACGAATTCAAATTACTTCTAAATATATTGACTGTGAACTAAATACACTGATGGACCATGAGTAGAGACAACCATGTATGAAAATAGAGCAAAGATATAAAATGAAGTAAACCTGAATCGAGCTCAATTAACGCAAGAAAAATGTCAGCTGTATGACAGATAAGATAGTAGCAAAACGTAGTGGGTGGTAGTTTTTCCTTGTAGAATTAAGGATGGCGGGGCGTGATTTTATACGCAAGTGACGTAATAGCGCTACAACGACGCACAGAGTTCCGGTGGTCGACCAGCGATCGGAATGCGAGCGCACGATTGATGTTGAACGCAAATCCTACAAACTACAGCGACGCACGAATTACACACTACTAAAAATTAGCAGCTGCGTGAGAAAATATATTAAATCAATGTTATTATGTTCGACTGGGTCTAACCATGATAGATATTCATAATACCACAAATAATAAGAGATAACAAAATATACACATCTAATAGCTACGAATTCTCAAATAAATCATACCATCAATCTATTAGAGAGGTTATGATCATACAGTAGACGACCCAAAATGATGAATAGTGAAAGTGGGGCTCATCTGATAACACAGGGTTGTAGTTAAGAGTTGCAGGGCTTCTGGTGCGATCGAATCAGGTCTGAAGTCACACCAACGGTTTCGGGCGTCCCAAACTAAGTCCTTTCTGGGTTCGGTATTCGGCAAAACTATTTCCTATTCCCAGAATGTAATATCTGCAACTCGTATGGATAGTCCAAATCCAGAAACGCATACAGCGATCAAAAGCCTAGAGTATCAAATAAAAGCCTGACATACGACATGATAAACATATAATTTCCTTAAAATATGGCGATAATGCGCCGCCACTGAAATTGCTCCAGAATAAATGAATGATGAAATCAAATTAAATATTTGAAAATACTGATGGAAATTACGCTAAGTATACAATAGAAAATTAACGTACATCAGCCATGGAAGACGGAAGTGATATGGAAATGAGATTAAGACCTCGAGGATTTACCTGAAGATGTTGGGCGGCTTGGTGCGTTTGAAAATGTCTCGATTCTGAATATAATCTGGGATTCACCAGTGGAATAGTCCTTCCCAATGTCGTGAAACTCGAAATGATCCAGAATAATATTTGTTCCTCCAAATTCGCACAAAATTGCACCGATATTCTATAAAAGTTCACGACTTCAGCAAGCGAAAAATTCCAAAGGACTCTTTGCAAAAGAAATCTCACTTCGATCAATTATTTCCACTTATCAGTCAGTTTAAAACCACAGGCGTAGCCTGAGTCAAGAAGAATGCTGCTTGAGGTATTAAACACTTTTGTGTTAGAAGGGTGGCCTAAGCAAAACAGCTGAATAAATGGAGTGTTCAAACCAGTTCCAATGTCATGATCATTTTATTTTGTTGATCGTTTTTTTTCTGATTCTGATAAAGCTTCTATATTGATTCCAATTTTCTCAGTAATTATTTAGTTATATTTATTCTCTTCGCGAGAGACATTCCAAATTGGAGTTTCAACTGTAGTATGTGTGAATTCTCCCTTGCCACATCGGAACTCAAATCTTCGAAAATGTTTCTCACCAAAGTGATGAATAATGTATGTGACTTTGCCCAAATCAAAAGTATGTCCATGAGCTTTGCATAATTTTTCTATGAATTGTGGACCTTTTTATATCCAAATTTTAAATTGATTTTTGACGTGGCGACTCTTTATCCAATGGTTTTTTTCGGAAGAACAATGATACAAGAATATACAGGGTAGGTATCTGGATAATGAGAAGTATACATAAGAGAACATGTAATAACGTGGGCTCCACATTTGGTGACAGAGAGAACTGAATTCCTCAGGCATTCACTCAAGGCAATAGGAGAACCAACGTGATAAGACGTTGAACGAAGGAATCAATAATATGAATCTTGTCGATCATAATTGTGGGAGAAGATTAGATCAATATGACTTACATAGAAGATGTCCTGTTTCTGCACATACACACAATTCCAAGGTACACACATATAATTTTTTTCTCTACATTCAGTATTCTGTATTCACTTATTATCTGGATACTAGCCTTGTTTATTTTTGTAACATCGTTTTCACGATGGAGACTCTTAAAAAGAGAGCCAGAAGTTCAAAAATCAAACAATTGGGAATATTGATGAAATTTAATTTCGGTCCAAATATTTTTATTGGCCGAACATTTGTATATAACCATCGTTTCTGTAATTGATATCTTTCCAATGGCTCAAAATTAATAAATAAAAATGCAAATTAGGCAAGGGAAATTCAAAGTTCTAAAACGCAACACCATTGGTTAAAACGAAACGTGGCGTCAAATACTATATCAACAAGTGCGCACTGCTCACATTTGTATGGCATTGCAGGCTTTTGATTAGAAAACATAGTAATAACGTGTGTGCTGTGAATTCATTCATTGCTCAAGTATAATTTTAGCATCTTAGTGAGATTGTGAATCATTTAAGACAAAGTGAATTGTAAAAGCACAATCGGATGATCTGCCAAGAATAGATCCATTCATGATTTCGTCTAATTTTCTTCCAAATCCAAATTTCACGTCCGCTGAAGTAACAAGAGTGAACATTGCAAAGTTATTATTCAATAATAACACATTATGTACGCTATTTTGATAAATACAATCCGAAATATTATGAGCAGTGAAGATAATCCATAATTTTTGTTTATTTTACAACAAGCAAATGTTAAACGAAGCTGCATACATACACTGTATCTTATTGGTGTAACTAATCACATATAATGTTATCCATGATCTGTCAAGTTTATTATAATACTTCATCTCTTCTGATAACTTTATAGCATTTCTTACATATTTTAAAATTTGTCTGGATTGTAAATTGTAATTTATAGAGATATAGGAAGTATTATTATCAAATTCATATAGAAAATATGTAATTATATTATTTTTGTATGAAATATTGTGTCATTATATCAATTGCTCCGAAATTAATTTGAGAATTCATAGTCATGATGAGAAATCGAGTTGAATTATCAAGAAATGACACATAAATTCTCTTAGATTTTGAATTACAGGCTTTATAATTCAAATATCCACGTGGCAATGAAGATTCAAATTATGGCTCCTGAAATACAATAGCTTAGAAATTCTGTCTAATTTCATGAAACTCAAATTTAAATAAAATGAATTTAAAAAACAGCCAGTGCGGTTTTGAAAAAAACTAATATTTTTTTGTGCTAGTTATTTAACATGGCAGTGAACACTCCCAATACTCCCTGCTATCACGTATGTTCTGTTAGATATTTGTCACCGGTTTCATTGAAATCAAGGAATTATGTAAGTGATTATTGTAATAAAATAATATAAGATATTCGCAATTATCATTACTGCAGCTGGAGAATGGAAACTGATGAAAACTCATAGAATACGCCACCCGAGATAACTGAAATAGCAAACTGTACATCTTCAACTCGGCTGCCAAAGCTCAGCCGTAAAAAATATGAATCAGCCTACATACGTTTCAAAGACTGGCAAAATGAGAATAAAATACAGTGCTTTCGGCAAATTTCAACCAATTATTTAAAAATTATGAATCTTTCACATTGTGGTCGATCTATTCAATGCTATGTACAACAATCAATTCGGAAAATAATATAAATATAGCGGAGTATTGCAAGTTACGTGCTTTTCTGAAGCAACAATAAACAGGATGCGCTGCTAGAAAATCGAATACGCTAACCTCAAATGAGATTAATAAGCTCATAGAAGAAGCACCAGATAATCAATACTTGAACCCTACAATGCACATGTGAACTAAAATTACACCATTCCACACCTTGGCTCTCAATCTGAAATTATTTGGAATGTAGACATATTTAAACGAAATGATAATTGAATACTTGAAATTCATTGGAAGAGCAGAACTCACAGAAATCAATACATCGATCAGACAATATCTATTTAATGACTGTGAGTCATCGCTATCATGCTTATTTTTGCTATTTTCCGAAAAATCTGGACAAATATAATGACAATGTTGTGGAAAGCTTCATTTGTTGCAATTTTTGCAGAAATCATGACTTTTTATTCTTCTCGGGCAGAAAGTACATGCCTATATGCGACTCAAGCATATAACAAAAAATACCAGCCTCAATGAACACGTGGAACCTGTCAGGTCCAAGGCCCATCTATCAAAAATATGAGCAACTTTTTGAAATAATTTTTTGCATGAGTCGATGTATTTTCAAATTATAAGAAGGTACATAAAATATGTGAACATTGATATCATTCGTTCCTTCTTAAATAGATAAAATGTGTTCATTGGGACCTGTCAGACCCACGTGTGCAGTGTAGGGTTTAGAAGTAAGATATTACCTCAAATATGTCAATTTTCTTACTACAAAATTATTTTATTTCATAGACTGCTATCGCTATTGGAATAACTGGTGCATGTAGAAGAGAGAAACTATGGAATACGAAAATTGATGATATTACAGAGTTCGATTCAGCATTGCTGGCTAGAATACCTGATAACAGAACTGAAGTTCCAGTTTTATAAAATATATAAGAAATACGCATCACACCGACGGGCTGGTTTGACAGAAAATCGTTTATTCTCAATTATCAGAATGACAAATGCACACGCTTAGTCGTTGGAATAAACAAGTTTGGGAGTAGGCACAAAAAATTACTGTTCACTTGAAATAACCTAATCCTGATCTATACACGGGCCATTGCTTTCGTATGTCATCAGCTACTACTTTAGTTGATGCAGGAGGAGATTTGACTACACTAAAACGTCATGGAGGCTGGAAGTCCAGTACTGTAACGGAAGGCTATATAGACGATTCTATTTCGTCAAAGATGAGAGTAGCAGAGAAGATTACAAATGAAATTGAGTCTAATAATAGAACTCAATCATCTAGCAATGACAGTATTGCTGATTCAGCCGTAACATTCAATCAGAATTCCTGGCGTTCACATTCAACATTGTGAAAATGTTACAATAAATTTGAATTATAATGCTGGGGCCACATCTACGCCTAATGCCATTAATTGAGGCGTTGTTCAATGATAAACACATTGTCAATGACAATATATCAATTGTCACATAACGCCTTAATTATTGACATTAGACGTGAGTGTGGCCCCTGCATAAGTGAATTGCGATAGTTCCCTTGTAATAGACAATAATCATTAGTCTCCGTGAGCTGTATTAAATAAGTATATAAATATATATATATATATATATATATATATATATATATATATATATATATATATATATATATATATATATATATATATATATATATATATATATATATATATATATATATATATATATATATATATATATATATATATATATATATATATATATATATATATATATATATATATATATATATATATATATATATATATATATATATATATATATATATATATATATATATATATATATATATATATATATATATATATATATATATATATATATATATATATATATATATATATATATATATATATATATATATATATATATATATATATATATATATATATATATATATATATATATATATATTGTAACAAATTAATTGTTACGTTTAGAATTATTTTCACCTACGCCCATGTATTCACATTTTTTGTGTTCTGTGAAGCCCTCGCTGGCCGCGAGACGAATTAAAAATTTGGTTGTTGGACCTGCCGGAAGTGATGTGAGGTTGACGAGCAGCGGATACGAGATAAAATTTGACATTCTTGGTTTAGAGCTCTGCGGTGATAGACACACTAAATCCGCGCTCAGTCTAATCTTTGCTGTTTGTTTTCTGAGCCTTGTTTTTTTTTTGAATATTTGAGTACTTAAAGTACTAGTGTAGTGCTATGTGGCAAGGGTAAGTCTTCTGACGATTTTGTTTCTCTCCTGTAAAATCTCCAAAACTACGTCGTTGTGTCCACGTGTGTTTAAAGATGTGGGCCCAGGTGGCATTTGTAGTCATCGGTATTTTTCGGTAGCATCTTTGTTCTTTTTTGGGCTTTAAGTTGTTGTTAACTTCCCTAACGAGGGTTGCGGGTGTATTTTGAGGGACATTTTGGAGATTTTAGAGTCTAAGCAAAGATTATATTGAGCTAGATTTTTGTGTCAAGTAGGATCTGAATTTAGAATCCATTTCTTCCCTACTACCTGTCCTGTCCTGTTCACAGGCTGGGTCGACCTGATTCTCCATCTTTGTGAGTAACTTTTGTCACAAAGTTTTGAGCTCCGGCGCCCCGGGGACCCTTTTTGATAGCTTGGCTGCCTTGCAGTCTAAGTCAATTATTGTTTCGCTTATTCTTATTAATTATGAGAATCTGTTGATTCATCGATTAAGCCGCGGAAGAGGCATAACCTCAACCTAGTTATTGCCAGTTGTAACTTCAATTGTGACACGGCGTCACCATCAAACTTTTTGCTATTGTTTAGATTCCGTTTAAACCGTAACCCGGGTTTGACAGGTTGCTCCCCCGATCGGGGTGCTGCAGACTGTACTCCAGGGCGATTTAATCCCTCCTTTGTCCTATTTACTCCTGGATGGTGTGAGAGTGTGTTGAGTGGACTTTGACTACTGTGAGCCTTGACTTTGGACGTTTATGCCGCTTTTTGAAGTCATTAAATTGTTAGCCGAGAGTTTTCTCAATTTTTCTGCATTTCGCGCGTCTTTTGGATTGTTTGCGCGAGCAGGTGTGTTGCTACAATTTTATTACGGTTCACAGGAGCTTTGATTAGTATCAGTCGAGTCGCTTATTGTGCGTTTTCACCATTGCGGGCCGTATTCAAGTCTTTTCATCCTCATTATCATTTTTTCTTGTCATCACTCACTGTCATTGTATCACTACGCCTCATTTTGATTTAAGTTAAATTAATTCTCAATTTTTTTTGTACAATTGCGTCCATCTCTCTTCAACGTTATTGTCACAACTTTGTAGTATTCAGCCCTTCTGGCTTGTTTGTAAAGGACACTATTGCTGTTCTGGGTTTTTTTTAGGGTTGGAGTCAGGCCGTCTTTCTGGTTGTGTTGAGGAGAACCATTGAGGTACCGGTCGCAGGATCGAGCACTAAACCTGACCAGAAGGCGCTAACAACTGCTGCTCCGACAAACAAACTGCTTTTATCACCTCTTCGACAGCGATCGAGGCTCCGGTCTTGAGGCCCTCTAAAAGTTGGGATAAATCACCATCGAACTAAGTTCAGCTTACATCCAGCCTAGCTGAGAGCTATTTGGAGTACCTTCGCCTACTACCACCATCGCTAATCAGGAGTAACGTCTTGGACACTCGCCGACCGTGAGCTCTGGTTCTCCTGGACACAAACAGAAGGTCAGCGGACTCCAGGGGTTACTTACGAGAGAGTGGAACGCCTACCAAGTCCCTTCGATATTGTTGTAAGTTATATTTCAAAATTAGTTTACAAAGTTTTGGGTGTATTAAATTTTTCTAATATTTTTCATTAAATAATTGTTTTTGAACTCCATTTGTCACTTATCATTTGTAGCCTAGGAATCCCCTAATTCCTAGCAATTCCCTTTCTTAGGGGTGGCGCCTAAGCAAGTTCTCAGAACAATACTTGCTAAAACTTATCACTTGCTTGATGAGGCGTTAAATTTGTTTCTCAGTTAAGCACAGTAGTTCTGAAAGCTTCTGCTTACTCCGACCCAGCCGCCGTCTGATTTTTAGCTAGCCAGGCACATGTGTGTAGCAGGTAGGTAGTTTTTGAGATATCTTATGTTTCACACCCATATTTGTTACACATATTTGGTGCCCAAGACGTGGAGCCTTTGGGACGTTTTTGTTAAGCTTGTGCTTAAGTTTTCAATTATTCAAAATTTTTTTAGCTTGCTAAAAATCTGAGGAACCTTTTCCCTCATCAAATATTCTTTTCTTTGTTACCTCTCCCCTCATTATCATTTTCATTTCATTGTCCTCTCATTTTCATTTCCTTTTTTTCTAATTTTGTATTTAACCGGTTTAAATTTTTCGGTACACATTCTCCACGATGGATCTACAATACCTGACGGATGACGAGTTATCGTATGAGCTGCAGATACGGAATTGTACTGACACTGGAAATAGAAATGACATGACACTTCTACTGGACGGATTCCTGCAAATGGAACGAATGAATGCGAGTAATGTGACTCCTACTTGTTTCCCTGAGCCCTTAAGTGAGAACCAGACCTGCCAGCGTAAACTACAGGATTTACTGAGTAAGATCCATTTATTTAGCCCTCAGCGAGACCTGAATTTTGAGTCGAGGTGCAATGCTCGCTTGATGCACTTGCATCAGCGTGTTTTACGTCTTCCACAGTCCATGCAAAGCCCTCTACTCACAATGATGGCTTTTGCCAAAAGCTCGCTGACTGGAAAGTTGAAGTCGGTTGAGGCTAGCCGCGTTGAGAGTCTAATCGACGTAGACTCTGAACGTTTGCGCGATATTATAGCTTCATCCTCCCGCACGATTGCTAATCCTCCCGTTTTTGCACAGTCAATTACTGACCCTTGGCCCTCCTTTCAAGAGCGTATAAATAGAGTTCAGTTTAGCAATGTCACTACTTTGGGAGCCCCTATGGCCTCGCAAACTGTTAGTTCCTCTCCTGCAACTCCTATGTTACCTCATAGTACTTTTATGCCGTATTCTCGCGCCCCCGAATCTCACGTCCAAATTAATAAATGGAACATCCAGTATGATGGTACCACCGGTGTGAATGACTTTATTCAACGACTTCAAGAATGCGCGTATGCTCGCGGAGTTTCTGATGACACATTATTTCGACAAGCCACTGATTTGTTTAGCGGTAACGCCCTTTATTGGTTTAGAATGGTTAGCCCTTCGGTGCATTCGTGGACAGATCTTGTTTCTCGTTTGCGGTCCTCCTTTTTGCCAAGTAATTATGAGCTCTCGTTGCAAGCGGAAATTCGCAATCGCACGCAAGGAGCCCTGGAAAAGGCTGAAATTTTTGTCGCGAAAATGGAAAATTTATTTTCTCGCCTGTCAAATCCCCCTGATGAGAAAACTCGTGTTTCTACTATTATTAGAAATTTATTGCCTCATTATCAACGTTTCGCCATGGCCCACACCATCAATTCCTTGAGCGACTTAATTGCAGTTTGTAAACTAATCGAAGATACCGAAGCGAATGTTGCTTCTTATCAATCTCCTCCAAGCGCTTCTAACACTTTATTAGAGCCGGAACTAGCTTACACGCGACCCTCTAAAGCTCATGGTTCGAAACCACAGCTTGCCGCTGTCGAAACTAGTTCTCAGCCTCCCTTAGATTGTTGGAACTGTTTACAAAAAGGTCATTCGTTTCCTAATTGTTCTCAACCGAGAAAACGTTTTTGCTTTGGTTGTGGAAAAATGTCTTTCACTATCAGAAATTGTCCCGTCTGTTCAAAAAACGGCCGCCGCGCGTCTGGTACAACCGCCGCCGGAAAATAACGCGCCCTTCCTCTGATTTAACTCGCTGGACAGCTTGGTTAAATGCGGTTGCTCGTTTTATGAAAAATTCTGAAGTCGCCCCTATCTTTAATACTCACGGTGCGGATGATCGCCCTTTTATAAATGTTACTATTGCCGGGAAGCCTATTTCCTGTTTGTTGGATTCTGGAGCTAGTGTTTCTGTACTTGGAAATCGCGGTTTGTTTCTGTTAAAATTTTTGAATCTTTTACCCGCATCTGAGTCTATTAGCCCCATTTCTACTGCTGATGGAGCGGTTCACCGTTCACTAGGTCGCGTTTTCCTCCCAATTAAATTGAACGGTCTACGTCATACACTGCCGGTTGTTGTTGTCCCTGCAGTCAATCACCCTCTTATTTTAGGGGTTGATTTTTGCCGACTTTTCAAAATTTCACTTAATTTTGACACTAATTCGTGGTTTTCTTCGCACGAAGTCGCCACTGTTACTGATTTTGTCCCTCGAACTGATCTCTCGTCTTCTCAGCGCGCCGCTATTGATACCGTGGTTGCGAAATTTAAAATTCTCGGCTCTAACGGTTTAGGTCGTACTCCTTTAACAGAACATTTCATTGATACGGGCGATGCTCGTCCCATTAAACAACGTCAGTACCCTCTTTCGCCCCCTATGATGTCGCATCTCAACGAAGAGTTAGACGAGATGTTGAAGTTAGGCGTCGTTCAAAAATCTAATAGTCCATGGTCGTTTCCACTCTTACTTGTCAAAAAATCTTCTGGAGCCTTCCGATTGTGTTTTGACGGACGTAAACTTAATGACGTCACTAAAAAAGATGCGTACCCTCTTCCTCGCGTAGATAGCATCCTGTCTAAACTACGAGATGCGAAGTTTATATCATCGATCGATTTAAAGAGCGCTTTTTGGCAAATTCCCTTGGAAAAATCTTCCTGCGAAAAAACGGCTTTTTCCGTTGCTGGTCGTGGACACTTTGAATTCACTCGTATGCCATTCGGTTTATGTAATGCGCCCCAGGCCCTTCAGCGTCTGATGGACAGCATTATAGGTCCCGAATTGGAGCCTAATGCTTTTGTCTATTTGGATGATTGTATCATTGTTACTTCCTCTTTTGAGCAACATATTTGTGTTCTACTTGAAGTCTTTGAGCGTCTCCGTGCTGCTGGTCTGTCAGTGAATGTTGACAAGTGTGAATTTTGCCGCCCTTTCCTTAAATATTTGGGTTATGTAGTCGATGCTCAGGGTCTTCGCACCGATCCTGATAAAATTAGAGCGATTGAAGACTATCCTCGTCCTACGACTGTTACTGAAGTTAAAAGATTTATGGGAGTTTTAGGCTGGTACCGTCGTTTTGTACCCCATTTTGCCACTTTATCAGCCCCTATTAATGATCTCACTAAGGGTAAACGTAAAAAAAATTCTATTTCATGGACTCCGGAAGCGGAGGTTGCTTTTTGTAAACTTAAAACTGCCCTCACTTCTGCCCCCGTGTTAGTTAGTCCTGACTATAGTCTTCCCTTAAAGCCTTTTCGAATCTACACAGACGCCTCTAATTATGGAGTTGGCGCTGTGTTAACTCAACCCGATTCTGACGGTGCTGAGCACCCTATCGCTTACATTAGTCGCACCCTTAATAAAGCTGAACGAAATTACTCCGTAACGGAACGCGAATGCCTTGCTGTCATTTTTGCTATCGATAAATTCCGACAATATGTGGAAGGTTTAACTTTTACAGTCATTACTGACCATTATTCTCTTTTGTGGCTGATGCGCATGACCGATCCTACGGGCAAACTTGCTCGTTGGGCTGTAAAGTTGCAGCAATTTGATTTTAACTTAGAACATCGCCCCGGGAAACTTCAGGATTTGCCCGATGCGTTATCTCGTGCTCCTTTAGAAGTTGCAGCTATAGATCCACTTTCTTTTCGGGATTCTAAAGATTTACATTTCCAGGAATTATGTAACTCGGTTCGTGCTAATCCAGCTCCATACCCTGATTTTCGTTTGGACGGTAATATCTTGTACAAATTAGTTTCAACCCCATTTAATTTACCAGCTAACTTATCACCCTGGAAAATCTATGTGCCCAGAGATTTTCGTCGGCATGTTATTCACGATTGTCATGACCCTCCTACCGCGTCTCATTTAGGCGTTTTTAAGACTTTTCATCGCGTTTCCGACTTGTATCATTGGCCGAAAATGCGTGCTAGTATTTACCGGTATGTCAAAAAATGTTCAGTTTGTTTGGCTCAAAAAGTACCACAATTACCTCCCCCTGGTCTTATGGGACAAGCCAAGAAAATTAGTTTCCCATGGCAAGCCATCTCCATCGATTTAATGGGCCCTTTACCCAAGTCTACTCACGGAAATCAGTATATTCTCGCTATTTCCGATTGGTTTTCCAAATACCCGGTCTTATTTCCTCTTCGTCAGGCTGTGGCCCCAAAAATTTGTCAGCTGATAGAAGACCATGTTTTTCTGCTGTTCGGCGTGCCTCAAATCGTCTTTGTTGACAACGGAACGCAGTTCACTAGTGATTGTTTTAAACAACTGATGACAAAGTACTCTGTACCCAAAATTTGGTACAATGCTAAGTTTCATCCCCAAGTGAATTTTGTAGAGCGTACTAATCGCACTGTTAAAACCGCGATTCGTTCTTATGTCAAGGATAATCACCGTAAATGGGACACTAATTTGCCCGCTATTACTCAAGCGATTCGAACGGCTGTTCATGAAGTTACGGGGTATAGCCCTGCTTTTCTTAACTTTGGTAGGCAGGTACCGTTGTCCGGAAACTATTATCATCCTCTCCCAGATAACATCTGCTCCGATTCTCGCCCTGATTACGCTCACAAATTAAATTCTTTTTCTGAATATTTCTCGGTAGCTCAAGCTCGCATTCAGTCGGCTTATAACCGAAATGCCCATTATTATAATTTGCGTCGGCGACCTCTGCAATTCTCTGTCGGTGATTCGGTTTGGAAACGAAATTACGTTTTGTCAGCCGGTTCTAAATATTTTTCCTCCAAGCTTGCACCGCGTTTCATAAAATGCATAGTCTCTCAGAAACGTTCTCCCACCTCTTATCGTTTGAAAGACACACTGGAAAATGATTTAGGCGTCTGGCACATTAAAGATCTGAAACCGTCTCCTGATAGCGATCCTAGCGACGACATGCTTTCAGAGGATGACATAGAAAATTAACCCTGGGTAATTTTCTTCTGGGAAGGGGGGTGGTGTAACAAATTAATTGTTACGTTTAGAATTATTTTCACCTACGCCCATGTATTCACATTTTTTGTGTTCTGTGAAGCCCTCGCTGGCCGCGAGACGAATTAAAAATTTGGTTGTTGGACCTGCCGGAAGTGATGTGAGGTTGACGAGCAGCGGATACGAGATAAAATTTGACATTCTTGGTTTAGAGCTCTGCGGTGATAGACACACTAAATCCGCGCTCAGTCTAATCTTTGCTGTTTGTTTTCTGAGCCTTGTTTTTTTTTTTGAATATTTGAGTACTTAAAGTACTAGTGTAGTGCTATGTGGCAAGGGTAAGTCTTCTGACGATTTTGTTTCTCTCCTGTAAAATCTCCAAAACTACGTCGTTGTGTCCACGTGTGTTTAAAGATGTCGGCCCAGGTGGCATTTGTAGTCATCGGTATTTTTCGGTAGCATCTTTGTTCTTTTTTGGGCTTTAAGTTGTTGTTAACTTCCCTAACGAGGGTTGCGGGTGTATTTTGAGGGACATTTTGGAGATTTTAGAGTCTAAGCAAAGATTATATTGAGCTAGATTTTTGTGTCAAGTAGGATCTGAATTTAGAATCCATTTCTTCCCTACTACCTGTCCTGTCCTGTTCACAGGCTGGGTCGACCTGATTCTCCATCTTTGTGAGTAACTTTTGTCACAAAGTTTTGAGCTCCGGCGCCCCGGGGACCCTTTTTGATAGCTTGGCTGCCTTGCAGTCTAAGTCAATTATTGTTTCGCTTATTCTTATTAATTATGAGAATCTGTTGATTCATCGATTAAGCCGCGGAAGAGGCATAACCTCAACCTAGTTATTGCCAGTTGTAACTTCAATTGTGACACGGCGTCACCATCAAACTTTTTGCTATTGTTTAGATTCCGTTTAAACCGTAACCCGGGTTTGACAGGTTGCTCCCCCGATCGGGGTGCTGCAGACTGTACTCCAGGGCGATTTAATCCCTCCTTTGTCCTATTTACTCCTGGATGGTGTGAGAGTGTGTTGAGTGGACTTTGACTACTGTGAGCCTTGACTTTGGACGTTTATGCCGCTTTTTGAAGTCATTAAATTGTTAGCCGAGAGTTTTCTCAATTTTTCTGCATTTCGCGCGTCTTTTGGATTGTTTGCGCGAGCAGGTGTGTTGCTACAATTTTATTACGGTTCACAGGAGCTTTGATTAGTATCAGTCGAGTCGCTTATTGTGCGTTTTCACCATTGCGGGCCGTATTCAAGTCTTTTCATCCTCATTATCATTTTTTCTTGTCATCACTCACTGTCATTGTATCACTACGCCTCATTTTGATTTAAGTTAAATTAATTCTCAATTTTTTTTGTACAATTGCGTCCATCTCTCTTCAACGTTATTGTCACAACTTTGTAGTATTCAGCCCTTCTGGCTTGTTTGTAAAGGACACTATTGCTGTTCTGGGTTTTTTTTAGGGTTGGAGTCAGGCCGTCTTTCTGGTTGTGTTGAGGAGAACCATTGAGGTACCGGTCGCAGGATCGAGCACTAAACCTGACCAGAAGGCGCTAACAACTGCTGCTCCGACAAACAAACTGCTTTTATCACCTCTTCGACAGCGATCGAGGCTCCGGTCTTGAGGCCCTCTAAAAGTTGGGATAAATCACCATCGAACTAAGCTCAGCTTACATCCAGCCTAGCTGAGAGCTATTTGGAGTACCTTCGCCTACTACCACCATCGCTTATCAGGAGTAACGTCTTGGACACTCGCCGACCGTGAGCTCTGGTTCTCCTGGACACAAACAGAAGGTCAGCGGACTCCAGGGGTTACTTACGAGAGAGTGGAACGCCTACCAAGTCCCTTCGATATTGTTGTAAGTTATATTTCAAAATTAGTTTACAAAGTTTTGGGTGTATTAAATTTTTCTAATATTTTTCATTAAATAATTGTTTTTGAACTTCATTTGTCACTTATCATTTGTAGCCTAGGAATCCCCTAATTCCTAGCAATTCCCTTTCTTAGGGGTGGCGTCTAAGCAAGTTCTCAGAACAATACTTGCTAAAACTTATCACTTGCTTGATGAGGCGTTAAATTTGTTTCTCAGTTAAGCACAGTAGTTCTGAAAGCTTCTGCTTACTCCGACCCAGCCGCCGTCTGATTTTTAGCTAGCCAGGCACATGTGTGTAGCAGGTAGGTTGTTTTTGAGATATCTTATGTTTCACACCCATATTTGTTACAATATATATATATATATATATATATAGTTGAAGAGTACTCGCGACTGTTGCGAATAGTTAAGGAAACAGGTTAAACAGTCAAAAAATTTTTTTGTGAGTAGGCTCAAGTAAAAAACGCTCTTTTAGATTAGTCAAGCTTTCGGTCTTCAACTCAAATCATCCTCAACACTATAGAATTTCATAAAAACAGTTGTTATCAATCACAATTTTTTGATAATAATTTTAAAAAACATTTTTCACTTACATCCAGTGGGATTCCAGAAATATATAAATTATCATCACGGATCAGCATATTTCAACAAGAAATGGGAATACATGTCAAAAATTTGGACAAAATTGTTTTCAAAAAGTAAAATTTAGTCACATGTTGGACCACCAAACGAAAACATGACAGCCAGCCATGTTGCAACCAACAAGATTCAACAAAGTCAACCAACGAAGTTTGGTCCGAAAAAATAATAAATTTAAAACTAAATTCGACAAAAACAGTCCCTAGAAAAGTTACTAGTCAAGTGGCGGCAGAATTTGAACAAAGTTTCAAAGACCAAGTAGTTAAAAATTAATTAAAGTAGAGAGAAAACATTATTTAAAACAAAGAAATTATTTTGTGATAATCTAACACAAACATGATTTTTAAATTTAGTAAGAATTTTACAAAAATGTTATGTTACTTGAGAAATGTTATTTTTCACGTGCTTATTTTTAATTAAATGTAGTAGAAAAATGTAAATATTGCTCAAGCCATCAACATCAGTACGTTTATTCATTGTGTTATCAGTATTGAAAATGTGAATCATCTCCAAGAAATTCCTTTTGATCCAATTTACTTCTCTGTCTAAAATTACAGTCTCGTCATAAGATGCATTGTGTTTACTTTTTGTAAGATGTTCTGCTAAAGCTGTAGAACTCGATTTGTGCTTAGCATCACTTTTATGTACTATAATTCTGTCTTTTAACGGTCTCGAGGTCTGACTCACGTAATTTAGTTTACAATCTTTACACGGAATGCTGTGAATTACATTAGATTGTTTTAGAATAGGCACTGGGTCCTTAAATTTGGTGAACAAAGATTTGATCGTAGTACAACTTTTTTGGCAAATTATGATCGAATCATTGGCGAGTACATTTTCAAATTTTGGCGTTAGTTCTGAAATGTATGGAAGTGAAACGTATTTTTTATTCGGAACAGTGTCTTCGGCATTTGCGATCACCTTCTGTTGGACCACCTCTTGTCTCTGTGAGATATTGAATAACAGACTATCCAACAATTTTATCGGGTACCCATTCTCTAGTAATATGTCACGAAGTTTGTTGAGATTCACTTGGTGGAAAGAAGGATGTGATATTTCAATTATTCGATTTTTCAACGCTAAAATTACGTTGATTTTCGTCGACTTTGGTTGGTCAGATTTGAAATGAATATATCTTCCTGACGCCATTGGTTTTCTGTACCAATCCGTTTTCGTAGTACCATCATCAATTCTTATGACCAGTGTGTCTAGGAATGGGATACTCCTGTTGTTCTCTTTTTCAATCGTAAATTGCAATTGTTCATTGAAATTGTTGAACGTCTCCAGGATCGATTCATGTTTGTCAAATGGAATTGCACATATGACATCATCCACGTATTTCTTTATAAAATTTACTTGAAAATCAAGTTGGCTAATACAATGGTCCAGCAGGTAGTCCATTGTATATTGAGCAATAATCGGACTGATTACTGCTTCCATTGAGCTGCCTAGTAGCTGTTTATAAAAAACACTGTAATATGCGCAATAACATAATAACAATAAGTCAGAAAATTCACGCAAAGAAAGAGAAGTGTGTTCCGAAATAATTTCCCATTTCACTTCAATACTTTGCAGAGCCGTTTCGTAACTAATGTTACTGAGCAACGATACAACGTCTGAACTAATCAATACGTGATCATTAGGGATCTTATAATTATTCATGAATTCCGAAAACTCAAAAGAATCCTTGATAAAGTAAGGATTATTCTTATCATAGGCTGTTGACAGGATGTCAGTAAGAAATTTAACGATTCTACTATTCGGAGAATCGATAGAAGCTACGATAGGTCTTGAAGTTAGTGTTTCCTTGTGAATCTTTGGAAGGCCATAAAATCTCGGGGCCACTGCATTATAAATCATCAAAGATTTGGCTAACTCAGGAGAAATTTTTTTGTTAGTTTTTAGTCCGCTAATAATTTTTTTAGCTTTGGTTCAAATAGTTTGCGTTGGATCCCTGTCCAGCACCACATACGAGCTGGTATCTTGTAAAATATTAAGTGCCAACTGGTGATACGGCTCTTTTTGTAGAAAACAAGTGACATTACCTTTGTCTGATTGGACTACAATCTAATCTATGTTCGATTTTGAGAAATATTTTGTCTGCTGGAATAATCTCGTGGTGATTTCACTGGAAATACATAAAATTGGTCATAATGTTTGTGACTTTTGCTCTACAAACATTTTTGTCTAAATGGCTTTGCTGTGAGATCAAAATTATGTATTCGATGTCACACAAAAGTTTACTGAGACTTATTTGACTTGGATTGTTTTTAGTACAAAATTTTGGACCAAGTTGTAAGCATGTTTGCACGTCTGTAGGAATTTGACAGTTACTCAAATTCTTCAACCACTTGCTTCGTGTTTTGATAGTACTGAATTTTTCGGCTTTTAAAGAATTTTATTTAGCAATATTGTTCAACCTTGTCTCATGAAAATGGCTGTTGTACGATACCGTTTGTGTATGTTCAAATTTAATAAAAATATTAGGTGGCGTTAAATTGATAATTTGTGTGTCTGAATTTTCCAGTTGAATTTCAAGATATTTTAAATGTTTACAGGTAGAATCAATTTCAATGTTAAGTACTTGTTTCCTTAACCTGTTTTGTGAGCTGTCCATTCTTCTTTTCTTTGAAGGTTGAAGATAATGATTCACTTTGATTTGAAAACACTTTATGTTGAACTTCCATTATCTTTATTGGAAATTAAAATAAATATAATAACCACAACGTTTCCATAGTTTTTAATCTACTATCGTCATCAGGTGAAACTGATAATACCAACTGTTTCCTTACAATTCGAGCCTCATATCTAGTGTTATATGGGTGATCAAGCGTGATTGGTGTTTCTTCAATCGTGACTGCTCTCTCATTAACAGTTTCTGAAGGGGAACGAGAGGGGGTGAAGATCTGGGTCTTGATGGTAAGTCCAGGGTCTGTTGCGATGTGCTTCCTCCATATTAGTCGTATTTCTACACTTGGCTGGCTGAACACATCTTGTCTGTTCTTGTAAATGATGGCCGCTTCCTTAAACTTTCTTTTATACCAGTGGCTTTCTTTTTTGAGGATCTTGGCTCCTTCCCATTGGATGTGATGATGTTGTTCCCAAGCATGCTCCACCAGTCCAGATTTCGTGGTTTCTCCTCTTTGTGTATGTCGTTGGTGCTCCTTAATTCTGATCTCCAGTGGTCGTTTGCTCTCTCCAATATATGCTTTTCCACATTCACAATCGACTTGGTAGATCCCCGTTTGCATTCCTGGTGGAAATTTTGGTTTTGTGGACGAAAGGATGCTCCTGACTGTTGCTGTTGTTTGGAATCTTGGTCCAGTCAAGTTAGCCTTAAAAATAGGGGTACCCTTGCATAAATTCCCAAGAAGCTGAAAATCGACATGAACGTTAGAAATACAATTATAATGAAGTTGTGGAAAGTCTCCGTCGATCCCATATGTGCAAAAAAATTTATACGAGGTCAAAGTTCACAAAAATGGGTTTTTAAGTGAAACGGTTGATTTTATGATAAAAGTAGTTGAAATAAGAATTATAGACCTTTCAATTCTCTTTTTTTGTTGTACCCATTTTTCCCTAGGACTCACCATTTCTGAAAAAAAGCCATTCTAGAGTTATATTCCTAAAAATATGCATGACTACGCTGCCTATGTACATTATGGACGTATAATATAGGTCAAACTGTTGGTCCGCGTAACTAGTACTCGTACATTAATATTGAATGATAATTCTAAGAATGTGAAATGAAAACAAACCCAAAGAGCGTTTTTTACTTGAGCCCACTCACAAAAAATTTTTTGACTGTTTAGCCTGCGCTATTGTGTTTCCTTAACTATTCGCAACAGTCGCGAGTACTCTTCAACTACGTTACAGGTATGGGTTTTCACCAACATCTCAAACAACAGTACGGCTTACAAACAGTGAGACTGTACAAACAATGGGCTACCGTTAACATCAAAATTCCATCAATGATCAACAGAAGAATCTTCTTGTTGAAATGCAGGCAAAATGGAGTACTACCGAAGCATATCACCAATAACCAAGATCAAAATTCAATTAGATTACACCACCAAGACACCAGGAACATGGAAAGAATGGACAACTTACATAACAGGTTAAGAAAACAAGTACTTAACATTGAAATTGATTCCACCTGTGAACATTCAAAATATCTTGAAATTCAACTGAAAAATTTAGACACAAATTATCAATTTAACGCCACCTAATATTTTTATTAAATTTAAACATACACAAACGGTATCGTACAACAGACATTTTAATGAGACAAGGTTGAACAATATTGCTAAATTAAATTCTTCAAAAGCCGAAAAATTCGGTACTATCAAAACACACAGCAAGTGGTTGAAGAATTTGAGTAACTGTCAAATTCCCACAGACGTGCAATTATGCTTACATCTTGGTCCAAAATTCTGTATTAAAAACAATCCAAGTCAAATAAATCTCAGTAAACTTTTGTGTGACATCGAATACATAATTTCGATCTCACAGCAAAGCCATTTTGACAAAAATGTTTGTAGAGCAAAAGTCACTGACATTATGACTAATTTTATGTATTTCCAGTCAACTAAAAATGAAATCACCACGAGATTATTCCAGCAGACAAAATATTTCTTAAAATCGAACACAGATTTGATTGTAGTCCAATCAGACAAAGGTAATGTCACTTGTGTTTTACAAAAAGAGTCGTATCACCAGTTGGCACTTAATATTTTACAAGATACCAGCTCGTATGTGGTGCTGGACAGGGATCCAACGCAAACTATTCAAACCAAAGCTAATAAAATTATTAGCGGACTAAGAACTAACAAAAAAATTTCTCCTGAGTTAGCCAAATCTTTTATGATTTATAATGCCGTGACTCCGAAATTTTATGGTTTTCCGAAGATTCACAAGGAAACACTAACTTTAAGAACTATCGTAGCTTCTATCGATTCTCCGAATAGTAGAATCGCTATATTTCTTACTGACATCCTGTCAACAGCCTATGATAGGAATAATCCCCACTTTATTAAGGATTCTTTAGAGTTTTCGGAATTCATGAATGATTATAAGATCCCTAATAATCACGTATTGATTAGTTTAGACGTTGTATCGTTGTTCAGTAACATTAGTTACGAAACGGCTCTGCAAAGTATTGAAGTGAAATGGGAAGTTATTTCGGAACACACTTCTCTTTCTTTTCGTGGATTTTCTGACTTATTGAGGTTTGTTTTTGACAGCTGTTATTGCGCATATGACAGTGTTTTTCATAAACAGCTACTAGGGGACCAGTAATCAGTCCGAATATTGCTCAATATCCAATGGACTACCTGCTGAACCATTGTATTAGCCAACTTGATTTTCAAGTAAATTTTATAAAGAAATACGTGGATGATGTCATATGTGCAATTCCATTTGACAAACATGAATCGATCCTGGAGACGTTCAACAATTTCAATGAACAATTGCAATTTACGATTGGAAAATAGAACAACAGGAGTATCCCATTCCTAGACACACTGGTCATAAGAAGTGATGATGGTACTACGAAAACGGATTGGTACAGAAAACCAATGGCGTCAGGAGGATATATTCATTTCAAATCTGACCTACCAAAGTCGATGAAAATAAACGTAACTATAGCGTTGAAAAATCGAATAATTAAAATATCACATCCTTCTTTCCACCAAGTAAATTTTATCAAACTTCGTGAAATATTACTAGAGAATGGGTACCCGATAAAATTGTTGAATAGTCTGTTATTCAATATCTTACAGAGACAAGAGGTGGTCCAACAGGAGGTGATCGCAAATGCCGAAGATACTGTTCCGAATAAGAAATACGTTCCACTTCCATACATTTCAGAACTTACGCCAAAATTAAAAGATGTACTCGCCAATGATTCGATCATAATTTGCCAAAAAAGTTGTACTACGATCAAATCTTTGTTCACCAAATTAAAGGACCCAGTGCCTATTCTAAGACAATCTAATGTAATTTACAGCATTCCGTGTAATGATTGTGAACTAAATTACGTGGGTCAGACCTCGAGACCGTTGAAAGACAGAATTATAGCACATAAAAGTGATGCTAAGCACAAACCGAATTCTACAGCTTCAGCAGAACATCTTACAAAAAGTAAACACAATGCATCTCATGACGAGGCTGTAATTTCAGACAAAGCTGTAAATTAGATCAAAAGGAATGTCTTGGAGATGATTCATATTTTCAATACTGATAACACAATGAATAAACGTACTGATGTTGATGGCTTGAGCAATATTCACATTCTTCTACTACATTTAATTGAAAATAAGCACGTGAAGAATAACATTTTCCAAGTAACATAACATTTTTGTAAAATTCTTACTATATTTAAAAATCATGTTTGTGTTAGATTATCACAAAATAATTTTTTCTTTTTAAATAATTTTTTCTCTCTACTTTAATTAATTTTTAACTACTTGGTTTTTGAAACTTTGTTCAAACTCTGCCGCCACTTTACTAGTAACTTTTCTAGGGACTGTTTCTGTCGAATTTAGTTTTAAATTTATTATTTTTTCGGACCAAACTTCGTTGGTTGACTTTGTTGAATCTTGTTGGTTGTACCATTGCTGGCTGTCATGTTTCCGTTTGGTGGTCCAACATGTGACTGAATTCTACTTTTTGAAAACAATTTTGTTGAAATTTTTAACATGTATTTCCATTTCTAGTTCAAATATGCTGATCTGTGATGATAATTTATATATTTTTGGAATCTCACTGAATGTAAGTAAAAAATGTTTTTTAAAATTGTTATCAAAAAATTATGATTGATAACAACTGTTTTTATGAAATTTTGGTTTTAATCAAAGACCAAAAGCTTGACTAATCTAAAAGAGCGTTTTTTACTTGAGCCCACTCACAAAAATTTTTTTGACCGTTCAACCTGCGTTATTGTGTTTTCTTAACTATATATATATATATATATATATATATATATATATATATATACATATATATATATATATATATATATATATATATATATATATATATATATATATATATATATATATATATATATATATATATATATATATATACATATATATATATATATATATATATATATATATATATATATATATATATATATATATATATATATATATATATATATATATATATCGATAAAACGAAAGTTTTCGAAATATTGTCGAATCCATTATGATTCAATAAGTTATTAACAGGTTACAATACAATATTCGCTTGTCAAAAAATGCACAATTTTGCGCCAATTTGCTTGTTTTCACTTTTTCACCACTATTAGTCTTCCATTCTAATCTAATCTAATCTATCATGTGTGCTCCGGTATAGGGACTTCCGTGGGCCCCTCTTCAGAGTGTGGTATTAGTGTAACTGTGCCTAAGCTAAGTTAATGTTTTGTGTCATGTGTCCAAGGTAGATCATCTTGCAGTCCGAAGACTGCGCGACGATGTCCTTGTAGCTCGGCTTTCGTGAGAGACTGGCACTTGTTATGCAACTGTAGTACAGCTACTCATCCAGAGGTGCCACTGCTGTCGCTTACGCGACAGACTGACACTCACGTCAGCCGGAAGTTACTTCCGAAGAAGTGTGTTGAGAGTTTGGGTGTACCTAAGGGGGAGGAAGCGGAAGAACTCCGAGAAAACCCCCGCACACGGCACGAAACACATGGAGCCACTGGGATTAGAACCCGGGACCTCAGTGGTGTCAGGCAACAGTGTTACCACTGAGCCAGGCCGTGGCCCCTTCCATTCTTGAGTAAAGTTAGCTTATATAATCTATCCAAGAAATTCTACTAAGAGAGCCAATTAAAACGTCGCCTGATGAGAGTAAGTCAATCAGATACAATCTCTTAGTAATTTGCAATAAGATCATACAACAATAAAATAATGTAAATCAGCTGATAGGACATATATAATGAATATTTCAAATCATGAGTAACATAAATATCACAAATAAATAAGCAGAACAAGCAATTAGGATGTCTGACATATTTTACATTCGTGCAAATAGATTTGAAATCTTGATCATACTAATGATTAACCTGATTCAATAAAAACTGGGATCGTAGAAAAAGTATAGTGTTCAACACATATAGAATGACCTACTTCACACTTGTGTGATTTCATCAGTCGACTCCGTCTCGTGCTGAAACTTTCACACCTCGTGTGAAATAGGTAATTCTCTATACTTGTACAATAAACTACATCAGGTACAATTCTGATAGTATTTTGCATTAAGGCACAATGCAAACTTATAAACTGACTTTTGAGCTTTTTTAATACTGAAATAAGTTAAGAACAAAAACACCTGTAGTAAACAGTGGACTGTAATGTCACTGGACATGTTTTCGGACGTCATCAATAGAGCGCGTGAGAATGGCGGCGTTCAAACAGCTCAAAATTATTCTCGATTTCAAATATTTTTTTAAACTCAATTACAACACTTTTGAACATAATTCATATTTTTTTACTATGTTGTAACGATGTAGACAGTGAATTGAAAATATAAAATGAATTCATGAATATACCTTATTATCCTTTTGTTTCTACTTTTCCTCTGGGTGAAGTTCTTGAAGTGAACGATTTCTGCTAGATTTTTTTCTTTTGGACATCAAATGGAGACAGGAACTGTGTATCAGAACGTTCAAATGCAAATAGAAATACAGATAATCACGCAAATAGAACAGTTCTCAATATAGTAGTTTCATTAGAAAAATTCTGTCTTATTGTAGAATATTATTCTTATACCATTGTTATCTTCTAGTTTTTAGGATGACATGTATTGTCGGAAAATTTGAATGACTTTATACATAGCCTAGTTGTCAGAGACAAATTCAAACCAAAATCTCTCATGAAATGTGATATCGCTGAAAATAGGTTTCTAGGTTCTTTTTTGTGTGTAGAAAACGATAAACAAATCTTTGATGCTCCAAAGTGTATGCTAAGTTCATAATCTCGAAGACGAAATAGGAAATTTTCATATCGTTGAAAATAATAAAGTTTAATGAAAACAATATGAATATTCTTCCAGAATGAGTATCCTAAAGCTTCTTTGGGATGCTGATTAATCATTTGATATGAAATTCCATAAATTTAGAATGGCGGATACAATATGTTCTCAACTTAGATCGTAAAAATTTTCAATCTCTATATTTCCAAATTCAATTCATATGTTTTGAGAGTGTGAACAGATGGTATGAACATGGTTTTTCTGCTGACTAGGATCATCATATATGAATGGAGTGAAAACTTATATGGTGTATTCAATATGGAGGTTTTCAAAATGAGTAAGAATTTGTCAATAAATGAACAAAAGAATGAGATATATTTCAGAAAACAATCGGTACACATGTTTATAAGACTTTCATAGATATTTTGACGATTTTTTGTAATGTTGTCATTTCAGGTAGTCGATATAATGACGTATAAATCAATGTGAAACACGTTGCGTGCATTAACGCAATGTCACCGAACAGCAACTTTGACATTTTTTATCTCGATAACCAGAAACAAGATTGAGTTCAAACCTAGCCAGAATAGTCTTCGCTAAACAAATAATATACTGTAAAAATTTGAATGAATCCTCATATACTTTGATTTCTTTCTCAACAACCTTAAACGGAGACAATGTTCATCATTCTAATTATTTTTATATTGAAAGTGAAAGTATAGTCATGGAAAATGTACAATGATACAATTTATTCATGCCTCTTTCAATAAATATTTTCAATTTAATTAAGGTTATCGAAAATTTTTGATATTTCAACAAAAATTATTGGTAACTAATGTCTTCCTCAGAAAGCTTAGAGTCTCCAGTTCAAGATGCTCCCTGTTTTCTTAGTTTTTGTATATATTTTAGATAAAGACACTTTAGTTTTCCCTTGAACGCGTCACTTGAATATTTGTATTCAGCGGCTTGGCGCGCGTGGAGCTTTTGTGTTCGCTAGGGTTTGACGGTTTTCCAAACTCAGTTTTCAAGAACCGGTTTTTGAGATGAATTTGACACATTCGAAAACCGGTTTTTCAATCAGAAAATCTGGTTTGAAAAAATTGAAATTATGATGTGAAAATAAAATTTTCATTTATTTCATTCGATTTTTTATTCCTTCTATGCCAGACGGCACATTTTTTCAACGTTACAAATTTTTATATGGAAGCCGATTCTGATGAAGAGTAAATAGAAGAAACTACTCATCAGAGTTATGCTTTTTTTAAAGAAGCCATGAAAACATCAATTCCTAAGTTTCTTGAAGATCCTGAAGAAAAACGCACAAATCCAAAGACTTTGAAATCTGAATTTTCATTATTCAAGGCAACGAATAAGAGAAACAAGAGCTTGTATCTGTTTTTTGATGTCCTGAAAACTATAGAACCAAGCTCAGTGGCTAGTGAACGAGTATTTTCAATATCAGTCACTATTGTGTCCAAAACAAGAGTAAGACTTTAGCCACCGTTCAGTGGATGTCTTATGTTTCTCAAAATCCTATTATCTTAGGAAAGATAACAATTGGAGGGATAAATATAAATAATATTTGTAATTGTAACTCAGAATTTTTGTTTAAGCTTTCGTTGTTTTGTGTTAGTGATGTATAACCCTTACTTTTTATTCATATCTTGACTTTTGATTTTGAAATAGATCTTGATTTTTGTTATTTTATATGAATCGAGTAAAATATTTTCTCCTTCTCTATTCTTTCTTTTTTTTGACAAGCATCCAAAAACCGGTTAAAACCGGTTCTTTGGAAATCAGGCATTCGAAAACGGATTTTTCAAAAAGTCGGTTTTTGTATACACCCAAGTGTTCGTTTTCTTATTTCTAATAATTTTTTTAAGGCGATCATGACAAAAAAGGTGTTCTATGGCTTCTTTTGCGGCCGTAAAGTTTCACTTTTCGGGACTGATCTGTCAAATTTCACTTTTTGGGACTGATCTGTCATATACCTATTACTTTTTGGGACTGATCTGTCAAAAAATATTTCATAAACACTTCATATTTACCTATATGAGCAGCTTGATTAACTCTTTAAGAAGCAGTTTTTGCTTGAATAGTACATATATTCTTCCGTCAACCTTTGTAGCTCTTGCAATTCAAAAAATAAATTTGCATTTTTTATTGAATGTCAACTTGATAGAAGACAATGAAATAAAACAATTTCAACAGCAACTAAGATTCACAATTGCAATGTTTTAGAAATAAATAGATAAAATGATGTGATTTTGAATTATTCCGTAATGATCGCCTAAAAAACGTTGTGTGCACCTCGGCCTACAGTTCTTTTTTGGTCTCACCTGAATTGCAGCCTCAGCTACGCTTCGGCCGCAAACAACAGATTCGACCAAAAAAGATAACCTTTACGGCCTTGATACACAAATAACTATTATATTGATAAAAACTTTTTTCATATAACTCCAAGTAAAATTTTCTGCTCTTCCAGGTGATATCATTAGTTTTCTGATTTTTCTATTTTATTCTCCAAAATTTAGGGCAAAACCATAATTTTCGATTAATCTCTCTATCTTCTCCTACACCCAAAAAACTACCTTCGAGCCCAATTTCAGCTATATCACATTTTATGAGAGGTCAAAATCTCTGACAACTAGACTAACATCGGTAATAACTTCCAGTCTTGTTTAGTCAATTAGACCACTGATGCATACTATCATTATCAATATCATCACTGGACAATGCTTTGTTCATGCTTAAACAGTTGCAGAAGCATGGTTGGTTGAGATAAGAGCTATCAATTTTTCTTCATAATCCTGAAGTGTAATATCTTTCTTCCAACATCACGTAAAACAAAGTTACTGCTGAACAAATTCATGACCCTGTCGCAGAATTTTTTGTTCACAGAATAACTTCACAACTATAATAACTCTCATTCTCAGTTCATGAGTAATTCATAGCTCGTACCTGGAAGTATCGCACAGCATCTTTATCAAGCTTCATATTTCATAGGATTATGCTTGTAGTACATCTTCATTATTTTCCTGCTTTCATTGTTATATTTAAGAGGTGATCTTTGAGTTGCTCGCCGGAAAAGCTGAACGAATTGATGAGGTCTTATTTAGTGAACTCACCCATGTACAATAAGACTCACAGAAAACAATCAAAACTTATACTTCGGTAATTATTTGTTCAAACATTTTGTTGGAATGATAGAATTGACTAACGAATATCTCAGTGGAAGAGAGATGAAGCAATTTAGGCAGAGAGGGTTATTACGTTGCTATTTCTTTGTTTGAACAAGCAGTAAGCGCAAACAGAAAAGTCGGTAAAAGCCGCACAGACATTTTAACGAGACCTTAAGAGGCTTTAAGACATGCTGCTTTAATCTAAAGCTGATATGTTGGTTTCAGCCAAACAGGAAGATGTCTTGCATCCTTTTGAAAATGCACAAAACTCAATCGTCCGATTTTCGACTCACCCATTCAAACCAAATACCAATAAGAAGCTACAAGATGTTGAAAAAAGTGGCATCAAGTTGTTGAATAATATCAGTTATTTAAAGATGAGTGCATTGCAGTAGTAGTTAAGAGCACGATAGTAAATTTAGAAGAAGGAGTTTATCAAAATGGAATATACAATTAAATTTTCCTCACTTCATCAGTGTTGATGAGTGTCTATAAACTGGAATTTTGTAAGATCTACAATTAATCCCAACTTAGAGTGAATAGTATGGCTTATTACCTAAATTTGACAGATGTTGAGTGAATAAGTTGGAGAAGATTTCAAAACTAGGAACCAAAATCATGACACATAATTCCAACATTAGAAAGCATTAACAAAGACCAGTCACGTAATAGTTTTTTTTTCAGGTTATTCACTACAAAAACAAGAGAACAGAAAGAACAGAGATATTCAACCGGAGAGACGTCAAATTCAAAAAGGTTGTGATGGATGGGAAAAGATGATACCTGGATTCTGTTCGCCATTCTTATGATTAACCAAGTCACATTACATCATCATTACACATTCCGAAAAATATTTATCTGAAGTCTGCAGCATTTTGAGCTTTTTGTACATGTGCAGCTGAAGCGCAATGTTTCTTGGCATCAACCTATCCGTTTTGTGATAATCTGGTACTTGATTTCCATAATCATCAGCCAATACAGCACTTTTCGCGACTATGGTATAGGTTTTCGTATGAAGAATTGATTTGGTTGATGTTTGGGAATCTATCTTTGATTGTTGAAAGCAAACTATCGAATATCCCCAATTTTTCTTGTACAAATACTATGGCTGATACTACGAACTGTGTTCACAGGTGCTCAGAAAATGTTATCTGAATAAGTGTCTGATGGCTATAAAAATCTCCAAAACCCTTCAAATGAAAATATTTCAGACAAATGTATCATGGTTCTCTCTTGACAATATTTTAAAATATTTTTATCGCTACAAAATACCACTTGAGGCTACGTTCTCAAAAAAATCAGAAACAGTTCTTGTATTAAATATGTTAATATTCGTCAGATGAGTTAACAAATGAGTTAATAACAATAGATGATGAGCCTGGGATATTAACCCTACAGTGCACACGTGAACTAAAATCACACCATCGCACACCTTGAGCCTCACAGGCCCCTAGCTCTAAATCTGAGATTATGCAGAATGTATATATATTTCTGCAGAATTATAACAAATTTTCAAATACTGAATACTTTATTTTCATAAGAAAATCAGAGCTCACAACGTTAAACACATTTATCAACCAATACCTCTTAAAAACTTCTGTGTCATTGTTATCGTTCTTATTTCCGTTATTTTTAGAACAAAATGGACAAATAAAATAGAAATGTTGTAGAAAGGTACAATTGTTGCATTTTTCGCAGAAATAACGACTTTTCCTTATTTCAAGGCAGAGAGTGCAGGCGCATTATGCGATTTATACATGAAAAAAAAAATACTAACTCTAATAAACACGTAGGGCCTGTTAGATCCAAGGCCCATTCATCAGAAATATGTCCAGCTTTCTCAAATATTCTGTGCATGTGCCGATGTATTTTCTAATCATAGAAAGTTACCTAAAATCTGAAATATTGAATCAATCGGTGCCTTGTTGATTGAATAAAAGTAAGTTCATTGGGGCCTGTCCGGCCCACGGGTGCACTGCAGGGTTGAAGGCCGGAGTGTAAGTCTAACTTATTACGAGTCCAGTGTTTATCTTACGTTCAGCGGACATTGAGCTGATATCATATCCTGCAAAGAATGTAATGGTTTAAATGATATCTGATGTATTTCCCAGAGGAACTTTTGTATCAAGAAATGGTATCCAGCTATTTACTAGTCTCCAATCACTTCCTTCCGACAGGAAACTGTTACCGTTAACGCTGTTGGAGTAGTTACATAATCTTCGGCGTGACACATATCAAATCCTTGACGGATTTGTGAATGAACGGAGAAGCGAATGTGAGATGTAGAGCCTTGAACAAAATCTTTGCTAGAAATTAGACTAGAATTTCTATGTAAGAAATCAAAATCTGGGAATTCAGTCAATCTTTTTTTCTGTGTCTCCTAGCCTGACTCTCTCGGCTACACCTTAGCCATCTACAGGAGCGTTACAATATGGAACAGTTAGATTATTTGGATCTACTGCGATTGAAATTGGGTTACAATACTATACTGTAACGAATTAGGCCCCAAAATCCGTCACTGTCGCACATCCCAGAGCCTTCTGCCACCGTCAAACATTTTTAGTCCATCACAATTTTATTTCACTTCTTGCGCACCCTGTAAAATTTAAATTCAGTAACTCTGTATCAACCTACAACATCACGTACCGTTTATTCATCCGTTTTCAGCTGCTCCAATACCGATTACTATCTTTCACATGTGGACAAATAAGGTTAGGTTTTTAAAAACACCTGAAATCAAAAGAAGTTGAGATCGTGTGATCTGTATTTATGTCTTATGTCTCACCGTAATAAAGTCTAAATGTAATCCACTGTTGTCCTGTAAATATGTTGTATATTGTATATTGTATATTTTGTTGTTGTTTGACATTCCGCGCCACCGTTGACCATATACAAACTAGATCCGACACTCGACAATTTCTATATTATCGACCGATATGAAAACTATTTAGAGTAATTTTAATATTAAGGAAATAAAATCAGAAAAGGATGTAGTCGACAGGAAAGTGATACGAAATGTATTATTGTAACAAAATTTGTATTTGAAAAATGACTTCTTCTTTTTTCTGTATTTCTTCTTTATATTATTGCTAGCGCTAATATGGATTTAATTTTTAAAACATGTTGAGTAAGGTTTCATTAAATTATGGGTATAAATAAGGCCTTCTGGCTGACTTAAGTCACTTCTTTGTAAGTCAAGTCTTCTGAGCAGCCGTTCCAAGTACGCTACCAGTTCCGATACCGAGCGTCATCTTCAGAGTGTGTACCGTCCAAGTAAAGTTTTTGTGCTAAGTCCGTTAGCACAGCTGTCCGACACAATTTGTGAGTTTGTTTTGTTTTTTTCTAAGCCCGTAAAAGGAACTTAGAATATTTTGCTGTTTTGAACTTAGAATATTTTTGCTGTTTTTGAACTTGGAATATTTTTTGGATTATTTAGAAGCGCCGCTGAAGAAGTCTTCGTGATTTCGAAGTGTGGATTATTTAACGTAGAAGCTCCGCTTAAGAAGTCTTCGTGATCTCAAAGCGTCGATTATTTAACGTAGAAGCTCCGCTGAAGAAGTCTTCGTGATTTCGAAGTGTTGATTATTTAACGTGGAAGCTCCGCTGAAGAAGTCTTCGTGACTTCGAAGCGTCGATTATTTTTAACGTAGAAGCACTGCTGGAGGAGTCACCTGGTGACTTCACAGTATCGAACCATATTAACGTAGAATCACTGTGAGGGAGCAAGTTTTGTTCCACCCGCATAGAACGACTTCTCGCCATCTGCGACCGCCTGGGTCCATACTGCGACCGCTGGTGTCGAGTGTCATGTACAGCCGTCCGTCACCGTCCGCCATAGTTATCATCGTGTTGTGTGATAAATCTCATTGTGACACCTACCTCCTGATAATTATTTCAACAACCCTAACCCTTCCCGTCTGAGCTATCCAGCCGTCCGTCATAGAAAAACTGCGTCACCGACCGTATTGGCGCCCAAGCACACCGTTAGCAGTTTTCAAAAGCGACGTCAAAAGTAACACCACGCCATCTGCGAGGGTATCGTTACAATACTTACAAAAAAATATTGGAGATTGATGTAAAATATGAAAAATTTTTTTTGCAGTCTGATGTATGAAAGTGAAGAGTAGCAATTCTCATTTTCTCCTCTGCCACAACCTACTATTATGGACGATACTAACTGAATGTGTGTTGATGATAATATAAACACGCGCGTGATCAAAAATTGACGAGTTGACACAAGTCAAAAACTTTCTGTTGTGGAGCCAACCATTAAAAGTATGCATCACTGAATTGTCGAATAACATAATCAACGAACATATGGTACCGATCTATTTTTGTTCTTTCATCGATATTGTGCTCGTCTTGTTTGATATTATAGCATTTCCAGTGTGAAATAGAGTAGCTCATAGATGGAGCAGATATCGTGAGATTCGTAAAAAGTCAGAAAATAAGATGGTTGAGACATATAGCAAGAATACGAGGGGCAATAAATGCTGAAAAGATTCATAAGCGGACACCAGCTGGGACAAGATCAATAGGAAGACCACGAAAGAGATGGGCCGAGGATCTAGTAGATAGCCTTATAACTATAGGAGTGAAACAGTGAGAGCAGGCAACAGGAGATAGAGCGAAATATAGTTAATTTGTAGAGCAGGCAAAAACCCATAAGGGCTGTAAGCCAAAAGAGGAAGAAGACTTCTAGTGTGAGCTGTTTATTGAAAATAGTTAATTCAAAACCAAATTCATATTGAGGTTTGCAGAAATGAGATACTCCATAGAAGCACCAAATATCCAGTCATAAAACTCTTCATTGAATTTGAAGAAACAATTCTTGGAACAAAACGCAATTGAATCGAAAAACTATTCTATTTTTGTTGAATAACATGAAGCACTAAATCAAGCAGAATAAGTATATAACGAGATCACAGCTAAAGAAATGTGGACATAATTTGAATCTAGTGTCATTTCAGAACTAGACATTTGGAAGTCAAAAGAATCCTCAGTGTAATATACACCTTCGTAACTTTGTATATTCCACTGAGGAATGGAGTCAAATATTTAAATAATTTATCAGTTGACAAATTAATGCCAGGAACAATCAAACAGGGAGGCTTGTTGTCTTTGTGTACTTTAAGAAGACCTTTTCAATCGGATCAAGTTACCTATTTTGCAACTATATAAGTAATAATTCTTGACGATTCATTGATTACCTCTTTTGACAATTTAGTGATGAATATTTCAATTGTTTGGCCCCTCAACAGACAATTCTTGACGTGTGTCAATTCGTCAATATTTGAACACGCGTGTTCCGAATCAGGAAAACTAAAGTCGATAATTGTGACTAGTTAACAAAACTGAACACAAAATATATTCATTCAGTGAGGGATACTTCCAAGCCTGAAGCTAATCCACTGGGAACAGTACTCTATATTACCCGGGATATCTGAATTATGAATTGAAGTTTCCACTTCCTACTTTCAATCAATGATTACTTAACTTCAATCCGCTCAATCAATTTGGTGTCTCCAGTAGTACTCAAGATCCTAGTGTTATGCGAAATAACTCTCAGATGATGTTATTGATCATAGAAATGTATTGAAATTACGGTTAATCATCAGATAAAGTATTCAGTCATATTACGTCGCGCTCAGGCATCTTCATTCAAAACATGCACTTAAATTGTAAGCTCAAATTTCGAGTATCTTAAACGTAGTATATGTCTAATCATCAAAGTTTTTATCTTCTAAGAAAACGATATATCTATATTTGTTATAGAAATCTCATCATTTCATCGTGTACCTGCCAGAATTCATCATATAGGTTATAATGAGTTCAGTACAATTTCCAAATTGGTCTTAAAGGAATACAATGTCAAAATTTTGTGAATAGTTTTATCACGAACAAAACATCTTTATATCTGATGTATGCATAATTTTTTGTATAAATAAATTTTCTTTGATAATTTAGTCCATCATCATCGCTATGAACTCTATTTCTCCAACAGTCCTTTGTAGCAGCTCTGATTTAACAGAACCTCCAATTGGAAGATTTCAATTAAACGTATTATTTGCTGCAAGGAGTTTGCATAACTAAATGGTTCTATCAAAAAGATCATTCATTTCGAATTAAATGTTGTTGATTCTTGAACACTGCCAAAAACTAATGTTGTGATTGAAGTAACAACAGAAATAGATCAAGCAGGATTGTATTATAGATTTTCTATTCTTCAATAACTGAAATATACTATTCCCTTTGAACAGAAGTGGACTAGAAAGATACAAACGAAACAAAAATAATACTTTGAATGGAATCGAATACACGATGCTTGTATTTAATCTCTTCTGTCATAGATATTCCATTGAATGATCATTCTACTACCATAAATTTCAACACTTGAAATTCTCATTCGAGATGAATATTTTGTTAATAGGTATAGGTCGGTCTGAAGACATTTTCTTGACAATCCTTGTCCTTCGCTAGATTTCTGACATAGTAAGTAGATTCTAGAAATTGTAAATGTAGTGGAATTGGAATAAATCAATGATTCTTTGTGTCAAGTTTTGAAAGAGCTTACAGGAAGACTGACAATAGAGTATTTGCTGGAAGTAGAATTTCAGATGCGTTTGTTTCATTCGCACGAAATTTTTCTACACATGAATTGTACGATAAGTGTGCAAGATAGAATTATTGTACCCGTGGTGATGTATAGTAGTGAATGCTTGGCATGACTGCAGAAGCATAGGCGGACAGTGACTGTCATAGTAATGTGGACTTCTGCGTGGTGTTTGTAGGTATACCGGAGGTGATCGAATACAGAATTGATTAGTCTATGGAGAATGCGATATTAAATGGAAAGAATAAAGATAAGAGAGTCTCCCTGAATGGGACATGTAAAACGAATGTCGAATTAAAGAATCCAAAAAAAGTTGTTGACAATAATGAATATAGAGAATTGCGTAGACGTCCTGTGTGTTAATGGATGATTATCACTGTTGATAGTGACAGGAATGTTGAATTATGCATATGTTAGTTTTATTCAGAAGAGAAGACATGACATACCGTTAACGTAATATTTATTGGGTTGAATTTCTACATAGGTGGCATTTTCTATTTGAATCTACTACAAGAATGTGAGAATACACTAATTCACTCACAATGAATTATTGCTCCTTAGAAATCGCTCCCTATGTAACCACATGTATATTGATCATTACATTCCTTGTTGGGCTTGGAAAATGTCTTGATCAGATTGGATCAAGAATTCAGTAAGACTGCTTGGAATTATTTAACAAAAATAGATGATCTTGATCATGCTCTCTGTTTGCACAACTGGAACTAGTCTTACTGTACGATTAATGCATGAACTGTAAGATCCAAGACTTCGTCAAACTATATATAATATGTGGACTCGTATATTATTTGCACGGTAGCGTGATGAGATTCTATTATTTCTCTAATGCGGAGCTCTCACGCATGCACATCATCAATCTCTTATCTTTGTTATTATAGAAATGACAGCTGCACATATGATTTCCAGTGTGAGAAGTAGGCTGTCATATACATAGAGCTGTGCAATGAGAAATTAAGTGCATACGTTTACTACACGTTTTCAGTGAGAGAGTTCATCAGTTCAAACCATGAGTATTCTGAACATCTAAGGGATATATTGAAACTAATCTACATTATAAAAATTACTTCCGACATTTTTGACTTGATATTACAATTCAAGTTTTTCAGAACATTTATGTCAACTCTAACACAAATAATTGAATTCATTATGTCGTTTAGCTGAACACAATAGTTGCCGTTGAAGGGGCATTCACAAAAACAATATTTGTATATGATCCAGCACTCACAGAAACTAGGACGATTGTAAATAAAACATTGTCTCGATCAGATCCTTGAAGGAAAAAGATCTCATTTCTTCAATGTCATCATTTTCCAATAAGATGACAGCTGGTGATGATCAGATTACAAGCTTCGTCAACAAAGACTGTTGATTTGCCTTTGTTAAGCCTTTATTAATTATTTTCAACAACATTAAATTCACATACGCTTCCTCAATTTTGGGAAACAGCCCGCAAAACACCTGTCTTTAGAAAAGGTCCCATCTCGAATCTCAATAATTTTGCGAAACTTTCTGCGATGTTAATTTACAACTTAATATATAAGGACGTTCGTCATGTTATTTCAGCTTGCCAACATAATTATATAAAGGGACATTCTACCACTACAAACTTTGCAACTCTCTCGCAATTTGTATCTGAAAAATTAAATGCGACAGGTCAAGTCGATGTTATTCACACAGATTTTTTGCGTGCATTTGATTCTATCGATAATAGGACTCTACTCACTCACATTAGCGCATTCGGAGCTGCTCCTGGCCTAGTTAAGCTACTCAGTTCTTATCTCAAAGATCGACGTTGTTACATACATTATGATGGTTACACTTCGTATGATTTCAAAGCATCATCTGGCGTCTCCCAAGAATCCAAACTGGGCTCTTTGCTTTTTATTTTATGTATTGATGAACTTCTTCGTTCATTTTGCATCAATTATCATCTTGGTGGGAGAGTGACAAATTGGGAGTCAAAATCAACAAATGCTATAGTATGTCGTTCTCTTGCTCCTCATCAAGTATCGATCATCAATAATTCTGTTCTGGAGAGAAAAATGCTAGTGGAATACTTAGGTGTGATATTTACATCCAACTTCAGTATAGCTGAACAGGTTAATCACGTTTGCAGTTCTGCAAATGATACGCTGAGTTTTCTAATAAGAATATCAAGTGTGTTCTACGACATATCTGTATTGAAATCATTATATTTTGCCTATGTGGTCAGTGAGATTTAATACTGCAGCCTAATTTGATATCCACGCTTTGCTTGATAATGTTTAGCGTTGGATAAAGGGCATAAACGGTTCTTTGAATATCTTTCTTTAAAAAATGACGCTGTGCATCCTAACAGAGAAATCAATCTTACACTCTATGTCATTAGCTTCCAGAAGGGTTATTTCCAGTGCTAGGTTCCTATGGATGCTGCTTTATAATAAGATGAATGCTCCCTTCATTGTCCAGAGTGCCGCTTCATGTTCCTTGGTTGACATTTAGGAATTCATCCACATATTATCTACCAGCACCCAAAACCAGCATTCTACAATATCTTCCATTGGATATCATGTGCCAAAACGCAGATAAATTGTATCAAGACATATTTGCTCAGCATGTATTGTGCATTATATTCACAAATTTTCAATTATTATTATTGTTTACTATGTACAATGTATTTTTTTCATATTCAATTTTATCTATTATAACCTGTTAATGGATTACTGTTGAGTTAATAGACAATATCATCATTATTATTATTATTACTATTCTCCTCTTTTCTCTTTCTTTCAGAAAATTTTTTCTCCATACATACGGCCACCTCGGACAGAGTATGCATAGTAAGTATCAATTTTTTCATTGAGCTATTCGAGATGGCTCACTTGATCCCAAGACCCGCCGGACAATCTTACAGGTATTGAGGATGACTGCTCTCTACATAGGTACGTATAAATCCTTTAATTTTATTTTGGAACTATAATCATGGTTTCTTGGCCCAAAATGCGGGCGTAATTGGGCTTTTATAGCTCTAGGGCGTATAAAGTTGCCAAGCAACAGCTATTCAAACAATTTAAAATTGTGGACAATGTCAATGTCAAGCAACTCTACTGCACAACACAATAAATTAAATAAAGTCCATAAATCTCAGTTTATTCATTGAAAAACAGTATAACAAACATTCATCTAAGCAATATCACATTTCGTGGGAATTCAATGTGCAGTTAGTTGAATTAGATATCGTTATTCCACTGCCATTTGTATTGGCTTCGGAACAAACAGGAGACGTGGATGTATTCAATGTCGAACTAGAAATAGACACTTCTCCAGAGATGCTTTGAGCGATCTTCATCTTATTTTAAAGGGAATTCTCTACATAGGACTCCGCTAACTTTTCGGAGCGCCACCCACCCAGTTGTTCCAAAGCCCTTGTACCTCCGCCGCTTTCACCTAAAATAGTGGTAGCACTTCGGCGGAAACAATGCCCGGTATACTTATCTGCATCCGGTAGTTTTAAAAACTCAGCAATAATCCGTGGCATTTTCCTATAGTGTTCTTGTCCACTCTCTAAGAACTGCATTTACCACCATGATAGGACAAAAACAGACTATCAAAATTGGGATTTTTAGGACGTAAATCAACATATTTGTTATATAAAGCAATGTAATCAACGCGACCTCCATTCGGAACAATTGTAAATTGCCTCGGCGTGTGAGTTTTAGTCTTACAGATCTTTACTGACAGGATTAATCCTTCAATTGTCACATCCTGAACACATAAATCATGCAATTCCTTCCGCCGGCACGCTCCAAACATTCCAAAAATTGTGACAACCTGCAAACAACTATGTATAATACAAAAATTATACAATCAATTAGTTAGTTAGTTTATACCTTAGTTAGCAGATACCTAATATCGAGTGCCTTGACCATGAATTCCTAAATGTGTTCTCGTTGCCGTATCAGTGATTTCTTAGATACATCACCCACAGAGTTATTCTTTATGAACTCAGTTACTAATATAAACCTTGGTACATCAATACCTTCTTTTACTTTAATCATTTTCGTAAGCTTTGAATAGATACACCACAGGGATGACGGCTCATAAATCTTTGACTGAACAAAAAGAGAATTATTAGTATCAAAAATAGATACAAGCAATTGTACATCCTTACCATTGAGGATAAGTATACCATAAGTAGTTTTTCATCGCAACTGCTGAAATTTTTTGAATGCCGCTACTCGCAAAACTTGTTGTATTTTTTGTTATATAAGTCCTTGGATTTCTGAGGAACTAACTTTGCCTGTAAGGCAAATTGTTCAAAAATTTCTTGAGAATAATTGGAAGAATCCTCCATTTTTATTTGACATCAAATCAAATAATTTGTTTGTAAACCTACAATAAAGCAACAACAACATTAATCATGCATACGTAGAAGCCACAGCATACCTAAATCTCACAACGCCAGCAAAATGACAATAAATCGATCCTTAACAAATCCTTGAATTTCGAAAGCCTAAATTAAATAAAACGTTGTATGTACCACGGGCATAATCAAGATTATAGCACACGAGAAATTTAAAGCTCTCCGCTTCGCGTCGAGCTTTGAACATTCCCTTGTGCTTTAATCTTCTGAATATACCCTTAATACATAAATAACTATTCCAATTCTATGATCGAGGTGCCTTTATAAAGTGCACGTAATATTTGGCCAGTGCTTCTCAATACTCTTTGTACAATATTTCATATTCCACATAGCTTTAATTTCATCTGCCAATGGCATGTTCTTATTAATTTTTTCAGCTTTAGCTTTCTTAATATTTGCAGGGAGTGGAATCGTATTATCAATGATAAATGTGATACTTTTCTATTTCTTCATCAGCACGATGTCGAGTATGCTGCTAGCTATAGTTTTTTCAGCAATTATGACTCTATTCCAGTAAAGTCTCACATTATTATGTACATACACGGGTGGCGGTTCATATTTATAATAAGGTATGATATCTCATGGCCCCATATATACCCTTCTAAATTCTTGATGTACTATGCTAGCTACTTAATTGTGTCGGTCCAAGTACTGTTTGTAAGCAAGAACTGTACATCCTGATATTATGTGATCCAATGATTCTTCTTTCTCATTACACATTCTGCAATTTGCGGATGGTAATGCCTGTTTCATTATTCTTCTTCTGTAGCTTTTGGTGAGTTTAACTTGATCTTGAATCGCTGCCATTAATCCTTCAGTTTCATTTATTATGGCTTCTCTTCCAAGCCACATTAGCAATGCAGATCTGTCGGTATGCTCATCCTCTATCGTAGCTAGGTATTTCCCGTGCAATGGCTTCGACTACTATCTGTGTTCTGTACGTTCTGCATGCTCTGCAGTGCTGTGTTATTATTATTATTATCATTTCTAATATCACTTTTATCATTATTATTATCAATATTACTATTATCATCATTATTATAAATATTACTATCATTATAATAATAATGATAATAATAATAATAATTATTATTATTATTATTGTTTATGTTGTAGAATTTGAAAAGACGAAAGTAAGCTAATTTGGTAGGAGAATGAAGGAAACTGGCTTCAAGAAAAAACGTTATAATTTGGTAAATACGACGACGACGTTTCGGCCATTGTTTCTGGCCATTATCAAGTCTACAAACAAATACAAGTGATAATAAATATAGTTCACAAATTTAAAGTATGAGTAGCTCACCAGCTAGGTGAACATTGAGGTGAAATTATGAAAAAGGAGTTGAAGCACCTTAATTAGTTACATAGTTTCAAAATAAGAGTTAAAAAGAACAACATCGTGGAGTCAAAGCTCCCACGAGTCAAAACAGACTGAAATTAAATCGTAAAAACTACAAAAAGATGACTGCCACAGACCTCTGTATAGTAGAATTGGAACCTGCAAAATTTGATGGTCACAATTGTCAAAAAGAGAACCGACAAATAAGCTAAGAAAAAAGTTTTATACATTTTTTGTAAACAGAGCCGGAATTTGAGAAATCAGTTTTTTGGTTACAAGTATTATCTGTAGAGTTTATATAGCAAGACTTAAGGAAGAAGCGCTTGAAACGATTCTTTTCCAGATGCTAAATTTTTACATTGTCGGAAATCAATTTTGTGATTGGAGTTGATCGCAAGGTCAACAATGGCACTGTGGCAGTTGTTATTCCTTCTATAATTGTGAGTGTGGTTGTACATGCGAGAAGACAAACGTTGTTTAGTTTCGCCTATATAGACAGAATCACGACCACAAGAGCCCAACTTGTAAGCCAGAGAACTTTTATCCAGCAATTCAACTCCAGATTTTAAACGTGTGAAAATTAAATTGGTGTTCGCATTAGAGGTGTAGGCTAAGTTTGAATTAGGTAAAGATCCTATTTCTGTCAAGGGACGCTGTAGATGTTTATAGAAAGGTGAAGTTAATATTTATCATTAGCACCAAGTTGGTTGGCAGGAACAATTGGTTATGTGTTATTATTATTATCAATAATATTGTGAAGGTGATCTAATCTGTATTTATTGATATTATCTATGAATTCAGAAGGGTTACTACTCCGTATAAAGGTAGTTTTAATAAATTTTAAATTTGAATTGTGATAAATTTTGTGAGATAATATTATAGACCTGACAACTAAACTGGAGATGACGGCTCCTTTGTATTTTAAGGGATAATAAGAATTGAAATTTAAATATCTACCTGATCAAAATTCTTTGTGGTACCAATTGATAACAAATTCATTGTTACCACTCCTGATGATCGTTATGTCTGAAAAATTAATTTCGTTATATAATTCAGATTCTAAGGTGAACTGTATATTTGAATTACAGGAATTGAATTCATTTGAAATAGTATCAAGGCAATTATCAGGAATACAACAAAGGATGTCGTCCACATAACGAAAATAGAAAAAGGAAATCAATTTGAGTATTATTTATGACATTGGATTCTAAATGAAACATAACTAATTCAGCAAGAATGGGAGACAAAAAGTTATCCATTGGTACACGTGAAATTTGTAGGTAAAATTCATCGTTATATTGAACGTAGAAAGTATTTAGAATGGAATGAATGCAACGGATGAATTCATCGAGAGGTAAGCTAGTGCGAACAGCAATTCCGTCCCATCTATTTTTCAAAACTGTGATAATAAGATCATGAGGTATAACAGAAGATTAAGATTTTTCATCCAGTGAAATGAGTTTATAATTATCAGGACATTTGTACTGTTTAAGTTTTCCTATTATGGAAAAGGAATCATCTGAAAAATATGGTGATGTGAATTTTAGAAGTTTTAAAATGATTGCTAAAGTTTTAGAGAGGTTGCCGTTCGGAGAGTCAATATTTGAAACTATAGGTCTTGAAGGATGGTTTTCTTTGTGAACTTCAGGCAAACAATATGGTTTAGGATTTACAGCGTTGTAAATATTCAATTCACAACATTTCTTGGAAGTAATTAAATTCTGATCATTGAGATTTTCAATCAGTTTGTTATTATTAAGTTGGAACACCTGAGTTGAGTCTTTGTGAAGTAACTTATATGTGCCATAATCAGACAGTGATACACTCACTCTAGTTTCATAGTCAGTACGGTCTAAGACCACAGTAACATTCCCTATATCAGCTTTAGTTACAATTGAATTTTCATGTTTTTAGAGAAAATCGTTGGTAATGTTGATGTAATTCAGAATAAATAATTCTGAAGGAGTATGTTTGTGATTATCACAAGTTTCAAATGTAAATAGGTTGGATGGTTCAATTTATGTCTTATTTTTTCTAACAAGGGAAGGTTTTTATGATCTGTAGCAGTTTTAAAGAAAGTTAAAATATTCAAATAATTAGTTTTAGTAGACTTTGAAGAAGTAAGATTTAAGTAATGAAATTTAGAGCCTGAGGCAATCTAAGCCATTCATCAATGCAGGGCAGTCTCAACATTTGTATTCTTATCGTCATAACGTTCTACAAGAACCTACGTGAAAGATACCATCCAACTACCATCGGTCACCTGAAGAAAATTTCCACAACTTTAACTAAACTTGCCAAAATGAGGAACAGAAAAATTTTTCTGCTGAAACATATGAACATTATTCCAAATTGTTGTAAAATCAAGGTTCATGATAACCTTAAGACTCATGATAAATTTATAAATCCGGAATAAGATTTTTGTTACAAACTTTTAATTATACGGCTAAAAAATACATTTAAAGATATCAATTTTTCAGAAGGAACTCTACAGAGATTGGAGGACACAGTTTTCAAATATTTACCTTTACATACTTTCAATGATTTTTTGACTATTAAATCTGCTAAATATGGACGGAATTTTCAAGAACTTAAGCTTAGATTATCCAAAAAATTTGATGAATTACTGTCAGCCACTTCCGCCGGAGAAATTAAACCAAACATTGATAAATGGCTTATAAATAAATTCAACTAATCTTCCTTTGGAAGTTAGTTGTATTCTTGCCTTAGGCTCTAAATTTCATTACTCAAATCTTACTCCTTTAAAGTCTACTAAAATTAATTATCTGAATATTTTAGCTTCCGTTGAAACGGCTACAGATCATAATAACTTGCCCTTGTTACCAACGATTTTCTCAAAAAACATAAAAATTTAATAGTAACTAAAGCTGATAAAGGGAGTGTTACAATGGTCTTAGATCGTACTGACTATAAAACTGAAGGAGCGTATAACTGTCTGATTGTGATACATATAAGCTACTTCTCGAAGACTTCACTCAGGTTTTTCAACTTGATAATAATAAACTGATTGAAAATCTCAATGATAGAAATTTAATCACTTTCAAGGAATGTTGTGGATTGAAAATTAATAACGCTGTAAAGTTCACAAAGAAAACCATCCTTCAAGATCTATAGTTTCAAATATTGACTCTTCGAACGGCAACCTCTCCAAAACTCTAGCAACCATTTTATCACCTCTAAAATTCACGTCACCATATTTTTTAGATAATTGTTTTTCCTCAATTGGAAAACTTGAACAGTATAAATATCCCAATAATCATAAATTCATTTCACTGGATGTAGAATCTTCATTTTCTGTTATACCTCATGATCTTATTATCACAGTTTTGACAAATAGATGGGACGAAATTGCTGTTTGCACTGGCTTACCTCTCGATGAATTTATCCGTTGCATTCATTTCATTCTAAATACTTCCTGCCTTCAATATGAAGATGATAATTGCCTTGATACTATTTCAAATGAATTCAATTCCTCAAATTCTAATATACAGTTCAACTTAAAATCTGAATTATATAACAAAATCAATTTTTTAGACATAACTATCATCAGGGATGGTAAGAATGGAATTGTTACCAATTGGTACCCCAAAGACTCTAAGTCAGGGAAATATATATATAAATATATATAATCAAAATCTTTCTACCCATAGGGTGTAAGATATACAAAATTATTTACAATTAATATTAAAAAATGTTGAGCGATAACCATTCTATTTCGTTTAATCTTCTATGCCATGTGCGATGTTCCTTCATTTTCTCTTGTTTGTTGCTAGTCTTTTCGCCTCATTCCAGCTGATTCCTTTCTTCTTTAGTATTTTTCCTACTTCTTTATCCCAGGTCTTTCTAGGTCTCCCTCTTACTTTGGCTCTTTGTACTCTGGTTTGCCATACTTTCTTTACTGGTCTGTTCTCGTTCATTCGGATTAAATGATCAAACCATTTCAATTGTTCTGTTTCTATTCTTTCCGCTATCGATTTTGTTCCTAATTCTTCTCTAACTTTTTCGTTTCTTATTCGGTCAAGGCGTGTTATTCCTTTTACTCTTCTTAAATATTTAATCTCCATCGCCTGCAATTTACTTTTTTGTCCTTCTGATAATACCCAACTTTCACTACCATATAGTAAAGTTGGTAGACTGTCATTTTGGTTTTTTGCGATATTTCTTTCTTTCCAATAAACGAATTCGCTAGTACATGATACAATCTGGATGTATTTTGTAATCTTTCATTTATCTCGTCTTCTATGTACCCGTCTTTGTGTATTGTTGCACCTAGGTACTTGAAGGTGTCTACTTGTTCGATTTCTTCATCATCGATTTTTATGATTATTTTACCATTATCGCCAATAACCATTGTCTTTGTTTTATTTATGTCTCACTTCATCTGCCTAGCTTCTAATTCTTGTAACCATATTTTCAAGTTTTTCTCGAGATCTGCGGCCGTTGGTGCACATATCATTACGTCGTCAGCAAAAGCACATTCGGAGAGCTGGATTGGTTGTAATTTATAGAAGCCGATATTCAACTTTTTAACTTTGCTGCTCACTGCTTTTATAACATCGTCCATGAGAACTATAAATAGAAGTGGACTGAGGACACCTCCTTGCCTCAGACCATCGTTAATTGGGAATTCTTCTTACTTCATGTTATGTTTCCTTACATAATTCCTATTTTTGTCATACAGGCTTTCAATGCCTCCTTTTAATTTGCCATTTATACTCCTGCTCTCCAAGCTTTGCCATACAGTTTTTTGTGGCACTTGGTCAAAGGCTTTTTCTAGGTCTAAAAATGCTAAATATGCTTTTGATTTTCTTGTTGTGGTTTTCTCTAAAATTTGCTTAATTGTGAATATGTGGTCTTGGGTGCTTCTACCCTTTCTAAATCCAATTTGTGCCTCGTCGGATTGGCTCTCTACGATTTCCCTCACCCGCCTTTCCAATATTCGTTCATAGATTTTTGCTACTATGCTCAGCAGAGTTATGCCTCTATAGTTTGCACAATTTCTACTGTCGCCTTTGTTTTTGTATAGTGGAATCACTATTCCTATTTTCCAGTCGTCTGGTACTGTACTTTGCCTTCATGCTTTCTTCATTATTTCCAATAGCATTTCTATTCTTGACTTTCCCATGGTTTTTAGCATGTCGGGTGTAATTTTGTCATGTCCGGCCGATTTTCCTCTTTTTATGGGATTTTTTATTTCTGTAATTTCTTCTATTGAAATTTTATCTTCTTTGACACCTTCTTGTGTTCTTCCATTAACACTATTATTTGTGTATCTGCATTCTTGTTCTGTCCTGAACAACAATTCCTGAAAATATTCCTTCCAACGCTCCATTATGTCTGTATCATCTGATAGTATTTTATTATCCTTGGATTTTATTTGCTTCAATTCACATTGCTGTGGTTTCCTTATGTTTTTCAATACTTTGTAGAAGAGTTTCTGGTTGCCTTTACTGTCTTCTTCCATTTTTCTTCCGAACTCTTTCCACGACTGTCTTTTCGCGTCTTGCACCATGTGTTTTACTTTTGCTCTTTGCTGTTTATATTCTGTATAACTTTCATTTGACTTTTGTTCGAGGTACGTTTTCCATTTTTCTTTTTTTATTCTTATTTTTTTACATCTGCGTTCCACCATTTTGTTTGTTTCTTGTTGTTGCGTATTACTATTGTTCCACATGCTCCTCTCACCGCTGATAGGATTATGTTCTTAAATTTTTGCCATAATATCTCGACATCTAAATCTATCCAACTTCCTTCTTCAGTACTTATTTTTTTTTCTACTATGTTGCTAAATTTTTCCGCTATTTCGTTGTTTTTTAACATGTATGATTTTATTACTTCTTCTGATGTTTTACATGTCATCTTCTTAATTCGCTTCGCATGTATCGCTAATGGTGTTTCAATTTTTAATTTTGACAGTAGTAAATAGTGATCACTATTTAGTTCTGGGTCTCTCCCCACCCTGACATCCATCACTTCTCTTCTGTACTCTTTATTTATGAGCATATAATCAATTATTGACTTTTCATTCCTGCTCGTGACTTCTCTTGTGTACATGTGTATTTCTTTGTGCTTTTAAAATGAGTTAGTCACTATCATGTTATTTTGTATGCAAAAATTGATTAGTCTGTTCCCGTTGTTATTTCTGTGCTGCTCTCCATATGGCCCAATTACATCAAATCTATCATTATCTTTTCGCCCTACTCTACTGTTAAAATCTCCAGTAATAATTAGTCTATCTTTTACGACCTCGACATGGTCATTTAAAATATCCCAAAATCTTGTTTTCTCTTTCGAACTCTCATTCTCGTTTGGCCCGCAGACTACTATGACTGTTGTATTTTTTCTGCTTTCCAGTTGAACTTCTAATTTTAGTAATCTCGCTGATACGAATTCTCAGCTTTTTAGTTTTTGTACATATTCTTTCCTAATCATTATCCCAACTCCTGCTTGAGTTTTTTTCTCTTGTTCTACTCCGCTAAATAATAGTACATGACTATTTTCAAATTCCATTATACCGGTTCCCTTTTTCTTTGTCTCACAAATTGCGAGTAAATCTAAATGTGCTTTATCAAACTCTTCTACTAGCTCTAATTCTTTCCCATTTGAACTTTTAATGTTCCACGTGCCTATTCTGACTATAATTTTCTTTGTACTATTGAGTTTGATAATATTTTCATTCAAAGTATCTTTATTTACATAGTTTTTTGACGTTTCGTTACGTTTCCTTGATCCATCTTCATTAGCTTGAGTTGTCACCTTTGAGCCGTCCAGAGTGTATTTAATCAGTTTTTTGAATTTTGAGGTTCACCCTTTTCTTCGTCCTATCTCATTTCATTGCCGTTTATAGTTACTTTTTTGTATCCTATTTTTACTTGGTTGCCTTTGCTTTTTTCTTCTTTCGCGAAAGCCCTTATCTGGTTTTGTATTTCTCTTTCTCTCTGTGTTAGACCTGAGTTTATAAAGACGGCTGGACTCTTTCTAGCTAACTTGCTTTTATTTTTTAGGATGTTAATTTTATCATTTAGGGTCTCTGCCTCGACAATACATTTAGTTGTATTGAGTTTTGTTGTGCTACGTAATTTGAGTTCTAGTTGTAACTCATCTTTTATAAATTTCTCGACGACTTTTTTAATCTCGTTTTCATCATTTGTTGTTATATCGAGGCCCGTTTTAATTGAATTTTTCCTCTTCTTATCCTTTTCAAGATATTCGACTTTATCCATAAGATATTTTATTCCCTTTTTCTTGGTTACGTTTTCTTGTTTAATTTCTTTCAATTGCTCATGACTTTGTTGCTGTTCTTTTCTAATTTCCTCAATTTCTGCCATCATATCCTCGTTGTTCTTGATTAATTTCTTCATCATATCAATTAGTGTATCCTGCGAAGCTTCCTTATTTTCTTTTGTCTTATTTTTGTTTATTTTATCTTCGAACTTGAGTGCTCTATCTGGTGTTCTTTGTGTCCTCCTACTTCTAGTGAATATTTCCCTGTTTTTCCTACTTTCATCAGTAGAATAATCATCTTCTTTCTCACTCATTTTCAGAGTTTTGCGATACGAGCTTTACCCGAATCTACTCCTCGGAGGCTCAACTCGTCTCAAAGCAAAATTTTCGACCTGCTACGCCACTGGTCGGTGTTTAGTGCTTGCAGGTTCTATCGCTGTAGCTGTTTGACGTTTGACCTTGTCTTTTAAATCTTGACTATAAATTTATTAAAAATGGATATTTGACTTACCGGTGTAGTTTTCCTTATTGATAATACAGAAATTTGATCCACACTACTTTTATATACCTCTGTGTAATTTTTTTACTTTATCTACGCAATAATTCCCGTTGTTTTGAGTTAATTTATTGGCGCAAAATATTTGAATTATAATTCCAATCATCCCTTAAGATACAAAGGAGCCGTCATCACCAGTTTGGTTGACAGGTCTATATTATTATCTGACAAAATTTATTACAATTCAAATTCAGAATCATTCAAAGCTACCTCATGACAGAATAGTTACCCTTCTAAATTCATAGATAATATCAATGAACACAGATTAGATCACCTTCACAATATTATTGATAATAATAATAGCACACAACCAATTGTTCCTGCCAACCAACTTAGTGCTAATGATAATAATTCAACTTTACCTTTCTATAAACATTTACAGTGTCCCTTGACAGAAATAGGATGTTTACCTAATTCAAACTTAGCCTACACCTCTAATGCAAACACCAATTATATTTTCACACGTTCAAAATCTAGAGTTGAATCGCTTGATAGAAGTTCTCTGGTTTACAATTTGGGCTGTTGTGGCTGTGATTCTGTCTATATAGGCGAATCTAAACAATGTTTGTCTTCTGGCACGTACAACCACGCTTACAATTATAGAAGGAATGACAACTGCCAGAGTGCCATTGTTGACCATGTGATCATCTCCAATCACAGAATTGATTTCGACAATGTAAAAATTCTGCACCTGGAAAAAAATAGTTTTAAGCGCTTGTTCTTTGAGTCTTGCTATATAAATTCTACAGCTAATACTTCAAACAAAAAAACTGATTTATTGAATTCCGGCTCTGTTTACAAAAAATGTATGAAATTTTTTTCTTAGGTTATTTGTTGGTTCTCTTTCTGACAATTGTTACCATCAAATTTTGCAGGTTTCAATTCTACTATACAGAGGTCTGTAGCAGTCATCTTTCTGTAATTTTCACGATCTAACTTCAGTCTGTTTTGACTCGTGGGAGCTTTGACTCCATGAGGTTGTTTTTTAATCTCTAATTTTGAAACTATGTAACTAATTAAGGTGCTCTGACTCCTTTTTTATAATTTTACTTCAATGTTCACCCAGCTGGTAAGCTACTCATACTCTTAATTTGTAAACTTTACCTATTATCACTTGTAATTGTTTGTAGACTTGATAATGGTCAAAACAATGGCCGAAACGTCGTCGTCGTTTTTTCCAAATTAAAACGTTTTTTCTTAAAGCCAGTTTCCTTTTTCCTCCTACCAAGTTATTATTATTATTGTGAGGCACACATGTTGAAAGTTCTTGATGCACTCGCAAGGCTTCAGAACCACTCGATCCGCGCGTATTTTTGAACAAAACCGCGCTTACATCAAAGAATAATTTCCATACGTATCTTGGATATTCATTGTAATCTTATAAATATACATTTATATGAGAAGCACGATAAAGAATTGAAAGATATGGAGTTGACATGGATTCCACAATTGATGAATAGAAATGGAACATTTCTGTTCACTATCACTTTTATATCTCTATGAGAGTAGGAAGAAAATTGATTGGAAATAGTTCATGGAATTGAGGCTACCACAACGATTTCAATTGTATAAGTAAAAGTGTGAAAGTGAACTTGATTCTTAATATCTTATACTTTTCTGAACAAAATGAAATACACATTTACTGCAAGAATCCACATAGCCCTTTGAAATAACGTATTATGAATGTATTCATGTTTACTGTTTGATTCATTCAGTTTTCAACATGTTTTTGGGAAATTTTCAGTCATCGAAGGAAGAAGTTTAGGTTATAGACGTATTGTAAAATTTGAGTTACTGAAATAACTTTCAATATTTGAGAATATTCTCCAATTATGTGTGCTATTCTGTATTATCTATCCCGAATATCGTCGGCTGATTTCGAAAACTTTGTATGTCCACAATTTATCTATAAAATCTTGTGATAGTCCAAGAGATATAGAGCCGAAATTCCACCGTTATCGGTAATATGGGTCTTCTCAAATATATGAACAATTAACTATTCTATTTCAAATTTTCTGATTCCGATTCTCTTCTTTGAATCGAAAACAAGCGAGCAATTGCATTTTTTTCAACTGGTTTGGATTTATATCAATTTATTCGATTCTATTCTTGAATTTTTGTTCAAATAATTGATATGTTCGATTACAATGGTGAAAAAATTCTTGAAAATAGGATATAAGATAGATAGTTAGTGAGAAAATCCATCAATTAATCAAATTTCACTATGCCCTGTTGATAATTTTCTTATAGAATCAAGTATAAATAGTATTAGTGTTATTCCATTCAGAATTCACTCACTGGTGCAGAATTCATAATGAGATCGTTGATATATCGAAAATTTTTTAATTTCGATTCTCCTCTTCAAATTGAAAAAAGCGAGAAATTATTGCAGTAATCTCAACTAGTTTGGATTTATACAAATCTATTCGAATTTGTTCTTCAATTTTCATTTGAAATTATTGCTATGGTAAATAATCATAATTGAAACACATATTTGGATCCAATAATTTTTTTGTAGCACGTACATCGAAAGTACCTTATTGCAGTTGGATTTTCTTATTACTATGACGTGCGAGAGTGAGAGGGGAGCTCGTAAAGACGACGTAGTATGGGGAGGGGCTTCTTGTCGTCTCTTACGCCGCGCCACGTCGCAGCACATCACCCCTCCCAATGGAAGCCTCTAGTGATTCCTAGACATGGAAAGAGTCGCGAAAATCGAAAATCGAGAAGGACAGTGTTTCTCTATATAAGGCCAAGCCAAAGACGTGTAGGACAGTACAGTAATAAGAGTATTAGTGTGAAATAAATAATGAAGTGACAAGTAAAGTGAACAGTGCATATAAATAGTGAAATATAAATATCTGTGACCTTGTTTAAATTAGAATTAAGTGATTAATATATAAATATAGTGTTATTAGTGACATAAGAAGAATAAAACTTCTATTTCATCTAGATTATTGAATAGTGACTGTTATTTAATGACAGTGGTGTCAGGTGTGGGACTGTTATAAACAATTTAGTATTTTGTTTATTGCTGTTTTGTAAAATTGGATAATGGCGTCTACGAAGCTATTGAAAGATTTGAAGGTCGCAGAGTTGAAATATCAATTGAAAGAGCAGGATTTGGAAACCAGTGGCCGCAAACAAGTTTTAATGGAACGACTTCGAGGAGCTATGACTGAAGACGGTGAGGATCCTGATACATATTTTTTTGAGGTTCAACTTTCCTTAACCGATTTGGCTATAAATTTAGGATCAAAATTAAAAGAAAATTCTATAAATTTAGAATCAGAATTAAAAGGAAATTGTACAAATTTAGAATCAAAATTAAAAGAGAATTCTACAAGTTTGGAAGAGAATTTGGAATTAAAATTGAAAGAAAACTCTACGAATTTGAAAGAAAATTTATTAGGAAAGTTAGAAGAAAATTCTAGAAACTCGAGAGAAGAACTGCATGGAAAGATGGAGGAAAATTCAAAGAAAGTTGAACAGCAACTGGAAAAATTCAGAGAAAATTCAAAGGTATGGGAGGAAGTATTTGAAGATAATTGTAAAATGTTAAAAGAAGAATTGGATGCAAAATTGGATGAAAGAATGAAGATTTTTGAAGAAAAATTCAAACTTGGTGTTCCATCCCCGGAAGAAGCTTCAGAAGCTGAGATAATTGAATTATCCGCACCAAATCTTGACTCAACTACAAGAATGCGTGTCAAACCTCCAACCTTTGATGGTCAAACATCTTGGATTAATTACCATAGGCAATTTGAAGCCGCTGCTAAGGCTAATGGCTGGAATGATACTGAGAAAGCTTCAGCACTAACAGTTGCTCTCCGAGGAGATGCGGTAAACATTTATAGGCTATTCCACCGGAAGAAGACAACAATTATGAAAAATTGGTCAAGCGACTGGAGCTGCGATACGGCCATGCACACTTGGAGGAAGTGTATCACACGCAGCTCAAGAACCGATACCAACGTCCCAGCGAGAGTCTACAGGAGTTCAAAGCTGATGTGGCACGCCTAGTTCGACTTGCATATCCAACTGGCCCGGAGGATTTCTTGGAAAGCTGGGCTGTGAGAATATTTGTGGATGGCATCAGAGACCATGAAACGCAACAAGCCCCGCGTTTGGCGCGACCGGAGAAGCTGGTGGAAGCATTGGCTCACGCACTGGAATACAAAGCGACAAAGCAGGCGTCCAGAAGCAGTGCTCGAGTGCGAGAGGTTACCTGCGACTCCGATACCACGGAAAGCCTGGAAGCCCAGGTTCAGCGGTTGGTCCAGGAAGCAGTGAAAGATCTCAAGAATTCAAGACGACTTCGGTGCTGGAACTGTGAAGAACTAGGTCATCCAAAAAGTCGAAGCAAGAAGCCTCTGAAGATGCTACCCAAAGATGACTCCAAACATGAAGAAGAACGCCTCGCGAGAATAAAACTCACCAACCAAGACACAAAGATAGAGCCTAACTGCGATGAACTCTCGAAGGAATTAACGACCCTATTACTATCCAAGGGTCAACAATTAAACAATCGGCAACACGCACAAGCAGAAGATCTGATACGCCGATTCCAAGAGGTGTTTGAAACCAGTGAGGGGCGAATTGGAAGAACAAATATTGTCGATCACAGGATTGACACAGGCGATGCACGACCAATTTGGCAAGCACCACGACGACTCTCGATTGCGAAGAGAGAAAACACTGAAGTCATTATTCAAGAATGGAAGAAGAAAGGAACAAGACCGACATGGCAAGAGGTGGCATCATACTCCCCGACAGTCAAATCGTACTAGGCGCAATGGGATTCCATAATCCTGGATGGAGGCGTCTTGAAGCGTGTTCTGAAGGATCCGGATGAAACCAAGAGTAGAGAACAGCTGATCGTTCCTAGAGGTCGGGTTCTGGAAGTCTTGAGACATCTCCATGATGGAGTGAGTGGAGGACACTTTGGGGTAACGAAGACTCTGCAGAGAGTTCGTGAGCGTTTTTATTGGCTAAACTGCAAGGAAGACGTTGAGGAATGGTGCAGGAAATGCACTACGTGCGCTTCAAGCAACGGACCGCAGAAACGACCAAGAGCTCCGATGCGACAGTATAATGTCGGTGGTCCATTCGAGTGGATAGCCATCGACGTAGCAGGGCCATTTCCTGAATCAGACGTCGAAAATAAATACATTGTTGTCGTCATGGACTACTTTAGTAAGTGGGCGGAAGCGTATGCTCTTCCTAATCAAGAGGCCGCTTCTATTGCAGACGTCCTAGTAAAGAACTGGATCTGTCGTTTTGGCGTACCCTTGGAACTTCATTCTGACCAGGAAAGAAACTTTGAATCCACACTTTTCCAAGGAATATGCGAAGTACTGAACATTCGTAAAACCAGAACTACTGCATTACATCCGCAGAATGGTGGAACGGATGAATGAGACCATCACAGACAGCTGGCCAAAGTTGTCTCTAGTCACCAGAGAGACTGGGACAAATATCTCCATCTGTTCCTTTTGGTCTACCGCTCATCCGTACACGAAACAACCGGACAGACTCCAGCAAGAATTATTTTTAGACGGGAACTTCGGTTACCATGCGACCTAAAGTTCGGCTGCAAACCTGGAGAAGACTTGGCTGGTGAAGATTATGTCATTAATTCAAGGCGTCAGATGGACGATATCCACTCCCGAGTCCGTATGAACATCCAGAATGCCAGCGACCGGATGAAAGAGACCTATGACGTCAAGGCACAAGACGGGGGTTTTCAACCAGGAGACTCTGTGTGGCTTTATAATCAAGGGCGGCGACGTGGCCTGTCTCCAAAATTACAGACATCTTGGGAAGGGCCTTACGAAGTCATCAGAAGAATTAACGACATTATCTACGAAATCAGACGCAACCCCAAGAGCAAATCAAGAGTGGTGCACTTCAATCGGCTAGCACCATTTGCAGGAGACAATAATGAAGATCCCAACGACGCACGTGCTCGTAAGATCCATGCGCAGGAAGATTCATTTGAGGAGTTCATGAAGACTTTTTCAAGTGGACGTCGGGCTCGATTCGGAATAACTACCGAAGTGCAGCAGGATCTATTCAGAGTTCCGGCCGACTACTCCTTGGCCCATTGTGTATCAGGAGATTTGGAGATGTCCCGAGGAATAGCAGCAGTTTTCAAGAAGAAGTTTGGCAGACCAGAACACCAGAAGCCCACAGTAGGGAAGACCATCTGTCTGCGGGACAATACGACAACCAAGGAACGCTATATTTATCACATGGTAACGAAAGATAAATTTCATCATGAACCAACCTACCGTTCCAAGTGGGAAACGCTGCAAGACATGCGAGGCCATTTAATGCAGGACGACATCCTGAAACTGGCAATACCAAAATTGGGCTGCGGTCTGGATGGATTAGATTGGAAGATCGTTCGAAATATGATAGAGGTAACATTCCAGAACAGCGGAATTCAAATATTAGTCTGCTGTTTTCACCCAGCAGGCCTGATCGAACCAAAAACTGTCGACTGTTACTTCTACCAAACTACTGGTTGCACCAAGGGCGGCGAGTGTCGATTTCGGCATAGACATGAAGATGTGTTTCGGAACGAAACATTCTTAAGAAAAGGGCAGTGTGACGTGCGAGAGTGAGGGGGGAGCTCGTAGTATGGGGAGGGGCTTCTTGTCGTCTCTTACGCAGCACATCACCCCTCCCAATGGAAGCCTCTAGTGATTCCTAGAAATGGAAAGAGTCGCGAAAATCGAAAATTCGAGAAGGACAGTGTTTCTCTATATAAGGCCAAGCCAAAGACGTGTAGGACAATACAGTAATATGAGTATTAGTGTGAAATAAATAATGAAGTGACAAGTAAAGTGAACAGTGCATATAAATTGTGAAGTTCAAATATCTGTGACCTTGTTTAAATTAGAATTAAGTGATTAATATATAAATATAGTGTTATTAGTGACATAAGAAGAATAAAACTTCTATTTCATCTAGATTATTGAATAGTGACTGTTATTTAATTACGATCTAGATTTCGTCGAGCAATAAACATTACATTACATTGATATATGTCAGTTTGATATTTGAAAGAAATTTGTATCATAGAATGTGTTCGTTATAGTATGTGCATTAATTGTGAACGGGATAGCACAGAAAATGTGAAAAAATATCAATCAATAAAATGAATCATGTAAGTTATGTTTCATTATATTAGTTTACTGTAATATGATTGCATTTGCAGTTTCACAGAATCAAGCAGTATTTCGAATCTGTACGCACGAAGGAGAAACTTAGAATAATTATGAGTTCAATTCTAGTGAAACTACGCCTATAAGGAATCCTAACATTTAATGCCTTTTCGAGGCTCTAGTTTGAAATTTAGCTTGGCAATAAATATCTCACCTATATAGAACTCCAAATTCTACACAATAATTGATTATTCGTATAACATTTTCAAAGAGATGTAATTGGATCTTTGTTTTCCCAAAATCTGTTCCACGGTATCACTGTCTACATATTTAAATTCAAATTTTCAATCTAAAGATTGGAAACAACTCTTATTCCAAATTGTTTCAATAAATCTTGACTTACATTAGTGACACTAGTCTGATCACATTAGTGTTGACCATAATTTAAGTATTGAGATCAGTAAATACAGTTTACCAATTGGGAATAATAGTTTGGAGGCTGAACCTTGACAAAGTTTCTAGATATCATGCGAAATCGGTACTATACTTATTGACCGTGATGCTTACAAATTTTTTTGCATCATTGGATTGAGGGATCTATACAAAATATGGATCCAAATTCTATTTTTCAAATTGAGTTATTACTGGTGGTTGTTCATTCGCTGTCAGCTGACAAGTTTAACATTTTATTGGAATTATTCAATTACTAATAAAGATGAATAGATGAATAGATGAATATTTATTATGAGAATCCAGAATTTTTGACTTACTGTCATTGCACATGGGCGATGAGTCAGCATAGCTATAGTAACCATAGCTTGCATGGTGGAATCAAAATACCACTTCGAATACATGAATACTCCCTATCATGCTGAAAATATATTTTCCTTTGATTTTCCGTTCGTTCTGTAAATTTTTTTGATTTGGACTTATGAAGTTCTTCAAGCCGATAGAATATAATAAAAGCTAGGGACAAAGTGAGCCTAAGATTATTTGTTTAAGATCTTGTTATAAAATGAGCAAATCGAATGAAACTTTTCTAAGGCGAACTACTGGTCTTTTGCCTGATTACTTATGTGGAAAAAAGATACACAGGAGAGAGCCTTCAAGTATTTGGTTTTGAGTATTGACTTTTGTAGAGATTGATAAGATAAATATGAAAGAAACAATGAAATTTCTCTGTACCTCGCTAAGTTTAAGGGATATCGAGACGCCAAGGGTATTAATTGCAAAAACTTTGCTCCCTTAAAATGAAACGGCGAGTGGTACGAATCAATATGATGAAACAAATATTTTTCTAACCGACAATTTTCCTTGCAACTAAATCCTTCCGAAATATTTGTGGCCATAGTGATGAAATACTACTTGAACTATACAACTTTCATTCTTCTTGATATCCCAATATCTCTCATCCATATTCTACATTGTGTAGCATATTTTCATTCTTCAAGACCATTAAATATTTTTTGTGAAAAAAAAACTCTTGAAGCTGTTTGATCCAGCTGTCACACTGTCGCTGTATATTTATCAGAGAAGAAGCTGAACTTAACTTCAGAATGATATTGCGCATTCCTCTGAGCATATAATAGAATGTGCAAATTGAAATATTATTGTAGGAAACTTTATTGTGCATAAAACTTTATGTTCAAAATTTCAATAGAAAAAGACTTGAGAAGGGTAGAACACTCTCTCATAGATTCCAACCGCTAAACAGTTGCTTCTGATTTTCGCTCGTTCGGAGCAATAACATTTTTGCTCTATTTATAGTTTGATTCAAAGTGAAGGAATGTTAGTCTCTTCTTCAACTTCTACTTCACTGTGGCTGTGGGTACATTAACACATCACTTCGCAGAATGATAGCTAAGTAAAAGTTGGACAAGGGTTCGATGGAGAAGCAACATCCGCATCTCACACGACTCATGCTCTCGGTTTGAAAATGAAGGATAGTTTTCCTCGGGATATCAAATTTTACAAGCCTCACAACAATACACAGTTACATAGTTTCTGGTAGTAGGACTAATATATATCAGAGACTCAATCACTGACAACTTATATCACTCTGAAGTGAGGCAGCTAAGTAAGTCTCTACACTGGGACAAAATATTTTAATTCATAAATCTCAAATTATAACTGTTGCCTAGTTTCCAGACAGCTCATTTGGATGGCCAAGCCATGAATGAATATTTAAAAAATCATGAGGATTATTTCTAATGACATTCTTCAAAAACTATTTCCAGGCTTTGTTCTCACTGCTATTTTATTGTATAAGTATGATCTTTTAAGTCTCAGCTATTGGTATGTACATAACATAGGGGATAGATAATAAGCAAAATAAATAAAATGTCAAGAGTTAGAAGTTGATGATCCCCTGTGAAAAAGATTGAAGAAATTGTTGAAATAATGATTAGACCTCATTTTCTTAACTCTGATCTATCTTTGAAATAATTTAGGCGACTGGTATCGGCAATCTTCAGATCAGTATACACATTACACGAAACATGAAATTCTATTTACGTTTTCCTTCGTATTTTGTTGGCTTGAGTCAAGATATAAATTGGCTTCTAGAATATGATTTCTCGTACAAGTTTTATCTGTCTAGAATTCTATCACCAAATATTTATACAAAAATGAATACAATTATCAAAAATGTTGAGTAATGTATGTGGCACGTTGATTGATGAAAACAACAGAATGACAGAATCCTTAACAAGTAGAGATCATTTCTTCAAATCTCAGAAATCTTGCGATCATATTCTTAAAATCGTGTAGAATTGAAAGTTCAATGCAGTCAAGTGAACCGCGCTCGTGACACAATGAGAATCAAGTATTCAATAATTTCAAACGCAGATGATATATCCGATCGGATCTGGATGATATAAATGATCTGAATGCAATTATAGATAGATAGGGCGCAGAGACATAAAGCGTGAGGAAACTACCGTAAATATCTTGAAAAAAATTCAATTGTCCCTCCACAAAGTCAAGAAATAGATACATACAAATTATATAGGGACACAACAGCTTTTAATAAATCCGCATCAGCATTATATCAACGGTTTTTGTGTCTTTCCATTGTGATAAGAGTTACATAAAACCACTTGTAATAGAGATGTTAGACAGATTGTGTTGTGGCATCTTATACGAAAACATTGTATATTCGTGTAACAATTGCTCTCTGAATATTTGAATAAGCTAAAGTTTAAGTAAAGTTTTGAATTAGTTATTGAAAATGAAACCTTCAAATTTGATCATTTAAGTAGCGCAGTCGGTAGGATACCAAAAAGGCTTTATCTTCGAAAATCCTCTAAATACTAGAGTTTTCAATTCGTTAAAAAGTTGAAGTCGTCACTTTCAAGTATTAAAACGGTATCCAAAGAACTCACCTGAGAAATCAAAGTGTTATACGTTGAGAGGTCCGAAATCTCAGTAAAACTCTTGATGAGATCAATTCGTTAAAGACTTTTCAACCGAAACCAATCATCGGCAGTCACAATCGCCGGCGAAGAAAGCAACATCGTCGTTAGTTCCAAGGGATCCGATTATTGAATGCAGATCAACTACTAGAGACAACTCAGCAACAATTGCCAATCAGCAATCATCTTCGAGAATCAACAACCACTACCTTCCATAATGAAAGAAGATATCATGAAAACCATTATCATGATAACTGTAGTTTTGATGTAAGTTATTTTAGACTATACATTTAATATCCAGCTGTTAATTGTTCATTTCATGTCTGTTTTTTTTTTTGCAAAAATTTCTTACATCAATAATAATAATATATAAAATATTCGAAAATATTTAACTTTGAATAATTTAAAATTTGTTGATAAATAAAAAACTGTTGAATAATTGAACACAAAATGTCAAAACCAGGTGTTGTTCAAAACGCTGCACTCAGCACAATTCCAAGAATACCTTCAGACATTAAAGATTGAATTGAAATCATACCTAAATATGATGGAAGTACAGGTACATTAGCACATTTTATTTATATTTGTGACGAAATTGTCGATATTATTGATAAATAAAGTTCATGTAATATAACTAGGAGAATAATTTTGCACACTCTTAGGGAATAGATCATTAGAGAAGCTAATACAAAAATAGCTACAAAAACTTGTTCAAATTGGCTCAACTTGGAACAGCTTTTGATAGCAGAATATGGAGATAAAAGAAATGAGGTTCATTTATTAACAGAACTCTCTCATTTAGAACAAAAACCAGATAAAGACATTTTTGTTTACTTCGAAAAGTATGAAGATACTTTTAACAAACTCATGAGCTTAGAAAAATTAAACTTTGGGATGGGTATTGAAAATATGGAAATATTCATGACAACTTATGCTGCTCATAATTTCATGATAAACTGTAAGGAACCTTATAGAAGTCAGCTTGCAGCCAGAAATCCAAAATCTTTGAATGATGTGCAAAACTTAATTAAAAATGACTTCCAATATATTCATTCAAATATGATCAAACAAAACTCAAATAAATCCAAATATATCGCCCCAAAACCCGCATATAAACCTAATACACAACATCAAGCCCAATGCCAAAACCAATATCAAAATCAATATCGATCTCCAATGTATCGATATTAGCAACCACAAAGATTCCAAAATCAACCTAACAAACCTAAACAAAACTACCCACAACCTATGTCCATCAGAACCAATTCTTTTCGACCACAACAAAAACGACCAAGACAGGACTTACAAATCCTCTAAAATAATGAAACAAATGTCGACACAGAAATAGAATATGTTGAACAGACAGATAACGACGAAAACCTTGATAACACGCAAGACACATACGAAGACGACGAAAATTTTTCTATAACGCCTCTAGAAATTGCGAATCCTCAGCTAATTATACCTCAAAATTACCATTCATTCAATTTAAAAATTTTCGAGTTTTGATTGATACTGGATCAACTGAGAATTTTATTAGCAAAAAATTTGTTTGTTTTGTTAATGAAAATCAAAATCTTACATTCCCAAATAGAATAAAGCACAAAATGAATACCGTAATTGAAATACCAGTATATCAACGATCTTATAAATATCCCATCATTTATAAGGAGAAAGTAAATTCACAAATAAATTATTTATTGAATGAAAATATCATAAGACACTCACATTCACTTTGGAGTAGCCCTATATGGATTGTACCCGAAAAGAAAGATGCTTCAAAACAAAAGAAATTCAGAATGGTAATCGATTATAGAAAACTGAATTCCAAAACTATCGATGACCGGTTCCTAATTCCTGACGTAACAGAAATTCTCGATAAACTTGGAAAATCAAATTATTTTACAACTATTGATTTGAAGAGTGGGTCTCACCAAATCGAAATGGACAGTAACTCAATAGAAAAAACAGCGTTTTCTACAGATCAGGGTCACTTTGAATTTTTAAGAATGCCATTCGGGCTAAAAAAATGCTCCAAGCATTTTCTAAAGGCCAATGAATTTTGTGCTTAAAGAGTTAATAAACATAATTTGTTTTGTCCACTTGGATGATATTATTATTTTAGGAACATTTTCTTAGGAGCATATTCAAAATATCAAAATTGTTTTCAAAAAACTACGAGAAACTAACTTGAAGATACAATTAGATAAATGTGAATTTTTAAGAAAAGAAGTCGGTTACTTAGGACACTTGATTACTACTAACGGTATAAGACCAAACCCAGACCAAATAGAAACGATAAAAAACTCTACAATTCTCAAAACTAACAAAAAAATAAAATCTTTCTTAGGTCTTCTTGGTTACTATAGACGATTTATACAAAATTTCGCTGAATTAACTAAACCACTCACAAAATGTTTAGAGAAGGGTACTAAAATTAATATAGAAGACCCAGAATACATTTCTTGTTTCAAAAAATGCAAATTAACCACTTTCTAACTCTCCTATATTACAATACCCAAATTTCTCAAAACCATTTCGATTAACAACAGACGGATCAAATTTTGCAATTGGTGCAGTACTTTCTCAAAATTCTGATGGTAAAGATTTTCCAATAGCATACGCGAGTAGGACTCTAAATGAATACGAGATAAATTATTCAACAACGGAAAAAGAACTGCTAGCAATAATATGGTCAATAAAACATTTTCACCCTTATTTTTATGGAACCAAATTTAAATTAATAACTGATCACAAGCCTTCAATTTGGCTCAATAGTTAGAAAGAACCAAATCAAAAATTAATTAGATGGAAACTTAAATTATCCGAATATAACTACGATGTAGAATATCAAAAAGGTCAGCAGAGTTACGTTGCAGACTATTTATCAAGAATACGAGAGCTATTTAGAATTAATTATTAAGATACTGATATTTTCGAACACCCTGAACCTTTAGTACACTGTGTATCTAAAGATTTTAAAATGAGTCAAGGCTTTGCAAAACAAGTTAACGAAATCTACCAAACCACTAATTATTTGGACAAAATGACAATAACACAAAACATAGCTATTCAAACATCTCCAAAATTAATAATTCATTCAATTACTGAAATTAATTATTATGATAAGCCGGATTTGGAAAATATGAAAAATTGTTTAAAGCAAGCTAGAGACAATTTAATTCAAAATAATATTTTTCCAATTATTATGCCTAAAATTGCATCAGGAATAGATAAGAAAAATTGGCCCACAATAGAAAATATTTTGAAAGAAATATTTGCACAAACTAATTTACAAGTAAATGTTTTTATTTTGAATCATGTACAAAATCATGCCAACTCACTCATAGCCGAAAAAGACGTTGATAGCATAACACAGCATTCAGACGATGAATCACTCATAAACGGACTCTTTTACGAAGATATCCCAGTTAATTTTGGAAAAAATCAAATAATATTTAAAAAAACAAACTTTAGAAATAGCCTTGAAAGAACCAAATTATTTGGAAATAAAAAACAAAGAATGTACTTGCATTTGAATAAAGTAAATAGTAAAGATACTCTATTAAATTTCATAAAAGAGTATTTAGTGCCAGGCATTGAATATTATTGCATAGTACCAGAATAGTTCAAAAAATGTTAAACGCGGTATTGAGTGTTTATTTTCAACCAGGATCATATGAATTAATAAGTTGTAAATATCAGTTACAAGATATTGAAACAAACAAGGAACAAATAGAATTAATACAAAATTACCATTTTGGAAGAACGAACCATCGGGGTATATTGGAAACTTATAATATATTGAAATTGAAGTACTATTGGCCCAATTTACAAGCGACTATTTCAAAATTCATAGATAATTGTGAAACATGTCAAGCAAATAAGTATGAGCGAAGCCCAATCAAAATTCCTATCATAAAGACACCCACTGCATCAAAACCTCTTGAAGTAATACACATGGATATATTATCTTTGAAGAAGATAAATTTTTTAACAATAATTGATAGTTTCTCCAAGCACGCCCAGTTATATCATTTACCTGAGACCAATACCGTTACAATAATGAAAAAAATCAATTGAATATTCTTCAATATTTGGTAACCCAAGATTATTAATATCCGATAACGAATTACAATTTAATAATCAATTATTTTTAACTTTTTATCAACAAAAAATATTCAAATACTTTCAATAAGCGTTAGCAACCCTAAAAGCAATGGAAACATAGAAAGATTCCATTCTACAATAATAGAACATATAAGAATTTTAGAAAGTAATAAGGATTTTAATGATTTAAATATTAGTGATAAAGCACGCTATGCTCGTCAAGCATATTAAAACAATTCATTCTTCCACTAAACGTACCCCAAACGAAATTATTTTTGGTCATTATAACGAATTCAGTGAAGAATTATCTTCAGAAATTATAACAGATAATTATGTAGAAATTCACAGAAATATTATGACTAAAATTTACGAAGAAAATAAAGCATTATTAGAAAGGAATAAAACAAAGTACGCGGTATCAGAAGTGGTAAGTATTAAATTACAATTACCTTTCGAACACCAAGCTAAATGGAACACAGGGAAAGTAGAGAAACCTCGTTATAAAAAGCAAATAATAAAAGCTTATAATCAAAATAAAGCCCAAATAATAACAGACAAGAACAAAAAAAATCAAAATAGATAAATTAAAACCACATCGTTAATTTACAGAATCATACGATTATATGCAACCGCCGACCTCAAAGACGAGAACACAACCCCGGAATTAACATTTTAAAATTAGGAGAATCATTCATTTCTACTAACGATAAGTATATTTACATTTATTTTAAGCTTAATAGAATTAGAGAATCGTATAACAATCTTACAATTTATCATAATAGAGTTAAACTAGAAATTAGAAATAAAATTGAAATTGATAATATTAAGAATTTAGGTGAAATGTTATAATGTTAGAAAATTTCATAGATATGCTTGATAACAAAATTTCAATCCTTTTAAATGATAACACCAAAGAGAAACGAGGATTGACTAATGGACTAGGTTCGATAATTAAAAAAATTACAGAAAACTTAGATTATTCAGATGAAGAAAAGTATAATAATGCATTGAAATCAATAAATGAAAATGAGAACACCCTTAAAGATAATTTGAATCAACTTATTGTATTTCATAAAAATTTATCAAATTATTTTAATAATCAGATAGATAAAATTAGTAATAATTACAAAATTATTCAAACAAATATTGATGAATTAGGAAAGGTGATAGGAAAAGTCATAGACAACAGCGACGTGCTTTATATTAAGAATATTGTTACACAACTCATATTCACGGCAACGAACTCAATTAGTATTATAAATGAAGTTGAAACAACCTTCGCCTTCTGCGAAACTAATACTTTGTATTTTGGGATTTTATCAAGAGAAGTTATTAAATTGGAAATCAATAAGTTATTATTAAATGATTTCAAAGATTTGGTCATAAAAAATTGGCAAAATCAACAATTAGTAGAAGTGTACCGTACTTATGAAAAATTGACTTTACAAATAATAATAGACATCCCTATTCCCCTCATAAAAACAGATCTTTTGCAAATCACACCTATTCCAACCATACACAATAATAATTATGTAACATTAGATATACGCAGAGGTTACTATTCAAAGAATAATGCACAAATACATTATTTAAGTAAATGTACAGTTGTAGGACATAAGTTGTATATTTGTGAGTAAGATGATTCAATATTTAATAATTGTTCGAAAAATATGTATTTTAATAGGAACAATAATAATTGTACCTATATTAAGATTCTCAATCATAACGAGATTATACCAATTTTTAATTCTGATATAGTTTATCTTTATTTACCTAGTAAAGAAGTTATGAATATTGAATGCGATAAAGGAGTAATGGAAAAAGAAATTTGAGGGATATATTCAATGAAAAATTGTTAGATTGATAAGCAAAAATTTTCTAAAAATATAAGATATGATAAAATGATACATTTAAACATTGATTATGATAAAAATAAGTTAGTAATTAATAAAACATCAAATATAGGAAGTTTAGAATCAATTAAAATCCTAGATCAAAAAGTAACAGAAATAAAACATATATTTACATCTGAATCACATTCTATATTCTGCGATATACTGTTATATTTAACAATTGTAATTGTTATAATGCTGTTGTTGAAGAAAATTTATAGTAAAATTAAAGAGAGAAAATTAATAATTAATCGAAAAAAGAACAAAATTGAGATTAGGGAAATAACACCTGCTGAAAAGACAACAGGTATTCTTTCGTCAAATGCGGGAGGAGTTATATAGGGACACAACCCTTATTTCACAACATTCCATCAGCTTTTAATAAATCCGCATCAGCATTATATCAACGGTTTTTATAAATTTCCATTGTAATAAGAGTTACATGAAACCACTTGTAATAGAGATGTTAGACAGATTGTGTTCTGGCATCTTATAAGAAAACATTGTATATTCGTGTAACAATTGCTCTCTGAATATTTGAATAAACTAAAGTTTAAATAAGGTTTTGAATTAGTTTTCAAAAATAAAACCTTCAGACTTGATAATTTAAGTTATATTATCAATACGTGAATTTTTGTTCCAAGTGAACAATAAAGATACACCGGCCTGAACAAAAACCAAAATTATGAACAGAAATTATAGACTGGAAGCTAATGACAGGTGGGGTTCTCCGATTTTATACCGCTTGCATTCTTGAGGCTCGATAATTCACCCTTTGATAAGAGAGATAGAAATGTTATTGAGTGATGCGCGCTTTTCGCTCATAGTTCGAAGATCTAAAGAAACTTGTTTTTTTTGTGATATCATTTTGCATGTCTGTGTAACGTGGAGTAATTGAAATTGATTCAAAGCCCAGTACTGAGAAGCAAACGACTCGCAACAGCCCAAGAAATTCTAAGGGTTGCGTGAACCTATAAGAAAAATATGAGAAATCGCGTGTTTCTGACTTGCATGCCAATGGAAAGAGTTGAAGTTCTTGTCATATAAATCTTGTAAAAAAACTGGCGAGCATTCTTCGTTGGCGCAAGGAGTTAAAATTTGAGAGAAATCTTGCATAAATTTTGAGCCAATCAGCCGTGATTTCAAATTACTTCAAAAGAAGAAAAAACGTTCTTCTATGGTAAAATAATCATAGATTTGAAATGGCATGCATGTGGCTCAAGTTCTCTATATTTTGAATAATAATGAAAGTTGCATGAGAACTCGCAGATTTTCTGTGACTTTATTCTGCTTACCATTTTGTATTACGTCAATAAATGCTATTCCAAATCTATCTGAGTGATGGAAACATGTTACTTGAGCCCTTCATATTCTGAATAATAATATAACAAAAAAGCTCGAAAAATGCCTGTGACATTATTCAACCTGCCATTTCATATTACATCAATAAATGCTGTTTTAAATTCGTTTGAGAAATGCCATGCACGTTAACTCTGTCCGATCATTGAAAAACTTTGAAAAGAGTGGCAAGAAAAAATGAGCAAATTTCCGTGATTCTATTTTGCATGCTGTTTTATATTTCAATGAGGAAATATGCCTCAAGTTGAAATAAAAAATCTGACGTGGACATGACATGACTCACTTGTACGTCATTGGATATATATAATGGATTCAACATCTCATCATTCCACGGCTAGTCGGTTGCTATGGAAACAGTATGTCATCATTCTTATGTCACACCATTCCTAAATACTAATTTCCAGGATTCTACGCCTAACAGTTCTGAATTTATGCGCAAAATCGTCAAGTATAGTGCACTTTTGACTCAGTCGATCTCATTTAGAATAGGATATGAGCATCTAGACAGTACTATCATCTTGAATACTGTATTCTAATATTCTACGTTCAATCGTTTTGGATTTATGCGGAAAATTGAAAAAAGTTCCTTGCAAACTGCACTCTCGGCTTAGCCGATCACAATCATAATGCAAGGTGTAGAGTTCCCACAATCACTCATGGCAGTGCGCAGAGGACGAAAATTCGTTCCTGCTCAAGCTTATCACTATTATCCGAAGTAAATATATTGGTCTGCGATCTGTGTCATTTGTCTTGCAGTGTTTGAAGGGTAAAGATCGTGCTGTTGCGTTTAATATTGTTTCTATTAATTTATAATGAAGTGGTTCCTAGTTTATATATAGTTGCAATGAGTAGTAAAAAGGTTATCCATAGCCAGGCCCGCGAAATTGTACATAAGGTTTACCTTTATTCCAAAAATAAAAAAAGTGGAATGCAACTAGAATATTCAGTAGCAGGAAAAGTAGCTGGAGCAACTAATGTTCCTGAAAGAACTGTTTATTGTATAATTAAAGAACATGAAATAAAAGAAGGTAAAATAAAGGAAATATTGCAGTACGTATGTATAAATATAATTAAATTATTTTGATTCAGGTGCCGATATGAAACCAAAATTTATCTCTTCAAGAAAATATTTCCGACAGCCGAAGCTCGAATCAACTTTGAATAATTTTGAAAAAGAAACAATTAGAAAAACAATTCATGGATTTCTTCTGAGTACAAGAAGAGGCCTACAGTACCAGCTATTTTGGATGCTTTGCAAGAGAAAGGTGTTGATTTCAACAGCAAAGAGACAACATTGAGTAATGTGATGAGAAAAATTGGATTTCGATATAAAAAAACCGCTGAGAACAGGAAAGATTCAACAGAAAGAAATTATATCCGACTGGAAAGGATCGATTATTTAGGGAAATTAAAGAAATATAAAAGAGATTATAATATTGTTTACACCGACGAAACGGGAGTACCGGAGTTCTTACATTTTTATCTGTTCTAATTCTCGACTGTAAGGTTGGGAGACTAATCCCATAGCTGAGTTCCTCCATCTTCACTTTTGATCCTAATCTTCTTAATGATTTTGTAAGGACCAGGTGGCTACAGCCGCTTGTGTTTTGTTTCATACCAGATATAAAATGCCAACACATTCGCTACTGTTCAAAACTCTCACAAAAAAAAAGTATAAAACCTAATCTGGTCTTCGATCCACAGCAAATAGTTATACATTTTGAAAGTGTAATTTATAATGCTGTTTGTAAGGTATGACGGTATGTTAAAATTATAGGGTGCAGACTCCATTTAGGGCAAATTTGGTTCCGGAAAATTCAAACATTAGGTTGAAGACATAATTCTTTTGGCAGCCAATTATAGGTGCAGATAAATGGCAGAAAATATGTGACCATGTAGAAGCAATAGAAGAAGATTACATCAAAAGCGAACACATTATGGATGATGTTGATGATTTGATTATTTCAATCGGACCAAATGGTGATAGTGACTCAGATTGGAGTGATGAAAATGACAGTGATAATGATAGTGACTTAGGGTGTAATGTTCTCCCGTGAAAGACAGCCATAATAATTATTGAATGTAGTCAAATTATGTAATATGAATTATATTTATATTTCTAATAACTAATACTTAAATTTGATTCTTATTTAATGTCAGATTGTACCATTCGATAGTTTTGTCAAACATTGTATTTTTTATTGTTCAAAATATTATATAATATGATATTAAATAAATTAGGTGTATTGTTTCGTGATTCTTATTCATCATATCTCATACTTGAGCAAATTACTAATGTATTGACACAATACAATACTTTTTTTTACAAGCTAACTGAATCGAATAATCCTTAATTCAAACAATCATAATGATAAACTTATAATTAAACTCATTAACATGAATTTTAATGTATTTCAAATGAGACGAATTAATATTTTCGCTATTCTCTGTTCGAGCTCATGTTTTTAGAACAGTTATACTAAAGTAGTGCAGCAATATATTTCACTAGTTTCGTCTCTATCATCGTTGCGTTTACGACTGCCATTGGAGATTGCGGGAACTCTACAACTTAATGCTATAAAAGTGCTTGATACGAAATCTCTATATTCTGCGATTGATTATTTCAGATTTATGGGAAAAATTCGAAAAGTCTGTGATATGAAGTGCACTTCCGGCTTAGTCGATTGAACCGAGAATAGAAGATGATCATTTAGATGCTACAGCAATTTCAAATACTGAATTTAAGTATGCTTCGGCTGATCATTCTAGATTTATGCGGAAAATTCTGAAAAAGTATCAGGTAAAGTGCACTCCCAGTACATACGATTTCAACCATAATGCGAGGTGCACATCAAGATCCTAGATCCTATACCAGTCTTTTATACAAAATTTCAGCATTATACGTTTGACGAATTCTAAGATTTGCGACTTACGTACATACACACATACATACGTACATACGTACTGACATTAGGCCAATAATAGTCAAAATAGATTCTAAGATGCTCAAAACGGATATATCCATCAAAATCTCGATATATGAATTTTGTCGTTCTCACAATATTCAGATAACCGTAGATTTCAGTACCTGATTTTGTTTTTCATGCCTTCAGGAGGTTTGATTAGTATGTATATTTGAAGTTCAATAATGCTGAAATTAAAGATGAACCGTGTGACCAAAATAATGAAAATTGATTTTAAATTTGTATGAAAAAGCATGTTCTGAGCCAATTTTGTCGCTTTTGTCATGCTTACGAGATTAAATTCAGGGAAAAAAATTTTTACATCAAAAATATCAAACAAGATTGAAAAATTGACAAAAGATTATCGTTGCCTTCATTATCATTTCAATTAAACTGATTGTTACATACGCCAGATTCTGAATGTCTGTTATACTCATAAACTGCACTTTCGGCTTGGCCGATTGATACAAAAATAGTAGATAACTATTTTGATGCTATAACAAGTCCAAACACTGAATTCAAATATGCCATGGCTGATCATTCTGGATTTATGCAAAAAATTTGAAATTTTTTTTGAGTAAGGTGCACTTCTGGCTTGACCGGAGCATACAAAAATAGTTGATAATCATTTTGATACAACATCAAGTTCAAATACTGAATTTTAACATCCAACGGTTGATCATTCTGAGTTTATTAGAAAAATTTGAGAAAAGTTTCAAGTAAAGTGCACTTCCTGTACAGACGATTGAAACCATTATGCGAGCTGCACAATTAGACCTTATACTAGTCTTAAATACAAAATTTCAACATTATACGTTCAACAAGCTCTGAGATCTACGAGTTGAAGCCAAAAATAGTCAAAATGGATTAAGAGATGCTCAGAACATATATATCCGTCAAAATCTTGATATATGAATTTTGTCGGTTTCACAATACTTTCTTGTACTTAGTACAAGTGAAAATGGAATCCGTATTATAAAAGACTAACATTCACTTATTCTGAACAAAACCAATAAAATATGTCCCAGAATCAACTAAGTTTGTAATTATAGGCATGGCAGGTGAATCTTATATAATAATGCAGATTATATATTCAATGTAATACAATTAGGTCTGAGGATTATACTTTTATAGCAGTAAGTCTTCTGTTTGGCAAAAATAAGTGAATAATAATATGAAAATGAATAGAGTCGACAATGAGGACGATAAGGATGAATTGGACGATGATGACAGCGACAGTCATTCTTAAATAGGCGATGAAACTAACTACTGAAGAGGAACCTGAAATTGGCGATAATTATGATGAAGAAATGGTGATTCAAGCAATTAGTCCCAATTTTAGATTCCTTTCCATTCCTATTAATTCATATTATCAAAACTCCTATCTGCTATTCGAGTATGATTTTTCTATAATACTCAATAACTTTTTTTTCTGATAACTAGCTCTTTTATTTTTTCATATTGATAATAGTGTACTATGCTACAAGGACCAAACGACTATTATTTTTGTCCAGGATGAAACGAGGCGTAGGATCGTACAGACAAATTTGTCCGTGACAATAATGACAGTAGTTCAGTATCCGTGTTGTATATACGATACTTTTTGTAACAAGTGCACCTGCACCGAAGTATCACTATTGCTGAGCTTTTCAAATGAATTAAAATGCATTGAAACTATCTTATCAATTCTTGCAAATGCAATCATATCGGAGTAAACTGATACCATGAAACATAACTCAAATGGATTATTTTATTGATTGATATTTTTCACATTTTCTGTACTATCCCGTTTATAATAAATGCACACACTTTAACGAACATATTCAATAATGCAAATTTCTTTCAAATATCAATTTGACATATATCAATGACTTAAAAAATCCAATGACATCTATGCTCTACAATTTTTTCATTTCCACCCGGCGGACATAAATATCCAATAATGCCCTGTCAACTGAGAATGAATCAAAATTGTTACCAAACTTTGGAATTGAGAACTTTCTAAGCAGAGGTCAGTCCATTAATAGGGTACTTTCGGTGCTCGTGCTACAAAATAGTATATTATGCTAAAAGAACCGAGCGACTGTTATTTTTGTCCAGGAAAGATTTTGCTACATTCGGTGAAGATAAGGGCAAAGCCCGAGGCAAAGGCGAGAGTGAAGTACGAGGCGAAGGTGAGGGCGAAGCACGAGGCAAAGACGAGGGCAAAGCTCAAGACTTCGTGCAGTCAATTTTCTCCTTGACAATAATGACAGTCGTTCAGTGTCCGTGCTGCATACCATTCTTATTACAAGTACACCAAGATACCCCCATTGCTAAGCTTTTCAAATAAATTTGGATGTATTGAAACTATCTAATCGATTTGACAGATTTCTGCGAATGCAATCACAATACAGTAAGCTGATGTAATGAAACATAACTTACATGATTTATTTTATTGATCAATATTTTCCACATTCTCTGTGCTATCCCGTTCACAATAAATGCACACACTATAACAAACACACTCTATCATAAAAATTTCTTTCAAATATCAATTTGAGATATATCAATGAAATAAAAAAAGTCAAACGGCATCCATGATTTATATACAATTTTCATTTTTAGGCAGCGGACATCAATATCCAATAATTCCCTGTCAACTGAGAGTTATTGAAAATTGTTACCATGGTTTGAAATTTAGAACTTGCGAAGCAGAAGTCAGTTCAGAAATATGGTACCCACTTTTGGTGCAGGTGTAACAAAATAGTATATTCTAAAACAAGTGTTATGATGACCGTTGTTGTAATATGAGTGCAGTTTGCGTAAACGAGCCGCTGACGAGTTACGCAAACTGTACGAATATCACAATTGGTTATTGTAACACGTGTTTTTCATACTATTTTTCCTAATTCGCATGAATTTTTATTTTAATCCAAAAATCATTGAAATATTAGGCAATAAGTGTTATTCAATGTTGGTTGCACTGACAGATTCAATAAACACAATAAATGAAACAAAGTTTGTTTACATCAGGACTTCAAGATTTTGTTATTCAAATCGAACGATCTTCACTTTTCTCCTGCCTTTTCCCATCCATTTCCTGTGAATCTGGATATAATTATTGAAAAATTAAAATTCAAGGCTAGTAATATTGACAAATTCAATAGACATTTCAAATTTTATTGATTTTTACGTTTACTATATTGTTTATTACATCAGAAAATAGATGTAGAATTATCATCAACACCCCTGGAATCAAGAAACATTGCTGCGAACGCAATTAATGTATTACCACCTGAGAAATCTACCCAGAAGTACAAGAAAGAATATCAGAACTTCTGCGACAGTTGTACTGAAAAAAGTGTGGAATGCATTACGGAAAATATTATACTAGCATATTTCACTGTAATGAGCGAGACAAAAATAACACTTCACGAATGTTTATCATGATAGAAAATTCATGGATAACTCTTATTGAGAACTACGTCAAACTTCGGCCAGCTCATGTTACACACAATCGATTTTTTCTTACGTATCGCAGAGGCAGATGCACAATATCTCCATTGGTATTAATGAAATCGGGGAGGTACCTGAAACGATTGCAGAATATCAAAAGTTGGACAATCCAGAATTATATACGGGTCACTGTTTTCGAAGATTGTCGGCTTCAAATATTGCGAATCAGGGGGGTGATTTGTTAACAATTATGAAACATGGAGGCTGGAAATCCTCAATTGTAGCAGGAGGATACGTTGATGCGTCAATAGAAGAGAAATTTGAAGTAATACAAGTGTTCTCAAATTCATCACAACCTTCTACTCTTACTGCTGTGCATTCAGAAGAATCATCCCAAGTCCAGATGTTTCAGAATTGTGATTCAACAAATTCTGTTCCTCGCACTGCTGTAAAAAAAAAGCTTGATGTAATGTAACCGAAACAAATCAGTATGAAGCAGTAGTAACTCTTCTTCTTTCCGAGCAATCACATCCGGCAATTTCTATTTCTGCAACTGACAATGCTATTGCAATTGTCAAAATATACAGTCACTGCACTGTACAGAATGATTAATGACTATATTTATGTGGAGTTATTTATCTTTGTCCTGTTAAAGTAAGATTCCAGGTTGTTATTTCATAAGTATGTAAAATAAAAATAAATAATTCCAAATCGCTTTGCAGTTTGATGATTTTAGGTTAAAAAGTTCAGAAGCATAAGCAATTTTGGACCAGCCATTAAACTAACAGTCCTCAAACGTTTTACTGTTTTAGCTGTACCTGGTTCGCCAATAACTATGTAGTTGCTACTTTTTGTGAATTGCTATATTCATTTTTGTATTTCTTAATACAAATTTTCTTCATGTTTTGAGTTTTCGGTTGAATTTTACAATGACTGGTTCCTATATGTTAGGTTAGATTAGAGGGACAATTAATATGATAATTATTACAAGAATGAATACTTTTATTCATTCGCAGTTCAATGTTACTATTTTATTGTGGGAAAATACCAGGTGCATGTAAAGTGACAATCAAAATGACAGATTTACGTTTGACAACTAGACAACTTCACGAATAAAACAGTCACTAACAACAGTTGCACAAAATTGAATTTTTCACAACTGTTTTTGGGAGAAACAGTGGCACAAAGCTCTTTTTGTATACGTGAAATAGAAAAGAATATTTTTACTTGACAATGAAGATATACTTAGTCTTAAGCTCCAGATAAAGTCATTGTGAATTTCAATAATATATTCTGTTACAATATTCCAACCACATAACTCATGCACATTACATGGGAAAAGTAAGGACATAATTATTATTTTTTTTGTTGTTAATGTGTGTGATCAATATTTTCAATATAGCAAGATTCAAAACGTGAATGTTCCACAAAATCACAAATTCAGGAGTTGGGATTTCAACTGTACAAACGTGTTTCGTCCTTATTAGGATTCTTTAGTATACTAATATTTCAGTGCTTTTTTTGTTGCAATTTGATTTAATACTCAGTTAATAAAACTCATACTAAGATCCATGGGAAAGTTTTATATTTTTATGACTTCAATTGGATATTTTTAGGATTGCTACTATAAAAACATTATGAATGGATTTCTGCAATATTATGAAAGAGACTCACCTTGGCAATCAATGTTTTAAATTAGTCAAAAAACTGTGAAGAAATATGGATATATTATTATTTTTTTTTTATTACAAATTAAATTTACAACTGGTGTTTTTGGCCAACAAGAAAATGTGATAAATGTAATTCAATAGTATGAGAGGAGATAATTTTGTCATTTCCATTACATGATATTCCACTTATGTTACATTCATAATTGAATCTAGCGGTTTTTTTCTGTCAAGTCTTCTTGTGGTGAATTCATTATTGAGCAGATTTAGGGCTTCCTCGTTTGGATAGTTGTTTAGTCGTTTTTCGTATTTTTCAGCAAATTCTTTTATTTGTTCATTTACGTATTTTATCTTCAGATCTGTGTGGATAATTTCATTGTTCACGTACCAGGGAGCGTTTGATATAAGTCGTAAGGTTTCATTTTGAAACCTCTGTATAGTGTCTATATTTGATTTTTTTGCGCAGCCCCAGAGCTGTATTCCGTAGGACCATATGGGAATGAGCGTTACTTTATATAGAAGCAGTTTATTTCCCAGACTTGATTGTGACTTCGGTCCAAGTAGTTAGAACATCTTTCTCAATTTTATATCTAATTGTTTTTTTTTTCCTGAAGATGTTTTTGCTATGTGCCTCTTTTATCTAGCCACATGCCCAAGTATTTGGTATCGTTTTTAAGATTAAGCGGGTTATTATTTAGTTTGACTTCAAGGCAAGTTGTGTGTCTTGTTGTAAAGGTAACATTAACTGACTTACTTTCATTCAATGTTATCCTCAATTTTTGTGCCCATTGTTCAATTTTGGTTAGGGATGATTAAATTTGGATATATGGAATGATAAATTGAATATGCACGGAATGTCAATGAATGTGAAGAAAACAAAAGTAATGATAATAGGTAATGAAGAAAAAACTATTGAGCTAAATAATGAAAACATAGAACAAGTGGAGAAATTCGAATATCCAGGAGTAACAATAACGGAAGATGGAAAACAGGAAAAAGACATTAACAAAAGAGTAGATGAAACAGTGAAATTATTTCACAGCATGAATAACAGCTCCATAAATAAGAAAGAAATTAGCAGGAAAACAAAATTAACAGTTCACAATACAATATTTAGATCAGTTCTAACATATGATTGTGAGTCATGGGTTATATCGAGAAGAACCAAAAGTAAAATCCAGAAATTGGAAATGAAATATTTCAAAAGGGTCACAGGAGTAACGAGAATGGAAAGAATGAGAAATCAAGATATAAGATCAGAACTTTTAGTGAAACCTCTAGTAGAATTTATTGAGCAAAGACAACTGAGCTGGTGGGGACACCTGGATAGGATGGATGAAAATAGACATGTGAAGAGAACTTGGACATCATGGAATATACCGAAGAGGAGCTGAGGAAGACCAAGAGAGAACTGGGATAACATCATAGAGAAACTCCTGGAGAAGAAAGAAATCACACTACGCGAAGCCAAGCAGACTGCAAAAAACAGGAAACAGTGCGCAAAGTTTGTGCACGAATAAAGAATGAAGACTAGAATCCCTGAACTAACCGATAAAAGGAAAATGGACTATATATAATAATGAGTCCAAAAAAATTTGGATGAATAGATTCCCGAAATGATTCCAGTTAATTCTAATCAATTAATTTACGAGCACTTTTTCCCAATTTCTCTTCAAAATTTATCATTGATGAGCCTGAGCAGCATGCTTGACATTTTTTGTGCCGTCTAAAAACATTATTTGAATGAATTTCACAATGACATGCAAAATGAAAAGACAAAAATTTTTCGATTTTTTATTCCAACTTCCTCAATACATGCCTTGATTTTAGTACATCCTGGAGTGCATGCCAATTTCCTCAATAACAATTCATTCAACCAAATTTCCTATAGTTGAAATGGCATTCAATTGGGAATCACGGCTGATTAGCTCAAAATTTATGCAATATTTCTCTCAAATTTCAAACCCTTGCACCAACGAGGAATGCTTGCCAATTTTAACTTAGTTGAACAAAGTAGCAAGTAAGTATTGTGAAACCGACAAAATTCACCCATCGAGATTTTGATGGAAATATCCGTTTTGAGCATCCCTGAAACCATTTTGACTATTTTTGGCTTAATGTCGGTACGTATGTTCGCGCATTCGTGCGTGCATGCGTAACTCGCAAATCTCAAAACTGGCTGGACGTATAATACTTAAATTTTGTATTTAGGACTGGTATAGGGTCTAATTGTGCACCTCGCAATATGGCTCCAATCGTCTGTACCGAAAGTGCACTTTAATTGGAACTTTTTTCAAATTTCTCTAATAAATCCAGAATGATCAACCATAGGATGTTGAAACTCAGTATTTGAACTTGATATTGTATTGGAATGATTATCTGCTATTTTTGTGAGAATCGGCCAGACCAGAAGTGCTCTTCACTCGAAACATTTTTTGAATTTCTTGCATAAATATAGAATGACTTGCCATAGCATATTGAAATTTTGTATGAAGAACTTCTATAACACTCTTGTACATCTTGCTTTATGATTGCGATCAGCTTAACTGGAGGTGCACTTTACTCAAGACTTTTTTAATTTTCCGCATAAATCCAGAATGATCAGCCGTAGAATACTGGAATCCAGGATTTGAAATTGCTGTAGCATCGCAATGGCCATCTTTTATTTTTGTAACAATCGGCTTAGCCGGAAGTACACTTTATATGACAGACTTTTGGAATTTTCTACATAAATTCTAAACAATTAGTTGTAGAATATTTTAATTTTGTATAAGGCACTTTGATAATATTAAGTTGTACACCCTGCATAATTGATCCCATCGACTGAACCGAGACAGCACTTTATTCAAAACATTTTTTGAATTTCCCGTATAAATCTAGAACAATTGAACGTAGATTGTTGAAATTCAGTATTTAGGACGATAATACCGTCTGGATGCTCATATCTTTTTTTTATTGAGATCCACCAAGCTGGAAGTGCACGTTACTTGAGAGCCTCTTGGAATTTTAAATGCTAAATTCCAGTATCCAATGGCAGATCATTCTGAATTTATGCGGAAAATAAGAAAAAAAGTTTTAGGTAAAGTGCACTCTCGGTTTAGCCGATTGCAATTATAATGCAAGATGTACAATAAGATATTAGAGAAGTATTTTATGCAAAATCTCAATATGCTATGGCGGATCATTCTATACCTATGCAGAAAATTCAAAAAAAGTTTGAAGTGAAATGCACTTCTGGCCTAGAAATAGCAGATACCCATTCTGATACAACATCAAGTTCAAATACTGAATTTCAATATCCTACGGTTGATCATTCTGGATTTATTGCAGAAATTCGGAAGAAGTTCCGGGTAAAGTGCACTTCCGGTATAGACAATTAGACCCATATTGCGAGGTGCACAACAAGACCCTATACCAGTCTTAAATACAAAATTTCAGCATTTTACGTTCAACCAGTTTTGAGATTCGCGAGTTACGCACGCACGCACGCACGAACATACCTACCGACATCAAGCCAAAAATAGTCAAAATGGATTCGGGGATGCTCAAACAGATATTTTCATCGAAATCTTGATAGGTGAATTTGGTCGGTTTCACAATACTTTCTTATACTTAGTACAAGTAAAAATTGCTCTTCTTCCAAAATAATTCAAAAAATATGTAAGATACGCAAATTTCTGGGGAATTAAAAATTGTATGTATTTTTTTCTTGGAATTTTAGTTTTTTTGTCTTTCTGTACGATGAAAATTGAGTGAGATATGGCCGTCTCAAGTTTGCATTGTTTGCAAATACTAACGTTCCCAAGCTCTTTCAGCTCAAACCTTTGTAAAATAGGAACCCGAAAAAAATTGGTTCACATCACGTCATGGCCCTTAAGAAACCTACAAAATAGTCTTCTTTTGAACTTGATTCTCGGAAACTAAGCGGAATATGGTGAGAATACTTAATCACAAATTCTTACAGTTATCAAAACGCGTATATTACAACAATGATGGAGAAGATTCTTCCATCTTCACACACATCATGTGGTTTTATATCAAAAAGATCCATAAAAATTTCCATATTTCCTATTCTTAAAATCAATTCTCAATCAGAAGTGGTTTTTTCTAATGGGGTTTATTTTATGAGGGCTGCAACTTGTAATTCATGATGCAATGATAATTTCTATCGATTCAACGCTTGAATCTACAATTCTACGATTAATTTTGAGCATGGGTAGTTCACACCCTTAAAAAATTGAAAGCAGCCCTCGGTCAATAGATAACTTTGAAATCGAGAGTAAGCAGAACCTAGATCCAAATTTTGGTACAAAATGGTTCTGTTTGGCAGAATTGTCAGGCTTGGCCGGTTTTCTCGTGCCGTGACTGGACATTCGTGGTATCTCAGTTCATTGTGGAACCCATCTTTTTACAGATCACATATTACTGTACTTTATGATGACCTTTTAGATGAAACTATCAATGCTGAACTTTCAGTGGTTCATGGCTGGCTGAGTTTGCGTAAGTTTGAATTAGATCACAACAAAATTAAAATCCTGTGTTTTATCTACAAAGTCGAGTACCAGGCAATTTTAAGGATGTATTCGTATCTATTAAAAATGGGAAAATTTGTTTTTGTGGAGGGTATGAGCTTCTTAGAAATCTGAATTGATGAGGAACTTGAATTTAGAGAAGATATTGAGTACATAACTGAAAAAAATCTGACGTGAACATCACGTGACTCAATTGTACTTCATTTGATATAAATACTCGATTCAATAAGGTTCTCTGTCACTTCAGATTATATTCAATATAATTTTGATAATATTTTGACATAGCGAACAATATCAAACAAATTCAGAAAATGGACAACAGATTATCATTGCTTACCTTATCATTTCAATCAAACTGATTGGTTTATTCGGCAAATATATATATATATATATATATATATATATATATATATATATATATATATATATATATATATATATATATATATATATATATATATATATATATATATATATATATATATATATATATATATATATATATATATATATATATATATATATATATAAGTTACATTGCCCTCAGTTCACGGCCACACATATAAATATGCTGACACTTCACTTTTGTTTCCCCCACTTTGCAGTAGAATAAGTTTACTTTATGACTTAGAATAGAAATAATAGTTAGTCTTGTATCTGCATTCATATAATAAATAAATTGTACTCCAAATGAAGTTTTTAAAAACTTAGTTGCTGAATAAAGAAACATATCTGGCGCAGTCGGTAGGATAGCCAAAAACAAGTTAAAGTATATAACTTGGCTTACTCTAGTAACTTAATTGGCTATCACGAACATAATAATTTCCGTCACGAGCAAATTACGTGTATCGGAAGATATCTCCAGCAACACAAATCGTCCAAGAAGAAAACCGAAGTCTACCCCATTCGAACGAACATCGGATCCGGTAAAACATCTTCAACTTCAGGACAACACATCGTCGGAAGCCGCAGCACCAAGGTCCGAGCCCACTTCGATGTCCCAGAGCCATTCAATGCACATGAAGGCGCTACTGGTATTACTGTGAGTACAAATTAATGTGTTTTAGAGGTCAATCATATAACTCTGAGAGTTCAGAATCAGATTCAGACTCATTCGATTCAGAAGATATTGAACAAATCCCCAAAAACCAAATTCCAAAAATTGATATTCTTAAGAAACCGATTTTAAACAATATTCCAAAAATGGCGACAGCACAAGCTCAAGTATCTGTTTCACAATCCCCAGTCCTTAAGAAAGAATATCTTGACATGATCCCCGAATTTCATGGCGAGAGAGAATAACTTCCTAGATTTCTAGAGATTTGCGAGAAACTAGTTAACAAATTTTATAACACTGTGGATGTAAACGATTTTCAGAACGAATATCTGATGTCAACGATACTTTCAAAAATAAAAGGTGAAGCTGCCGTTAATATTTCTAGAAGCACAATAAGCAATTGGGCATCATTAAAATCGACTTTAGTAAATACATACGCAGACAAACGGGATTTATTCACTTTAAATATCGGAATGTCTGAACTTAAGCAAGGACAAAATGATAATGTATTTGAATTTCACCAAAAATTACAACATTTGCTGAATTTACAGACATCGTATTTGTCAACTCAATACAAAATCATGAAGCAGCTGTTTTAATTTCATATTTCCGTGGTTATGCATTACGCATTTTATTAAGAGGGTTAAAAGAAACTATCGGACAGCTTATGCGAGCCAAGAATCCTGAAGATTTAAATTCAGCTTTGAATATGTTAACGAACGATTTTCAGTTCGACAGTAATACAAACAGAAAATTTATTCAAAAACCAATAGCTCAAAAATTCAATCCGAAACCACAACCACCTCTTAATTTCAATTTTAAACGTAATACAAATAATACCCCAAATAGACCAATGGTCAATAGATATAACTTCAATCAGACAAATCAAATGAAGCCAAAACAGCCTACTCAAGTACATCGAAGCCCAATGTATAATCCAAATTATCAAAAACCTACACCAATGAGCATCTCCACTCGAAATTCAACTCTTCAACAAAGAGCTGGTCCCTCCAGACCATTTCACAACTATCAAAGTCAGAATAGACCAAATGTAATTGTAGAAGAATTATATAATATCGATTCAGAAGACACAAATAAAATTGAAAATTCTAATGTGCAAGAAAATATCGAGTTTTGCAATGAAAACTTTGAGCACGAATTGCCCAACAATGATTTTAAGAAGAAGAAGCTTCGGAAATCGAACTATACCCAGACTTGAATTAATGAATTTTACAAACTCACTAAACAACTTACCCCATATTGTATTCCCCGAAAATGGAATGAAAGTTTTGATAGATGCAGGAAGTACGAGATCTTTCATTAAACCTAAAATTACTGAAAAGTATTTCAAAAATAAAATTTTCAAAGATCCGTTTCAAATTTCTACTGCACATGGAACCTCAATTGAACAATTCAGCACGCTTGTGCCAGTTTCAAAAATTTTTAAAATTAAAGAAGTTAAAAATCCTATGCTAAAGTATCACATTTCGGATTTCCATGATAAATTTGATTTATTATTAGGAATGGATAATTTAAAAAGATTGAAAGCTGTAATAGACATAAACCGGAATGAGATTAGAACGCCAAATAAAAATACAATATTTACAGAATAATAATAACTGCAATTGTGTAACATCTACGAAAATAGAACCACAGTCTGAAAAAAATATTAATGTAAAAGTAAATGTAAAAGAAGGTAATGTTTTAATACCACAATTGAAATTACAAAATTTAATAATTCCAGAATGTGTAACTTCAGTAAAAAATTATGATGCTTTGTGTTCAGTAATAAACCCGACGGATACAATATTATCCTTGAAATTATTGAAACCTTTGAATGTAACAAAATTAGATGAATTCAATTATTATTGCAGCCCAAATTATGATTATTTCAAAACTGAAAAAATTAAATTTGACATTTCTAAGATCAGAACTGACCATATGAACGAATATGAAAAAAATGTTATATCAAAATTAATTAAACAATACTCAGATATATTCCACTTGGAAACAAATAAATTAACGTTTACTAATGAAATAAAACATAACATACAAACGAAAGACGAAATTCCGATATATACAAAATTTTATAGATATCCGGAAATACACAAACAAGAAATTAATTCACAAATCCAAAAAATATTGAGTCAAGATATAATCCGTCCATCTAACTCTCCTTGATCATCTCCAATTTGGATTGTCCTCAAAAAATTAGACGCCTCAGGAAAACGCAAATGGCGCATTGTCATAGATTACAGAGAACATAACGAGAAGACCATAGGCGATAAATATCCATTGCCGAATATAACTGACCTATTGGACAAACTCGGTCGTTGTTAATATTTCACCACGCTAGACTTAGCGTCGGGATTCCACCAAATTGAAATGAATCCAGATGACATACCAAAAACCGCGTTTACCATCGAAGGTGGTCATTACGAATTTCTTAGAATGCCTTTTGGATTGCGAAATTCACCTGCCACATTCCAAAGAGTAATGGATAATATATTGAGAAGATTAACGAATGAGAAATGTTTAGTATATCTTGATGATATTATAATATTCAGTACTAGCCTAGAAGAGCATATGCAAAATTCAAAATTAGTTTTTGATAGATTACGTAAATCAAATTTCAAGATTCAAATAGACAAATCAGAATTTTTAAAGAAAGAAGTTGCCTATCTTGGACATATTGTTACTCCAGAAGGTGTTAGACCTAATCCCGACAAAATTTCTGCTATCCAAAATTATCCTATACCCCGAACCACGAAACAAATAAAAGGCTTTTTAGGACTATTAGGTTACTACAGGAAATTTATTAAAGACTTCGCGAAGATCACGAAACCATTCACTAAATGTCTAAAGAAAGACGCAGAAATAAATATCAACAATCCAGAATATTGAATAAAATGGATGAAGCTGACTGGATGAGTGAATTTGAGTAAGTAAAAAGTCTTGGGAATTCAGTCAATATATTTTAATTTCTTTCCTACTTTACAGTTTCGGCTGTACCTCAGCCATCTTCAGAAGCGAAAAGAACTTGAATTGTGAAAAATTAAAAATGTACATGAACTGTGATGTCGAGTTTAATAAAATAGCGGAAAAAAAAAAATTATTTTTTTCCATTTGTCAAATGCCACAACCTGCATCTGTGGAAGACGTTGACCAACGCACTTGGTCAACGTCTTCCACAGATGCAGGTTGTGGCATTTGACAAATGGAAAAAAATAATTTTTTTTTTTTTTTTCCGCTATTTTATTAAACTCGACATCACAGTTCATGTACATTTTTAATTTTTCACAATTCAAGTTCTTTTCGCTTCTGAAGATGGCTGAGGTACAGCCGAAACTGTAAAGTAGGAAAGAAATTAAAATATATTGACTGAATTCCCAAGACTTTTTACTTACTCAAATCCAGAATATGTCGAATGTTTCCAAATTTGTAAAAATTTATTGACTAACGAGCCACTCCTACAATACTCTGACTTTACAAAACCATTCAATCTTACGACCGACGCGAGAAACGTAGCTATAGGGGCTGTACTTTCACAAGGACCACTAGGTAGTGACAAACCTATTGCATATGCAAGTAGGACATTAAACGATTCCGAATCAAACTATTCAACCATCGAAAAGGAACTATCAGCTATAGTATGGTCAACACAATACTTTCGCCCTTATATATTCGGTCGGAAATTCACCATCATAACAGATCATAGACCGCTACAATGGTTATTTTCCCTAAAACAATGCAGTCAGAAATTAATCAGATGGAGGCTGAAACTTGAGGAGTTTGATTGCAAAATTGTGTATAAAAAAGGAAAATTGAATACTGACGCAGACGCATTAAGCAGAATCCCTGGTAATTCCGAAACGGAAGATTTAAAATTTCAAGAAAATAAAATTTTACACGAATATCAAAATTATTTAGAATATAATTAGAAACCCATAGCTTATAATAATATTAGAGAAATAAACGGTAATTTATTTGACGCACCTCCTTCTAACAGTTTAGCCCATTGTGTAAGTGAAGATTTAAAAATGTCTTTAGGAATTGCAGAACAATTTGCTATACCAAGTATAATAATATTGAAATTTAAAAATCAAAACAACCAAAATAACATCAGTTAATTCATTTTAAAGACGCAAATAGATTTGTAATATATTTAGTAACAAAAAATCATTATTTTGAAAAACCTTCCTATCAAGATTTATTCCAAGCTTTAGTTAATTTGAAAAAATTCTGCTTACACAAAAATATTAAAAATATCAGTATCCCACGGATATCTTACGGATTAGACAAATGAAGATGAGAAGAAATAAAACCGATGATTCAGTTTATATTCCAGAAAACAGACGTGATAATATCTGTTTATATAAAAATGAAATCTAATATTTTTCCTGTTTGTGAATTAAATGTTAATGAAGCAGATAACACGGATGCTCCTTTTAAATACATGGAAGATTTTAATAAAGATTTAGAGAATGTCCAGAATGATTCGCAATCTATGATAGTTGAATTAGATAGATCAATTGAAAATATAAATAACGATAATTCACAAGAGAATATTTCAGACGAAGACGATAATACTGTACACTCGAACATAGAAAATCCGATAGTTGAGATTCCAATAGTAGAGCGCCTCGTCAATATAGGAAAAAATCAGATAATAATTTGTGAAGTCGAACACAACCCGGCAGAACCAAAAATTTTAAAATTATTCGGAAATAAACAAAAATTCTCAGTACAATTTTCAAAATACAATCAAGAACAAGAGATGATTAAATTTATTAAGGGGTTCGTTGTACCGAAAGTGAGATAACATTTATTTTTTGAAGATCCATTATATTTATATTATTCAAAATTATTTCAAGAATTCGGAAATTCAAATGGTCAAATGTACTACAAAATTATTAGATATAACAGAGGAGGACGAAATTAAACAGATAATTCAAAATTATCATGAAAGTAAAACAAATCATCGAGGTATCAATGAAACAGTTTTAAAAATAAAGCAAATTTATTACTGGTCCAAGCAACGTGAATCAGTACAAACTTATATAAATCAATGTGAAATTTGTCAAGTATCAAAGTATGACAGGATTCCTTGAAAATTAAAATCAATATAACACCTACAGCAACAAAGCCCTTTGAAATACTTCACATTGACAGTATTACTCTGGATAATACAAAATTTCTTACAATAATAGACGCATTTTCTAAGTATGCTCAAGCATATAAGTTAAATTGCGCTCAAGGTATCGAAATTGTGAATAAACTAGTAAAATATTTCACTCATCATCCACATCCTGAACAAATAGTTTCAGATAATGTTTTGGAGTTCAAAAATTCTGTTCTACAAGAATTATTAGAGATTCATAAAATAAAAATTCATTTTACTAGCTCACAACATCCTGACAGTAATGGTATCATTGAACGTTTCCACTCAACCCTAATTGAGCACATCAGATTATTTAATAATCAAAAAGAATATAAAGATGAGGCCATAGAATCCAAAGTAAACTATGCCCTACTAGCATACAACAATACTATTCATTCAGTGACTAAATTGAAGCCAACAGAAATAATATCTGGACATATCGATTCAAAGTCCCCTTTTGATATGGAATTAGAAAAACAGTTGATTAATAATTATATAACAGAACATAGGAATAAAATGAAATTATTGTATCAAAAAATTAACCAGAAAATACAACAGAATAAGGGAACGGTCATCGATAAATATAATTCCAATCGCGAAGATTTACCTGAAAGAATTGACGAAGTAGTATACGTGAAGAACAAACAAAAACAACAAAAAACAAAGAATAAATATAAACCCAAGCGAATAAGTGAAATCAACCCAAAATTTAAAACCGCGAGAATCATAGCTAAGTATGGGAATACTGCATCTAAAATACATCTTTCTAACATAAAGAGACCTAGAAAAAAATTTACGATTTAAAAATTATTCCAGGTTGTTCGGGATCACACAAGGATTCCAAATAAATAACATTACCGAAAACGTAGGCCTTATTCCAATCAGTCTCGGACCAGCAAAATTAGAGAAATCCGTGCATACATTTGTTCATTATTATGATTTGACGCCGCTTTACATCGAATATGAGAAATTGAATAATCAATATGAGAATATCAGCAGAGCAGTTATAAATAATACCGCAGTTGAACATGAATTAGATAATTATGATAAAATAATCCAGTATGTCCAGTTGAATATATATGATAAAATTAATAGTATCAAAATTCACTCAAAATCATCCAGAAATAGAAGAGGGTTAGTAAATGGTTTGGGAAGTGTTATGAAGTTCATTACAGGAAATCTGGACGCACAAGATGGCGATAGGTTTAATAAAATCCTTAATTACCTAGAGAAAAATCAGAATAAATTACAAAGTCAATTGAATCAAGGATATTCAGTAAATACACAAATAATAAATAGCTTCAATAGAACAATACAGGATATCAAACATAATGAACTGGTACTAGAATTGAAAATAATTGAAATTTATAACATAATTCAGGCAAAAATTTCATTGTAAGAGATATTGTTCATTAAAGATGTGTATAATCAATTAGTGATCATGTATAATACAATTTTAAGCATTTTACAAGATATTGGAAATTCGGTTGCCTTTTGTAAATTGAAGACGTTACATCCAAGTATTATAAAACCGGAAGAGTTATATAATGAGTTACAGAAAATTTCAGCCCATTATGGTAATCAATTACCTGCAGAATCAAAATATGAGAATATTTTAGGATTCGAATCAATGTCAAGAATTAGTTGCTCTATAATGAACGAAAAAATTGATTACTTTATTTCAATTCCTATTAATTTCGATGAAGAATTTGAACTTTATCACTTGCACTCATTACCTACAAAAATTTAAACAGAATTCGTAACCATTATTCCTAATTATAAATATCTTCTCAAATCGAATGATGACAAAATAAGACCACTAAGCGACATTTGTATTCGAGGTAAAATATACCAATGCCCTAGCCAATTCCACCCAAGCGATACAGCTTGTGAAAAACAAGTCTTAGCACACGGATCATCAAGCCAGTGCCATTATACCAGAATTAATATAAAATCCAATCACATCGAAATTATCCCAGAGATTAACCAATATCTTGGAATATTTCCTGAAGAAGAAAAAATTATGATTAAATGTTTAAAAAGTACAGAAATAAAATCTTTAATGGGAGTTTATTTGATCCAGGAAAACAATTTCGAATCTATTTTAAAAATCAGAACTAGCAGTTTTTGGAAGAGACGTACGGCAAGCCTTTTCTTATAAGCAATTTGAATTTTAGTGTTCCAAATTTAAAAATTAGTAATTTTTCAATTAATTTGAAAACCTTGAAGTTAGAAGATATCCCAGTCAATAATATGGATGTGATTAATAATGATGATAAACAATTTGAACTCATTCATGTGCCTAGTGTTTGGACAGTTATCCTTTACGTAGGACTGATAATTCTGTTAGCATGGATTCTGAAAAAATGGATCAAAAGAAGACAGTCAAAGGCCAGTTCAAATCCACCCGATCATAACGAAGGAATACATCTTCCAGGGGGTGCCTCATTCTAAGAAGGGAGTAGTTACATTGCCCTCAGTTCACGGCCACACATATAAATATGCTGACACTTCACTTTTGTTTCCCCCACTTTGCAGTAGAATAAGTTTACCTTATGACTTAGAGTGGAAATAATCGTTAGTCTTGTATCTGCATTCATATAATAAATGAATTGTACTCCAAATAAAGTTTTTAAAAACTTAGTTGCTGAATAAAGAAACATATCTTATATATATATATATATATATATATATATATATATATATATATATATATATATATATATATATATATATATATATATATATATATATATATATATATATATAAACTGCACTTCCGGCTCAGCCGATTGATACAAGAATAGTAGATAACTAGTTTGATGCTACAACAAGTTCAAACACTAAATTTCGATATGCTATGGCTGATCTTTTTAGATTTATGCAAGACATTTAGAAAACATTCCAAGTAAGGTGCACTCTAGGCTTGGCTGATTCATACAAAAAACGCATATAACCATTCTGATACAACATCAAGTTCAAATACTGAATTTCAACATCCTACGGTTGATCATCCTGGATTTATGAGAGAAATTTGTGTATATTGTATCTGTGTACGCTAAACCTTATAGAATATATTCCAACTTTAGGTCTTTCCGATGAATTGAAGCGCTATATCGAAGAATTGCATATTGTCAATGCTGCTATATCAATTATTAGTTATTTGTTTGGTGTCAAGTTGTCTGAAACTTGATGGCTGCTGAACTGTCACACGCTGACTACTGGATGTATGCTGATGTACAACTGAATAATGACGAACTAATGACGGATAGACAGATAATGAAAGGACGGATGGCGAAGTAATGTTTATTTAATTTCTGATTGATAACAAACTGATGCTCGACTAATACTTCAGGAGATAATAGCTCCATGAATTATCAAAATATTGTCACAGAAATACATACAATTTCATATCTCTCATAAAATGCTACACAATTTGGAAGTATACAATACTATTGTTGCCGCAAAATTGTCATTAGAAGATCCGACTGCCCTACATTCTTCTATCTATGAGAAACCTCAATAAACATAGATAGCTGTAAAACAGTGCTCACTGTAAATGTGTGGTTGCCAATCATACTTATCAAAAAAAGTATGTGGCTCACAAAAAACGACAAATACATAAAATTCCAAACGAATTACTTGTGTCAAGAGTTATGAACTTCAAAATTCAAACTCTCACTCTATATAGTCATCACATAAGACTAATGTTTTACCGATATCCCCCGTTTATGTCATCTCCAAGTTATTTATCCAGAGTAATTGTAAATTATTGGATTGTGGCGCAAGGGTTAATTACTTGGACTCATAACTCATTCACTTTTTGTAGGTTTGTGTATCACCTACATTATTCTCATAATTATGTACTATTTGAGGCTAGTGATTACAGAGATATTCTGATTGAATGATTTCTATTTCACGTAGACGACGCAAGATGAAGTATGTCATATTGAGGAGCAAGACTTGAAGCAGACCCTTTGTTCCTGTGATTCCACAAATATTTCAACATAGTGTGCATTGATATTTTTCCAATACGTCAAATAAAATACAAAGAGAGAATTGTGTGACATTTATTATGTGACAGAATAAATCTTACCAGCGATGTTAAACAAACCCGACTGAATTCATCCAAGCGTACCTATCGAACACATTTTTTAGCGACTTGCGTGACAATTTTCGAACAAATGACGAAATTCTTACAGAACGAAGGATGTTAATCGATGGAATGCAATCATTGGTATATGCCTATGTTCCTGGTGAGTAGGAGTATCCTGACCCTTGTTTGACACAGGATGCTGCCATTGACCACATGAATTGAATCTTAATCAACGTTAGAAAATAACAGATGAAATAATATGCCTTGAGTGATCCTTATTATGATGAAAGTATGAAATTTCATTCTCACGTTTGTCTTGAACACAAATACAGACGTTTTGAGGGTGCAACTGCCCTCGTCCTCAGCTTCAATATAAATATAGTGACACAAATGTGGAATATTTCATGTAATTAGTTCACTTGATTATTTATTTGAATTCGCTTTAATTGTAATCCTAGTTAGTATTGACAAAGTCGATGTTCAATTGTCGAACGTGATAGGCAGCCTACGGTTACTAGATGTTCGGTGGTTGTCAGGCATCAACTGTTCGACAATCGAGTGTTGGCCAATTGTTGGATGAAGTGTATAAGAGCGTGAGCTAGGAGAGTAAGAGTAACTGTGAGCGAAATAGTGATCATACTGGTGTACAAAATTAATAGTTGCACTGTAATCTGTAGAAATTGATTATTCACAATTAGATTTGTGACAATATAATAAGGATTGCAACGTAATCTCACGATCCCCATTTTTCTTACTCAATGTTTTCAACAGGTTGTATTAATACATTTTCTTATTCAAAATTATTCGACAGAATCATCTCTAAGAAGCTTTTAGCACTTTGTTCTATGATAATTGAGCAGAGATTCAATATAAAACATCGAGAACAATACGTTTAAATATGATCGTATCTTTCTGTAGAACGATGATAATAATTCAATATTTGTAGCTTTCATGAAGGAAGTAATTTGGTTGAAAACACAGTCATCAGCAACTCTTACATAATATCTGTGCGTGATCGACTACAATGAAATATCTTAGTGTTCTGTGGAATTGGTATAGGCACTGTTAAAGAGATCGAACCAAATGTTATGGGATCGTTCATAAAGTTATCTTATAGTTTGTCCAGTTAACCGCAAGATAAATTTTCCTGTGATATCCAAGTGATAGATAGAGTCTTACAATAAATCCTATGAAGATATAGACAACAAAATTTTAAGAATTCACGTCGAATATATAGAACTGGATGAATATATCTATCGTGAATTGAAGAGCAGACTTGTGAGCCGTATTCCAGTAGTACTCACATAGTCAGTGCAATTGAGTTTTCTAAGAGAAAAATACCGAAGTCCTTATATTATTCCAACTCCTCCACTGAAAATGTCTCTGAAAGTCCTCAAGAACTGCTGTCCTTATAAACGAAAAGAAGATATTCAAAATTTAGGGCTCCAACAGTTACACAGATAAAATCTCCATTGAAGCCAATAATGTCTCGAGACAATACTCGAGACATTCAATTTTGCAATTGAAGAGCACACTCATATTACACAGATGATTGAGTACTTGATAATTTTGCCAGCATACGATCCAAATATAAAGCATCTTCTATTTCTTCACGGAAATCGTTGAGAGATTAGGACGAAATAGCATCTCGAACAGTAGATTTTTGTATCGATTTTAAGTCGAACTATTACGTAGTATGTTATAGATACTTTTTATTGCTTGCGTCAGCTGTTTGTCAATCGGTCTCATTTTTAAGATTTTCTACATCTTCCCCCTCGGCGTCTTGTCAAAAGCATTTTCCAGGTCCAGAAATGCTATGTATAGTTTACTGTCTTCTCTTATGGTCTTTCCTGTTAGTTCTCTTATGGTGAAAATGTAATCCTGTGTCGAGTGTCCTTTTCTAAAACCACTTTGTGCTTTCAACATCTTTGTCTCTATTGATTTTCTCAATTTATTTTCTAATATTGCCTCATAATTTTCTGCAGCTGTACATGGCAGTGATATTCCTTGGTGATTACTGCATATTCTACTGTCTCCTTTCTGGTGTATTGAGAATATCACTGTCATTTCTCAGTCTTTCGGTATTTGCCCTATTTCCCATATTTTATTCTGCATTATTAATAGTATTTGTTCTCCTTCCTCTTCCATATATTTCAATTATTCCGCTCTTCTTCCGTCATGACCTGGTGCTTTGCCGTTTTTCAATACTTTTACTACTGTTTTAATCTCTTCCTCTGTAATATTTTCTTGATTTACCATTCCTGTGTTTTCCAGCTCTGTACTTTCTTCTTCTCTACTGACATTGTTAATGTGTATTTCTTTCAATAATTCTCCAAAATGTTCTTTCCATCTTTCCATGATTCCTTGTCTTCTTTCATTATGACTCCTTGCTGGTTTACTAGCAGTTTCAATGTTATGTGCTCTTCTTTCTTGCAGTTCCCAATTGTTCTGTAGAATAATTTTTGATTTTCCTTGAGGTTTTCCTCAATTCTGTTTCCAAATTCTTCCCAGGTTCTCTCTCTCGATTTTCTTATCTCTGTCTTCGTTATCTTCCTTGTCTTTTATAATCTCCATAATCCTCCTCTCATTTGGTATTGATATATATTTTCTATTTTTGTTTTTCTTTCTCGATTTCTTTTATTTTTTAATTCCACCAGTGTGTTCGTCTTCTCTTGTGTGAATTCTTGACTATTCCGCATGGTCCTTTTGTTGCTGCTGTTGGTATGTGTTTGAATGTATTCTACATTTCTTCCATATTGTTCAAATCTGGCTTGGGTGTATCTTTTATCAATTCGTTATTGCAATTTTGATATTCTGCTTTTATCTGTCCATCTTAAAATTTTATTGTTTGTTTTTTGTTAGAATGGATCTCTTGATTACGTTTTGTCTCGTTTCCTAACGCTATGACTACCGCTATTACCAGGTAATGCTTGCTACCAATTTCACTACCCCGTTTCACTGTTACATCCTTCACTCTCTCTCTTTGCTGCGTATTAGTTGAGAAATAGTCTATTATTGACTTTTCCTCTATGATTTTTTCTTCGCCAGTAAACTTGTGGATTTCTTTATGCCTCAATAAAATGTTTGATATAATCAATCCATTTATGATGCAAAGATCGATGAGCCTCTTTCCATTGTTATTTATAGTCGGCTCCCCATGTCTTCCCATTATTTCTTCAACACTCTCATTTTTATTTCCCACTCTTGCCTCAAGTTTTTCGTATTCGGTTTGCATTTTGTCCCAAAACTCATCCTCTTTTTCTTTATTTTCATCCTCATTCATTGCATACCTTATCATTATATTTGCCTTTAAATTTGTTTTGTCTTCTACTTGTATTATTAGTAATCTTTCGTTTACGCATTTCCAGTTCGTTATTGATTGTTCTAGTTTTTCATGTATTATACATCCAACTCCCACTCTAGCTCTATATATGTTTTCCACTCCGCTATATATTAGATGTGATCATTCTTCAATTTTGTTATTCCTTTACCTTTCTTTTTCGTTTCGGTTATGGCTAGTATATCTGATTTTGCTTTTTCAAATTCATCTACTAGTTCTATTTCCTTCCAATTCTGCTTCTAATATTTCACGTTCCTAGTTGTATAGTCCGTTTTGTTTGCTTGTTCGTCTACGTGTTGCATTTTTCTGTTTTCTAATTTTTCAAGCATTTTTTGATATTATTTCTCTCCCTTTTCGTACAAGTCCTCTCTTGTTTTTCACCCATTCAAATACTTCTCCATCACTCACAAATTTTTGATATCCAATTTCGACTTATTTTCTGGTCGCCTTTATTTATCTGGCGATACTTCTTATTTCCCATTCAATTTTCCTTTCTTCCCATGTTAAGTCGTTTCCGATGCTTATTTCTGTTCCTCGTAATTTGTTTTTCACTGCCATGATTTTTTGCTTTTGCTCCCAGTTTGCCATTTCTACTATTATAATCTGATTTTTTTCCTTCATTCCGCATGTACACGTATTTTCTGCTTGAGTTTGCAACTGTTCAGAGAGTAGTTTTTCACTTCCTCTTTCAGATTGTGCGTTGGTCCAATTCCTTTTATGACCAGATTATTTTTCTTCTTCCGCCTTTCTTCTAATTCACATTTGGTCTCTAGACTTCCGATTCTATCAACCGAAGTTTTCTTTTCTTTTTCCCATACAGCTTTTTCCCTCTTCATTTCTGATTTTATATCTCTTATTTCCTGTTCTAAGTCATTTGTGTTCTGTTATATTCTTGCCATTATAGTTTGCATCATCTGTTTTAATTCCTCCATATTTTGTTTGTCTACTTACACCTCTTCACTAGTTTCTGTTTTAGTTCTTTCTTCTCCTTCACTTTTTCTTTGTTCCGGTGACAATTTTATTTTTGCTATCGTTAACAACACTTAGTCCTTGGTTCAACGTCCCTTTCACCTGTATCGCACTTAAACAACGCGCTGCTACCTTGGAGAACTGTCACTCACCTAGCTGTCGAATATTACTATGACCGTAACTTTTGTTCATCTATTTTCATGTTTACTATCACTAGGATAAGTATCACTAGGATAAGTCTTACTTCACTTTCACTGCATCGCACGTTCCTTATTCAACCAAAAGTATTAATTTGCTTCCCGGCAAAGCGATATGTCCCGAAAAATTGAATTTTATATCGGCTGCACTAAAAAACACGTATCACTCTCAAAAGATTTCACTAACTCCTGAAATAGAATATAAGAAACAACAAATCATGCAATTTCTGAAAAGAATTAGATTGTCTTTAAATTTATACCTTCTTCTGCTGATTGTGGAAAGACAACCACTGTTGAGACATTGAGACCAAGGTTATGCTGCTGCTAACAGAGACAAATTAGTTGTGTGAGATATTTTGAGTAGTGTACGTAGTATATTTGAATGTAGAGTATTGTATTGTAGAACTCAGTTAAGAAATATGCAGTTATTCATCTAATTGATGTCAGTTAAGATACTCTCGTGTTGATGGAAATCAAAGTTACTCATTTATCGATTGATATTCATATTGTTTTATTTTTTCATTTGAATCAAGGCTATGACAGTTTTCGAATACAATAATAAACTAATACTTCTCTGATTCTAAAAGAGATACTCAGTAGTTGAAAATTCACCATATGGCCTCACACACTTTTTTGTCTCAGGATTATAAACAGATTCTCGATACATCCTGCTAAACAAATATGATTCAAAAACCATGGTATACATAAAACCTAGTTTCGAGTAAGTAACTTTTATCACTTCTAGCATGTACTGCATACATTTGCATCAGTCGAACTTTGAGTTTATCTGTGTCGTGCATTGTTCACTTTAATTATTAGAGCTTAATTAGCCATCAAATTATTCAATTCAGTGTTGTGAAATAGCTGACAGCTTTTATTGATCGATGAGTTTGTCTGTCATTGTTTTAAGAATTTGATATGCTTAGCGTCACATGTGGTGACGCCACACTGAGTGATCCCTTTTCTTCGCAGTGTTGATATCCTTAGCCACCTGGCATACCAATGCCATCAGTGCTTACTCCTTGACAGTATAACGGCGGTGATTGTTACCAACCGCATGTACTTTGTGCTATTGCGGCAACGACTGGGTAAATCAACCAATCTTAGGATGCCACCAGCATCAGTACGGCATTATGGCACTGAAAGCCATCCGAAAGCGTCATCCAACGTGAGATAAACAGTGCTAGTGACTGAGCTACCTGGGAGCTAGTACCACTGGTGCTACATCGTTCTGTCGATGCTGCGCGGAAATATGTGTATGCCAGCCGCATGTACTTTGTGTTATTGCGGGCAACAAGGTTGTTCCAAAAGTGAGGAAATCGACCAACTCGCGTGTATCGCTGACAACCATGTTCACTATAGTACTGGTAGCTATCTATTCGGTGAGCTAATTGGCCTATCTGTTCACCAGGTATCCTATTTAGCCCCGGTGGCGGATGTATTATTTTTATATTCATTCTACTAACCTAAACTAGATCTGTTGTGGAACTACAACGACTTGACATTGACATTGCTTTCATTTTTATTCTCAATTTACTATGCAAGTAAGACATGTTTTAGATCAGTTTCCATAATTGGGATATGACAGAGACAAGATAAGGTCATCCTTCTATAATAATGAGTTTCAGATGATAATGACAAGAAATGGGACTTCAAAACGTGACGCAAATATGTCAATGTAGACTCAATGTGGTACCAGCGCTAGAATGCTCCTATGGAGGAGAATTGATGTGTGGGACACTCTGAAGACATCACATAGAGCATTGTGGCTCAAACTCATATTACTTCCAAGAGAATTCGGATGGAATATACCCTAACACCTGACCAGCCACTTACTTCTGACGGGAAAGTCATCAACAGCTCTTCAGCCAGACATAAGATTGAAAGAGCATTCTTGTCATCTAAGATTGAATCACCAGATAAGTCTGAGATGGCTGAGCATGCTATTCAAGAATAACATGGCATTGACTTCAAGAGTACAAAGCTTCTGACTGAGGAGAACAATTAGTACAAGAGGCCAATAAAAGAAGCAATTGAAAGCATAAATTATTATTTGTGTAATATTGTTATCATTAAATAAATAAAAAGATTATAAATTAATATAAATAATTGGTCTCTGATTGCATCACCTCATTTTTAACAACAAGTTAGTAGAAATTCATCCTTAGTGCCGTGTGGTTCTAATCTTCGGTGGTGTGTGGTGGATATTGTTTCAATGCTCTGGGTGAGATGCCCTATAGACTGTTTGAGCTGGTGAGATGTCATGCTCTGGGTGAGATGCCCTATAAACTATTTGAGCTGGTGAGATGCCATGCTCTGGGTGAGATGCCCTATAAACTATTTGAGCTGGTGAGATGCCATGCTCTGGGTGAGATGCCCTATAAACTGTTTGAGCTGGTGAGATGCCATGCTCTGGGTGAGATGCCCTATAAACTGTTTGAGCTGGTGAGATGCCATGCTCTGGGTGAGATGCCCTATAGACTGTTTGAGCTGGTGAGATGCCATGCTCTGGGTGAGATGCCCTATAAACTATTTGAGCTGGTGAGATGCCATGCTCTGGGTGAGATGCCCTATAGACTGTTTGAGCTGGTGAGATGCCATGCTCTGGGTGAGATGCCTTATATTATGACTACGACGCGATTTGACAAACCGATCTGTATATAAATAATGGTTTCAGCGATAGAATGATTACGCACATTAAGGGGAGATACCGGGAATGACGGTATTGCAATAATGTCGAATTACACAACTTAGGTAATATTTCTAATTAACAAACTGTACATAATAATTATCGTATTGTGATATGATATTCATGTAGGACGAAGGCTGATATAAAATGACTGATGTTGAATATTCTAATTTAGTTGTTTACTGGCTACTGTAAAGTGTAAGTCCAATTCAAATTTCAGGTACAATCTTACATTTCAGAAGTGGGATCAGTGTTCACGTGCTGTACGCATAATACTGCGGCTTTTATCGGACTCTAGTATGGAACATACACTTTCGAAAACAAGGAGTCGCCGTCGGGTGCGATCGCCTAGAAGCAGGCGCAAAAGTTCGAGCAGCTCATCTCCTACTGAAGCGAATCGGCGTAGGGATAAACGTCGCCGTTCTCGGTCGCGCTCGAACCCAAGAAGTGAAAGCCAACTAAATGAGCTGGCCACTATTGTGACCAGTCTTGCAAAAGTTATTAAAAGCCAATCGGAGGCTAATAAAGCGCAACCATCGACATCACAGGGTTTCCGGGGCGATGCTGTTCCACCCTTCTCGCCTGAAGATCCGAGTCAAGATATTACTAAATGGATCAAGAAAGTCGATGAACTAAAATATATTTTTGGCTGGTCAGAGGAAACTACTATATACTATGCCCTGGGAAGACTTAGGGGCTTAGCATCTACTTGGTATAATGGATTAATATCTGTTAATTATGATTGGGAGACATGGAAATCGATGCTGAGTCAAGCGTTTCCGTGTCAGAGAGACTATTGTTCGCAGCTAGAGGACATGCTGCGCCGTAAGAAACATCCAGAAGAAAGTATGGCGAAATTTTATTACGAAAAGAGCGCCATGGTAAGTGCATGCAATATCAAAGGAAAAGAAGCCGTGTCCTGCATAATTGGAGGGCTGCTGGATGAAAATCTACGATCTATAGCCAAAGCTGGTGATTACGCAACTCCTGAAGCTTTATTCGAACTTCTGAGGACATGCAAAGAACGTTCAACTTTCAAATATCACCCACGTTTACACAGAGGATCGCATGATAGACCTTTTTATCGAAAAGGACAACCCTCTCACAGACCGGTCCAACAACATCAGGAACAACGACGTGGCCCAACGAATCAAATTTGTTTCAAATGCAGGGAGCCTGGTCACTATGCCATGTCATGCCCTAAGCGTGGAGGAACGGAAGGAAAACCTATTCAAAAGAAAGTTCATGGTACCACACTTGTTACCAAATCAACCCAATCAAACGCAAACGAGAAGTATTTCGTAAACGCTACAATAAATGGACAATCAGTGAGAGGTTACGTAGACTTTGGGAGTACTTGCGTCATCATTACGTTGGAGCAATCTCGTAAACTCAATCTAAAAATTGATCCAGATAGTAAAAAGATAATACGAGGATATGGGCATGGCCAAGTAGAGACTTTGGGGAAAACATCTTTCAATTTGAAAGTAGATGATGCAAGTGTTCTTGTTGACGCCGACGTGGTAAAAACAAGCGACCAAAGCATACCACGTTTGATTGGACAGCCCTTCACGGAAAACAAGAATATAGTGGTACATAAAGACTATCAGAAGCTCACAATAAAGGAAATAGATCAAGAAGTAATCTCAGATGAGAAAGAGACAAATTTTGTACCGGTCATATGGGCGAAAAACGCCACAGTGATACCGCCAAATCATCTAGGACATGTACCTGTGAATCTAAAGGAGAAATATGATGGTGACATTTATGTTCCTGCTAAAGTATATGATCGGGGAGAACAAACATACTGCATACCAGAAATTGTATTACGAATGAGCGTTGATGGAAACAGCTCTCCTGTAATTCCAGTAATGAATATATCTGATCAAGAACTCGTATTTAAAGCAAATCGAATGATCACCAAAGGTTGGATATGCGAAGAGTCGAAAGAAGATATCGTATCATCGCCTGATGTTCTTCATGTAGAAGAACAGAACCTAGAACCACTAAATACGAGCGAAATAATTGTGGGACCGATCTCATCCGAAAAATGGAACAAATTGATACAACTTCTAAATAAGTACAGGAAGTGCTTCGCTCTAAGACCCAATGAATTGGGGGCAGCAAAATCAGGAGAAATGAAAATAACACTATCAGATAATACGCCAATTAGATACCGGCCGTACCGTATGTCTGCGGCGGAAAGGGAGAAAGTACGCAGCATAACACAGGAATTGTTGGAAACTAACATAATTCGGGAGTCTCAGTCTCCATATGCATCGCCAGTTCTATTAGTGAAGAAAAAAGATGGTGAAGATCGCATGTGCGTTGATTATAGGAGGTTGAACAGCCGTACGGTCAAGGAGCACTACCCGCTTCCACGTATCGATGACCAGATCGATCGACTACATAACTGTAAGTACTTTACTTGTTTAGATTTACGAAGCGGATATCATCAGATCCCAGTAGCTGAAGAAAGTCGATATTTAACATCATTTGTCACCCCGGATGGACAGTATGAATACAACAGGATGCCATTTGGTCTAGTAAACGCACCAAGCGTTTTTCAACGACAAATGCATAAAATGTTAGGCACTCTACGCTACGATAGCGTGGCAGCTTACCTGGATGACATTCTCATCCCCAGTTCCACAGTGAAGGATGGACTAAAACTATTAGAAGAAGTGCTTAAAGTATTACTTGAAGAAGGACTCACTCTTAAGTTGGAAAAATGTACTTTCCTTACCACATCCGTAAATTACTTAGGATTTGAAATCAACCAACAGGGAGTTAAACCAGGAATGCGCAAAACGAGAGCAATACACGAGTTTCCTACACCATGTGATGTTCACAAAGTGAGACAATTTTTAGGCTTGACAACATACTTTCGGCAGTTTGTACCGAATTTCGCACAAATAGCTCAACCTTTACATCTGTTGACGAAGAAAACACAGCAATGGAAATGGAACATAGAACAAGCAGACGCATTTCAAAAACTGAAAGATATCTTATCGGACCGACCTGTTCTAGCAATCTATAACCCTAACGCTACAACAAAAGTTCACACCGATGCGAGCAAGCACGGTGTCGCCGGAATTTTACTACAAAAAGACAACAACGAGAAATTACACCCGGTTGCGTATTATAGTCGGCAGACTTCTTGTGCAGAGCAAAAATACCATTCGTACGAGTTGGAGGTCCTAGCAGTCGTAAACTCTTTGAGGAAATTTAGAGTGTATCTCCATGGCCGAAAATTCATACTCATTACAGATTGTAACGCTATCAAAACGTCACATACAAAACGCGACTTGAATCCACGAATTGCACGATGGTGGTTGCAACTTGCAGAGTTTGATTTTGACATACAATACCGCCCTGGACAACGTATGGCTCACGTTGACGCACTGAGCCGAAATCCATCAGCATCAGAGACTGGTCCGTCAGATGTAGTCGCCATGCACGTCACTGACTCAGATTGGCTGCTAGCAGGACAATTAGCAGACTTAGAATTATACAGTATTCATGAAATACTAAAACGTCAACCGGAGCTTCAAAAAGAAAGAAAAATACATGATGATTACAAAATCAAAGATGGCAAAATATTTCGAAAAACAGCTCAAGGATATCGTCTTGTCATCCCGCGCGGTATGAGACATGAGATTGTGAGGACTGCTCATGACGAACTAGGTCATTTTGCGAGCGAGAAAACTTTACACAAGCTGAACGAAAACTACTGGTTTGACGGAATGAAGGCCTATGTTGACCGCTATATCTCATGTTGCATTCAGTGTTTATATAACAAGAAGCCTTCCGGACCAAAGCAAGGGTTCTTACACCCAATATACAAAATTGGAGTACCTTTCCATACGATACACATTGATCATTTGGGTCCATTCGTCAAAAGTCAGCATAAGAACTCATACCTAATAGTTGTGATCGATGCTTTCACCAAATAATTGTTGATGAAAGCTGTGAAGACAACTACAACCAAAGACGTAATCAAGCTTTTGCATGAAATTATTACTAATTACGGAACACCAATAAGAATTATATCAGACCGTGGCACTGCATTTACGGCTCATAAATTTAAAGAGTTCTGTGCCAATCTTGGCATAAAACATGTTCTAAATGCCGTCGCGACACCACGCGCTAACGGTCAATGTGAACGCTATCACCGAACTGTAGTCTCAGCTTTTAAGACAAGTACTAACGATGAGAACTCATGGGACACATTAGTACCTAAAATTCAATTCGCGGTGAATAACACTGTCAACAAGGCGATAGGCAAAACAGCAAGTGAGCTGCTGTATGGCTACAAGCCAAGAGCGCCCGCGGACGCACAAATCACAGCAGAATTAGATATTGTGACATCAGGCGATGTCACATCTTTACGCGAGCAAGCCCTTCAGAGAATTATCGCAGCTCAAAATACTCAAAAATTACTCTTCGACCAAAAACGCACGACGGCAAAAACGTACAAAGCCGGAGACTTAGTGCTTATCGAAAAGGCGAATACTGCAACGGGAACTAGCCAAAAATTATTACCGCCATACGCTGGTCCATTTATCGTCAATGCTATATTACCAAATGATCGATACGAGGTTATCGATATGCCGGGTTCTGTGAGAAGTCAACGCGCCAAATACAAGAACGTTGTCGCGGTTGATAAAATGCGCCCGTGGATACCCAATAATGGTTTGTCTGATGACGATTTAGAATAAATGCCTTACATACTTTCCTCGAGGGCGAGGAATCTGCAGGATGGCCGAATGAAAGCATAAATTATTATTTGTGTAATATTGTTATCATTAAATAAATAAAAAGATTATAAATTAATATAAATAATTGGTCTCTGATTGCATCACCTCATTTTTAACAACAAGTTAGTAGAAATTCATCCTTAGTGCCGTGTGGTTCTAATCTTCGGTGGTGTGTGGTGGATATTGTTTTAATGCTCTGGGTGAGATGCCCTATAGACTGTTTGAGCTGGTGAGATGTCATGCTCTGGGTGAGATGCCCTATAAACTATTTGAGCTGGTGAGATGCCATGCTCTGGGTGAGATGCCCTATAAACTATTTGAGCTGGTGAGATGCCATGCTCTGGGTGAGATGCCCTATAAACTGTTTGAGCTGGTGAGATGCCATGCTCTGGGTGAGATGCCCTATAAACTGTTTGAGCTGGTGAGATGCCATGCTCTGGGTGAGATGCCCTATAGACTGTTTGAGCTGGTGAGATGCCATGCTCTGGGTGAGATGCCCTATAAACTATTTGAGCTGGTGAGATGCCATGCTCTGGGTGAGATGCCCTATAGACTGTTTGAGCTGGTGAGATGCCATGCTCTGGGTGAGATGCCTTATATTATGACTACGACGCGATTTGACAAACCGATCTGTATATAAATAATGGTTTCAGCGATAGAATGATTACGCACATTAAGGGGAGATACCGGGAATGACGGTATTGCAATAATGTCGAATTACACAACTTAGGTAATATTTCTAATTAACAAACTGTACATAATAATTATCGTATTGTGATATGATATTCATGTAGGACGAAGGCTGATATAAAATGACTGATGTTGAATATTCTAATTTAGTTGTTTACTGGCTACTGTAAAGTGTAAGTCCAATTCAAATTTCAGGTACAATCTTACATTTCAGAAGTGGGATCAGTGTTCACGTGCTGTACGCATCATACTGCGGCTTTTATCGGACTCTAGTATGGAACATACACTTTCGAAAACAAGGAGTCGCCGTCGGGTGCGATCGCCTAGAAGCAGGCGCAAAAGTTCGAGCAGCTCATCTCCTATTGAAGCGAATCGGCGTAGGGATAAACGTCGCCGTTCTCGGTCGCGCTCGAATCCAAGAAGTGAAAGCCAACTAAATGAGCTGGCCACTATTGTGACCAGTCTTGCAAAAGTTATTAAAAGCCAATCGGAGGCTAATAAAGCGCAACCATCGACATTACAAGGTTTCCGGGGCGATGCTGTTCCACCCTTCTCGCTTGAAGATCCGAGTCAATATATTACTGAATGGATCAAGAAAGTCGATGAATTAAAATATATTTTTGGCTGGTCAGAGGAAACTACTATATACTATGCCCTGGGAAGACTTAGGGGCTTAGCATCTACTTGGTATAATGGATTAATATTAGTTAATAATGATTGGGAGACATGGAAATCGATGCTAAGTCAAGCGTTTCCGTGTCAGAGAGACTATTGTTCGCAGCTAGAGGACATGCTGCGCCGTAAGAAACATCCGGAAGAAAGTATGGCGAAATTTTATTACGAAAAGAGCGCCATGGTAAGTGCATGCAATATCAAAGGAAAAGAAGCCGTGTCCTGCATAATTGGAGGGCTGCTGGATGAAAATCTACGATCTATAGCCAAAGCTGGTGATTACGCAACTCCTGAAGCTTTATTCGAACTTCTGAGGACATGCAAAGAACGTTCAACTTTCAAATATCACCCACGTTTACACAGAAGATCGCATGATAGACCTTTTTATCGAAAAGGACAACCCTCTCACAGACCGGTCCAACATCAGGAACAACGACGCGGCCCAACGAATCAAATTTGTTTCAAATGCAGGGAGCCTGGTCACTATGCCATGTCATGCCCTAAGCGTGGAGGAACGGAAGGAAAACCTATACAAAAGAAAGTTCATGGTACCACACTTGTTACCAAATCAACCCTATCAAACGCAAACGAGAAGTATTTCGTAAACGCTACAATAAATGGACAATCAGTGAGAGGTTACGTAGACTTTGGGAGTACTTGCGTCATCATTACGTTGGAGCAATCTCGTAAACTCAATCTAAAAATTGATCCAGATAGTAAAAAGATAATACGAGGATATGGGCATGGCCAAGTAGAGACTTTGGGGAAAACATCTTTCAATTTGAAAGTAGATGATGCAAGTGTTCTTGTTGACGCCGACGTGGTAAAAACAAGCGACCAAAGCATACCACTATTGATTGGACAGCCCTTCACGGAAAACAAGAATATAGTGGTACATAAAGACTATCAGAAGCTCACAATAAAGGAAATAGATCAAGAAGTAATCTCAGATGAGAAAGAGACAAATTTTGTACCGGTCATATGGGCGAAAAACGCCACAGTGATACCGCCAAATCATCTAGGACATGTACCTGTGAATCTAAAGGAGAAATATGATGGTGACATTTATGTTCCTGCTAAAGTATATGATCGGGGAGAACAAACATACTGCATACCAGAAATTGTATTACGAATGAGCGTTGATGGAAACAGCTCTCCTGTAATTCCAGTAATGAATATATCTGATCAAGAACTCGTATTTAAAGCAAATCGAATGATCACCAAAGGTTGGATATGCGAAGAGTCGAAAGAAGATATCGTATCATCGCCTGATGTTCTTCATGTAGAAGAACAGAACCTAGAACCACTAAATACGAGCGAAATAATTGTGGGACCGATCTCATCCGAAAAATGGAACAAATTGATACAACTTCTAAATAAGTACAGGAAGTGCTTCGCTCTAAGACCCAATGAATTGGGGGCAGCAAAATCAGGAGAAATGAAAATAACACTATCAGATAATACGCCAATTAGATACCGGCCGTACCGTATGTCTGCGGCGGAAAGGGAGAAAGTACGCAGCATAACACAGGAATTGTTGGAAACTAACATAATTCGGGAGTCTCAGTCTCCATATGCATCGCCAGTTCTATTAGTGAAGAAAAAAGATGGCGAAGATCGCATGTGCGTTGATTATAGGAGGTTGAACAGCCGTACGGTCAAGGAGCACTACCCGCTTCCACGTATCGATGACCAGATCGATCGACTACATAACTGTAAGTACTTTACTTGTTTAGATTTACGAAGCGGATATCATCAGATTCCAGTAGCTGAAGAAAGTCGATATTTAACATCATTTGTCACCCCGGATGGACAGTATGAATACAACAGGATGCCATTTGGTCTAGTAAACGCACCAAGCGTTTTTCAACGACAAATGCATAAAATGTTAGGCACTCTACGCTACGATAGCGTGGCAGCTTACCTGGATGACATTCTCATCCCCAGTTCCACAGTGAAGGATGGACTAAAACTATTAGAAGAAGTGCTTAAAGTATTACTTGAAGAAGGACTCACTCTTAAGTTGGAAAAATGTACTTTCCTTACCACATCCGTAAATTACTTAGGATTTGAAATCAACCAACAGGGAGTTGAACCAGGAATGCGCAAAACGAGAGCAATACACGAGTTTCCTACACCATGTGATGTTCACAAAGTGAGACAATTTTTAGGCTTGACAACATACTTTCGGCAGTTTGTACCGAATTTCGCACAAATAGCTCAACCTTTACATCTGTTGACGAAGAAAACACAGCAATGGAAATGGAACATAGAACAAGCAGACGCATTTCAAAAACTGAAAGATATCTTATCGGACCGACCTGTTCTAGCAATCTATAACCCTAACGCTACAACAAAAGTTCACACCGATGCGAGCAAGCACGGTGTCGCCGGAATTTTACTACAAAAAGACAACAACGAGAAATTACACCCGGTTGCGTATTATAGTCGGCAGACTTCTTGTGCAGAGCAAAAATACCATTCGTACGAGTTGGAGGTCCTAGCAGTCGTAAACTCTTTGAGGAAATTTAGAGTGTATCTCCATGGCCGAAAATTCATACTCATTACAGATTGTAACGCTATCAAAACGTCACATACAAAACGCGACTTGAATCCACGAATTGCACGATGGTGGTTGCAACTTGCAGAGTTTGATTTTGACATACAATACCGCCCTGGACAACGTATGGCTCACGTTGACGCACTGAGCCGAAATCCATCAGCATCAGAGACTGGTCCGTCAGATGTAGTCGCCATGCACGTCACTGACTCAGATTGGCTGCTAGCAGGACAATTAGCAGACTTAGAATTATACAGTATTCATGAAATACTAAAACGTCAACCGGAGCTTCAAAAAGAAAGAAAAATACGTGATGATTACAAAATCAAAGATGGCAAAATATTTCGAAAAACAGCTCAAGGATATCGTCTTGTCATCCCGCGCGGTATGAGACATGAGATTGTGAGGACTGCTCATGACGAACTAGGTCATTTTGCGAGCGAGAAAACTTTACACAAGCTGAACGAAAACTACTGGTTTGACGGAATGAAGGCCTATGTTGACCGCTATATCTCATGTTGCATTCAGTGTTTATATAACAAGAAGCCTTCCGGACCAAAGCAAGGGTTCTTACACCCAATATACAAAATTGGAGTACCTTTCCATACGATACACATTGATCATTTGGGTCCATTCGTCAAAAGTCAGCATAAGAACTCATACCTAATAGTTGTGATCGATGCTTTCACCAAATAATTGTTGATGAAAGCTGTGAAGACAACTACAACCAAAGACGTAATCAAGCTTTTGCATGAAATTATTACTAATTACGGAACACCAATAAGAATTATATCAGACCGTGGCACTGCATTTACGGCTCATAAATTTAAAGAGTTCTGTGCCAATCTTGGCATAAAACATGTTCTAAATGCCGTCGCGACACCACGCGCTAACGGTCAATGTGAACGCTATCACCGAACTGTAGTCTCAGCTTTTAAGACAAGTACTAACGATGAGAACTCATGGGACACATTAGTACCTAAAATTCAATTCGCGGTGAATAACACTGTCAACAAGGCGATAGGCAAAACAGCAAGTGAGCTGCTGTATGGCTACAAGCCAAGAGCGCCCGCGGACGCACAAATCACAGCAGAATTAGATATTGTGACATCAGGCGATGTCACATCTTTACGCGAGCAAGCCCTTCAGAGAATTATCGCAGCTCAAAATACTCAAAAATTACTCTTCGACCAAAAACGCACGACGGCAAAAACGTACAAAGCCGGAGACTTAGTGCTTATCGAAAAGGCGAATACTGCAACGGGAACTAGCCAAAAATTATTACCGCCATACGCTGGTCCATTTATCGTCAATGCTATATTACCAAATGATCGATACGAGGTTATCGATATGCCGGGTTCTGTGAGAAGTCAACGCGCCAAATACAAGAACGTTGTCGCGGTTGATAAAATGCGCCCGTGGATACCCAATAATGGTTTGTCTGATGACGATTTAGAATAAATGCCTTACATACTTTCCTCGAGGGCGAGGAATCTGCAGGATGGCCGAATGAAAGCATAAATTATTATTTGTGTAATATTGTTATCATTAAATAAATAAAAAGATTATAAATTAATATAAATAATTGGTCTCTGATTGCATCACCTCATTTTTAACAACAAGTTAGTAGAAATTCATCCTTAGTGCCGTGTGGTTCTAATCTTCGGTGGTGTGTGGTGGATATTGTTTTAATGCTCTGGGTGAGATGCCCTATAGACTGTTTGAGCTGGTGAGATGTCATGCTCTGGGTGAGATGCCCTATAAACTATTTGAGCTGGTGAGATGCCATGCTCTGGGTGAGATGCCCTATAAACTATTTGAGATGGTGAGATGCCATGCTCTGGGTGAGATGCCCTATAAACTGTTTGAGCTGGTGAGATGCCATGCTCTGGGTGAGATGCCCTATAAACTGTTTGAGCTGGTGAGATGCCATGCTCTGGGTGAGATGCCCTATAGACTGTTTGAGCTGGTGAGATGCCATGCTCTGGGTGAGATGCCCTATAAACTATTTGAGCTGGTGAGATGCCATGCTCTGGGTGAGATGCCCTATAGACTGTTTGAGCTGGTGAGATGCCATGCTCTGGGTGAGATGCCTTATATTATGACTACGACGCGATTTGACAAACCGATCTGTATATAAATAATGGTTTCAGCGATAGAATGATTACGCACATTAAGGGGAGATACCGGGAATGACGGTATTGCAATAATGTCGAATTACACAACTTAGGTAATATTTCTAATTAACAAACTGTACATAATAATTATCGTATTGTGATATGATATTCATGTAGGACGAAGGCTGATATAAAATGACTGATGTTGAATATTCTAATTTAGTTGTTTACTGGCTACTGTAAAGTGTGAGTCCAATTTAAATTTCAGGTACAATCTTACACAATTGAAATAAAAAAATCACCGAATGATTTAAATTTGAATTCTAGTTATGAACTCCATCAATCGTGGTTACCAGACAGTTGTTCATAATTTCATGTTATTTTTATCTACGAGTCTACTTGCAAGAGTTTTTATCACATCACCTCCTGAAGATCTTCCAGTTATGCGTCAAATCAAAAAGGGTAGAGCCAGATTGACCTAGAACCACAAAGAGTTGACATTTCCATATTTGACGTTCATTTTCATCTCCTGAAGACCTGTTAACATTGAATTATAAAGCTGAATCACAGGCAGAGCTCTGTTATCCTAGGAGTTAATACTTTAAGCTTACATAGGTACTTTTGTATATTGGTTGTCTTGACAATTTTGTTTATTTATTTATTATATATTTATATAATTGGAAAAGGCAGCACATTGCTGTTGGACATATTTACTAAAGATGGGTTTTCTTATATTATCTTCTTCTATCTAATTGTATCTATTATTGATTATTGATTGCATCCGTTTTCGCACCTGCATTTCAATACAAGGTGAATTTGCATACCACATGTTATTCATACAAAAAATATTCCAAACATATGTTCAATAAAAATGTGATATGGAGTACTTTAGATTCGTACCTTTTTTTTTTACTCCGAATAATCAATTCTGGGATGCAATATTCCAAATAACCTCTCCCAGTAAGATGATTTTTCAAATCCTTGCTGTAGCTTCCTGTAATCAGATTAGTTTTGTTCTCTTCTTTTTCCTCATGACCCTACAGAGCAAGTAGCTGACAAACTGTGAATTTATATTACGTAGCATGAAATTGGATTTTCTTGAGAACTGAAATTTAGAGAAAATTCAAGCAGAGGAAGCAGTTGAAATATGAATATTCAAAATACAAGCTACATATAATCGGAGTGAATTCAGTGGTTATGCTTCTTGGATTTTTTGGAATGAATATATTCATGAAAAAATGTGATTGGGTCGAGTGCTATTTGAAACAGTATTGAATCTGCATACCACGTGTTATTCATTCAGAAAATATTCTAGAATTGTGTTAGATATAAATGTGATATGAGAAATTTCCAATTTGTATTCTATCTTTTTGATTCAAATAATCAAATCTGGGATGGAATATTGAAATAACTTTTGCCTGATCAAATAATTTTCGAATCATCACTGCAGTTTTCTGTAATCAGAGTAATCTAGCTCACTTCTTGTTCCTTATGACACTGCCGAGCAAGAAGTCGACAAACAGTTAATGAATGTTGCATAGCATGAAGTTGAGTTTGCTAAGGAACTAAGATTTAAAGGAAATTGAAGCGAAGGAAACAGTCGAAATATTATTATTATGCTGGGGCCACACTTATGTCTGATGACGTTAAGTAAGGCGTTATGTGACAATTGATATATTGTCATTGACAATGTGTTTATTATTGAATAACGCCTCAATTGATGACATTAGATGTAAATGTGGCCCCAACATTAGAGATACAAACTACATATAGTCGGATTAAATACAGTGAATTTTTCCCGTAGCTTTCTTGGATTAGATATATTTGTGAAAAAAGATGAGATTGAATGCTATTTGAAATAGCATTCAACATATTCATCATAAAATTCATATCAATCGGGTGATATAAGTTGCATTTATACTGATATTATAAGGGAAAAATCCTTATATTTTTGTTCGTAATAAGTAAGCCCAAAAACTACTTAACAAATTGTTGGAACTTTTACACCAGTATAATTTAATATCATCATTGAGTAGCATGGGCTATGAGATACATTTTACAAGAAGTGACGCACAAGCTACATTTGTTTCTTTGAGCACAGTTCCTCCGATTGAGTTAAAACACTCTTTAGTTGTTGGTCACATTTTTCTGGAAGTTTTAATCATAGTGCCATCAACATACTATTAGTGGTGCACGGACTGTGTCCGTTCCCTTATGCATAATTAATCCGATTGGGATGAAACCCACAATAATTGTTGTTGACACGTTCGTGAGGGTTCATATCATAGTGTCATCAACATACATGTAGTGGTGCCTGAGCCGTATATATTCGTTCGCGCATGCTTGATCCGATTGAGTTCAAACCTGCTACGGTTATTTTTAGCTCGTTCATAAAGGTTCCAATTATCGTACCATCAACATACATAAATGACGCACGCGCTATATTCCTCCGTTCGCGCATCGTCTATTTGATTGAGATAGACATAACTAAAGTTGTTGTCATCACTCGCATGAAGACTCTGTCACAGAACTATTAACGTGAAGTAGGTGGCGCACGAGCTGAATTTTCGTGAGAGCTCCTGACAATATTATTCATCTGTATCAATATTATGAGGAGAAGAAGTTTGTATTCTTGTCTGTAATGATCATACCCTGAAACAATTGGACCGATCTCACATATTCTTTGCCCGGTAAAATCCACTATTATCATTTAGTGATATAGGCTCTAACTTTCTCCAATAAAAAATAAATTCTCACTGAAAATCCATTATTATTATACAACATGTACAGAAATTACACCCCAATTTCCTTATATTGTCTGCGGTGCAGTTTAATCTTCAATTTATTCTTTAAAATGCTGACGACACCATCTATACATAGATCTACCCACTAACCAGTAAATTTTTACAGTCGAGGCAAGGGCTCCTATAGCATCAAATATGTAGTATTATTTCTGATCATTATCTCATACTATCAAACTAAGCTATAGAAATACCAACAAAAATATTGAATAATAATTAAATTCCACCCGTCTGGATCCGACACGGGCTGCTAGTATGTAATATGAAATAATCACTGAAATGTTTTGAGAAGCAACAATATGCTTGACTAATCATAACAGTTCGGAATACGCGCCATCTAGCGGCAGCGGGAATAAACTCTTGGATGAGAGATATGGTAACGGAAATAATGTCAGTTTTGATTTGAGAACATCGCGTGGAAACATGGAATAAAAATTTTCACAAGAAGTTAAATCAATTGATTTCCCAAATTTTCTATCGTTTTCTGAATAATGTATCATAAGATGAAGATTTTGAAATGCCAATTGCAACTATTGTGAGGAAATCAAGGGATATTGAACGCGAAAGCAATTTGTATCTATATGAACATAGGGGATACTTGCCCTAAAGAGGATACACCAATGATATTGAATCGTCTCCTAAAAAATCATTTCACGAATACTGTGAAGGCTGAAAATTAACGATCTTGTTCCAATTGCAAATGGAATTAATTTCTCTTAGAAAAAATCTTCGAATTTTAAGATTTCCAGGAGATTCCTGATACACATTCTTTGCTGATCTCCCTACAAAATTGAACTAGAAATGCAAAGGAAAGATGTATCGACAGTAGAGAATAAAGATTAACAGAAATTGGAAAAAGAGAGCTTCTTGCTCACTTCACAATCGTTGGGAACCACAAAAACACTACGCTGCAAATAATGTGTCTCTTGAATTTCGCGCATTACACAATTATTCCCATCTTACTGAGCAGCTCTGGGGATTATGATTACGTGCACAACACGCTTGCGTGTTGGATAAACCTAGCGTACAGCCTACGCCAAATTTGCAATATCAACAGTTGCTCTCGGGTTTCATTTTAATCTGTAAAGACTATCTTTTGACATCATCCTACAGACTCTTGGCACATGTATCACCTATCGGACAACTAGAGAAGTGATCCAACGTCACCATGGTTAAAGACAGTCTTCTAGAAATAAGAGACAGAGTCAAGTCAGTTCCCTTAACTTGATGTCAGATTTGATGTACGTGTGTCATAAAATAGTAACAATAGAATAGAATAAAATCATACTATTATAATTATTGATAAATCAGCAGTGATCAAACATGAATCGAATCGGACTTCAAACACTGTTCTTAATTAACTGCTAGCATAAAGAGATTAATCATATTGTTTACACCAACATACGATATTCTAGTTCCTACAAATGTAACTATGACATAACAATATTGACATTGAGACTGCGATCTGTCTTCAAGCTGTCTGTATGAATTGGAATAAGACTCCTGGAGGCTCGAGCCATGAGTATTCGAGAAAATAAAGAGGTGATAGTTCTATGCAATAAATGTGTGAACTTAAGCATTATGGCAAGGTCAAGGCTATATATTTCAAGTCAAGAATCGCTGAGTTATAATAAATATTTCTCGAATTCCGCAATGCTAGTACGCTACACTATATGTCTCCTACGATTCTCAATATAAATTCATAAACTGAATTCAGGATACGAAAGCATTGATGGTTGATCTAAGATGCCCAAGTGCTCAGTTTACGCATTGTCTGCAATGTGATGAACACCAGTTTTAGAGATGGATGAAGAAAAACCAAATTTTCAAATGAGGTTATGTTATTGACTGTGAATAACGAGCTATATGGTTTAAAGTATTAAAATTTATAAAGCAACTGTATTAATTCTGTATTCCTATGGCCCAGTTCAGCCTAATCTGATATAGCTTTAAACGAAATTGGATGAGATAGAGGAATATAGCCAGGAATCTGATAGGAGTAGATTCATGCAACGTATTTCCAGTGAGAATAAATTGTAAAATGATAATATTCTCTTCCATTATGTCGATTATTTATTTGTGAGATAAAAAGTGTTGTGCTACTATCGAGATTCGTCCTGTTGCACAATTTTATCACATAAAATCTGCTGCGGCCATACAGTACATTCCTAACCAAAAATTTAATGGCCGGTTTCATCGCTGTCTGATGAATTTTGTGTAATTTTCGAAGTGACATTTGTCATTGTTGCAATCACGAATGGCGGTTATATTCAAGACTTTACATGAAATAGGTATTTTCAAAAATGAGGGATTCTTTTCTAGATTCTCAAGCTCTTCGTTCCATTGGAATATACAGTTTTGACATTTGATCACCATGAGTAAATTTCAAGATGGAAACGTGAATTCCACTGATTATTCATTCTGTATTTCGACTAAGCCTCTCTCATCGAGCGCTTTAGATTGATACTGTAGTATTGTAAACGTACCTTTATGTACGATTCAGAGGAATGAGAATTGGATGATGATGCGCATGACAGGTAGTAGAGTTGTAGCTGCCAGAGAAGGCGTTGGATGAAAACAAGTGTGAAACTACGTTGTGGAGTTTTATCTAGAGACAGACACTACATTTGACGATGAGGAAATATAGAGACGACTCCAACGGCAAATTTTCCGACATTTAATCCGAACGAGGAACAAGGTAGTGTGTCGATGCGATGAGAACGTTGGATCAGGGGCCTCGAGCTGTTGTTCGTTGCAAAAGGTATCACTAGCGATAAGAAAAGCGACGACACCTTACTATAGCGGTTTTGACCTGCAGGACGTATTCTACTCAATTCTAAACGCTGAAGTAGTGGAAGAAGGAGAAAACGTGTATCAAAAAACTGTGTTGACGGACTTTTTCAAACCACGTGTGAACAAAACGTTCAAGCGTCATGTTCTTCGCTCGTTGGTGCAAAAAGACGGGGGGGACAATTATTTATTTCATTGCGCGTCTGAGGTGCCAGGCGAAAAAGTGTGCCTTCGCTGCAGAGGATGATGAAATCCGAGATCAAATCGTCGAACGATGCCAATCGGCGGAGCTGAAAAGGCGCATTCTGGATATAGGTAACATTCAGCTGACCGAGGTAATTGACATTGCAATGGCATTGGAGTCAACAACGTCACAGATGAGAGAAATGGAAACCGTGCAGGTAACTCAAGTGGCGACAAAGATGAAACTGCGGAAATATAGCCAGCCAAAAAGAGAAGGGCAGAGGGACAACAAGATGGAGGTTCGCTGCTATCGATGTGGATACGAAGGCCACGTCTCTGCAGACTCAAAATGTCCAGCGAAGGGAAAGACGTGCAACAAGTGTCAGGGTGCAGACCATTCCGCAAGCGTATGTAAATCAAAGAAGAGAAACATGGGCAAGCCGAAAAAGAGGGAAGGAAACAACGGATCTATACATGTGGACACCGTGGAAGATACCAGCCAAGATAAATACGCGTTCAGCATCAACGAGGTGCACCAGGTGAACTCTATCGATGGAAGATTGGTGCGTTGTGAAATCGGAAGTATTTATATAAATTTCCTTGTCGATTCGGGAGCAGAATGTAATTTGATTGATTAAAAAAACTCAAGAATATTGTGAGAGTAAAAAATTGTTCGAAAATCGCGAGAATTACGGGAAAGAAAGATTTATTCGTATGCTCAAACAAAACCGTTGGAATTATGTGGTGAATTTGACTGTGCAGTCTCTGTAGGTGGTGTTGAATACAATGATAGATTTGCAGTTATAAAAGATGAAGGTCGATCATTGCTAGGCAATAAAACAGCAAAAAACTTGAATGTTAGAATAATCAGGACTGGGATGCCAAAAGAATACGTCAACTATGTGAGAATATGCGTCGTGCATATTTACCCCAGTAAATTCCCGTTTCCTCGGTAAATTCTTGTTGGCAAGCGATTTACCGCGATAAATTCTATTTATCCCAGAGAAACAATACACAGTTCTAATATGAACAATCAGCTCTCGGGAATGTCAAAATTTAATCGTTTTGGAAATGCATTTTCCGCCGAAAGTAATGAAATTGAAAACAAAAAGTATGAAAATACAAGAGTATATAGAGACAATTTAGTGCATTTTCCAATAAAAAAGGCTAGAAGTCGCAACTAACATCATTTAAAAGGTACTGATTGTAGCAATATCATTCGAGAAATATTCTCAACAAATACCACTCGCGACTTCAATTTTATCATAAATTTTTCTTTTAAACATTGATTACGTTCAAGCAACATCCTCCGAGTCATCTGCTTAGAAGAAATCGTTCGAGCTACGCTCTCGTGATTCATTCGGACAGACGCCTCTTACGATATTGCTAGGTAATCAATGTTTGCAAGAAAAATTTATTGATAAAACACAGTCCCATGTGATATTAAATACGATTATTTCACTCATGTCAATTATACTGACAAATTTTGCATAGCCACAATAGCAATTACAATAACAAATTCCTTGCCAACGGGAATTTACCTCGGTAAATTCATGTTATCTCGGTAAATTCCCGTTGGCAAGCGATTAATCATGATAAATTGCCTTTGTCATGGAGAAATAATACACAGTTCTAGTATAAATCAGCAATCAGTTTTCGGGGATGTCAAAATTTTATCGTTTTGGAAATGCATTTTTCGCCGAAAGTAATGAAGTTGGTAACAAAATGTCAAAAAATACAAGATTATATGGAGACAATCCAGTGCATTTTTCAATAAAAGAGGTTATCAGCTGTAACTAATATTATTTATTAGGTACTTATAGTAGCAATTTCATTCGAGAAATATTCTCCACAAATCCCACTCGCGACTTTAATTTTATCATAATTTTTTCTTCTATACATTGATTACCTTTAAGCAACATCCCTCGAGTCATCTGCCCAGATGACTCTCACGATGTTGCTAGGTAATCAATGTCTTCAAGAAAAGTTTATTGATTAAATTACATATTATATACGAAAATTACGAACTAAATCACCGGATTTGAGAGGAAAAATAATGCTAGTCGAAGATATCAGAGAAAAAGATGTGTGAAACAAGTTACGTGGAGAAGATCACTCTGATAGGATCCATAGGGTTAGAGAAAATGTATTGAAAGTTGGTGATCCAGTTTTACTCCAACAACCGGAAACGGACAAACTGAGTGCAGAATACGGTAATCAAAAGTATACAGTTTGTGACAAAAATGGTAACATGGTCACTATTAAACCTGAAAGCACTAATAGAACTGGCGATACGAGACACTAGGTATTAATTATTGGAAATATCAATCGATAAATTAACGGACAATGTACTAGATCCGGGCGGAAAATTCGTATACCCGCTAGATTCAAAGATTAGAATAGTTTCAAGATTGTCTTCTTGAATAAAATGAAAATTGATTGTTTTTACTTACTTGTACAAAGTACAAGGAAGAATTGTGGAACCAAGAAAATTCACATATCGAGATTTTGATAAATATATCCGTTTTGAGCATCCATGAATCCATTTTTACTATTTTTAGCTTGATGTCGGTACGTATGTTCGTGCGTGCGTGCGTTCGTTCGTAACTCGCAGATCTTGTAATTGCTTGAACGTATAATGCTGAAATTTTGTATTCAAGACTGGTATGGGGTCTTGTTGTGCACTTTGCATTATGGTCCCAATCGTCTGTACCGGAAGTGCATCTTACTTGAGACTTTTTTCGAATTTTTCCAATAAATCCAGAATGATCAACCGTAGGATGTTGAAATTTAGTATTTGAGCTTGACGTTATATCAGAATGGCCATCTGCTATTTTTGTATGAATCGGCCAAGTCAGAAGTGCACTTTACTTCTTTTCGAACTTTTTGCATAAATCTAGAATGATTAGCCATAGCAAATTGAACTTTTGTATGAGGCTCTTTTATAACATCTTATTGTACATCTTGCATTATGATTGCGATCGGCTAAACTAGAAGTGCACTTTACTGGAACTTTTTTAATTCTACTGGAATTTAGCATTTGAAATTGCTGCAGCGTATTAATAGTCATCTTTAATTTTTGTAACAATCGGCTGAGCTGGAAGTGCACTTTATAAAACAGACTTTTTGAATTTTCCGCATAAATTCTGAGCAATTAGTCGTAGAATACTCCAGTTTTTAATATCTAGTTGTACACCTTGCATTAGGGTTGCTATCGACTGAGCCGATAGAGCACTTTATTCGGAACATTTTTTGAATTTTCCGCATAAATCCAAAACGATTGAACAAAGGTTGTTAGAACTTAGTATTTAGGGCGACTATACCATCTAGATGCTCATATCCTATTTTTATCAAGATCCACCAAGTTAGAAGTGGACTTTACTTGACAGTCTTCTGGAATTTTTCGCATAAATTCGGAACGATCAGGTGTAGAATATTGAAACTTGGTATTTCAGTCTGCTGTAGCATCTGAATAATTGCATACTATTTTCAAAACAATAGACTGAACCGGAAGTGCGTTTCAGAAGAAATTTATTTTCTAATTTTGTGCATAAATTCAGATCTGCTGGTATAGTCCAGTCAAAATAGACATTCACCCTTGCTTAAATTCCCAAGAAGCTGAAAATTGACGTGAATGTGAGAAATATCATTATAATGAAGTTGTAGAAAGTCCCCAACGATCCCGTGTGTGCAAAAAATTTTATGCGAGGTCAAAGTTCGCAGAAATGGTTTTTTCGAACTTTTCAACGGAACGATCAGTTTTATGATATAAAAAGCTTTGATACAAATTGTAGATCTTTCAATTCTTCACAAAAAAAGTTTCTACCCCTTTACTCCTAAGATCCACTATTTCTGTGAAAAAGCCATTCAAAAGTTATATTCTTCATTTATGCACACGTTGCCACGCCACCTATAAGGTAGAGTACTTGGCGCGCATTTTTCAATGTGGTTTGCCCGATAGGCTACTCTATGGTCTTCTTATTGAAATTTAATATAATATTAGGTCTTCTTATTCAACTTATTCTTCATCTTCATCTTCCTGAGTTGACGTAAATTGCTCAAATAGCGAGACAACAGTTTTTTCATCGTTGATATAAGGATTATCTTCTGTTGAAGATTTAATATTTGAACACGACTGACTTCGACAGCTGCTGCAGTGGTGCATGCTTGTGAACAAAGTCATCTTACCTTTTTGCAGCCGCATTTCGAATTACACTTCTTTCTGTAGCTATAAAAAACTGTATCAAGGGGCTCTTCTAGTGCAGGTGGTAGTAAAGTGTGGATTGATTCCAATACATCATTAATTAGCTTCCAACCCCATTCTTCTGGGTCCAGTTGATTACCAAGTCACACTTGAACCTGCTAATATACTTGATAAGAATGTTGATGAGCAGAAGCCAAGGTTGGAAGAAGACAAACTAATTGAACACTTTTTTATTAGGTGTATGTTTTGCAAAAGATACGGAACGTAGCTTATCTATGCAAGTAATTTAAAGTAAGTGAAAGACGGACACTGTTACGTTGACAATTAAACAGCAGACAGATGTTGCTCAAGGCCGCATGGTCACATAAAATGAAGGACTGAAAATTATTCTAAAATGGCTTTTTCTCAGAAATGGTGGGTTTTAGGAAAAAGGCGGTAGAGATTATTTTTGTAGAGAATTGAAGGATCTGCAATTTTTGTGTGAACTATTTTCATTATTAAATCAACCGTTCCGCTTAAAAACCCAGAAAACTCATTTTTGAGAAATATGACCTCGTATAAAAATTTTTGCACACATGGGATCGATGAGGACTTTTGACAACTTCATCATGATGGTATCCCTAACGTTCATGTCAATTTTCAGCTTCTTGGGAATTTATGCAAAAGTACCCCTATTTTTAAGGCTAACTTGACTGGACTAGTAGTCGTAGAGTTTTGGAAATCAGTATTTAGGGGTATTGTAGTATAAGAATAATGCCCTACTGTTTCCATAGCGACCGACTTGGCTGAAAGCGCATTCTAATTGACAGATTCTTAGAATCTTTTGGGTAAATCCAAAACGATTAATTGTGGAATGATGAGATTTTGTGTTTGATTATATATAATCAATGATATATATGATCAAATACAAAATCACATCGTATTATATATATATATATATATTATATATATATATATATATATATATATATATATATATATATATATATATATATATATATATATATATATATATATATATATATATATATATATATATATATATATATATATATATATGATGTACAAGTAAGTCACGTGATGTTCACGTCAGATTTTTTCATTTTATAATTATTTTTGTAGGAATTTTGAATATCATTTATTGTGGTTGAGGGAAGATGTAGAATTGTGAGCCTACCTTTATGTACGATTCAGAGGAACGAGAATTGGGTGATGACACGCATAACAGGTAGTAGAGCTGTAGCTGTCAGAGAAGGCACGAGAGTTCTTGGTTAAATAAATACAAGTGTAAAACTACGCTGTGAAGTTTTATCTGAAGACAGACACCACAGATACCAAACTGGACATCATTCAACTAATTTGTGAAAAAACAATTGATAATCACTTCAATCTCCTACTTTACACTTCTACTAGAATCATTCCTGCAGGATGGATTCAAATGACTTATTAAGAAAAAAAAACAATTGACGAAGAACTATTGTGATATAAGCTGAATATGAAGTAGGTGTTCTGAAAGAGCGGTAAAAAAAATAATCGTCCCAATAGGGAACTCATCTTCCAGTCAACATCTTAATTCAACCATTATTACTGCAGTTTGTGGGTATATATCTCTGCTTTCAGAGTAATGGTGCGGTTCTGGAATTTTCTACAAAATTGCAGAGCTGTAAATCTGAACAAAATCACATCATTTCTTGATGTCAAATGACATTAAATGTATTTTTCAACAAACATTGTTGCGATTTTGTTCAGATTTATAGTTCTGTAGCGTTATAGAGAATTCCAGAATCGCTACATAAATCTATTGGATTTGACTTGAAAATTAATCTTAAATAATTATGATGCGATCAAACTACATGTATGGGAGGAATATATCAAGAGAGTGCTGGATGAGGGGAAGCTGGTCACGGGAACTACAGATAAAACCAAAACAATGCAACACGAAGTGAATAGTATAAAACAAAACCCACCAGACATAAATGAGACTCGAGAAATACTGAACCAGTTGAAAAATAATAAAAGCCCAGGAATAAACGTAATTACATCAGAGATAGACAAAAATGCAGGAGACGAAGTAATCTAGTATATTATGGAAATAATAGAGGATATATGGTGGACCTGAGAGATGGAAGAAAGCACTAATAATTCAAATTTATAGAAAGGGGGACAGTTTGAAATGCGGAAATTACAAAGGTATGGCACGATTAGACATGGAGTAAAAAATTCAACAGGATGTTTGAAAAATAAGGTACAAAGCGGACAATACCCTAGGAGAATATCAAGCTGGTTTCAGACCAAACAGATCAACTACGGATCAAATATTTGCACTGAAACAAACTATAGCGAATGGTTATGAACACAATCTCAGTCTGCAAATGTTCTTTATGGATTTCAAACAAGCATATGACACAATGACACAATAAATAAATATGAACTGTATGAAGCACTCGCAGAACTAGGAATACCTGAAAAATTGATAAGAATAATCAAGATGACCCCTGAAAGAAAAAAATAAAGAATCCTGGTGGATGGAGAAACAACAGAGAGCTTCGATGTGAACAGAGGACTAAGGCAGGGAGACCCAGTATCACCCGTCCTATTCAACTTGCGCTAGAGTGGGTTATGAGGAAAAGCAGAATCTACATAAAAGGAACCATTTGTAAACTAAAACACAAATGTTCAGCGTTTGCAGACGACATAACGTTGATAACCAGAACAAAAACAGAACTAAAGAAGATATCCAAGAGCTTAGTCCAAACGGCGGAAGCAATGAGATTGAAAATAAACGAGAATAAAACCATATACATGAAGATAGAGTCGGATCATCAAGGAACACAGCAAGATTCTTTTGGAAGGTTGTAAGAGGTGAAACTTACGCATTCGAGAAAGTTAGAAACTTTGTTTACTTGGGTGTTACAGTAAAAAACAGCAATAGCGAAGAGCGGGACATTAAAACACGAATAACGAAAGACAACAGAAGTGCGGGAGCGGTGGAGAAACTATTGGAATCAAAAAGTGTGTCAAGAAGTGCAAAGAAGCGGTTGTATAGAACCATTATAAGACCAAAATTAACTAGGAGTGTGGGAGAGACAGATTCCAAGGAAAATTCATGGTGGTAAAAAAAAATGATGATGTGTGGTTGAGACGAACTAATACCGAATTCATGGAACTCTATAGTGAGCCTGGGATAGTGGAAGTGACTAAAGCACTAAGGTTACTCTCTGCGAAACTCGACTTTGGTGTCATCTCGGTTTCAACTTTTGGCTCGAGACACATTCTATGGTCTCGTGTTGATTTTTTGAAGCGAGACGAGACAAGGTCGAAACTGATCTCGAGTCTCGTGGCAACAATAAATCCGATTGACCAACACAATTCGGTTCGATAAACTGAAGAAGTACATGAAAAAATACTAAGGCGATATCGCCCAGTTATATTTAACTCATTCCGTCACGAATATCCTGTAACCATTCCAAACCAATTGTCCTCACTTCATCTGAGCCAACATCTCTACTAATATATTTGGTAGATAATGGAGTAGGACTCACAATGAGAATTTTTTCTTTCTTGTATCTTTGTTTCTTTCTAGAATTGATATAAATGTATTGAAGCTTCAAAAATGTGAATATCCTGCTAACAATATATCACAGGTCGTGGCACATCTATTGTGTCTTCTATAATGAACTCAGTTTGAGTCTCAATAACATGACTAATATTCTTTGGTAGCTCTGGGAAATATTCTGTCCCTGGTTTTGTTCAATGTACATCAAGAAATCTAAAACAAAACATAAAAGAATAATCTGATATTTTTACAATAAGAGAATATTCATGGTATATTTTTCTTGTGATATTTTAAGATCATTACTAATGTTTCTTGTTACCGTTGAATTTTTCTACCACTTTGATGTTGTACTGCACTTATGTGTGCCTCTTGTTTTCGTTTTCATTTCTTTTCTCTACCTTTTTTCAGACAAAGAATTCTGTTTATTTCATGGATATATAGAAGGATTGATTGTGAAAGGGATGTTCACACAAGTATGATGGAGCTTTAAGTAAGGGAAAAAAGGTGTTGAGTGCCAAAGTCTTCATCACACTGTTCACTGACTAAATTTCATCAAGTGTCCGGTTTTGACCATAGAGTGGTCATCTTCGAACCTCACCGGAGAGACTATCTCATGAAATAGAAAAAAGAAATTTGTGATATGAAATTTCTCAAAAGTAAAATGTATGGATAAACTTACACAATAAATTTACAAGAGACACAATCACAACAGTAGAATACAGTCCACTCACATGGAAATTGAAAAATCTGACGTGAACATCAGGTGACTTACTTGAACATCATTTGATATATACACAAATCTATCTTATAAAGTTTTGTGTCACTTCAGATGATGATTGATATAATGTGAATAATATTTTGACATGTACAATGTCAAACAAAATCAAAAAATTGACAGCAGACTATCATCGCCTACCTTATCATTTCAATTAAACTGATTGTTTTATACAGCAAATTCCGAATGTCTGTTATACATATAAACTGCACTTATAGCTCAGCCGATTGATACAAAAATAGTAGATAACTGTCTTGAAGCTGGTAATCATAATAATAATAATTAATTGTTTCAAGCATAAGCTTCATACAATGTGATTGGCATAATTCAAAATAACTTGTTATACATGTAGTAAAGGAAATATTCATATCTATTGTACTGAAACTACACATTTCGTTTCTATTTAGTGACTAGAGTGAACTACTAAAAAAGATTTCCTAATACAATAAAGAATTCATAGAAACCTGTATTTTGAATGTTTTACTTATAGTAGTAAAAGTAATATTGGTGCTAATACATTAAAATATATGATTTGATAATCTGAGTTACGTTAGTAACCTTAATGATAGTATCACTAAGTGAATTCAAAAGAGAACATAAAACCCGAATGCAAAAATAAATGCAGAAAGAAAATAAATTTTGCTAATTCAAAGTAAGTAGATCGACAGTTATTCATTAAGACAAAAGCTTCGTAACTTCATGGAACTTGTGGTATATAAATGTATCTTTTATTCTGGCTGGTGTTAAAAAATCTAGAATACTCATGAAATCAGATTCGTTAGCATTGCTGTAGTATTTTGATGAATAAAATTTTCAGTACGGCTGATAAATAGGACATTCAACTGAAAAATTGAAAAGAGTTTCAAAACTTTGAGAGTAACAAACAGTACAAATGGATCTTGCATCTAACTGATATTTTATATTTTTATAAAAAATGATTAAACCGTATCCATGCGCCAGTCTCGATTGTGCAATAATTCTAATATGAACCACCGGAATTCTAAGATTCAAGTAATCTGAGATACTGGTATCAGTTTTAATCAAGCTAAAATAAGAACTAAATCTAGAGTTATTTGATAATATTAAGTCTTTCTCTTGTAATTTTATTTTTTGACATTCTAGAACCGATATTATATCTTTATCAAGAATAACTTGTTTTTCCCACAGAGAGTTGAAACCTAATTACCCTATAATTTGTTTGAACTAAGTCACCCAGTTATATTCTGGTTTATTGTCGGGTCCACCGTCCAATTCAACAAATCGCAAGTGAATTAGTTCTGGAATACGGTTTTCATTCAAGTTCAAAGTTTTTTGCCAGTATCTTGAAGCTCGTTTTAAAATAAGTAAAAATATGTGTATATTGCCAGTTTCAAGTCTAATCATGAAGTTTGGTGTGCTTCTGGGGTATGATTAGATACACTTTGAATACTTTATTTGACAGACTTCCACAGTATCGTAGTATCGTAGTCCCCAAATTTCTGATCCATACAATAAAGTGCTGTGAATTACCGTCTTCAAAAGTTTTCTCTTCTCTTCCCAAATATTGTATTTTCCTTTCACCAAAATATTTTTTACATTATTTATAGTCAGGAGAGATTTTTTGAGAGCATGTTTGGAAGCTTCCAAGAATTCCCTAGAACTGGAAAACAACACACCCAAATAGCAAAATTCTTTCGCTACCTCAATATTATCATTATTGTAACGAAAATCAAAATTTGAATAACTCAATCTGCCTTTATGAAAAATTACAATTTTGGTTTTCGAGGTATTAACGACTAGGTCATTTTTAGACAGTATTCATGTAATATATCAAGGGCCAGTTTCACCAACGCCAGTTGAATCTATCCAGAGGTTATTTTATACGAAAATTATTGTTGATACAATTGTAAATATAGTTACTAACTCAAAATAACCTCTAGATAAATTTAACTGACTTTGGTGAAACCGGGCCCTAGCTTCTTTTGAGCATCGACAGGGGAGTTACTCAAAAGTACCATGTCGTCTGCGTATGCTAGTGATAAGATATCATGCACGTTATCTATGTTCAAACCTTCGACACCCTCTTCTTTGAATATATCTTCAATGTCATTAATGAAGATTGAAAAAAGTATGGGAGACAGAATACAATCCTGTAGTACTCCTGTTGTTAGTTCAACGGTATTAGACTGACTCATATTTGTACTATCAAAGTGAATTTTTGCATTAGAGTATATATTCTGTAGTATTCTTATAATTTTTCTGCTTAGACCAGCACTATATAATTTATGCCATAACTTCTGATGATTAACAGTATCAAAAGCGCGTTCAAAGTCAATTAGTATTGCGTATGCTCGTGCTTTCTGTAACCGCAAATGAATCTTAATAATGGATGACAACGAGTAAATACAATTAGTAGTGCTACGATCTTTCCAAAAAATCATTTGGTTCCCATTTAGTATGTTATTCACTTCCAAAAAATACTGTATAAGATTATGTAAAATACTAGTGAATAATTTGCAGATTGAATCATTCAGAGAGATACCCCGATAGTTTTATAAGTTACTGTGATCCCCTTTTTTATGTAGCATGAAAAGTTCAACTTGAGACCAAGCCATAGAAATATCCTCTTCATTCAAGCAATTGTTGAATGAATTGAACAAATAATGATCTCAGTTAGGTGAAAATTTTTCTAAAAAATCGTTTCCTGTTTCATCTAGTCCAGGTGCTTTGCCTGATTCAATAGAATGAATGCAAGCCTGTAATTCTGATGATGAGATTTTGGAATCTAAATAGGGGTTAAAGCAATCGGAGAAACTTTCGGTCATTGAAAGTCTAGAAGGAAATAATTGACTATAAATTGTGCCCAATCCTCTGGCTTTATATTATGTTTTTTGCCCCTCAAAGTCCTCACTATTTTCCAAAACTCTGCATTGTTATTTACCTTGGATAAAGTATCAGATACAAAACTAATAAACTGATGTTTTTGTTTATTAATGAGAGTACGGTGCGCCTGTTTACTTTTGGTAGAATTATTTAAGCTTTGATCTGAACGAACCTCTTTATACAACATTAAATATTGTTTTGTCTCATTCTTCAAAGTCATACAATTTTGATCGAACCAAGGTTTGTTTGTATCAATTCTATTAGTTGATATTTTCTCAATCAGTACCATGACAGTGTGGCAGGCTACTTCCTTGACTGTAATTGAAAGGTTTTGATAGAGATCTGAAGACAGTGGACTGTTATAATAAATGTTGAGTGACTCAGACACTAGTTTACAGAAAGCAAGAGCTTTTTCATGATCAAATGTCAATTTAACACAAAATTTACCAATATTTTGCTCAGAATGATCTAGAGAGATTGGAAAAGTTCTACTATTGTAATATAACAATACCGTGCACATACTATAAGAGGAGACTTCTAAAGTAGGAGATACAGTGAAGCTTGATACTAAATCTAAAGTTACGATATCAGCTCAAATCAAATCAATTTTACTTCTACCATTTTGATTACAGAACGTAAAATTGCCTGGGTAGTCACCCCTACATCTACCATTCAATACAAATGAACCCAAAAGTTCCATGAAATCCGTCAGCCTTGTCCCATTATGATCCGTTATTTGGTGGAGAGAAAGCCTTTGTTCCATAATATTTGGATTATTTAATATATCCTCCGATATTTGATTCAATTGGCCAATTTTTGCATTAAAGTCTCCTGACATAAGAATTTTGAAATTATTAATATTATCAAAAACAAATTCTAACGTATTTTCATACAGATGGTTTGAGATCAAAAGTTCCAATAATAAATTTTTCATCAACAGTATATAACTCTAATAAAATCCAGAAGTGATCAATTTCAATAATTTTTATTTCAGAAAAGAAATTATTTTTGCACAGTACCAGTAGCCCAGAGCTTGCTCTACCTTGACACTTCTCTTAAATTGCCTTTGCTTGAAATACATTGTTGTTGAAATCATTAAGATAATCTGGAAGTTTATAAATTTCAGTATGAGCCCAGGTTTCGCATAAGCAAATTACGTGGGCTGTGGTTGAAGTATTTTTTGTTTCAGGCTCTAAATTATACAGATTATTAAGTCCTTCTACTTCCCAAATATAATTTTCAAATTTGATACATTACCGACAAGTGCATAGTTACTGATACTTTTAATATTACTTAGCTTAATTGGCGAGATATTATTCCTGGAATGGTTGTCTGCATTTTTACTGTTACTTACTTTCGTTTCTAGATGTGATGTACTTGGCGCCTTATTTACTAGTCAGCTTTGCGCATAGAGGCTGCTCCCTAATGCACTGTTGATTTTGGCAGCCGGGTTGGATGGCGAGTCCTCCAAGGAGGTGCTGATGCTGATTTTCTTTCTCTTCCCGCTAGTTGTTTGAGCTAGTTTATCTTCTATGAGCAACTCATTGTTGATCCACCTAACTTTCTTTCACTCTTTAATGGCAGTTTTCCGTATTTGCAACAACCTTTTCTTTTCTTCATACTCTTTTGCTGTCAGGTCATTGTTTATATACAAGTTAGTACCTTTGAGTAGAGTTCTTTTTGAGATAACAGTTTCTTTAATTCTATAAGAATTGAATGAGATCAAAACAGGTCTATTTATATTACTTTTATCACCAATCCACCATATTTTTTCGAAGTCGGAAGGTTGGAGGGAGAGTTGTAGTTAAGTATTGAACAGTATCAAGACATTATTTTCCAGTTCTTGGCGATTTTGATCGTCAGCTGCTATACCATGTACCACAACATTCCATCTTCTTGCGTTTTTTTGGAGTTCCTGGACTAATGTGCTCTGTTCTTCATTCTGCTTTTCAAGACAATTACACTTCGTCTTCTGAATATCAATTTGTTCATTAAATTCACCTATTTCTTCTCTCGCTTATATCACACACAAACCAATATATTCATGCAGAATCACATCACCATCCTTCACAGAAGTATGGAACAATTGAATGTCTTTTCCAAAGGACCAATGATATCTGTCACCCTGATAAACTTGATGAAGAGATTAATAATCTAGAAGTAGTTTTCCAGAAAAGTAGTTTTTCTCATCATTCCATTAGGAAAGCACTTCGACCAAAATCTAACAATGCTACCGTTGCGGATAATGGCGTGAGTAAAAATTATGTTTCTTTCCCTTATGTCAGTAATGTTTCAGAGAAGATCGGAAGGATCTTGTCTCGACATAATTTCAAAGTTTCCTTCGCTCCTGTCTCGAAAATCAAGCAGTTTCTGAGACCTGTCAAGGACATGATCCCCTGTACCTGTGGGAAAGTCTATGTTAGACAGACGGGCCCAACTGTGAATACTCGCATTGCTGAGCATAGAAGATGCATAAGACTCAATCACCCAGATAAGTCTTCGGTTGCTGATCATGCCATTGAGTTTTTGCACGACATCAAGTTCGAAGAAACAAGAGTATTTGCAAGATGCTCATCCATTCATGGTAGATTGGTCAGGAAAACGATTGAAATAATTAAAGATCCGAGTAATTTCAACCATACTGATGGTTTTGAGTTGGTAAATGTTTGGCTTCCAATAATCAATAATAGATATACATAATTTGTAAAATATTTGTCTTGATTATTATTTTTATCACGTTCATGTACATAATCAAAAATCAGTTTTGTAAGCAAAAAATAAAAATTTTTATGACATGTTTGGACTTTGGAACTGTGTGCGTCCGCAAGAACGGGACATCGTCCTTACATGTTATAACATTTCATTCATTTTTACCTATAATAATTGTCAAGACTCATATTATTTTATCCATTTGTAATAGTTATTCCTGATTTGTGAAGTATTTGTCTTGACACTTGTTTCTGTTATATTCATGTAGATGTAGATTATTGAGATTCAGTTTTTCTGTTGAAAAAATTTTTATGACATGTTTGGACCTTGGAACTGTGTGCGTTGCAGAAACGGGACGTCGTCCTAATGTGTTATATCAATTATATCTTTTTTTCTATAATAATTGTCGAGACTCATATCGTTGATTCCTCTGTTGAGATTTTTACGTGGTCTTTCCTTAGACTTTGGGTAAATGCCAGAGGAATTTTGTTCTTCTTGCACTAAATGTGGAATCCACGTTTTCACATCTAGTTATCTGTATATTTTCAATTTTCAATTTCTAATTATCTAGATACCTTCTTGCCTTGTTTATTTTTGTATCATTTTTTCTGATGAAGACTTTCGGTTAGAGAGTCGAAACGTCAAAAATAAAATTTAATATACAGAATTAAAACCAAAAAAGTCTATTTGTTATGATATGATTCTGAAAGTATGTATAGATCATTATTATAAAACTCATTGAGAGTCGATAAATGTCCTGGGCTGGACATGTGATGAGGATAGATTGAAGTGGAACAAGAATAATCCAAGAGTGAGAACCAGTGAGTAGAAGTTATGGATTTTATAATTAACAATAATGTTACTGAATTACCCAAAGATCATACAGATAAATTTCTCAAGAGTACACAAGTTATCTATCTAAGTCAGTAATTGATTTTCAAATAGATACAATAATATACCTTCCAATGCATTAGTCCCTACTTTGTACAGTCTCATTCTAATTGCATGAAAATAATAATCTCATTACATCAGTTCGTTCGTATATAAGTGCATTTTTATATAACCTGTGCCGAGAATTAAATGAAGAATTATAAATTCCAATGTCGTGTATACAATTAGCAATAAATTGGAATTTATTTAAAAAAATTCAGTATACTTTCGAACAAAGAAGTGAACCTGTTCCTTCCGACGTCAAGAATTCATTCTATAACATACGGACCACTGAACTTGAGAGTATTATTAAGAATGAATTATTACATACTCAAATTGATAATCTTCTAGAGATATGTTTGAACCAAAATCACTTCACCTCCAATAATAATTATTACAAACAGAACGACAGTTTACTGCTGGGCTCACTGCTTCTATTCTTATCAGCTGATATTTATATCACTGGGAGGGTGAAAATTGACAACTAGATCTGTTTCTTGAGTATTCAAGCCAATTAAAAAAAAGCATCAAATTTACTATCGAGAGAGAAACACATAATATGATAAATTTCGTAGACAGCATTATTTCTAAGTCTCAAGATATTTTTAAATTCCTCAATAATAGAAAACCTACACGTATTGATATAATCATCGCTATTGATCTCAATCATTCTCATAACATCAAATTATCTTCGTTCTATATCTCTATCCATGTACTTTTGACTGAACAAGGTTTTTTGAAAGAATCAAATGTGATTCATCATATTCTTCTTCTGTGACACAACAGCCTTAGAAGAGTCCAGGCCTCAAGTACATGCGTACTTGTTTTGTCACCGAATCATCCTGATACATTTAAAACCTCCATCTGTGCGATGATCTCAAATCACTAACGATTGAGCGGCATCAGATATACTTCTCATCCTACCTTTAAAACATACAGGTGGTAAGCCTATAGTGTCCGGGTATGATTTGAGTGCTTGACCTTGTAGCACTCTTTCGGTAAGTCATACGTGGGAATCGAACCGTGGACCCCTAAATTCATACGTCACAGACATTCATATACCCATGAATAATGAAAATGATGAACTCACGACAGACAAAATCTTGAAACAAAAATACCAGAATTTCTGTTATAATGGTGAAGTGCATTTAACAACAAATTCGATCCTGAAATATCCAACATATTATGAAAGCAACAATATTATACCTCCTTAATTCATTGTGATAATTGTAATTTCATATATATATATATATATATATATATATATATATATATATATATATATATATATATATATATATATATATATATATATATATATATATATATATATATATATATATATATATATATATATATATATATATATATATATATATATAGGAGAAACTTCTAGCAATTTTGTCCTAAGATATAGGGAGCATGAAGAGCACCGAGACTGAACAAACCTTGAATAGCGAAACATATAATTCTCGAAGAACATTATCCTGACCTCAACGATTTGAAAATACTCCATGTTCAAGAATGTGGTTTTAAATTGAGCCTGCTAGAGTTTTTTCAAATTCAAAAAGCTCTCAAAGCCAGAAGTAAATTGATTAACAAATAGTTAGGTTTGTACCAATCACTTTTAGTTCAACTACTGAAGATCCAAACCACACTCTCTTACTTATAATAAATAGTATATAAGGCTGTAAGCTTGATAGTAGTATATTTATGAAAATGGCATAATTGCCGAAATACGTATCAAGTGAATTAACTTGATATAAATCACAGCATCTGACCAAATCTGGATAGCGTCTTGTTCGGCCTTTGAATATAATAACGTCTGCAGAATGCTGTCACGAGACATAGAGTGACAGCCAGCTTCTCTTGAAGATAGTTTTAGAAGTTTTTAACAGAGAGTACAAAAATCAAACTCCTAATTCATAAACAAAAATGTTCGTAATGGAAACCAAAACTCCGGTTGGGTACAAACAAAAAAATTAGCACTGTACACGAAAAGTGAGAGAAAAGATTGAGAATAGAAAGTTTGGAACAGGAATTTTCTGCTAATGCCATAAAAAAAAGTTAGGAGGTCTCAAATGTCAACACGTGACCGAATTTCACATGCGAAATGATGCTAAATTATTTATTAATGGAAGAAGGCAGTTGAAAAAACTTTAAATGTCTATTATCTCAGGTATTCACGTACTTAAGAATTGTGTTCTGAGATTGCTCCAGGAAGTTTGGGACCAGTTTGTATAGTTCTTCAAGAAGCCTTCATTGATTCCCTCCAAAAATGTTGGCAGATTTGTCCTGAGTTGGATATTGAGTTTTCAATTAACTCTAACAAAACGTAGTTCGTAAGATCAATCCAGCCTTTCAATTTATCTGCAATGCGGGCAGGAATACTCAATTCCTTCGATCTATCACTCTGAGTACTTCATATCTGCCTAGAGTAGTACAGTTAGATGAAATGTTTCTAATGACCATTGAATCAACTCTCACAAAAACATGAGTTATCTAATTGTTCAATAAATTAGCGAGACATGGTATAGTCTTGATGGGGCAATATATGATAGCAATCTCTTTTTGAAATCTCATCCCGATGAGTGTTACCTGAATTAAGCTATGTGTTATGACAATAAAATCAATCGGAACGATCTGTCTCAAGTGATATTCTCATCTTATTCATCTTATCATGCATGTAACAATAAAGACAGTTTTTTTTTTAATAACTAGGAATTCAATAAACTCATATTATTTTGGACCTGGAAATTAGATATTGATCAACTCGAGTGAGTCTAATGTATTTGTCATTGCACCAATCGTGCTTGAACTTTTGATATTAAAAGTTTGCTTTCATCTAATAACAAAAAGTTCCCTGTTCTAAAACTTTGAAGAAATCTAATTTTGTAGTTGTCATCAAACCAAAAGGACGCAAGAATCAAGATAACACGACAGAAGAATGAATAGAATATCAAACTCAGTGTGATTTTGATAAGCGTAAAATCAATCAAGAATGTGAGAGATGGAAGTATCGTAGTGCATTCGGAAAAAAAGAAGATACTCAAAAACAGGAATCGGAAATAACCAAGAAGCTAGGGAAGAAATATGAGGCCAAAGTTAGTATTGTGAAAAATCCTTCAAATATAATAGTGGGTATAACCAAGAAGTGTAGAATACAGGAGGCTCGACGACAGTGGTGGGGGTGGAGCAAAAAAGAGGTGCAGCAAATTGTTTAATCTGATGGCTGCGCCGCGCAGCCTAGCAGCGTTTGTCTAGCGCTTGTATATCTATTTGGTGCTCTTACGTAACGTGTGCGAGTGAGGAACAATGATATTTGCGAGTGATGGGAGGCGCTACGTGCAAGCATATTTTGCCTAAACTCTATACACGATGCAGCATGAGGCGTTGAGTCTTTTTATTCTAGACTTCTTGAGTTTGACAGAAAATTCAATAAGTGATGAAATAATAAATGATTTGAAAATGCAAAATTCATGCTTCACATCAAGTTCTGAAATTTATATTAAGCATATTAGTATCTCGAGTGTCATCACAGTCTCAGATACTCGTTATCATTGAAATTTGAATCACCACAAAGATTCATCATACCTTTTTCCAACTCTGTTTTGGAATTTACATACTCCACCACTGAAAATTATGTTGGAATAGGTGACATTCCACACGTCGTACAGAATAATATTCTGTTACCGTGTAGAATAATTTCGACGAATCAGAAGGTGTTAGTTTTGGTACTAAGTTTACGTCTCAACAATCTAGATATTTTTTCTGGCTTTGCGTATGACATTTCATAATTTTCAAAGTTTCTCCTGGAATATTGGTGAGTTTTCATAACCTCATCTAAGAAAATATAGTTCATAACATGTATTGGAATGGTGTATTCCACACTCGCGAACCGCGATCCAGCCTTTGACTTGGATTGAAAACCTTCTGCCACATGTGGAATTAGGGCCATTTGAATACAATTTGTAGAATATACTATTCCAGATCATGTGAAGAAGACAATGAATCACTATTTAAATGTCTGTAAACTGATGAAACACTTTGCATACTGCTCTCAAATGCCAACCTAGACAACAATTACAATAGATTTCTCATGCAAAAAGTTACACACCTAACTCAAGGTTGCTCAATTATCTCAGTAACAATTGTTCAAACAATCATCAACTAGTTAATTATGCTACGCTTAGGATGAAGCTATGTGTGTGCAACCGGATCTTGGATACCTCACATTCAAGACAATCGAATATCAACTGCATAACATATAGACAATCAGACTGCAGAAAAATTCACAATTTTACAACTCTCTTTCTTTCGTTTGCCACTATTTCATCACTTTACTGTCAATATTTCCACACCTACTATTCTATGTTTTGTTATATTCATAATCAAATCTGAACATCGCACAATTTCATGGTAGCTCAAAATTCAAAGCCAAGTATATAAGCTCAGTACTTATCATTTAAAACTAAAGGTGGGACTCCAAGCTTAAAAATTTGAATACTGCAGATCAGTCTCTGTGGCGAATGACAAAGTCATTACGCAGGGACAAGACAAAAATGCCACCGCTCCATGGGGAACGGGGGCTAGTCTATACCGACGAAGACAAGGCCAAAGCAGTTGCGGATAGTCTTGAGAAGCAGTGCTCATCCAGCTATGAGCATTGCGATATCAATTTTGTTGGGCGTATCGATCGCAACATTAAAAACAAGATCAGGGAGCTAATGAACAACACAGTTCGCCCTGAAACTTCGTGTGAAGTGTGGAATATCCTTTCACACCTCGACAAAAGGAAGGCTCCGGGGTATGACAGAGTTCACAACAAAGCATTCCGCTTGCTCCCAGAGAAAGACGTTGTCGCTATCACCAATAAAGCAAACGCAGCACTCCGCACTCGCTACTTTCCACAACAGTGGAGAAAGGCAGACATCCTTGTCATCCCGAAAGCTGGCAAAGACAGGAAATTTCCGCAGAATTACCGCCCGATTAGCCTGCTTTGCACAATGGGAGAAGTGCTGGAGCGAGTGATACTCACCCGCTTGCAGAAGGAGACAAAAGCTCTGGAGATGATTCCCGAGCACCAGCATGGCTTCAGAGAGAAGCACTCGACAGAGCATCAACTTTTTCGCGTTGTGAAGTTTGTGACCGAAGGTTTCAACAACCGTCAAGCCACAGGGGCAGTTTTCCTTGATGTCGAAAAAGCCTTTGACAAGATATGGCATCAAGAACTGCTACATAAACTCCTGCAAGCTGGTGTTAACCAGGCACTGGTCCAACTCATCAGCTCATTTTTACACAACCGGAGCTTCCGTGTAAAAATCAACCACATCAAGTCAACCGAGTGCAAAATCACAGCCGGATTGCCTCAAGGATCTTTGCTGTCGCCAATATCATTCAATATTTACTGCAGTGACATGCCAGCACTGACTACAGGCACCACACTGGCGCAATACGCGGACGACACCGCGATACTGTACAAATCTCGCAATGCGACAGTAATCACCGCAAGACTTCAACGCGCTGTCGAAGACCTTGAGCGATGGTTCTCCAAATGAAGAATCAACATCAATGCTGAGAAGAGCACAGCAATACTCTCCACTCGACGTAGGATGGAGCCTGTTGGCAACATCTCTATATTCGGTAACGAAATTCCATGGCGTCCAAGGAATGATTATTTTGGACTTCTATTCGACAGTGGGATGACATGGGGTCCTCATGCTGAGAATAATTGTGAGAACGCGAGTGCACTCATTGAGGCACTCTATCCACTGCTGAGCAGGCAAAGCTCACTATCATTAACCAACAAGGTGAATATATTCAAAACTATAATCCGGCCGGCTATAACATGGCATATCAATATGGGAATATGCAGCCAACTCGCACATCAAAAAGGTTCAAACGATCCAAAACAAGACCTTGCGAATGGCTGCCGACGCTCCATGGTTCGTCCGGAACGATCACATACAGAGCGATTTGAAAATCGAGTCCATAACGCTGTTTGCGCTCAAACGAGCGAGCAAGTTTCTCACGGAAATTCCAGACCACCCAAACGCCGGAGTGAAACGGCTAGCGGATTACGACGAGGATGAAATCCTTCGTCATAAACGGCCTAAATCAATTTTGGTCACATAATTCAGTTGTATGTTAAAATCTTCTAACACTATTGGTTTTCCAAAGATTCCTCCTTTGAATTTCAGTTCTTGGTTTTTGAATTTCATTTCGCAATTATTCTGCTTGAATAAGTAGATTTCTGGAAGAAGTTTTATTTTGTCGCCAGAGTCACAAGATGCTCCCATTTCTTCTTGATAAGGTATTACAGACAGAAATTGATTGATTTCTTTGATCACTTCTATGTGATTCCTCTTGACGTTCAACTTTAAATATTGACAATTGTTATTATTGTTATTTATGATAATATTTCTTTCGCAAGCGTCATAATTCACATCATTGATTCTATTTTGACATTGGAAGTCAACATCTTCTGTACATTTGGCATTTAGATCCGGATTCACCAAACTCAGTTAAATTTATCAAGGGGTTATTTTGAGTCAGTAACTATGGTTACAATTGTATCAACAATACTTTTCGTGTGGAATAACCTTTGCATAAATTTAACTGGCGTTGGTGAAACTGGCCCTTAGAGATTTAATTTGGCCATCTTTTGCCTTCAAGAAGTATTCATGACTTGGAATTACAGATGAGAAATCAGACTTATATTTTGTAGGAGTGGGGATAAGATGATATAGTTTAGAAGTTGTTTCATAATCAATTGGCACTTCTATGAAATGAATGATTTTGTTATGATCCAATTCACAATTTACAGATATCAATTTCTCTTGTTCGATCATGTTTTCTGGTATTGGCTCGAACAGAAATTCAATATTGTGAAATTTATGAATTCTATTCATCTCAGAAAGAATTTCATTTGTTTGTATAATGCTAGGATATAGAACGAGCAATTTGCAAAAGGTTAACGAGCTTTCAATATCTTGCAATATATTCAAAGTCATTATAAACAATGTGTTCAATTGGTTATAAATTTCGTTTATAAAATATTTATTCTCGTAATGGGCTCCGGCAACAATAATATGTGCCAACTGCTCAATTTTCGATTTCAATTCTAATTCATTCTGTCGAATTATATTAATAATTCTATTGAAATGATCTATCTAATTTTGATTGACTGAATATTGATATGTACTTGAATTGATTATGTTATTTCAATTGATTTGTTTCTAAATGTCTTAAAATTTTGTTATATGGCTTTTCGTCTCCTGCGTCCAAATTTCCAGTAATTGTTTTGATGACTGATCCCAATCCGTTGATTAAGCCTCTTTTTTGTCTGTGACTAGCTGGATAAAAATTTTGATTTTGTCAATATTTTCAAATTCGTTTGTCATGGTTGTATCATGTGCAATAGTTTCTATCAAGCTTTGATGAAATCGTAATAATGTAGGAAAGTGTGCTGAAATTTCTGTAATTTTGCTCGTCCGAGATTCAAAGTCAGAAGTCCGGGATTTTGGATTATGTCCTTCATTTCTAGTGTGAGGGCGCCTTTGAGGAAGACAGACCTGGAAGAACCAGATTTTTGTCAATAACTTTTTTTGTCTCTCTATATTTGAAATATGAGGTTTAGGTTGCTTCTTATCTTTATAAACTGTTTCTATTTCAGCTGTCCTCAAGTTTTCACTCACAGATTAAATTTTTTCCTTCTTATATTTTACATTGTGAACATGAATAATTTCTGGAATTTCTGGCAAATTTTCTTTAGTTTCATTCAGTTTTTCCATAGCATTCATTTTCTCAATCTGTAGATATTCATCTATGTTTTTGTAAGCTTATTTCGTTTTTTCTTTGTGATTTTGAACAAATTCTTGAGATAGTTGTTCATCTAATTCGATTTCTAAAGGAGAATTGGTTTCTAAATGTTCATTGATTATATCTATTGGCTCCAAATTTGTAGAAAAATGATGTGTATTGTAAACGAGAATGACAAAGTGAACTGTGTTCTCTATAATTTCGTTCTTGGAATTGTCTTGTGAATTGAATAAACGGATATGTTCAATCAAAGTTGAGCGGAAACGTTCTACAAGACCGTTTGGATTGGGATTTTGTGAACAAGTGAAATGGATATTCACTTTATGGAGTGCTAAAAGTTCTTTTAAATTGAATTTTTGAATTCAACTCCATTATCTGAGATTATCGATTCAGGTAAGTCGTGATGTGAAAAGAATGTCGGTCATTTATCGCTCACTTCTATTGCGTTTGTCTAAGAGAGTTTGTAAGCTTGTGCGTATTTAGAGAAAGCATCGATTGAAGGTAAAAATTTACAATTTTCTAATGACAAGGTGTCAATGTGGATAGTCTCAAATCGTTTGCAAGGAGTGGGTGTTATATAGAATTCTGACTTTATTGGAGTTCTTTCGTATCTTGATTGTAGGCAAATTTTGCATTTATTCATGAGATCTGTAATAACTTTGAATTGATTAGGCCAGTAATATTTCTCTCTAAATTGGTTATAAGTTTCTTGGATGCCACGATGATTGGTTTTACTCCCGTGGTAATTTCTCATAGTATCAATTTGATCTGCCTCTCAATCCACATCCATTAATTTGAATTTTGTTTTTACTAAGTTAATCTCGGAGTTTTTGAAATATTGTTGTAATATGATACTGAATTTTTCATACAATGATTGTTTGAAATGAAGATGATATCTTATTTTTGGAGCGATATATTCTTTCACAAAATGGATTGAGTCTTTTTCAAAATTATTTGAGGATAATTGAATTGCAAATCTTATTATTCTATTATCAAATAGTTACATAATCTTTGGTCTAGCTAGAAAATGTAGAACTTATGAGATATTCATTTGATTTTTGCCTACGTTGAGTAGTGATTCAGTGATGGAAATGCCGACAATGGGGTTTTCAGCGCTAGAGTGGACAGTGGCGTCGGGATCGGGATTTTCGTCGGGCTCAACGATCATTGATTCTGTATCGTTGTTTTGCAAAGCTGAATTGTTAAGATTTTGCATGTAGTTAATGAAATTATCGTAGTTAGGATTTTCTACTGAATTCATATTTAATTCTATCCTTGTAAGAGCGTCTGCATTTTATTGAGTGAACCCTTTTTATAGTGTATTGTACATCGAAATTCGTTCAAGTTCAACCTCGATCTAACCAATTCTGAATTTGGTTCTTTCAGAGAAAATAACCATTGAAGTGGTTTGTGGACTGTTATAATTTTAAATTGTCTACCGAAAAGATATGGCCGGGAATATTTGCTATCCATACCATGGCTAACAATTCTTTCTCGATCGTAAAGTAATTTTGTATAAGAACCGTTCAATGTGCGGTTTGCGTATGCAACTGGTGAGTCTGATCCGATTGGGCCTTGGTCCGATAGCAGAATCACTTGCGTCTGTAGTGAGATTGAAAGGTCTTGTGAAATTAGGATATTGGAGTATTGGCTCATTGATAAGGAGATTCTTGCAGGTTTTAACGCACTTCGAGTATTCAGGATCAATAATATCTATTACTGCTTTTTTTTTCAAGCACCCAGTTAGTGGCTTTGTTATGTTTGCGAAATTCTTCATGAATTTCCGATAATATCTGAGCAATCCTAGGAAACCTTCTATTCGTCTTGTTGTCTTAGGGAAAGGGTAGTTTTTGATGGCTGTGATCTTATCAGAGTTAGGTTTTACTCCGTCAGGTGTGACAACGTGGCCTAAATAAGCTACTTCTTTTCTAAGAATTTCAGATTTGTCCATCTGAACTTTTAAATTTGTTTTTCTGAGTCGGTCGAAGACAGCGCGTATACTCTTAAGGTGTTCTTGTAAGCTAGAGCTAAAGATTATGAGATCGTCCAAATATACAAGGCAAATATTGTTCACTAGATCTCTTAATACGTTGTTCATTACGCGTTGGAAGGTTGCGGGTGCGTTTATTAATCCAAACGACATACGCAATAACTCGAAGTGTCCATTTTCAGTGTTAAACGTGGTCTTGGGATGTCGTCTTTATTTAATTCAATCTGATGAAAACCAGATGCAAGATCCAATGTCGTGAAATATTGGCATTTACCTAGTTTGTCAAGTAAGTTGGTAATACTTGGTATGGGGTATTTATCGCCTATGGTCTTTTCGTTGAGTTTACGATAATCAATAAACATCCATCATTTCTTTTTACCGGAAGCGTCAATTTTCTTTGGAACTACCCAAACTGGGCTGGACCAGGCAGAATGAGATGGTTGGATTATTTTTTGCTCTAACATTCTATCAATTTGTGATTGTACTCCAATACGGTGAACTTCTGGATATCTGTGGGTCTTAGTGTAAATGGGTGTCTCGTCTTTCGTACGTATGTGGTGTTCAATTTTATTTGTGAATGATAACGGTTTGTTGTCATCGTTAAAGATGTCTCAGTATTTTTTTGATAATTTTAGAATAGCGTTTTTTTCTTCCGAATTCATGTGTTCGATCCAAATTTCTGATAAATCGAGAAGATTTTTCCAATATTGTAATTGGAATTGGAATTAACATTATTTATCACAAAATTTTCTGAACTCTTTGCGTAAATTTCAGTATTCAAATCAAAAATCATTTCTTTATCAGTGTTATTCATAACAGGATAGTGAATCTCATAATTTTGAACATATGTTATACCTTCAGGTATTAAAATATTATTCAATTTTGTTTCTGGGATGAGAGCATCGCCATTTTTCACATTTTTAACATGTAGTTTGATTAAACGCTCGGATTTAGGTAGAATCTTGATCATTTTTGAACTGAGCTTATGATATTGGATTTTGATTTTTTGATTTGGCGTTATTATTCTATCGTTTGTAAGGTCAATGATAATTCCTGAAATTTTCAATTTATCTAGTCCCAATAGTATATCAAATCTACTATGAAAGTTAAATGAATGATATTACAAAACTATGTTAGGATTTTTGAATAATTTAGAGCACGGTAATTGGATACTATAATTTTCAACTGATGTGCCGTGAGCTGTTGTTATTTTGAACAAATCTTTCCTTATTTGATCTTTAAAATATTTTTTTGCAACGTCTGGCTTTATGAAAGACCTTGTACTTCCTCTGTCGATTAAAACTCTGAGATTATACTGGGAAAGTTATGAATAGAAGCTCACTGTTATTGTTAGTTAAATTCATCAACTCAATTGCATTTCCGAGGCATCGATTTCTAAAATAGAACTCTCGTCATAGTTTTCATCGACATTTTGTTCGAAATTTTCACAGTTTGGTTCTTCGAAACAAATATTTCTTTCGTCGTAGTTTTGTTCGTTACTCAAGTCGTCTGTTTCAGTGTTATGTAATTCTTCAATGGCGAAATGTTGTGGATGGTATGAGTGTTGAGGACGATAAGCATTGTTATAACCGGAGAATCCAGTTCTTGGTGTGAATGATTGTTTTGTGCTTACGCTCATTGGTGTAGGTTTAGGGACCTTTTGATTTGGATTGGGCTCAAAAACATTATGCCTAGCTACTTGTCGATTGGTATTAGGAGAGTAATTATTGGTTTGACGATTATTTTGTTGGTTATTAAAATTCATTGGTCGGTAGTAATTAGTCTGTTGAATATTTCTTCAATTCTGAATAGGTGCAGGTCTATTCCTTGGAAAATTGAATGTTTTTTTGGTTTCATACTAAATTTTTGCTGAGATTTGCTATGAAAATCAAGTTGAAAGTCGTTAGTCAACATGTTCAGGGCCCTATTCATATCAGCAGGATTTTTCGTGCGCATCAAAGTACCAAGTGGTTTTTTCAAACCACGCAGCAAGACACGAACTGCATAATTTTTGAGAACCTTAATCAAATATGGGGCAGCTTCTGTATTTACTTGTGTACAAAATTTAAAGATTCAGTGTTTCTTGTACTTTATTGAAAAATTCGAACGCTGATTCGTTCGTTTGTCTCAATTCGGACATTTCTGAGTTTAGAGTATAACAATCTCTTTTATCTGAGTATGTATTTATAAGAGCTGCTTTCATATTTGTCCAATCATGCACTGTACAGCTGGAAATAATAATTGCAGCTTCACCCTTGATCTTTGATAATATGCTGGACATAAGATATTCGTTTTGAAAATCACCAGAATCTGAATAGTTATAAAACTTTTTTACTAGCTTCTCGCAAATTGCTATGAATCGCGGTAAAAGTTTGCTATCACTCAATAATTCAGGTACCATGTTCAACTATTCTATTCTGAGAGTGGGGGTGGCATGTTGTATTTCTGTAGAGGTCATGTTTGTTAGTGCTAGACTATTTTTTTGGTCAGCTAAATGATCAAGGATGAAATAATTCTCTAAATTGTTAGTTAATGAGTTACAGGAATTATCTGATTCCGTATCTAACTGTTATGTATCTGAGTTCAAAGGACTTCCATCTCTAAATAACATTAAGTACTTACAGCATTAAAAATCGAGCCAATTTGTCCATGGAATCTCAGCGATTTCTTCGTGGAACGGTTGTGAACGTCGACGGTGGCACTCTGCATGCAGCACGGTGTGTTAATCTTTTTCCGGGCTTCGATATTAGTTTGATTTGCCTTGGAGAAGTCTTCTGTCTTGTTCGTTTCGTGGAGACGTGCTTGAAGGAGATACTCAGTAAATCGTTAAAACGAATACGAAAATAATTTTTAGACTCGCCTGAGTATCCTACCGACTGCACCAATCACATTAACTCAATGAAGTTAAGTTGAAAAAAATAATCTACATATTTCTCGAAAACACGTACAAATTGCTGTATTCAGATAATATGTTTATTTTACAGTAATCAGATTATAACTGACTTAGAATTATACAATATGATATAAAGTAAATTTATTGATGTCATTGGAAGGGGTTATACGTGTATATTGAACATGATTCGCCTGAGTATCCTACCGACTGCACCAATCACATTAACTCAATGAAGTTGAGTTGAAAAAAATAATCTATTTATTTCTCGAAAACACGTACAAATTGCTGTATTCAGATAATATGTTTATATTTCAGTAATCAGATTATAACTGACTTAGAATTATACCATATGATATAAAGTAAATTTATTGATGTCATTGGAAGGGGTTATATGTGTATATTGAACATGATTCGCCCGAGTATCCCACCGACTGCACCAATCACATTAACTCAATGAAGTTAAGTTGAAAAAAGTAATTTATTCATTTCTCGAAAACACGTACAAGTTGCTGTATTCAAATAATATGTTTATTTTACAGTAATCAGATTATAACTGATTTAAAATTATATAATATGATATGAAGTAAACTTATTGATGTCATTGGAAGGGGTTACACGTGTATATTAAACATGATACAGGAAATTTCAAGCTATGTTAAAAGTGACGATCAGCCAGGCTGTTTAATGCAAACGGTTTGCCGCAAGAAATGCTAGAAAGCGTTTCATCGCAAATCTGTGTGAACAAGTTAACAGTAGTGTCTCAAGTAGCAACAGAATTGTTGCATGTGTGGAACAACTTCTAGCATAATCATAATAATAGACACTGTGATAATCTTGCTGAATATATGAATGAGTTATTATATCTAGATGTGACTATTCACAAAAACAACAATATGTGATGATTATATTTTTTAAATACTGTTCCTTAGGCTGTTATTGATTTCCTGAATTACTGTGACACCATTATGCAAATCGTTTCTCCGTTCTCAAACAAAGGGATCTGCAGAAGACTTCACTCTCTTAATACTAGCTATTTTTTATTCATGACAGAGTTAGAACATTCATCATTGTACATTATGTTTTACATTGTATACAGAAATAAGTTCTTGAGAGAGAAATACATGGGTCATAGAATTTCAGGCTTTAAAATGAGTAATAAATCCAAAATTGCTTGCATATAATTTGTAAAACGTTTCCATACAAAGTTTTCCAGTTCTTGAGTGGAGTATACAGACAGTCAATCAATAAAGAAGAAATTGTTAACATAATTGGTCAGGTTTCTCACAACTTCATCATAACTTGACCAAATGCATAAGCTATTTCTACGTTACCTAGAATGTTCCACCATAGGCAAATTTTAATCAATATCTCTGATATATTCCGGAATGGTGAAATTATCATACCTATTTGGAATGATCACAACAAGAAAATATTTTTTGACTTATTTAGAATCTAATAGGACCCAGCTTCTTGTGATCATGTTTTAAATTGATGAATCAAATAATTATCACTATACCAAGATTATTATGGCCCGTATATGAGTCCTTGGTTTATCTCAAGCAAAGTTTAATCACCTTAGTACAAATTGTTCTGGAGCTCAAACTACGTTTAAAGTAATCCAAGAACTAAAATACTAAGCCTAGGGCCCGGTCGCAGTATCTTTGGTTCATCATGAGCGTAGCTCGATTACTTCAGTGGCAATTGTTTCTATAATTATTACTTAGGTGATGAATCAATGCTTGAGATGATACAAAGACTGTGCAACGAGGCTTAAGAGCTACTTTCAGCTGTCAAGCAACCGAGATGTCAAACCTTATGTGTGTTCAATCTGAATTATACCTTATTGTGCATCTAATAGTTCTGCGAATGTATCACATATATGATATATAATTTAGCGCTGCAGGCCAAGTAGGCTCATGGCTTCTGTTACAATTTTTCGCCATTTTTTACGGTTTTGTGCTAATCGCTTAAAGTTTGTAATCCCTAGTGTCTCTAAGTCTTCTCTCACCGCGTCATTCCATCTCTCCTCTGGTCTTTCCCTTCTTTTCTTTTTCACAACACCTCCGTCCAACATCTTTCTTACTACTCTGTCCTCTGGTAATCTCAGCACATGCTCTAGCCAACGTAACCTTTGTGCTTCAGCCACATCCACTACTCCCACTATAGAGTTGCCTCAGTCCTCTGTTCACATCGAAGCTCTTTGATGTTTCTCCATCCACCAGGTTTCTGCATTTTTTCTCTTCGTGGGTCATCTTAATGAATCTCATCAATTTTTTGGATATTCCCAGCTCTGCGAGTGCTTCATACAGTTTATGTTTATTTATTGTGCCATATGCTTGCTTGAAATCTATAAACAACATTTGCAGGCTTGGACTGTGTTCATAACTATCCGCTATAGTTTGTTTCGTAGTTGATCTATTGTTCTGAAACCAGCTTGATATTCTCCAAGGGTACTGTCCGCTTGTTTTTGTATTCTATTTTTTAAACATTCTGCCAAGATTTTGTACGCCACGTTTAATAGTGCGATACTTCTGAAATTGATGCACTTCAGTCTGTTCCCTTTTTTATAAATTGGGTATATTTGTGCTTCCTTCCATCTTTCAGGCATACGTTCAGTCCACCATATCTTTTCTAATATCTCCATGATAAACTGGATCACTTCGTCTCCTGCATTTCTGTAAGTCTCTGATGTTATTCCGTTAATTCCCAGGCTTTTATTGTTTTTCAACTGGTTCGATATTTCTCGAATTTTATTCATGTTTGTTGGTTTTGTCCTATACTATTCACTTCTTGTTGAGTTGTTTCAGTTTCATTTGAAGTTCCTGTAGCCAGATTCCCCTCATTCAGCACTTCCTTGATATATTCTTTCCATACATGTAGTTTGTCTTCTGCTGTCACTAGCTCTCCTTCTTTATTTTCACAGCACACTAGTGGCGGTTGATACACTGTTCTTTGTTTCTTGGCCTCCTGGAAAAAATCTCTAAATTCGTTGTTTTTCAAATCTTCTTCTAATACTATCATTTGTTTTACCATCATTTTCCTTTTCTTCTGTCTACAAAATTGTTTCGTTCGTCATTTATGCATGCTTTATTTGAATTCATTTTTATCTGAGTCATTTTGTAGTGTATTTCTTTTAGCCATGTCTCTCCTCCTAAAAGCACTTCTGCATTCTTCGTCGAACCATTCTTTATTTTTGTCCCTAACATTTTTGTGCAGCATCTGTTCTAAGACTTTGAGTATTGCTCCTTCCAGTTTATTCCATTTTATATCTACCCTTTCCTCTGAAAATTGATCTGCTAGCTCTTGCTCCTTTTATTTTTACAAGAAAATGATCTGTGTCTAGAACTGCACATCTTTTGCTTGTGATATTTTCAATTTGTTTTGCATGCTTACTCTTTATTAATATATGGTCTATTTGATTACATGCACGCCCATCAGGTGATATCCATGTTCCTTTATGTATTACTTTGCTTTCGAAATGTGTGCTCATGACTTTTATATTTTTGGTTACTGCAAAATCAATTAACTTTCGTCCGTTCTCATTTGTTTCATCATGTTTGCTAATAGACTGGGAGCTAGTGACAGGTGGGGCTCTTCCATTTTATACCGCTTGCCTTTTTGAGGGTTGATAATTTACCTCTAAATAAGGAAGATAAAAATGATATCAAGCGATGCACGCTTTCCAGTCATAGTTCAAATTCCAATTGAAGGTCTGAAAAAAAAGTGTTTTTTTCCGGGATATCATATTGCAAGCCTTTGTAATGTTGAAATTAATCTGTAGCCAAATATTGAAAGGCAAGCGATTCGCAACAGCCAAAGTGGCTCAAAGGGTTGCATGAACTTGTGAAAAAAAATATGAAAAATGCCGTGTTCCCAAATTGCATGCCAATAAAAGGAATTGAAGTTTTGGTCATAAAACCCTTGTAAAAAATTGGCAAGCATTCCTCGTTGGCGCAAGGGTTTGAAATTTGGGGGTAATCTTGCATAAATTTTGCATCAATTTGCCGTGATTTCAAACTACCTCAAATGGAGCAAAATCTTTATTTTGAAGTGAAATAATTATAAATTTAGGATGGCATGCATGTTGCTCAAGCCCTTCATATTTTAAATAATAATGAAAGTTGCATAAAAAACTTGCAAAATTTCTCCGACTTTATTCTGCCTGCCATTTTATATATTATCAATAAATGCTGTTTTAAATTCATATGGGCAATGGCAAGAATGTTGCTTTGGCCCTTCATATTTCAAATAATAATAAAAGTTGCATAAAAAACTCGCAAAATTTCTCTGACTTTATTCTGCCTGCCATTTTGTATTACATCAATAAATGCTGGTCTGAATTCATTTGGGAATGGCATGCATGTAACTCTGTCCGATCATTGAAAAACTTTGGAAAAAGTGGCAAAACAAAGTAAGAATATTTCCGTGATTTTATTTTGTATTTCAATAAACAAATACTTAAGCTTCAAGTTGAAATAGAAAAATTTAATGCATATGACATAGGACAAATATTTACAAATGAAAATAAATCAAGAAAATATGTCTTAGAATCAACTGAGTTTGTAATTATAGACATGGCAGGTAAGTGTTCCATAATAATGCAGATTATTGAAAGTAATACAATTAGGCTCAAAAACAATACTTTAATACCATCAAGGTTTCCGTTTGGCATGAATAAGTGAAGAATGATATGGAAATACCATGCACTGTTAGATTTTAATATGGTTTATTCTCACTTTAAATTATACACAACAAGAAATGTTTTTCTGTTACATCTAACTGATTAGCTAGTTAATCTGATTGTGTTAGCTATTTATCATGCAATAACTCTATTATTGTTGATTCAATATGTTTTTTTTTTGTGTTTTTGTTAATGAAGTTAAACTACTCAGTATATAAAAATACATCATGCGCAAGCACTTTGATTTGTTGTAGATTGGATAGGCTTTGCCTGTATACTGTGATATATAGATTAATAAATAGATAAAATCGTAGATAGTTTCTGATATTCATAGTAATTAAATAACAAATTTGTAAGTCGCTACAATAATTCCATTCTAGACATGTCAGTACTTCATGAGCATTGTCGGATACATACGAGCGAAATTGGACTGGATTTAAATAGAATGAAATAGAAAAGAATACGTAATAATGTCTGGTCAATTCCTTTTCCATTTTATTCCATGTTGTGAACTCTTAATCACTACATGTGTATTTCATGTCATTTATGAATCAGGCTTATTTTTCAATCCTTCCAGTTTCCTATTGTGTAGTCATTTCGTGTAGTAGGTACGCTTTATGTATTATGGAAATATTTCTGTGAATTAGATTAAAAGTGATGATAATAGTGATGTTCGCGCATTTTTTGTTCAAATATTTATTGGTTAGTACAAAAAAAATATATAAAATTGATTTATTCTATTCACCCTTCATCGACGTCACGTGTCGTGGCTCTGGTATTATTTTTTAAGCATATTTTTTGTCTTACAATCAGCTACCGTCTAGTGTGTATTTCATTTAGTAATTTTTCCTATTCAAATTGAATCATTCTGAACTTATTTACTCTACTTATTGATATGAAACTTCTTTCAAATTTACGGCAGTTTTTTATGAGAAATGACAAGGTACACTGTAAAAATATCTTCATTGGACATTTCATGCATAGGTATATGAAGTTAATTGAATACATTAGTATAAAAATCATACAAATTCTAATAAAATTTATAAATAAGTAATATTGGGTGGCATTCAATTGTATCCAATAATAGGGTGTGATTGAAATTTCTTGAATCACCGTCTCAAACATGCTTCATGTAAAATTATTTAATTCTATTATGGTGATTTTCAAAATTTACATCCATGTTATGAGTCTGTTTTTTCTCGGTTTCATGTTTTATTTGAAAGTTGTAGATGTTGTTTGAAACAATAATCGATATGTCTGGTGATGACAATGCTCTTGAGCGAATCAAACAAGAAAAAAAAAAAGTGTTTTTTGAGCTGTCAACGGACAGCTCCTATACATTTATTCGCACCGGAGACGCTAAAGACTTGCGCAGACTCTTTAGAGCGGAGAAAAGTACATCAATTGAAGTACAGCGAAGTCAAACTTCCTCAAGAAGTCAATGATATCATTGGGTATCATTCGAAATGCAGGAACAATTTCAGCGCTCTCAAAGCGCGATTCAAATCAGATTATCTGAATGAATCTGCGACAAGTATCAAGTGAGTATTTTGTTTTTTAATGGAAACAGGTTACCAGTATCAGTTTCTTTCATAATATATTACTTATTCGATCATATATATTTGAATTCAATTATCAATTTGTTCCGTACATCTATTTATTAATTTCCAGTCCATCACTGATTCTAGATAATATCTTCACTGAAAAAAATGTGCCTGGAGCCAATGATAGTATAGATAGCTTTTTAAATATTGATGAATTCCAAGAATTTCAATATAAGGACCCTTCGGAAAAACTAACATGCGTTTTATGTAACCAATCTGGCCATAAGAAGGTATGAGGTCGAAGTGAAGCAATCTCGGAAAGTAAACAGTTCCGGAAGTGGGAAGATTTTATGTATCAAGCCATACTATGGAAGGATTTCGAATTAGTAGCCGAAATAAAAACAAATGTAGATGTAGAACGCAAGGTCCCATATCATAAAACTTGTCGATTAAACTACAATAATTTGATTGCAAAGAGAGAACGTAAGTCTGAAGGCGTATGGCACAGAACAAGAGAGTGTTACAAAGTCGCGTTCGCAACAATTTTTAATTTTGTTAGAAAATTTGTAATTGATAAAAAAAATGCTTGTATACTCTCGATTCGATTTATCGGCTATTCAAAGAAGTTCTTTTGGAACAATATAATAAATTTAGTGGAGATGAGCAGTCAACGTTAGTGTATACAAAGCAAGTATCTGAAAAATTTTCAAAAAAATTTCGCAGGAAGATCAAAATAGAATATTATAAAAGAACTAGGGTGATACTGCCTTATGGTGGAGTCACATTCAATATAGATACGTTGCAGGATGATGATATATTACAGGAGGCGGCATTACTTTTGAGACGTGTTATTCTTGATAACGCAAGTAATAAATTTGGCCCCGATATCACAATTCAAAATTTAATTGCTGGTGAATGTGAGATTCCAAAAGAGCTCACACATTTTTTGAATACACTACTTGCAGGTTTTAACTTCCGACGACGTAAAAGTTCCAGAACTGCGAGATTGGTGAAGTCTTTTTCGAGCGATATTATTTAAGCTGTATCTAATGGTGAAACTATACCTTCAAAGCACATAGTTCTTGGAAGCACGATTAAGAGTTTCACAAATAGTAAAAAAATTGTGCGAATTCTGCAAAGATATGGGCACATATGTAGTTATAACGTGCTTGAAGAGTTGGAGACGGAAGCAACTTTTTTGTGTGTGGACTCTTCACGAATCTGTTCTTCTGATGTTGTCTCTGAACCAGGTCTGCTTACCGTATGTGCCTTCGATAATTTTGATAGATTTATCGATAGCGTTACAGTACAAAATACGACTCTCAACGACACTGTTGGTATTGTTGTTCAAAATATTATTGAGAGAGAGGAGAGCTGGATCAACAATTAAGATAACGAAATCACTGGGCATTTCTCTAGCCAAAGAAAAAGGAGGCGAGCTTTTGAAGTTCAGCCATATCTGAAAAAACCGAAAATACAAGCTACTGTGTTACCGTACGATTCTCCTGAAAGAAACATTATTCCGGAGAGTCTGGATCACGGTAGAAAAGTGGATTTGGCGTGGATGATGTCACATGCTTTCGGTATAACAACTCCAATATGGGTTGGATTCAATGCGAAAATTGATCCTAATGATGACCAAGTGGTACAACAAGTTTTCTATTTGACACCAATTAATGAACCTCCTACAGATCATGCTGTCGTATTAGAAACAATGCGCAGAGCCATTCAAATTGCAGATGAGTGTGGCGAGCAGTATGCACAGGTGACATATGATCTAGGAATAGCAAGAATAGCTTTGTCATTACAAAATACAAGCGAAATGAATTCAGAAGATTATTCATACACATTGGCGGTTTTAATATACAAATGTTGTTTTTCAAAGCAATAAGTAATTTCTTCAGTATTAGAAAATATTTATCGTTTGTTGGAGCTCATTTATACCCGCAGAAAAAATCTTTTCGTAGGTTACTTTCTATAAGAAGTGAAATATCCTATGATATTTGTAAGAAAATTTTTTGGGTACATCATTGGCTCAAATAAACGAGAATAAAAGTTTTTTTTCACATATATTTATATAATTGATATTATTTCAATAGGTACATTCATCACTTCATGCGGATTGGAGACCATATTGGTGGAGAGCGATTTGCTTGGAAGTGGCTCGATTTCAGGATTTTCATCTGGGAAACATATTAACCGATGTGAACGATTACACGTTCTTGTTTATTTATGTCTCCAGAAGCTACAATTTCAAAACTTTTTAGACTCAAAGGTAATCGAAGTCAACCCAAATATAAAACAGTTATTGCAAAAATCTCTGCGTAATGAATGCACTATAGAAGACATCGTTAATGACTCTAATATGCAAGATATTTTAAATAAATTTGTAGGGTTCCAGTAAGAGACTCTCAACGAAAAATATGGCAAAAAACAAAAATTTTATGCAATATATCTGCAACTGATAGGCTACTATTCATTTTATATATATATATATATATATATATATATATATATATATATATATATATATATATATATATATATATATATATATATATATATATATATATATATATATATATATATATATATATATATATATATATATATATATATATATATATATTGTAACAAATATGGGTGTGAAACATAAGATATTTCAAAAACAACCTACCTGCTACACACATGTGCCTGGCTAGCTAAAAATCAGACGGCGGCTGGGTCGGAGTAAGCAGACGCTTTCAGAACTACTGTGCTTAACTGAGAAACAAATTTAACGCCTCATCAAGCAAGTGATAATTTTTAGCAAGTATTGTTCTGAGAACTTGCTTAGGCGCCACCCCTAAGAAAGGGAATTGCTAGGAATTAGGGGATTCCTAGGCTACAAATGATAAGTGACAAATGAAGTTCAAAAACAATTATTTAATGAAAAATATTAGAAAAATTTAATACACCCAAAACTTTGTAAACTAATTTTGAAATATAACTTACAACAATATCGAAGGGACTTGGTAGGCGTTCCACTCTCTCGTAAGTAACCCCTGGAGTCCGCTGACCTTCTGTTTGTGTCAAGGAGAACCAGAGCTCACGGTCGGCGAGTGTCCAAGACGTTACTCCTGATTAGCGATGGTGGTAGTAGGCGAAGGTACTCCAAATAGCTCTCAGCTAGGCTGGATGTAAGCTGAGCTTAGTTCGATGGTGATTTATCCCAACTTTTAGAGGGCCTCAAGACCGGAGCCTCGATCGCTGTCGAAGAGGTGATAAAAGCAGTTTGTTTGTCGGAGCAGCAGTTGTTAGCGCCTTCTGGTCAGGTTTAGTGCTCGATCCTGCGACCGGTACCTCAATGGTTCTCCTCAACACAACCAGAAAGACGGCCTGACTCCAACCCTAAAAAAAAACCCAGAACAGCAATAGTGTCCTTTACAAACAAGCCAGAAGGGCTGAATACTACAAAGTTGTGACAATAACGTTGAAGAGAGATGGACGCAATTGTACAAGAAATTGAGAATTAATATAACTTAAATATGAATGAGGCGTAGTGATACAATGACAGTGATTGATGACAAGAAAAAACGATAATGATGATGAAAAGACTTGAATACAACCCGCAATGGTGAAAACGCACAATAAGCGACTCGACTGATACTAATCAAAGTTTCTGTGAACCGTAATAAAATTGTAGCAACACACCTGCTCGCGCAAACAATCCAAAAGACGCGCGAAATGCAGAAAAATTGAGAAAACTCTCGGCTAACAATTTAATGACTTCAAAAAGCGGCATAAACGTCCAAAGTCAAGGCTCACAGTTAGTCAAAGTCCACTCAACACACTCTCACACCATCCAGGAGTGAATAGGACAAAGGAGGGATTAAATCGCCCTGGAGTACAGTCTGCAACACCCCGATCGGGGGAGCAACCTGTCAAACCTGGGTTACGGTTTAAACGGAATCTAACCAATAGCAAAAAAAGTTTGATGGTGACGCCGTGTCACAATTGAAGTTACAACTGGCAATAACTAGGTTGAGGTTATGCCTCTTCCGCGGCTTAATCGATGAATCAACAGATTCTCATAATTAATAAGAATAAGCGAAACAATAATTGACTTAGACTGCAAGGCAGCCAAGCTGTCAAAAAGGGTCCCCGGGGCGCCGGAGCTCAAAACTTTGTGACAAAAGTTACTCACAAAGATGGAGAATCAGGTCGACCCAACCTGTGAACAGGACAGGACAGGTAGGAGGGAAGAAATGGATTCTAAATTCAGATCCTACTTGACACAAAAATCTAGCTCAATATAATCTTTGCTTAGACTCTAAAATCTCCAAAATGTCCCTCAAAATACACCCGCAACCCTCGTTAGGGAAGTTAACAACAACTTAAAGCCCAAAAAATAACAAAGATGCTACCGAAAAATACCGATGACTACGAATGCCGCCGGGCCGACATCTTTAAACACACGTGGACACAACGACGTAGTTTTGGAGATTTTACAGGAGAGAAACAAAATCGTCAGAAGACTTACCCTTGCCACATAGCACTACACTAGTACTTTAAGTACTCAAATATTCAAAAAAACAAGGCTCAGAGAACAAACAGCAAAGATTAGACTGAGCGCGGATTTAGTGTGTCTATCACCGCAGAGCTCTAAACCAAGAATGTCAAATTTTATCTCGTATCCGCTGCTCGTCAACATCACATCACTTCCGGCAGGTCCAACAACCAAATTTTTAATTCGTCTCGCGGCCAGCGAGGGCTTCACAGAACACAAAAAATGTGAATACATGGGCGTAGGTGAAAATAATTCTAAACGTAACAATTAATTTGTTACACCACCCCCCTTCCCAGAAGAAAATTACCCAGGGTTAATTTTCTATGTCATCCTCTGAAAGCATGTCGTCGCTAGAATCGCTATCAGGAGACGGTTTCAGATCTTTAATGTGCCAGACGCCTAAATCATTTTCCAGTGTGTCTTTCAAACGATAAGGGGTGGGAGAACGTTTCTGAGAGACTATGCATTTTATGAAACGCGGTGCAAGCTTGGAGGAAAAATATTTAGAACCGGCTGACAAAACGTAATTTCGTCTCCAAACCGAATCACCGACAGAGAATTGCAGAGGTCGCCGACGCAAATTATAATAATGGGCATTTCGGTTATAAGCCGATTGAATGCGAGCTTGAGCTACCGAGAAATATTCAGAAAAAGAATTTAATTTGTGAGCGTAATCAGGGCGAGAATCGGAGCAGATGTTATCTGGGAGAGGATGATAATAGTTCCCGGACAACGGTACCTGCCTACCAAAGTTAAGAAAAGCAGGGCTATACCCCGTAACTTCATGAACAGCCGTTCGAATCGCTTGAGTAATAGCGGGCAAATTAGTGTCCCATTTACGGTGATTATCCTTGACATAAGAACGAATCGCGGTTTTAACAGTGCGATTAGTACGCTCTACAAAATTCACTTGGGGATGAAACTTAGCATTGTACCAAATTTTGGGTACAGAGTACTTTGTCATCAGTTGTTTAAAACAATCACTAGTGAACTGCGTTCCGTTGTCAACAAAGACGATTTGAGGCACGCCGAACAGCAGAAAAACATGGTCTTCTATCAGCTGACAAATTTTTGGGGCCACAGCCTGACGAAGAGGAAATAAGACCGGGTATTTGGAAAACCAATCGGAAATAGCGAGAATATACTGATTTCCGTGAGTAGACTTGGGTAAAGGGCCCATTAAATCGATGGAGATGGCTTGCCATGGGAAACTAATTTTCTTGGCTTGTCCCATAAGACCAGGGAGAGGTAATTGTGGTACTTTTTGAGCCAAACAAACTGAACATTTTTTGACATACCGGTAAATACTAGCACGCATTTTCGGCCAATGATACAAGTCGGAAACGCGATGAAAAGTCTTAAAAACGCCTAAATGAGACGCGGTAGGAGGGTCATGACAATCGTGAATAACATGCCGACGAAAATCTCTGGGCACATAGATTTTCCAGGGTGATAAGTTAGCTGGTAAATTAAATGGGGTTGAAACTAATTTGTACAAGATATTACCGTCCAAACGAAAATCAGGGTATTGAGCTGGATTAGCACGAACCGAGTTACATAATTCCTGGAAATGTAAATCTTCAGAATCCCGAAAAGAAAGTGGATCTATAGCTGCAACTTCTAAAGGAGCACGAGATAACGCATCGGGCAAATCCTGAAGTTTCCCGGGGCGATGTTCTAAGTTAAAATCAAATTGCTGCAACTTTACAGCCCAACGAGCAAGTTTGCCCGTAGGATCGGTCATGCGCATCAGCCACAAAAGAGAATAATGGTCAGTAATGACTGTAAAAGTTAAACCTTCCACATATTGTCGGAATTTATCGATCGCAAAAATGACAGCAAGGCATTCGCGTTCCGTTACGGAGTAATTTCGTTCAGCTTTATTTAGGGTGCGACTAATGTAAGCGATAGGGTGCTCAGCACCGTCAGAATCGGGTTGAGTTAACACAGCGCCAACTCCATAATTAGAGGCGTCTGTGTAGATTCGAAAAGGCTTTAAGGGAAGACTATAGTCAGGACTAGCTAACACTGGGGCAGAAGTGAGGGCAGTTTTAAGTTTACAAAAAGCAACCTCCGCTTCCGGAGTCCATGAAATAGAATTTTTTTTACGTTTACCCTTAGTGAGATCATTAATAGGGGCTGATAAAGTGGCAAAATGGGGTACAAAACGACGGTACCAGCCTAAAACTCCCATAAATCTTTTAACTTCAGTAACAGTCGTAGGACGAGGATATTCTTCAATCGCTCTAATTTTATCAGGATCGGTGCGAAGACCCTGAGCATCGACTACATAACCCAAATATTTAAGGAAAGGGCGGCAAAATTCACACTTGTCAACATTCACTGACAGACCAGCAGCACGGAGACGCTCAAAGACTTCAAGTAGAACACAAATATGTTGCTCAAAAGAGGAAGTAACAATGATACAATCATCCAAATAGACAAAAGCATTAGGCTCCAATTCGGGACCTATAATGCTGTCCATCAGACGCTGAAGGGCCTGGGGCGCATTACATAAACCGAATGGCATACGAGTGAATTCAAAGTGTCCACGACCAGCAACGGAAAAAGCCGTTTTTTCGCAGGAAGATTTTTCCAAGGGAATTTGCCAAAAAGCGCTCTTTAAATCGATCGATGATATAAACTTCGCATCTCGTAGTTTAGACAGGATGCTATCTACGCGAGGAAGAGGGTACGCATCTTTTTTAGTGACGTCATTAAGTTTACGTCCGTCAAAACACAATCGGAAGGCTCCAGAAGATTTTTTGACAAGTAAGAGTGGAGACGACCATGGACTATTAGATTTTTGAACGACGCCTAACTTCAACATCTCGTCTAACTCTCCGTTGAGATGCGACATCATAGGGGGCGAAAGAGGGTACTGACGTTGTTTAATGGGACGAGCATCGCCCGTATCAATGAAATGTTCTGTTAAAGGAGTACGACCTAAACCGTTAGAGCCGAGAATTTTAAATTTCGCAACCACGGTATCAATAGCGGCGCGCTGAGAAGACGAGAGATCAGTTCGAGGGACAAAATCAGTAACAGTGGCGACTTCGTGCGAAGAAAACCACGAATTAGTGTCAAAATTAAGTGAAATTTTGAAAAGTCGGCAAAAATCAACCCCTAAAATAAGAGGGTGATTGACTGCAGGGACAACAACAACCGGCAGTGTATGACGTAAACCGTTCAATTTAATTGGGAGGAAAACGCGACCTAGTGAACGGTGAACCGCTCCATCAGCAGTAGAAATGGGGCTAATGGACTCAGATGCGGGTAAAAGATTCAAAAATTTTAACAGAAACAAACCGCGATTTCCAAGTACAGAAACACTAGCTCCAGAATCCAACAAACAGGAAATAGACTTCCCGGCAATAGTAACATTTATAAAAGGGCGATCATCCGCACCGTGAGTATTAAAGATAGGGGCGACTTCAGAATTTTTCATAAAACGAGCAACCGCATTTAACCAAGCTGTCCAGCGAGTTAAATCAGAGGAAGGGCGCGTTATTTTCCGGCGGCGGTTGTACCAGACGCGCGGCGGCCGTTTTTTGAACAGACGGGACAATTTCTGATAGTGAAAGACATTTTTCCACAACCAAAGCAAAAACGTTTTCTCGGTTGAGAACAATTAGGAAACGAATGACCTTTTTGTAAACAGTTCCAACAATCTAAGGGAGGCTGAGAACTAGTTTCGACAGCGGCAAGCTGTGGTTTCGAACCATGAGCTTTAGAGGGTCGCGTGTAAGCTAGTTCCGGCTCTAATAAAGTGTTAGAAGCGCTTGGAGGAGATTGATAAGAAGCAACATTCGCTTCGGTATCTTCGATTAGTTTACAAACTGCAATTAAGTCGCTCAAGGAATTGATGGTGTGGGCCATGGCGAAACGTTGAAAATGAGGCAATAAATTTCTAATAATAGTAGAAACACGAGTTTTCTCATCAGGGGGATTTGACAGGCGAGAAAATAAATTTTCCATTTTCGCGACAAAAATTTCAGCCTTTTCCAGGGCTCCTTGCGTGCGATTGCGAATTTCCGCTTGCAACGAGAGCTCATAATTACTTGGCAAAAAGGAGGACCGCAAACGAGAAACAAGATCTGTCCACGAATGCACCGAAGGGCTAACCATTCTAAACCAATAAAGGGCGTTACCGCTAAACAAATCAGTGGCTTGTCGAAATAATGTGTCATCAGAAACTCCGCGAGCATACGCGCATTCTTGAAGTCGTTGAATAAAGTCATTCACACCGGTGGTACCATCATACTGGATGTTCCATTTATTAATTTGGACGTGAGATTCGGGGGCGCGAGAATACGGCATAAAAGTACTATGAGGTAACATAGGAGTTGCAGGAGAGGAACTAACAGTTTGCGAGGCCATAGGGGCTCCCAAAGTAGTGACATTGCTAAGCTGAACTCTATTTATACGCTCTTGAAAGGAGGGCCAAGGGTCAGTAATTGACTGTGCAAAAACGGGAGGATTAGCAATCGTGCGGGAGGATGAAGCTATAATATCGCGCAAACGTTCAGAGTCTACGTCGATTAGACTCTCAACGCGGCTAGCCTCAACCGACTTCAACTTTCCAGTCAGCGAGCTTTTGGCAAAAGCCATCATTGTGAGTAGAGGGCTTTGCATGGACTGTGGAAGACGTAAAACACGCTGATGCAAGTGCATCAAGCGAGCATTGCACCTCGACACAAAATTCAGGTCTCGCTGAGGGCTAAATAAATGGATCTTACTCAGTAAATCCTGTAGTTTACGCTGGCAGGTCTGGTTCTCACTTAAGGGCTCAGGGAAACAAGTAGGAGTCACATTACTCGCATTCATTCGTTCCATTTGCAGGAATCCGTCCAGTAGAAGTGTCATGTCATTTCTATTTCCAGTGTCCGTACAATTCCGTATCTGCAGCTCATACGATAACTCGTCATCCGTCAGGTATTGTAGATCCATCGTGGAGAATGTGTACCGAAAAATTTAAACCGGTTAAATACAAAATTAGAAAAAAAAGGAAATGAAAATGAGAGGACAATGAAATGAAAATGATAATGAGAGGAGAGGTAACAAAGAAAAGAATATTTGATGAGGGAAAAGGTTCCTCAGATTTTTAGCAAGCTAAAAAATTTTTGAATAATTGAAAACTTAAGCACAAGCTTAACAAAAACGTCCCAAAGGCTCCACGTCTTGGGCGCCAAATATGTGTAACAAATATGGGTGTGAAACATAAGATATTTCAAAAACAACCTACCTGCTACACACATGTGCCTGGCTAGCTAAAAATCAGACGGCGGCTGGGTCGGAGTAAGCAGAAGCTTTCAGAACTACTGTGCTTAACTGAGAAACAAATTTAACGCCTCATCAAGCAAGTGATAATTTTTAGCAAGTATTGTTCTGAGAACTTGCTTAGGCGCCACCCCTAAGAAAGGGAATTGCTAGGAATTAGGGGATTCCTAGGCTACAAATGATAAGTGACAAATGAAGTTCAAAAACAATTATTTAATGAAAAATATTAGAAAAATTTAATACACCCAAAACTTTGTAAACTAATTTTGAAATATAACTTACAACAATATCGAAGGGACTTGGTAGGCGTTCCACTCTCTCGTAAGTAACCCCTGGAGTCCGCTGACCTTCTGTTTGTGTCAAGGAGAACCAGAGCTCACGGTCGGCGAGTGTCCAAGACGTTACTCCTGATTAGCGATGGTGGTAGTAGGCGAAGGTACTCCAAATAGCTCTCAGCTAGGCTGGATGTAAGCTGAGCTTAGTTCGATGGTGATTTATCCCAACTTTTAGAGGGCCTCAAGACCGGAGCCTCGATCGCTGTCGAAGAGGTGATAAAAGCAGTTTGTTTGTCGGAGCAGCAGTTGTTAGCGCCTTCTGGTCAGGTTTAGTGCTCGATCCTGCGACCGGTACCTCAATGGTTCTCCTCAACACAACCAGAAAGACGGCCTGACTCCAACCCTAAAAAAAACCCAGAACAGCAATAGTGTCCTTTACAAACAAGCCAGAAGGGCTGAATACTACAAAGTTGTGACAATAACGTTGAAGAGAGATGGACGCAATTGTACAAGAAATTGAGAATTAATATAACTTAAATATGAATGAGGCGTAGTGATACAATGACAGTGATTGATGACAAGAAAAAACGATAATGATGATGAAAAGACTTGAATACAACCCGCAATGGTGAAAACGCACAATAAGCGACTCGACTGATACTAATCAAAGTTTCTGTGAACCGTAATAAAATTGTAGCAACACACCTGCTCGCGCAAACAATCCAAAAGACGCGCGAAATGCAGAAAAATTGAGAAAACTCTCGGCTAACAATTTAATGACTTCAAAAAGCGGCATAAACGTCCAAAGTCAAGGCTCACAGTTAGTCAAAGTCCACTCAACACACTCTCACACCATCCAGGAGTAAATAGGACAAAGGAGGGATTAAATCGCCCTGGAGTACAGTCTGCAACACCCCGATCGGGGGAGCAACCTGTCAAACCCGGGTTACGGTTTAAACGGAATCTAACCAATAGCAAAAAAAGTTTGATGGTGACGCCGTGTCACAATTGAAGTTACAACTGGCAATAACTAGGTTGAGGTTATGCCTCTTCCGCGGCTTAATCGATGAATCAACAGATTCTCATAATTAATAAGAATAAGCGAAACAATAATTGACTTAGACTGCAAGGCAGCCAAGCTGTCAAAAAGGGTCCCCGGGGCGCCGGAGCTCAAAACTTTGTGACAAAAGTTACTCACAAAGATGGAGAATCAGGTCGACCCAACCTGTGAACAGGACAGGACAGGTAGGAGGGAAGAAATGGATTCTAAATTCAGATCCTACTTGACACAAAAATCTAGCTCAATATAATCTTTGCTTAGACTCTAAAATCTCCAAAATGTCCCTCAAAATACACCCGCAACCCTCGTTAGGGAAGTTAACAACAACTTAAAGCCCAAAAAATAACAAAGATGCTACCGAAAAATACCGATGACTACGAATGCCGCCGGGCCGACATCTTTAAACACACGTGGACACAACGACGTAGTTTTGGAGATTTTACAGGAGAGAAACAAAATCGTCAGAAGACTTACCCTTGCCACATAGCACTACACTAGTACTTTAAGTACTCAAATATTCAAAAAAACAAGGCTCAGAAAACAAACAGCAAAGATTAGACTGAGCGCGGATTTAGTGTGTCTATCACCGCAGAGCTCTAAACCAAGAATGTCAAATTTTATCTCGTATCCGCTGCTCGTCAACATCACATCACTTCCGGCAGGTCCAACAACCAAATTTTTAATTCGTCTCGCGGCCAGCGAGGGCTTCACAGAACACAAAAAATGTGAATACATGGGCGTAGGTGAAAATAATTCTAAACGTAACAATTAATTTGTTACAATATATATATATATATATATAGATATATATATATATATATATAATTTTTTCATGCTTACAGTGTGTAGCCATGGACATATAACACGAAAAATCAGTTTTTCAGTTCGCATCGCTTCCCAAATTATATTGTTTTCAGTCCTCTGTAATTTGGATACTTTCGTATCCTCTTGAGTGGTTGATAAATAAATAAATAAGATTTAGAAGATAACCTTTTTTATCTAAACCAGTAATTACATTTACAACTGAAATTTTACAAATATTGCTTATTACATTAGTAGTGATAGCTATGGAATTTAATCAAGGTAACAATAGATCAAAGCTGTTCAAATTGTCAGAAATATTATTACCTGTTTATATATTGATATTATTTATATTCCATGGCTGACAGTACAAATAGCCAGTATTTTCAAAATGTTAAACACGAATATTTCAATGAATGAACCTGTAAAATAGAATGTAATTACTGATTTGGACAAATAATTTGATCCTCTGAATGTTATATTTGTAGTATTTTTATCTAACATAAATTAAAAACTTATTCTTTATGTTGAATGTCTATGGCTTGCTTTCTGGTTCAGATACTGTATATATATATATATATATATATATATATATATATATATATATATATATATATATATATATATATATATATATATATATATATATATATATATATATATATATATATATATATATACATAATTCATTGATATTCAAAACACATAGGTTATTACTTCTTATTTGAGAGAAGCATAAGAACAGCTGAATTTGAGCTATATTGCTACGCCATAGACAAAATGACCAATTTATTCTTCACTTTGAATCATCAAAATTATGCTCGTTGGTTGGTATGGTACTTGAATACTCTTTTGAATGTCGATAATGCACACCTTGGATTGAAAGAGCAATTTAGAAAAGGAAGTTTTGGATGCAAAAGAACATGTAAACCATTTTCACGTATGCCGATAGATCTGACTTTGGAACAGACCATCAATGCTGATGCAGGCAGAAGACTTACTGGTATTAGGCACATCACGAACTCAATAGCCGCTCGGCAAGGATGGGCTATAAATCACGGCTTGAGGTGTGCACTTATATCAAAAGTCATGGAAGAGTGCGGTCTTGATGTCGTCCAAGACATCACCAATGACTTGCTGCATCATAGGATAATAAGAAGTGAAAAACATATGCACAGTTTTACTCCCACCTTGACTGAGAGAATGAATCCATTCTCTTCAGATGTAAGAAAGGATGTACTTTTAAATGTTTCAACAGGGAAAGTAGCACCTGATGAAGTATCAGAATTCTTATTAAATATTGAAATAATTTGGGAAAATCTGAAGAAATGTATGATTGAAGGATGCAAAGAAAACGAGAAGAGCTTTAGCAAATATGTAATCAAAAGAAATAAAATTCTGAACTTTGCAAGCTGCATGAAAAAGATGAAACTCAGAGTCAATGGGAGAATCCAGGAAGTGAAATTACAAAAAAATTTATTTGGCAGACTACTGGGGATAGCATGGGGCTCAAAAGAATACATCAATATGGAAAAGGTAACATCGTTTCTAATTCATATACTCCTAGTGTAGATATATTCATGGTTTTATTTGAACTGATTGAACCACTGGTCATTCAAACCAGATTTTGAATGAACTGAGTGATGAATATTGAAATTCTGTATGTTCGTATGTTTTCTCTTTTAGGTTTCATCTTACCCTCTAACACCGGTGCCTCTTTCGCTTTGTCATATAGATGGCACCATTTACAAAACTGACAAATCAGTTATAACTAAAATATTAGAACCTTACATCCAAAAAAGTGATTTTCCAGAAGAACATTGTCAACCAAATAATGTAAATGTAGTCATAATTGATGGCATGTTTCTATTACATCAATTAACGCAAGTGCCATCGACCATGGGAGCCGTAGCAATAAAAATTCTAGAAAGTATAACGACGGTAAATCCTAATGCAAAAGAAAGAAATATATATATATATATATATATATATATATATATATATATATATATATATATATATATATATATATATATATATATATATATATATATATATATATATACTTTTCGATGAATACAAAAGTTCATCTATAAAGGATAATGAACATATCTAGAGAGATAATTTCAATATACAATATGAGTTCAAAGATAAAAATATATTATCAACTAGTTATATTATTTTGATTGAATATGAATATGCAGAATAAGCCTTTTGTATGCACGCTCGAATAAGTCAATTGAAATTTTCCACGTATTTTTCCGTCATAGGACAGGAAGCTTTTGATAACTCTTTTTTACAGCCTGAGCAATTTTTTTTTTTACGAACAGAACTTCAATGATCTGTACATGCTTTTCAGAATTAAAACATAATGATTAGGTTTTTTTAGTTTAAATTCTGTATATCTATTTATATTCGACGTATTGACTCTCTCTATACGAAAGTCTTCATCAGAAACAATGATACAAAAATGAACAAGGCAAGTATCTACATAATTAAAAATATACAGAATACTAGCTGTGAGAACTTGGGTTCCACATTTAGTGGAGAAAGGATAAAATTTCTCTGGCATTCACTCACGGTCTGATCATTGAAAAAACCTCAAACAGAGGAATCAATAATTTGAGTCTTGACAATTATCATAGTGAAAAAAGATTTGATCAATATAACACACAAGGACGATGTCCCATTTTTGTAAATGCACACAGTTCCAAGGTCCAAACATATCATATTTTTACTCATTTTTTCAAGCTTATTTTTATAATTCATCTGAAATTTGGTTTCCATTTTGATTAGGTCCAGATCAAAAGCGACCATCGGATTTTGGAGCTGAATTGAAGAATATTAACTTCGAGAAATCGTTCATCACTTTTATTATGGACTACTGGGCATCTGAATCAAAAGTGAAACATTATATTGAAGATAAACAAATTTTTGTCTCTTTTGAGCGATGCCAAAAATACAAAGTAGCTGAGGATGGATCAATAGTTTGTGAGATAACTCTCCATTTGAAATGTGAAGGTCACGAGGAGGCCGATACGAAAATTGTATTTTGCTTGTGCCAAATGGAAGACAAAAAGGTTGTCATCAAATGTTGTGACTCCGACATCTTTGTTATCATCCTGGGTAATATGATGCATATACCACAGTCATTGAAGGTCTGGCTTCTTCACAGCACCGGCAATAATCGTCGGTATATAAATATTAATGAAATATATAAAGCGTTGGGAACCTTGAAATGCTCCGGCTCACCTGCGTTCCACGCATTCACCGGATGCTACTACAACCCAGCATTTTTCCGCAAGGGAAAAAAACCATGGGAGTTATACAAAAAAAGTGAAGCAATTCAACAAGCTTTCGCTGTATTACAAGACCCTTCAAATCAAAATTATGAAGCAGCATTCTCCATCATAAAGGAATTCGTATGCAAAATGTATGCAACAACAAAAAATTGCTTGGGAAGGTGCTCTAATGTAGATGAGGCTCGCTTACTTATGTTTTCATACAGCTATGGCCATAACATTAGGCCCACAGATAAATTCAAGCAAAAGATGCTGGAATTTGATCCTTGCATATTACCACCTTGCAAGCGTGAACTTCATCAACAAATTTTTCGAACTGCTTACATCGGGCATTTGTGGAAAAATGCTTTTTCTACAGTACCTAGCACCAGCCTAAATGTGCAAGAATTTGGATGGCTATTGGAGAATGATGCTTACACCTTCAAGTGGTTTGATGGTGATGATGTTCCACAAAATATTCAGGAAATTATTGATGGTATTTATATTCTTTATTCATATTCCAATTTACAAGTATTCCAGTATTGTATCGGAAATTTTTCTGTAATTATACTTCAAGAGTAGGTACAGTTGTTCAGCATAATAATAATTCATTAAACAACATTTTTGCAATAATTTTCACAGATCCACAAGAGAATAGAGTTGAAGAGGATGATATTGTGAGAAGTGCCGACAACAAGGACGATATGGATGAATCGGACGATGATGACAGCGACACTTATTCTCAAATAGATGGTGAAACTACTGAAGAAGAACCTGAAATTGACAATAATTATGATGAGGAAATGAAAATTTGAGCAATTATTGCCAATTTCAGATTACTTTCCATTCCTATTTATTTATATTATGGAACATCCTATTAGCTATTTAAGTATGATTATTCTATGATAATAGATTATTTTTTTCTGATAATTAGATTTTTCATTTTTTCATGATGATAATAATATGTTTGCATGATAATGAAGATATACCCACTATCAAGTTCCAGATGAAGGCAATTTGACTTTCAAAAATACATTTTGCCACAATATTTCATCCACATAACTTATTCACATTCCGGGCGAAGAGTAAGAGCATAATTACTACTTTTTTCTTTGTTAATATGTGTGATTATTATTTTATTAATAGCAAGAATCAAAACTTTATTGTTTCACAAATTCAGAAGTTGGGATGTCAAATGTACATACGTGTTTCTTTCTTATCAGAACTCTTTGATATAGTGTTATTCCAGTGCCTTATTGGTTACAATTCAATGATATACCCAGTTAGAGCTAATACCAATATTAATGGGAAAATTTGATGTTTCCAGTGATTTCAATTGAATATTCTTGGAATTGTTGCTATGAAAATATTATGGATAAATTAAATTGTAGCTCTCTGCAATATTTTGGAAGAGACTCACCTGGGCCAATATTGTTTAAAATAGATCAAAAAATTTAAATAAATAAATTCGCAGAATAATCCCTGTTGATTTTACTGAATTATTCTACGAGCACTTTTTCTCAATCCTTTTTCCAAAATTTATCCATGATGAGCCTGAGCAACATGCTTGCCATTCTTTGTGTCGTCTAGAAAAAATAATTTTGAACGAAATACACAATGGCATGCAAAATAAAATAACGGAGATTTTACTTCTTAATTTTTCGCAACTTCCTCAATGCATGCCTCCATTTTGGGACATCCTGGGGTGCATGCTAATTTTCTCAATAACAATTCATCGAGCAAATTACCTATAGTTGGAATGGCATGCAATTTGAAATCACGGCAAATTGGTGCAAAATTTATGCAAGATTACCCCCAAATTTCAAACCCTTGCGCCAACGAGAAATACTTGCCAATTTCTTTACAAGGGTTTTATGACTGAAATTTGGATTTTTCTCATTGGCATGCAATTTGGAAACACGGCATTTCTCATATTTTTCTCACAAGTTCACGCAACCCTTTGAGCCACTTGAGCTGTTGCGAATCGCTTGCCTTTCAATACTTGGCTTTAGATTAATTCCAATTATTCAACATTACAAAGGCATGCAATATGATATCACGGAAAAACTACTTTTTTTTCAGATCTTTAATTGGAATTTGAACTATGACCGGAAAGCGTGCATCGCTTAATAACATTTTTATCTTTCTTATTCAGAGGTAAATTATCAACCCTCAAAAAGGCAAGCGGTATTAAATCGGAGAACTCCACCTGTCACTAGCTCCCAGTCTATATGTGCACCTATTGTAGTCTTGTACATTTCCTCTTTGCCTAGTTTTGCTTTGAGATCTCCAATAACTATTTTCAAGTAATATTTTGGTATCAAATTTATTATTCCCTCAAGCTCTTCATAAAATTGATCTTTCTCTTCCTCGTTTCTCTCGTTCTTTGGTGCATGTACATTTATAAAACTTATAGTCCGTGAGACAGCGCCTGAATTTTTTGTTGATTACCGCTCATTTGAAACTTTGTGAGTGGCTTCATTGTGATGAGTCCGACAACTTTTTCATTTAGCAAAATTCTAGATTTGGGGGCGTTCACCCGCGAGGGCTAATTAATTGAAACAATAATACCGTAATACTGATCTTTACACTAATCTAAAGATTTTTTGATAATAAAATGAAGGAAAAATATTGTCCGACATGAATATTGAGGCTACCGGTGAATCCGACAAGCCGCACTTGTCATAAGTATGTTGGTACTAATGGTGAGTATGTTGGTACTTATGACAATCCCTAGGATAGAGGCAGAATTCTACTTGTTTTCACTTTCTTCTAGACTAGCTTCATTATGTATACCTATTTTTTTATGAGTGAGAAAAATCTGATCGATCAGTTCTCGGTTAGGTAACAAAATCGGATAGAAAAAACTCACACGTCTTCACACTCTGGAACTCACAACTCAACTTGAAAATCTGAAAGTATTCTTGCTGAATATGCTTCGATAAATAAGAAAATTATTTTAATCTTGATAATTCCCGCAAGCATATCGCTTTCAAGATTCGAAACAGTTTCTTTACGCCATCCGATTCGATTTCGCTCTGCACGAGCACCGTACTAGGGATGCAATATGTGATCTATTCATGGAAACGTTTGAGAACCTAATCCATGCAAGTTATGACAGGTGACAATATAATTAGCAAAATGTGAGTTTGATCGTGATAAAAATGTTTAAATGCACTCTATTCGAAAAGCCAATATTAATCAGGTTAGGTTTCCAAAAAAGAAGAATCAAGTTTTCACTATCAAAAAAACTGTGAATAGAGGCAGGAAATTGTCCGAGAATTTTCATAACAGTGATGTCAAGTAGAAAATACGAGATGATCATCAATTCAAATTGATAAGCGTAGTTGTTTTGCAAGAAACTTCTGGTTCCCAAAGTATTATATATATACATTTCAAGCATGATACTGTTAACCAAAAGGTGAGATAATCAGAGAGAGAACTCTTTTCATTTTCTTTTTTTCAACACTCTATTATTGAATCAATTAATCAAATCAAAACTATATTACTGTTGTCTGATCCAATCGTTCCTCTAATATTTTATACATTCATGACACTCTCCTTAAATAAGGTTACTAAGTCTACAAAATATATTCACTTATTTGTAGTGATTCTGCAACATTCTATGTATTGCTTTTTGTAATTCAATTCTGTACTCACGGAGCTTGTTGTACACGTGCAATCCATAATTTTCCACGCTCAACTTCCCAATTAAGGTTTGGAAATGAGTGAAATGTTGAATCAGGGTTGTGTTTTTCATTTATGGTACAATCAGGCATACAGCACACTTGACTACATAATAATAATAATTATTATTATCTTCTTTATTGGCATGGTTCAGCTGGAGCTGTTTTCCCACTCAACCTTACATGGTGAAAATATATAGATTATTCCAAGATATAAGCTAAGCTAGGACAAAACAATGGACAAACGGCAATAGCCATGTATTCAAATTCTACAATACATTTTTTTTTTAATCTCTAAATTTTTGAATTTCTCGAGAAAATAGTGATTTATTATTGAATAGTCTACGTTTTAGTATCGCGGAAATAATTTGGATTGATAATATCCAAACTAATTTGGTATTTAATTGTGATGGGACGCACAGTTGTAACTGAAACTTCTGTTGTGAAAGATTATCTGGTGCGAAGTTAAACTCATTTGCCGCGTGCTGTGTGATCTGAAACGAGTTTTTTCACTGAGGTATGGTGGTGATTTTACAAGAAATACTCGATGTATTGAACATGCTTAGTGATGTATTCGGCTATTTTGCATATTCAGCCAGCCAAATTCTTGAATTCAAGATTTCATAGGCTCGTATCTATGTACTCCAAGAACAAATCGAACGCAGCAATTTTGTCTCTTTTGCATTCTTAGCATGTCTTTGACAGTCAAACATGGACTATAAACCGTGTCGCAATAATTAAATACTGAAAGTACAAGAGTGTCTTCAGGGGCCTGTTGCATAATAAAATACAAGTTAATATTATTAGCGTTTTTACGTGCCTTTTCACTAATAGTATTAACTTGTATTTTATCATGCAATAGGCCCCTGGTGTTTGTTTTCATTTCTTATGAAAGATTAAACGATTTATGAACAAATTCTTGAGTGCCAAATATGCTTTTTTCAACTGCAATGTAACATGCTCAGTAGAACGCAGTTCACTATCAAGTACCAGTTCTAGATTTTTGGATGAATATTCAATGCTAAGAGTAACGTTATCTAATTTAATATCGATATAATCATTTTCAATCAAATGAATCCTGGTGACTCTATCTCCCAATAGCATTGTCATTGATTTATTTCCGTTTAGAAGAAAACAATGAGTTCCTGCAAAATTGGCAATGTCATCCAGATCATTGTTAAGGCTGCCGTCGAATTGCATGAAATCGTAGCACCACGATATTTCTAAGAGTAGTTCTTAAATTTCCAGGGAACAAAAAAAATCGTGCAATGAATGTATTTACGCAAGGACCCAAATCGCCCTTTTCTACAATTCCTTTATTTCAGTAGAAATATGGTGCAGCATCCCTCAAAATAGAAAGATAAATTAGAAAATCAGATTTGGTCCCTAGACCATTTTATCTAGAATATAAATTTGAAAACTTGAATTTGCTATCTCTTGTCATTTGTCCGGAGTAGCGGAACTACGAACTCTCTATGAGAGCTCATGTTAATTTTATTCGTGAAAATTTAGCCGCTCACTCATAGATGGCTATGAGTAATATCAAACTTTTCTCTATTACCTGCTGCAAATCCTTGAACTAACAAAAAAAAAACTATATTTCCAAACTTTTATCACAATGTATATGTGAATTTCAATATTTCTTGAAATAGATAGTTTTTTTCAGTGGGGAAGATTTAAAACATTCTCAATAATTGATAGATAGTTATTTCTTAACTATAGAATCGGAAATTTTGTTGTTCTTTAAAAATTAATTGAACTTTTTCCCGTTTTGTGACAGATTAGGAGTTATTTACATGGAAAACAATCGACCAAAATCAGTTTCCAGTCATTATTCAGTGACATATGGAAACTTTGCAAAAAACAAAAATATTCTGGGAAACGTGTATGAGGATCAGGTAAATGTTTCATTTCACCATGTTATTATTGACGCTAACAGATAAATAGAACAGAAGACACTAGATTTATGTCTGAATTACATTACACGTAGGTAATATAGAATAATTGTTGCTTATAATTCTTGGCTCGATTATCAAACATGAAGAAAACACCCTCATGAACCTGAATGAACTTTCTTCGGTTTTCATCACAGGGGCCTATTTCTCCTGGAGCTTTATTCTCTAGAAGTTTTTCTCCCGGGAGTTTTTTTCCGGGGCTTTTTTCTAGGTCTTTATTTCCCCTGGATTTTATTTCCTGTTACCGAGTGCCAGAAGACTTGCAATGTTTAGTTCCTACTCACATGAGGAAAGATGCTGAGACGAACTTAGATTTGGGAGACACAGTGAATAATTATAGTTGGATTAGCCTCTTATTCATATGCCCTATTTTCGCAAAAATTCACATCAGAAAGGGTGAATTTTTATCTCTCTACAGCGCGGCGGTGTGCAAAATGTGTACTCTATGCATCGAAAACGATGTGTAGAGTAAGACTTTTTTGCGTTCCTGTTTTATCACGATTTGAACGCGTAACAGTCAAATTGCTGTGAATACATGCTTGTTGTGAGTCTCATTGATCCATTAGATCGGAAATTTGTTGGATCTGAATCTCAACTTGGGCTCTGGACTTTCTCACTGCATGTTTGGTAATCGTTGAAATATTGTCACAAATTTTATTGTGATTAATTCATTCACACAGGTTACAGTGCTAATCTTCGATTTACAAACTTGTATGTCCACAATATCACTCGCTGTTACTTGTACCTAATCACTGAATTACTCACTGACTGAATGAATCCCATTCCCAGCTAACGCTCTTATATACCTAAGCCGACAATGGGCCAACATTCAATTGTTCAATAATTGTTGCCTGACAACCACCAAACATCTAGTGACCATGGCCTGTCAATCATGCCCGACAATTGAACATCGACCTTGTCAGTACCAACTAGGATTACAGTTACAGCGAATTCAAATGGATAATTATGTGCCCTAATTATTACAAATATTTCATATTTATGACACTGCTCCCCCCTTATGGTTCGTCGTTCTCGGCGAACTCAGAATCTCGTCCTTGGTACGGCCACAACCTGTTTCTATGGACGATTTTCGGTTTCCCATTTCTGCCCCTCCGTATCCGGAACACAACGGCTTTCAAGCATTTTATGTCCTCCTTCTCTGTCCAGGTGAGGTACGTATGAATCGAGAAGGAGATCGTTCTCGCTGGCGACTCCCTGTATGAGTCATGGTCCCTTTCATCTCGGGCTCTTCCTTATCGCGCTCAAGCCACCTCACTCTCTTCGCCAGTCTTGACGCCTTCGTGGCCGCCTCAATTTTCAGGGCTTTCGTTAGCGCTTCTCTCACCGTCTTCGGGTTCGCTAATCGGACAACTCGTCCAATCTCTTCGTCGCTGATGCTGTCAATGAATTGTCTGACTGCTACGTATTCCTGTGTGGAGCCAGAAGAATTCGCAGAAGCTTTCCTGGCCAGACTCTGCATAGTATATGCAAATGTAGTTAGATCTTCTTTGTGAAGTTGCCAATACAATAGCTCCTTGCTCCATATTCCAGCCATTAATCCTAGGAATGAGCTCAAATTGAGCAGAATACTCATCCCAAGATGTCTTGCTATCAAACGGCGTTGGTATCAGCGTGAAATTAGCTGTAACTTCCCTTGGAATACATGCTGGAGCATTTTCCATTCGTGAGGCTACGCCATCGTTATTGAGACTGAGGCTTTGCATTTTTTCGGTGACAATAGAGTTCAGTTTTGCTTCCAACTGACGTTCAATTTGCTAGGATTGATCTTCGAATTGCATAATTCGACGCTTTACTTCCATGAGATCCTCATCTATCTCCTGAATCTTACTCGTCATACTTTTGTTCTGCTCCGAAATCATCTTCTTCAACTCGGTAGTCATTACCTCATTCACTGCCTTCATCTCTTCTGTCATGGTCCCTTTCACTGAATTAGCTACTGTCTCTTTAACTGTTTGCATCTCTTGGGCTACAGCTATCTTCATATCTTCCATAGATTCGACCATTTTCTTCTTCATAGCTTCTGTAGATTCTGATATTCTCTTCTCCATGACCCTCATACCTTCTGTAGATTCAGCCATTTTCTGCTCCATGGATGCCGCCGATGTCTTCATGAATTCCATCATCATCTTCAGCTAATACTGCATCTTGCTAATCCAATCTTCGTCGTCCGGATCCTAAATTATTTTCACTGAATTTCTCAGGATCCCACATCTGACACCAATTTGTCACAAATTTTATTGTGAATAATTTATTTACACAGGTTACAGTGCTAATCTTCACTTCACAAACTCGTATGTTCACAATATCACTCGCTGTTATTCGTACTTAATCACTGAATGACTTACTGACTGAATGAATTCCTTTTCTAGCTAACGCTCTTATATACCTAAGCCGACAATGGGCCAACATCCAATTGTTTAACAATTGTTGCCTGGCAACAACCAAACATCTAGAGACCATAGCCTGTCCCTCATTTCCGAAAATTGAACATCGACCTTGTCAGTACCAACTAGAATTACAGTTACAGCGAATTCAAATAGATAATTATGTGACCTTATTACTACAAATATTTCATATTTGTGACAATATGGAAGCTAAGGACAGTGGGAAAAATCGTGCAAGCAATACGAGTATAAATGAACATTACGACATTCGACCAACATTATGGTGACTCGTCACTAGATACTTGGCCTCATGTCATATGATGCTCAAATTTATTTTGATATGACGAAAAAATGTTTTTGATAAAAGCTTCTCCTCATTTTGGAACTGTGAAGTCCACTCGCATATAATAAAAAGTGATACTATTCACAATCTCATTTTACATTCAAGAGCAAAAATTTAAATTTATGGCTCTTGTACTTCAATATAACTTTGAGTTGAGAATAAATTTAATGATTAGATCTGAAACAATATCACTTTGTTTCTAGTGCTGATTGGGATACTCAAATATTTGAACTCTCAATGTCCTATCATCATATCTCATTATTCGATGTTCAATCAACAGATACAACTTCTTCATTCTAAAAACAGAATTGTATATACTTTGGGCAAATTTTCTATTTTCTTGTGAAGTCGGCTCGACGAAATATGAATATATAAGTGGAATCATTAATATATCTTTGATCAGAATACATCAACGGTATTCTATTCATATCTAGAATATTATATGCTAGTATTTATTAATTTTTCTCACGTTTTCATAATTAAATTCAAAATTTTGATTCGCAAGTATGATTTTTATGAACTTCCAAAGAATAAGTAGATAACTTCAAATTTTGAACAATTTCTAATATTTAAGGATGTATCAGCCAGGGCGTGGGGGAATGGTGAATTTTGCGGGGTGGAGTGCAGAAATTATTCACATGATCTGTGTTAACTTGGCATTGCAGCAAAAAGCCACGTGCTTGCCACCTTGCTATAGCAGTACAACGTTGCCGTGTCAATTAATTGCGAGTAAAAATTTATTCAATCAAGTAATTCGAATTTCATTTCCATTTTTTTTTCTTTAGGATGAACGGATACATACCGTTTCTAGAACATTGACGGGACACTGCAATATTCATCTTTCGTATGTAAAGTCTTTTATTATTCTACGCAATCTTTAACATACTAATATCTATTTATTCATGAGCTCAATCACTTATTTCTCCATAAGAGCAATGTATTTTGTGTCAATCTTCAATAATTCAATACTTCAAAATATGAACGGTGACCTACACTGAAATTTTAACAGTGAATTCATTGATAGAAAACTAATAATCAATTATTTTTGAGTCTTGAAATCAAAAACTGCTGTCACGCTCATACATCCCTAGCTTTACAAACTCTCGTAAGAATTCATGACCTAATAATACCATAAACCACTGCTGTTGCAAGATATCAAGGGTTGCCGTGTGACGTGCGATTGATTTGTTACAGCCAGAAGGTAACTTTGATCAAATTTAGACATTTAAAGTCAGCAATTGAAGCGACACGCGGCGGAATAGTTTGTCAAGCCCGATTAGATGGCAACCTCAAGCTTAACAAGTGCATTATTGTACTCGGTGGCTTTGAATAGAAGATATACTTGGTTTTGTCTGCAAAACTGTGCAGAGTTGCATAATTAACATGTTGCTTTGATCGAAAATGTACAAAGTAAAATATATTGGTCCACATACAGACCCTTGAGGAACGCCTCTAGCAATGTTCAATGAATCAGATACCTTATTATTCAGTCTTAATTTTTGACTTATATATCTGTCATTCGGATTTGCACTTTTTTTTATCGGTGATACGGTACCAAAACCTATAATAAGAGCTATTTTCATGCTATTGCTCGTATAACTTGTCAAAATATATCATTGACAGATCACGCTTCTCGCCGAAAGGCATCACCTCGCACATAGTTGTTTATCGAAAATATGCGTATCACTTTAACCTTGTCAAACGTTTAACATTATGTTCGTATTGATACTTGTTTTAACTCCCAATTGTTCCAAACCATCGAATAACATACTATATATCCATCTCTAATTCAGATTTGTCCATTTTTTTATATTTTCGTCGTAAGAATAAGAGAAAAAACCCATGTGTTCGAACATGAAATTCAAAGTGAAGAGTACAGCCATTGACGTTAAGTGCTCTTGGTATGTGTCATTTATTCCTTTAGAAATTGGTTCACTTTGCTTCCACAATCGTTGGAGCTTCTAGTAGATCTGTTTCAATATTTCATTGATTCAGTTGGCTGAAATTTGGAAACTTTTTCTTCTAATGACAGCAGTTAGGAGCTACGCTGGACCTAATACGCTAGCTAGTAACTAAAAACAGTGATAAAAAAAAAGAACATCGAAGATAGGCGAATGTTATTCCACCCAAGGTAGAAGTAGACGGTCTGTATTCTCATAAAATCCCGGAATGTAATATGCATTGAAGAGATTCAATCCAGGAAGCAATAAGTAGAAGATACGACTGTAAATCGACCACACAAGATGTTTTATTGTGTCACACTCACACATGAGATCAAATTTGATTTAGTCTGCAAAAGATAGAAACAATTGGATTACCGTTCATTTTGCTATGAGGGAATCACAATTATATCAATTATTATATTACATTTATATTTTTGAACAGTGTGATACAAGACTTTGATTTTCCTCCAACTTTCAATAGTATTGACATTTATATAACAGTAAACAAAAATTGGTGCGAATATGAAGCAATGGCAAAATATTAAATCAGTTCAGCTGTAAAAAATACAATTTTATAATGTTTCTCATAAATAGAGTTGAACACAAACTGAGCTCACAACATTGTTCAAACATTTGTGGGCATACAAACGAGGTGAAAAAGATGAACAATAGATTTAATATTCGTTCAATATTCACATAAGTAGGCCAGAGAGCTCCATTTGTACCTGGATATTCATTCAGAAGCGTAACATATTTTTGAACCCTCAAGGGAAATATAGAACGGAAAACGCTTCGTGAGAGAGGAAAAAAATATATTTGACGAAAATTGTATATTGTAAGACATGTGAAGAAAATTACACATCTAGCAATATAGATTCTCATGGTTTATTCACAGAAATGTTAAATTAGTGACTCTACAAATACCAAACACTATGCCTTATCTAGGATCACAGTTTTAACTAACTATATGAATCATTGGTAACCGAAATGTTCAATATAATCTGAAAATGTCACTTTTACCTTATAAACTGTTAAGTGAAACAGATTATTATGTGTGGTTATTACATGTCAAGAGAATTGCAGCAGTTATCCACAATCAAGTGCATTGGAGCAGTATTGTAGAGCGTGATAGTTTCAGTTCTGTTTGAGTAACAACATCAAAGAAACCTTTTCTCAGTAGGTAACTGAAATGCTGTAAAATACTGAGTGCACGTTATTCTTCTCATAGTATCTGACAGACAAAGTTCAATTCAATCAATGAATTATAGAATTTGAGAATAACTTTTAAACTACTCATTCTTATATATTTGTTTCCTGCTTCGACTATATTCAATTTGAATTATACATTTCTAGTTCTTCAGCGACAGTATTTGTTATATTTGTTTCATGTTTCATCATCTAGCTTTCAGCTTGGTTTAAGCCCTCACCAGGACAATTTTCATGCGAGATTTTTTGTGAGAGTAACATCTATTAGCGAATCGAATTGTACGAATGAATTTTGTAATATGATAAATTTAGAGTCTTTACCTGGTGTACAATAAGTGTGTACCATTTTGATAATTTGAAACAACATTGAAATTTTGTTGGAAAAAATATTCATTTCAAATAATGTACTAAGTTTTACTGTTACTTGACAAAAAAAATGTTTGTTCCGCGGATATTCCTGTGATAAAAGAGTGAAATTCATTATATTATTCTTAAAAATTATTCGAAACAAATATTTGTGTCAATTAAATTTCAATGTTATTCCAAACTATCAAAATCATACAAAATTGTTGTACACCAGAGAAAGATTCTAAATCCCTCATATTATAGAATTCATGCGTACAGCTTCGGATTTGCTAACAGATGTTACTCTCTGAAAAACTCTTGCATGAAAACTTGTTGCGGTCCATTCCACCGTAACCAACTGAAATAAGTTGATGTCCCACTCTTTCAATTTTCAGTCCCTAAGGGCCGCCCTGTCCCTGTGTAGCGGGAAATTGCAGAGTCTATACGGCGGTAGATCTTCGTAACGAGCTCTCTTGGTACTGACGTTGCAATCCATATATATTTATTTATTCCGTTCTATTGTGCAAGTATTTTATAAATGAAAAGCTGACAGTTGTGGTAGAGGTTTTGCTGTGAGGATCGAGGTCCATCACAGGTAAGTTTTTTTCTCATACCGTGAGTTTTTCATTGTTTTGTGACGTAATTACAATATTGGATTGTTTCGGACCCAATTCTTTCCTTTGTTGTTCTAATATCACTTTCTCAACTTAAATTTTAAGTCCAAGGCAAACAGAGCTGTATCCTAATTTTCCCGTAATTCTGCTTCAATATTCCGAAGTTGATTCCAGGAACTTCCAGGTCCTCGAGTTGGTATATGTGGAAAATTACCAATGCCGCCAGAGGAACGATGCACGTGCCTGAAACATCAACAAAGTCACTCGCATACCCAGTACAATATTGCAAGCTAGTGTTTATGTCACCTATTTCAAATGTAATATTATTTTTTGTTTGTATTAAGATCATATTTGGTATCGAGAGAAGAATCATGAGGATCAAGTAAGTTGGCAATGAAGTACATCTTGTGAACAAGCACGTGATACTGTCTCAAATTTATACTCATATTTTGTCAATCTTTCATTTAATTATTATCAATACGATATATTCATCTGTTATTTGTACCTGGGTTTTTGTTAGTGTGGAGTAACACGCCTTTTATCACAAATACTTTTTCTCTCTATTCCAAATTTCATTGTTGGATACAAAAACCAGAACACGCGTCTTTCAGATCTTTATCTGTCTGTCTATCTGTTTGTTTGTTCAGACTATTCTGCGAAATGAATGGATCGATTGAGTTGAAACTTCTCACAGTAACAGCTACTTGCATTAAATTTTCGAACATTGTATTCAAAACTTATAATAAGTGACGCACGAGTCGTATTCGTCTGTACACGCATTGTCCATCCGATTTAATTGAAACTATGTGTAATTGTTGTAGGCATTTGCATACAAATTTCTGGCAAAGTTAATCCAATTGGGCTGAAACTTTGAACAGTTGTTGTTGACACTTGCGTGAAAGTTCTTGACTGAGTATCATCGGATATTTTGCCGAATAATTTGATGCTGCTGCTGGAAAATTTTCATGGAACATACACTGCAAAGTTTTCAAGTATTTGTATCGATCTTTTGTACACGGCGCAACCTTAAGGTAGGATCGTTCTACCTTTTTAAAGGTCGATACACCGACCACTACCTGAGGTGCGGGTATCTACCCTACTCAGAGGTAGGAACGTATCTACCTTATGATGAGTGGGTCACAGATCTGAACAGTGATCTTCACAAATACCTCAAAGCGAAATACATATACTTTTGAGTATGGTCGATGCATATTCCCCGGCGCCGGCGGTATCCAGTTATGCCTTGAATCATATATATGCCAACATCATGATAAGTGGGATATTTGTACTTACAAAGATATGGGTTAAAACCTTCAAGTGACATACGTTGCCTTCTTAGAGTGGTTGATGCAAATATTCCAGAGGTACTTAGATATACTATAAGCTATATCACAAATCTTCAAATAAGGTCATTATAATTATATGTGGACTTGGGAAATAAATGGAAAAGGTACTTAATTGATCAACTAATGCAGTTTGAAGTATTATTTTATTTGAAAAAATTAAAGTTGAATGAAAATACATAGAACACATCTAAAATCAAGATGAAAACATAAGTAATGTTATATACATACAAGAAAATGATCCACGAACAAACAAAATAATATTAATTAATCACTAATTGAATTGAATATTTTCTGGATACATACATTTTTCTTAGGGACACTCAATTTACCTACTAATTTACTCTAATAACTGACACTTTTATTTATTCCAGGAGGATATTTTAATTAGAATAAATAAATTATTGATATTGAATCAATTACTGCTTCTATCAATGAACTATATTCCGTAACTTTGATTTTTCCCACACAGATATAAAAACTGTTATATAAAAAAAGGTCACATAAGTAAGCAATAGCTGCCACAATTTCTGGACCAGGATAACGTTTTCTGTGGCGATGGTATCCTTGCATGTTCCTGTAGTAAATTTGGCAGTACAAAACTTGCGTTATCCAGAAGTATGTCTACGAACAAAGAGAGAAATATGATAAGCTTACCGAATTGATGATGCAATCTAATAGTCGATGGCCAGCTGGATAATATTTCGAAGGAATTGAGATATTTGCCTAAATGATATTTCATTAATTCAGCACTGGAAGTTTATTTGCAGTTGAATTAAATCGTAACCAATCCACTATTCAAATAATTTTGCTATGATGAGAATGATCTAACCCTAGTCTGATATATTTAATATTGAAAGTTAGAAGAAAAATAAAGTCTTGTATCACACTGTTCAAAATTTTTATTTTTTCTTGACTGGTTCCGACTACTAAGTAGCCATCTTCAGAACCGGGGGACTATAACAAGAAGATACATGAAAACTTGAAATTCTGATTTGGAACAAATACAAATGTAATTTACTGATCATACTCACACTATATGACTACAGGATTCAAATATACTTCAAAGTTTCAACATAGATAGATGGTTAAACGAATAGCTTGTATAAATAAAATAAAATATATAAATTAATTTGTAGAAAATAGAAGTATATCGTAAAAAATTCTTGAAATAATCAAAATATGTCAATGAAAAACAAATTGACAAAATTTTTGGAAATTAAAAACTGGATTAGAACACTGTGCTATTTGGATGTTGTTAAATTTGTTTGATCATTCAGACATAAATATTTATTATTTTTAATGAATCTTTTGATTTCCAAAACCTCCAAAAAGTCTAGAGCTGAACCATATTTATGTATATGTAAAATTTCGAAATCTTTAGTAATATTAAAATCATGTCCTGTATTAAGTAAATGTTCTGCGAAGCTTGAATTTCCGCACGCGAGTCATAGACAGCGTTCATGGCAGCACCAACCCTACAATACAGGAGACAACTTCGTAAGAGAGAAGAAACGAAATTAGATATTTGGTTTAACAGAACTTATTTACGGAAGAACATCATCCCCAACTACATTGAACACCAATTCAGCAAGCAGAATAACACTCGTTCTAATAATAAGAAAAATCAATTAATAAAGACAACGAAGATACCTTTGTAACAAGAAATTAGGAGACAGTACATCATTGTAAATGATCTTAATTTGAAGCTTAAACTGTCGTACAATCATCTTGTTGAAACCTTACCTTCTGTTATCCTCGATGATTTTCTCAAGGACTGCAATGAAATGGTCAACCATGTCACTAGTGAAAAGCGTTTTAGACTCAGAAATAAAATGCACAGACTAGAAAAATTAAAAAGTGCTAAAATTGAAAAAGATAATCAAGCCACTTCAACAATAGAGGAGATCCACAATTTTCATGACACTGTTATCAACCTTTTTGACGTCGATTTTGACAATAGTGAATTGAGGCTTCTGAATAAAGGATTGAAATTCAACCCCATTTTCACACCTTCTAGTGAACAGTTTGATACTTTTGTTGCAGATACGAACAATTTCACCAATTTAATTAAGGATGAAAATGTATGCATTAATTTGACTACCGCACTTTCTAACTTCAAGAACAAAATGACTTAGAAAGGCAAATCAAATAAGGAACGGAAGAGCGTTGCGATTCTGAAATCTATAAAACAGAAAATTACAGAAAATGATCTTATTTGTACTAAAGCAGATAAGGATAACTGCATTGGTATTCCGAATGAAACTATATATATATATCAATAAAGTAGAATCATTCATCAGATGTGACACGTTCAAAGAGCTCAAATGTAACCCGCCTAACAGTTTTGTAATTTCACTCAAAAAAGTACTGAAACTACACAATGACTTCATTTCATTTTAAAATATAAAAAGTTTGATACCAATGAACCCTAGAACTCCTGTCCTCTATGGTTTGCCTAAATTACATAAGGAAGGTTCCCCCATCAGACCAGTTGTCTCTTTCATTGATTCTCCTACATATAGCCTTGCTAAACAACTTAATACCATTCTGACAGATAACTTTAAGACGAGTTGTTGTCACTCATTGAAAAATACTACAGATTTGATTGGTAAACTTAAACTTGTTAATAACGTAGATAATGGTATTTTGGTTTCTTCTGATGTTACAAATTTATTTACAAACGTTCCTGTGGCAGGAACAAAAGTTTTGATCAAGGACATGTTGTTCAATTCACACTGGTCTAACAATATGGTAAACAGTTTATACAATCTGTTACATATTTGTCTACAGCAAATTTTTTTTATTTTCAACTCTAAATACTATAATCAAATTGAAGGCCTAGCTATGAGTTCTCCTCTGTCAGGTACAATGGCTGAAATTCATATGAAATATTTCGAGAACCCAATATTTCAAAATCTTTCAGACTCTTCAAAATATATAACTTTTTGGTATCGTTACGTCGACGATATTTTGTGCCTTTGGACTGGCACTATAGATATGCATCATACATTTTATGGTAAACTAAATGAAATACATAGCAATATGAAATTTTCAATCGAAATAGAACAAAATGAGAATATTAATTCCTTGGACATTAAGATTACGCGTTCAAATAACCACTTATCATTTAAAATTCCCAGAAAACCGACACAAACGACCGATTAATAATGACTTCAATCATTATGCAAAACATAAATTTGCAATATTCCAATCACACATTCATCGAATGCTTACTTATGGTTTGAGTAATGAAGAAATTATTTCTGAAACTAAGATTTTGAAACAAATTGCTTTTGCAAATAATTTCCATCCTGACATTATTGATAAGCCTATTCGCAATTACAAACTGCAACTACAAGAAGCATATTCTCAAAATTTAGTTATTGAGAAAGATTTTTTCACATCTTCCCTGCCCTTCCTAGGGAGCATATCTTACAGAGTCAGAAATTTCTTCAAAAATTATAACATGAAAATAGTTTTCAAACCATTGAGTAATTTGAGAAATGAACTTTGCAAGAAAATTGATACTCAAATTTTGACACATAAGTCTGGGGTTTATAAATTAAACTGTGCTAGCTGTAACGCAGCTTACATTGGTCAGACAGGGAGGAAATTCATAACTAGGTTTAAAGAACATGAACGCTGTCTACGACTCGCGTGCGGAAATTCAAGAACAGTTATTTGATACAGGACATGATTTTGATATTACTAAAGATTTCGAAATTTTACATATACATAAATATGGTTCAACTTTAAACTTTTTGGAGATAATGGAGATCAGAAGATTCATTAAAAATGATAAATATCTATGTCTGAATGATCAAACAAATTTACCAACATCAAAATTACACAGTGTTCTAATCTAGTTTTTACTTTTTAAAAATTTTGTCAATTTGTTTTTCATTGACATATTTTGATTATTTCAAGAATTTTTCACGATATATTTCTATTTTCTACAAATTAATTTATATATTTTATTTTATTTATACAAGTTATGCGTTTAACCATCTATCAACGTTGGAACTTTGAAGCATATTTGAATCCTGTAGTTATATAGTGTGAGTATGATCATTAAATTACATTTGTATTTGTTCCAAATTAGAATTTTAAGTTTTCATGTTTCTTCTTGTTATAGTCTCCCGGTTCTGGAAATGGCTATTCAGTAGTCGAAACCGGTCAACAAAAAATAAAAATTTGAACAGTGTGATACAAGACCTTATTTTTCTTCTAACTTTCAATAATTTTGCAATGTTTTCAAAAGAGAAACACAGTGAATATTAACAGTTATTATATTTCTTCTACCATCAATGAGTTAATTAGGTTCTGATTTTGTTGGATGAATATGGTTTAAAGATTTTGGGGTATCATTTTATGTTCTATCAACAATGGACTAGACACAAAAATAATAATTCAACATTTTTTCTTTGACACTTTCTCTTCAGTAGATAACACAATAATGATAACTTTCTCAAACTATGCTGCTGAATAAGCTTGCCAGCAGGCAAGTCACTTTGTACTCACAACCACCCCATATGCGCCAGGCATTCCAATTTTCACAGGGACGGGGAAGTCGACCTATAGGAATTTAATTCTTTTTCTATGGTTTTTGGAGAACATCCCAATTATTTTCACGTTGATGTATGGGTGCTTTTATATATATATAGCATCCAGGTACAGATTTAGCCAATCACGGTATCTCTTTTTCTTGAAACGGACAGCAGATTTAAATCTTGCAGCCTTCCTATATTCGGTGTCTATGGCCAGCCCGTTCTTGAAGGTTGCAACTTGTGAAACTAGGGTTGTTAATATATCGAACATTTTTATTAGAAACATGTTGTTCCAAAATTCCCAAAAGAATGTTTCTTTAAAAACATTTTATACTTGACATGATTCAGTTATTTATGATTCTAAGCATGTTTCTTATCGATATAATTTGTAAGTTGGATATCAAACATTGAAGAAATACACAGAAATGCGTTCTTTTTAGAAAAGAAAGCATAATTCCTATTTCAATCGAAAGTGATCACAAAGAATGGAAGAAAAGTACATTATTCGCAAATTTAACCTATTTGTTCCATGGGTATACCGTACATTTGAGTTTAATGATTCACTCGTTCGAAATGCAAATTTGAGTCAAGTTCAAGAGGAAATGAAGTTTGCAATAATCATTTTAGATGAAGTTTTAAGAGTTTCCTATCCTTAGTAAAATTATAATTGCGAAAGTCACTCTGTCTATCTGTTACGCTTTCACGCATAAACCACTCAACCGTTTTTGAAGAAATTTGGTACAGAGATAAACTAGAGCTTGAGAAAGAACATAGGCTACCCTATATGGCGAGGGGGATAAAATAGGGGATAACAATATATATGGAGACTAGTTATTTTTGAAGATAAAACCATGAAATTTTGTATTCAGGCATCAGGCACTTAATGATGAGTGAACAAACATTTCTTCCAGCGTTTTTGTGATTTCGACCTGCATGAGGATGAAATAGGAGATGAAAGTTCGTGTTGAAATCCAAGCGCCTGCGCAGCGCGGCATAGTGGGAGAAATATCACTGAATGTGGCTACTCGAACGGCCAGTCATGTTAGGGCAGGCGAGTGCGAATATTAAAAATGAATGAGTTGTTACGTAATCCATAGAAATATTTTGGATAACTGTAAGCTGCTGTATGAGCGAGACGAGCTTGGTCAATGCCAAGCAACCGTGCGAGCGAAATGAGCTTGGTCAACTAAAGAACGTCGTGCGAGCGGAACGAGATTGTTCAACGGTAAAAGATGCCGTGCGAGCGAAGCGTGCTCGGTCAACGTTAAGACGCCGTGCGAGCGTTGCAAACTCAGTTAAATGCAAGCAGTCAAGAGAACGAAGCGACTTCATTCAACAGTGAGCCCTCTATAAAAGCAGAGAAAATTTGGTGAACTTGGATTGTTCCCAGCACATGCATATTCATTTCACTATTACATTTTGGTTAGGTTCATATTCAAATAGACAAGTTAATATGATAATAATTTCTATATAATCACTTGAATGACCATGCCATGTGGGATTCATATATTAATTGTATAATCTTTGATAAATAAACAAAAAAGAAATTGATATAAACTCGGAAGACATTCAGTGGAACTGCAAAGTCTTGGCCAAATCTCCTGTTTCGATTGATTTCCTACAGAAGAAAATCTTTTCACAATTTGACATGTCCTTATCATCTCCAGGTTATAAGGTCCTGATATAAAAGATAGACTCAAGTACCTTGCAATCTGAATTTATCAATTCTGTGGCGCTACGAAGTACGCCGGGTCAGCTAGTAATTTAATAGTTCATATTATGATAATTTTCTCGTCTTATGTATTCTGAAAGAACCTAATAACAAACTAATATCAATTTTTATGGAATATTCTAGAATTTTGACTTGTCATATGTTTCGGTAAAATATAACTTGCCGAAAATTTTACAAATATAAGTTTTTAAATTTTTTGTTAACTCTATGATTCTTTGGATTTTCTGCTTGAGGGGAATATGAAACTACCTCTGGTCAATAAGTACTGATGTAGTGTCCCGTATTTTCCTTAATTAATCTGCTTCAACCTTACCTAGAATTTCTACCTCTATATACAGTATTTTCGACCTCTGTACCCACAATCAACTTAGGAGCAGATTCAGCTACTCAAAGGTAGATGGAAAGACTCTAAAACTACCTTAAAACTTTGCAATGTAGTGTGAATCAAATTCACAAAGAGGGGAGTCCGCAATCTGTTATGAGGTCAGGCTTCTAAAATTTATAATGAATACAAGTTGGAACTCCAGTGGAGTTCTATGAAAAGCATCTCGTACTGCCCTAGGAATACCCCAAATTACTTGTTGAATGCATAAAAACAGGCATGGATCTTATTGCTCACAGAATCTGGAAGCAAGCACTCACATCGTGGCAAAAATCATAGCTATGAGAGTCGAAAAATTCTCAAAAATTTTAAATAACCACTTACCAAAATTAGGAAACTAACAGAATGATGAAATATCATCAAACTTCCTAATCAAAGAATATTTCCAGCAACAAAATCCACTTAAAGTATGGAATAATCAGTGTTCGAATAATGTTGCTAATCAAAACATCATCAGTGTACTGATTATCTGATATTGCTTATATATTATATTCTATCGGTACACGTGGACTTATAAACTTTCTAACAGTCTAGAATATTCTGGACAATCACAATGCCGTTGGATCAATTATTGTACCAATGACAATTTGCACTGGAATGTTTGACAATTGAACATTTTCCAAATTGTTCGCGAATGCCAATTTGGATCAGAATAATAATCCCGTCAACATGAACTTTGAGGCCGGAAGAAATGCGAACTAGATGAAACCTTGATATGTTGGTTTTGATCACTCAATAATGTTACTATCATATTTTTCGACCAAAATTTCGCAGAGCAATTCTTAGGGGAAGGAGAAAACTACGAAATTTTGGACCTTTTTTTAGTTTTTGCCCTGCAACTTTTTCCGCTTTATTCCTACGACTTAGATTGTCAAAATTAATTTCAAAGAAAGCTAAATTATCAATAAGTTTGACACGTAAAACTTGTTTGTAGACTCACGAAGTTCCAAGATACAGCACTTCAAGAAGGTGGTAAGTTCCTCAAAATCAAAAAGAACGTCAAAACATGATAGTTTCTGCATATATCTTTTATATTCCGATATTTTTTCTGCTATCATGGTACCTACTTCCATTCTGACACAGCAATTGATCAATCATTCGGCCGATTGAACTCCCTTTCCCTTCAACCTGTCCATCCATCACTTGCTTCAAGGTACAAATTCAGTAGGGAATTACATAAATAAATTAAAAATCAATTTTTACATTCATGTGTTCGATCTGCAATAATTAAAAATTGGACTCATAATATCAAATCAATTCTTAAATAATAATGATCAATAATTGAATAATTATTATTCCTTAAATATCAATATTGATAGTGATGATGAAAGATATTAACGATAATAATTGAAAACGTTCTGGTTGATCTTCCTCTTCAAATTTTGAAGCAACTTAAATATTCAAGGAGAGCAACGCCACTGAATAATATAAGTCTTAGTAAGAGGGATTGTCTCTTTCTTCAATTCTCATGGATGAATAAAATTCTTGTAGATGGATGAGAGTTTCGAATGTATTCCACTAAAAACATTTTCACGTGAAAAGTTGTCAAGACAAGACCATATGGCTATCTCGTGTTGAGCCAAGCTTCTAACTCTACACGCATTAGCTCTACATGCCCCCAATTTTCAAACTCTACATCTAAGTCAAAACATGTCGCTTGGCCGTTTCGTTACTTGTATTGTATAACAGAAAAGTAGTGGACAGTAGATGAACTTTTCACCTTATGCCAATGTGAATGTAGCGAATTGGCCAAGCCACATATTTTCACTGGAAAGTTCCTAGCTTTAGAGTTTTGTTGTTGTTTTTGTACTAATACTAGCTTACATACAAAATTTTAGCATTCTAGGACTTTAGGAAGTACCCTAAGAATTTTGATGAACATCAGTGAGCGAGTCAGGGACGAAATTTGGGTTTTTTAGATATCAATAAAGTCTATAGTATAAAGGCTATGCAATTGGAAATTTATTTGTTTAATGAGTCCACTATTGACATCATATCCCAAGAGTTTTGTTTATCTGGTATGATCCAAGCCTAAGTTTTGAGGGTTCAAAAAGACGACGAAGCCCTTCGAGAATAGGTAGGTAGTGCTCTTGCACTTTGCTTGACTCGTCCTTGCGGAGGCACTACCGTGCCTCTAAATACGGTGGCGTAGGTAGGTATGGTAGAAGGTGGGTTTTTGATTCTATGCTGCGTCAAAATAGAGCTAGGTACCATAATACCCTGAAAAATATTGAACAATTGGAAATATTTGGCGAAAACCACCATTTTTGGCGTTTCTCTAGATTTTCAGGGATTTTTAACTTCTTTGAAGTGCTGTATCTTGGAACTTGATGAGTCTACGAACAAGTCTCACGAGTCAAATCTATCGGAAATTCAATGCTCAAAGTCTTGTATCACACTGTTTGAAATGTATTCTTATATTTTGTTGATCAGTTTTGGCTACTTAGTAGCCATCTTCAGTACCGGGAGACTATAACAAGAAGATACATGAATACTTGAAAGTCTATTTTGAAGCAAACACAAATACAAAAAATGTAATTGAATGAACATACTCACACTATATAACTACAGGACTCAAAATATGGTTCAAAGTTTTCAACGTAGATAGATGGCTCAACGTATTACCAGAATAAATAATAATAATAATAATAATAATAAGCCTTTATTACTTAGCAGGTATACAAACCCAAAACAAGTAAATGAAATTATAACTAAATAAATCCTAACTATAACACATTATCAGAATCATAATTATTATCATTGAATAACTTACACATAACATAAACGGGAGATCTGAGTAAGATATTAGACTTATGTGATGGTAAATAGAAGGTAAGACGTAAGAGGGATGTGGCCCTGCATATATGAAATGGCAGATTAGACAAAATTTGGGGAACATCTGTTTTATCACACAAAATATTGTTTAAAGTAGATAATGCTACTTGAGTATGCCTACTATCCAAAGATATTATATTAAATTCGCTCAGCAAAATACATTCATCAATACCTCGCTCAGGATACCTTGAATATTTTTTAAACCACATGTATTTGAGAAAACGACGTTGTACACTCTCTAAAAGATTCGCACGTGTGATATGTGGTGAGTACCAGATTAGAATAGCGTAATCTAACCGAGATCTGATGTAAGCAAAGAATAATTTTCTGATTGTTTCCGGATTATTAAATTGCCTGCATTGACGAATAATGTAACTAAGTGTCCTATTGCAAGTCAAAACAACATCATGGATATGTGGTACAAATGTAAGACCAGGATCAAATAAAATACCAAGATCTTTCGTTGAGACACATCTAAATAATAGTGTGAGGTCTATACTATAAGCAAAGTCAATAAAGTCTCTCTTACGTGTATATGTCATAATTTTACATTTGCTCATATTGAGTGGCAACGTGTTGGTTGAACACCAAGATTGAATACGATTGATGTCGAGTTGCAAATCCCAGCAATCGTCAATGTCATTGATTACCTTAGAAACTTTCATATCGTCTGCGTACAGCAGAATGCTACAGCTTATAATGTCGCAAATGTCATTGATGAATAACAGAAATAAGAAAGAGCCTAGATTAGAGCCCTGTGGAACTCCTGAATTAGCAACAAAGGGCTTAGAGATATGGCCGTTATAGGAGACAAGCTGAAGTCGATTTTCTAAGTAGGATTTGAAAAAAGATAAAAGTTCGGCATTGAATCCAAAATTTTCTAATTTCCTCAGTAATATAACATGACTCAGTTTATCGAAGGCCTTCGAAAAATCTGTATATACTACATCAAGCTGACCCTTTTGATCGAGAACTTCTGAAACTTTTTGTGTAAAAATACACAAGTTAGTAACTGTTGAGCGTTTAGGCATAAAACCGTGCTGGTACGGTGAGATGAATTGCTTTACTTGAGGGAATAATTGATTGTACAGGCAGATTTCCAGCAATTTAGCCAAATTGGAAATAATTGAAATTGGCCTGTAATTAGAGATGATCGAAGGGTCACCTGATTTTAGAACTGGACATATTTTTGTAAGCTTCCAGACAGAGGGAAATGAGCCAGTGGTTAGACAATTATTATACAAATACAATAGGGGAGTAGAAAGGGCTGATACAATCTTTCAAAAAAAAACTTGGTATTTGGTTCAATCCGGCCGTCATCGAGTCTTTTAACTTCTTTGTAGCTGAGATTAGATCATTTTCAGATATTTTAACATTTATATTATAGGAATTGTGGGGACTATTATTATTATATTTTACATCCGGAACAGTGTCTAAATGATCCGTGTAAACACTAGCAAAATGATCACAGAACATATCAAGAATATCTGGAGGACAATCAGAGGACAAGTCCCTAAATTTCATGAGCCCTGGAATCCTAGATACTCCTTTTTTGTTTTGAATGTAAGACCAAAAACACTTAGGGTCTTGACTTATGTTATTTTCAATAGATGAAATGTAATTTTTGAACGAAACTCTAATGAGGTTTTTAGTAATACACTTTAGTTTTCTGTAATCCTGTAAATTTTGCTCACTATTATGTGTTTTATATTTACTATACAATTTAGATCTCAATTCAAGATTATCAATAATTTTAGCAGTGAACCAGGGTGGATAATATTTTTTGTGAGTTTTATAAGAAGGTACACAAGTGTCAAAAATGGAATACAATAAATAGAATAGAATGGTAATAGATTTGTAGAAAATAGAGCTGTACATCTAAAGAGACTCTTCAAATAATCAAAATATGTCAATGAAAAACAAATTGACAAAATTTTTTGAAAAGGAAAAACTGGATTGGAACACAATGTAATTTTGACGTTGTTGAGTTTGTTTGATCGTTCAGACATAGAAATTTATCATTTTTAATGAATCTTTTATCACATTTGTATTTGTGTTTGTTTCAAACTGGAATTTTAAGTATTCATGTATCTTTTTGTTGTAGTCTCCTGGTTCTAAAGATGGCTACTCAGTGGCCGGAACCGGTCAACAAAATATAAAAATATATTTTTGAACAGTGTGATACGAGACTTCAATTTCTCTCCAACTTTCAATATTACATTAGAAAAGTCTATACGCATTTGAAATATCTGGATAAAAAATCCCAAATATAACTGAACCATTCAAAACAAGACGCAAAACATTAATTTTCCTTTTTGTTGAGCTATAAAAAATCTTTCTGTGTGAATTTCGACGGGAAAGTGTTCTTTATTTTAAGTGCAGCTCTGTTTACAGAAATGCGAGAAATCTCATAATTAGCTTGCTCATCCTGTTGTTTTTACAGCTGACATGAATGACTCGATCTTGTGGTGTTACGAAATTAATATTTCTGTGTCTTCTTGTGACTAGCAGATGGTATACTTGCTTGTTTTTTGTTATCTATTAGAAATACTTGACGTATATCAACTTGTTCATACAAATCTATCCAATCTGATTGATTGTAGAAACTCCATAAACTTCATTTAGTAACAGACCAATAATTGTGATCAAATTTAAGCTGGATTATAATAACTATATTCTTCAGAAGTTTTCATAAGCGCGTGATGGTGATACAAAAATTGAGAATTTGCTGGTCCAACATTCGAGAAATTCAAATTTTTGAGGTTGTTTATGATAAAACTGAGCTTTATCAGCGACTAGAGAGCTTGAGTTAAGAGCTATAATTCTGTTAGGCAAACTTTTATCTTGGATTCCTAAACCCTGACATGGTTCCCTTGACTCACCTTACTATTCCACTCATACGATTGGGATTTTCGTATTGCTCGAAATTTGTACTTTCTAAGTTCCAGTCCATCAAGGATTCCTTGATATCAGACACTCAAGCTGTATTTTGAATCAAAAAAACTCTAGGAGTAGTCCTTTTCTTAATGTTTTATTTGACATTAAATTCGACCAGCTTCGATTTTTCAAGAGTCATATCCAGGACCGAAAAGAACTATTGTACCAGAAAGTGGAATCAAACAACTGTCATAACAAAAACAGATATAGCTTGATATAGAAGAGTAAGGAAATACTTTACAGCAACAATTATAGATCTAACTTAAACATAGTAAATACTTTAAATTGTATATGGTCAACAAATTGATGGATAAACAGCAGCAGTAAGTTGCAAACTCGAAGGCCACAAGTCAACGGAATGATTCAATAAACTTTCACAATCTTAATCTAAGCGCTGTCAGTTATACGTATTTTCCGGCGTCAGCTGAATTAAAAACCAATTATCTTCTCTACTATTCGGGAACAATTCTTCAACAAAATTATTGTGAAATTCGATCCATAGATTGTGAGTTTTTTGTACATATCTCTCACTATTTACAGCGATAATAACCAAAGCAGTGGCAAATGTGCTATGTTGTCCCATAGAACCGCAACTTTAAGGAAAGGAAAAAAGATCGATCAAGAATTCAAATATCTCCCAAACTAATAAGTGAATGATTCTCAGTTTTTGATATATTGTTGAATTTCATAATATCCAAATCAGAGAACTCTCTCAAATATCATTCTTTGTAGCAAGCACCTTCAAACAATCTAATAGATCCATGTTTATTCTGTGGAACAATACGATTATTCAAATAACATTTTTCCTAAATTCCATAAATCTTTATCAGAAAAGCTGCCAAGCTCAATACATGATTCAAAATAATTATTTATAGCGCAGAAATACTGCTAACTTCCCAAAAACTTCAAATATTATCTCAAATTATCTGAAACTAGATTTTTCATAATATCAAATTCTTTAGACCAAAAGCACAGACAAGATATGAGATATTTTCAAATCAAGATCTTATAAAGTCTTTTTGTTCACTTAAAATATTGTCGAAAGTGTAGTTAGCAACTTAAAACACTTGGTCAACGCGACGGTATTTGCATATGAAGCCGTCTGAGATTCGGTATCAGAGAAAAGATGAGAGATCGTGTCCTTTTGAAGCTCTCTGTCGTAGTGAATGGACATCTTGGTCTTCAACTTGTTAATATTTGATGAAACAACGGAGGTAATTGACCTTTCGCTTCTTCCCTTTTCGATTGAAGAGGTCTCCACTTTTGCGATTTTTGTTTTAATCTCCTCAAATGGAGTGATAGAATGGATTTTCTTGGAGCGATCCATAATTACACAGTCAGTACGACCAGAGATGGGCATTTGCGTGTTAAAGAATGTTTTTCACGCTTACAGTGTGAAATTGTGTAAGTAATGAGCAATATGCAAATAATGTAGAAAACGTAAAAAATTTAAAATATTAGTTCTGTATTCTGCCGATGTATCGAACTGGAACTCTGAATTCGCAATTTTCAAACGTTTGTGAACTGTGAATATTATAAAAAAAAAATATATGTCAGGACTAGGAGGACGACCAAAGAAAGTAATTTTTGCAACTTGTTCAAAAAAATCTATCTCATACATACTGACGTCTCTGTCCTCAACTTAACTTTTACTCCCGATTATCGACAGATGATCAACATAACCCAACTTTTTGTCCAAGCAAAATATATTAATGTCAATGAAAACCGTGATTATTTCAAATGATACATTTCTATATCTAGATCCAATAAGATTGTACACATCACAAAGAAAACAAGCTCCAATATTCCTTTCTATATAATTTACATATCTCACGTTATTAACGTGAGAAAATAGGAAAATAGTCAAATGTGGAAAAGGGGATTTCTACATGTAGGAAAACTAGTATAATACGTGACGCATTCTACATGTCCATCTCTAAGTACGACATGTGGAACACCAAAAAAAGATAGATATATATTCATCTATCAGGATAACTTCTTCATCTTTCAAATTGATGCAACTTGGATGAAACCACTGACTACACGTACCTTCACAGCGTACAAGATTATCAGTTCACCTTGATTTACTCAGTAACATTCAATTGAACAGATTAGAACGGCATAGCTCAGTATTTCAAGGCACAAAAAAGACTTAAGACGAGCAATGCAAAAATAAGGATTAGAAAAATGCACTCGCAAACTAGAAGTAGATCACTTGAATCTCAGAGATCTGTTCGTAGAATCATTGGAATAGCTGATTGAAAAAGATGCACAGATTAATAAAAATCAAGTAAGATATAAGTAAAAAATGCGTGATACTTTATTAAAATGGAAATTATTCCAGATGACAATAAGGTATGATTATGACTGATATCTTGAGGAGTTTACTCCACTTGTGTTGGTTGGCAAATCTAACTTCGATTGCACACAAACAGAAATAGGCATATTCCAAATCAATTTCTTTATTTTTAGATGAATAAGTGTTGTGATGAAAATCATTCCGTCACTGTTATAAGTGATAAAAAAGCATTATTGAAATACATAGACAATTCAGCTGAATTTATCAGCGCAATGAATATGTCAATATGATGTTCTCGTATGTACAATTCACAAAACTTCACCAACGACCATTTAAAGCAGGAAATTATTATGTGATTCCGCTTGACAGCATAATATAATCATTTTTTGAACGAATTCAACCATAGGCGTGGAATCAATTTCACACTGGTTGAAACTAATGTACTGGTTTCTGTTGCAGCCTCTATAATATTGCTTAGGAATCAAATTATAGCAGATAATGTGAATGCTCAAATATTTGAAAATAAATCTAGATAAAGATGAAATTATATCGAAAAGTGAGCACAAAGTACAAGTAGCTTCTCAGCATACAATCATTTATCTACAACTATTTGAAATGTCTAATTTCACTCTATACTATCTGCCTATTTTCTCACAAATTACTTCTATAAAGCAATTTCCATTACAATTCCGTTTAGCTTTAGTTGGCCTGTTGCCAAAAGCGTTAAAAGCATTAGATCCGCACGTACTAACCTATTATACTATTCCATCAATTCCTGCTTAGTTTCAATGGGAGTTCATCAAACTTCACGTGAAATAAATTGCCATGGGAACAATAGCAATGGTTATGTACCTGTTGAATTTGACCTCATCACAAGAGTGAGGCTGAGATTAATACGTTCTGATAGTGGTAGTAGTTATCATACGTTAGGTTTTGCAAAAATTGTTAATTATTCAGATGAGGTTTGTGTGGTGAGCTAGGATTGTAACTGGAGATGAGATTTTGGAGATTGTCTCGGATACACAGAGCAGGTATACACTACAGAGATTTTTGTTCAGTTGAATGAATAAGAATATTTCAAATTAACTGGAATGGCAGATGACACACGTACAATATCGGACAAAAAAATGGAAACATCCGTGCAAATCGAGTGGTGGTGTTTATTGAAAAAGTAGCGTTGTAAAGCAGGTTTTAGATAATGTCTAATTTTTGGAATGTAACTGGAACTTACATTTAAATCGGTAACAACATGTCTTAACGACCAACCTTCTTCAAGCTTTGCTATTGCTCTTGTCTTTTTCTGCACACTCAAATGCTTAGACATATTGAAATGGATATTAATCTTTTTTTGAATAATAATTTGTTACATTGATGCTGACAATTGGTATAATAATCAATTCACCTTATGTCATTGTGAGGCTGCTTCATAATCGGAAATGTTGGGTATTACCATTTTTTTTGTCCGCCATTGTACATACATTATTTCTCAATTTCATTCGGCTAGACCACAAGAGCAACGAAACTTCAAGAAATAGATAATAGTCAATTTTTATTACTCACATCTTCCTGCTGGGCTTTCGAAATGAGTTTTTCAACCTTTTCGGATATGCGACCTCTTTACAAGTAAAAAAACTTTTGCGTCCCCTTAGACCGTAATAAAACAATATCCAGAGATTTTACAGATGAGATATTTGTTGTGAACCCTTTCGAATAATCACTACTAAGATTACCGAACACCTAGAAGAAAACAAGATATTGGCAAGAGAACAGCAGGAAAGCAGAAAAGATAGTCAAGGATACAAACACCAACTTAACATTGATTCCATAATCTCTGAAGATGCAAGAAAGAATACGAGAGATTCATACATTGGCTTCGTAGACTACCAAAAAGCGTTTGACAGCGTGCCACACTCTTGGCTTCCAGACATCATGGAGCTATACAACATGAAGCCAACAATGATAAAGCTAATGGAAACACTAATGGCTACCTGGGAAATATCCATCATCACAAAAAACAGCAATATAGGCTCCATTCGTATAAACAGAGGTATCTTTCAAGGTGATGCATTTTATTTATTTATTCATTCCGATTCACTGCCCAACAGGTAAACCCAAGTAAAGGACAGGCACAATAGACATATAACAATTAAGCAATAATAATAATAATAATCAGAGTGCAGTATACAAAATCTAAGTGATGTTGACATATAATAATGTGAATTTAAAAATAAATATAAACTACGGAAACAGTATTTCAAATTATTACCACATACTAGAACAAAGAACAAAGGGATAAGGCAGAAATTGATCAATTGACTATTTAGTTTACTTATGGAAATACTGAAAATATCAATTTGAGAGAATTCATTATTATAAAGATTGCAGATTCTATAAATTGGTGAAAAGAATGAAGCATTAGTTCTCGGAGTAGGTAAGTAGAATAGAATATAGAAGCGAGTGTTAATATGAGGAATATTAGAGATAATTGAAGACAAACAGATAGGATCGTCCATTATTGAATGTACTAATTAGTGTAAGTATTTGATTGAAATCATTTTACGACGATCATACAGGGATTTGAAATTGTATATATAATAAAATGTCATAAGATACACAATAATCTGGGTACGAGCGCATTATCTTGAAGAAAATGAATTTAAAGAATTTTTTCTGAATTGACTCAATAGTGTGGAATGAACTGAATAAAATGGGTTCCAGATAATACAGCAGTAATCTGATTTAGAACGAATAAGGGTGTGATGAAGTGTAAAAATAGTATGGATATCAGTGAAATTTCTAGTATTGCGTATTATGAAACCCAAAGTTTTGTATAACGATGAGCAAAGTGCGACTACATGAGGAATAAATGAAAGTGTCGGATCAAAAGTTACTCCTAAGTCACAAGTGGATGTAGAGCGCGTAAGTTCAAAGTCAGCAATATTGTAGGTGTGAGATATTGGAGTTTTCTTTCTTGTGAAGGTCATAACCTTACATTTTGAAATATTGAGAGAGAGTTTATTTGAATCACATTACAAACTAATTCTGTCTAGTTCCGATTGTAATAATTCTCAATCAGTCATACAATTAATGGTACTGAATATCTTCAGATCATCTGCAAAGAAGAGTTTTTCACAGGTGATAACTTCAGTTATACCATTGATAAAAATCAGGAAAAATAGAGGACCCAGATTGGAGTCTTGTGGAACTCCAGACGTGGGTGAAAAAATTGAAGATCTACAACCAAGAAATTTAACAGACTGGGACCTACGATATAAATAAGATTTAAGAAGAGTAACAAGGGAGGGGGAGATAGAAAATATGGAAAGCTTGAATAATAAGATACTGTGGTCGACTGTATCAAAGGCCTTGGAGAAATCTGTGTAAATTGTATCTTACGGCTATTATTATCAAGAGCAGTAGATACAACATGTGTAAAATAGCAGAGATTAGTGGTTGTAGATCTATTCCGGATAAAACCGTGCTGAAAACAGATAGTATGGACCTGATGTTATCATAAAGACAGGACTATATAATTTTCTCGAATATTTTACTAAAATTGCTTAGTACGGCAATCGGCCTATGATTAACGATGTATGAACGATCACTTGATTTAAATATTGGTGTATTATTAGTTTTTTTCCAAATCTCAGATAGAATTTGTAGAGAGTGACAAATTGAAAATATGCTGAAGAGCTAGTGAAAGTGGATAGGCACAATCCTTAATAATTATATTCGGAACATTGTGAGGGAAGTCAGATTTAAGATTTTTAATAGAACTTTGGATTTCATCACGTGTGATAATAGTAAGTGCAATATAGTCTGAAGAAAATGATGAAGAAGATATTATAGGAGCAGAAGAAGAAAAAGGCTTGTAAACAGAATCAAAATGTTTTGCAAAACAATCAGCTATCGTTTGAGAATCGGTTGAGATTTCATCTGAGTAATACATAGTTGAAGGATATGAACTAGATTTGGTGCTCTCCGGTTTTGTATGGCATTTAACCCTATATCAATCACATTAAACAGAACCAAACTGAAGTACAACCTAGGAAAAATCCACATCATATACCTGTTCTATATGGATGACCTAAAACTAATATGCAACACAGAAGAAGGTCTGAAGAAACTAATGGAGAATGTGGAGAAGTTTAACAGAGACATAAACATGAATATCTTGGAGTTATGCATACAACAATCATCGCATATACACGTATTAGAGAACAACTCAATCAAAAGCTTGAAGAAAGAATGACACAAATACTGAAATCAAAACTTTCAGGGCGTAACAAAGTGCTAGCAATCAACACTTATGCTATCCTCGTCGTAACATATAGCTTCGTAGTTATAAAATGGACGAATACTGAACTAGACGAATTGAACAGACTACTGAGAACAACTTTCACAAAACACAGAGCCTGTCCTCCGCGAAGTTGTGTACAACGATTCAGTCTCCCAAAAGACTCAGGAGGAGGAGAAGTCATCGATCTCCGCAATGCACACTACAAACAAATTGCAAACCTTCGGCAATATTTCAGCAACATGTGCACTGTAGACACAGAATACTACAGCCAAATAAAAGCCTCGGACAAGAACTACATCCCCTACGCCTTAGTTCCGAGAGGTACGACCCTAATGCCAGCATAGAAAATAACAAAGAGAAAATATAGAAATGGAGAGGTTAGAGCCTACATGCAAGATACATCCAAAATCTCTTAGACTCAAACATAGACTATTAAGCCTCCAAAAGTTGGCTAACAGAGGGTAACTTATTTTCAGAGACAGAAGGATTCAACATCGCGCTGCAATACCAGGTCATACCCACCTTGAACTACAAGAAACTTATATTAATAGACCTAACAGTAACATCAGACAAATTCCGACGCTGCAAAGAGCATCCTGATCACATAGACCACATTACTAGTAGATGCAAGATTTTAGCGCAAACAGATTGTATCGAGATACACAATAATGTTGCGAAAGGGATATATCAAACACTGAAGAACAGAATACAAAACACCACAGAAGTCATTCCATATTGCAAATACACTCCGGAAACACTTATAGAGACAGAGGAACATGAACTTCACTGGGACAGGCAAATAATAACAGACAAAGAAGTCTGATTGAAATCGCCATGCCTGCCGCGGCAAACCTGGAAAAGTAACAAATAGACAAATTAGACAAATATGAGCTATTAGGTCAAAAAATCAAAGATATGTGGGAACAAAATAAAGTAACTACCATCCCAATACTCATAGCTGCCCAACACTAATAGGTGCTGTTAAATTCCAAAAAAATTCAAGAAATCGCTTGAGAACCTTAAACTGAACTATAATATATGCAAGGAGCTTCAAAAAATTACAATTCTGGGAACAATTTTGATTGTTCGTGAGACATTAAACTTGATTCCATAATATGCGTACTTACTTATTTTTTGGAACCGTACTTACCATAGTCGACAAATACCTGTCTCACCTTTTTTCGTGGAGGTTAGACAGTGGGAAGGTGAAGGAATAATAATAATAATAATAGCACTTCACCGACGTTTATGTCAGAGGCGAGGTTAAGCCAACGCTGTTCTTTGACCTAACCGTACAGAGTTCAAATATAAAAATTTGAGTCAATGAATATGCCAAAACATCAATAACAAGTAACAGGAGTGAGACATGGGTTCAAAAATTCAAGATGCAATAATGACAAGACCTAACTTAAGATAACTAATATCTGAAACATATTTTTAACCGTGTTCTCGAAAGCAACAACTGACAGAGACTTCAATAAACTTGGAATATAATTGTATAATGTGGGCGCCAGATGTGAAGAAGAACTTTTATATTTAGCTTTATAAAAAGAAGGAACATTATATAAGTCAGTTATTCGTAAACTGTGATTATATTGTTTGATTGATAATTTATCCAATAAATATGCTAGAGTACCAGTTAGCCTTATTTCATGCACTAAGCAGATATACAACTTTCTCACACGATCGTCTACGGTCTTGGACATTTGGACGCAGCCAAAAGGGCGCAGAGACACTTGGGCGCGGGACATCTGGGCGCAGAGACACTTGGGCGCAGAATTCCCTAGATATTTATAAGTAAAGGATAAAAGAACTGAAATTTTCAGAGAAATGAGCTTACCTATCATTATTATCATTATTAACAAACAATTCTAATATTATATAGATTTTTTTGACAATATTCCATATATTTATTCCTACTTTTTCTTGTTCCAACTTTCAACTCTTATCATATGAAGAATTTCGGATAAAAGGCCGACACGTCTAAGAATAAAAATGAATATACAAAATTCAATCCAAAAACTCAATTTATCATGATACTAGCAGCCCGTGCCGGTTGCGCACGGGTGGACGATTATTATCATCTGACATTTTTGTTCGAATCTTTAAGACATAATTTAATAATATAAGATAATTAACAAAAATCTTCATGAAAGGGTCAACAACAGTTATTGTAAGTTTCCACTCAAGCGGATGAACGATGCGCAAACAAGCACATACGGCTCGTGCGCTACTTCATGTATGTTGATAATACTATAGCAAGAACCCCCGCGGTAACATTATTGAAGCTTTTGTATGCAATCCTTTTTTCAAAGAAAATTATAGCCCATGTTACTAAGTGGTAACAGATATAGGATTCTACTGATGAAAGAGCTCCTAGAATCGGTCCAGAAGTTCTTGAGGTTATCCATTACAAACAAAAATACAAATCCTCTCTCTTAATAATATTGGTATAAATCCGAGGCTCGCAAACTTTCTCGTGAAGCACTTTCGAAATTTTTCTGGTAACAGTGCACTCCAAGGTCCTTTTCGTGGACTTACAACTTGTGAACAGCCAATGTTTTTTTTGCCAAAAGTAGACTTCCGTCGAGTCTCCTGTAGACCACTTTGGGAATCACTGGTATAGATAATACTGTCAGGAACCTTCACGCATGCGCCAGCAACAATTATAGGAAGTTTCAATTCAATCGATTGAACGATTCTCGAACGAATGAATACCATTACTATGTCAAAAGCTTCATGCAAGTGCTAACAACAACTATATAAAGTTCCAACTTGATGGATGAACGATGCGTGAACCGACAAAGAAAGAGCCAACAACACCTGTAGTAAGCTTAAACTCAATCTGGTGAACGATGCGCGAACAAACAGATATGGCTCGTGCGCCACGCTGATGATACTACAATAACAATCCTCACAAAAGTGCCAACAACAAACATATCAGGTTTCAACTCAATCGGCCGAACAATACACAAACGAATAAATACAGCGCGTGCGCCATTTATTGTATGTTGACGGTACTTTAATAAAAGCCTTTTAGATATTGCCATCAACAACTATAGAATGTTTAAACCCGATTGGTTGAACGGTGTGCGAACGAACAAATACGGCTCGTGCACTATTCAATGTATGATGATCATTTTTCATTTTAACCACCCATGTTTTGAAGCAAACAGAATAAGAAAAGAATTAGTCAAATCGATCTAGCCGTTTCTGAGATTTAGCGAGACTAATGAACAGCAACTCATTTTTATCATATTAGATAATTCTGGAAAACATATATAGATAACTCTTATAATATTAATTATATTATATTATTATTATTCTCTTATAATAATGCTAGTTGATTCAACAATGAATATATCTTTTTAGATCCGTGGTTCTCAAAATACAAAGTGAAATTTTTATTTCGAATCAGAGCCCACTTTTTCATAAACTTACTCTACTCAGTACTTTTTTATGAATTCAACGATATAAGAATTCAATACATATATCAGGAAACTTGAGAAAATACAAATGAATAGCCATTATTTCTCTCCAAGTTTGAAAATCGCTAATAGTGAAAAAAATCGACTTTGTTGAAGGTATTCAGAGCTTTACAACCTCTTCACTTCACATATAAAATCAAAATGCCTCAAGATAAGTTCTGCATTCCGAAGAAGCCCTCATATCAATAAAATTATAATAACGTCTAACCTTTGCTTTTATTCCAGCGTAATGTATTTTGATTGTAATTTACTCACTGATTTCAAGGTAATTGTAGTTTGAGTTTACAATTTCAGTTCTTCTTCCAAGCCAGTGTATCTTTATTGTTCATACCTATTCCTGTTCAGCACTTTGAACAGAGATTTACTTGTTCATTATATATGTATGTATCTAACACTTGATTTCACTTCTAAGTTGCCCTTGTGGAGAGACAATATTTTTTTTTTGAAAATATTCACAGTAGTATTCTCACGCTCTATATCTCTGCGCCCGAATAGATCCACGCCCTAATGGACTCGCACCCTAATGGACTCGCGCCGACTTGTCTTCGCGCCCTAATGGACGCGTCCAAATGTCCGGATCCGCGATCATCTAGGTATGAGTTCTATGTTATCTTCGTCCCGATGAATAGATATATGCTCATACTCACACACACCATGAACAAATCGAAGACAATAATTTTTAATGAGCTCAATTCTGTTTTTATCAGTTTGGGTTTATGTTTTATCATACAAAATAATGCTACTTCAGTATGTCTACTATCCAATGATATTATATTAAATTCACTCAGCAAAATACATTCATCAATACCTTGCTCAGGATACCTTGAATATTTTCTAAACCACATGTATGTGAGATAACGACATTGTACACTCTCTAAAAGTTTCGCATGTGTGATAAGTGGTGAGTATCAGATTAAAATAGCATATTCTAACCGAGATCTGATGTAAGCAAAGAATAATTTGCTGATTGTTCCCGGATCATTCAATTGCCTGTATTAACGAATAATGAAACCAAGTGTCCTATTGCAAGTCAAAACAACATCATGGCTATGTGGTACAAATGTAAGATCAGGATCAAATGAAATACCAAGATCTCTCGTTGAGATACATCTAAATAATAGTGTGAGATCTATTTTAAAAGCAAAGTCAATAAATTGGATAGAATGGTTGACGCTGACTGGATATGTAAATAATGTAGGAGATATATTCTTGGGATTTCAGTCAATATTTTGATTTTATTTCTTTTCTGCTTTACAGTTTTGGCTGCACCTCAGCCATCCTTAGAACCGAAATTAATTATTGTTTGAAAAATTGAAGTAATACATTTGTTTGAATTTATATTAATATTAAAAAGTTAGCCAACGCCTCCCATAGATGTCGGGTGTGGCATATGACAAGAGAAAATTTCTTTCTTTTTTTCGCTTTTTAATATTAATATAAATTCAAACAGATGTATAACTTCAATTTTTTAAACAATAATTCATTTCGCTTTTGAGGATGGCTGAGGTGCAGCCGAAACTGAAAGCAGAAAAAAAATGAAATCAAAATATTGACTGAAATCCCAAGAATATATCTCTTACATTAAATAAAGTCAATAAAGTCTGTTCTACGTGTATATGTCATAATTTTACATTTGCTTATATTGAGTGGTAACATGTTGGTTGAACACCAAGATTGAATGGGATTGATGTTGAGTTGCAAGTCCCAGCAATCGTTAATGTCATTCATTATTTTGAAAACTTTCATATCGTATGCATACAGTAGAATGTTACATTTTACAATGTCGCAAATGTCATTGATGAACAACAGAAATGAAAAAGGGCCTAGATTACAGCCCTGCGGAACTCCTGACCTAGCAACAAAGAGCTTAGAGATGTAACCGTTATAGGAGACATGCTGAAGTCGATTCTCTAAGTAAGATTTGAAAAAAGATAAAAGTTTGTTATTGGATCCAAAATTTTCCATTTCTCTCAATAATATAACATGACTCAGTTTATCAAAGGCCTTCGAAAAATCTGTATATACTACATCAAGCTGACTCTTTTGGTCGAGAACTTCTGGAACTAACTGTGGAGCGTTTAGACATAAAACCGTGCTGGTACGGTGCGATAAATTGCTTTACTTGAGGGAATAATTGATTGTACAGGCAGATTTCCAGCAATTTAGCCAAATTGGAAATAATTGAAATTGGCCTGTAATCAGAGATAATAGAAGGGCTACCTGATTTTAGAACTGGACATATTCTTGTGAGCTTCCAGACAGAGGGAAATGAACCAGTGGTTAGACAATTATTATACAAATACAATAGGGGAGAATAAAGAGCTGATATACAATCTTTCAAAAAAGAAAACTAGGTATTTGGTCAAATCCGGCCATCATAGAGTTTTTTAACTTATTTTTAGCTGAGATTAGAACATTTCCAGATATTTCAACATTCATATTATAGGAATTTTGGAGACTATGTTTATTTTTTACATCCAAAACAGTGTCTGAATGATCTGTGTGAACACTAGCAAAATGATCACAGAACATATCAAGAATATCTGGAGGCCAATCAGAGGACAAGTCCCTAAATTTCATGAGTCCTGGAATCCTATATATTCCTCTTTCGTTTTGAATATAAGACCTAAAACACTTTCGCCCGGTTGCATGAACGTTCATCAACTAAACAGTTCTTTGAAAATCAACAATATCAAATCGAATTTTTGACAGCAATGCTAAGCAACTGATTTGACGAATATATTCGATTTGATATTGCTCATTTTTTAAGAACTCTTTAGTTAATGCACGTTAATGCAACCAGGCCTTAGGGTCTTGACTTATGTTATTTTCAATGGATGAAGCGTAATTTTTGAACAAAATCCTAATGAGGTTTTTGATAATAGACTTTAGTTTTCTGTAATTCTGTAAATTTTGTTCATTATTATGTGTTTTATATTCACTATACAATTTAGATTCCAGTTCAAGATTATCAATAATTTTAGCAGTGAACCAGGGTGGATAATATTTTTCGCGACTTTTATAAAAAGGTACACAAGTGTCCAGAATGGAGTACAATAATTCGTAGAACTTATCAGAATGCATCAGAAACATTAACCACACTAGTCACCTCAGACCAATCATAATTAAGTAATGAATAATATAAACAGCATAATCTTCTTTTTTGAAATTATATATTTTAGAACACTTGTTGGAGTGAAATTTTACTGCTAGGTTAGTGTTTAGATACAAATTAAGGTTTGGGGCTGGATGAAAAACATACTCTCTTACAAGTGGACTCTCATCATGAGTGACTTCACAATATATATTTGTGAATATCAGATCAAGCAACTGATTGTTATCATTTGGAACTGAATTATACTGGGAAAAATGAGTGAAGACGGCAAAATTAGAAAGATGGTCACGTAGTTCATCATTACCACGAGTTGAACAAAATGTAGGTATATTGAAGTCACCCATAATTAAAACAAATTTTCCTTAGATACACCTTTGCACTAGACATGTAGTTAACGTACTTAGTGTAACAATATTTGAAGTTCCATGGATGTAAATCACAAAAATTACAATGCTAAAGTGTTGTAAGAAAACTCTGCGACCAACAATATCAATAAGAGGTAACAGAGTATGAATATCATCCATGCTGATTTGACTTCGCACATTTTGATAATAACTGGAAAAGGTTATTTCACGGGAAGTTGTTCGACTGGTACTTGCCCTAAAGAATTATCAATACGCTTCCTTGTGAACCAATATCTTTCCACAAAGATTCCTTCCAGCCAGATGTTCGAATCTTGATTACAACTCTAATTTTCAAAAGGCACACCAAGTTTGAAGGAACTATAGTCGCCTATGATCAATCTTCTGGCAAACGCAGTTAGTTTACAGATTAAACGTTTCCAAATGATTTAATATATCCTCATGAGAAATATCTTCGCTCAAAATTCTGCAATTGTGGAGCTAGCCTCGTCGAGGCGCGCCGGTCAATTTGTTAACGTTACAGCTCTGCACGGAACCCAATGACGTATTATTAAAGTAGACCCAGCGCGTCCTATGGCAGTCCACAGTTTGTTGTGATGTTAGCACTTACAGGGTGAAGGGTTCTGAGAAGCGAAGAGAGTAAACATGCTTGTTATGCGGTTTGCCTGCTTTTATTTATGTTTGAGAAGTGCGCGCCTTCATTCTGTACTGTATGTATATATTTGTTAAAGTAGAAGTGATAATATATCAAATGATTCAGAATTAAAAAAAAATGAGATTTTTCCCACATCTCACAATCGATATTTTTCAAATGAAAAACACAACCAGCGATACAACGATGTTCACCCTCCGCAACCCACTGTTTATTCCTGCATCAAAACAAATGCCGCGTGCTGGGTCTACTGTTAATACGTCATTGACTGAACCCAAAGTAAAGTTGCGTGCGCGTTTATGACATTGCGCTGACGCCTGAAGATTTTCAGGTGCTTTCGGATAGTCAACAGCTAGTTTAGACAGTACTTCTTTATATGTTGGACGATCATGTTTCTTGGGAACACTTTTTTGATGGGCATTCACCGAATTTTGCTGAACTGTTACAGATGATGTTGGTAGTGCAGTTGTTCCCTTAGGGACATCAGAAACTGTGAGTTTTTTCAAACACTCGGCTTGCTTGCTAATGACAGCTTTACAGACTGCCAACTTCATCCTTAAGGATATAATTTCACTTTTTAACTCATATAGAGTATAGAGCTCAAATTTCTCTCTAATTGTTGACACTGCACTTTATATTAAACGTTTAAACACAGATTCATCTCCAAGGGTTCCACTGCAAGTATCAGGCATAATTGAACGAGAGAAGAAAAAAATATTTTTTTTTGAATAAAAAAAATACGAGATGAAATATGAGCACAACAGTAACACGTTTGCCCACACGCACATAAAACTTACTAGTATCCACCCTAACCCTTCCCTTTTGAGCTATCCAGCCATCTGCATTAGAAACTGCGTCAACGACCATATTGGCGCTCGAGCACATCGTCAGCAGTTTCAACCACGACGCCAGAGGTAACCACCCCGCCATTTCCAAGGCCATATCGTTACACACTAAAATAGAATTTATCCACAGATCAAAATTTACATATTGATAAGTGTAAGGAAAAAACTTATTGTGAATAATACAATATTACTAACATTTTTATGCGAGATTTTTTTTGAGAAAGAGATTTCAAAAACCTGTCAAGTAAAATGCGCTTTTAGCCAAGTCGGTTGCTATGAGAACAGTAGGCCATAATTCTTATACTATAACATTCCTTAATACTGATTCCCAAAATATCACGACTACAAACAGATCTGAATCTAAGCGCAAAATTAAAAAATAAATTCCTACTGAAGGACGCTTCCCGTTCGGTCCATTGTTATTAAAATGGTAGGTAATCATTCAGATGCTACAGCAGACTGAAATACCAGATTTCAATATTCTACACCTGATCGTTTCGAATTTATGCAAAAAATTCCTAAAGACTGTCAAGTGAAGTGTACTTCCGTTCGATGGATCTCAATAAAAATAGGATGATTGTCCTAAATACTGAATTCTATCAATCTACGTTCAATCGTCTTGGATTTATGCGGAAAATTCAAAAACTATTTCGATTTAAGTGCTCTTCCGGTTTAGTCGATATAAATCATAATGCAGGGTGTACAACTAAATATTATAAAAGTGCCTAATACAAAATTTGAATATTCTACGACTAATTGTTTAGAATTCATGCGGAAAATTCAATAAGTCTGTCATCTAAAATGCACTTCCGGCTCAGCCGATTGTTACAGAAATAGAAGATGACCATTGAGATGCTACAGCAATTCCAAATGTTGAATTCTTGTATCCTACGGCTGATCATTCTGCATTCATGCGGGAAATTGAAAAAAAAGTCCTAAGTAAAGTACACTCTTTCAGCTCAGCCGATCGCAATCCTAATGCAAGATGTACAATGAGATGTTATAGAAGTTCTTTATACAAAATTTCAATATGCTATTGCGGATCGTTCTATATTTATGCAAAAAAATCAGAAAAAGTTTCAGGTAAAGTGCACGTATGGCCTGGCCGATTCTTACAAAAATAGCAAATAACCATTGTGATACAACATCAAGATCAAATACTGAATTTTAACATCCTACGGTTGATCATTATTAATTTATTGGAGAAATTCGAAAAAATGCGAGGTGCACAATGAGACCCTATACCAGTCTTGAATACAAAATTTCAACATTATACGCTCAACCAGTTTTGAGATTTGCGAGTTACGCACGAACGCACGCACGTACAAACGCACGCACGCACGCACAAACATACGTACCGACATCAAGCCAAAAATAGTCAAAATGGATTCAGGGATGCTCCAACCGGATATTTTCTTCAAAATCTTGATAGGTGAATTTTGTCGGATTCACAATACTTAGGTACTTGTTACTTTGTACAAGTAAAAAAGAACAAATAAATTTGGTAATATGATGAGTTTTGACACTTTATCTGGTGTACAACAGATTTGTATCATTTTTAGAGTTTTGAATAGAATTAAATTTTGTTGAAACAAATAATTGTTTAAAATAGTTATTTTCAATAATTGATTAAATTTCACTTCATTTTCACAATAAATTCACGCAGAACAAAACTGATGATTTTGTCAAGTAGCACATCAGAGATGGAGGATAAAATTTAACATTTTAGATCCAAGTTGATTAGAATTTGATAAAATAAATTATGTTCAGAGATTGGTCACATATCATATTTTTTCAAATTTGAATGAACTTGGTTCTAACATGTTGAATTTTATCCTTCATTTCTGATGTGTGTTACTTGATGAAATTATCAGTTGTGTTCTGCGAAATTTTTTTGTGAAAATGGAGTAAAATTCATCAAATTATTGAAAACAACTATTTTAAACAATAATTTATTTTAACAAATCTCAATTTTATTAAAAACTTTAAAAATGATACAAATTTGTTGTACACCAGATAAAGTGTCAAAATGTATCATCATCATTTTTCGATTTACCAACAGATGTTATTCTAAAAAAAAATCTTGCATGAAAATGTAAGTAATATTGTATTATTCATAATAAGTTTTTTTCTCATACTTATCAATTTGTAAATCTTGATCTGTGAATGAATTCTGTTTCATAGTCCTGATGAAGGCCTAAGTCAAGCCGAAGGCTGGACGAAATTTTGAAACAGAAATCATATATGAATATATATTTATACATATATATATATATATATATATATATATATATATATATATATATATAGATATATATATATATATATATATATATATATATATATATATATATATATATATATATATATATATATATATATATATATATATATATATATATATATATATATATATATTGATTGTGGCTAAACAGAAAGTAATGTGTGATTTTGCAAGAATAAAATTTAAAAATAATTATAGTTAAAACGTTGAAATAAAACAGTGCAAGTGCAGATTAAGTTACAGTAAAACGGTACCTGTGTATTAGAAAACAAAACAGCAACTGAAATAGCAGCTTTCATAAAATCTAAGTGTATTTATTTCAGACATAAGCAAGGTCAATTTCTTACTTAGGCACTCACTTAGCAAAGGTTGACCAGTGCACGATCTTACAAGTATAAATTTAAAAATCAGTATTCTCAACTACATTGAAACATAAATAATATGGCAACTTTAGATGAAATAAAGAAATTATTTGAACCTATTCATAATAAAATTGATAAACTGCAAGAATCGTTAAACTTAATAAATATCACAGTCCAAGATAACAAGAAGGAGAATAATTTAAGATTTGGGAAACTTGAAGAAGAATTGAAATCAAAAGACAAGCAAATTGAATATTTACAAACTAAAATACGTGAAAAAAACTTATTATTTTCTGGGATTCAAGAAGATGATAGAGAAAACATTGAACAGAAATTGCTAAAATTACTAAATGAAAATATGAAACTGCCAGATATTTCAATTAATAATTAAGATGATATTAGACAACTTGGTAGGGCAACGGTTAATAAGACAAGACCAGTACTAGTAGAGTTCAGCTCCAAAAAGTGGAAAAAATGCATCTTCAAGAATGCTAAATTTTTAAAAGGCTTAAAAATCTCTATAGAAGATGATTTCTCTCCAAAAATATAACAAGAGCGTGAAATTCTAAAATATCATTTTTTCAAGGCAAAATCTGAGGGTAACAAAGTACAGCTGAAGCATAACATGCTATACGTAAATGGGAAGAAGTTCACCATAGCAGATATTAATACTGAGGAAAGCATTTCAAATAAATTAGAGGACAATACAGGTTCAGAGCTAGCAAAAACGAGAAGACTGTCTACTTCGCTTCACTCACTTGGAAACCATTTAGCGATGAACGAAAATTTAATTGACGATCAGCTAGATCAAATAAACAGCTTATCGGAAAAACTCGAGGAAACTAAAGAAGAGCAAACTCCAAAACCTTACACAACAAAAAAATTGAAGGATGCGACAAAACCGAAAGGACTCCTGGACAATCATATTCATGTTCAAACAAGACTTCGAACACAATCAATCTCAAAAAACTAAATAACAGGCCATCATCCGAAGCTCACTCACCAAATGTATTTATTGATATTCTTTTTTGGAACATACAAGGGTACAAGAATCTTTTTAATTTAGATAGGCGAGATGAAAATATTCTCTTAAACCACGAAATTTTATTATTGACTGAAACATGGGCAAACTTTGTACTTAAAGAAAATCCACAGTTCCTTAAAAATTACAGTAGGATTGAACAACCTGCAATCAAAATAGCAAACACTGGTAGATCAATTGGAGGAATCCTAATCTTTTCAATTCTACCTTCAGAAAACATCACAATTATAGAAAAAGAATTGCACTGGATATTTCTGAATTTACGCATCAACAAACAAAACTTTATTACTTGTGTTACATATTTCTCCCATTCATTTGAGTATTGTGCATTACTTGAACTATTCTCAGTAAGCTCACAGAAGATTATTGAAAAATATCCTAATCATTCCTCCATCATAGGCGGAGATTTTAACGCGAGAATCGGTGATACGAATCAAATTTCCGAAGAATTTGTCATTAATAGTAACTGGACAGCTAGCCGAACATCATGTGATCCCAAAATAAATAAACAAGGCAAAGATCTTCTACAAATATTCGAACAAGAAAACTTTGTTGTACTCAATGGCAGATCACGTAGTGACTCGCCAGCAAAATACACTTTTCTAGGAGCTAACCGAAAAAGTACTATGGATCTTATCTGGACTGATATAAACGCATTGCAGTTTCTCATTGATTTTACTGTTATAGAAGATATAATAGTCTCTGATCACTTTATTTGCTCTGTTAAAATTGCAAACTCAAATTACAAAAACAATAATAATGTTATGTCATCTAAATTACCAACCACAGTTTCAAAAGTCATTTGGGATCCCTTGAAAATCGACCTGTACAGACAAGAATTCCAGAATGAACCTTAAGACCTCCTTGAATTTAATACTGAAGAAAAATATAAACTGATAATAACAGAAATTGAAAACACCTCCAACAATATTGGGATTTTACAGAACAAAAAAATATATCAGGATAAATTCACTAAATCGAATAACAAATTATGGTTTAATGACACATGTCGTTCATTAAAGACGCAAACTAGAAGATATTTGAGGAACTGCAAGAAACAAGATTTTACAAAAGAACATCTTGATCTGTATCTTCAGTCAAAAAAGAATACAAACACTGTATATCAGAAGAAAAAAGAAAACTAAAATCAGATATCAAATACATACTTGAAAATGTTTCGGATCCAAGGAAATTTTGGCACACAATAAACTCTCTTCAAAAAACAAGCTACTCTCCTAATCCAACAAAACTTGAAGACTGGTCAACGTATTTTGAAAAATGGTATGGAGTTAAAATACCAAATGAACTAACTTTTTTCGATACTTTCTTTCCCTTCTTGGATGATGATGTTAGCGTCAAAGAAATTAATTGTGCATTAAACAAACTCAGAGCAAATAAATCTCCCGGCAATGATGGTATTATTATTACTACGAGCAACTACAAAACTTACCTCCCAAATGGATAGCTTATCTTAGAAACTTATTGGATAGCTTCCTCGCTGATGAAGACTTAACTCACGATTTAAAGACAATAAAATTAACACATAAAAAAGGTGATCGCCTAAATGAAAATAACTACAGAGGAATAGCGCTTATCAATGCTATTACTAAACTATTTACATTTATTCTAAACGAAAGGCTGCAAACTTGGGTCAAGTGTAAAGGTATTTTACCCGAGGCACAAGCAGGGTTTATAAAAAAAAGATCATGCATAGACAACATTTTTGTTCTTAACTCCATTATTCAAAGCTCAAATCCGACAGATAAAAAGGGCATCTATGCTATTTTTATAAGGCTCTAGACACCGTACCACATTCCTTACTCTGGATCAAAATTTTTCAACTTGGTATAAGTGGTAAGATCACCCGCTTGCTGTCTCATATATATAATGGAGCAAAGATGCGAATATCTGTAAACGGTGAGCTCTCAGATGAGATTGAAGCTACCAGGGGGGTATTACAAGGAGAATGTACCAGCCCATTACTTTTTGCCCTTTACATAGCTGATTTAGAAGACTTCATTAGAAAGAAAAATCTTCCAGGATATTTCATTGACAATCAAAATGATATCCTATCCTTACAGTACGCAGACGACATAGTACTATTCGCACACTCCCAGCCAGATGTACAAAGAAAACTAGACGCATTGACAGAATTCTGCACTCTCCACCAACTAACAATAAACGCAGATAAAACCAATATTCTACATTTTCATAGAGGTAGGCCGCCAAAACGCGTAAGTAAACATTTTTGCCAAAGCAAATGAATAAAATTTACAAACAAATACGTGTACTCAGGTATAACTTTCACCACATCAGGCTTATTCAATGAAAACACTTTAAAAAATTGAGTGCGGGCAGGAGATCCACAGGTGCTATCAAAAATACCATGTTAAAAGCACAAATGTTCTGTTGGCAAACAAACGAAAAACTATACAATGCAGTTCTAGTACCCACTGTTTTATATGGTGCAGAAGTATGGGGCATCTTTCAGCACGAAAACATTGAAAAAGGAATGACTAATTATTTCAAAAGCAAACTTAGGTGGCAAAAAACTACTCCAGGGTACTTAATACGCAGAGAGACAGGAACAAGCAGTTTGGAAGTTACACTATTTGAGAAAACACTGCGCTATTGGTATCGAATCTCACTTATGCCAGAGGAAAGATACGTTAAGAAATGCTATAACAAAATTAATAACATTAAATGAAAAACCAACCTCAAGTATCTCAGATGACAGACAGAATAAATTCAACTGGACAAGAAGAATCCAATTAATACTCGTTGAAATTAATTTTGAATGGTTGTAGAACAGCCAAAGTTGCATATCTCTAAAGGCCGAAATCAAGAATATATCTAAAGCTTACAACCAACTAACATATGAAAGAGACACAAAAAGAATCGTACAATCCTCCTATAACCCCGATTACAAGAACTTTAGAACGACATAAAATTACCTCTCCTTAGATATTCCTTTCAAAGTCCTTAAACTATACAGTCAACTAAGGACCACTAACAGCAACTTCTTTTACACCTATCAAGATGGCTTCTGGCATAAATTGAATGGCGACGAGATATGTAATATTTGCAATCTATTCGAGATGAATACTATCAACCACTTCTTATATAAATGTCCCATATATAATCCCATCCGCAATCACTTCCTTACAAAATACATTTCTTGCAGCAACATGTCAGCTGAAAACACAAAATTTTTGCGGAGCCAACCAGAGAAAAAATGTGGGAAATTTTCAATTACTTCAATGCAGCCCTAAGAATTAGATCTTTCATTCTCAACGAATAAAATTTTGCACATTCATGTTTACAAGAAAAATGAACTATAATGTACCTATGTATTTGATTTATCAGTATGATACACAATTATTGCCAATCTATTTGTATGGATTTTTTCTTTAGCAAATGAAACTATTATTACTATTACTATATATAAATATATATATATATATATATATATATATATATATATATATATATATATATATATATATATATATATATAAATATATATATATATATGTATATAAATATATATATATATATATATATATATATATATATATATATATATATATATATATATATATATATATATGTATATAAATATATATATATATATATATATATATATATATATATATATATATATATATATATATATATATATATATATATATATATATATATATATATTTATATATAGTAATAGTAATAATAGTTTCATTTGCTAAAGAAAAAATCCATACAAATAGATTGGCAATAATTGTATATATATATATAATTGATATATATATATATATATCAATAAATCTACAAATTGTTGACGATCAACAAGAAATATAATAAAATAGAAGAATACACATTTTGTTTTGAAGTAGTTTTAAATCAGACTGAGGAACTCATTTCATGTTCCCTTGTACTTTTCCACAATATTTCTGTCAGTGAACCAGAGATTATCTATTTCTGATTAGGTCTTCTTTCAAACTATTCTGGTACCACTGAGATTTTTGCGATTTCTTATCACACAGGCACGAGTCTTGTATGATACAAATTCATCGATCTATATCTTCATTTCTCACATCCACTGAAAGTTTTTGTCTGAATACATCACTCACAATTTTCTCAGTATCTTCTTTCGCATCTTCGGGAACACCAAACGCACGGATGCAGTTACGTCTAGAATATTGTTTCTGGTGGTCCAGACGATCTTCAAGAGCTCTATCATCCAAAATGGGTTCGGAAATAATAATTTCATAATGAGCTTTTTGCTCTTCTAGTCTCATGTTAATTTTTTCTAAAACTTTGTGAACCAATTTCTCGATGAAGATGTCATCAGATAGTAGAGAAACAATTGCTCCCCTAACCGTAGCACTTTAATTACGAGTCAAAATTTGAGGACTGTGTAAGTAATATCATTCTACGGAACGACAACAACACACGTTTACTCGCGCCAGAGCATAAAAAGAATATCATCACGAAATAGTTGATGCTTCTCAGGTCTTCCAGAATTTTAGGTTGTATTTACTTGCACCGTAGAACATAGTTGCTGTAAACTGATACATCCATGATATTATAAAAGATAGTCACTGGCAATCTTTAAATTTGTCGTCTGCATGTGTACGTTAGAACTAACTCCAAGGTATCTACAGGTATCCACAGCACCTTCAGTTTTGTTGTAATCTCAAATTATAAACAGCTAGTACCAAGCATGACATTTTCTCATTTCAATAACATCTGCCGCAGATCATAGAAGATGAAAAAATTATTTTACAATTCGTTATGGTATCTTAGGCCATAAGTTAGGTCCAGAACAATTCTCTTACTTTGACCACTCCGAGGAGATGCTTCCTTTCCTAGATACATATACTTACATATTATATGCATATCCTTACTCATATCACATATACGAATATTGGAAATATAATCAAAACCTTCAAATCCGATCTCTCCTATGACCCAGATATGATTCCCAGTCTAATAATAAAAGATTGTTCTTATTCACTCGCACAAGCTCTTCAACATTTATTTACTTCGCCAATTTTCACCAATACTTTTGCTGAGATATGGAAATAACCAGAATCACACATTTTCAAGTCGGGCGATCGTTCAGACATTTAAAACTACAGACCTATTCCAGTGATCTCTAATTTCAGTAAAATTTTTGGAAGAATTATTCATTCATCAAGAACAAATTATCATTTTATCAGCATGGTGTACAACTAGATATTATAAAAGTGCCTAATACAAAATTTGAATATTCTACGACTGATTGTTCAGAATTTATGCGGAAAATTCAAAAAATCTATCATATAAAGTGCACTCAGCCGATTGTTACAGAAATAGAAGATGACCATTGAGATGCTACAGCAATTCCAAATGCTGAATTCCTGTATCTTACGGCTGATCGTTCTGAATTTATGCCAAAAATTTTAAAAAAAGCATTGTTCCATGAAAAATAGATCTACTTCAACAAACTTGTCTTTTTTCACACATTATGTTTCTTCTGCCTTAGATAAAGACATTCAAGTGGATACAATCTATACTGATATCCCCAAGGCATTTGATACTGTTAATCATTCCATCCTGCTCAAAAAACTGGACTTATTTTCTGTTTCTCCCTCTCTTCTCTCTCTTTTAAATTCTTATCTCTCCAATACGGTCCTATTTGTGAAGTTTCTTGGTTGTGTGTCACAAATATTTTGTCCATCTTCAGGAGTTCCTCAGGGTTCCAATTTAGGTCCTCTTCCTTTTGTTATTTTCATAAATGATATTACTGATGTGAATCATAGCCAGAAACTTCTATTTGCTGATGATTTGAAAATTTTCTCTCTTATTAACAGTATATCTGATTGTGTTGAACTCCAATCTGATCTAGATGCAGTACAAAATTGGTGTAGTTCTAATAGTCTCAGCCTTAAGGTTGTTGAGAAGGAAATCAAAGTATATGAGAATTTATTTAAATTTTCACAGTATATTATTTGTTTAGTAAAGAATATTCTGGCAAAGTTTGAACTCAATCTTGTTTCTAGTTATCGAGATAAAAAATGTCAAAGTTGCTGTTCGGTGACATGTTATTACATTGCGTTAATGCACGCGACGTGTTTCACATTGATTTATACGTCATTATCTCGATTACCTAAAATGACAACATTACAAAAAATCGTCAAAATATCTACGAAAGTCTTATAAACATGTGTACCAAGTTTCAAAAAAGTCTTGTTTATAATTTCAGAGAAAATTGAATTATTACTCAAAAAAATTGTACAAAAGCTACTGAAATTTAGCAAGTTATCATACGCTTGGCAACGTCGCCGCATGAGATGAAATGGGAAGAGTGTGTGTGATTAGAATAAACAAGGTTTTTTATCATTTCCCTGACTTGACGGTACACTGATTGAGTAACCCATTTATTCTTCCATCGATATTATTTTTTTGATGTAGATTTATCATCAATAAGTTTGTTTGGTTATGGAACACAGTACCACTACTAAACGTCAGATGTCAAAAATACTTCTGAAAGTCTACAGCATTGCGAGCTATACATATTATATTGTAGCTTAGTTAAAATATGAAAAAATAATATTTCAACGGATGGAAGCTCTTTAAAAGAATAGAATAAGGAACCAAATTATTCAAAATCATGTATTTTCAACCGAAAACATATATTTCCATTAGTTTTAATCATTGAAATTTTGTTTATTTGAAGATGGCAATGAATGTTTATCCTATGTAGTTAGCATAGAGCAGGGTTGCCACCATAGCTTGACCCCACTCCTCTTCTTAACAACCTTAATGTTTCTGAATGTAAAATTATGACGTACACGAGGGAAAAGCAGTTCATATCGTTTAACTATGTACTCGCAAATTTAACTCTTGAACGTTGCCTAACTTTTCGTGACCTGGGTACTATTTTTGATACTTCAATGCTATTTCTATGTTAAATTTCTGATATCTGCTCTTCTTGCAACCGACTTCTTGGTTTCACTATTCGTAATACCCGCAGCTTCATGAACATTAGCGCAATATTTATTCTACACTACACACATATACGATTAAAACTGGAATATTGTTCTTTGATATGGTACCCAATTTATAAAGTTCATTGTTCTACACTCGAATTAGTACAAAAAAGAGTAGTCGAATATATTTATCACAAAATAATGGGCTACTATCCCGATAAACTAGTCACATATGAAATTTTATCATAAATTTTCAACTAGAATACTCTGGATGATAGAAGATCATTATCTACAATTATGCATCTTTTTAAAGTAGTTAATCATCATATAGATGATCCTACAGTTCTTTCTTTATCGAACTTCCATGTTTTCTCGAACTCATACACGCTCCTTCATTATGTTCTATCTACATAATTCTAGAACCAATGCCTATTCCGTATCTTCAATTTAAAAAATGTTATTCTTATTTGATAGCGAATTTTCACACATTGATCTATTCAACATCTCAATGAATAATTCCAAAAGAACTATAAATGCACACTATAATAATAGATAAACAATTATGATTAGGTTTGTCATATAACATTACTACTGAGGCACTACAACACCATCTCCATCATCAGCAAACATTAATTGCTCAGGTTGAATGTGATGTATTGAAATAAAATCTTGAGTCAATCCTGGTTTTCTACGTCACACTTCGACAATATAGAGATATATTCTTGTATGTACTTTCTGGAAACAATTCGTCCGAAGTTATTGGTGTAATAGTAATAAGGAATCAAACCGGAGTTGAAACTTGAAGATGTTTTCCATCATTTCTGTATCAACGAAACTACATAAGGATGTGAACATCACAGTGGCGAGGTGTAAATTAAATTATGGCTTCGCAACCTAGACAAATGAGCGTGTTTGATCCCAAAAGTAACGATTGGTATATCCATAAAAAAACTCCAACAATATCTCATTGCCAATGAAATCACGATAAATAATATAAAACGGGTAGTGCTTTTTAATCTCTTGAATGAGTACGCGTGAACATTGTAAATAGACTTGTTAATTCCAAATGCACCGGAAAGTACGTCATATGAAGAATCAATAATACAGTTGGATGAACAAGTGTACGGTATCAATATCAGCTGATCGAACAGTTTTTTTTATAATTTAATAGAAAAAGTACAAGAGAATGCAAAAGAATAGGAAGTAAGAGCACAAAAGAGTGCGAAATGATCGTGAATTTAATGGTACGATACTCGACATTGTTTCAATAAATAAGTTCGTGAAAATAGATGACCCTGGTATCGTTATAAGTTTACTATATCAAAAAGACGCGGAAAAATCAACTTCCAAAGAGGCAGTAAGTGAGGCCTCAAAGCTGGAAGCCGCTACCATCCTGCCCACAAAAACGGACAACGACAACGGTGTTCGTATCACGACCGAGCCCGAAGTGATGCGACTTGGATGATACAGTCACAGACCAAGGTCGAGGAGTTCCTCTACAAATCGAGCGCGTTCAAACATAGCAGTATGAGCAGGGGACAGCGACAAACAGGTACGTCATTTCAGCAGGCTATGTCATCAAAAACGTCATCGTACCGAGATGCGAAGTGCTGTGAGGTGTGCGGCAAATCAAATCATTTTAAAGAACAGTGTCGCTATGAAAATTATAAGTGCCATAAGTGTCATGCGCGTGGCCATCTTCAAAGTATTTGCACGAAACGGAATGTATATCTGATAATGGTAGATGATTTTGCACTATTTCAATCAAGAATAGAGAATGATCAGCATTTGAATAATAATGTAAACATTGAAAATCACACATTGACAATGCAAATAGATACAGATGCCGCGATATCAGTAATTTCTGAGCAATTATATTTGAACAGATTCCCAGATATCCAATTGAAACGATCGCATATTTTTCTAATCACGTATACAGTTGGCAGAGTGGAACCATTGGGTACGATTGAAATAGAAATGAAATAAATCATATTTTATGCCAATTTACGGGGGGCGCAATGGTGGCCCGCCACTTCCAGGCCGTGATTAGCTTGAATCAATAAATTTTGGTATCGCTGAGTTGAATTTGATTGAATTAGATGTTAATTGCATTCATAGATTAACTACCTCATACCTCAATCTATTTTCCAAGGGCTTAGGTACGTTCGATAGAAGCTTTGCAAAACTGTCACCCAAAGAAAACTCAACTTCTAAATCTTTTAAACCACGTCTAGTTCCATTTATTATGAAAAAAAAATAAATGATGAAATTAATCGTTTATTAGATGTGAAAATCTTTTCGCAAATAGATTTTCCAGAAGAGAGCACGGCGATTGCTTTCCTTTTGAAAGATCTGACGTGAACATCACGTGACTTACTTGTACATCATTCGATGAATATACAAATCTATCTAATGAAGTCTTCTGTCACCCCAGATTATAATTATTATAGTTTTGATGATATTTTGACATACAAAATGTCGAACAGCCGATTGATATAATAAAAGTAGATAACTATTTTGATGCTATAACAAGTTCAAGCACTAAACTCCAATATGCTATGGATGATCATTCTAGATTTATACAAAAATTTGAGAAAAGTTCCAAGTAAAGGGCACTTCTAGCTTGGCCGATTTATACAAAAATAGCAGATAACCATTCTGATACAACATCAAGTTCAAATTCTGAATTTCAACATCCTACGATTGATCATCCTGGATTTATTAGAGAAATTCTAAGAATGTAAAAAGTAAAGTGCACCTCCGGTACAGACGATGGAATCCATAATGCGAAGCGCACAATTAGACCCTATACCAGTCTTAAATACAAAATTTCAACACCATATGTTCAAACAGTCTTGAGATTTGCGAGTTACGCACGAACGCATGCACGCATGAACATACGTACCGACATCAAGCCAAAAATAGTCAAAATGGATTAAGGGATTCTCAATACGGATATTTCTATCAAAATCTCGATGGGTGAATTTTTTTGGTTTTAAAATACTTCCTTGTACTCAGTATAAGTGAGTAAAAAAGATGGTAGCGTACGTATCTGCGGAGATTATGAGATGACCGTGAGTCCATGTTTGGATATGAAGCAATATTTTTCACCTCGAATGGAGGAAGTATTCAGTAAATTAAATGGTGGACAAGAATTCACTGAAGTTGACTTGAGCAATGCGTATCTACAAGTACCTCCGGATGAAAATTCACGGGAATATACTACCATGAGTACACATGAAGACTTTTTGAAGCTAATAGACTGTTGATGCTGTTAATGCTGACTGGAATGGTACATGTGAGTTATTTTATCTGTTTTAAAATCAGGGATTCAGTCAATAAAATTATTTTTCTTTCTCAGCCCGACAGTCTCGACTTCTCAATAGTCATCTTCAGATGTGAAACATCAATTTCTTCTTCCTTTAGAAGATGACTACGGAGTAGTCAAAATTGTCGAGCTGAAAAAAGGAGAGATTTTTTTTTGACTGAATCTCTGATTTTATTACGGAAAAAATAGCTCACGTAATAGATTGTGTCTTGGAATGAGCTCTAGCCTAGGAGTTTTCCAAAAATTGATGGAAAAATTATCAGAAGGCATGGATGGTGTAATTTGTTTCATACATGATACTCTTGTTACTGGAAAAGACAAAAATTAATACTTCTTCTGAATTACACAAGTCTTGAAACGTTTGAAGAAAGCTGGTCTGAGAATTAGTCAAGAGAAATGTGCCTTCTTGCCAGAATTAGTAGAATACTTAGGACACATCATTGATAAAAATGGGGTGCGTACATCATCCAGTAAAATGAAGGCAGTGCAAGGTGCACCAACCCGCTTTGGTGTTAATTCGATAAAATCGTTTTGAGGTCTTAGATTCATATCAAACATGACCACTCCTTTATAACCTCTTCATAGATTGACACAAAAGGATATACCTTGGCAGTGGTCAAAGGATTGTAAAAAAGCTTTTAATTCAGTACTATTTCTGGAAATTGGTTGATTTAAAGGATCGGAATAGATCAAAGTCATTGTAGACACAGTTTATTTGAATGTTTTGGCTGTCACAGTAACCATCTTCAGCGACTATTAAATGAGTTACAAGGTTTAGAATTATTTAATTTTGGTACATTATGTGACGGATTAGGCCCCAAAATCCGTCACTGTTGCTCATCCCAGAGCCTTCTGCTACCATCAATAACTTTTAAGCACATCAAAATTTGATGCACCTCTTGCACACTCTGTAAATTTTAAATTCAGTAATTCTGCTTCAACTTACAACACCGCTCACTGTTGGTTCATCAGTCTTCAACTGCTTTAAATACGTTTTATTATATTTCACATGTGGAGGAATAAGGTTAAGGTTCAAAAACACCTGAAATGAAAATCAATCGATATTGTATGATCTATATTTATGTCTTGTGTCTTACCGTAATAAAACCTGAATATAATCCACCGTTGTCCTGTAAATATGTTGTATATTGTATACTTTTTGTTTGACGTTCTCCGTGATCTTCGACCATACACAAACTTGATCCGACACTTGACAGTTTCTATAATACCGACCGATTGAAAAAGTATTTGGGACAATTTTAATTTCGAAGAAATAAAATCAGGAAAGGATGCTTCTGACAGAAGATTAATAGGAAATTTGTAATTGTGATGGAATTTGTATTTGTAGAATCACTACTTCTTTTTTCTGCATGTCTTCTTTACATTATTGTTAGTGCTAATATGAATTTGATTTGAAAACATGTAAAGTAGGGTTACATTAAAATACCGAGCGTCATCTTCAGAGTGTTCACCGTCCAAGTGAAGTTTTTGTGCTAAGTCCGTTAGCACAACTGTGTGACACAATTTGTGAGTTTGTTTCTTTTATAAGTCCATGAAAGGAACTTAGGATATTTTTGCTGTTTTGAACTTAGAATATTTATGATGTTTTTAAACTTGGAATATTTTCTGATTAATTTACCGTAGAAGCACCGCTGATGAGGTCTTCGTGATTTCGAAGCGTTTGATTGACTCAACGTAGAAGCACTGCTGACGAAGTTCTCGTGATTTCACAGAGTTTGATTATTTCAACGTAGAAGCCCTGCTGGCGAAGTCATTGCCGACTCCACAGTGTTTGAAATACTTAACCTAGAATCACTGCTGGAGGGGTCACCTAGTGACTTCACAGTATCGAACCGACTTGAAGTAGAGTCACTACTTGAGAACCAGTCTGGTTCCACAAGCGTCGAGAGTAAAGTAATTCACCGTTTGGGAAATCGCTTCACGATTTGTTTGTTGTGAAGTTTATCGTCATCTGCGACGGCCTGGATCCGTACTGCGTCCGCCAGTGTCGAGTGTCATGTTCAACCGTTCCGTCACCGTCAGCCGAAGTATCTCTGTGCAAGTGTTCTGTAAAATAATGCTCTATGTTCAACATCATCGTTTTGTGTAATAAATCTCATTGTGAGACCGACCTCCTGATGATTATTTCTGACAACTCTAACCCTTCCCTTCTGAGCTATCCAGCCGTCTGCACTGAGAAACTGCGTCACCGTATTGGCGCTCGAGCACACCGTTAGCAGTTCTAATCGCGATGCCAAAGGTAACAACCACGCAGTCAGCCAAGGGTATCGTTACAAAAATGGCGCCCGAACAGGGACTGTCAAATGACATCAGGAGCAGGCAACTTCCAAAAGATGACCTCCAAGGGAGTAAGAACATTCCCGTACCGACCAGTCTACACAAGGCTTGACTCTGAGAGCGAACTTTGGAAAGTTGCACGAGGAATCAGAAGAGGCTGCAAGCAAAGAAGTCATATATCTAGAGACGGCCATCCGACGACGCAGAAGCTTCGATTCAGAACAGAATTTGTTCACTTTTTTCCTACCAAAACTGTTCTCAGTCCATCTCTGTCGTCTACTGGACACAAGTACCGCTGGCCGATCCGTGGAAGCGAATGCCCAGATAACATTGGGGTTCGCTCATTACCGCCGGCTGATCCATAGAGGTGGACGCCCACATATCGCTGGAGTTCGCTTAGGACCACCAGCCGATCCGCTGTAGAGGGTGCCTAGATACCGCTGGGGCTCGCTCAGTACCGCCGACTGATCCGTGGAAGTGAATGCCCGGATACCGCTGGGGTTCGCTCAGCACGGCCGACCGGTCCGTTAGGTACCACCGACCGATCCGTAGAAGTGAATTCCCAGATTCCGCTGGGGTTCGCTTAGTACCGCCGACCGATCCGTGGAAGTGAACGCTCAGATATCGCTGAGGTTCGCTCAGTACCGCCGACCGATCCGTGGAAGTGAACGCTCAGATATCGCTGAGGTTCGCTCAGACCGCCGACCGATCCGTGGACCGTCGACTGATCCGATGACTGCCTGAATAGCAGACCCATGCTGATGACCGCCCGCCGGCCCGACGAGCGTCTGTAGAACCCTCTGCCATCGCTGCTAGAAGAGATGCCGTCGACTCCATCGCCGCAGCCACAGGTGCCCCCTACCAAGATGATGCCATTATTGAAGGCTAGCGTCAGGGCAGAGGCTAGTGGCACCAGGAGCCGAGAGAGGACTCTACTACGTCTAAGCCTCCCCGAGCTCCCCCAAGCTCCCAGGAGAGAGACCGCACTCCTTGCGTCGCCGATTCAGACTCTGGACCGGCCAACCACACCCCGCTCACCGATGTGGGATCTGGAGGCTCTGCTTCAGACTCCGCCAACGTCACCAGTACCCTCGGAGGGAGACTATCCGCTGCCGGCCCTCCCGATAACGCTAGGTAGGCAATTCTGGGTTGGGCAGAAGTACAGTCTGAGGAGTTTCGTATCTCCCATCCATCGGCCTCCAGCAACCCCACTTGGTGTCGTCGGGATTTATCCCATGGTAACATCGTCCGAGTTGGCCGCCGCAACTACTACCGTACCGCAGACGGTTCCAGGGAAGCCGTCAACCGTCGCACCTCCGCTGGCAGCACCGACCGTTATCGAGCCGCCAGCGAGCAGGAAGCGGAAGAAGAGCCCCCGACGGAATCGTGGGCATAGCAAGCCGAATCCAAAGAGGCCCAAATATACTCCCTGGTACAACCTAAATGATTTTAACAACCCCTGCAACCAATATTTTCATTATTAGTTCAATTTAAAAGTTTACCGTTTGTTTATTTTGAAAAAAAGCCCTTACGTACTTTTTTCTGGAAAGCAAGGAGAGTGTGTGACGATTTAGGCCTCAAAATCCGTCACTGTTGCACATTCCAGAGCCTTCTGCTACCGTCAATAACTTTTAAGCACATCAAAATTTAATTCACCTTTTGCACACCATGTAAATTTCAAATTCAGTAATTCTGCTTCAACAAACACCGCTCTCCGTTGGTTCATAAGTCTTCAACTGCTTAAAATACGTTTGAATATATTTCACACTTAGACTAGGAATACTCCAGACTCCTAATGGGGCGTGTTTGTTATGTTCGAAGATTGTAGAGAGAGAAGACAAAGGATAGAGATTGTTTAGGGTCACGTGTTACTCCCGATGGGAGGTTAAAAACACCATCACTGGTCAACATGAAAACAGATGTTGCTTGAAATGACATTTCGGGAGCTACACGTGATCAAAACTACCTCTATCCTTTGTCTTCTCACTCAACTATGTTTCGGTCAAAGCAATGTGTATAGCAGTATACACTGTTATTAGTCTATAATATTTCTGGTCTAAGATTTCACATGTGGAGGAATAAGGTTAGGGTTTAAAAACACCTGAAATGAAAAGCAATTGATATCGTATGATCTGTATTTATGTCTTGTGTCTTACCGTAATAAAACCTGAATGTAATCCACCGTTGTCCTGTAAATATATTGTGTAATGTATATTTTTTGTTCGACGTTCTGCGTGATCTTCGACCATAAACAAACTAGATCCGATACTTGACAGTTTCTGTATTACCGACCGATTGAAAAAGTATTCAGGACAGTTTTCATTTTAAGGAAATAGAATGAGGAAAGGATGTTTCTGACAGGAGAGTAATAGAAAATTTGTCATTGTAATGGAATTTGTATTTGTAACATTATTTCTTCTTTTTTCCGCATGTCTTCTTCACATTATTGTTAGTGCTAATAAGATTCCATTGAAATTCGAGTATAGATAAGGCCTTCTGACTGACCTAAGTTACTTCTTTGAAAGTCCAGTCTCCTGAGCAGCCGTTCCAAAGTACGATACAAGTTCCGATACCGAGCGTCGTCTTCAGAGTGTTTACCGTTCAAGTGAAGTTTTTGTGCTAAGTCCGTTAGCACAACTGTGTGACACAATTTGTGAGTTTGTTTCTTTTATAAGTCCGTAAATGGAACTTAGGATATTTCTGCTGTTTTGAACTTAGAATATTTTTGCTGTTTTTGAATAATTTACCATAGGAGCACCGCTGATGAAGTCTTTGTGATTCCGAAGCGTTTGATTGATTTAACGTAGAAGCACCGCTGAAGAAGTCTTCGTGATTCCACAGCGTTCGATTATTTTAACGTAGAAGCACCACTGGCGAAGTCATTGCTGACTTCACAGTGTTTGGAATACTTAATGTAGAATCACTGCTGGAGGGGTCACCTAGTGACTTCACAGTATCGAACCGACTTAAAGTAGAATCACTACTTGGGAACCAGTCCGGTTCCACAAGCGTCGAGAGTAAAGTAATCCACCGTTTGGGAAATCGCTTCACGATTTGTTTGTTTTAAAGTTTCTCGTCATCTGCGACCGCCTGGGTCCGTACTGCGACCGCTGGTGTCGAGTGTCATGTTCAGCCGTTCCGTCACTGTCAGCCGAAGTATCTCCGTGCTAGTGTTCTGTGAAATAATGCTGTATATTCATCGTCATCGTTTTGTGTAATAAATCTCATTGTGACACCTACCTCCTGATGATTATTTTTGACAACCCTAACCCTTCCCATCTTAGCTATCCAGCCGTCTGCACTCAGAAACTGCGTCATCGTCCGTATTGGCGCCCGAGCAAACCGTTAGCAGTTCTGATCGCGACGCCAAAGGTAACAACCACGCAATCAGCCAAGGGTATCGTTACAATTAGTAATGGTACTTGCATGAATAATATTTTTCTCATAAATAGATTGGTCAATAATAGCCATAAATCGCCAGAAACAGAATGAGTGGGTGCTGTTGAATGAAATGAAGAAGAGATAGAATAAATTATTGTTGGTTGTCTAGTACTGAGCGCGCATATTTTAAATTAAAATTATTGTCTGTGTGATTATTGATCTTATCATTTTCATTCCAATTCATGTTTAATGACTCTTAAGTTAATCTCTTGTATTTATTATGTTTGATATGCAAGATTTCAGAGTTTTTGTAGTCAAATTTGTGTCCAACATCTACGTATTGTTTGCTCACCGCACTGTGGTTTTTGTTCATGAGTTTCAAGTGATATTCATGTTGGTAAATTATTTTGCTTGAATGTTGCTTTGTTCCACCCACGTATTTCTTGATGCAAGTGCCACACTTGATTTGGTAAACGATTCTCAATTTAGTAAAAACAGAGCTAACATCAGATAAGGTATTAGCACATTTTGATAGAACGGTGCCTCTTAAACTCACAGTAGACGCTCCTCCTTATGGATTAAGAGCAGTGCTCTCGCATGTTCATCCCTCAGGAATAGAGAAACCCGTAGCGTACGCCTCTCGTATGCTTACTCCCATACAGAAAAGAATTATCCACAGCCTGATAAAGAAGCGTGAGCTATTGTGTGAGGTGCTCAAAAGTCTCATTTATATGTGTTTAGAAATTAATTCATACTGGAAACGGATTGCAAACCTTAAATTTTGATATTAGGGGGAGAAAAGAGTATGCCAACCCTATGTGCATCGCGAATGCATCGATATGCTTGTTTTTAGCAAATTATCAGTACAAAGTCAAACATATCAAGTCACGACATAATGAAGCCGATGCATTACGAGTATAAATTGCCATTGAAAATTTTTCGTAAAAAGGCCATATGAACTTTGAAAATAATTATAATAAATGTAAAGAGTCATCCATTATTGATGTGAATATTATTGAATTAGAGTCAAAAAAGAATCCTGCCTTGAGTCGAGTGTTCAAGTATGTTGTAAAAGGTTGGTCAGAAAACATATTTGATACAGCAAAAAATGGAAGAATCATCTAAATGATGAAAGCGCATTTTTGACAGCTCATGAATGCTTGTTACTTCAGAGATTTCGCAAATTACCATCTCTCACAATTAATGAGCTTGAAATCAAGCAGTTTGGGCAAACTTACGAAACAGCAGCTTCCATTTAGTTCTAGTTTCAAGTTGACTATTTGATAGGTACATAATTTATGCATGTACAAACTCAAAAATACCTTTTCATCTTCATTGTTTAGTTATTGACTGACGGGAGGTCAAGTGCTGTACCTTAAAATGATAATTTGATCTTTATCGAAGCTATATAGAAAAAATACACCAAAAGTAAACAAATTTTCATCCAATAATAATAATTTATTGTAATAAGCTTCAAATTCGCGTCAAACAAGTTATTGAATGAATCCCGGACTGATTTGACAACTGTACATAATAATAGTGACACCCGCGGCGAAAGTTGTAACTAAATTTTTATCTACTTTAATAAATTTTAATTGCCATATCTTTAATGTCATATATACCTATAAACATTGTTTCATTTAAAACAAGTAATTGAATAATTTGATCTTCCACAAAAACCGAGCTTGAATTAAAGCAATTTGTGCAAACCTACGAAATAGCAGCTTTTATTCAGTACCAGTTTTAACTCTGTAAATAGTATAGTTGCTGAGAACTCAGCGTCACGCCAGCCAGCCAGCCAGCCAGACAGCCAAAGTGAATATAAAGCGCTTTTTTCCAAAAAATGGAAGAATCATCTAGATGATGAAAGCGCATTTTTGACAGCTCATGAATGCTTGTTACTTCAGAGATTTCGCAAATTACCATCTCTTACAATTACTGAGCTTGAAATCAAGCAGTTTGGGCAAACTTACGAAACAGCAGCTTCCATTTAGTACTAGTTTCAAGTTGACTATTTAATAGGTACATAATTTATACAGTTACAAACTCAAAAATACCTTTTAATCTTCATTGTTTAGTTATTGATTGACAGGAGGTCAAGTGCTGTAGCTCAAAATGATAATTTGATCTTTATCAAAGCTATATAAAAAAAAATACACCAAAAGTGAACAAATTTTCATCCAATAATAATAATTTATTCTAATAAGCTTCAAATTCGCATCAAACAAGTCATTGAATGAATCCCGGACAGATTTGACAACTGTACATAATAATAGTGACACCCGCGGCGAAAGTTGTAACTAAATTTTTATCTACTTTAATAAATTTTAGTTGCCATATCCCTAATGTCATAGATATCTATGGACATTGTTTCACTTGAAACAAGTAATTGAATAATTCAATTTTCCACAATCACTGAGCTTGAATTAAAGCAATTTGTGCAAGCCTACGAAATAGCAGCTTTTATTCAGTACCAGTTTTAACTCTGTAAATAGTATAGTTGCTGAGAACTCAGCGTCACGCCAGCCAGCCAGCCAGCCAGACAGCCAAAGTGAATATAAAGCGCTTTTTTCCAAAAAATGGAAGAATCATCTAGATGATGGAAGCGCATTTTTGACAGCTCATGAATGCTTGTTACTTCAGAGATTCCGCAAATTACCATCTCTTACAATTACTGAGCTTGAAATCAAGCAGTTTGGGCAAACTTACGAAACAGCAGCTTCCATTTAGTACTAGTTTCAAGTTGACTATTTAATAGGTACATAATTTATACAGTTACAAACTCAAAAATACCTTTTAATCTTCATTGTTTAGTTATTGATTGACAGGAGGTCAAGTGCTGTAGCTCAAAATGATAATTTGATCTTTATCAAAGCTATATAAAAAAAAATACACCAAAAGTGAACAAATTTTCATCCAATAATAATAATTTATTCTAATAAGCTTCAAATTCGCATCAAACAAGTCATTGAATGAATCCCGGACAGATTTGACAACTGTACATAATAATAGTGACACCCGCGGCGAAAGTTGTAACTAAATTTTTATCTACTTTAATAAATTTTAGTTGCCATATCCCTAATGTCATAGATATCTATGGACATTGTTTCACTTGAAACAAGTAATTGAATAATTCAATTTTCCACAATCACTGAGCTTGAATTAAAGCAATTTGTGCAAGCCTACGAAACAGCAGCTTTTATTTAGTACCAGTTTCAAGTCTGTAAATAGTATAGTTGCTGAGATCTCAGCGTCACGCCAGCCAGCCAGCCAGCCAGCCAGCCAGCCAGCCAGACAGCCAAAGTGAATATAATAGCGCTTTTTTCGGAAAAATGCGCTAAAAAGGCGCATCTATTCTATTATGAAGTATCTGCCACACAATTTTCACAGTGCTTATTTCTCGCCGAGATGGTAGGGACTCCATAGAGTGGCGACGAAGAAGAAAATTTCAGTCAATACCTTGTTGAGGATGAATACCATCATCTTTGAATGGAGGTTATTTCAAAAATCGATGATGAATTCGATCAAGCAGCAGACATTTGTACTTATAAAATTGATTCCATATTATCACAGCATATTCGAGTCTGCTCAAGGCATAAGCGAAAAACAAATACTTAGTAGCATAAACGTTCTCAAATATCTTGGAAATTCTCATAATGAACCCCAAAGTTTCACAGGCCGACCTGAAGACATCAATGAGATGTTTCAAAGAATCAAAATTGGACATACAGGTGACACCCAGGGGGTCGATTTTGTAACTTGCGTGACTACTTACGACACTAACACTAACAAAGTTTTGTCACATATATACAGTAAGCCCTCTGTCGAATATTTGAGAAACTACTTACTTATGACGTCATTAGTTGCGAGACACGCAAATAACTTGCGTGAGCTGTTGAGGTACTGTATTTTCTTACGACACTATCTGTCTCATTCTAATCGTTTTGTTTTGTGTGTTTAGGCTGTTTGGAATGTTTTTATTTTGATAATTTGTAAAGTTAGCAATTCTAGTTTTTGGTTATTAGTGAGTGTATTATACTAAAATATTTATTAACTCAATTTCGGTAATTTAAATATGATAATTTCAAAATGAATTCACATTAGTATTGTGAAATGGCTTTACTGGGGATTCTTATAGCTTTAAAAGAAAATGGTATATTAGAAGAGAGGGAAAATGAAACTCGTATCAAGCGCAGACAATTTAGGGATGCTCAAAATCCATTTGAAATAAGAAATTTGGAGTTTGTGGAAAATTTTAGATTGAGCAAAGATGCGTGTATGCATCTATTAAATGAAATAAGACCACATTTGCGTGCCGGTTTTCATCGGACAAAAATTCCTAATCATATAAGAGTAAATATACACACGTATATTAAAAAGTTTATTGTAAAGTTTGTGTTCATCTTTCAGTTTCTTTCCGTCCTCAATTTTTTTGCTACGGGTAGTTATCAGCGTGAAGTTGCGAATAATTACTTATAAAATATTAATCATCTCTTCAACATGGAACGATTTTCATTGCACTCACTGTTTATTGTTCTAACTGTTATCCACTCACCCTACAGAATTATTTTAAAGTTATTACCAACACTAATCTAGCCGAGGAACTCTTGACGCACAAAACTCCCTAGCAAAGTAACTAGATATTGCTGATGACGTCATATTTTGTAGTCACGCAAATTGTCTCACGCAAGTACTAACGCAAGTTACAGAATCGACCCCCAGATCTGTAATTGAAATTTGTTGAATAAGTGATGTACTTTGCATTTTATAAGGGAATGCGAGTTTATTGACGTGTAGAAGAGATATAACAGCATTTATTGATATTTAATTTCAGTTTGTGTTAATCATACCAAGTAGTCATCACATCAATACTCCTTGACAAATTAACAGCATTATCATATCATTATATACCAGTGATTAGTTTGATACCACCTGCATATGCAGGAACATGGCAATCAAAGGATTCAATTACATCTTTCATGAAGAGGTTGAATGATAATGGTCCCAAGTTAGCGCCTTGAAGAACTTCAGATATCAGTATAAATTCAGAAGAAAAATATCCATTGTAAAAAACATAACAAGTTCTATCATATAGATGGAAGCACAAAATTTCAAGTAGACAACAAGCTGCACCAAAGAAATAAATATTAATCAGTAGTAAACTATGATCAATTGTGTCAAAAGCACAAGAAAAGTCAGTATAAATGACAACAACTTGGACACGAGTATCAAGAATCTCAGATATAGTTCGCGAAGAAACTGCTAGGTCTGTAACAGTTGAGTGCCCCTGCTCAAAAAATCATGTTGATCAGCTTGTATCAGGCTACGTGTATTATAAAGACACATTCATGAATAAAAGTTTCGAGAATCTTTGCAAAATTATTCTGGATGGAAATAGGTCGATAACTGTTAATATCTGTTTTATGGCCTTCTTATATACAGGTGTTATGCTTGTTGTCTCCCATCTCACCAGAGGAGTAGATTTTCTGATTGCCAAGTTGATTATTACTGAGAGAGGTTTTGCTAATATAGATCTAGAGTCTCTGACTACAAAGCATGATCCTCACCTGCAGTGATCTTATTGGAGAGCGATGCCATTACAGAAATTCAATCATTCTCAGTAATAGAACTGGTTGTGAACGATGAATTGTTATAGACTGGGAGCAGGTGGCAGGCGAGGCTCTCCGATTTTATACTGCATGCCTTTTTGGGGAATTTAAATTTACTTCTTGAGAGATAAGAAACGATGGTTATCGTTGGATTCACGTCTTCTAGTAATACTGTGAACTCTAATTATATTAAAACAAACTGTGTTTTCCCATGTCATTTTACATGACTGAAATGTGAAATAGTTGACAGTTATTGAAAGCATGCAATTCGCAACAGCCTCGAGAGGACGTGTGAACTTGTAACAAGAACTATAAAACTCCGTGCTTAAGTCATAAAACTCTTGTGCAAAAATTGGCACACGGGAGAAGAATTTTGGAGAAATCTCTTACAAATGTTGAATCAACCAACAAAGATCTCTCTTATAGGTATTATAAACTAGTTAATGATCACAATGAATTCTAACTTACAGTTTCATAGGTATCTACTGGAAAGTTGGAATTGTTTTATCTCGGTGCAATATATTTTTATGAGGTATATTTTCATATTCGATCAAAGTAATCTCATGAAGACTTCATCTATTTCAAAGTGCTTTCGAACTAAAGCCGTAATAGAGAAAAAACTATATGTGGGAAGAGAATAATAAATGACGACCGAAACTTGCTCCAAATGAGATGACTAGTATTTATCCACGGAGTTTCTCCAAATAATTCCTCAAGCTTAGATAAGCTTAGACTCAATATAAGCATCCCTTACACGAGAAGAATGGCTTAGATCTCGTTGCTGATGAGGTCTCCGTACATAAAACTGTCGATGATTGCTTGCTCATATCTCAGATATGTTATAATCTTCGAGTATTATTTCTATTTATGAAAGAGATTACACGGCGTTTTGAATGCTATGAATCTCCAATCGTTATCAAGCTTCAAGTACATAACGATTCGTAAGTTACAAGCAATTTTATACTGAATCGATGGGTGGAGAACTATAACGGTTTTGTTCTTTGAGGCTCAAACTTGTTCAATTCATCAATGAGAGGGCGCCATGCGTTGTGAATCTCAGTACCAATTTTTTTTTGACCATAACATCAAGTAAAAGTGTATGTATGAAAATGTATAGTTATTTTCCCTCTTGATTGTGGAAGGAAATTGTAAGTTATGCAGTTTATCTTCTATGTTCACCCATGTTATAGATGTGTCGTCAACATAACTCAGCTATAATTTTGGTTTGTCTAATGTGACGTTGATTGCTTGGAATTCGGACTATTTCATGGAAATATTGGCGATCATAAGTGGTTAAGAGAAATCTATTGGTAAATCGTCGTTCTGATTGAAAAAATCTGACGTAGACAGCACGTGACTTACTTGTACATCATTGATTATATATAATCAGACACAACATCTCATCACTCCACGGCTACTTTATTCTAATATTCTACGTTCAATTGTTTTGGATTTATGCGGAAAATTGAAAAATGTTTCGAGTGAACTGCACTCCCCACTTGGCCGATCACAATCCTAATGCAAGGTGTACAACTAGATGCTATTGGTAACTGCAATCAACCCGTAGCCACCTAGCGGTTATAAGCGGAACTATATTGTAAGGTGGATTCAACCTCAATTTCCATATGTTCATGTTATGTTAATGGCTTTGGTAGCAATATTTAATGACTTTTTTATAGTTGTTCATATGAAATTTCAAACTTCAATAGCTCATATTGGATTTGTTGCGATTAATTCAGTGAAAAATACTCAGCTTTCGACTTTAATGGTCAATTACATAACCTCATTGCTATATTGAAATTAGTCTTTCTCAAGATTTTATTCTTCAAAATATGGAATCTAAACAAAGAAGTGTTAGAAATTGTTGTATTTATAGATGTCATTCCAGATTTAGTTGAATTTTGGATATGAGTCTCCATGAAATTCCTAAAACGGGAAAAGAAAAGTGTCGGTAGTAAATAAATTTGGAGACTACGATCCAGTTCATAAACAAGCTATGCGGATTAGAAGAATTCGTACAGGGAAAGTTGAAAGCTGAAATGTACAATACAAAAATGTCATAAATACTCCCCTGTAATATTATTCTCTTCGAAACTATGAATTTCATAACCTCATTCAGTTTTCCAGTTACAACTAAAATTCATATATGACTTAAAAGATTTCAAAAGAAAAACTTGAATGTTATAAAAGAAGGAAGCCAAAACTTTCTGGCACTATTGAAATTGAATTGAATCATCTAACGAAATATGAAAATTTCTTTGCTGAATATCAACGTACTTACATTGTAAACAGATTACAAACTTGCCGTGAGCCACTTTTGGTCCACCATTTTGTAAGCACAGTGCTGCCGCCAACGATAATTTCTGTTGACAATAAAAGTGCATAATACGAAATCTCAATATTCTGTGAGTGATTATTTTGAATTTATGAGAAAAATTCGAAAAGTCTGTATATGAAGTGAATTTTCGGCTTGGTCGATTGGGACGAAAATAGGAGATGCTCATTTGGATGTCACAGCAATTTCGAATACTGAATTCCAGTATCCTACGGCTGATCATTCAAGATTTATGCGAAGAATTCAAAAAAAGTATCAGGTAAAGTGCACTTTCAGTACAGACGATTGCAACCATAATGCGAGGTGCACATCAAAATCCTAGATCCTATAATAGTCTTTCATACAAAATTTCAGCATTACACGTTTGACAAATTCTGAGATTTGCGAGTTACGCACATACACATATACATACGTACATACGTACTGACATGAAGCTGAAAATAGACAGAACGGATTCAGGGATGCTCAAAACGGATATATATATATATATATATATATATATATATATATATATATATATATATATATATATATATATATATATATATATATATATATATATATATATCAGAATCTCGATATGTGAATTTGGTCGGTTTCACAATATGTCCTTGTACTTTCAGACCGTCAGATAATCGTCGATTTTAGTGCATCATTTTGTTTCTCATACCTGCAAGAGGTTTGATAAGTATGTATATTTGGAGTTAAATGATGCTGAAATTCAAGATGGATTGTGTGACCAACATAATGAAAATTAATTTCAAATTTGTATGGATAAGCATGTTCTGATTCAATCTTGTTGCTTTTGTCATGCTCACGAAATTATCATTGCTTACCTTATCCTTTGAATTAAACTGATTGTTTCATACCGCAAATTCTGAATTTCTGTTATACCTATGAACTGCACTTCTGGCTTGACCGATTGATACAAAAATGGTAGATAACCTGTTTGATATTACAACAAGTTCAGACACTGAATTTCAATATGCCGTGGCTGATTATTCTAGATGCAAGCAAAAGATTCAGAAAAAGTTTCAAGTAAAGTGCACTTCCGGCTCAGCCGATTCATACAAAAATAGCAGATAGCTACTCTGATATTAGATCAAGTTCAAATGCTGAATACCAGTATCTTACGGCTAATCATTCTGGATTTGCGCGGAAAATTCAAAAAAAGTTTCAATGAAAGTGCACTTCTGGTAGAGGCGATTGCAACCATAATGTGAAGCGCAAATGAGCACCCTACACTAGTCTTAAATTTGAAATTTCAGCATAATACGTTCGACGGTTTTTGAGATTTGCGAGTTACGCACATACGAAGGTAACGACATCAAGCCGAAAATAGTCAAAATGGATTCAGGGATGTTCAGAACGGATATATCCATTAAATTCTCGATAGGTGAATTTTGTTGGTCTCACAATACTTACTTGTTACTTTGTGCAAGTAAGTTAAAACGATTCTACAAATGTAATGAAATGAAGCAATTTTCTACTCAAGATCCATTCATTGTAAGAGAATAACCGAAACAAGAGCCAACTCCATAGAATATAAATACATTTCTCAATCAAGAAATTCACAACTGAACCGCCACAATGAACATAAAACAAAACATATCACGATATTCTACTTAAACAATGTTGTCAAATTTATTGGTAGCAAGAGACGGTCATCTCTAGGAGATGACTGATTTTTGCACCCAAGTACATATTTAGTCAACTCCACGACCTATTTATCACCGTTAGGAGTCACTGGATCTGACTGTTTCTTATACCAAAAGATGCGGAATGAGCGACTCTAGACCATACGTACATGAACTAAATTTTGATAAAAAGTGGAGTTGATCGGATATTGTACCGAGCCCTTCTGAGGGTTCTGGGCTTATTGCTGAATGGAAATATGAATTTCAGAAAACATGGAAACCATTCGTGTAAGACAACAGCAGTTATATGTTATACCGTAAGACACCCACGGAATTCGTTACTTTGATGTCATGAAAAGATACTACTTTTAAATTTGATATCCATTGTATTATTTGGAATTTCGATTTGGAGAATATCATTTGCTCTTAGCAGACTATTTATCATCTAGAAACAGATGATATAGGATGTAACAGAAATAGAGACAATGATTTTAATCAGTGATAGAGCTCGTTGAGTATGACTATTTTTTGAACGACTCGTGCAATTATGGTAGGTAAAATGCTGGAAAAAATGTGAACTCGATAGAAAAATAATCAAAGAAGCTGTTGTACTTGACGAGTTCTACTACTGGCTGAAACTAGGGTACTTTTTTTTACTCGTTCGTGTGCACAATTATTGTATTCAGCATAGCAGTAACGATGGAACAATTGATTTTGAGTCATGTGATTTGTCAACTCCTTGAAATAAATTCTGAAGGATTCTATTAGAGCAAGATCCCAGACCTGCCAGAGCTTACTTATTTTCTGAGAAACAAAATGTGTGGAATAGAGTAGTGCTAGTATGTACTTTGATCATACGCATACTAGCTAGTTTTTGGCGACGGCCAATTTACAGATACGAGGTGCTAGCGGTACGTTAAGACATTACTCACCTTTCTCAAGGACTTGAGTGCTGATTTTGAGGTATGTTCAAGAGAATATTGTTAAAAATTGATAATCAACACTGCTAGACACTTTCCACCGGTGGTAATTTCTGATAGCCTCTTCAAAGCTCACGAAGAATAACGTGGTCTTGCTTATAGTTTGAGTGCTAATTTTTATATATGACACTCAGGGTACAATTTCAAGACTTTTTGTCAACAGCTAGATTAATCGTAGGGCTAAACATCCTCTAGACACATCTAGAATATTGCTGTGAGTAAAAACACGAGGTCAATGTTTGTAGGCTTGATAGTGAGTGAAGTATCTATGGGCATCCAACTTTTCCTTGGTCTGGCTATTTATAAAAAGTCTTGAAATTGCTCACCGAGTATGATATATAAAAATTAGGACTCGGGCTATAAACAGGATAACGATATTTTTTTGCGAGCTTTAAAGTATTCAGCAGGAATTACTGCCGATGAGAAGTGTCTGGCAGTGCTGATTATCAATTTTCAACAATATTCTCTAGAATATACATGAAAATCAGCACTCAAACTTCAAGAAAAGTGAGTATTGTCTTGATGTATCTATAACACCTCGTATCTAGAAATTGGCCGTCGGCACGAACTAGTGAATATGTCTTTAATTGAAGTACCGACTAACATTATTCTAATCCACAAATTTTGTTTCTCAGAAAATAATTAAGGTCTGGCGGGTCTGGGATCTTGGACTATATTGAATTATCACGGAAGCTTAAGCCTGTGGAGATGTCTATCTTTTCTGTCTACGCTTTTGCAGGCAGCTGATGATTAGTTCAATGAATCTATTTTGGAACGATCTCAGAACTGTAATTCTTCATTAAAAAACAAATTATTGTAAAAATGTTAACGTATTTTATGTCACCAACTGACCAACTTATACATAATGATGAAAATACTGTGATGTCCCCAAAACTTATTGTTTATTTGAAACGTAGAACAGCAGATAAGTTGAATTAATTGATTTATTTTCCAATGAAGTACGTCTTCCCCTCATACCTGTCACAAACCTTATATCCATGTCGTTTCAAAAATATTTGCTTCGTAAATTGATCTACTACACAAATAAAACGTACGCTATATTGAATCTAATATTTTAGAGAAGTTTTAGAACTACTTATCAAATTCAGTTTGTAGATTTACAGCCTTATTCATAGTAAGCATGATAGTCGGCGACTAGAACCGATCTAAGTAGTCCTGACTTAGTACGGAACTAGAGTTATGTATTCATTTCAAATTTGAAGTAGTATTAACTAATTCGAAGTTAGTTCGCAACATCCATTTGGTCTTGGTTGGTTTTTATGCGGCACATGCGCATTAGTACATGAACTGTCAGAATATGTATTGCCAAGTACAATAGAGCAAAATATTCATATGCTAATTAATTATTATTTTTCATTTTATTTTGTAATAAAGTTCATTTTTTTATTTTTTATCCATGTAATGAAGTTCATTTTTCCATTCTTTTGATATACGTCGTGAAGTTCTTGAATGAAATTGATTTCCGTCGATACATTTATTAGTAGGCAATTAGATGGAAGTAAAAATTGTTTTTATTTTACGCACAATTATATTTTTCGCATGCTAAAAATTATCCTACTGAATGCGTCATCAATACGAAACATGATCTGTTTGAAAAACTAATTGAAAGAAACTTGTTATAAAAATTAATAACGAAAAACTAAATACATCAATAAATCATAATTCATCGAATTTAGAGAATTATTAATATAAAACGAACTATCTAAATTCTTAAGTAATGAACAACTTATCTGTGAGTAATTTCAAATTCTGTTCTATAATATTTTTCAAACGAATTTACATGTATTAAATAAACTTTTTTAGATTCCTATGATGTTCTAGAATATCATTTATATTTTGTATATCGTTTGCATTACTCATAATATCATTTATTTTTCACAACAAACACGAAACAAATACAAATCTATAAGTTAGTCCGCGGCTAAACTATGGCAGAAGCAGATCTATATACAGTCTGGACTTAATTCGGTTTTAGTCTCAGACTAAAGTTAAGTCCGCTCGATGAATGAGTTTCACGTTAATACTAGGATCATCTTTTTTTAGTCCGGCTTAACATCTCTATGAATAAGGCTGTATGTCTTTAAGTTCTCTGCTCTTCGAGCACATAGGCTTCCAGAACTTCCAAAGCAATATTTTTAATCGAATAACTTACCAAATCCATTATTTTTATTGATATATTGTGAAATAATTTTGTGATGATCCTTGTTGAGAATCTACTTTGGTAATTTTTTTTCTCGATTTATCTCATATCTGTCCATATGATCTCTCAGATAAGTAGTTATCATCATCTCTATCCAACTACGGTTTACTTGCTCCAAACAAAGTAGAAATTGTAATCATCAAGTTTTTCTCTCTTCCTACTTAGATACTTTGTCACACGCATAATATCGTACACATCTACAATTACACACCAGACGTCCAGCAATCATTTACCCTTAATTTCTTCTCCAATTTGACATTCGTTTCACGTGTCCAAACAACCCAATTGATTCCCAATCTTTAATCACATTCTTAATTCGTTATTCTATTTTGCATCCAAGCGCGCGACAATAGCATTTTTATGCTGGTCAGAGGCTACTTACGTGTTTCTAACTACGCCTAGAATTCACCTTCATACATCAAAGCATCAATGCAGATTCATATATGCATCATGTTCTCAAAGAAAACTAACATTTTCCAGCATTATGAAGTGATACTTTTTGGTATTGATAGTAATCTCGAGAAAAATGCGGAGCTCGAGGCTGCTCTTGCGGCTTCTGTGGAAATTAGGAGTGACAGCACATATTTCATCAATGTTCTCAGCATCCCCTATTGATTGTTTTCGATTTCAATCTTTTTCATCCAACAGCGCTCGAGCAATATTGGATGTAATTTGTTTTTATAACGTTTTCTTTAACTTAGTTTCTCTGCTACTGCGCGGACTAATGAGATCAATATTTGGACCACCTCTTGACAAGCCAGAGCTGTAAAATTTTGAATATACATGTGAGTCAGAAAACAATACGTTATGTGCTTTGTGACGTTATCATAAATTCTATTTGGCGGACACTCTAAGATATCAGATTTTTGTTCTCATCATATCTTTCTCAATATAGATATTGTATGAATTGGATCTATTAAGTAAAATACAACAAGCTACGTTAAATCCTCATAAATTCAATGTGATAGACGACATCATAGCCTATAGATTGCTAGCCGCAAGTTGAAATGTTGAAACCAATTTAACGAAATATGCAACTGGGAATTGGGCTAAAAGTAGGATCTGTTCTGGCAACTCAGGAAGAAAATGGGCGTACTGGACTACAAATGTGAATAATTTACATTTTATCGTGATTTATATGTAAATTTCGTGGGGGCAGTGGACGAGTTTGATGATAAATTATCTCTATTTGTATAAATTTCATCATCAGCGGAACAAAAAGCGCTTATTAGAACTTCCCCAGTGGATTTGAATCAATAATCAAGCTGCTTAGACATAGAAATAATTATTATTACGATGAATGCGCACCTTTTTATCGTAGCTTCAGTTTAAATCGATTTCAAGCCTTATGGATCAATGCTGATAATTTAAATTATTGTCCTTTTGATGAGTTTGTGAGACAGAATGCATGGTATTGATAATGCAGATCACTCGAGTGTTTCACAAAAATTTGAATTTAGAAATTGGTTTTCACACCATCATCCTGATTAGGGTGGTAATTACACATACATTCCGTCTTTACTCAGACTCTCTAGTATGTTACATCTTAAATCGAATGTAACAAAGAATCAAAAAGTTCTTGCTTGATGGAAAAAAGATATCATTGATAAAACTGCTATGCGGTACTTAATGACTGTGCGACCACTCTTTTAAGTTATGATTTCTACGATATTATCACTCTGAACATGCTGACTTGAACTTGTCTAACCGAGCTTAGGCAGATAAAAGAAGTTTTGTGCCAATGTTTCTATCTCATTGAGTTGATAAATGCCCTGCAGAAATAAAATCTACACCAGTATCATTCTTTGGCTCACAGCAAGCGAAGACAGTTCAAAACAACTTGCATTAGGCTCATTCTAGAACACATGTTTCGTTAACTATTGTAATTAAACTAGCCTTAAGTGTAATTGAGATGAGTATTTTCTGTCACAGAGCACTGGGATACAACTAACAAGAAATATTGACAAAAACATTTGGTCTCTTAATATACTAATCGACCCTAGGCTATATTGTACCTCGAAATTAATCCGTGGAATAACAATTACTACTTTTCCAATAATATTCCGTTATAAGACAAAACGCAACTATCATATTTTGATATTGTTTGTGAATAACAGATATTATGAGAACATCTCTTAGTCTTGATAACGATATGTCATGATTCAAGTGTTCTCCATTTTATCTGTTACAATACAACATACCACGATATAGTATTGTTCCTTCAGACTAATTCATTCTAGACTCGAGTTGAATTCTCTAAGATGATGCTTAATAGTACGACATTTCTCTTGATCTCTGCAAGGGAGGGAAACGTCATCAAAATTTCCACTGAGATTCTTTCCTTCTCTTGCTACAGCTTCACGTGGACCATAAGATTATAGTACTCGGAGAATAATATCGAGTAGACCATCAGATGTGCGTATTGCTACAGGCTCACGCTCGCTGCACATAACACGTTTTCGCCCGTGTGGTTTATTTCCGCACGGGAATTTTTTTCAGTCGACTGATAAAGCGTATGAGACCTTTCACATTGTACGGAAACAGCACGGTCACAGTTTTTAGTCAAGTTGCAGCCGTCTACCACACGGCTACCATATCGTCTCTCTGCTCAGTGGCCTACGTTACCCACTGCACGCTTTCATACTAGACGGTTTCAGTACACATAGCCGGGTTCGAGGTTTGCATTATTTTATCTCCCATATTTATTTTTGAAGGATGGTTCAGTGACAAAATCAGAATTATCAGAAAGACTGCAGTAAAAGCTTACAAATGTATAATCACGGAATGGCATCTTGATGAAAACAGCATAGATAACAACGCAGTGTTTCAAAGACCTATCTCAAAGTCATAGCAAGTCTTTGTATACAATTTCTGAATTCCGCGTATTTTGCCGTTGTAAAGCATTATTCATTGCCCGTGCAAGTCATCAAAGAAGCCAACTGAGATACGGAAGTGGTTGAGAAACCTCCGGTCATCATTTCTCAGGTATTTTTTTCAAATGGTTAAGATCGTACAGTGTGAAAAGCAACAAATCGCGATTCAAACTCGTGCGAGCTTTGATCGTGCGGGCAGAAACGTGTGATGTGCAACAAGCATTAGAGTAGCGTAATTTAATTTAATCGGTGTAAATGTAGGTGGCGGTTTCCAGAGATCTAGAGTTGCGGTCCAATGATGGTACGTGTGATGTTCCTGTCTTACATATATCAAACAGTTCACTCGCACAATACAAGTGTAAATTAGGTATATGAAGAAGACATAATTAACAGCGTTTTGGTCTGTTTATGATCGTTTTGAAATTTAGACCTCCGAATTACAAAGTTGGAGGAATAGATAACCCGGAAGAATAATTTTTTGCCTCCAAAACTACACGCTAATTCATCTGAAACTATTTGGGAATGAATAAGAAGATAGGTAGTTAGTTTAGATTGAAAAGATAGAGAGTATAAAATTTGAATATTTTGGAGAAAGTAGGAATTTTTGAAAGAGAGCTATCAACAAATCCAAATGGGTACAATGCTTATTCATGGTTTTAACATGCAGGAATCAGTGAGCTAACAGAAACATCCATAGTTGATTTGCAGATGCAGTTCTATTTCTCACTGGTGATAAGGATGAAATAAACAATAGTAGATTGTTTGTAGAGCAGAGTGAGAGTTGACTGGCAATATTTCAATTCACTAGCGAGAATCAAATCTACACGAGCAAAGTAATATCGTTTTTCTTACGTGTTGATTTGGAAAAATGGATATGAGCATTGGAGAAAATATGTACTTCTTGACTGGAAATTTGAGGCAGAGAAAATTCTCTGGAATGCAGACAATGGAAATTTATTTTTATTCTCCAATTTCGACTAGCTTCGCCACCACTTGTGTCTTCCTCAGGAACTATAAATCATTATGTCAATAAGCTTATGTGAACATGAAAATTTTTAAATATAGTCAAAGTTAAAATTAGCTATAAAATGTCTCCTGCCTCAGGAAAACCGTTAGAACATCATGATTTTACTAGTGGAAACCTGTATACAAGTTTTTTATATTATATATATATATATATATATATATATATATATATATATATATATATATATATATATATATATATATATATATATATATAAGTTACGTGAACTCATAGTTTATCGTATCAGCAATTCCATTCCTATTTCTATGAATTTGTGACGTAGCATAAGACGTGTTAAAATACTATAAAAATGCAGTAAGATTATCCTAAGAGTTTAGATCGTGTTTTATCATTGTAATTAAAAGACATATGTTTCAAGCATTTGTCTCTTCAATAAAATTTTGCTTTTTAAAAATAAAGTTTTAATTATTCAATATAAAACTGGCGCAGTCGGTAGGATGGTGCCGAGTTGTACAAAATCGAAATTTCTGCAAGAAATCAATTCGTTTATATTTTGTCAACGTTGGTTTCAAACATTTGCCGCACTACCAAAGAATAAATCAAGAAGACGATCTCCAAGCCTCCGAGAACCGTAGCGAAAACGTCGCCATCGACTTCGGCTTGTGAAAACTCCAGAAGACAACCTCACGAAGACTCAGCCCTCCAAGCACAGTGCCCGTAGACCGAGAGCCTGCTATGAAGATAGCTGTAGTCATATTGTCTATTCTGTAAGCAAAAATCATTGTTCTACTAACAAACTAAACTGTTAGGGAATTTAGAAGGGTGTAGTGTACGCAATCTTGTGTTGTATGAGACTCACGAGCTCCGGCACAGAGCAAAAGCTATCAACTAATATTGTTAAACACTAACAAATAAATTTTGACAAAATTGAGGACTTAATAAATAATTTGAATAATTTAAATATAGTAGAGAATAATTCAGGTTCAATAGAAACCAATACAAATACAATGGCTAGTCGATTATCTGATTTCAAAGACGGTTTACAATTACTGCCAGATTACGATGGCAGAAGTAAAGCTCAGCTTGACGTTTTTATATCTAGTGTTGACGAATTTATGACCTTTGTTAGTTCAGCAAACCCACCCTTAAGAGGCTTTGAAAAACATGTCATAAAAAACACATAATTGGCGATGCTCGAGAATTCATTGCGAATACTGACAGATCCGACTGGATTAAAATCAGAGAAACATTAAAATCTCAGTTTTTAGTATGCAAACATTACACTACAGTGTTTCATGAAATTATTTATTTGAATATTAAAGATCCATTCCAATATTTCAAAGCTGTTGAAGTAAAGTGTGAAGAATTGCGAGATTCAATTGAATATAAATACCCCACCGAAGATTATCTAATAAAAGTATTGGAAGAAATAATTTTGTATGAATATATCGGCAGAGTAAAAGAATCATTTGCATCGAATATTGCCAATCGAAAACCTAAAACGTTGAATGAATTAGGAAATTTATTATTAAACGATTATAACTTCCTCAAATCCCGTAGTAACAATTACAACGCTCAAAGTTCTACAGTTAAACCTATACAAAATAGACAAATAGAAAGATCGTTACCAAATATCCCTCCAGCACAGTCTCCCATCGCAACAATTACAACATTATTCTAATCAATCTAAAAGAAATTTTGCACCAAAACAGAACATTATCAATGCACAACAATCAAGTAAACCTATCCCTATGTCAGTAAACACTAAATATACAATAAATAGACCCAATAATAACACCCCAAATAATTATTTTACCAGACAAAACACCCAATTTGGAACAAGGCCTCAGAATTTTATCTTTGAAGAATTATTCAATCAAGAACAGGAGACAATCGAAAATGATAGTAATAATATTGACGATGAATATGAAATTGGAAACGCTGACTCTGTAATTCCTCAACAAGACCATTTTTTAGAGACAGACGTAGAAACACAACATGACACATAATGAATATTATGTCTAATTCCAAGTTACCATATATTAAAATGAATAATTGTATTATTTTATTAGATTCAGGAAGCTCTGTGAATTTAATATCACCAAATTTAGTTAGTAAATATAAATTAGAAATTTTCAATGAAAAAACTAGCTTTGTTACAGCAAAAGGAAATTTTGGAGTAACTCAATATGTTAATTTTAGATTAAATAACGAAGCATTCAAATGTTACATTTTCAATTTTCACAAAGATTTTAATTTACTTTTGGGTACAGACGTAAGATTAGGTGTAATTTTGAATTTTAAAAATCAAACTGTGACAATAAACAATCAAACTAGACCTTTCAATTATTTTGATTCAGTATCTTGCAATATAAACGAAGATATTGAGATCAAAATAAGAGCTAATCATCTGATTTCTGAAGAAAAAAGAGAATTATTTAAAATCATTCAGGAATTTCCAAATATATTTCCTAATGAAAATGATCCACTAAGTGTAACTGACATTACACAACATGAAATCAAAACTAATGATGAAACACCAGTTTATAGTGAAAATTATCGGTATCCCGAAATTTACAAAAATGAGATAAAACAACAAGTTGATAAATTATTGAATGATAAAATTATTAGACCTTCCTTCTCTCCTTGGTCATCTCCCGTATGGATGGTACCCAAGAAAGTCGACGCATCTGGCAAACGTAAATTCAGAATGGTTATAGATTATAGAAAATTGAATTCAAAAACAATTAGTGATGAATTTCCGATACCAAATATAACAGAAGTTTTAGACAAGTTAGGCAAAAACATGTATTAAACAATTCTCGATCTTACTTCCGAATTTCATCAAATTGAACTGCATCCAAATTCTATTTCTAAAACTGCATTTAGTACGGAAGAGGGACATTTTGAATTTTTGAGAATGCCCATTGGCTTGAAAAATGCTCCCGCCACATTCCAACGCATGATGAATTATGTTCTTAAAGAACATTTGAATAGAATATGTCTTGTCTATCTCGATGATATTATAATTTTGGGAACCAGTCTACAAGAACATATTAATAACATCCGCAAAATTTTCAAAACTCTTCAAAATTTTAATTTAAAAATACAGTTGGACAAATCTGAATTTTTATTGAAGGAAGTTGCTTATTTGGGCCACATAATATCACAAGAAGGCGTTAAACCAAATCCAAATTAAATCGACGCCGTGAAAAACTTCCCGATCCCAAAAACAAATAAAGAAATCAAACAATTTTTAGGCTTAGTTGGCTATTATAGAAAATTCATTCCAAATTTTGCTAAAATAACCAAACCTTTAACGCAATGCTTGAAAAAAGGGAAATTGATAGATATTGATGACAAAGACTACAAAGAATCATTCGAACTATCAAAAAAATTATTAATTAACGAACCGATTCTGCAGTACCCAGATTTTACAAAGGAATTTACATTGACAACGGACGCTAGCAATTTCGCTATAGGAGCTGTTTTGTCACAGAAAGTGAATAATAAAGACATGCCGATCTCATATGGAAGCAGAACACTAAACGAACACGAGTGTAATTATTCCACCACTGAAAAAGAACTTTTGGCCATAGTATGGACAACAAAATATTTCAGGCCGTACCTGTACGGTAGAAAATTTAAAATTATGACTGACCATCGACCCTTATCTTGGCTCATGTCTCTTGAAGACTCAAACTCAAAACTTATGCGCTGGCGATTTAAATTGGAAGAGTATGATTACGAGATAGTTTTTAAACCGGGAAATTTGAATAGCAATGCTGACGCTCTTTCTTGTATTAGACAAAAATTCAAAATTAAGTATACGGTAGAAAATATTTTTGATTCAAAAAATATAGTTCATTGCATATCTAGAGATTTGAAATTGGGACAAGGTTTCGCCAAAATTATCAATCAAAAGCTTCTAACATTTGATAATTTCAAAGACAAGGATATAGAAGATAAATATTTACTAATTCAAAAAATTAGCAATAATAATAGAATTTTCCATTTAATAACAAGAGAAATTTATAGAACCAAGCAAACTTTGAAGACAATAAATTTATGTTTGAATGAATTGGAGAAATATTGTGTACAGAACGAAATTTATGAAATACATTCTCCCAAAATAGCATGTGGTTTAGATGAACAAAATTGGTTGGATATTGGAAATTTAATACATAAAAATTTCAAAGAAACTCACGTCACTTGGAATGTTCACGAAATCAAGAATGAAATTTTCGCAAATCAGAGCTTAGAAAGCTTGATAAATAATGTCAGTAATGGAGATACAGTTCATTCAGACGAAGAAAATTTGATAAATGGCATAACGTATATAGAATCGCCTATCAATATAGGGAAAAATCAAATTATTATAGAACAAGGTGATGAAAATAATGTCCAGATAAAAAAGTTTTGGAATAAAATGCGTTTGATTGTAACAATAAAAGACAATAATTATTTGAACGATTTTATAAAAGAATATTTGCAGCCAAATATAAATTATTATTTGCTTTGTGAAAGTGATGATATAGTTAGAAATCTGAATGAAATCTTGAATAAAAATTTTGTCAAGGATTCTTATAAAATTATTAAATGTAAAAATGTAGTAGAAGATATAATTGATGAGAATGAACAACAAGAAACTATTCAGAATCATCACTTAGGCAAAACAAATCACCGTGGAATTTCGGAAACTTATCAAAAATTAAAAGAGAAGTATTATTGGCCTAACATGCAAAAACAGATACAAAAATATATTAATAATTGTGAAATCTGCCTAATTTGTAAATATGAACGTAATCCATATGATATCCCCAATCAGTTAACACCCACACCTAATCATACTTTTGAAGTTATTCATTTAGATATTCTCACTTTAAATGAAAATAGATATTTGACTTGCGTAGATGCCTTTCCAAAATTTGCTATAATTAAATTTTTAAAGAATACAACTTCAATTTCTATTGTTGATAAATTAATTTCAATATTTTCAGATTATTTAGTACCTAAAGAAATTATAACTGATAGTGGCGTTGAATTTAAGAATGAGTTGATTCGAAATTTTCTAAATGGATATAAAATAAAATTACATTTAACATCAATTAGTAATCCAAAAAGTAATGGCATCATTGAAAGATTCCACAGTACTTTAATAGAACATTTGAGAATATTAACACAAAGATTATTTAGTACCTAAAGAAATTATAACCGATAGTGGCGTTGAATTTAAGAATGAGTTGATTCGAAATTTTCTAAATGGATATAAAATAAAATTACATTTAACATCAATTAGTAATCCAAAAAGTAATGGCATCATTGAAAGATTTCACAGTACTTTAATAGAACATCTGAGAATATTAACACAAAGAGAGGAATTTAAAGATCAAAATGCGAAAATTAAAATTAAATTAGCAATGATTGAATACAATAATAGTCCAAATCAAACTAAATTTACCCCAGTAGAATCTTTATTTGCTGAAAATAGTAAAATGATGAGTTTTGATAATTCAAAAGGTGATTATATCAATTTTTGGAAAGATAATTTGGAAAAAATTAGAGATAAGGTTAGAAAAAGATTGGAAGCTAATAAAGTAATGAGATATATAAAACAAAAACCCAAAAGGGATGAATTACTTGAAGAACTGGACGAAGAAGTTCTAATAAAGCAAAATCCCAGACTATTAACTAAATATAAAAGTCTCTTGTATAAAAAAGCGACTGTCGAATATAATAAAACTAAAAAACAAGTTAAATTAGACGACGGTCGTAGATTCAAAATAGATAAATTAAAAAGGAAACGTTTGTATGTTCCAGGGCCCTCAGCCTAGGAATGGAGATGTTGGAGCCAGTAGCAAATAATATAGGTATTAATATGATAGATTTAGGAGTTGCTAATATTTTTGTAAAAAATAATTATAATTATTATAAATATGATTTATCTGATTTAATTGATAATAAAATGAAAATAGAAATACTGTATAAAGAAATTATCACAGAAATTGCAAGTGGTAAGTCAGAAACCTATTATAAAAAAGAGTTAGAGACTCATTTGAATATTTTAAAATTCAACCAACAGAAAATTTATGATAAATTTGCAAATTTCGAACACAAAAGGACTAGAAGAGGTTCAATTAATGGACTTGGATCAGTAATTTAAAGTATTATTGGTAACCTTGATGCAAATGACGCAGAAAAATATGAGAAATTATTTAAACAGATAAAACAAAATGAAGATATACTCCAAAGACAAAATTTAGATAATATTAGATATAATAAAGAAATGATTGATAGATTCAACAAACAAAAACATAATTTAAATTATAATGAGAAAGTGTTGAATTCTCGGTTATTGCAAATAGGAAAATTAATTAATTTGACAATGACTTATGAAAATGATTTTAGAATAAAAGACGTAATGAATCAAGTAACATTTTTACAAATAAATTTAATAATCATTATGGATGAGATTGAAACCGGTTTACCTTTTTGTAACATTAATAAGTTGCATACTTCTATTATTGATATAGAAATGTTGAGGGAAATTGTTAAAGAAATTAATAATAATTTAAATTTTTGGGAAATATCAATATTAGTCACCAGCCATTGTAAATATGAAAATAATGTAATAGAATATTTGCTCGAGATACCAGAATTTGAGGAAACAGATTTCAAAGTTAAACAAATTACTCCTATACTATTTGCTGATTATAAAATACTAACGATAGATAGAAAATTAATATTGGAATATAAAGTAAATGAATATTATATTGTTCAATACTGTTATAATTTGAATGAAAATTATTATTGTAAAACGAATTATTTTACGATTGATTTATGTTTAGCAAATATGTTGAGAGATTTTAATATGACTTTTTGTAAAATTATTGATTATGATAAATATTTAGATATCATTCGAATAGAAAATTCGAATGTTTATTATATTGTAAGTAAAAAAAAGAAGGAATTTAATTTTGAATGTGAAGCTCTAAATATAAAAAGTGAATTACAAGGAATTTATAAAATTAATTTAGCAAATAATTGTAAAGTGAATGGGTATCAGCTAGGAAAGAAAGAATATGTTAAAAAGGAGTTAATTATTAAAGATGTGAATTTGAAATTTGTGGATGATCAACCAATAATTATTAATTCAGAAATTGGTTTGAAAGATGTTATTTCAGTAAATATAAAATAGTCTGATCTAGAATTGATTAATAATGAACAAAATATACCTATTGGATGGAGTTTTGGAAGAATAATGATAATAGTTATATTTATAATGATAATTTTTATGTTAATTTGGAAATACAAAAATAAACTTATTTTATTTAAGAGTAATAGTAAGAAACACAATGTGAAGGAAGAAGAACCTCTAAGTTTCCAATTAGAATAATTGTGATGAATCGTGAAGATTTAGGAATGAAATCACTGTCTTAAGAAAGGAGGAGTTACGTGAACTCATAGTTTATTGTATCAGCAATTCCATTCCTATTTCTATGAATTTGTGACGTAGCATAAGACGTGTTAAAATAATATAAAAATGCAGTAAGATTATCCTAAGAGCTTAGATCGTGTTTTATCATTGTAATTAAAAGACATATGTTTTAAGCATTTGTCTCTTCGATAAAATTTTGCTTTTTAGAAATAAAGTTTTAATTATTCAATATAAAACTTATATATATAATATTTATATATATATACATATATATATATATATATATATATATATATATATATATATATATATATATATATATATATATATATATATATATATATATATATATATATATACATATATATATATATATACATACATATATATATATATATATATATATATATATATATATATATATATATATATATATATATATATATATATATATATATATATATATATATATATATATATATATATATATATATATATATATATATAAGACTAAACAAGTGCTGATTCAGTAAAGCAGCAGTCTCACCTTTGGGATACTGACTCGACATTCAATAAGTGTGTCTCTGGTATCTCAAATTAGCCTTATTACCTAATTGGACTGAATCTTAGGTAGTCAGGAAATCCGAGGTGGGAGTGAGATACTCCCGCAGTACTGTTACTTTGTTTTGGACGGACGTTTAATTGCAGATGGTAGCGATAAGAACAACGGAACGACCACTTTTTCACTGATCTCCAACACGTGTGCTGCTCCGCCGAATCAAACCAATGATCAAACTGCTCCAAAATATTTAGTCGAAGCAAAGATTCATCCTAAAAGTATCCTTAAACTTGAGCTTGCACATGGAATACTCTGGAAGAAACCCACAAAATTGTAGTAGTAAAAAAGGAGCAATAAATGTAGAGTCTGCCCTAAATGAGGACTGATGACTGACTTCTCACCTAAATTGGGTCAAGTCCGCTCAATTCAACCTCATTGAGAAAAGACTGTTCCTCATTATATCCAATAAAAAGCCTAGCGGACGCCTAAAGTAAATAACATTCAAAAAAACTATTCTGTAACGTTACCGACTGCAGCGCGCGCAATCAAAACAGTGACAACTATGAACAAGAATTCCAAAATAAGGAATAATCAGTGAAATAAGTAATAATCACGCTTTCAAAATAACATTTGAAGACCAATCTCAAAGAAAAGTAACGAAACTGAAGATTTAAAATAACAATTGAGAGCTATGAAATTAGATTGCAAGAATATCTTTTACAGTAAATGATAAAGTTGATCAAATTGAACTCCAAATAACTAAGATTATATTTGAGAATTCTAGCCCAACAAAAAATTACCAGAAGCCTAATTGGCACGTAACAATACACCATCCCTCTTTTCACATCTTATAGCATTCATATTAGCTCTCATCATATTTAGCCTCTTTTGTCATATTTCTGTGACCCCACTCCTTCTTGTTCACTTTATGATTCACCCCATATTCATTATTCATAGTCCCAGCTGGTTCCACATATTTTTGTTCTATTTAGCAGTTTCACAAGCATTATACATCAATATGTCGCCATACGCGAAATGTGGATTCAAAAGTAATGAGGGCATATGAAGATGCAAAGGATCATGTGATACATGATTAGATTCCACTTTATCAATCTATCTCATGCGCAGATCAAATAAGAAGTGAGAAAAAAAAATTATTTTACATATCTCTTAATATTTCTGTTTACTTCGAATTACTGATTATCGGGAGCAATCCAGGAGATTTTGATCACAATGTCTCCGAATTGATGATTTTTCATGATATTATGAGCTATTCTCTCTTCCTGATACGTTTCAGAAAGTTTTATCTTTCAAATTTGATGCTCATGTCAAAATTCAAGACGGATGTTTCTAATTCAATCGATTCGTAATTGGATCAGTCGACTTGTTTAATGGGCCCTACAGCTGAAAACAGTACTGCTTCTATCTGCTCATCGTTCAAATGATTATTGTCAGCAATAGTTCGTAATAATACTCCTGACTATTCAGTTCTCGTAATACGGAGCTACAACAAAATCTTATGTTTCTTTGAATATTCATCCAGTTCCTTAGAATATAATCTTTGATTGGATTGGAAAATATCTGCGCTTTCATAATGAACTCTAGTCATTTGAAAGATCTTCCAAAATTTCTGTCGATGAGAAGCAGTCGAATAGATATTATTTAAGAGTTTCTGATACTTCGAGCTCTCACATTCAACTTGTCAATTGGTCCGTGAAAACTTACTGAGGAAGCTCTGAAGTTCATTCTTCACCCGCATAATGCTTTTTTGATCTGAAATTTAGAATGTCAGCTCAAGATATACGTCGTATCAGGAAAAAGGGAGTCATTTTCCAAGCTCTTCTTCTAGTCGACATGAATACATGAATTTAGTATTCAAAACAATTTTAGCATTCAAATAACTTTATATCTTTTTGGCCTTGTATTCTACCCCCGTAGTAGTGCGGGAAAGAATGCATAATTGCGCGTCGGTGTACGTTATAGATACGCAAAAAAATCATAAATTTTTTTTTTGAAGGAGAAAATGTGTACTTCTTCTTATTTCTGACCCCGAATGCTTCACGACCGTCAAAAAATAAGATACTTGCAAAAAAACTGGCCGAAAAAATAGATTTCAATCATTTTGGTCTTCGATATCTCCTGAAGCTCCATGATTTGACAATACGATTTTTGTATACTCACTGTTGAGGTTGGGTTGGCAACACTGGTAACATTTGGACGTGATTTAAGAGATAAAATATATAAATTATCAGAACTTTTGAAATTGTATGGATAAAATACAAATGAAACGTCCACCAAATGATTTGAGGAACAAACAACAAACTGTGAGTGAAAAGATTTGAATTTCAAATAACAAATATAACAAATCCTTACTAAGCCATAATTTAACCTTCAAAATCTTAATTAATCGAACTAGAAGCATTAGCATGTGCATGACGCAGCTAGCTACTTAAGCCAGAACGAAATAACAAAAAAATCGCAGTCAGGGTTGCCAACTCTAGTAGAAACAAAATTCAAAATAGAAAAAAAAAAATAAAATAAAATAAAACTCAATCATGGATGGAAACAGAATCATAGCCGCTATAGAAAAGGCTAGGAAAGAAACAAAAGAAGATATTGAAGAATCAAAACAAGAACTTTTATCAGCTATTATTGTAACAAATGAAAAAGTAGCAGTGCTAGAACAACAAGTCAAAGAAATGGAGAAACGGAATGAACAATTGGAGAAAAAATTGGAAACACAAGAAGCAAGAAATTAGTACTTCACCAAACAACTAAAAGCAAAAAATTTGGTTATTCATGGTATGAAAGAAATATTAGAAGAAACTAAATTATCTATGAGAGAACAAATTCTCAATTTAGTAAATGATAAACTTAAAATAAATTTGAAAATTGAAGAAATTGATTTTATTACCAGAATCGGAGAAAAACAAACCTCAAAATTGAAAGCAAGACCAATTCTAGTTACGTTTACAACACAAACTCGTAGAAATGAAATTTTATATGCGAAAAAAAGAGCACTCATCGGAACAAAGATTTATATTAATGAAGATCTATCTAAAACCGAGTTAGAAAATAAAATGAAAATGAACAAGCACCTGCAAGATGCTAAGAAGAAGGGACTGAAAGCTTACATTAAAAAAAAAAAACTGTGTATAAACGAGGAGCTATATACCCTACAAGAATTAGAAAACAATGAGCCGGAAGAAATCACTGAAATGTACAGTCCCAATGATAAGCCGCAACAGGAAAGACTATCAATTTCGACTCCAAACCTCTGCAGCAACATTCAAAACAGTATCGAAGGAAATAACAAAACAGTAGAACCACACCAAAATGCTAGAACTTCTAGCACAGCATCCGGAAAACTAATGAAGAAAACACTGGACAACTACGTAATGCGAACTAGATCCACCACAGTCAAAAGCACTATAAAAGAAAATAAACCAAATTCAAAAAACCTAGATACTCCAAAAATCAGAAGAATCAAGTAGCAAAAACAGTTGATAGCGTAAATATACTCTTTTGGAACGCAGGAGGCATGAAGACAATATTCAATCTAGACATCGAACAAGAAGAAAGATTTCAGAGTTTTGATATATTATGTTTGAACGAAACTTGGAAAACAAATAAAAATAGTCTGGATCTACAATTCCTAAAGGACTACCAAACTTATGAATCATGTGCTATAAAAGAGAAAAGCAGAGGGAGAGCGAGCGGTGGCTTAATGATTCTCATAAAAGATAGATTCAAGGACGTAACCTTAATACAAGAAACAGAGTATTGGATATTCCTCAAAGTGAAAATATCGAAAGATTGTAAGATTATAATAGCGAATGTTTACATATCACCACTGAAAGATTATACGACCTTCATAGAACTATTTGAAGAATCACTGAACGACATATTAAGCAATAACAGGAACAATGTTTATAATTGGAGGCGATTTCAATGCGAGGATTGGAAACTTGAATCAAGGCGAAGACATTCTATTTGAGAACTGTAGTATGGTACCAACGCGATCAACTCTAGATGGAATCATAAATCTAAGAGGTAGAAAATTAACCGAAACAATGGAAGCATGCGGATTTTTTGCAATTAACGGACGAATAAAGAACGACAACCCAGCTAACTTCACTTTTGCTGATAAAAATGAAAAAAGTGTTATAGATCTAATCTGGTGTAATCTGGAGAGTTTTGAAAGTATGATAAACTGCCAAGTAGATGATTTCACGATGACACCACACGCTCCTGTAACAATTAACTTTAGAGTAGCAAACGACATTGTAACGGATCTCTCACAAAATAGCCACCAACGATCCATAGCAAGAAAAACTTCTATCCATTGGGAAACTGAAAAAGAAGAAATATTTAAACAAAAAATGCGATCGATCGGTGAGACGAACCGATACTCCGAAGGAATAGAAGAGACCTATAAATACTTTCTGGAATCAGTTATGTCTGTAGCTATAGATGTAGGTCTTGTGAAATCATATAGTCTCCAAAAAATGTATAATAATAAACCGTGGTTTGATAGAGAATTAACGAAACAAAAAAACGAAGCAGGAAAGACATATAGAAAATACAAGAGAGAGAACAAAGAAGAACTCCCACAAGCATATTTAATTGAAAAAGAGATTTATAACAAAATGAAGAAGTTAAAGAAAGAAAAACACTACGAGGAGCAAAAATCTATAATTAGTAATATAACTTGCCCGCAGGAATTCTGGAAACTTTGCAAAACCCTAGCTACCAAGAGAAGAAAAATGAATCCAATAGATATAGATATCTGGGAACAGTATTTTGTGACAAAATTTTCACTTGAAAGGGAAGAACTAGTATGCTATTTTGAACCAAATCGACCATATCTGGATGACAGAATATCAAAAAATGGATTGTGTCAGGCAGTCAAAAATCTAAAAAATAACAAAGCCGCAGGGATAGATCTGATTCCAAACGAAATACTTGAAAATCTGCCAGAAAATTGGAATACTATATTATTAAATATGCTAAACTGTTTCTGGGACGAAGAAAAATTACCTCAAGCACTCACTGTTGTTGAAATTATTCTAATACATAAAAAGGGAGATACAGAAAGCATGGAAAATTACAGACCCATAGCACTTATATGTACAATTGTAAAACTATTAACTCAAATACTCTCTAACAGATTGCTGACATGGGCAGAGAGCTATGAAATACTACCAGAAGCTCAAGCAGGGTTTAGGCGAGGTAGATCTTGCATTGACCACATCTTCACCCTAAATGCTGTCATTCAAATCCAAATGACAAAGAACAATAATCTTTACGCCATATTTATCGATTTCAAGGGAGCTTTTGATAGTATCAATCATCAACTGATGTGGAATAAACTGTACTCAACAGGAGTGAGTGCTAAAATGACAAGAACTTTACAAAATATATATAATCAGGCAAAGCTACGAGTTAAGATACAAGATCAACATACTGCTACTGTAGATATTACTAAAGGAGTATTACAGGGAGACTCACTCAGCCCACTGTTATTCTCCTTATTCATATCGGATATGGAAAACTACTTCAGAGAAGTATGCAAACTTGAGGGAATTTTCTACGAAACAAATCAGGACATTCTTCTTCTTTTGTACGCAGATGATTTGGTTATATTTGCAAAATCACCAATAGATGTTCAAAAGAAACTCAGGGCACTTGGAAATTATTGCCTAGAAAATCTGCTAACGATAAACTCCTCCAAGACCAAAGTCCTACATTTTCACAATGGAAGATCGCCTAAGCAAAAAACCACTTACATGTGCCAAAACAATCAGATTTCAACAACATCAAAATATATGTATCTTGGAATACAATTCGTATCATCCGGTCTATTCCTTGAAGCCTCAAAACAAGTAACAAGCAAGGCAGCAATGGCTGTAGGCAATATTAAACAAATTATGGTGAAAACAAAAATGGAATCATGGACAGCTAGGCAAAAACTCTATGATTCGGTTGTCATACCTACAATGCTATATGCCTCTGAAATCTGGAGTCTTAGATACATAGACCTTTTAGAAAAAGCGCAAGTGGGATATCTAAAAGGTCTCTTTAACTGGCAAAGAAATACTCCGAACTATATGGTCAGACGGGAAAATGAACAAAAAAACGTGGAAGTCCTGGTATTTACAAAAACAATAGATTGGTGGTATAAATTGTTAATAATGAGGGATAACAGGTATCCAAAAATATACTATACAAAACTGTTGGAAGCAAACAAAACAAACGCTGAACAGTTCAAATACAACTGGGTAGCCCAGTTGAAAAATATGCTCACAAAAATCAGCTGTGAATGGCTATGGGAGCGACAAAGCTGCGTAGCGCTGAAAGAAAATCGTGTTTATATGATCGAAAATTATCAAAAAATGCTACAGCTTAACGATACAAACAGAATCTTTCAGTCTAGTTACAGTGATTTTTATAAAGAAATTTTCCAAAATAATAATTACTTATCTTTTGCAGTCAACATAAATGTACTCAAACTGGTAAGCCAAATAAGATTAGCAAACACCTTAAAACCAAAATTCTATGTTAAAGGAGTAGCTTACGAACTGGGAGCTGAGGATAATTGTACTTTCTGCAACATCCAAGACAAGGAAGATATCTACCACTTTATTGTTCAATGCCCACTATATTCTCCCCTTCGAAGCCATTACATTTCTTCTCATATTTTGGAGATAACAAAGAACAATTTCGCTCGAAACATCTTGATCATACCGGACAAGAAAATGATGTATAACCTCTACAATTACCTGATAAATGCCTTGAAAATAAGATCTTTTATTCTATATCGATAAGACATAACATGTGTATCACCCTAGAATATCTATAAAACCTACTGTATTATTTCAAGTTTAAAATCATCCTATTCTGTGAAAATTTTATCATACTCTATTTTATGTAAAAGCAAATTCCTTTGTATATGTATTTAATACGAATTACAAATAAATTCATTATTATTATTATTATTATTATTATATTATACTCATTGTTCATGCCAAAACGAAGATATTCTTACAAAAAAAAAAAAAACTAGTACCAATTATTCGGTAGATGAAACATGAATTGATTGATTGAGGAAGCTGTTGGCACTCGGTGAAACATCATCAGAAGAGAAGTTCTAATGATGGCTCAGTTGCCGAAATTGCAATAAAGATTTTTATCAAAAGTTATTTGTGAAACTATAGCGAGTGTTTCATCTAAATTCCTTATATATAAATTGATTGGACATCACATGGAAGAGTTCGTCAATTGTTCTTTTAGATCAGGTGGTTTGGTTCTTCTGTGTATGGTATCAAATTGAAACTCTAGCGGAAATAAATCTGGTAAAAGTGTAAAATTTTCATCCAAAGCACTGTCAGTTCTTTCCTCGCAAGTTATTTGAATGATGTCTAATTTAGTATCAATTTGAAACTCTCAGAGATATAGGCCTAGTGGAAATGTAGAATATATATTTTGCCCGATTGTTTATTGGTTTTTCTTCACAGTCTAACCAGACTATGCTATGTTTGAGATCTACTAGATTCAACGAACAAAAATTCAAGGCCCTTGTAAAATATAATGATGATTTCATATAACTGCTATATGTCACTTGAATATTGAGAGCTGTCACTTTGCAATATATAATAAATTGACTGTTACGTCAGTTAAGTTCACGAGATAGCAATGAGACTAACCATATGATATATTGTTGAGGTTGTACTATGATGACCACATCAGATTTTGTGGATAGTATATGTCTTGATGTTGTAAGAATTACCCTAAGATCTGGTTGTGCAATCTAAGCTGATCTAGAAATACTATACGTCATTATATTATGTTCCACTTACTTACCTAGTATTGTCCATGCAATTAAAATTCTGTAATTTCTTGCTAACATCTGACATGTACGGATATCGATTCAAGGTAACTATAAGAAGTATCCAATAGAACTCTATCTCGAATATCTTTTCATTTATCATACAAGATTCGCATCATATATACAGTGTTGGTCACATTGCTTGTACATTGAAGTTTCCACAAGTAGAAATAATATTCACAAATTATTTGGGAATATATTATGAACACCCGTCATTTCCGGAACATTATTCTAGAATTGATTCACTTTTATTCAAATTTATGTCTCTGAATACTTACAGTGAGTCCGTCCCAAGATATCTTCGAGAAAGATCTGGTTCTCTAGAGGTAGAACGCCTTCCGCAGCCATTTGATCCTGAACCTGAATCACACATCAAAACAAATAGATATATAAACGTGTGGAAACTGTTGTTCGTGACGATACCTCGCTGACTTATTTTATTCCATTTTATTTTATATAAATCATTCCAACAGGACAAATAATTCAATTAAAGGAAGATTATACAATGGATAAACATATACAGCCAAGCAAAGTGAACAAAAGAAGTGATTACCAGTAATTAAATACGAAATTGAATACAAGCAATAAAAACTGAAAATAATAACTAAAGGAGAAATTTAGGAAAAAAAATATTTGATCAATTCACACTTGAATATCTTGAAGGTATCTGTGAATATATCAGCCACAACAGGCATATTATTGAAGATAGTACACATTTGCCAAATAGGCGATTGCATTTCATAATTTGTTCTTACTTTCGTACAATTAAGAGTTAGCCTGTTCCTGGAAGAGATCCGGGGAATATGAAAGCGAAGTTTACCAAGAATATCACAATCGTTCATAGTATTGTTGAATTGTTTATGTAATAACAAGCAAGATTGTATTTTACTGAAGAAGAAAAAGTAGGAATTGGAACGAGCAATGATCCAAAATTAAACCAATTCGAATGCCACTGACGTTTCGAAATATTTTATATGATTTTCGAAGCTACAAAATGAAGAATTACAATAAAATCACATAGTTTTTAATATACAAAAAATTTTAAAATCAGAATACAGATCAGAATACAGATAATAAAAATCTTACTAATAAAATAAACTCACAATCAATTTTAGAACCAAATAACTAACTGAACTAGTAATAATTTATGCAAAAACAAAATAAATTTTAATAACCCGTGGAGCACTCCAATAATTAAGACAATCCATAAAAAATAATGCTCAAATTATGCTGACAAAATACAATCAATTGTCACATTTTCACTACTAATAGGAGATTCATTTTGCTACGCAGAAAACAATCTTGTGAATGAGAAAGTTGCTGAAAGACTGAATGTCAGCCGGCAAAAATAATTCAACAACCAATACCTACATTACCAACTACCTATGGATAATTAAACTTGGAAAAACCCCGCGAACAAAACATTATTCAGATTGTGAAATTTCAATTTTTTGTGAAGCATCTGAATATATACTACTAATATGTTCCATGTCAGTGTATTTTACTGCGATTACCCAGTGATATCATATCAACAACAATTTTGAATTGGAGTTAAAATCAGGATGAACATTGTATTTCTTAAAATAACAGAACTGAACAAAGCATTTTTGAGCAGACTCTAATTTAGAGATATATTTATTGTACATCAAATTCCAAACTTGTTGACAATATTCTAATTTTGATCTGACTAGTGAAAACTATAGGCTCCTCAGAGACATCAAATTATGGAGTAATTTACAGCTACGAGTGAGAAATCCCAAAACTGTGTATGAGGACTTTAGAACATAATCAACATGCAAGTGAAACGCAATCATCAAAAATCACACCAAGGTCTTTGAACCGAGCTACCCCAGCAAGTTGAACGTTATCCATTTCATATGGGTCCATAAGGATAAGTTGAATGAACATTTCAAAGGTTTAAGTGATAAATGACTGCATGCTCTAAGTATAAGAGATGGAAACTGATCTGAACCAGGACTGCGAGTTGTTCTTAGGTTTTTGATGGCGTTCAAGAAATTTTGACCTGAAACAGATGTTATGTCGACAATATTGAACCGAAAAGATTCAAAATAATTTTTACTGTGTGTGGTATCATCAACAGGATTGAAAGCAACGAAAACACTAGCTAAAAAATCTGCCAAACCTTGCGCAATATCAGAGATGGATTTAAACGTTTGATGATGAAATCTCATGGATCGAGAAATACGGGAAGTTTATTTTTTAGAATTAATATATGCCCAAAATTTGCTGGGATCAGAAGACAAAGTACTCTCTATGTTTTCTAGGTATTAATTATATTGGATATTGATTTCCTTTTAGATCAGTGTATGTAGACGCTTGAACTCAGATGAATGAATTTTAGATCCATGCAGTTTATACAGTTGGTGGCTCTTATTTTTGGATTATAGAAGTTTGATAATTTGAGAAGTGAACCAGTGAGAGTACTTAGAGGAACGTTTTACAGTGACGGGAACACATTTATCAAATACATTATGAATATCACACTTCAATAAGTGCTAGAAGGTGGACGATATAATAAAAAGTGGTATGTCGAGCTAAAGTTGTAAGAAAATATGCCAGCGCAAAAAGCAGAATAAGTAACTTTAGTATTGGTTGCCAATTTTGATAAAATTTGAAGTGCTGGATGATGACAATCTTCTATAACGAGAGGATCATCATCTTTACAGACAAAACAAGATACATTAGATAAAACAACATCAAGATTTCTACCATCACAGTTTGTAATACGATTGTATCGATTGTCACTCCAAAATTCAGTGATATTCTCAAAATTGGTTGTAAGACTGTGCAAATTTGAATTAAGATAGCTATTGAATAATTTGGTCAGGCTAAGATCAGCAACAATTACAAAATTGCAGTCAGAAACTGAAAAGAAGGATTCAAGTTGACTCAAAAATGTGATTCTGCTGATCAGTAGAGATGAGAGGAGGTTAATAAAATACTATGATGTATATAAAAACAGTGGGTGATAGGAAAACTTTAGTGAAAACAATATCGAAAAGAAAAAGTGGATGTTAGTCAACTGAGACAGAGAACGATTCATACTAATTGTTAACTGCACAAAATACACCACCACCACGAGTTTTACCAGTAATTAGTGTATCCCTGTCTTGTCTGTAAATATTGTAATAAGAGAAAAAAAACTCTGAATCATTCATGCTATTGTTGAGCCATGTTTCTGTAGGACAGATTATATCTAAATAACGACGAGCAGAATTATTGAAGAAAGTAATCGATTCAGTACTCGTCCCCCAACATTTTGATAGTAAATTGGGATGACTGACACTAAAGTTAAAAGCAGAGTGCGGAAATATGAATGACCTTGCAAATTGATACTTAGTAAATTCAACCTTTCAGTAGCGGAGATCTGGAAGATATCACTTATAGATACTGAAAAATAGAAAAAAATAAACGAAAAGAAATATTCATTCAATCAACAACCAGTGAAAAGTTAATGAAATAGTTGTCGCCCGAAATTAGAAAACAAAACAAAGAGTATAATAAACTTTATTCAAGTCAGAATGAGCAGCCCTTCTGACACCACCACCAACATTAGTGAAAATAACACCGTCTTTTGACCATACATTCTTGAAACCATATTTTTTGACGCCAATCTGGTCGCTTTGCTATTGCAAGATACATTAGGCATCCTACTTCCTCTCGATACGGACTCTTGTCGCTCCAATTTCTGCTTCCTGTGCCACTTGGTACTTCTCTATTGGAGTAGAAACTGCGTTCGTATTCTCCATGTTAAATCAATCAAGAATTTCCTTGATATATTCCTTCTGCTCGACGAAAATAGAAAGTCGACTAATCCTTACATATAGGAAGCATCCAATCGGCTCAACCGTCATTCTGAATCCTGCTTCCAGTCTTCTTAGGAAACTGGTAATGCCTTTTTTCTTTGTTGCAGCAACGAATCCATCATCCACGTACAACACTATGATCAATTTGTCGTTACTAGATACATTATGAAACAAGCACGGATCTGCTGTACTCTCTTGCAATCCAAAGGACATTAAAACATCCTTGAAACGTTTATTCCAACATCTCGGGGATTGTTTCAAACCATATAAACATTTTCTGAGTTTGCACACACGCTTGGTGCCGTCTTTATGCTCTTCGGGCTGCTGCATGTAAATTTCTTCCCCAATCATGCCGTCGAGGTAAGCCGTTCTCACGTCAAATTAAGCTCACTTCAATTTCTCATTCGCTGCAACGCTTATAGCCGCTCGTATCGTATCAAAACGTGCGACAAGGCTAAAAGTCTCGTTATAATCAATTCCTTTGCGTTAACTAAAGCCTCAAATGACCAAACGTGCCTTGTAGCGAGCAATTTCACCAGCAGAATAACATTTTACACGACATACCGCTCAATTTTGAATTGCCTTATGATCTGTTGGAAATTCAACCAGATCCCTCGTCAAGTTTTCTTTCAACGACGCCATTTCTTGTTCCATTGCTGCCTCCCAGTACGGTTTTTGATGTATGTTGCAATCGCCTCTTCCTGCTTTCCAGCTCGCTGTTGTCTGCGCTTCTTATCAGATGTCAACACTCCCACCAAGTTATCAACCGTTTGTTGCTTTTCCGGTCTTGCCCACCATGCCTGTCGAAGACTTTCGTAGTAATCCGGGAGCGAATCCATCAATTTGACCATAAGTGATGATTCATTTGGTCTCACGTTCAGCTGCTGCATACGCGAAATAAGACCCTCGAATTTGGCGATGTGCGTCACCATATCGTTAGCTGGATTCTTGCTAAAACTGAAGAATTTTGCTTGAACAGTGTGTGCAGCCTGTTTAATTTGCTGTTCGTATACTGACTGTAACTCAAGCCACATATCTCTTGCCGATTTTGGTTTGTCCAAGTACCTTTAGTACAAGTTTCTTTCTTAATCTGGAGATTGCCGTCCTTCAATTGTGTGTGGATATTTTCCAATATATTCATCATTGCACTGGCTTCAACTGTATCATCAGCCATAACTTCCTCAATATGTCGTAGTCCCATGGCGTTTTCCAAGAAATCTTGAAGTTGTTTAAAGTCAATTGGATATTGATTCTGGTTTCCTTCAAATTCTTCTCATGCCACCTCGAGTGAATCCTTGTATTCTGTTGTTGTGACGTTGGCTGTCTCTATTTTTTTCTAAATCTTTTGTTTCTGACTGGAAGATATTTGTGATGAAATTGATCCAGTTCCTGACTCTGTCATACTTGTTGGATCCTCTTTGATTTTCATTCGTTTTGCAGGACGTCTTTGTTAAATGAAGATATCTTCAAGATGTTCTTTGTTTTTACAATCAATATTATGCGTATTCTGTAAATTTAGTTTCCTAAATGTTCCTTTATCAGCCAAGTTTGCGTTGTTTGTAGTTGATTTGCCAGATTTGTTGTTGCTGTTGGTAATTGTCGAAAGTGTATTTTGAATACTTGTACCAGATAAGTTAGAATAATCTTGGTTGATATCAATTCGTGTTACATTATTCTCTTCATTTTTTGTGTGCTCGTTTCTTCATGTGTTTGTGCTTCCTTGATATTTTTCTCATTTAATTGTGCGTTAATGTTCTTCACTGAGTTTGTATTTGTATCTGGGCTTGAGTATGTCAGCTTTAAATTTGTGATTTTAGATAATGTTCTTACATTTAAATTTTGTGATATAAGTTGACATATGTAAGACATAATCCCTCATTTGTATTTGGTCCTGCTTGGAATTTTTGTGGATAAAATCAGATTTTTATGTCATCAGATCTTCATGTAGTGTGAATTTTGCTGAGTTCCTTGTGAATAAGTTTGTATTTGAGTTAGATTGTCACTTGTTTTGCTTGTACCACCGGCATCTGGCGGTACGTTGTAGAGAGTGATCATGTTTTTTCCTAGCAATTAGCAGTTGCCTGTGATGTTTTATTGCAATTTCTGATAGGTTATTCCGGTATTAGCTCTCTGTTGTCTGTTTCACAAGTATTTTCAGTGGTATTATTAGTTGAATATAAGTCTCTGTATTTTTTTGGTCTCGAGTTAAGGAATATGGATGACTTAGGGCCGGTATTTCAGTCTTCGGTTCAATTTAAGCCTAATTACCATAGTAACAATTGTACTAACAATCATTACTATGGAAATTAAGCTACGTTTAAGGTAAACCATGAACTGAAATACTGGAGCTTAGAAAGCTTAGAACAGGGATTGAATGACCTACTGTTTCATGATGGGATAAATAATTAATTGGTAATAAATACCTCATTTCAGTTAGTTCACAAAATGAGATCATTATTTGCACCTCCCAATCGACCTTTGAACTCAACATCTCCTCTCTAATTTGTTTGTGCATAAATGAATATGTTCAAAAGAAGTAAAATCGTCTTGTTGGAAGATAAAACAGTAGCTAACTATCCGTTAGCTTATCCATACAGTGGTTGTTGTGGTTGTAGACCACCGTATTATTCGATGAATACTGTTGTATGAATAGACATATTCAATGAATAAAATCTAAATATCCTCGTATCTTGTGCAAGAATAAGACCCACTGTTTCAGTCACAAAATAGGCTTTCGCACGTAACGGGCAATTTTGAAATCATGAAAATAATGTTTCAAGTACTACGAGATTTTCCGAATAGCATTTTTACTAATACTTCTATCCTTGCATGCCCTACCATGAAATGAAATTCAAAAAAATATGGTGAAATACCCCACTGTATTAAAATTTGTGGCGTACTTCACACAGAAACTGAGGGTAATAGCACCCTACGGCCAAGACAATATCAATCAATCTACAATGCGCACTTCAGATATCTGTCGCAACTTTATTGGATAAAAAGTGCGATTTGCGTTGATTTTATCCATCTATTTATTTCATTTAACATTAAGAAGCGCATGAAGTTTCATATCTATTCTTGTCATTTCCAATAATTCAACTGTAAGTCAAAAAGTAATTTTAGGATTGTATGAACTACTGCTCTGGAATAAATTCAGACTCAATCAGCTTGTACTGGTGTGAAGTACGCATGAGTAGATTGAAAATGAGATAAGACCTCAACGCTCCGATGACGGAGTGTCATCACTGCTATGTATATATAATATCAAGTGCATTATTTACCTATTCTCAGGTACTGCAAAACTGTATACACAGATTTTGCTGTGAGATACGATAGATTAAAATTCTGAAATTTTGAGTTCAGTCGGCAAAATATCAAAATATTTTGGGGCTTGCTCCACAAACTAGGAATTGCAAAGCTCCCTATCCAGAACACCTGATTTCAAATATCCGATGTGGGCATCACGTGACTCACTTGTACATCATTCGATATATTAACACACAAAAATTAATTCAAAAGGTGAAAAGATGTACTTATATATAATATGTATGATTAAGCGCTGCAGGCCAAGCAGGCCCATGGCTTCTGTCACAATTTTTCGCCATTCTTTACGGTCCTGTGCTGATCGCTTAAAGTTCGTAATCCCTAGTGTCTCTAAGTCCTTTATCACCGCCTCATACCACCTCTCCTTTGGTCTTCCTCTTCTTTTTTTTACTACTCTGTCCTCTGGTAGTCTCAGCACATGCCCTAGCCACCGTAACCTTTGTGCTTTAGCCTTTTTCACTATTCCAGGCTCACTATAGAGCTCCATAAGCTCGGTATTAGTTCGTCTCAACCACACATCATCCTCTTTTTTACAACTATAAATCTTCCTCAGAATTTGTCTCAACCACACTTCTAGTTTATTTTGCATAGTCTTGTTTAGCACCCACGTTTCACTACCGTACAGTGAAAGATGTACTCACCCGTTTAATTTAATTCACAACTGAATCGTATCTCAAGTAAAGTATACTTTTGATACAGATTATTGTAACCATAATGCAAGGTGCAAAACTAGATCATAAACAAGTCGCAAATACAAAATTTCAACATTATACGTTCAAGTTTTGATATTTGCGAGTTACGAACGGACGTAAAAAACTACAAACATACGTACCGACATCAAGCCGAGAATAGTCAAAATGGATTCAGGGATGCTCAGAACGAATATCTCCGTCAAAATCTCGAAATGTGAATTTAGTCGGTTCCAGAATACTTACTTCTGCTTTGCACATGTAAGAAAAAAGCTAATGGATCTCTGGCAAACGTACTTCAGAATAAGATTATTCTAACAGGAAAGATTCTGGCCTTGAAGAATACTACAATTCTCAAATATAATTATATACTACTATGAACGAATCGTTTCCCAGAGACCTGATATTTTCCAATCACCAACTCACTTGAACTATAAGAGTGTCATATAGTAAGAATGAAATATGTACATTTCATTGTGTTGAAGTTTTTATCATAAGAATGATCAAATCGTACTCAGAAATTACATTTCATGCGCTAGAGGACATTCTGGTGGTAATAACTATATTATTATATAGATGGAAGTTGAAAATATTTCACGAGAATAAAGTAAATGCTTTCATATAAAGTGAAGTACAACAAGAGTGGCATTTTCCAAACAGATTGGATACTTGGGAAATAGGGAACGGTGATAAGTATTGTGCAATTATATTTTCCATCGAATTTTATATCAAGAATGATATAAAAAATAATTCATATAGAGTTCTTCCAATGTAGTTGCATGAGAAATACTTTCAGCGATATATTTTTGCATCTTATGACGGAGAAGATATAAATTTTTGATGACTTTTTAAGATGAAAATGGAATTTTCTCTCTCTATCCCAATATACAGTGGAGGAACATGCTTTATATAGCACAGCAAACAAACTGACAATGTAGAGATAAATTTAAATGATCAATTTGAAGTATCTATTTTCACAGCACATTTTTTAATCAAAATTCTTGCAACGCATCAAGACCTCAAAATTACTTACCCTGAGAGATGGGAAAAAGCAGTTTCACAAGTATCATGAACTACAGAAGAGTGTACCACAGTATCCAATAGCTATCCAACAAGAGTTTCGAGTTACAGTAACTATGTAGAGAGCGATGCTACTCTTACAAGCGCACTAATCTTATTTTATAGAAAAACTATGTACATTTGACCATGTCCATGAATAAACAATATTTCAAGAAATCTAATAAAAGAACAGGGTTGAGTTGTGAAGTTCAAAGTGTGAAGACGTGTAAGTTTTTTCGATGCGATTCTGTTACCTAACCCAGGGCTAATCAATCAAATTTTTCTCACCAATAATAAAATAGGTATAAATAATCAAGCTAGTCTAAAAGAAAGTGGAAACGAGTGGAACTCTGCCCTTATCTTAGGGATTGGTGTGGTGGAATAGTGGATTAATTGTATAAATAACAACAAAAAAAAATACTTGCAAGGAACGTGCAATAAAATGTATAGGTATCGTCATATAATTCACCTGTGGTTTGGAAAAATTTTAGTGAGAGTATTGGTCCAAAGAACACATTATCTAACATCTGACGTGACCTACCGATCAGCGGCTGCTGCTGACATAGCGTAAGGTGAGTAAGCAAGCAACAACTGTGAAGGGATCAAGCAACACCAGACGATGCAGGAACAAGAAAATGAGTCGGACGGATCTTCAACAGATGGAAGCCGGAAAAGACTAAATACGAGCGAATTATTTGGAAGATGTAAGAAAACACCGATATCCCCCACTAAAGCCACCCAACAAACTGCAGGAACAGAAGATCTGAAAAATATGATGGTGGAAATGATTAGGGAAATTCAAGAAAGGAGATCGGAACAAGAAAAACATTTTACAGTTATAGAGAAAGTAAATGAAGAGATTGAGGAGCCAAGGAAAGAGAATAGAGAACTGAAAGAAAGAATTGCGCTAGTTGGAGGCAAGGTAGATAGAGGAGAAAAATAGCAGAAGAGAAATAATATTATCATAAAAGAAAAAGACTTTAATAGTAATAGACAAGAAATAGAAAAGTTCTGCAAGGAGTTAGTCGGAATACAAGTAAAAATAGAATCGGCTCAAGGAGGGAATGTAGGAGCAGCAAGCAATTTCATGACAGTAGTAAAATTGAGCAGTTGGAAGGAAAAGAGCTGAGTATGAACAATGAAAACAAACCTCAAAGGCAGCAAGATATACATAGACAATGACCTGACTAAAGAGAAAATAGCAATTCAAAAAATTCTCAGGGAAAGAGCTGGAAAAGAGAGAAAGGAAGGAAAAGCAGTTAAAGTGGGCTATACATCGGAAGGCCATGCTGGATATGGAACAGCGAAAGCAGAGCAATTGGAAGAGCAAAAAACTAAGACATGACAACAAAGAAACGGATGTAACAGGAAATGACCAAGCAATGACCAAGGATAAAAGAGTTTTAGAATTATCTAAGGAAAATAAAAATGAAACGCTAATATTAGGAACATGGGATGTAAGAGGAACAAATGAATCAGGAACACTCAAGAATCTGCCAATGTGCTCAGCACAAAATAAGATTGACATACTGGCACTTCAAGAAACAAAGCAAAAATCGAACGATATAATAGCAGTAGATTATTATATTTTTCAGTAGTGGAAACGACACCAAATATTTTGGCACAGGTTTTATGATAAAAAAATAATTGAAGCAGAAAGTTATAAGATTCGAACCAGTGTCCGAAATCATATTTACAATACGACTAAGAGGAGTGTATCGAATAACCAGTATTATAAATGCACATGCACCAACAAACAAGAAGGACAAGGAAGATGAAGATAAATTTTATGAAGAGCTTGAGAGGATAATAAATTCGGTACCAAAATATGACTTGAAAATAGGTAATGGAGATCTCAATGCAAAACTAGGCGAAAAGGTAATGTACAAGACTACAATAGATGCACATAGCAAACATGATGAAACAAATAGGAACGGACGGAAGTTGATTGATTTTGCAGAAACCAACAATATTAAAAGCCATGAGCACACATTTCGAAAGGATAGATATATATTGAGAAACATGGATATCACCTGATGGGCGTACATGTAATAAAATAGACCATGTATTAATAGAAAGTAAGCATGCGAAACAAATTAAAAATATCACAAGCAAAAGAGGTGCAGTACTCAACACGAATGATTTTCTTGTAAAAATAGTAATGAAACAGGAGTTGCCGAAAGTAACACAGAATAAACACAACCGTCCGAAACGACATGACACCTCGACACTTACTAATGAGAAAAGCAGAGAGCAATTTCAAAGTCTACTGTCGAAGGAGCTAAAGCTGGCAAAGCAAGTTTCAGAGGAAAGAATAGATATAAAATGGAACAAATTGGGAGGAGCAATACTTGAAGTCTCAGAATCGATGCTGCGCAAAAATGTGAGGGACAAAAATAAGAAATGGTTTGACAAAGAATGGAAAAGTGCGATTAGAAAGAGGAATATGGCTGAAAGAAACCTACTACAAAATAACTAAGATGAAAATAAATTGAAAAACAACATGCATGAAAGACAAAAGAAACAATTGTGTAGACAGAAGAAAAGGCAAATGATGGAAGAAAAAATGAGAAGAAGATTTTGAAAACAAGAAGTTGAGAGACTTTTATCAGGAGGCCAAGAAACAAAGAACAGAGTATCAACCGCCGCTAGTGTACTGTAAAAATAAAGAGGAAGAGCTAGTGACAGCAAGGGACAAACTACATGTATGGGGAGAATATTTCAAGGAAGTGCTGAATGAAGGGAATCTGACTTTGGAAACTACAAATGAAACCGAAACAACTCAACAAGAAGGGAATAGTATAGAGCAAAATCCACCAAACAGAAATGAAATTTGAGAAATACTGAACCAGTTGAAGAATAATAAAAACCCGGGAATGAACGGAATAACATCAAAGATATACAAAAATGCTGGAGACGAAGTAATCCAGTATATTATGGAAATAATACAGGATATATGGCAGAATGAACGTATGCCGGTGAGATGGAAGGAAGCACTAATATGCCTAATTTATAAAGAAGGGGACGGACTGCAATGCGAGACTTACAGAGGTATAGCATTATTAGACGTGGCGTACAAAATTTTAGCAGAATGCTTAAAAAATAGAATACAAAAACGAGCGGACAATACACTAGGAGAATATCAAGCTGGTTCCAGACCGAACAGATCAACTACGGATCAAATATTTGCTTTGAAAAAACTATAGCGAATAGTTATAAACACAATCTAGGCCTGCAAATGTTGATTATGGATTTCGAACAAGCATATGACACAATAAATGAACATAAACTGTATGAAGCACTCGCAGAACTAGGAATGCCCAGAAAATTAATAAGATTGAACAAGATGACCTATGAAGAGACAAATGCAGAATCCTGGTGGATGGAGAAACATCAGAGAGTTTCGATGTAAACAGAGGACTGAGGCAAGGAGATTCAGTATCACCCGTCCTATTCAACTTGGCGCTAGAGTGGGTTATAGGGAGAAGCAGAATCTATACAAAAGGAACCATTTGTGAACTAAAACACCAATGTTTAGCGTTTGCCGACGACATAACGTGAATGACCAGAACAAAAACAGAACTGAAGGAGGTATTCAAACGTTCAGTCCAAACGGCGGAAGGAATTGGATTGAAAATGAACAAGGACAGAACCAAATACATGAAGATAGAGTCGGATCATCATGAAACATAAGAAGAGTTTCGTAAAATACAGGTTGGAGGAGGTAAAACCTACGCATTCGAGAAAGTTGAAAACTTTGTTTACAGACTTAGGTGTTACGGTAACAAACAACAGTAGCAAAGAGCACGATATTATAACACGGATAACGGAAGGAGACAGAAGTGCGGGAGCTAAGGGGAAACTATTAAAATCAAAAAGTGTGTCAAGAAGTGCAATAAAGCGGTTGTATAAAACCATTATAAGACCAGTGGTACTGTACGGTAGTGAAATGTGGATGCTTAACAAGACTATGCAAAATAAACTAGAACTGTGGGAGAAACAAATTTGGAGGACGATTTATAGTGGTAAAAAAAAGGTGATGTGTGGTTAAGACGAACTAATACCGAGCTTTTGGAACTCTATAGTGAGCCTGGAATAGTGAAAGTGGCTAAAGCACAAAGTTTACAGTGGCTAGGGCAGGTGCTGAAACTACCAGAATACAGAGTAGTAGGAAAGATGTTAGACGGAGGTCTTGTGAAAAAAAAAAGAAGGGGAAGACCAAAGGAGAAGTGGTATGACACGGTGAAAAAGGACTTAGAGACACTAGGGATTACGAACTTCAAGCGATTAGCACAGGACCGTAAAAAATGGCGAAGAATTGTAACAGAAGCCATGGGCCTACTTGGCCTGCAGCGCTGAATTATATATAATAAGAGAACAAATTTGGAGTTCCAGAGAGATCTTATTATCTATCGAAGGTGGATTCAGCTTATCTATTCCTAGAGGCATTTGACACAATTCATTAAATATTGCATTTTGCTTTGCATTTCAATACAAATTGAAGTGCACTGTGTCATACACCAAATTTAGTTATCGAGTTTCTTATATTTTAATGCTAGAACAAAACCATTCATCAAGTTTCATCGGAATCGGAGATGGCGTAGTACATCGACCGTCTAACTTTTTATTACTCTCCCGACCTATATAATATGAAAAGAATCATTGTGATCGTGATTTCATGATAGTTCGAGATTTTGATGAATTTTTACGCTCTAGATTCCCCTGAACCTGAGAGAAATTATTTTAAACAAGTAAGTAAAAAAGGCAGTCTGTCAATCCGTCGTTTAGTTTGCCCGAAAACACGATAAATTGAGAACGCGTACAAATTCCTGTCTGAAAATTTATACTCAAGTTTATTATCAAAAAGCTTTGTTCAAGCTCGTTAATGAACTTTCTTCAGCCAGTAATACCAACACTTCATTGATAGAACTTCTCAATTTTTTGCGTTGAACGGTAGTATAAGATAAAATATTGGAGAGCTGAAATTTATCCTGAAATAGTTCAGCGCAACATTTCTTTGGGACAAAATTATCAACGATTCATTTGTTATTGTACAAATTTGAGTTATGATGAATAACGTTATATTCTTCTGAAGTAAAGGAATAATGTGAAACCAGAATTATCATTACTCATATTCAGTCATCACATGCGAACGTTCGTCAATTATTTTTTCAGGATAGGTGTTTTTGATTCTATTGTGTTTGGTATCAAATTACAGCTCCTTCGGCAATAATTCTGGTAGAAGTGTCAAATATTATATCTAAAGGTTTTTTCATTGTGTTTTTCACAAGCTATACAAATAATGTTCAGTTTGGTATCGATTTGAAACTCTTGTGGGGATGAGCTTAGTAGAAATCCAAAATGAATATTTTATCTCGATTGTCAATTGTTTTCTTCTACAATTAAACTAGATTATGCCAAATGAAATCAACTAAGGTAACTGGACATGAAACTGATGGCCATTGTAGAATAAAATAGTGATCTCTTATAGCCACCATCGGTCACCTAGACAATTATAACTGTTACTTTGGAATATGCCATTATTCGTTGGCGTAGGTAGGAAATTTTCCAAGGAGGAGCAGCCAGCGAGCTGATCAGCCAATGCGAGATTTTGAAATTACGGTAATTGAATTTGACTTTTTAGTAGAATCGGCGAATTTGGAAGTAGCAAAGCAATTTATTGAGAAATATATTGGTAATGCAAAATTATGAAGCTCACTCACTCTGCAAGGAAATTAGCAACAAGAATGGTTTCTTACAGAAGACAGCATGATTTTTTGCGGAGAAATAGCTTTCGAGGTGATAATTGAGGTATCAATGTCCCAACCAAAATTTGAGGAGTGCATCATGATTATATACGCGTTTTCATATGATTTATCCCGCATATCGGCAAATAATACAAAATATCTCAGAAACTATTAATTTTATCAAAAGAAAAATTATGTAGGGAAAAGTTCCACAATTGAATTCTCCACAATGAATCCTCGTAGAAAGATTTATCACTGTACATAGCTGTTGATGAATTGCATAGTTTTTAGAATATAATTGATATTCGTTAGATTTTCATATTTGGCTATATTTATTCCTTCATTACTGAGGTGAATAAACATAGTGCAACCCATTATTTTGTGGGAGATTTGATCACGAAACTTTTTTTATGCGGAAGTTTCTGATGTGATACATAGCTCCCGAGATATTTAGGAGTTTTTTCCAGAAAATGCGAAAAGTCACGCGGAAACACTACATTCTGAATAAGAAACCTCTTTTTGCTAAGTCCTGTGGACTAAAAATAGCATCTTTCTCAAATTTGCAGTAAATTTGATAGTCTAACGATGGAACTGAGTTTATAGAGTAGGCAATGAGTTTTGTAGAGTGAGCAATACTCACTCTTGCTCCCTCCTAGCTACCCCCATGCAATTAATTGATACGATCTTCTCAATTCATGATACAGAAATGATTCAAGCCATATGGTAGAGGTAGTACTGTGTGGCCACAGCAGATTTTAATGTCTTTGAGTTCGACATTTTTGATCGTAAAATGAATGATGAAGATTTTTCTTTTTGGGAACTGCATAGATTATGTTTATACAATAATTTCTTCTACGGTTTTGGACAATTGATTTATGGAGAGCTTGACGGAATTCCGACTCGCAGAACATGAACTGATACAGTTGTTAGAGAGTGGGTTCGATTACAGACCGGTGGGATTCTCCCTTAGCAGCTTCCTGTCGAATGCAGCTCCTACTGAATCCTTCTATTCTGTGCTGCAGTGCAATAAATTGAATCAGACAATTTTGTAGCATGAAAATTATCTCATGCCTGCACGTTGGTGTGTTTCTAGTTCAAAGAATATGAGCTTTCTGCAAAAATTGGAACAAAAAGGTACTCAAGAATTGGTCTTTTTGAGAAATGAGCAAAAGCAGTTCATAAATAGATAGATTTAGAGGCAGAATCTCTCGCTAATGTGCTCAAATTGATTGCGCAAGACTGATATATTTTAAAGAATAGAATACGATCCATAGTGAAGTCGATAAAAGGTATCTGACAGCTTCGCTGCCACATCTCCACGCATTTTCTTTGCCTCTTTGAAGTCTGTTAATCGAAATAATCTGTCGCAAAAGCCTGGTAAAGTCTTCCCAGCATTGTCCACCAGGCCTAAAAGTTTCCTCTCTCTCATTATGCTTTTAATATACGGGGAGTCTTAAGAATCCATAGAATGCAAATGAATAAAAATCTCTCTCTGTTAATTCAGTTTTGTCTTGATAGCTGTGGTTTAGTTGTTTTGTTTTATTCGTGATTGTTCGGGCATAATGAGGATTGTTTCGCAAGAAGTGTTTGCTGTAATACATTGAAGTTATAACTCAGCATTCTAGTTCTAATCAAAGCAAATGTTCTTGATTGTAAGAGTTTGAGATTTCCATATGATGGTCAAGCAATGTTCATCCAAAATAATATAGTGACTATAGCTCTTCTAGTGATTTCATCAGTTTCATTCAAATTTGCCAAGTTGATTTTGGCATGAATATATGACTGAAAATAGGGGATTTCATCGGGTTTTGAGCTTTTATCGTGGTATTACATTCTTTAAAAGTAATTTTTATGTTGAATGAAGCTGATGTCAATCTCATTTAGAGGATTTATGTAGGATTTTCAATGCTTATTGGAATATAAATCTGTATTTTGATTTTTTTTCGTGATGATTCAAATATTTTTTTCCAAAACTTGAATTTAGAATGGAGTGATAGCATATTTATAACTACGATAGCTTGCATACCAGCTTCTATTAATAGAATTCAAACAAACAAGTTACATATCAAATAATGATCGCATAGATCCACTCACACATACCCACTTGTTTAACAAAATTGCATCAAAAATGAACATGTAAATCAAGCGAAACTAAAAATTTTGTCCGACAAATATGGGATCAGACTGGCAAAAATGACTCTGGTTGCGTAAGTATACATATGATGTGTTCAATTTGCAGAGGTGTAATCCAAATATATGGAATGGTCTGTTCACGAGAAAAGAAATATTGTATAAGGCGAGCGTAATTCACAATTCAACTTATCTTATACGGTGATCAAAGTGGAGCTGATACATATTTTGATTCAGCTATTCCTAAGCTGAATTTTGTGACGTCCCCGCTTGGAACGTCAGAAATATGTAACGTACTTTTGGGCCTGTCGCTAACTTTTACTCAATGCTCGGGCGCCATTTACTTAACGGAGCGACAGCCTGTTGTACGTGCCAAGATAGCTCTGTGGAGGTATGATGTCCAGGTTTCTGAAATCTTGCTGAAAAAGGAGAACGGGGTACACGCAACAAAAGAGTAACAGTTTTTACCAAAATAAAATATTTCTATTTAATATAGTTGAAAATAAACATCAAGATAATACAAAAGTAACACCAATAATATTTTCTATCTCATCTCAACAATGTAAAATAGTGTCAACAAAATCATTGTAACAATCAAGTGATTGACCGCTTGTCTAAATAATCGACTACTTGACTGAATCTACTGACTGACTACTGACTGTACTGACTGATTCAGTTTACCGACTGATTACTGACTGAACTGACTGATTCAGTACACCGACTGACTGCTGACTGTACTGACTGATTCAGTATACCGACTGAGTACTGACTGTACTGACTGACGGGGTATACTGACTGACGGAGTGTACTGACTGACTGAGTACACTGACTGACTACTGTCTGTACTGACTGTACTGATTGACGGAGTATACTAACTGACTGAGTATACCAACTGACTGAGTATACTAACTGACTGAGTATACTGACTGACGGAATATACTGACTGACAGAGTTTACTGACTGACGGAGTATACTTACTGACGGAGTATACAGACTGACGGATACTTTTACGTACTTCACAACGCAGATCCACTGAAACAGAAGTGAAGGACGATGACTCGGAAGACGCGAGTCGGAACACTAGGATGTAGCTCGGAAGACGCGAGCTGGATAACAGGACGTTAACTCGGAAGACGCGAGTCGGATCACTAGGAAATAGCTCGGAAGACGCGAGCTGGATACTAGGACGGAGACTTGGAAGACGCAAGTCGGGCACTAGGTATCGGTTTGCTCACCCTTAGTCTGACGAACGCTACTGGCTGCTAACTCGGAGGCTGTCCACTAGCCTTGAGAGCTGGTGGGCTGTAGGAAGTCGCTACAGCCCAGCTCTGAGGAGCTCAACTGTAGGAAGGCGCTACAGTTCAACTGACTTCTCTTCAAAATCGGAGGCTTTATATACTGCCGATCCATTAAATAATTAATTTTTCAGTCTCAACTTGCTGCATACCGATTTTGAATCAAAAATAAAAATATAAAAGTTCACTTGGTGCGGTCTCGAACCCTGAACGCTGGCGCACTAAGCGAGCACGCTAACCGCTAGACCAACAGCACATGTACAGAAATTGTTGTAAATTACAGGGTGACTCAGCAACATCGTCACACCCTCCTCTTCCTTCCTCAAAAAAAAATTATAAACAATAAATTTATTTTTCCAAGTTTCAGAACAAAATCTTCAATATATCTTACATACTAACCAAATGAATCAACTCACATACTAATCCTTACTACCAAAAACTTAACAACTAGCTTAGTCTGAAACACAATCACTGTCACACTATTGTCTTTCCTCTCAGAGAGGGGGGAAGGGTAGAATTCGCACTCAGGGGGAACTGCTGGGATGGTGAACCACTCTATGGCTTCATCTGCCCTGGTCAGCGCCCGCCTGCTGCTCGTACACCCATGAACCTTCTGGATGCTCTTCTGCTAGCATGTTTGCTCCTCTTTTATTTTCAAACAAAATTTGCCTTCATCGAGTCCCTGCTCGGGCGCCAGAAATTTGTGACGTCCCCGCTTGGAACGTCAGAAATATGTAACGTACTTTTGGGCCTGTCGCTAACTTTTACTCAATGCTCGGGCGCCATTTACTTAACGGAGCGACAGCCTGTTGTACGTGCCAAGATAGCTCTGTGGAGGTATGATGTCCAGGTTTCTGAAATCTTGCTGAAAAAGGAGAACGGGGTACACGCAACAAAAGAGTAACAGTTTTTACCAAAATAAAATATTTCTATTTAATATAGTTGAAAATAAACATCAAGATAATACAAAAGTAACACCAATAATATTTTCTATCTCATCTCAACAATGTAAAATAGTGTCAACAAAATCATTGTAACAATCAAGTGATTGACCGCTTGTCTAAATAATCGACTACTTGACTGAATCTACTGACTGACTATTGACTGTACTGACTGATTCAGTTTACCGACTGATTACTGACTGTACTGACTGATTCAGTACACCGACTGACTGCTGACTGTACTGACTGATTCAGTATACCGACTGAGTACTGACTGTACTGACTGACGGGGTATACTGACTGACGGAGTGTACTGACTGACTGAGTACACTGACTGACTACTGTCTGTACTGACTGTACTGATTGACGGAGTATACTAACTGACTGAGTATACCAACTGACTGAGTATACTAACTGACTGAGTATACTGACTGACGGAATATACTGACTGACGGAGTTTACTGACTGACGGAGTATACTTACTGACGGAGTATACAGACTGACGGATACTTTTACGTACTTCACAACGCAGATCCACTGAAACAGAAGTGAAGGACGATGACTCGGAAGACGCGAGTCGGAACACTAGGATGTAGCTCGGAAGACGCGAGCTGGATAACAGGACGTTAACTCGGAAGACGCGAGTCGGATCACTAGGAAATAGCTCGGAAGACGCGAGCTGGATACTAGGACGGAGACTTGGAAGACGCAAGTCGGGCACTAGGTATCGGTTTGCTCACCCTTAGTCTGACGAACGCTACTGGCTGCTAACTCGGAGGCTGTCCACTAGCCTTGAGAGCTGGTGGGCTGTAGGAAGTCGCTACAGCCCAGCTCTGAGGAGCTCAACTGTAGGAAGGCGCTACAGTTCAACTGACTTCTCTTCAAAATCGGAGGCTTTATATACTGCCGATCCATTAAATAATTAATTTTTCAGTCTCAACTTGCTGCATACCGATTTTGAATCAAAAATAAAAATATAAAAGTTCACTTGGTGCGGTCTCGAACCCTGAACGCTGGCGCACTAAGCGAGCACGCTAACCGCTAGACCAACAGCACATGTACAGAAATTGTTGTAAATTACAGGGTGACTCAGCAACATCGTCACACCCTCCTCTTCCTTCCTCAAAAAAAAATTATAAACAATAAATTTATTTTTCCAAGTTTCAGAACAAAATCTTCAATATATCTTACATACTAACCAAATGAATCAACTCACATACTAATCCTTACTACCAAAAACTTAACAACTAGCTTAGTCTGAAACACAATCACTGTCACACTATTGTCTTTCCTCTCAGAGAGGGGGGAAGGGTAGAATTCGCACTCAGGGGGAACTGCTGGGATGGTGAACCACTCTATGGCTTCATCTGCCCTGGTCAGCGCCCGCCTGCTGCTCGTACACCCATGAACCTTCTGGATGCTCTTCTGCTAGCATGTTTGCTCCTCTTTTATTTTCAAACAAAATTTGCCTTCATCGAGTCCCTGCTCGGGCGCCAGAAATTTGTGACGTCCCCGCTTGGAACGTCAGAAATATGTAACGTACTTTTGGGCCTGTCGCTAACTTTTACTCAATGCTCGGGCGCCATTTACTTAACGGAGCGACAGCCTGTTGTACGTGCCAAGATAGCTCTGTGGAGGTATGATGTCCAGGTTTCTGAAATCTTGCTGAAAAAGGAGAACGGGGTACACGCAACAAAAGAGTAACAGTTTTTACCAAAATAAAATATTTCTATTTAATATAGTTGAAAATAAACATCAAGATAATACAAAAGTAACACCAATAATATTTTCTATCTCATCTCAACAATGTAAAATAGTGTCAACAAAATCATTGTAACAATCAAGTGATTGACCGCTTGTCTAAATAATCGACTACTTGACTGAATCTACTGACTGACTATTGACTGTACTGACTGATTCAGTTTACCGACTGATTACTGACTGTACTGACTGATTCAGTACACCGACTGACTGCTGACTGTACTGACTGATTCAGTATACCGACTGAGTACTGACTGTACTGACTGACGGGGTATACTGACTGACGGAGTGTACTGACTGACTGAGTACACTGACTGACTACTGTCTGTACTGACTGTACTGATTGACGGAGTATACTAACTGACTGAGTATACCAACTGACTGAGTATACTAACTGACTGAGTATACTGACTGACGGAATATACTGACTGACGGAGTTTACTGACTGACGGAGTATACTTACTGACGGAGTATACAGACTGACGGATACTTTTACGTACTTCACAACGCAGATCCACTGAAACAGAAGTGAAGGACGATGACTCGGAAGACGCGAGTCGGAACACTAGGATGTAGCTCGGAAGACGCGAGCTGGATAACAGGACGTTAACTCGGAAGACGCGAGTCGGATCACTAGGAACTAGCTCGGAAGACGCGAGCTGGATACTAGGACGGAGACTTGGAAGACGCAAGTCGGGCACTAGGTATCGGTTTGCTTACCCTTAGTCTGACGAACGCTACTGGCTGCTAACTCGGAGGCTGTCCACTAGCCTTGAGAGCTGGTGGGCTGTAGGAAGTCGCTACAGCCCAGCTCTGGGGAGCTCAACTGTAGGAAGGCACTACAGTTCAACTGACTTCTCTTCGAAATCGGAGGCTTCATATATTGCCGATCCATTAAATATTTAATTTTCCAGTCTCAACTTGCTGCATACCGATTTTGAATCAAAAATAGAAATATAAAAGTTTACTTGGTGCGGTCTCTAACCCTGAACGCTGGCGCACCAAGCGAGCACGCTAACCGCTAGACCAACAGTACATGTACAGAAATTGTTGTAAATTACGGGGTGACTCAGCAACATCGTCACAATTTATAAGAAAATAGATAAGCACACTCAAAGTATAATAGTATTTTGTAACTCCAGTTCAATGTACTTTTATTCAAGAGATAATGGTTATCAGCGGGTTTCACATATTCAATGATGAACGATGATGAAAGAGATGTATGGAGAGAAAACCCTTATTCAATCTATCATCCATAAGCAAGGCTTCGAAATTAAGGAAATACTCTCATTCAGATAACAAATGTGTGGAAAGGATAAAGCAACATTGCCTACTTTTATGTCACAAATGGACTTGACAGAGTGTCTAGAGCTAAGCTGATCCTAAATCAGGCAAATGAATACTGTAGCTACATAGTTTATGTTTACTCACCGTTCCAATGTATGGTATCTGGCCAGGTTCATTTACTATACAGCAGCCTGCCCTGACACAAACATAGAACATCAGATGCGATTCCAAAACCCCCCAAACCGAAACTCAAGTCCAGTAAACGAAGCTAACCGATCACCGGAAACACAGAACTAGGAGCAAAGTCCGGTCATCTTGGAATTGGATATCATACCAGAGAAATGGTTCACAGAAAATTAGTTCAATACGAATATTGAATTGAAATGAATTATCATATAAAATTGTTCTTTTGGGGTGAATTTATGATGATCCAATTGAATGCACGAATTTATGCGACTACTTGTTTTAATAAAGACTATTCATGGAATTCGTGATAAAAGTAATCTATATAAACCTAAAAATTAACAATAATAATTATCGTGTCGTCAATAACTGAAAGAGCTCTCATTCTTATAGTTAGGATGGACATGAAAGACAATAAAATGTCTAATTTTCCAAGGCTTATCATGTGGCTCATATCACGAGCCTTGTCTCAATGAACTGACTCAAGCTGAAATGTGCTTCTTACCGGAACTGAGCCAGTTTCTGAGAGATTTATTGTAATAATTAAAAGTTAATTTGGAGCAATAATTCATATTGGCAAAATACAGAAAGCTATCGAAATTTAAACAGAAACTATCCGTGCGTAATATCGCCTGTCTTTGACTCTTCAAGATTATGATACGCTCCATCATATTGTCAAGTGATGCTCAGCAAATATCTGGAATAAAATTACTTCTTATTTCTTGGAGACAAGCACGAATCTCTGAAACTTCTAGATATGAAGCTGAAATTATATTCTATGATTGTAGTCACTTCTTATCTTATAGGATAATATGGGAGAGTGTATCTAAATGACAACATAATCAGAATTTGATTATAGATAGCCCTGCCAATGTGCGGAAAGAAGTATTTAGGATATTTGAAAACTAATTGCCTTATGACTAACAACATTGCTTTCTGCTCTTGGAGTGATTAGTTTCCTAAACTCATGAAATCAGTATCAAATCGCAGATCTTCTTTGTTTGAAGTTTGAGATTTTTTGTGGAATATGAGATCTGTTGATAATTTCGGTAAATTTCAATCAAATCGATTATTTCTGACTCTTACAGCTCTATACTACAAAAATTATGGAATATCATCAATAAAACAAACGTTTATTCACCAAGGTGTATTACACGTGTGTAATAGTAAGATATCGCGCTCCAAGTTGATAGTACATCCTTAGGACAACTAAGCTTGCTCCGATAGTATGATCACCTCCAATCACGATCAGAGATACTAGTCGGTCTGTTGCATGAGCCTTATTTATCCCTGGAATATGTAAAAGTATAATATATCATTACAAAATAAATCTCAGTGCGGTGTTGCTATTTGATATTAAAAGCAATAAAACGTGCAATATTGAATAGAATTGTACAAACGAGCTCTCCCAAAAATTAAAAATCTATGTTTTTAACTATAGTGGATATTGACAAAGGGTAGTGATTGTAATCAGTTAATAGAGCCAGAATTTGAGAGATTTTATCGAGCTAATGGTTGGAACAAAAAAGCTCTATTATCCATAAGGGAGATTTGAGTTAATAATCATCACCCTAAAGTTCAATAATTCCAAACTTCTGCAATAAAAATTTCTCAAAACTTTTTTCCAATATATGCTAACAGAATTTCTCAGTAGTCAGGCTACAAGGTCAAAAGCAAAACTCAAACTGAAATTTTCAAGAGAAGTACCTATTTTGTGAAACCAGATGTTACGAGTAGATACATATGGAAATACACCATTTTTCCAACTGGAAAGTTCATTGAAATATGCGCAGTCTTCACAATATATTTCCCCAACAACTTGATGTGAATTTTGTCACAGAAAAAGTTTGTTCAGTAGTTCAGAAACTATCCTGAACAACATAAGAACTCATTATAATGAAAAATTAGCAGTAAAAACTGAATACTACAAACAATATTTGATTTTGAAAAAAATTTCACGTGTATTGGAGAAAAAATATCTTTTGACATTTATTCTGAATTTGAATAAGGAAGACGTATGATCAGTCTTCTCTTTGAAAATACGTCGTCACTCAATTTTCATTTCTGTATGTTGTTGATACTGCCCAAAATACATTTATAATCAATTGGATCGGACACTATTTTGAAATATCACCTTCAGCAGTAGTAACAAGTACCATGTGGCTAGGATACTTGGCCACCAATCTTCTCATGACATCAATCTGTTCAAGAGTGAGCTAGATCGAGTCCAGATGCTGAGACAAACAAAGAACATATGCTGATCGGAGCTCCGTTGTTTACAGTCTTGCGTATGTGTTCAATCCGAAGACAAACAAGCCACATAATTATCATACGAAGCTAAACGTATGGAAATTTCGAGTAAACAGCAGAAATAGAGGAAATGTGAATAAACAACTATTCAGATGCTACAAATTCATTGTTCATATTATTTATATCTCGTCTCGATTTCAGTACTATATTCAACTCTAATATCAAACTGAAATAGCTTAATCCAAGGTCCTTGATAGAAATAGTCTATTTTGCACGTTTTGAATACAGGAATAGACTTTTTGTCCACTGTTGTGAGATTATTGATTTCATAACTCCATTTTGTCACATTGAAATTATTCCAAGGTGCGACTACGTGAAAGACTTGTTTCCAGGGCCTTTACTCCACTTATATAGTGTGCCAGGTCAGTGTGTGGAGAGAATACAGAACGTAAATTATTGCTCATCCAACCTGGAATAGAGTGTAAGAAAAAGTATGCACCTAATTTCGGATGAAAAATTTTCACAAAGTCAACATATTGTCATAAAATTCATTACCAATCTAATATAGAAGTATACTGTGCTGATATTTATTTTATATAATTATATGCTCACTATGTCGCTCATAGTTACTCTTACTGAATGACTCATCTCTCTTAGCTCACGCTCTCATATACCTGATCCAACAATGGGCCAACATTAAATTGTCTAACAGTTGCTGCCTGGCAAACATCGAACATCTAGTAATCATAGAATGTCAATTACGTCCGACAATTGAACATCGACTTGGTCAATAGAATTACAGTCATAGTGAATTATTGGCTAAATAGCGAATTCAAATGAATAATAATGTGAAATGATTACTTGAGATATTTCACATTTGTGACACAGCTCCCCTCTCATGGCTCGTCAACCTTGGCGAACTCAGAATCTCGTCCCTGATATAATCACAACCTGTTTCCATAAACGACTTCTGGTTCGCCATTTCTGCCCATCCAAACCAGGAATACGACGTCGTGCAAACATTTCATGATCTCGTATGGTCCCCCCTAGTCTCTCAGCATTTAGGGACACTTTCCTCTCCTTCTTCTGGGGTTGTAGAATCACAGCCTATCACCTAGTTGGAGCCTGGGACCGTTTACCCGCAGATCATATCGGGCCTTTATTCTGTCGCTGGCAGTTTGTATGTTCTTCCGCACAGACTCATAAACGCTCGACAAGTTGTCCTGAAGATGGATGACCCATTCCGGCAACTGTTGCTCGTTGTCTTCATGTGGATGTCCAACAACCAGATCAACCGGTAGCTTTTGCTCTCGACCCGTCATAAACTTGGCTGGTGTGTACTGGATGGATTCATTGACTGTTGGCCTAGTAGGCACAGATGAATGTTCTTGTCCCAATCACCTTAGTGCTCGATGAAAGATTTTGACAGATAATCCAGAATTGTTTTGTTGAAACGTTCTACCAAGCCATCAGGCTGCGGATTCAGCGCTGTAGTTCTTGTCTTGCTGATGCTTAAAACCGTCATTACACATTTGAGAACTTCTGACTCAAAATTTCTGCTTTGCCCGCAGTGCGACTTCAACGGTACTCCGAATCCTGAAATCACGTTCTCAATAAGGGCTTTTGCAACTGTTTCAGCTTCCTGATTTTTTACCAGTATTACTTCCGGCCACTTGGTGAAATAATTCATGACAACAACCAAATACTTGTTTTCCTGTTCGGTAATAGGCAAAGGTCCAAATATGTCCACTGCAATTCTCTCAAACGGAAAGCCCACGTTGTGCTGCTGCACCCTAGCGCGCTGCCGAGTGGCAGGCCTCTTCCTTGAGTTACAGCGTTGACAAGGCTTGCAATATTGCTATACATCTTCTCGACAGCCAATCCAGTAGAAACATCCACGGATTTTAATAGTGTCTTCTTGGTGTCGAAATTTTCACGGCTGATACCATCATGCAGTTGCTCCAAAATTCGATGTTTCAGATTTCCTGGCACTATCGATTTTTCTTTTGTTTCCTTTCCATCGGAATTCTCCCATAGTTTGTAAAGTGAGTTATTTCTGACTCTCTGGAAAATCCATTGTGCCAAATAAGCGTTGATGATCGGATCCATAGCGGATGTCTCCTGGAAGCTAGGTCTCTGATCGATCTTCACCCATTCTATAATCAGCTTCACAACGAATACATTCTGTTAAGCCTGTCGCACTTCGTGCATCGATAACGCGGATTCATCTTGCTTAAATTCTTCCACTATGGTGACATTAACATACCGCTAACGCTTTTCTTGCTTACGGCAGCTATTAAATCAACGTCATACGGTCGGAGGTACAAGGAATTCGCATTAGCATGAGTTTTTCCCGGTCTGTCATGGATCTCGAAATCATATATCTGCAGATATTCCAGCCAACGAGCTGTTTGTCCTTCAGGATTATTGGATTTCATCAGTCACTGTAACACTTGATGGTTCACTCTGACGACAAATTTCGGCCGTATGAGAAGCTGTGAAAATTCCTAATTGGTTTGATTACAGCGTAGAGCTATTTTATTGTAGCGCACCATTTCTTCTTGACCTTATGTAGAGTTTTGCTGTAATAACCAATCATTCCTTTAACGTTGTCTTGTTTTTGAGAGAGGACAACTCTAATTCCGAAATAACTAGCGTTAGTATTCAAGAAAAATGTATCATCTTTGTTTGGATGTGCCAACACCGGAGACGTCGTAAGAACATTCTTCAGTTTTCCGAAAGCTACTCGAATCGCACCTTTCCTGTTGAGCTTCCGATTATTTTCAGTTGAAGCAAACAGCAGTTTGGCAGTCAATAAGAAGTTCTTAACAAATCGGCGATGATAACTGGTCGAACCAAGGAAGCTTCTTAGCTCGTGGATGTTATTTGGCATTTCCAAGTTTTCACAGCGACAATTTTTTCTAGATCTGTCTATACCCCATCATTGAACAATCATGTCCCAAATATTCGACTGTTTTCTAAAACAAGTGATATCACTTCGAGGTCCATTTCAGGTTGGCTTCTCTCAAACACCTTTCTCAGTCTAGTCATTTCTTCTTCAGAGTCCCTCCCATGAACTATCACATCATCCAGGTGGACAAGTGCAGTTTTTCATGACAACTTTTGTAGCACTCTCTCCATCAATCGCTCAAACGTACTTGGGGCATTGCAAAGTCCAAAAGGCATGACTATAAATTGCCAGAGACTTGCACAAGACGTGAATGCTGCCTTTTCTCTATCTTTCTCATTCATTTCAAGTTGCCAGTATCCACTCTGCAGTTCAAGGTAGAAAACGTCTTTGAATCTCCAACAGCATCAAGGATGTTATCGATCCTTTGCAGGAAGTATGAATCTTTTCTTGTTACCTCATTTAATTCTTTAGAATTCAATCAAAACCGAGTAGGAACATTTTTCTTTCTCACCAAAACTATCGAAAGGGTCTACGGATTTGTAGATGGTTCAATGACTTCTCTCTTCTGCATGTCGATTGTAGTGCAGGTCAAATTATTTAAGCATGACTTCACTTGCTAATAGCATGGTACACCCCGACACAGCATGAGATCTGTTAACCTGTGGTAAAGGGTGGTATAAGGAATATTTTTCTTCCAAATAAATTTCTGAATCGGCCTAAAAACATGATATTCAGAAGTAAGAAAAAAATATTTGATAATTATTTATTCAAATTTTAATTTGCAGATTTGAAGGAATACTTAAGCTGTAACTTTATTTCAGATTAAAGCAAATAATAAAATTGAAATCAGAATAATTCTAGGCCAACCCAGAAAAGACGCAATTTATTACCCGCTGATAACTGCTTGACTGTGAAGATCTTCTAAAACCATGCTAAAATAATTTGTCCTGTACTATACTAGTTCATAAACTTTGTCAATCCGGGTTATAGGTATTCGCATTGAGAGCTTTCTTATCAGCTGTGCATCTCCAACATCGATTTTATGCTGAATCCGATATGTGCGCTCAGAATCACTTGAATCCTTGGCAAATATATTCTGACAATCCAGCAGCAAATCGGGTAACATTTTTTTGATCTTCTATCAAGTAGGCGCTGCTTTTGTTGACTAAATCTCGAATTGTGTGGCTCAGTTACTTCAAGAATGGATCCATTCTGATAACTGTACTTTTCATCTCGCAAATAAATGTGACGGCTTCTCATCTATCTAATGATGTACATTTTTTAGTCCGAACTGGTCTATCCGAAACCTTTAGAATCTTAACCACCAGTCGTGGAGAGTTTACCAGAGCTCTGGCTAGTACAACTGATTCATTCAAGCTTAATGTTCTGTCTGGTTCAAATACGTACGTGGCATCTTCTGAAATGTGGTCTAGCTCAAATGCAACCACCTTTTCCGAACGAAAAGAAGAAGGAATTCTTAGTAGCAACAGCATCTGTCACTTCTATCTCCATTCGACGACAATGAAAAGGTATTTCTTCTTCATTACCAATACGCCGGACATCGCCATTCAAATCCAAAACAAAGCAGAGACTCGATGCCCAAAATATAGTCATCCACGACAACTGTGAATTCTCCACTCTGTGTACTAGTAACCCTTCTCCATTTGCTGATTCGAGTGAAATGTGCTAGTTCTGGATACGTTCTCTCGGAATTAGTCTGATTTCTGCAAAAACTTTTGGATGCACAATGGTGACATTCGCCCTGGTATCCAGCAGCATCTCACATAGTACATTTCTCACGAAACCTTCTACAGCTGGACTACCTTCTATTTTGAGTACTTAAAGATCGATGGCTTAGGGACTCTCGAAGGGAGATACAACCAGTCTCTGCCCCCTAAGATTGGTTAAATTTGGTTTCCGGACAACGTGTTTGTGCCACAATCAACGTTACGCTTGGCACGATAGTCTGCGCGAAGATGGCCCTCCTTGCCACACTGCCAACATTTTATTATTCTTCTCTGTCCAGGTGAGGTTGGTATAAATCAAGAAGAAGATCGCTCTCGTTGGCGACTCCCTGTATAAGTCGTGGTCTTTTTTACCTCGGGCTCTTCTTCATCGCGCTCAGGCCACCTCACTCTCTTCGCCAGTCTTGACGCCTTTGTGGCCGCCCTAATTTCAAGGGCCTCCGTTTGTGCTTCTCTCACCGTCTTTGGATTCGCTAACTGGACAACTCGCCCAATCTCATAGTCGCTGATGCCGTCCATAAATTGTCTGACTGCTACATATTCTGCCCAGCATATGCGAGTGTAATTTTATCTTCTTTGTGTAGTTGCATACGATTCAGTAGCTGTCCATGTAGCAATTCTTTCATGTGCTCCTCACCGGAGCGCAGTCTCAATTCAGGCGTCAGTTTTCCATAATCTAGAATTTAGGCCCTCTTGTTCAGACAGTCTTGAGAGTACAGCTTCTTGCTTAGCCATTATTCTTCAAAATTAGTTCAAATTGAGGGAAATATTCATTCCATGAAGTCCTGCCATAGCACGGCGTCGGTTTTGGAGTGAAATTTGCTGAAACTTTTCTTATAGTAGATGCTTGGGCACTTTCTATTCATAGGGCTACACCATCGTTATTGACTGAGGCTCTGTAGTTTCTCGGTGACAATCGAGTCTAATTTTGCTTCGAGATTCTGTTCAACTTGCCTTACTTGATGTTTGAAATGCACGACTTGACTCTTTACTACAGTAAGCTCTTCACCAATTTCCTCTTCAATCCCATGAACCCCACTTGTCAAGGTCTAAGTGATTCACTTCTCCATCGATTGCATCTATTCCGCTAAGATTTCTTCTACTCAGCTCAGCTGTCGACGTCTTCATGAACTTCATCATCATTTTCAGCTGATCCTGCATTTCGCTAGTGACCATGCTTCTTGTCTTGGGCATTTATAGCAGTTTCAATGCAAATATGAACAATTCACAACACTGCAACCCAATACACTCTTCGTCGTCCGGATCTAAAATAATGTTTACTGAATTTCTCAGGATCCCACTTCTAGCACCAATTTGTCACAAATTTTATCGTGAATGATTCACTGTTAAGGATTACAGTGCTAATATTCACTTGATATACTTGTATGGTCACTATTCTGCATTCTGGCAGTCAGACAGTGCAGTCGTGCTCTAAATTATTGTGCTCTGTTGTAGTGAACACTCACAGAAAACAAAATTATCAAATACTAGTGCAAATCATGACAAACACACGCCGTAGATCAAATACTTATGAATCAGATGATTCTGTTGATCTTAAAAATGCACTAGTTAACAGCATGGAGCAGTTCTTTCATCAAGTTCTAAAGCCAACTAAACATCGCAGCAACTTCATTAAGAAAGGAGCTTATTGAGTGTGAAAAAATGATAGCTTAACAAAGTGAACAAATTTCTACTTTAACATCCGCTGGTAGCAATATCATCGAGACAAACAGCAGTTTAAGATCTGAAAATCAATTAAGTAAATTTTCAAATGAATCAAAATCTTCCATGTCAAAGGCCGTTAATGTAACCAATTTAGACTTTCCGTCCACACCGGATCAGAGTCAAAGCTTCGTGGCAAAATCATCGTCAAATGACGTGTCTCAGGAGTCACAGCCGAGGTTCGACCGCGCATACGGCAAAGCCCAAGATCATACTTATGGTAAACTGAGTGGTCTTCCGCGCCGCGCTTGGCCCGATATAAGCCGTATAGCGAATAGAGATGCGACAAGTCAAGGTGTACTAGATTATCTTAAGGACCAAGAAGTAGACGAACGGGTCATATGCGAGAAGATAGTGCATGGCGGGGACTACAGTTCTTTTAAGCTTGGCGTATGCTTTGAATCTTTAGGAGCTTTTCAAGAGCCAGAATTTTGGCCGAACGGTGTCTTGGTCAAACTGTTCTGGTTTCCAAGAAAGTCAAGCCGATCATCATCTTTTTTAGGAGCCACCCACGTCCCAAAATAAGTTTAAAACACTTGAACTGTTACTATCAAGATGTGCGTAGTATAGAGAATAAGATGACTGATTCTCCATGTTCAACCAGTGACTCTCACTCTTATTTAATAGCATTAACTGAAACTTGGCTTCTAGTTGACATTTAAAGCTCTGAATTATTTCACTCGATAGCTACACAGTGTTTCGATGTGATCGTGATTTACAATCTACTAACCTGGTGGAAGTGTGATATTAGCCATTCAGACCAAACTGAATGTCGAATAAGTAGACTTTTCAAATTTGTTGCAAGTCGTTCCTTCAATTGACATTGTAGAATGTAAGTGCACAATGAATGCAGGTATTATATTCATTATTGTAATCTACATGTCACAGACTCCTGCTATCACAATGTTAGAATTTATATTCGTCTTTTCAACAGAATGTTTCAAAATAAAAACAATTTATTGATTCCAGGTGATTTCAACATTCCGCACTATTTACAACAAGGTGATGACAATTCATTCATGTCAGTAGTTGATAAGTTCCTATCATTTTTAAACATGGAGAAATATAATTATATTTTGAATAAGAATTTGAGACTTCTTTATCTCATACTTCCGGATCTAAACTGTAAAGTCTCCAAGGAGCTACCAGCACTCGTACTTGAGGATGTACATCATCCATCTTCAATTACAGAATTCTCCTCAACGTCCATGCATAATTCAAGATTTTCCTCAAACAATTCAGGAAAATCTTGCAACTAAAAACTTCAACAATTTATATCCAGCAATTTCTAACATATACTGGAGCATTTTAAAGAATATTCATGATATTGATGAAGCTTGCAGTATTTTTCATGATTTGTTATGTAATGTTTATATTAACTATGTTCCCAAGGCTTATTCTAATGTTATAAAATATCCGCTATAGTATATACCTGATATCATTGTCAATATTGAATCTAGAAGTGGATGTTATAGACTATACAGGGATACAAAAATGTTCTCCATCTGGAGCGGTATGAATGTTATAGATCCACAGTAGAATCGCGAGTAAGCGAATCATATGAAGAATACTCAATTGAAACTGAGCATTTCATTGCCTCAGATCACGCCAATGCAACTCCCTATCTCAACTGTGCTGCAAAAGTGGAGCCAACAATGTAATATTGTTAGAGAGAGAAAGTAACTGAGAGATAGGTTGAGGAGGGCCCATGTTTTTATGAAGTTAAATGGCTAGGTTAGGTTTATTTAATATTTTCATGTAAAAATATATTGTAAAATGGGAAGAAAATGTTTTGTGACAAATTGTGATACTGCGTACATAATATGTAAACAGGAATTTTCTCTTTTTTCACCCAAGATGATATTTTATCAAACAAGTGGCGAGGATATCATAAAAGAATGCTCGTCTGGAGATGTAAAAGGGAGAAAAAATCATTTCAAAATTAGATTGGAATTAAAGGTAATATCAATGTTTCGAATTATTGAACGTATCTAAAATAAACTTCTTGGTGAAAAATTCAACATGAAGAAAACTTCTCATCAATAAAGAATATGAATATTTCTATTTATGTTTTGAAATCAATAGAGATGTGATAATTGTTAACAAATTCACCGTTCAGTATAGTATGGAATTGTTCAATTATGTGACAAATATATCATTACAGATACCGTTCTCATATTTCCGAGTGAAAGAAAATGCGTGTCCGAGCATTTTTCCAAATTGCTCGAGATATTTAAGCGTCTTTAAAAAAGCAAATAAATTTCTTATAGGACAGGATGGATCCTTGAAAAAGCACAAGCTGTGCAAAAGAGAGGAAGATATTAAAATGTAGATAGAATTCATCTTCCATTTATTCAATCAAAATAATTTTTAATTTTTAGTAGAAGACACATAAACGTCAGAAATAAATTCAAATCCTAAGCAAAACTTGGATTCAGAGGAGTTGTAAGAATTTTTTTGATTCGATAATTATATCCATCAAAGAAAAACAAATTTTTATCAATGAGATGTTGGAGTCAAAATACTCTGTTTTCAGGAAGGAATATAAAAATGAACGGCATTTTTGCTAAGTATTTTGTCAATATTTTCTTCTGGAATATTTTCTGAATTTTATTATCCTTTTTGTAATATAAAATATCCATGGAATCGTTTATGTATCTGTTGTTCATAGTTAGAAAACTCTCATCCAAAGAAACGTTTATAAAACATGTTTCATAATAATGCACTATTACATTGCAAATTTTAATTAATAGGAATGCTAATTTTCTTCTACTTTCGCCTTTCATTCAATAAATGATGAAGTATTCAACGGAATGAAAATATTCAATTCACCTGGCAAATATTTTTTATTGAAAAAGACTCAAATATAATCTCATTTCTGTATATGAAGCATGTAACGCTGGGCCCGCTCTCGCTATCTCTCTCACGTTTGCCGCATTACATTTTAGGCTTCATGTTTTCCAACTGAGTGTCCGCTCCTCGATTATTCTCCTCCGTACCTCAGATGAAGGAAAATCTTAGTCACATGTTTTGAAAACCGAGGGTAATACTAGGATTCCAGGTGTTATGAACTATAGTGATCATGCTGTAGATAATCCAAGGGACATTGTTGATACCTTTGTAGGGTATACAATGACGAAAGCAGTAGCAGTACATTTAAGCTAAATTTTGTTGGAAATTATAGTTTGCAATCAATCTGTGCTACTAAAATCACTGAAGATAAAATTTTATCCGCTATATGTAAACTGAAAAATAAAATGACATCTGGCTTCGACCAAACTCCATCTTTCATAATCAAAGATTGTGCATATTATTTTGCGAAACCGTTACATAAAATATTTAAGTTATCTTCAACTACTTGTATATTTCAGTCCGCTCGGGAACTAGCTAAGGCCTGTCCAATTCTAAAGTGTGGCGACCTAGCTAAAATATAGTAAATTGTAGACCAATAGCCATTCTTTCAAATTTTGTAGAAATCTTTGGATTTATACTATATATATATATATATATATATATATATATATATATATATATATATATATATATATATATATATATATATATATATATATAAACAGAATATAAAATCAGTGATATACATGCCAATAGTATTAGTATGTCACGCAACCTTCCATCACATGATATCGAAAGGTGTCATCGTATCGGCAAAATTGTTCAACCTAAGGTGGGTGTAAATGCAGTTACTTCCAGATTTAGACCAAGACCCATAATTGTCAAGTTTCTATCCTTTTAAACGTGTAAACTAGTATTAAAGTCTAGATCTACATTAAAAGGCACAAAAATTTCAATAAAAGAAGATCTGACAAAAAAAAGGTTGGAACTCTTAAATTCGTATTCAGTTAAATTTGGCTTCGAGAATGTATGGTCAATCGATGGTAGTATCTAGCATGAAGTTGATGGCATGGGTAAAGAAGCCAGCTTATTTAAATCATTTGAACAATAAATTAGTTATATTTCTAGAAGTAATTCATCATATATGTACATATTCACATGGAGTAGCTGTAAATTCAGTAAATTCAATAAATATTGTGAATACCATACTGTTCTTTTTTCTAAACTCTTCAAATAAATATTTCTCATTGGATTTAGTTGAGTTCATTACCTGTATCGACCACTCTTTTCGTATATTTTGTTTACATTTTGTTCCATTCATCTTTATTACTTGTTATAATAGATTTGCATTAAACTTATATTTATCTATATAAATGAATATTTTTTATCAGAATATTAGGGGTCTGAATACTAAACTAGCAGAAATATACGCAAGCTCGTTGGTTGTTGACTATGATATCGTAGCTCTTTCTGAAACTTGGTTGTGAGATTCAGTATATAATAGTGAGATCTTTGATGCAAATAAGTATGTGATATATAGGCAAGATCGCGGAACTATTAAAACTAACATAGCACGTGAAGGAGGTTCATGTGCGCAGCGAGAACAGGATATAATTCTTCTTTGATTGATTTACCGCTTGATGAATCTTGATCTGCCGATATAATTGATGTGCAAATTCCGTTGAGCCCTGGAAATAACTTAGTCATCATAACAATATATTTAGCTTCACCGATTCCATTTACTGATTTAAATTCACTTTGTGATTCACTTGAGTCTTGTCAATTATTATTCAACTCTGACTTTTTGATTGTTGGAGACATTAATTTGAGTAGACTCATGAAATACTATAATAACGGATTTATCAACAATCATATTACTGGATTTTTGAGTTTTTGCAATTTTATTATTGCCAATCAATATAATAGAATCTTGAACAGTGACGGTCGTGTTCTGGATATAGTATTAGCCAATAATAGTTGTCAAGTTGACCGTGAATCATTTTCTTTAGTTCCAGAGGATAAATATCATCTAGCTCTTGAAATATTATGGTAGATAAAACATGAAAATAAAAGTTTCAGTGTGAATAATGATCTTTTTTTTCAATTTTCGGGATGCTGATTTTAAACTCTTTACATGTTACTGAAAGTACTGACTAGGATATCTTATTTCAATATACTGATGTTAATCAGGCATTCGAAAAACTATATGAAATTTGAAATTTGAAAAATGTGTTCGAGTTAAATGTCGCAAAAAGTCCAAATATCCTCCCTGGTTCAACAAACAATTGATTTCCGATTTGAGATTGAAAAATAAATATAGGAAACTTTCATTCCGTACAAATGACAACAATTATCATCAACTATTTAAAAATTCACGTACACAAATTAAACAGGATATAAAAGCAGCATATCGAAATTATACAACGGTGATTGAAAACAATATTGTCATCGAACCAAAGAAATTCTGGTCATTCATAAACGAAAAAAAAAAAACCACCCGCATTACTAGTGTTATGTTCTGGGATGATAATGATTTCAATGATACAGCTGACATAGTACAAGGTCTTGCAGATTATTTTTCGAGTATTTTCGAAAATAAAGCATGCACCGATTTCTCAGGTATTCTTAATGAGTCGTAAGCTACCAGTTGTTTATTTTAGGTGCTTCAATTATAACTCAATTTGTAATGTCCTTATACTCTGTAATGGGGTTCGCCTCTTTGAGTATCATGCTAAATAAATATCGCTTACAGTCACTCTTACTGAATGACGTCTCTCTTCTAGCTCACGCTCTTATATTCCTAATCCAACAATGGGCCAACATTCAATTGTCTAACAGTTGATGCCTGGCAACTGTCTAACATCTAGTAACCGTGGGCTGTATATCACGTCCGACAATTAAACATCGACTTGGTCAATACTAACTTAGATTACAGTTACAATGAATTATTGTCTGGATAGCGAATTCAAATAAATAATAAGGTGAACTAGTCACATAAAATATCTCACATTCATGTCATTATTATGCTCATTATAGAATTCCTACGATTATTATTCACTTGAGGTGTAAATCGACTATATCAAAGTAGCGCCCTGTTGTATGAGAAATAGAGTTGTAAGAACTTTGTTTTGTGAGAGTATCAGAGGTAAAAGCAGTGCGATGCTGAATTTCTTACAGAAAAATTACTCTTGGATTGCAAGTAGATGTATTTTCTTCGTTCCTTCTTCATCTTAGCATTGTTGATTCCCTTCTACACCTTCACCCGTAGAAGGTAGTCAACATTCTCATTCTTCCTAGCACACCGATTGCATGAGAAAAGACAAAGGCTCCGTGTTAATCTGAAGATATTTGTGAAAATATCAATCTATATCAGACTACCTGATTTATTCCATACCCAAAATTTCACGGTTCTACTTATTCTGATCCTATGAATATATATTCTCAAAAGTTATATGTGTGTCAGTATAAGGACATATGATTTGTGAATATTGATTTTTGAATGACTCCTATTTTCGAATTCTTCATGGAAAGGATGTAAGATGAGGTATTATTGCCGTGGGTTGAGAAAGTGATATTCATTGCCTGAAAAAGAAGCAAAAAATTGTTCTGATATCTAATATTCTGTGACTAAAAAAATAGGCTATTTTCAAACCAAGCAATTATTTCTGAGCTCATCTCTATTATTCTCGTGACAAACGGAATTATTTGATCGACAGAGCAGGAATAATCGGAGTTTATATCGCTGATATATTCGGAAACTTTTGTCATTTGCTACTGCAGAGCTCAGAACACCTATTAAAGAATTTTCAAGAAATTATTCCACAACTTTTCTCTGGAACTCTTTAAGCGAAGTGATGCACTTTGTTCTTGGGAATATCAAGAGTTGCTGAATATTTTTTAATCCCACAAAGAGAATAATTTGGATGGGAGATAATATTGAAAACTCAATCAGTTCACAATTCAGGGCTTACAGCTGCGTCAAAGACATGAATATTCTGATTAGTTACTCTTCCAGCGGCGGTGTGGCATTTGCTGTCATCTAGACATTAATTCCGCTATTTATTTCGATTTTCATATATTTCCCTTTCCATATTTCCGTACAACTATCTTCCACTCCAATTGAATTTTGCGACGTTTTTTCGGATGGACTATCTCTCACTTCTGAGTTCGGTTCACCATTAAAGCATATTTTTGAATTTTCTTAAACTATAATCTAATGTCTATTTTTTAATACGACCTTCTATAAGAAAAATGTTTGTCATTAAAACTAGCCGAATTCGCTTGCACGGTAGGCTACCAATATCTGAGCTTGTTTCGCTTCCACAGCGGTCAACTGTTGACCAAGCTCGCTTTGTTCGCTTACATTTAACTAAGATGCAATCATTGAATGTGGTAGCCGTTTCTTAGACTTCCTCTCCGGTAGTAAATCTTCATTTCTGATGATCGTTGTCAGGATAATAGGATGAACTTGATAGATTATTATATTTTTACCGGCATGACAACAAAATAACTCACGAACAAAGACGGAAGTTTTTGTGAATCACTTTTCACTCGATATAGAATGTAGAGGAGCCAAAAGTGCGTAAAATTACAAGAGAGGGATGGATTTTAGGAAAAGCAACTCCAAAAATTCTTCTATTCACACTGTTCTCGTAATTTTATTTAATTACACGACATAGGTGTGCATAATCTTCTATCTAATTTCATTGTATGAATGCTATGTTACTATGGTGTTTTCAAGCTACCAAAGTTATAAAACCCATTGTTATTTCATTATCTAATGTTATTCCATTACTCACTTGTTGCTACAGTAATGAGTGAATGATGAAAGTCAAAAGTAACGTATATACTAAACTATCAATAATGCCTAAAATCTTGAAATAATTGAAAATGTCTGAAGTAATAATCTATCGATTGCAAACGCCTTGAATGAAGGTTTTAGCTGAGCATGACAGGCAAGCTGGCTATCTAAATGTCATTAATATAACTGCGTTAAGTTAGAGGCAATTTGGTGTGTCATGAAATACAAAAATAATTATAGGTTATGTCAAGATATTACAACCAGCAAAATGAGCTGAAGAAGGTATCAAGATATATGTCCAACTTCAATATTGGTCAAACTTTGTGCTAGAAAAATAAGTTCTTAACTAGAATTACTATACTAAATTCTAAATGTGAGTAAAACATTTAATTTGAGCTATTTTCATAATCAAACTTTAAAATTTCATCCTGAAATGACATCCTATTAAAACAAATTGAGCTACAATTCAACCCGATAAGGGCTATAAAATACAACTTGACATTATACCGTATTTTAACTTGACGACTTTGATTTCAAATGAATTTTGTGGCTCACATTCTTACAATTATAACATTGAAAATATCGCTTCGAAATCAAGCTTTGAAGTTTGATTATGATAATGGCCCTTAATTAGATATCAATGTAACAATAACTACTCAGCGTGTTCAGGAGATGAATTGACATTTTCATTATTATTATTTGTCTGTATGTATGAATTAACAGTAATAATTGTTCCATGAAAATGAACTCGACCAAACTGTCCACAATTCATAGATTAGTTTCTCGAAGATGAAGATGACATATTCAAGTTTGAATCGACAACGACAGGCATTGATAGATCTGATTCACTACACATAATCTTCTTTGCGATGTCAATTTTATTATTTACACTATCTTCAACCTATCCTTTAGCGATGTTTGATGACTTCGAACCACCGCGACGTTTGAGTGTCATTAGATCCATTCCGGCATTTGCTAGAAATGTAGCGAAAGTACGACGGAACCTGTGTCCAATCTATATGCTAAATTCAGGGAAATTAAAATGATCTCGTATGGTCCCCCCTAGTCTCTCAGCATTTAGGTACACTTTCCTCTCCTTCTTCTGGGGTTGTAGAATCACAGCCTATCACCTAGTTGGAGCCTGGGACCGTTTACCCGCAGATCATATCGGACCTTTATTCTGTCGCTGGCAGTTTGTATGTTCTTCCGCACAGACTCATAAACGCTCGACAAGTTGTCCTGAAGATGGATGACCCATTCCGGCAACTGTTGCTCGTTGTCTTCATGTGGATGTCCAACAACCAGATCAACCGGTAGATTTTGCTCTCGACCCGTCATAAACTTGGCTGGTGTGTACTGGGTGGATTCATTGACTGTTGACCTAGTAGGCACAGATGAATGTTCTTGTCCCAATCACCTTAGTGCTCGATGAAAGATTTTGACAGATAATCCAGAATTGTTTTGTTGAAACGTTCTACCAAGCCATCAGACTGCGGATTCAGCGCTGTAGTTCTTGTCTTGCCGATGCTTGAAACCTTCATTACACATTTGAGAACTTCTGACTCAAAATTTCTGCTTTGCCCGCAGTGTGACTTCAACGGTACTCCGAATCCTGAAATCACGTTCTCAATAAGGGCTTTCGCAACTGTTTTAGCTTCCTGATTTTTCACCAGTATTACTTCCGGCCAGCTTCACAACGAATTCATCCTGTTAAGCCTGTCGCACTTCGTGCATCGATAACGCGGATTCATCTTGCTTAAATTCTTCCACTATGGTGACATTAACATACCGCTAACGCTTTTCTTGCTTACGGCAGCTATTAAATCAACGTCATACGGTCGGAGGTACAAGGAATTCGCATTAGCATGAGTTTTTCCCGGTCTGTCATGGATCTCGAAATCATATATCTGCAGATATTCCAGCCAACGAGCTGTTTGTCCTTCAGGATTATTGGATTTCATCAGTCACTGTAACACTTGATGGTTCACTCTGACGACAAATTTCGGCCGTATGAGAAGCTGTGAAAATTCCTAATTGGTTTGATTACAGCGTAGAGCTATTTTATTGTAGCGCACCATTTCTTCTTGACCTTATGTAGAGTTTTGCTGTAATAACCAATCATTCCTTTAACGTTGTCTTGTTTTTGAGAGAGGACAACTCTAATTCCGAAATAACTAGCGTTAGTATTCAAGAAAAATGTATCATCTTTGTTTGGATGTGCCAACACCGGAGACGTCGTAAGAACATTCTTCAGTTTTCCGAAAGCTACTCGAATCGCACCTTTCCTGTTGAGCTTCCGATTATTTTCAGTTGAAGCAAACAGCAGTTTGGCAGTCAATAAGAAGTTCTTAACAAATCGGCGATGATAACTGGTCGAACCAAGGAAGCTTCTTAGCTCGTGGATGTTATTTGGCATTTCCAAGTTTTCACAGCGACAATTTTTTCTAGATCTGTCTATACCCCATCATTGAACAATCATGTCCCAAATATTCGACTGTTTTCTAAAACAAGTGATATCACTTCGAGGTCCATTTCAGGTTGGCTTCTCTCAAACACCTTTCTCAGTCTAGTCATTTCTTCTTCAGAGTCCCTCCCATGAACTATCACATCATCCAGGTGGACAAGTGCAGTTTTTCATGACAACTTTTGTAGCACTCTCTCCATCAATCGCTCAAACGTACTTGGGGCATTGCAAAGTCCAAAAGGCATGACTATAAATTGCCAGAGACTTGCACAAGACGTGAATGCTGCCTTTTCTCTATCTTTCTCATTCATTTCAAGTTGCCAGTATCCACTCTGCAGTTCAAGGTAGAAAACGTCTTTGAATCTCCAACAGCATCAAGGATGTTATCGATCCTTTGCAGGAAGTATGAATCTTTTCTTGTTACCTCATTTAATTCTTTAGAATTCAATCAAAACCGAGTAGGAACATTTTTCTTTCTCACCAAAACTATCGAAAGGGTCTACGGATTTGTAGATGGTTCAATGACTTCTCTCTTCTGCATGTCGATTGTAGTGCAGGTCAAATTATTTAAGCATGACTTCACTTGCTAATAGCATGGTACACCCCGACACAGCATGAGATCTGTTAACCTGTGGTAAAGGGTGGTATAAGGAATATTTTTCTTCCAAATAAATTTCTGAATCGGCCTAAAAACATGATATTCAGAAGTAAGAAAAAAATATTTGATAATTATTTATTCAAATTTTAATTTGCAGATTTGAAGGAATACTTAAGCTGTAACTTTATTTCAGATTAAAGCAAATAATAAAATTGAAATCAGAATAATTCTAGGCCAACCCAGAAAAGACGCAATTTATTACCCGCTGATAACTGCTTGACTGTGAAGATCTTCTAAAACCATGCTAAAATAATTTGTCCTGTACTATACTAGTTCATAAACTTTGTCAATCCGGGTTATAGGTATTCGCATTGAGAGCTTTCTTATCAGCTGTGCATCTCCAACATCGATTTTATGCTGAATCCGATATGTGCGCTCAGAATCACTTGAATCCTTGGCAAATATATTCTGACAATCCAGCAGCAAATCGGGTAACATTTTTTTGATCTTCTATCAAGTAGGCGCTGCTTTTGTTGACTAAATCTCGAATTGTGTGGCTCAGTTACTTCAAGAATGGATCCATTCTGATAACTGTACTTTTCATCTCGCAAATAAATGTGACGGCTTCTCATCTATCTAATGATGTACATTTTTTAGTCCGAACTGGTCTATCCGAAACCTTTAGAATCTTAACCACCAGTCGTGGAGAGTTTACCAGAGCTCTGGCTAGTACAACTGATTCATTCAAGCTTAATGTTCTGTCTGGTTCAAATACGTACGTGGCATCTTCTGAAATGTGGTCTAGCTCAAATGCAACCACCTTTTCCGAACGAAAAGAAGAAGGAATTCTTAGTAGCAACAGCATCTGTCACTTCTATCTCCATTCGACGACAATGAAAAGGTATTTCTTCTTCATTACCAATACGCCGGACATCGCCATTCAAATCCAAAACAAAGCAGAGACTCGATGCCCAAAATATAGTCATCCACGACAACTGTGAATTCTCCACTCTGTGTACTAGTAACCCTTCTCCATTTGCTGATTCGAGTGAAATGTGCTAGTTCTGGATACGTTCTCTCGGAATTAGTCTGATTTCTGCAAAAACTTTTGGATGCACAATGGTGACATTCGCCCTGGTATCCAGCAGCATCTCACATAGTACATTTCTCACGAAACCTTCTACAGCTGGACTACCTTCTATTTTGAGTACTTAAAGATCGATGGCTTAGGGACTCTCGAAGGGAGATACAACCAGTCTCTGCCCCCTAAGATTGGTTAAATTTGGTTTCCGGACAACGTGTTTGTGCCACAATCAACGTTACGCTTGGCACGATAGTCTGCGCGAAGATGGCCCTCCTTGCCACACTGCCAACATTTTATTATTCTTCTCTGTCCAGGTGAGGTTGGTATAAATCAAGAAGAAGATCGCTCTCGTTGGCGACTCCCTGTATAAGTCGTGGTCTTTTTTACCTCGGGCTCTTCTTCATCGCGCTCAGGCCACCTCACTCTCTTCGCCAGTCTTGACGCCTTTGTGGCCGCCCTAATTTCAAGGGCCTCCGTTTGTGCTTCTCTCACCGTCTTTGGATTCGCTAACTGGACAACTCGCCCAATCTCATAGTCGCTGATGCCGTCCATAAATTGTCTGACTGCTACATATTCTGCCCAGCATATGCGAGTGTAATTTTATCTTCTTTGTGTAGTTGCATACGATTCAGTAGCTGTCCATGTAGCAATTCTTTCATGTGCTCCTCACCGGAGCGCAGTCTCAATTCAGGCGTCAGTTTTCCATAATCTAGAATTTAGGCCCTCTTGTTCAGACAGTCTTGAGAGTACAGCTTCTTGCTTAGCCATTATTCTTCAAAATTAGTTCAAATTGAGGGAAATATTCATTCCATGAAGTCCTGCCATAGCACGGCGTCGGTTTTGGAGTGAAATTTGCTGAAACTTTTCTTATAGTAGATGCTTGGGCACTTTCTATTCATAGGGCTACACCATCGTTATTGACTGAGGCTCTGTAGTTTCTCGGTGACAATCGAGTCTAATTTTGCTTCGAGATTCTGTTCAACTTGCCTTACTTGATGTTTGAAATGCACGACTTGACTCTTTACTACAGTAAGCTCTTCACCAATTTCCTCTTCAATCCCATGAACCCCACTTGTCAAGGTCTAAGTGATTCACTTCTCCATCGATTGCATCTATTCCGCTAAGATTTCTTCTACTCAGCTCAGCTGCCGACGTCTTCATGAACTTCATCATCATTTTCAGCTGATCCTGCATTTCGCTAGTGACCATGCTTCTTGTCTTGGGCATTTATAGCAGTTTCAATGCAAATATGAACAATTCACAACACTGCAACCCAATACACTCTTCGTCGTCCGGATCTAAAATAATGTTTACTGAATTTCTCAGGATCCCACTTCTAGCACCAATTTGTCACAAATTTTATCGTGAATGATTCACTGTTAAGGATTACAGTGCTAATATTCACTTGATATACTTGTATGGTCACTATTCTGCATTCTGGCAGTCAGACAGTGCAGTCGTGCTCTAAATTATTGTGCTCTGTTGTAGTGAACACTCACAGAAAACAAAATTATCAAATACTAGTGCAAATCATGACAAACACACGCCGTAGATCAAATACTTATGAATCAGATGATTCTGTTGATCTTAAAAATGCACTAGTTAACAGCATGGAGCAGTTCTTTCATCAAGTTCTAAAGCCAACTAAACATCGCAGCAACTTCATTAAGAAAGGAGCTTATTGAGTGTGAAAAAATGATAGCTTAACAAAGTGAACAAATTTCTACTTTAACATCCGCTGGTAGCAATATCATCGAGACAAACAGCAGTTTAAGATCTGAAAATCAATTAAGTAAATTTTCAAATGAATCAAAATCTTCCATGTCAAAGGCCGTTAATGTAACCAATTTAGACTTTCCGTCCACACCGGATCAGAGTCAAAGCTTCGTGGCAAAATCATCGTCAAATGACGTGTCTCAGGAGTCACAGCCGAGGTTCGACCGCGCATACGGCAAAGCCCAAGATCATACTTATGGTAAACTGAGTGGTCTTCCGCGCCGCGCTTGGCCCGATATAAGCCGTATAGCGAATAGAGATGCGACAAGTCAAGGTGTACTAGATTATCTTAAGGACCAAGAAGTAGACGAACGGGTCATATGCGAGAAGATAGTGCATGGCGGGGACTACAGTTCTTTTAAGCTTGGCGTATGCTTTGAATCTTTAGGAGCTTTTCAAGAGCCAGAATTTTGGCCGAACGGTGTCTTGGTCAAACTGTTCTGGTTTCCAAGAAAGTCAAGCCGATCATCATCTTTTTTAGGAGCCACCCACGTCCCAAAATAAGTTTAAAACACTTGAACTGTTACTATCAAGATGTGCGTAGTATAGAGAATAAGATGACTGATTCTCCATGTTCAACCAGTGACTCTCACTCTTATTTAATAGCATTAACTGAAACTTGGCTTCTAGTTGACATTTAAAGCTCTGAATTATTTCACTCGATAGCTACACAGTGTTTCGATGTGATCGTGATTTACAATCTACTAACCTGGTGGAAGTGTGATATTAGCCATTCAGACCAAACTGAATGTCGAATAAGTAGACTTTTCAAATTTGTTGCAAGTCGTTCCTTCAATTGACATTGTAGAATGTAAGTGCACAATGAATGCAGGTATTATATTCATTATTGTAATCTACATGTCACAGACTCCTGCTATCACAATGTTAGAATTTATATTCGTCTTTTCAACAGAATGTTTCAAAATAAAAACAATTTATTGATTCCAGGTGATTTCAACATTCCGCACTATTTACAACAAGGTGATGACAATTCATTCATGTCAGTAGTTGATAAGTTCCTATCATTTTTAAACATGGAGAAATATAATTATATTTTGAATAAGAATTTGAGACTTCTTTATCTCATACTTCCGGATCTAAACTGTAAAGTCTCCAAGGAGCTACCAGCACTCGTACTTGAGGATGTACATCATCCATCTTCAATTACAGAATTCTCCTCAACGTCCATGCATAATTCAAGATTTTCCTCAAACAATTCAGGAAAATCTTGCAACTAAAAACTTCAACAATTTATATCCAGCAATTTCTAACATATACTGGAGCATTTTAAAGAATATTCATGATATTGATGAAGCTTGCAGTATTTTTCATGATTTGTTATGTAATGTTTATATTAACTATGTTCCCAAGGCTTATTCTAATGTTATAAAATATCCGCTATAGTATATACCTGATATCATTGTCAATATTGAATCTAGAAGTGGATGTTATAGACTATACAGGGATACAAAAATGTTCTCCATCTGGAGCGGTATGAATGTTATAGATCCACAGTAGAATCGCGAGTAAGCGAATCATATGAAGAATACTCAATTGAAACTGAGCATTTCATTGCCTCAGATCACGCCAATGCAACTCCCTATCTCAACTGTGCTGCAAAAGTGGAGCCAACAATGTAATATTGTTAGAGAGAGAAAGTAACTGAGAGATAGGTTGAGGAGGGCCCATGTTTTTATGAAGTTAAATGGCTAGGTTAGGTTTATTTAATATTTTCATGTAAAAATATATTGTAAAATGGGAAGAAAATGTTTTGTGACAAATTGTGATACTGCGTACATAATATGTAAACAGGAATTTTCTCTTTTTTCACCCAAGATGATATTTTATCAAACAAGTGGCGAGGATATCATAAAAGAATGCTCGTCTGGAGATGTAAAAGGGAGAAAAAATCATTTCAAAATTAGATTGGAATTAAAGGTAATATCAATGTTTCGAATTATTGAACGTATCTAAAATAAACTTCTTGGTGAAAAATTCAACATGAAGAAAACTTCTCATCAATAAAGAATATGAATATTTCTATTTATGTTTTGAAATCAATAGAGATGTGATAATTGTTAACAAATTCACCGTTCAGTATAGTATGGAATTGTTCAATTATGTGACAAATATATCATTACAGATACCGTTCTCATATTTCCGAGTGAAAGAAAATGCGTGTCCGAGCATTTTTCCAAATTGCTCGAGATATTTAAGCGTCTTTAAAAAAGCAAATAAATTTCTTATAGGACAGGATGGATCCTTGAAAAAGCACAAGCTGTGCAAAAGAGAGGAAGATATTAAAATGTAGATAGAATTCATCTTCCATTTATTCAATCAAAATAATTTTTAATTTTTAGTAGAAGACACATAAACGTCAGAAATAAATTCAAATCCTAAGCAAAACTTGGATTCAGAGGAGTTGTAAGAATTTTTTTGATTCGATAATTATATCCATCAAAGAAAAACAAATTTTTATCAATGAGATGTTGGAGTCAAAATACTCTGTTTTCAGGAAGGAATATAAAAATGAACGGCATTTTTGCTAAGTATTTTGTCAATATTTTCTTCTGGAATATTTTCTGAATTTTATTATCCTTTTTGTAATATAAAATATCCATGGAATCGTTTATGTATCTGTTGTTCATAGTTAGAAAACTCTCATCCAAAGAAACGTTTATAAAACATGTTTCATAATAATGCACTATTACATTGCAAATTTTAATTAATAGGAATGCTAATTTTCTTCTACTTTCGCCTTTCATTCAATAAATGATGAAGTATTCAACGGAATGAAAATATTCAATTCACCTGGCAAATATTTTTTATTGAAAAAGACTCAAATATAATCTCATTTCTGTATATGAAGCATGTAACGCTGGGCCCGCTCTCGCTATCTCTCTCACGTTTGCCGCATTACATTTTAGGCTTCATGTTTTCCAACTGAGTGTCCGCTCCTCGATTATTCTCCTCCGTACCTCAGATGAAGGAAAATCTTAGTCACATGTTTTGAAAACCGAGGGTAATACTAGGATTCCAGGTGTTATGAACTATAGTGATCATGCTGTAGATAATCCAAGGGACATTGTTGATACCTTTGTAGGGTATACAATGACGAAAGCAGTAGCAGTACATTTAAGCTAAATTTTGTTGGAAATTATAGTTTGCAATCAATCTGTGCTACTAAAATCACTGAAGATAAAATTTTATCCGCTATATGTAAACTGAAAAATAAAATGACATCTGGCTTCGACCAAACTCCATCTTTCATAATCAAAGATTGTGCATATTATTTTGCGAAACCGTTACATAAAATATTTAAGTTATCTTCAACTACTTGTATATTTCAGTCCGCTCGGGAACTAGCTAAGGCCTGTCCAATTCTAAAGTGTGGCGACCTAGCTAAAATATAGTAAATTGTAGACCAATAGCCATTCTTTCAAATTTTGTAGAAATCTTTGGATTTATACTATATATATATATATATATATATATATATATATATATATATATATATATATATATATATATATATATATATATATATATATATATATATATATAAACAGAATATAAAATCAGTGATATACATGCCAATAGTATTAGTATGTCACGCAACCTTCCATCACATGATATCGAAAGGTGTCATCGTATCGGCAAAATTGTTCAACCTAAGGTGGGTGTAAATGCAGTTACTTCCAGATTTAGACCAAGACCCATAATTGTCAAGTTTCTATCCTTTTAAACGTGTAAACTAGTATTAAAGTCTAGATCTACATTAAAAGGCACAAAAATTTCAATAAAAGAAGATCTGACAAAAAAAAGGTTGGAACTCTTAAATTCGTATTCAGTTAAATTTGGCTTCGAGAATGTATGGTCAATCGATGGTAGTATCTAGCATGAAGTTGATGGCATGGGTAAAGAAGCCAGCTTATTTAAATCATTTGAACAATAAATTAGTTATATTTCTAGAAGTAATTCATCATATATGTACATATTCACATGGAGTAGCTGTAAATTCAGTAAATTCAATAAATATTGTGAATACCATACTGTTCTTTTTTCTAAACTCTTCAAATAAATATTTCTCATTGGATTTAGTTGAGTTCATTACCTGTATCGACCACTCTTTTCGTATATTTTGTTTACATTTTGTTCCATTCATCTTTATTACTTGTTATAATAGATTTGCATTAAACTTATATTTATCTATATAAATGAATATTTTTTATCAGAATATTAGGGGTCTGAATACTAAACTAGCAGAAATATACGCAAGCTCGTTGGTTGTTGACTATGATATCGTAGCTCTTTCTGAAACTTGGTTGTGAGATTCAGTATATAATAGTGAGATCTTTGATGCAAATAAGTATGTGATATATAGGCAAGATCGCGGAACTATTAAAACTAACATAGCACGTGAAGGAGGTTCATGTGCGCAGCGAGAACAGGATATAATTCTTCTTTGATTGATTTACCGCTTGATGAATCTTGATCTGCCGATATAATTGATGTGCAAATTCCGTTGAGCCCTGGAAATAACTTAGTCATCATAACAATATATTTAGCTTCACCGATTCCATTTACTGATTTAAATTCACTTTGTGATTCACTTGAGTCTTGTCAATTATTATTCAACTCTGACTTTTTGATTGTTGGAGACATTAATTTGAGTAGACTCATGAAATACTATAATAACGGATTTATCAACAATCATATTACTGGATTTTTGAGTTTTTGCAATTTTATTATTGCCAATCAATATAATAGAATCTTGAACAGTGACGGTCGTGTTCTGGATATAGTATTAGCCAATAATAGTTGTCAAGTTGACCGTGAATCATTTTCTTTAGTTCCAGAGGATAAATATCATCTAGCTCTTGAAATATTATGGTAGATAAAACATGAAAATAAAAGTTTCAGTGTGAATAATGATCTTTTTTTTCAATTTTCGGGATGCTGATTTTAAACTCTTTACATGTTACTGAAAGTACTGACTAGGATATCTTATTTCAATATACTGATGTTAATCAGGCATTCGAAAAACTATATGAAATTTGAAATTTGAAAAATGTGTTCGAGTTAAATGTCGCAAAAAGTCCAAATATCCTCCCTGGTTCAACAAACAATTGATTTCCGATTTGAGATTGAAAAATAAATATAGGAAACTTTCATTCCGTACAAATGACAACAATTATCATCAACTATTTAAAAATTCACGTACACAAATTAAACAGGATATAAAAGCAGCATATCGAAATTATACAACGGTGATTGAAAACAATATTGTCATCGAACCAAAGAAATTCTGGTCATTCATAAACGAAAAAAAAAAAACCACCCGCATTACTAGTGTTATGTTCTGGGATGATAATGATTTCAATGATACAGCTGACATAGTACAAGGTCTTGCAGATTATTTTTCGAGTATTTTCGAAAATAAAGCATGCACCGATTTCTCAGGTATTCTTAATGAGTCGTAAGCTACCAGTTGTTTATTTTAGGTGCTTCAATTATAACTCAATTTGTAATGTCCTTATACTCTGTAATGGGGTTCGCCTCTTTGAGTATCATGCTAAATAAATATCGCTTACAGTCACTCTTACTGAATGACGTCTCTCTTCTAGCTCACGCTCTTATATTCCTAATCCAACAATGGGCCAACATTCAATTGTCTAACAGTTGATGCCTGGCAACTGTCTAACATCTAGTAACCGTGGGCTGTATATCACGTCCGACAATTAAACATCGACTTGGTCAATACTAACTTAGATTACAGTTACAATGAATTATTGTCTGGATAGCGAATTCAAATAAATAATAAGGTGAACTAGTCACATAAAATATCTCACATTCATGTCATTATTATGCTCATTATAGAATTCCTACGATTATTATTCACTTGAGGTGTAAATCGACTATATCAAAGTAGCGCCCTGTTGTATGAGAAATAGAGTTGTAAGAACTTTGTTTTGTGAGAGTATCAGAGGTAAAAGCAGTGCGATGCTGAATTTCTTACAGAAAAATTACTCTTGGATTGCAAGTAGATGTATTTTCTTCGTTCCTTCTTCATCTTAGCATTGTTGATTCCCTTCTACACCTTCACCCGTAGAAGGTAGTCAACATTCTCATTCTTCCTAGCACACCGATTGCATGAGAAAAGACAAAGGCTCCGTGTTAATCTGAAGATATTTGTGAAAATATCAATCTATATCAGACTACCTGATTTATTCCATACCCAAAATTTCACGGTTCTACTTATTCTGATCCTATGAATATATATTCTCAAAAGTTATATGTGTGTCAGTATAAGGACATATGATTTGTGAATATTGATTTTTGAATGACTCCTATTTTCGAATTCTTCATGGAAAGGATGTAAGATGAGGTATTATTGCCGTGGGTTGAGAAAGTGATATTCATTGCCTGAAAAAGAAGCAAAAAATTGTTCTGATATCTAATATTCTGTGACTAAAAAAATAGGCTATTTTCAAACCAAGCAATTATTTCTGAGCTCATCTCTATTATTCTCGTGACAAACGGAATTATTTGATCGACAGAGCAGGAATAATCGGAGTTTATATCGCTGATATATTCGGAAACTTTTGTCATTTGCTACTGCAGAGCTCAGAACACCTATTAAAGAATTTTCAAGAAATTATTCCACAACTTTTCTCTGGAACTCTTTAAGCGAAGTGATGCACTTTGTTCTTGGGAATATCAAGAGTTGCTGAATATTTTTTAATCCCACAAAGAGAATAATTTGGATGGGAGATAATATTGAAAACTCAATCAGTTCACAATTCAGGGCTTACAGCTGCGTCAAAGACATGAATATTCTGATTAGTTACTCTTCCAGCGGCGGTGTGGCATTTGCTGTCATCTAGACATTAATTCCGCTATTTATTTCGATTTTCATATATTTCCCTTTCCATATTTCCGTACAACTATCTTCCACTCCAATTGAATTTTGCGACGTTTTTTCGGATGGACTATCTCTCACTTCTGAGTTCGGTTCACCATTAAAGCATATTTTTGAATTTTCTTAAACTATAATCTAATGTCTATTTTTTAATACGACCTTCTATAAGAAAAATGTTTGTCATTAAAACTAGCCGAATTCGCTTGCACGGTAGGCTACCAATATCTGAGCTTGTTTCGCTTCCACAGCGGTCAACTGTTGACCAAGCTCGCTTTGTTCGCTTACATTTAACTAAGATGCAATCATTGAATGTGGTAGCCGTTTCTTAGACTTCCTCTCCGGTAGTAAATCTTCATTTCTGATGATCGTTGTCAGGATAATAGGATGAACTTGATAGATTATTATATTTTTACCGGCATGACAACAAAATAACTCACGAACAAAGACGGAAGTTTTTGTGAATCACTTTTCACTCGATATAGAATGTAGAGGAGCCAAAAGTGCGTAAAATTACAAGAGAGGGATGGATTTTAGGAAAAGCAACTCCAAAAATTCTTCTATTCACACTGTTCTCGTAATTTTATTTAATTACACGACATAGGTGTGCATAATCTTCTATCTAATTTCATTGTATGAATGCTATGTTACTATGGTGTTTTCAAGCTACCAAAGTTATAAAACCCATTGTTATTTCATTATCTAATGTTATTCCATTACTCACTTGTTGCTACAGTAATGAGTGAATGATGAAAGTCAAAAGTAACGTATATACTAAACTATCAATAATGCCTAAAATCTTGAAATAATTGAAAATGTCTGAAGTAATAATCTATCGATTGCAAACGCCTTGAATGAAGGTTTTAGCTGAGCATGACAGGCAAGCTGGCTATCTAAATGTCATTAATATAACTGCGTTAAGTTAGAGGCAATTTGGTGTGTCATGAAATACAAAAATAATTATAGGTTATGTCAAGATATTACAACCAGCAAAATGAGCTGAAGAAGGTATCAAGATATATGTCCAACTTCAATATTGGTCAAACTTTGTGCTAGAAAAATAAGTTCTTAACTAGAATTACTATACTAAATTCTAAATGTGAGTAAAACATTTAATTTGAGCTATTTTCATAATCAAACTTTAAAATTTCATCCTGAAATGACATCCTATTAAAACAAATTGAGCTACAATTCAACCCGATAAGGGCTATAAAATACAACTTGACATTATACCGTATTTTAACTTGACGACTTTGATTTCAAATGAATTTTGTGGCTCACATTCTTACAATTATAACATTGAAAATATCGCTTCGAAATCAAGCTTTGAAGTTTGATTATGATAATGGCCCTTAATTAGATATCAATGTAACAATAACTACTCAGCGTGTTCAGGAGATGAATTGACATTTTCATTATTATTATTTGTCTGTATGTATGAATTAACAGTAATAATTGTTCCATGAAAATGAACTCGACCAAACTGTCCACAATTCATAGATTAGTTTCTCGAAGATGAAGATGACATATTCAAGTTTGAATCGACAACGACAGGCATTGATAGATCTGATTCACTACACATAATCTTCTTTGCGATGTCAATTTTATTATTTACACTATCTTCAACCTATCCTTTAGCGATGTTTGATGACTTCGAACCACCGCGACGTTTGAGTGTCATTAGATCCATTCCGGCATTTGCTAGAAATGTAGCGAAAGTACGACGGAACCTGTGTCCAATCTATATGCTAAATTCAGGGAAATTAAAATGATCTCGTATGGTCCCCCCTAGTCTCTCAGCATTTAGGTACACTTTCCTCTCCTTCTTCTGGGGTTGTAGAATCACAGCCTATCACCTAGTTGGAGCCTGGGACCGTTTACCCGCAGATCATATCGGACCTTTATTCTGTCGCTGGCAGTTTGTATGTTCTTCCGCACAGACTCATAAACGCTCGACAAGTTGTCCTGAAGATGGATGACCCATTCCGGCAACTGTTGCTCGTTGTCTTCATGTGGATGTCCAACAACCAGATCAACCGGTAGATTTTGCTCTCGACCCGTCATAAACTTGGCTGGTGTGTACTGGGTGGATTCATTGACTGTTGACCTAGTAGGCACAGATGAATGTTCTTGTCCCAATCACCTTAGTGCTCGATGAAAGATTTTGACAGATAATCCAGAATTGTTTTGTTGAAACGTTCTACCAAGCCATCAGACTGCGGATTCAGCGCTGTAGTTCTTGTCTTGCCGATGCTTGAAACCTTCATTACACATTTGAGAACTTCTGACTCAAAATTTCTGCTTTGCCCGCAGTGTGACTTCAACGGTACTCCGAATCCTGAAATCACGTTCTCAATAAGGGCTTTCGCAACTGTTTTAGCTTCCTGATTTTTCACCAGTATTACTTCCGGCCAGCTTCACAACGAATTCATCCTGTTAAGCCTGTCGCACTTCGTGCATCGATAACGCGGATTCATCTTGCTTAAATTCTTCCACTATGGTGACATTAACATACCGCTAACGCTTTTCTTGCTTACGGCAGCTATTAAATCAACGTCATACGGTCGGAGGTACAAGGAATTCGCATTAGCATGAGTTTTTCCCGGTCTGTCATGGATCTCGAAATCATATATCTGCAGATATTCCAGCCAACGAGCTGTTTGTCCTTCAGGATTATTGGATTTCATCAGTCACTGTAACACTTGATGGTTCACTCTGACGACAAATTTCGGCCGTATGAGAAGCTGTGAAAATTCCTAATTGGTTTGATTACAGCGTAGAGCTATTTTATTGTAGCGCACCATTTCTTCTTGACCTTATGTAGAGTTTTGCTGTAATAACCAATCATTCCTTTAACGTTGTCTTGTTTTTGAGAGAGGACAACTCTAATTCCGAAATAACTAGCGTTAGTATTCAAGAAAAATGTATCATCTTTGTTTGGATGTGCCAACACCGGAGACGTCGTAAGAACATTCTTCAGTTTTCCGAAAGCTACTCGAATCGCACCGTTCCTGTTGAGCTTCCGATTATTTTCAGTTGAAGCAAACAGCAGTTTGGCAGTCAATAAGAAGTTCTTAACAAATCGGCGATGATAACTGGTCGAACCAAGGAAGCTTCTTAGCTCGTGGATGTTATTTGGCATTTCCAAGTTCTCACAGCGACAATTTTTTCTAGATCTGTCTATACCCCATCATTGAACAATCATGTCCCAAATATTCGACTGTTTTCTAAAACAAGTGATATCACTTCGAGGTCCATTTCAGGTTGGCTTCTCTCAAACACCTTTCTCAGTCTAGTCATTTCTTCTTCAGAGTCCCTCCCATGAACTATCACATCATCCAGGTGGACAAGTGCAGTTTTTCATGACAACTTTTGTAGCACTCTCTCCATCAATCGCTCAAACGTACTTGGGGCATTGCAAAGTCCAAAAGGCATGACTATAAATTGCCAGAGACTTGCACAAGACGTGAATGCTGCCTTTTCTCTATCTTTCTCATTCATTTCAAGTTGCCAGTATCCACTCTGCAGTTCAAGGTAGAAAACGTCTTTGAATCTCCAACAGCATCAAGGATGTTATCGATCCTTTGCAGGAAGTATGAATCTTTTCTTGTTACCTCATTTAATTCTTTAGAATTCAATCAAAACCGAGTAGGAACATTTTTCTTTCTCACCAAAACTATCGAAAGGGTCTACGGATTTGTAGATGGTTCAATGACTTCTCTCTTCTGCATGTCGATTGTAGTGCAGGTCAAATTATTTAAGCATGACTCCACTTGCTAATAGCATGGTACACCCCGGCACAGCATGAGATCTGTCAACCTGTGGTAAAGGGTGGTATAAGGAATATTTTTCTTCAAAATAAATTTCTGAATCGGCCTAAAAACATGATATTTAGAAGTAAGAAAGAAATATTTGATAATTATTTATTCAAATTTTAATTTGCAGATTTGAAAAAATACTTAAGCTGTAACTTTATTTCAGATTGAAGCAAATAATAAAATTGAAATCATAATAATTCTAGGCCAACCCAGAAACGACGCAATTCATTACCCGCTGATAACTGCTTGACTGTGAAGATCTTCTAGAACCATGCTAAAATAATTTGTCCTGTACTATACTAGTTCATGAACTTCGTCAATCCGAGTTATAGGTATTCGCATTGAGAGCTGTTTTATCAGCTGTGCATCTCCAACATCGATTTCATGCTGAATCAGATATGTGCGCTCAGAATCACTTGAATCCTTGGCAAATATATTCTGACAATCCAGCAGCAAATCGGGTAACTTTTTTTTTGATCTTCTATCAAGTAGGCGCTGCTTTTGTTGACTAAATCTCGAATTGTGTGGCTCAGTTACCTTAAGAATGGATCCAGTCTGTTAACTGTACTTTTCATCTCGCGAATAAATGTGACGGCTTCTCATCTATCTAATGATGTACATTTTTTAGTCCGAACTGGTCTATCCGAAACCTTTAGAATCTTAACCACCAGTCGTGGAGAGTTTACCAGAGCTCTGGCTAGTACAACTGATTCATTCAAGCTTAATGTCCTGTCTGATTCAAATACGTACGTGGCATCTTCTGAAATGAGGTCTAGCTCAAATGGAACCACCTTTTCCGAACGAAAAGAAGGAGGAATTCTTAGTAGCAACAGCATCTGTCACTTCTATCTCCATTTGATGACAATGAAAAGGTATTTCTTCTTCATTACCAATACGCAGGACATCGCCATTCAAATCCAAAACAAAGCAGAGACTCGATGCCCAAAATATAGTCATCCACGACAACTGTGAATTCTCCACTCTGTGTACTAGTAACCCTTCTCCATTTGCTGATTCGAGTGAAATGTGCTAGTTCTGGATACGTTCTCTCGGAATTAGTCTGATTTCTGCAAAAACTTTTGGATGCACAATGGTGACATTCGCCCTGGTATCCAGCAGCATCTCACATTGCACATTTCTCACGAAACCTTCTACAGCTGGACTACCTTCTATTTTGAGTACTTAAAGATCGATGGCTTAGGGACTCTCGAAGGGAGATACAACCAGTCTCTGCCCCCTAAGATTGGTTAAATTTGGTTTCCGGACAACGTGTTTGTGCCACAATCAACGTTACGCTTGGCACGATAGTCTGCGCGAAGATGGCCCTCCTTGCCACACTGCCAACATTTTATTATTCTTCTCTGTCCAGGTGAGGTTGGTATAAATCAAGAAGAAGATCGCTCTCGTTGGCGACTCCCTGTATAAGTCGTGGTCTTTTTTACCTCGGGCTCTTCTTCATCGCGCTCAGGCCACCTCACTCTCTTCGCCAGTCTTGACGCCTTTGTGGCCGCCCTAATTTCAAGGGCCTCCGTTTGTGCTTCTCTCACCGTCTTTGGATTCGCTAACTGGACAACTCGCCCAATCTCATAGTCGCTGATGCCGTCCATAAATTGTCTGACTGCTACATATTCTGCCCAGCATATGCGAGTGTAATTTTATCTTCTTTGTGTAGTTGCATACGATTCAGTAGCTGTCCATGTATCAATTCTTTCATGTGCTCCTCACCGGAGCGCAGTCTCAATTCAGGCGTCAGTTTTCCATAATCTAGAATTTAGGCCTTCTTGTTCAGACAGTCTTGAGAGTACAGCTTCTTGCTTAGCCATTATTCTTCAAAATTAGTTCAAATTGAGGGAAATATTCATTCCATGAAGTCCTGCCATCGCACGGCGTCGGTTTTGGAGTGAAATTTGCTGAAACTTTTCTTATAGTAGATGCTTGGGCACTTTCTATTCATAGGGCTACACCATCGTTATTGACTGAGGCTCTGTAGTTTCTCGGTGACAATCGAGTCTAATTTTGCTTCGAGATTCTGTTCAACTTGCCTTACTTGATGTTTGAAATGCACGACTTGACTCTTTACTACAGTAAGCTCTTCACCAATTTTCTCTTCAATCCCATGAACCCCACTTGTCAAGGTCTAAGTGATTCCCTTCTCCATCGATTGCATCTATTCCGCTAAGATTTCTTCTACTCAGCTCAGCTGCCGACGTCTTCATGAACTCCATCATCATTTTCAGCTGATCCTGCATTTCGCTAGTGACCATGCTTCTTGTCTTGGGCATTTATAGCAGTTTCAATACAAATATGAACAATTCACAACACTGCAACCCAATACACTCTTCGTCGTCCGGATCTAAAATAATGTTTACTGAATTTCTCAGGATCCCACTTCTAGCACCAATTTGTCACAAGTTTTATCGTGAATGATTCACTGTTAAGGATTACAGTGCTAATATTCACTTGATATACTTGTATGGTCACTATTCTGCATTCTGGCAGTCAGACAGTGCAGTCGTGCTCTAAATTATTGTGCTCTGTTGTAGTGAACACTCACAGAAAACAAAATTATCAAATACTAGTGCAAATCATGACAAACACACGCCGTAGATCAAATACTTATGAATCAGATGATTCTGTTGATCTTAAAAATGCACTAGTTAACAGCATGGAGCAGTTCTTTCATCAAGTTCTAAAGCCAACTAAACATCGCAGCAACTTCATTAAGAAAGGAGCTTATTGAGTGTGAAAAAATGATAGCTTAACAAAGTGAACAAATTTCTACTTTAACATCCGCTGGTAGCAATATCATCGAGACAAACAGCAGTTTAAGATCTGAAAATCAATTAAGTAAATTTTCAAATGAATCAAAATCTTCCATGTCAAAGGCCGTTAATGTAACCAATTTAGACTTTCCGTCCACACCGGATCAGAGTCAAAGCTTCGTGGCAAAATCATCGTCAAATGACGTGTCTCAGGAGTCACAGCCGAGGTTCGACCGCGCATACGGCAAAGCCCAAGATCATACTTATGGTAAACTGAGTGGTCTTCCGCGCCGCGCTTGGCCCGATATAAGCCGTATAGCGAATAGAGATGCGACAAGTCAAGGTGTACTAGATTATCTTAAGGACCAAGAAGTAGACGAACGGGTCATATGCGAGAAGATAGTGCATGGCGGGGACTACAGTTCTTTTAAGCTTGGCGTATGCTTTGAATCTTTAGGAGCTTTTCAAGAGCCAGAATTTTGGCCGAACGGTGTCTTGGTCAAACTGTTCTGGTTTCCAAGAAAGTCAAGCCGATCATCATCTTTTTTAGGAGCCACCCACGTCCCAAAATAAGTTTAAAACACTTGAACTGTTACTATCAAGATGTGCGTAGTATAGAGAATAAGATGACTGATTCTCCATGTTCAACCAGTGACTCTCACTCTTATTTAATAGCATTAACTGAAACTTGGCTTCTAGTTGACATTTAAAGCTCTGAATTATTTCACTCGATAGCTACACAGTGTTTCGATGTGATCGTGATTTACAATCTACTAACCTGGTGGAAGTGTGATATTAGCCATTCAGACCAAACTGAATGTCGAATAAGTAGACTTTTCAAATTTGTTGCAAGTCGTTCCTTCAATTGACATTGTAGAATGTAAGTGCACAATGAATGCAGGTATTATATTCATTATTGTAATCTACATGTCACAGACTCCTGCTATCACAATGTTAGAATTTATATTCGTCTTTTCAACAGAATGTTTCAAAATAAAAACAATTTATTGATTCCAGGCGATTTCAACATTCCGCACTATTTACAACAAGGTGATGACAATTCATTCATGTCAGTAGTTGATAAGTTCCTATCATTTTTAAACATGGAGAAATATAATTATATTTTGAATAAGAATTTGAGAATTCTTTATCTCATACTTCCGGATCCAAACTGTAAAGTCTCCAAGGAGCTACCAGCACTCGTACTTGAGGATGTACATCATCCATCTTCAATTACAGAATTCTCCTCAACGTCCATGCATAATTCAAGATTTTCCTCAAACAATTCAGGAAAATCTTGCAACTAAAAACTTCAACAATTTATATCCAGCAATTTCTAACATATACTGGAGCGTTTTAAAGAATATTCATGATATTGATGAAGCTTGCAGTATTTTTCATGATTTGTTATGTAATGTTCATATTAACTATGTTCCCAAGGCTTATTCTAATGTTATAAAATATCCGCTATAGTATATACCTGATATCATTGTCAATATTGAATCTAGAAGTGGATGTTATAGACTATACAGGGATACAAAAATGTTCTCCATCTGGAGCGGTATGAATGTTATAGATCCACAGTAGAATCGCGAGTAAGCGAATCATATGAAGAATACTCAATTGAAACTGAGCATTTCATTGCCTCAGATCACGCCAATGCAACTCCCTATCTCAACTGTGCTGCAAAAGTGGAGCTAACAATGTAATATTGTTAGAGAGAGAAAGTAACTGAGAGATAGGTTGAGGAGGGCCCATGTTTTTATGGAGTTAAATGGCTAGGTTAGGTTTATTTAATATTTTCATGTAAAAATATATTGTAAAATGGGAAGAAAATGTTTTGTGACAAATTGTGATACTGCGTACATAATATGTAAACAGGAATTTTCTCTTTTTTCACCCAAGATGATATTTTATCAAACAAGTGGCGAGGATATCATAAAAGAATGCTCGTCTGGAGATGTAAAAGGGAGAAAAAATCATTTCAAAATTAGATTGGAATTGAAGGTAATATCAATGTTTCGAATTATTGAACGTATCTAAAATAAACTTCTTGGTGAAAAATTCAACATGAAGAAAACTTCTCCTCAATAAAGAATATGAATATTTCTATTTATGTTTTGAAATCAATAGAGATGTGATAATTGTTTACAAATTCACCGTTCAGTATAGTATGGAATTGTTCAATTATGTGACAAATATATCATTACAGATACCGTTCTCATATTTCCGAGTGAAAGAAAATGCGTGTCCGAGCATTTTTCCAAATTGCTCGAGATATTTAAGCGTCTTCAAAAAAGCAAATAAATTTTTTATAGGACAGGATGGATCCTTGAAAAAGCACAAGCTGTGCAAAAGAGAGGAAGATATTAAAATGTAGATAGAATTCATCTTCCATTTATTCAATCAAAATAATTTTTAATTTTTAGTAGAAGACACATAAACGTCAGAAATAAATTCAAATCCTAAGCAAAACTTGGATTCAGAGGAGTTGTAAGAATTTTTTTGATTCGATAATTATATCTATCAGAGAAAAACAAATTTTTATCAATGAGATGTTGGAGTCAAAATACTCTGTTTCCAGGAAGGAATATAAAAATAAACGGCATTTTTGCTAAGTTTTTTTGTCAATATTTTCTTCTGGAATATTTTCTCAATTTTATTATCCTTTTTGTAATATAAAATATCCATGGAATTGTTTATGTATCTGTTGTTCATAGTTAGAAAACTCTTATCCAAAGAAACGTTTATAAAACATGTTTCATAATAATGCACTATTACATTGCAAATTTTAATTAATAGGAATGCTAATTTTCTCCTACTTTTGCCTTTTATTTAATAAATAATGAAGTATTCAACGGAATGAAAATATTCAATTCACCTGGCAAATATTTTTTATTGAAAAAAACTCAAATATAATCTCATTTCTGTATATGAAGCATGTAACGCTTGGCCCGCTCTCGCTATCTCTCTCACGTTTGCCGCATTACATTTTAGGCTTCATGTTTTCCAACTGAGTGTCCGCTCCTCTATTATTCTCCTCCGTACCTCAGATGAAGGAAAATCTTAGTCACATGTTTTGAAAACCGAGGGTAATACTAGGATTCCAGGTGTTATGAACTATAGTGATCATGCTGTAGATAATCCAAGGGACATTGTTGATACCTTTGTAGGGTATACAATGACGAAAGCAGTAGCAGTACATTTAAGCTAAATTTTGTTGGAAATTATAATTTGCAAACAATCTGTGCTACTAAAATCACTGAAGATAAAATTTTATCCGCTATATGTAAACTGAAAAATAAAATGACATCTGGCTTCGACCAAACTCCATCTTTCATAATCAAAGATTGTGCATATTATTTTGCGAAACCGTTACATAAAATATTTAAGTTATCTTCAACTACTTGTATATTTCAGTCCGCTCGGGAACTAGCTAAGGCCTGTCCAATTCTAAAGTGTGGCGACCTAGCTAAAATATAGTAAATTGTAGACCAATAGCCATTCTTTCAAATTTTGTAGAAATCTTTGGATTTATACTATATATATATATATATATATATATATATATATATATATATATATATATATATATATATATATATATATATATATATATATATATATATATATATATATATATATATATATATATATATATATATATAAACAGAATATAAAATCAGTGATATACATGCCAATAGTATTAGTATGTCACGCAACCTTCCATCACATGATATCGAAAGGTGTCATCGTATCGGCAAAATTGTTCAACCTAAGGTGGGTGTAAATGCAGTTACTTCCAGATTTCGACCAAGACCCATAATTGTCAAGTTTCTATCCTTTTAAACGTGTGAACTAGTATTAAAGTCTAGATCTACATTAAAAGGCACAAAAATTTCAATAAAAGAAGATCTGACAAAAAAAAGGTTGGAACTCTTAAATTCGTATTCAGTTAAATTTGGCTTCGAGAATGTATGGTCAATCGATGGTAGTATCTAGCATGAAGTTGATGGCATGGGTAAAGAAGCCAGCTTATTTAAATCATTTGAACAATAAATTAGTTATATTTCTAGAAGTAATTCATCATATATGTACATATTCACATGGAGTAGCTGTAAATTCAGTAAATTCAATAAATATTGTGAATACCATACTGTTCTTTTTTCTAAACTCTTCAAATAAATATTTCTCATTGGATTTAGTTGAGTTCATTACCTGTATCGACCACTCTTTTCGTATATTTTGTTTACATTTTGTTCCATTCATCTTTATTACTTGTTATAATAGATTTGCATTAAACTTATATTTATCTATATAAATGAATATTTTTTATCAGAATATTAGGGGTCTGAATACTAAACTAGCAGAAATATACGCAAGCTCGTTGGTTGTTGACTATGATATCGTAGCTCTTTCTGAAACTTGGTTGAGAGATTCAGTATATAATAGTGAGATCTTTGATGCAAATAAGTATGTGATATATAGGCAAGATCGCGGAACTATTAAAACTAACATAGCACGTGAAGGAGGTTCATGTGCGCAGCGAGAACAGGATATAATTCTTCTTTGATTGATTTACCGCTTGATGAATCTTGATCTGCCGATATAATTGATGTGCAAATTCCGTTGAGCCCTGGAAATAACTTAGTCATCATAACAATATATTTAGCTTCACCGATTCCATTTACTGATTTAAATTCACTTTGTGATTCACTTGAGTCTTGTCAATTATTATTCAACTCTGACTTTTTGATTGTTGGAGACATTAATTTGAGTAGACTCATGAAATACTATAATAACGGATTTATCAACAATCATATTACTGGATTTTTGAGTTTTTGCAATTTTATTATTGCCAATCAATATAATAGAATCTTGAACAGTGACGGTCGTGTTCTGGATATAGTATTAGCCAATAATAGTTGTCAAGTTGACCGTGAATCATTTTCTTTAGTTCCAGAGGATAAATATCATCTAGCTCTTGAAATATTATGGTAGATAAAACATGAAAATAAAAGTTTCAGTGTGAATAATGATCTTTTTTTTCAATTTTCGGGATGCTGATTTTAAACTCTTTACATGTTACTGAAAGTACTGACTAGGATATCTTATTTCAATATACTGATGTTAATCAGGCATTCGAAAAACTATATGAAATTTGAAATTTGAAAAATGTGTTCGAGTTAAATGTCGCAAAAAGTCCAAATATCCTCCCTGGTTCAACAAACAATTGATTTCCGATTTGAGATTGAAAAATAAATATAGGAAACTTTCATTCCGTACAAATGACAACAATTACCATCAACTATTTAAAAATTCACGTACACAAATTAAACAGGATATAAAAGCAGCATATCGAAATTATACAACGGTGATTGAAAACAATATTGTCATCGAACCAAAGAAATTCTGGTCATTCATAAACGAAAAAAAAAAAACCACCCGCATTACTAGTGTTATGTTCTGGGATGATAATGATTTCAATGATACAGCTGACATAGTACAAGGTCTTGCAGATTATTTTTCGAGTATTTTCGAAAATAAAGCATGCACCGATTTCTCAGGTATTCTTAATGAGTCGTAAGCTACCAGTTGTTTATTTTAGGTGCTTCAATTATAACTCAATTTGTAATGTCCTTATACTCTGTAATGGGGTTCGCCTCTTTGAGTATCATGCTAAATAAATATCGCTTACAGTCACTCTTACTGAATGACGTCTCTCTTCTAGCTCACGCTCTTATATTCCTAATCCAACAATGGGCCAACATTCAATTGTCTAACAGTTGATGCCTGGCAACTGTCTAACATCTAGTAACCGTGGGCTGTATATCACGTCCGACAATTAAACATCGACTTGGTCAATACTAACTTAGATTACAGTTACAATGAATTATTGTCTGGATAGCGAATTCAAATAAATAATAAGGTGAACTAGTCACATAAAATATCTCACATTCATGTCATTATTATGCTCATTATAGAATTCCTACGATTATTATTCACTTGAGGTGTAAATCGACTATATCAAAGTAGCGCCCTGTTGTATGAGAAATAGAGTTGTAAGAACTTTGTTTTGTGAGAGTATCAGAGGTAAAAGCAGTGCGATGCTGAATTTCTTACAGAAAAATTACTCTTGGATTGCAAGTAGATGTATTTTCTTCGTTCCTTCTTCATCTTAGCATTGTTGATTCCCTTCTACACCTTCACCCGTAGAAGGTAGTCAACATTCTCATTCTTCCTAGCACACCGATTGCATGAGAAAAGACAAAGGCTCCGTGTTAATCTGAAGATATTTGTGAAAATATCAATCTATATCAGACTACCTGATTTATTCCATACCCAAAATTTCACGGTTCTACTTATTCTGATCCTATGAATATATATTCTCAAAAGTTATATGTGTGTCAGTATAAGGACATATGATTTGTGAATATTGATTTTTGAATGACTCCTATTTTCGAATTCTTCATGGAAAGGATGTAAGATGAGGTATTATTGCCGTGGGTTGAGAAAGTGATATTCATTGCCTGAAAAAGAAGCAAAAAATTGTTCTGATATCTAATATTCTGTGACTAAAAAAATAGGCTATTTTCAAACCAAGCAATTATTTCTGAGCTCATCTCTATTATTCTCGTGACAAACGGAATTATTTGATCGACAGAGCAGGAATAATCGGAGTTTATATCGCTGATATATTCGGAAACTTTTGTCATTTGCTACTGCAGAGCTCAGAACACCTATTAAAGAATTTTCAAGAAATTATTCCACAACTTTTCTCTGGAACTCTTTAAGCGAAGTGATGCACTTTGTTCTTGGGAATATCAAGAGTTGCTGAATATTTTTTAATCCCACAAAGAGAATAATTTGGATGGGAGATAATATTGAAAACTCAATCAGTTCACAATTCAGGGCTTACAGCTGCGTCAAAGACATGAATATTCTGATTAGTTACTCTTCCAGCGGCGGTGTGGCATTTGCTGTCATCTAGACATTAATTCCGCTATTTATTTCGATTTTCATATATTTCCCTTTCCATATTTCCGTACAACTATCTTCCACTCCAATTGAATTTTGCGACGTTTTTTCGGATGGACTATCTCTCACTTCTGAGTTCGGTTCACCATTAAAGCATATTTTTGAATTTTCTTAAACTATAATCTAATGTCTATTTTTTAATACGACCTTCTATAAGAAAAATGTTTGTCATTAAAACTAGCCGAATTCGCTTGCACGGTAGGCTACCAATATCTGAGCTTGTTTCGCTTCCACAGCGGTCAACTGTTGACCAAGCTCGCTTTGTTCGCTTACATTTAACTAAGATGCAATCATTGAATGTGGTAGCCGTTTCTTAGACTTCCTCTCCGGTAGTAAATCTTCATTTCTGATGATCGTTGTCAGGATAATAGGATGAACTTGATAGATTATTATATTTTTACCGGCATGACAACAAAATAACTCACGAACAAAGACGGAAGTTTTTGTGAATCACTTTTCACTCGATATAGAATGTAGAGGAGCCAAAAGTGCGTAAAATTACAAGAGAGGGATGGATTTTAGGAAAAGCAACTCCAAAAATTCTTCTATTCACACTGTTCTCGTAATTTTATTTAATTACACGACATAGGTGTGCATAATCTTCTATCTAATTTCATTGTATGAATGCTATGTTACTATGGTGTTTTCAAGCTACCAAAGTTATAAAACAAATTGTTATTTCATTATCTAATGTTATTCCATTACTCACTTGTTGCTACAGTAATGAGTGAATGATGAAAGTCAAAAGTAACGTATATACTAAACTATCAATAATGCCTAAAATCTTGAAATAATTAAAAATGTCTGAAGTAATAATCTATCGATTGCAAACGCCTTGAATGAAGGTTTTAGCTGAGCATGACAGGCAAGCTGGCTATCTAAATGTCATTAATATAACTGCGTTAAGTTAGAGGCAATTTGGTGTGTCATGAAATACAAAAATAATTATAGGTTATGTCAAGATATTACAACCAGCAAAATGAGCTGAAGAAGGTATCAAGATATATGTCCAACTTCAATATTGGTCAAACTTTGTGCTAGAAAAATAAGTTCTTAACTAGAATTACTATACTAAATTCTAAATGTGAGTAAAACATTTAATTTGAGCTATTTTCATAATCAAACTTTAAAATTTCATCCTGAAATGACATCCTATTAAAACAAATTGAGCTACAATTCAACCCGATAAGGGCTATAAAATACAACTTGACATTATACCGTATTTTAACTTGACGACTTTGATTTCAAATGAATTTTGTGGCTCACATTCTTACAATTATAACATTGAAAATATCGCTTCAAAATCAAGCTTTGAAGTTTGATTATGATAATGGCCCTTAATTAGATATCAATGTAACAATAACTACTCAGCGTGTTCAGGAGATGAATTGACATTTTCATTATTATTATTTGTCTGTATGTATGAATTAACAGTAATAATTGTTCCATGGAAATGAACTCGACCAAACTGTCCACAATTCATAGATTAGTTTCTCGAAGATAAAGATGAAATATTTAAGTTTGAATTGACAACGACAGGCATTGATAGATCTGATTCACTACCCATAATCTTCTTTGCGATGTCAATTTTATTATTCACACTATCTTCAACCTATCCTTTAGCGATGTTTGATGACTTCGAACCACCGCGACGTTTGAGTGTCATTAGATCCATTCCGGCATTTGCTAGAAATGTAGCGAAAGTACGACGGAACCTGTGTCCAATCTATATGCTAAATTCAGGGAAATTAAAATGAAAAAAAATGTATAGAATAGAATGGTAGAATGAAAACTTGTTCCAGGAAGTATTGTGGAACCGACAAAATTAATCTATCGAGATTTTGATGAAAATATCCGTTTTGAGCATCCTTGAACCCATTGCGACTATTTTTGGCTTGATGTCGGTACGTATGTTCGTGCGTTCGTGCGTGCGTGCGTAACTCGCAAATTTCAAAAGTGGTTGAACGTATAATGTTAAAATTCTGTATTTGAGACTGGTATATGGTCTAGTTGTGCACCTTGCATTATGGTTCCGATCGTCTGTACCGGTATTACACTTTACTTGAAACTCTCTCCGAATTTTTCTTATAAATCCAGAATAATCAACTGTAGGATACTGAAATTCAGTATCAGAATTGTTATCTGCTATTTTTGTATGAATTGGTCACGCCAGAAATGCACTTTACCAGAAGCTTTTGTCCAATTCTTTGCATAAATCTAGAATGATCAGCCGTAGCATATTGAAATTTCGTGTTTGAACTTGTTATAGCATCAAAATAGTTATCTTCTATTTTTGTATCAATCGGTCAAGCCGGAAGTGCAGTTTATGAGTATAACAGACATTTAGAATTCGCCGTATAAAACAATCAGTTCAATTGAAATGATAATGTAATGTTTATTGCTTGACGAATCAGTTTGTAATTGAATAAGAGTCACTATTTAATATTCTAAATTGAAATTGAAGCTTTATTCTTCTCATGCCACTAATAACACTATATTTATATATCAATCACTTAATTCTAATTTAAACAAGGTCACAGATATCTATATTTCACTATTTATATGCACTGTTCACTTTACTTGTCACTGTTCATTACTTATTTCACACTACTATTCTTACTACTGGTCTGTTCTACACGTCTTTGGCTTGGCCTTATATAGAGAAATATGGTTTTCTCGAACTTTCGATTTCTCGACTCTTTCCATTTCTAGGAATCACTAAAGGCTTCCATTGGGAGGGGTGATGTGCTGCGACGTGGCGCGGCGTAAGAGACGACAAGAAGCTGCTCTCCATACTACGTCATCTTCACGAGCACCCCCCTCACTCTCGCACGTCACACTGCCCTGTTCTTAAGAATGTTTCGTCCCGAAACACACCTTCATGTCTATGCCGGAATCGGCACTCGCCGCCCTTGGTGCAACCAGTAGTTTAGTAGAAGTAGCAGTCGACAGTTTTTGGTTCAATCGGGCCTGCTGGGTGGAAACAGCAGACCAATATTTGGATTCCGCTGTTCTGGAATGTTACCTCTATCATATATCGAACGATCTTCCAATCTAATCCATCCAGACCACAGCCCAATTCTGGTATTGCCAGTTTCAGGATGTCGTTCTGCATCAAATGGATCTTACGAGCACATACGTCGTTGGGATCTACATTATTGTCTCCTGCAAATGGTGCTAGCCGATTGAAGTGCACTACTCTTGATTTGCTCTTGGGGTTGCGTCTGATTTCGTAGATTATGTCGTTAATTCTCCTGATGACTTCGTAAGGCCTTTCCCAAGATGTCTGTAATTTTGGGGACAGGTCACGTCGCCGCCCTGGATTATAAAGCAACTCAGAGTCTCCTGGTTGAAAACCCCCGTCTTGTGCCTTGACGTCATAGGTCTCTTTCATCCGGTCGCTGGCACTCTGGATGTTTATACGGACTCGAGAGTGGATATCGTCCATCTGACGCCTTAAATTAATGACATAATCTTCACCAGCCAGGTCTTCTCCAGGATTGCAGCCGAACTTTAGGTCGCATGGTAGCCGAAGTTTCCGTCCAGAAATAATTCTTGCAGGAGTCTGTCCGGTTGTTTCGTGTACGGATGAGCGGTAGGCCAAAAGGAACAGATGGAGATTTTGTCCCAGTCTCTCTTGTGACTAGAGACAACTCTGGCCAGGTGTCTGTTGATGATCTCATTCATCCGTTCCACCATTCCATCAGACTGCGGATGTAATGCAGTAGTTCTGGTTTTACGAATATTCAGTACTTCGCATATCCCTTGGAAAAGTGTAGATTCAAAGTTTCTTCCCTGGTCAGAATGAAGTTCCAAGGGTACGCCAAGACGACAGATCCAGTTCTTTACTAGAACGTCTGCAATAGTAGCGGCCTCTTGATTAGGAAGGGCATACGCTACCGCCCATTTACTAGAATAGTCCATGACGACAACAATGTATTTATTTACAACGTCTGATTCGGGAAATGGCCCTTCTACGTCGATGGCTATCCTCTCGAAAGGAGTACCAACATTATACTGTTGCATCGGAGCTCTTGGTCGTTTCTGCGTTTCTGCTTGAAGCGCACGTAGTGCATTTCCTGCACCATTCCCTGAAGTCTTCTTTGCAGTTTAGCCAATAAAACCGCCTACGAACTCTCTGCAGAGTCTTCGTTACCCCAAGGTGTCCTCCACTCACTCCATCATGAAGATGTCTCAAGACTTCCGGAACTCGACCTCTAGGAACGATCAGCTGTTCTCTACTCTTGGTTTCATCCGGATCTTCCAGGACACGCTTCAAGACGCCTTCATCCAGGATTATGGAATCTCATTGCGCCCAATACTATTTGACCGTCGGGGAGTAGGATGCCACCTCTTGCCATGTCGGTCTTGTTCCTTTCTTCTCCCATTCTTGAATAATTTGCAACTCTGAGTCGCCATCTATGTCCTTTTCTATCTCTTCTGGTTGCCAAGCATCGTCAATGACAGTTGTTCGGAACGCCTTCGCTTCAACCTTAGAGCAATGATGACAATCTTTTGGACATGGTCGTCTTGATAAAGCATCAGCATTCTTATGTGCTGTACCGGCTCGATGTCCTACGTTGAAGTCGTATTCTTGAAGTCTATCGATCCATCGAGCGACCTGACCCTCAGGATTCTTGAACTTTAGTAGCCATCTCAGAGCAGCGTGGTCAGTTCTTAACAGGAAATTCCTACCATACAAATATTTGTAGAAATGCTCGATGGACTTCACTACTGCCAGCAGTTCCCGTCTTGTTACACAGTAATTTCTTTCTGGCTTTGACAAAACCTTACTGAAGTATCCGATTACTCTTTCTTGACCCTCCTGCAATTGAGACAGGACGCCCTCAATACCGACGTCGCTGGCATCTGTGTCCAGAACAAAACGTCCTTCCGTCTTCGGGTAACTCAGGATTGGTGCTTGGACTAGGAGTAGTTTCAGTCGCTCGGAAGCGACCTGGCAGTCTTCATCCCAGCTGTATCTGCGATTATTTTCCGACAGTCTGGTCAATGACTTGGCGATATTGGCGAATCCATAAACAAATCTTATGTAATAGGTACAGAGCCCGAGGAAACTGCGCAGCTGATGCTTTTCCGCAGGCACCGGCCATTCTTGAATTGTCTCAATCTTTTCTGCATCAAGTGCTACGCCTTCTTTGAAGACCACATGCCCCAAATAGTTCACCCGTTTTTGGAATAAGTGGCATTTCTTTGGACTGAGTTTCAAACCCGCTTTCTTTAATTGTTCAAATACTTGTTCCAGATTCTTCAAAGGTCTTCAAATGATTTTCCCATCACAATTATATCGTCCAGGTATACCAAGCAAGTTTTTCCCGATAGTCCTTTGAGTACGGTCTCCATAAGTCGCTCGAAGATAGCGGGAGCATTACACAGACCAAATGGCATGACTGTAAATTGCCACAATCCACTGCCGATGGTAAATGCAGTTTTTTCTCGGTCTTTTTCATCCATCGCTACTTGCCAGTATACACTCTTGAGATCTAGGGTCGAGAAGATCTTTGACCCGGCCAGGGTATCTAAGGTGTCATCAATCCTGGGCAGAGGATAACTATCCTTCTTGGTAACGTTATTCAGCTGGCGATAGTCGACACAAAATCGTGTAGACCCGTCTTTCTTCTTCACAAGTACCACCGGAGAGGCCCATGGACTGTTCGAGGGTTCAATGATGCCGTCTTGCTCCATATCTTGAATGATGACTTCAGCGTCTTCTCTCTTCGCAATCGGGAGTCGTCGTGGTGCTTGTCGAATTGGTCGTGCATCGCCTGTGTCAATTTTGTGATGGACAATATTTGTTCTTCCTTTCCGCCCCTCACTGGTTCCAAATACTTCTTGGAATCGGCGTATCAGATCTTCTGCTTGTGCGCGTTGCCGATTGTTCAATTGTTGACCCTTGTATAGTAGTAGGGTCGTTAATTCCTTCGAAAGTTCATCGCAGCTAGGCTCTATCTTTGTGTCTTGTTTGGTGAGTTTTATTCTGACGAGGCGTTCTTTTTCATGTCTGAAGTTATCTTTTGGTAGCATCTTCAGTGGTTTCTTGCATAGACTTTTTGGTCGACCTAGCTCTCCACAGTTCCAGCACCGAGGTTGTCTGGAATTCTTGAGATCTTTCACTGCTTCCTGGACCAACCGCTGAGCCTGAGCTTCCAAGATTTCCGTGGCATCGGAGTCGCAGGTAACTTCTCGCACTCGAGCACTACTTCTGGACGCCTGCTTCGCCGCTTCGTATTCCAGTGCATGAGCCAATGCTTCCACCAGCTTCTTCGGTCGCGCCAAACGCAGGGCTTGTTGCGTTTCATGGTCTCTGATGCCATCCACAAATATTCTCACAGCCCAGCTTTCCAAGAAGTCATCCGGGCCAGTTGGATATGCCAGTCGAACTAGGCGTGCCACATCAGCTTCGAACTCCTGTAGACTCTCGCTGGACGTTGGTATCGGTTCTTGAGCTGCGTGTGATACACTTCCTCCAAGTGTGCATGGCCGTATCGCAGCTCCAGTCGCTTGACCTATTTTTCATAATTTGTCTTCTTCCAGTGGAATAGCCTGTAAAATGCTTACCGCATCTCCTCGAAGAGCAACTGTGAGTGCTGAAACTTTCTCAGTATTATTCCAGCCATTAGCCTTAGCAGCGGCATCAAATTGCCTACGGTAATTAATCCAAGATGTTTGACCATCAAAGGTTGGAGGTTTGACACGCATTTTTGTGGTGGAATCAAGATTTGGTGCAGATAATTCAATTATCTCAGCTTTTGAACCTTTTTCCGGAGATGAAACACCAAATTTGAACTTTTCTTCAAAAATCCTAATTCTTTCATCCAATTTTGCATCCAATTCCTCTTTTAACATTTTACAATTATCTTCAAATACTTCCTCCCATACCTTCAAGTTTTCTCTGAATTTTTCCAGTTGCTGTTCAACTTTCTTTGAATTTTCCTCCATCTTTTTGTGCAGTTCTTCTCTCAAGTTTCTAGAATTTTTTTCTAACTTTCTCAATAAATCTTCTTTCAAACTCGTAGAGTTCTCTTTCAATTCCAATTCCAAATTCTCTTCCAAACTTGTGGAGTTTTCTTTTAATTTTGATTTTAAATCCATAGAATTTTCTTTTAATTTTGATTCTAAGTCTTCTATTAGAAGCGAACAATTTTTATTCAATTTTGATTCCAAATTTATAGAATTTTCTCTTAATTTTGATTCGAAATTTACAGAATTTTCTTTTAATTATGATTCCAAATTTGTACAATTTTCTTTTAAATTTATTGCCATTTCGGTTGAAGAAAGTTGAACCTCAAACAAATACGTATCAGGGTCCTCACCGTATTCAGTCATAGCTTCTCGAAGTCGTTCCATTAAAACTTGTTTGCGGCCACTGGTTTCCAAATCCCGCTCTTCCAATTGATATTTCAATTCTGCGACCTTCAAATCTTTCAACAGCTTCGTAGACGCCATTTTCCAATTTTAAAAAACAGCAATAAACAAAATACTCAATTGTTCATAGCAACCCTACACCTGACACCATTGTAATGTTTATTGCTTGACGAATCAGTTTGTAATCAAATAAAAGTCACTATTTAATAATCTAAATTGAAATAGAAGCTTTACTCCTCCTATGCCACTAATAACACTATATTTATATATTAATCACTTAATTCTAATTTAAACAAGGTCACAGATATCTATATTTCACTATTTATATGCATTGTTCACCCAACTTGTCACTGTTCATTATTTATTCCACACTACTATTCTTACTACTGTACTGTTCTACACGTCTTTGGCTTGGCCTTATATAGAGAAATATTGTTTTCTCGAATTTTCGATTTCTCGACTCTTTCCATTTCTAGGAATCACTAGAGGCTTCCATTGGGAGGGGTGATGTGCTGCGACGTGGCGCGGCGTAAGAGACGACAAGAAGCTGCTCCCCATACTACGTCGTCTTTACGAGCTTCCCCTTCACTCTCGCACGTCACAATAAAGTAGGCATTAGTAATCTGTCGTCAATTTTTCAATTTTGTTCGGCATTTTACATGTCAATGGAATATTATGAAACAAGGACCGAACAACTGTCATTTTTTCCTGGATAAATTTGGCTGCACTCGGTGAAGACGATGGCAAAACCCGTGGCAATGGCGAGGGCGAAGTACGAGGCGAAGACGAGGGCAAAGCACAAGGCGAAGACGAGGATGAAGCCCAAGATGTATCATCGTGCAGCCAGATTTGTCCGTGACAATAATGACGGTCGTTCAGAGTCCGTGTTGCATACGATAAATTCTGTAACAAGTGCACCGAAGTACCCTCATAACTGAGCTTTTTAAATAAATTTAAATGTATTGAAACTATCTTATCAGTTTGACAAATAAATTCCTGCAACTGCGATCACATTACAGTAAACTAATTCAATGAAACATGACTTACATGATTTGTTTTATTGATTGATAATTTTCACATTTTCTGTGCTATCCCGTTCACAATCAATGCACACACAACGAACACATCCTATAATACAAATTTTTTTCAAATACTAATTTGACATCCATGATCAGCAATTTATTTATTTTTACCCAGCGGACCAAAATATCCATTAATTCTTTGGCAACTGAGAATTGAAGAAAATTGTTACCCTGGTTTAGAATGAAGAACTTTCGGAGCAGAGTTTAGCTCTGTGATAGATTTCTATCGGTGCACGTGTAACAAAAAATATTTCTCCTTAAATTTCATTCCGTAAGCATGAAAAAAGCGACAGCATTTGATCAGAACATGCTTTTTCATACAATTCAAAATAAATTTCCATTATGGCACATGGTCCAGCTTTAATTTCAGCATTATTGATCCCCAAGTATACATACTTATCAAATCTCTTGAAGGCATGAAAATCAAAATGAGGCACTGAAATCTACGACTATACGACAGTCTAAAAGTACAAGAAAATATTGTGAAACCGACAATACTCACATATCGAGATTTTGATGGATATATCCATTTTGAGCATCCCTGAATCCATTTTTACTATTTTTGGCTTGATGTCGGTACGTATGTACATATGTATATGTGTATGTTCGTAACTTGCAAATCTCAGAGTTCGTCAAACGAATAATGCTGAAATTTTGTATAAAAGACTGGTTTAGGATCTAGGATCTTGATGTGCACTTCACATTATTGTTGCAATCGTATGTACTGGAAGTGCACTCTACCTGATACTTTTTTCAGATTTTCCGCATAAATCTGGAATGATTAGCCATAGGATACTGGAATTCGGTATTTGAAATTGCTGTAGCATCTAAATGATCATCTCCTATTTTTGTCCCTATCGACTAAGCCGGAAGTGCACTTTCTACCACAGACTTCTCGAATTTTTCTCATATAAATTCAAAATAATCAGTCGCAGAATATTAAGATTTTGTACTAGGCACTTTTTTAGCATCTAGTTGTACACCTTGCATCATGAATGTGACCGGCTGAGCCAGAAGTGCAGTTTACTCGAAACTTTTCTTAATTTTTTGCATAAATCCAAAACGATTGAACGTAGAATATTAAAATACAATATTCAAGATGATAGTACTATCTAGATGCTCATATCCTATTTTCATTGGGATCGACTGAGTTGAAAGTGCACTATACTTAACGATCTTGGAATTTTGCGCATAAATTCAGAACTGTTAGCCGTAGAATCCTGGAAATCAGTATGGAGTAATGTTGTAGCATAAGAATGATGACCTACTGTTTCCATAGCAACCGACTAGCCGTCGAATGATGAGATGTTGTGTTTGATTATCTATATATCTATATATATATATATATATATATATATATATATATATATATATATATATATATATATTTATCCAATTATGTACAAGTAAGTCACGTGATGTCAGATTTTTTGTAACGTCATACGAAATATTAATTATTATGTTTTGAATTCATTCAATAAAATTGAATTGGATAAAATATTATACTTCACAAATGGGCTAACAGAAATGATCCACTCAAAAACATTTTTTTGTGAATAAAGCTCCACTTAGCCCACTAGTGTAGTGAATTACTATTATTTTGCTGACTGGTTTTTTCTGATAACTTTTCTGTGGAGTCTTTCTCGGTTTCTTTGCATTATTATCGTCGTTCAAGGCAGTTTTCGTGCTATAGCCATAGTACTAGAGTATTTCAAATTCTTATATACTTATTAAAAATATTATTATACAATCATCCTTGAGATTTGAAGTCGATTGAACATCCCAAACTTGAGAAAATCGCAATTAAAATTTGAAATTTTAACATGGAGAGCAATGGAGAGTATGCATTCTAGGCAGAACTTATATCAGTTTCAATTTTCAATAAAACAACTAACAGTCAGATTCTTCTACAAAATTAGCTTTGAATTGGTGAATATGTTCTGCGTATTTGAGAATAAAGAGAAGATTATTGACCATCTCATTGTTTAGATATGAGAACGCAAAGTTGAACATTTTATATATAAAATACATGCCGACACGTTGAACAGAAATGCTTGGCAACACTGTAAGTCACTCTATACATCGCATATTCGAAATACAAATTTGGAGGAAAAGAGATGGAAATAAATAGTTATGAATGGTCTCAGTAGAACAATATTTTTGATGATGGATAAAATATATTATATACTTGGTGAACAAGAAATTATAAATATTGAATAGACAACGAACATAAAAGTATTATTAACTCAAATGTATATTACATTGATAATTACAGATAAAAATAATACGGTATGAACTAACATATAAAATTGCACTCAATCACATTAATTTTTTAGCTTAAGAAAAGGAATTAGAGTGATAATACGTTTATTTTTGTGGCTTGCCATTTTTTGACTCTCTTGGAATTTGGACAAGTCCCTGCTCTTCTTCCTCATCGTAATCTAGAACTTTTTGTTTTATATATCTACCTTTATACCGCAATATTTCGGACATTTTTATATATTGAGATGATAGCTAAGCACCATGTTGCCGAAGTTTTTTCCGACAAGTACCCGTAAATGTCTACTATAATGTACGAGTATAAGATACACTTCTTGACAGAAAATTCAGTCATCCACTAAATTTATTCCAAATTTCTTAGTCTTACTCATCAATATTATCATAGAAATCTATATACCAAACTATCTGTGTAATGAACAAATTCTGGAAAGAATAACAAGCATCTATATATCAATTTGCAAGGCGCTTTTTGTAGATATGCTAGACTTTACTTTTTTACAATGATGTACTACGACAACAAACTCAAGCAGTTCCCTATAGTTTTTCATGTTTTCGCTGATACCACCCTAAAGATGGGCATCAAGTGGCTGGAACCGATCGTGTAGTTGAATATAATTATGAGAACAATGTGAATAGAAGATTTTTTGAGTTTTTATCCCTAAAATCCATCCTCTTCTCTACTCTCACTTGATCACGTATGAATATTTTTATGTGGTTTCAACTCATACTCCAGTCAACAGAAAGCGGAGAGAAGACAGTTTGCCAGAAAATTACATCAGGTTTTATGTCACTTATCTACTCAAGAGAGATCATTTCTAGCTACAATACATATTTTTCTATCAATTCAACCGCTTTTTCCTATTTTACTTGAATCTTGCGTTAAAATGCACCAAAACAGTTTTATAGAAGACCATATTCATTAAAAGTATAATACAAAGCTTCTCATTGTTTTTTGATTATTAAAACAATTTTATAGCAGCAGAGAACTCTTTGGGTTTGGCTATACTGTACTGACGAGTCCTAGTAAAGACGAAACATGTGTCTTGCTCCTTGATCTAATATGATAGTGTGGAAATCGACTCTTGGATTCGGATTTTTGTGGGAGAAAAATGTTTCTTAGCTTCAATTATCTATAACAAAATCGACACATTTATTATGCTCCATTCTATGAATAATAGAAGCTACCATTGAAGTGCAATATTTTGTTCACACAAACTAAGACCTTTTATTCCAAATTCTGGATATTATCAAATTATAAGTTACAACTCATGAGTGTAAGTAATTAGAGACAATCGCTGGAGCATCTCTCCGAAATTATTATTCTCAAAGATTCCCAAAGATAATAAGCGGTGATATCAATTACCTACCTGTGCAGCCACTATTCTTTTTCTGAGACGTCCAAGATCTGTGTGTGATCACGCACTTCGAGACCATGTAGCCACATCGCGCAGATCCTCACTGAACCGGAAATCGCTTGACTGGTTTCTCAGGAACTTGCGAATATTCCATGAAAGATTATTATGACTGCAAGAGAGAGTGTAATTGTAAATAGCAGAAAGGATGTAGAATCAGAGAAAGAATATTCAATAGTATAAAAGAACACACACAAACAAAATGGAGATAATATAACAAACTACTCAGGATTTGTCTGTTGTTACAGTTTGTCTGTTGTTTCAGTTTGTCGTTCATCTAGCAATTTTGTAATTCATTGTTAACAATTATCCCAGATATATATCTTCAGGTAACATCATACGTGGATAATTTCTCCAACAGCATAAGAAAGAATATACCACTCCAATTCGGAAAAGTGTAGGAATTAATGTCAACCATCCCCAAGAATTCACGCTAAACTCAAATGTTATTACTTACTTGTACAAAGTAACAAGTAAGTATTGTGAAACCGACTAAATTCACCTGTCAAGATTTTGATTGAAATATTCATTTTGAGCATCCCTGGATCCATTTTGACCATTGTTGGCTTAATGTCGGTACGTATGTTCGTGCGTGCGTGCGTTCGGGCGTGCGTAACTCGCAAATCTCAAAACTAATTGAACGTATGATGTTCAAATTTTGTTTTTAGGACTGGTATAGGGTCTAGTTGTGCACCTCGCATCATGGTTTCAATCGTCTGTACCGGAAGTGCAGTTTACTTGAAACTTCTTCCAAAATTTTCTAATAAATCCGGAATGATCAATCGTAGGATGCTAAAATTCAGTATTTGAACTTGATGTTGTATCAGAATAGTCATCTGCTATTTTTGAATGAATCGCCTAGGCCAGAAGTGCACTTTACTTGCAACTTTTTTGAATTTTTTGTATAAATATAGAATGATCCACCATAGCATATTGAAATTTCGTATAATGAACTTCAATAACATCTTATTGTGAATCTTGCATTATGATTGCGATCGGCCAATCCGGAAGTGCACTTTAATCAAGACTTTTTTCAATTTTCCGCATGAATCCAGAATGATCAGCCGTAGGATACTGGAATTTAGCATTCAAAATTTCGGTAGCATCTCAATGGTTATCTTCAATTTTTGTAACAATCGGCTGAGCCGGAAGTGCACTTTTCATGACAGACTTTTTGAATTTTCCGCATAAATTCCAAGCAATCAGACGTAGAATGTTTGAATTTTGTATTGAGCACTTTTATAATATCTTGTTGTACACTCTGCATTATGATTGCTATCGACTGAACCGGAAGTGCACTTTATTCGATACATTTTCTGAATTTTTCGCATAAATCCAAAACGATTGATCGTAGATGATTAGAATTCTGTATTCAGAACGATTATACCGTCTAGATGCTCATATCTCATCTTTACTTAGATCCACCGAGCCGGAAGTGCACTTTACTTGACAGTCTTTTGGAATTTTTCTCATAAATTCGGAACGATCACGTGTAGAATATTGAAATTTGGTATTTTAGTCTGCTGTAGCATCTGAATTATTGCCTATTAGCTTTATCACAATAGACTGAACTGGGAGTGCTCCTCAGTATGAATTTATCTTCCAATTTTGCGTATAAATTCAGATCTGTTGGTAGTCGTAGAATTTTGGAAATCAGTATTAAGGAATGTTGTTGTATAAGAATAATGGCCTACTGTTTCCATAGCAACCGACTTGGCTGGAAGCGCATCTCACTTGATGCAGATTCCTAGAATCTCTTGGGTGGATCCAAAACGATTAACTGTGGAACGATGAGATTTTGTGTTTGATTATATATATATATATATATATATATATATATATATATATATATATATATATATATATATATATATATATATATATATATATATATATATATATATATATATATATATATATATATATATATATATATATATATATATATATATATATATATATATATATATATATATATATATATATATATATATATATATATATATATATATATATATATATAACAAATGATACTTTATCAGGCTCAAGTCCATCTCAAATTAACAAAAAGTGTTGACTAGGTTATATTTCGGTGAATAAATGATCGAGGTAACGATTGCCTGAGATGTTTTGAGAATAGATGTATGGAAAAGATATTATAATCTATTCTTATTGTTGGCTCTCTACAGTAGATACATAAAAAAATATCACAAAATGAATAGTTGATCTATGGTTGAGGATAAGCTTGAGTTCTTATTCAACTGATCGAATATGCATCAAATTCAAATTTATTTCAGTCATTCTCCTCCAAGTTTATTTGAGAATCTGTGTGCTGTATTCATAAGTGAACGCAGACTAGTTTTCGATTACAGATGACATATCCGCTTCAAAATGTGGAAAGAAGAGAGGCCTAAAATATTGGAATTAAACTCCTTGTCATTGCAAGCAAATATTGATCAATGAAGTTCAGCAACATTCATAATTGGATGTTGATAATCATTTTCAGCAAGTCTTGGAGATACTATTCAAGGAGATGAGTAAATGATCTATCTGTGAGATAATCCGGCAAAATACTAAGCTTCATGAAAATATAAGAGTTTATCGATCCCTAGTAAACTACCACCAGCATTGTGCTGAATTTTTATATTCTATCTAGAACATTTTCTCTGCCCGTCGTTTGACAAACTATCTTATTTTTTTGGGATATAGACCTGGAGCTCTGAATTTATGCTATATAAACGCCTTGTGTTAAAGTAACAATAGAAAGCTGAATTTATGTGCTAGTAAACTTCGTTTTTTAGTCATAGATTATCTTTCCATCGAATTCAGGTTGATGAGAAATTGTATTCACGACTTTTTATTTCTGGTAGAATGTACCCATATCTCAGTTAACTACTATCAAGAATGAAATGATGAGAGCAATTTCGTGTTGCCGTAATGGAATTGATGAAATTATTTTTGTTTCGAAATATTTGCATACATGCATGATGGTAGTCAATATTATTATAAGATTTAAAATACTTGAAGTTGGGAGATATTATCAATACAAGCAAAACTGGATTGAAAAGCTTAACTTGGGGTATTTATATGAAGTAGAGCAATGGAATTTATGACGATATTCTCATTACTTCATAGTCTGACCCAATATTCTGGTTATCTACGGGAAATTGAGAAATTACTCTGTTTTATTCTTGCTCCATGATTTCTTGACGTGAATTGAATAATGATTCATTGCGATTCCATTTGGCCAAAAATTAGAGATTCCAAGGTGATTCACTGTTTCGAATCGGATGCCAAATCCAAATTAAACATCAGTCACTCTGAGCTCAATAACTTCTTATATTTGCATTGTGCTTTTCACATTTGATATAACACTTGATATATCTTTCGTTTGAGTCAATAGCACGTCCCCATTAATGGAATTTCTGGTGAATTTGATCATGAGTTATCTGTAACTGAATCAATGATTCGATCTCACATTGTTTAAATAAAAGGAGTATTTGTTCGTTCCATTTATTTCTCAGTATTTTTATTACATTGAAGGAGACCTAGAAGAGCTGTGACAAAGGAGAGCTGTGACATAGTCGATTTCCGGAGACTATGGTCGTTAGCAAGTTGATAACAGCACGCGTTTGTTGTTTTTGAGACGCGCTATTTGACGCAGCATTGAGCAGTTATGAGTGTATGACATCTGCATACGAAAAATCGCAGGAAGTAATATTAGAGTCATTTGGTTTCAAGAAAAGAGATTACCTAAAAAGTCCACCAGGAGTTTCAAAAATAGGTAATTTCATAGATTTTGATGTGTTCTCTCCGAATCTTGACTTTGTCACCTAGAAACTTTGCCGCTATATCAAAAAAATGGAGCCTAAAAGCAGGTTTTTGACAATAGCTTCTTTGCGACTCATTTCACGATAAAAGCATTTCTGTACAAAATGCAGCTAGAGAAAGTTTTCTTCAATTTATGTGATCACTTTTTTTTTAGTAGAATAATTATCTAATTAAGTGTATTCATAACATACATCAATCCATCTAATACTTTGATTTGTGCGAATTATTACACTATCGCTTTTCTCATTCAGCTTGTGGATAGATTGACTTTGTTCTCGCAACTGTGTAAAAACATCTCTTGCAGTCGGGGAGCCGGCCGCATCCCTTATTCCCTGATCGAACTTACGGTCAAATTGTATATGAACCAAACAGAAATATAGTAGTCAATGAGGTGACAGACTTTATATATCGAGGATCCTGCCTCAAGTGTCGAAAAAGGGCTACTATAGTTAATTTTTGTTAGAGTCAATTTCCCTGATAGATCTTATGATTTAAACTAGTACCAATCGATATTGAAGGTCAAATACCTAGGAAAAAACCAAAGTGCAACCCCCTGCTCCGTTCGGAAGGGAAAGGAGAAGAATAGACAATGATAATATAGGTGGAGGCAGCATTAGGCTGGTAGCATTTTGAACAATTTTCTATTCTATGAATAATCTTTGAGAAAATTACCGTTCTGCTCAAAAACATGGGAATAAATCTGATGTGGACACCATATATCTTATTTGTACATCTTTAGACTCAATTGTACGACAGGTACTGAATATAGAAAACTGATGGAAAGACAAGAAAAATAACCGTCAATTAACAAATAATAACTCACAAAACCTAAAAAAACAAGACGACGGCAGCTTACAGGTTGAAACTCATACTTCAGGAATCGCCAGTCTACCAGAAGACGAACATCATCGGAAAGAATCTTAAACAGAATAAAACAGGAGGGATGAATAAATGAATACAGCAATCCATTAAATGGATGATATATCACTGAGCACATCAGTCCCTTGGGATCTGATCACCGCCACAGAGATTTCCTCTATAATGATAGTATAAATGGATCATGTAATTATTTCACTCGCCATGTGATCAATCATGACACAATAAGGACACTAATTATATACTACTTGCTCCTTGGAGCCATCTATACAATAATTGTATGAATAAGTACAAAAATAGAGGAACATGAATGATGATAGTAATAATTTACTGCCTAACAAATGTTCTCTCCAGAGACATTTTGGAACTTTGAGACCAGTCCTCAATGTCCCCCTCACAATAAAACATGATGTTTGATGACTTGATAGAATGGAATATGTAGAAAGCTCCAACCTACAAGATCTAATATTTCTTCAAGTTTTTTATGAGATGATGACTTTGTAGGTTATTAATCAAATCAAAGTGACAGGATCAGGCAATGAGAATTTCGTACAATCATGATAATACTGCTCAATTCAAGTCTTTCTGACTCAGGATCGAATCCATAGGAGGATTGCAGGTTTTTTTCACAGACAGGATGTGGAAAGATCATTCTCAAAGTTTGATCAAGGCCCCGTACCAAGGAGGAATATGGAATTCACATAAAGAAAATAACAATCAAGTATTCATATCAAAAGCTACAACGGCTATATCCAAAAAAGATTTTTTTTTTGTCAGACCTCCAAGGTTCTGTTTTCATTGAATATCAAGAACAGACTACAAACTACTTGGCTTACGGGTCGACTATGGCCAGACGGTGCGTAAGGGTAATCGTCAGTAATGGTAGTCGTCTGTAGCAGTGAAATGGCTGTACCAGTGTTGACAACTTTAGTTTCTAAAGGAACGTACCATACATTAGAGAAAAGGTATTTTACCTGAAATTTCAGGAGGAAAATAGTTCGCATTGAAGATTCAAGGGAGCAACAGTGGATGATTTGAATATTGAATGGAAGTATAGCTTTACGTATAGTCTTTGGCATTTGAATGAAGAATAATTATGGGAACTTTCTGAAAGATAATCTATCCATCATTGATTAGATATAAAAAAGGAGTGAATAGCTTCTAAGCCTTGGTTATGACAACTCTTCTCAAAATTTACCACAGACGCAAGCAATTGTGCTATGGAAATAATTTTATCGCAAGGACCGGTATTCACAGAGTAACAAATCGCACATGCGAGTAGAACTTTGAATGACACGGAAGATTTGAAAAGAAGCTTGTCGCTATAGTTTGAACTACGGAATACTCCCGGCCATAGTTTTCCGGTGAAAAATTCAAAATTGTGATCGATCACAAGCCAATATAGTGGTTGTTTTCGTAGAAAGACACCTAATTCAAAATTAATGCACTGGCGTCTTTTACTGGAGGGATACGATCATGAAATTACTAAGAAGAAAGGTACTTTAAAAAAAATACTGACGCACTTTCTATTATTAAATTGTATGTATATTTTGATGACTTTAGAACTTGAAACTCATCAGAATTTATTGTAGCAAGAAACCTTCCAGAACTCATTTTCAATAAATATGTTCCATTTGGATAAGGTTCTGCATATATATTATTTGGAACATATCATTCCAACAGCAATGTGCTGCCTTTTTTAAGTATATGGATGTATAATAAATAAATAAACAAAAATTGTCAAGACAACAAGAATACAAAAGGTGACTAGATAAGTATAAAATATTGATTTCTAGGATTGTAGAGCTCTTCCTGTGGTTTAACTCATAATTCAATGTCCACAGGTCCTGGGGAGATAAAAATGAAGGTCTAAATGAAGAAATTGTCCATTTCTCGTAGTTCTGGGTCAATCTGGCTCTATTCTTCTTAATTTAACGCATGACTGAACCATCCACAGATCTCCAGGAGGTGGTGTTGGAGTAACTTTTGCAAATAGATTCATAGATAAAAATAACTTAAAATTGTGCACAATTGACTGACAATCACGATCGCTTGAGTTCATAACCAGTTTTTGGACTCAAATTATTCGGTGATTCCTTAATTTCTATTGCTTCCATTATTAGCCTCTTGGATTAATTGTTCTCTCCAGCCAGAAGCCTCATATTCTTGAAGTCAATGCCATGTGATTCTTGAATTTATCCAAAATTTAAATAAGACCTTCCAACCGAATCAAGATTCTGAGTCAATGATAGCAGAACGCGAAGGCTCGAGTGATTTAGACAATACCGTCCATTTCAATCAAGAGAACCTCATAATCACCTGTGAATGCAAAAAAAATATACATTCGCTCTCAACCAAAAATCACTAAGCTTCACGTAGATGAGAGGCGAATTAATGAACAACTTTCACGGTACAGCTTCGAGAGCGACGTTTTGAATTTTATGAGAGATTTTACTGTACCTAGAGTTATATACAGGGTGTGCAACGAAATATGGACCATGAGAATTTAACACAGGATTTTTAAAATGTACAAATATTGGCTCCCTGTATATGTATGAGCAAAAGTACAGAAATGAAAAGTTGTTCAAAGTCAATTATTACTCTTGAAAAGTCTTTATTTGATGCAGTGAAATATCTGTAGCATAAGATATTCAAAAAATGAAATATGACATTTCCGTCGAAATCAAATAGTCATGAAAATGGAAAACGGATGGAACAAACTTCTATTCTGACGGTTCAATTCCATGTTATAACAACAATTAATAATCATGATGAAATAGTATATTAAGATATAAGTTTCATAAGACATGATTTCAGGGCACGCGTTTTTGTTGGAAAACGCGAATTTTCTAATGAAAAAATGACCTAAGATATCTTATGAAACGTGTATCTCATACAATTTTTACCATTCGGGTTTATATACCTATGTGAAAAAATTATAAATTTTTAATTTTGAAAAGATCGATGAAGAATATTCAATTTTTCATTCGACTATTTTGATAACACTGAGACTAAACAGATAAGTAATATGTATAAATCATAAATACATTTCAAAAAGTGTTGATTTGAATGTTGTTACTTTTAAGAAATGAATAAATTAATATAAATCTGAACAACTTTAAAACTTTCGGGGATAGTACCACGAGTGATTCAAAATTACATACAACAAGCTGAAATGGAAATTATCGGGTCAGTTTAAGAACGAATGGTATTTGGAAAAAATATTTCTCGAATGTCAGAAGATAAAATTCAAATTTATTAAAATGACATGAACTTCCTCCAAATACTGTTTCAGGATTTCTCTGCATTCATTGGTTCAGTTCTTATTATATTTTCATCGATTCCGTCTTCTCCAATTTTACCAAACTAACTCATCTTGACGATAATTGACAACTACTTAAAAAAAATAGGAGTTGCTACTGACTTTGACATTTATAATTTACAATATGAACAAAACATGTATTATTTGTTGGTGTTGTCGAAGTAGTTTGTTATAGAAAATTCTGCGTTGTCCAGACGACGTGAAATTTCCGCTGTAATTTCTTGATGATTTCACTTGTCTTATGGGAAAATTCATACATGAGTGGAATATTCGTCAGAATATATAGTATTTTAACATATTAAAATGACAGCTATGTTATCTAGCAACGTAGCTACTAGCCCGATAAAAATTATGTTTGAATTCTATAAAGAGGCACTCCACGTTACCCAGATAGTAAAAGTTGTTTAAAACCAATTTTAGCTTGTGAAAATTTTTAATTTGATGCAGTAGGATATCTGTAGCATCTGGGAAAAAAATTGAATATCAACACGGAATTGAACTGTCAGAATGGAAGCTTGTACAAAGTACAAGGGAGTATTGTGGAACCGACAAAATTAACCTATCGAAATTTTGATGAAAATATCCGTTTTGAGCATTCCTGAATCCATTTTGACTATTTTTGGGTTTATGTCAGTACGTATGTCCGTGTGTACGTGCGTGCGTTCGTACGTAATTCGCAAATCTCGGAACTAGTTGAACGTATAATGTTGAAATTTTGTATTGGAAACTGGTATAGCGTCTAGTTGTGCACCTCGCATTATGGTTCCGATCGACTGTGCTGGAAGTGCACTTTACCAGAAACTTTTTTCGAATTTTTCTAATAAATCCAGAATGGTGTTCAGTATTTGAGCTTGATGTTGTATCAAGCCAGAAGTTCACTTTACTCAAAACTTTTCCACAATTCTTTGCATAAATCTAGAATGATCAGCCATAGCACATTGAAATTCAGTGTTTGAATTTTTTATAGCATCAAAATAGTTCTCTACTATTTTTGTATCAATCGGCCAAGCTGGAAGTGAAGTTCATGAGTATAACGGACATTCAGAATTTGCTGTATAAAACAATCAGTTCAATTGAAATGATGAGGTAGGCAATAATAATTTGTTGTCAAATCTTTGATTTCGCTTGACATTCTACATATCAAAATATTTCCCCCTATATTTTATTTCGTAAACATAACAAGAGCGACAAAATTGGATCAAAACTTGCTTTCTCATACAAATTTTGAATTAATTTCTATCATTTTGGTCACATTTCAGCATTATTGAGCTCCAAATATACATACTTATCAAACCTCTTGCAGACATGAAAAACAATATGAGGCACTAGAATCTACGACTATCTGACGGTCTAAAAGTACTAGGGAATATTGTGGAATCGACAAAGTTTACATATCAAGATGTTGATGGATATATCCGTTTCAGGGCCGGATTCAAGCATGGGCATTCAGGGGCAACTGCCCAGGGCGGCAAATATCAAGGGGCGGCAAATTTTGGAGAAAAGTTCTGAAATTTCTTGGGAACTCAAAATTTTGTTGCAAAGATAGCATATTATTTGGAAGTATTAGATGATGCTGACTGTTACGTGAAATGAAGAAAACGATGTACAAGAATTCAGTCACAAGTTTATTATTTCTATCCTACTCTACAGTTTTGGTCCCACCTGGACCATCTTCAGGAGTGCTACATTTATACAATTGTGTGAGAATGTGAAGAAAAAACAAGGTGTAATGAACAGTGTACTCACAAGAGAATTAGTGTTTCTGTCATCTGTAGTGTTAACATAAATATTTTGTTTTCTTTTATGAGTCGATGTTATAATAATGAGAAAAAACAAACATGTTTTTAGTCAAAAATAAAAGAATGAATGAATGTATATACAAAAAAAAAATTTTTAAATATGAAATCTGAGCGTGGCAACAACTGACCGTTGTGAAAGCCAGAGGCTAAATACAAGTTACATAAAGTGAGTGCCCGTGTAATGCGGAAAAGCAAAAACGCACAAGTCGCAGCAGTCAATTGTAGAAGTCAACCAATGAAAAAGAATCACATCAAGATGTTCAGGGATGCAAGTCACAGAGACTAAACGGAATAAAAATGAAATTATCCATGAACAATATCGAAACATCAAAAATCATTTCAATATGGCATTATAAATGGTGCTTAAGGCTATAGTATCAGTTTTCTCATCAACATTATTATCATCTTGTTTTATAAATAGCATTTCAAGTGTTAGCCTTTTGTGCAGAATAGCCTGGTTATGTAAGATGCGAGTTTTAGCGAAATTAAAAGAATGTCCAGTGTTGATGCAGTGCCTAGCCACAGCACACTTAGCACCCACCCTTTTAGCATTTTTACAGTTGCGCTTGTGTTCATACAAACGTGTTTCCAAATACCGCTTCGTTTGACCTGTATATTGTGCCGGGCCATCATTACATGGAATCTTGTGAATTAGGTTAGATCTCATATCTATATCAGTTCTATCTTTAATTTTAGAAAATAAATTGCCCACTGTCTTGTGTTGTTTAGAACAAATTTTAATTTTATCATTGTCTCTAAGAATATTTCTGATTTTACCACTTACTCCACCTATGTACGGAATGATAAAATACTTCTATGTCAAAGGTGTTTTGTTGACATTTACAGTGCCAGCATGCAGAATGCTGTTGATTTGATTTTGAATGCCGTGAATGATGCCTACAGGATATTTATTTGTACGTAGTAAAACAGTTATCGTATTCGTTACTTCATTGTGATATATTTTAGATGTTAAATGTAATGCTCTGGAGAAAAGATTCCTTGCTACATTGATAAGTTGATCTTTAGGATGGTTAGATCTGAAATTGAGGTACATGGTGCTAGCGGAAGGCTTTTGGTACCATTTAGTGGTAATATTACCATCATAGTCTCTAATTACTGACATGTCAAGAAACGGCAAACAATTGTTCGTCTCCACTCTTACGGTAAACTGAATATCATATAAACTTTATGTTTCATCGTGAGTAGACGTGTTTTTTAGCTGCTCCGTGTTTTTTTTCAAAAGTGCTGAAAACGACAAAATTATTTCAATTTTGACTTAAATTGCTGAATAAAATTTCATAATGGGTTCAAGTACCAGAAATGTAACAGCGATCGTCACCGATACCATTAATAGATTGCTAAGTGACGATAGTTTCCTAACAAAATTAGTGGATAAAGTGTTCGATCGTCTGGATAAAAAACTCGACGAGCAACGGGCCTTCTATGAAGCTATTGTTGACGACATCACTGCTGAGAATCGTGTCCTTCGCGACCGAATCGACAGCCTGGAACAATACTCCAGGCGCAAATGTATCAGAATTCTTGGAATCCCTGAAAAGCAAATCGAAAACACTGAGGGAAAGGTTAGTGATGTGTTCAATAATAAACTGTCGCTAAACATACCTGTGAAATGCATCGATCGATGCCATCGTGTGAGTAAAAAATCATCAAATACTGACTCTGCTTCGTCCCATAATATTGAAATTTACCTCATACCGTTGCCGCGATCAAGTGATGAAATCAAGGAAGAAGTTGAAAAACTCAAACATTTCAATCAAAGAAGATTCAACCAAAACTCGCTTGGATCTTTTAAAGTCCGTCTCTTCCAAATTTGGTCATAAAAATGTGTGGTCGTCAGATGGAAACATTTTTTATAGAAGTGATAATGTTATTAAAAAGGTCAATCCCTCTGAAGACATAAAAAATCTGTAATTTTTCATAAATTTGTTTAACTCTATTCATTGGAGCAGTTGAATATTCACATTATATTTATTCCGTACTTGGTTACCTTGTACGTTTTCGCCCAGTTGAATTTCTTAAGATTACTGAACTCGATTCTCCAATCAAATTTGAACTGCTCATTCCTGTATAATTATTCATAAGAGTTGAAAGTACTAATTCTGTAGTTTACTTAGTTTTATTATGTTCATTTTTTTAACCACACTTGAACATTTGATATATATCTGAACTCAACGCTACATTCACTGAATACGTTTGTCACTTGAGCTGTCAAAGATTGTTTATTGCCTGATGCGTTTCTTGTACATTTAATTTTTCTCACAACTGCGTTTTTTTGTGTGTTTTCTTCCACATTATTAAAAAGTATATAGGCTCTTTGCGAATAGATTGCAGCGCCAGTAGTGGTTAATTTTGACAGTACTAGCAGAAAAACAAAACGTTATCATTGTACATGATTTCGGAATATATGTACCAAACTTAAATTATAGAGCAATTTATAAGCCAGTCTAACAATAAATTGAAATATTACGTGTTGGTTATACAAATTGTTGCGTTTCAAACTGTAAAACAGTTACGGAATTACAAAAAAACATAAACATTTCTACAAGTTTCCATCCAGAGAACATGAAATAGGAATGGATAAAAATGGATTCAGGCTATTAAACGACCAAAAAAAGTAAAAAGAAGAATTATAGAATATGTATAAAATGTAGAAATTACTTGATGAAACTGGAAAATTTATGTAAGAAGTTAGGTTAAACCATTGTAAGCTATAGCAATTTTGTATGTATTATTTTTATGTATCGGATAAGTTTTTGGAAATTCATGCAAAATATCTCGCGTTTCATCAACTTAAGGCAATGTGAAAAAATATACTTTCATGTGAGTAGGTATAAGAAGCGGTTTCCAAAACAATCTCAAGGTCATCAGTGATAAGAACGTCTTAAGAACTGATAAGAACGTCTTGAGTTTTCTTGGTCAACGTCTTAAGAAATGATAAGAACGTCTTGAGTTTTTCTTGGACAGCGTCTTAGGAAATGATAAGAACGTCTTAAGAAATGATAAGAACGTCTTAAGAAATGATAAGAACGTCTTGAGTTTTCTTGGCCAACGTCTTAAGAAATGATAAGAACGTCTTGAGAAATTTTTTGATTAACGTCTTAAGAAATGGTTGAAAATGAAAAGAAGCGCGCTGATGCTGCCATCTGTGAATGAGTAGCTAAAGATTGCAAGAAAAAAATAAAATGAAAAGAAGCTCGCTGATGCTGCCATCTGTGAATGAGTAGCTAAAGGTTGCAAGAAAAAATTGGAGGGACATCTGGAAGATTTTTGTGGTGTGTTAAAGATTTTTTTTGTGTTATTACACACTAATAAGTATCGTTTGCATATGAATTTTGATTATAAGTTTTGCGAGTACATGTGTACTTAGATCAACGAATGAAAAAATATTATAACAGAGATATAATTGTATATATATATATAAATGCAGGATGTGTACGTTTGATAACAATAAAAAATTGATAAGCTTACATTCGTTGTTACATGCTCTGCAGAAAGATTTATCTTTTGTGACTAGCTTCAAGGTTATTGTAAATCAAAATTAAACGGAAGACTTATCAGTAGAACGGAAATTTGGACTTACATAGTGATAAAGTCGTATTATTTAGTATTATAAAATAGCTGTTAGAATTTTATGCTCTTTATTTTCAATAGCCACAAGCTTCTTGTTATACATTTTTCAATTTGATATGAAATCTGTAACGTTCAATGATAAAGTAATAGTACATCACATGATAGCGTGGAAATATGCATACAAATTAAGTCGTCAAGGTATATGGGAGCAATATGCAAGAGATCGTTTCCGTTTTCAATATAAAATTAAACAATATTCCATTATTTTAACACCAATGTTGGAGTATAAATTAAATGATTACAGAAATAATTACTTCAAAGAAAAAAATGATATTTAATAAGAACATCACTTTTAAAAGTTATTGGATACTTTTTTTAATAATAATTTTTATATGTGAACGTTTTACTGCGCAGGATTTGTATAGAATGATAAGAAAAATATATAAAAAGACAGGAATTTTATTGTTTTATTCAGTGTTAATACACATTTTTTCAAGTGAAAAGATTTATATTCATATGTGTGTAAAAAAAAAAATAAAGAAGAGAAAATGGTAAGATTTTTTGTATTTCATTTTGTAATATTTTTTTAATTGTTGAATTACTTATAGCAAGTGAAAACGAACAATAACGGTAAAAAATATCCAGCTAATAAGAAAGCTTCTTGTAAACAGATTTCCCAAGATGGAAAATCAATGATAAAAAGAAGAATTAATCTAAGTAAAAATGTTATAAATGTTGAACAAGAAACTGGTAAACTTGAAAATGGAATTACAGCGGAATCAAGTAGAAATGTTGACCAAGAAACTGCTGAGCTTGTGAAAGAAGTAACACTGGATCCAATGTTTAATAATTTACCACCACCATTCCCTGTGATTAGTAAAAATAATAATGAATTAATTATAGAACATAGACAGTTTTTAGATAAGAATGTTTGTGTATGTGTTGGTATTAATCCAGCACAAAATTTTGAAATAATTGTTAGATTGAATAACAAAAGAATTGGAAAGTTTATAGATTTCAAAGTATGTGAGTGGTATGAGCTCCTTATGACTTATAATATCATTATGGATTATATGAATGGTAATTCGACAATAGAATCGTATTCATTTTTGAATAATAAAATTTTATTTGATATTATAGAGAATAAAAAAATTATTATCATTGAGTCACAGAATAAACAAATCTATCTGAGCAATACAAGTCTTAACAATTTATTTTTAATTTCAGATTTTTTGAATTCTACAATTAAGTACTTGGAATCTTTAAACTTTTTCAACTACTATTCTAATATTGTAAGACAGTCATTAACATGTGAAGGAGAAATTTTCTCTAATATTTATAATATAGTTAATAATTTGAATAATATTCATAATTTAGCAATAAAGCAAATATTATTAACCTATCCAGATGTAGTTAATGATACTGTCCAGTATTTTAATGGGGAAAATATTAATGAAGTATTAGAGATAAATTAAATGATTAAACTATATTATTTTTGTAATTCTTCTTATTAACAATAATAGTTGTTTATGATGTTAATTTAATTGAGTGTATTTATTTGATAAGGAAAAAGAATAAAATAAACAGTCTTATAGAAAATTTTGTTAATTATTTATATTTTTAATTTTTATTTTACAAAACTTACAGATTTCAAATAAAAGCTAAGAAGTAACATTAATAAAAGTATAATGAACTTAATTTAAACATTATTTATTAGTTTTGATAACAATATTTTCAATTGTTCATATAAACTAATATTTGGACAACTGATATTAAAAAGAGAAAACTCAAATTTCTCGGCTTTTTCAAGTGATTTTGTAAATTCATTGAATTCATAGTAGTAATTGTTTATGAAAAAATATATACGTCCATTTGTATACTTAAAAACTGATTCAATATTATTTGGAACTCCAGGAAAAATTGAATCTAATGTTCCATATTCTTCAGTATTAAATTCACATTCATTTATTTTTATATACGAATTATTTTGATAAAATATATAAGTCTGTCCGTTGTTTGTTGAAACAGCTCCATTAATATTAGTAATGCGACTAATATAGGGAATTTGAGTACTTTCCAATTGAAGAGATGGAAATTTTATATTATATGTCACGTCATCTATTATTATTACAACGTTTCCATTTGGTCTTTGATAAATAGCATTCAACTTTTTGAAGAATTTAGGTATGAAGTTCAACCAATCTGTCAATAAATATGGTGTTTCATTAAAATTTTTTTCGTTAAGATTTTTAATCCAAACCCATTCATTATAAAATATATATAGTTTCTTATTAAGTACTAGAAACTTATTAACATTTGTTAGTTTACATAAATTGGGTTGAAAATTTGGAATAATAGTTGCTTCGGTTATAACATTATTAGGCTTAGCGTAATATTTTGTTGTTGTTGTTGTTGGAATGGTATTCTGGTTTCTTTTTCCATACAAAGATTGAATAGCATTTATGTCATCCACAGATAAACCATAAGGTTTACCATTACCATTTTTAAACACATTATTATTGTATGCTGGAAACATAATACTATCTGGGATGTTTGAATGTTCAATTCCAAGGGAGTGTCCAATTTCGTGTACAAGTACATCAAAAAGGCTAATCTCACCATTTGGTGGTTCTACTAGCTCGTAAGACCAATTTTCTGTTGAATCTAAATGAACTTCTGATTGCATATTTGTATTGGGGTATTCTGCGTGTCCCAACATGTTGCCTGGTCCATCGAATATACTATTACAAAAATTGTGAGTGAAATAGCTATAGTGATGGGGTGATGTTCCAAATGATATTAAAATAGTAGCATCATGAGGATCAATAACTTCTATAAAATGAAGATTTGTGTGATTAGCCCAGACTTCAAATGCAATTTTGATTGAATCCAGCACAAGGTTCTGTTCTTGAATATTACCATAAAAATTCCAATAAATTGTATTATTACCCCATTTTATTGGATGAGTTCGGAAATAAACATCTTCAACACCACATCTATATTTTTGTACAAAATTAATCACTTCTTTATTAATTTCACTAGTATTTTGTAAATTATATCTTTGTTGGAATGTTTTCAATCCTTCTATGAATATCGTGCTATTTTTATCTAGTTTGAATAATTCAGTAGTTGTTAAATTTAAGTAACCATAATGATTTAAATAATTCACAACTAATTGAAAGTGGTTAACACTAGAATAAACACTAATACTCAACAATAAAATCAGATAAAAAAACAACATGTTTTAGCTTATATGTTTATTAGTATACTTCTTGAATAAGAATGGTTATATATAACAAAAAAAATGCTTATTTATATATAATAACACTATTTGCACAATTAAATATTTTTTTAAGATTAACATTTTTTACTTTAACTTTTCCAGAACAAATTAAATGAATTAAAAAGCACAGGTTTCACAATTTCCAATACATGGTGGTGGACCATCCATTTGTATGTGTTGATTAGGTAAATTCCAATGTTCCACACATGGTAGCCTCTTTATTACATTAGGGTCTATTTTGTAAGAAACTGGAAGTTTTCCCCAAATATTTAATAAATCATTACCACTAAATAAATTTAATATATCAATAAATGAGTTATCACTCAATTTTTTACAAATATATGCATCACAAGCTAAGTCACCAATTATTTTAAGTATTTCGCTATCGGTTGAATTTTCTTTTATAATTTGTTCATACAATTCACTTTTTCTTTTTGACGATGCGCACATGTCCTTATAAACTTGTAATAAATAATTTGCTAATATTTTTAAACTCATCATGAGAAATTTTTTTTTACTTCCAATCTTTACGAAAGTAAAATAAACACTGATGATGTATTAAAAAAAAAATACAATCTTTTATATTATATTACTTGAATTAAAATAAGTTTCAAAAAAAAAAAAATTAAAAACAATAACTTATTAATAAAACATAAAACAAGTTAGTACTTGCCTTATACAATTACTTAAGATAAAAAAAACAAATAAATAATTAATAAACCTTACAAGTTTAAAAATAAAAAACAAAATATATTCTTTTTTTCAAAAATTATATTTATTATATATCTATTGATTTATACAATTCATCATCTAAATAGTCTTTAATTTTATATACATTACTTATTGCACAGTTATTGCAGTGATTAAAACAAGTTCTTCGTGAAAGAATATTCTTAAGAGCTCTACATTCCTCTAAAGATATAACATTGTATTTATTATTGAATGACTCAAGGTATACTTTTTTCACATCACCTTTAACATATATTACTTTTGCACTATTCAATATAGGTATAATTGTTTCCGAAAGTTTGGTGTATGGTATGCAGCCATCATCCCAACGAAATCCATGATAATTTTTATATAACCAAACAGCTTGTCTTCTATATTTTGATTCCAGTTGGTTCCAGGAAAATGGTGGCTCAAATAATAGATGACACAGCTTATTCCCATCTCTTGTCATGATAGCAATTTCTTTTGCTACCATTATATAATTTTCCGCATTAAATCCCTGTATATCAACAATTAACTCCATTCCTAGTTGTTTCAATGACTATTTTATACTAATGTTCTAATTGCACTTGTGAGTGGGTTATATTCTATAATTTTATCGTGAATGATCAAACAATATGCACTTGTGTTTTCAGGAAAATTCTCGCTAGATTCAAATTCTAATCTAACATCTACAGCACTATTTTTTATTGAATCATTTTGATTAGAACAGTTTATGATTATAATTGGAGCAATTGATTTGAATTCTGATTTACTAAGAGCTGGTCCAATATATGTTTCGTAGTAATTATAATAAGCTTGAGGAAATTTCGCATACATATCGTACAGTAAGGCATAATGATTATTTTTAAAATCAAGATTTAGGTTATCATATGGATAACAAACTGAGTTTAAATATAGTTTTATATTTGTTAAGTTACAAATATCAAAGTTACTGCTGTTTTTATCTTTTTGATTTTTACGATTAGTTTGGAAACCAATAATAACAAATCTGGGTTTTTCCATTTGAGTAGAGGATTTAATCGACCATGTTTGTTTTTTTGTCAATTGAAGAGCAGGATATTCATATAAATCCCAAGAACGGAAAGCACAAGATATAAATCGATTTGAATTAACTATTTTTAATAATTTTAACCTATACTCATCGTTAACATGAATATGAGGAACTCTCCAATGTATTTTATTCAATTGAAATTTCAAATTAGCTGTAGATGTATAAGCATTAGCATCAGTTCTTGCTCTTATAAGTGCTAGCTCTTGCCTAACATTCACCATAATTTTCGTATTATCTTCACAGAACCCAAGTAGCATTTTTAAAGGAAGACAAACATTAAAATTCCCATTAGCATCTAAAATGTTAATGTCTTGCCCCCATCCAGCGTTTTCCAGATTTTTACTTTCAACATTAGTTAAGGAGCCATATGCCTTTAAAGTAGATGTAATTCCAACATTTTTTGTTTTATCTACCTCAACACTATTTACCAAGTATTTAATTTCATCAAATAGAAATGCAATACCATTATTTGTTATTTTTGTATCATTAGGAGGTACAGCATTTTCTTCTGTTGATAATTTACCTTCAATATATAAGAAGCTTTGGTTTGGTAATGTGTATATGTCTTGCTGTTGAATCTGAATTCGAATCTCATCACAATTGTTAAATGCTGATGCAACCAACGGTTGATGGCTGTGCATTTCAATTCGACTTATTGCATTATCAAAAGATATTCCTGACGTTACATCCAATATATCACTCATTCTGTTTTTTCTCTTCTATTTTTTTTTTTTCTAAATGAAACCCAAGTAATTTGAGGAAATTCTTATTTTTTCTTGTTAACTCCTTAATGACTTTTGACGAACTAATTTTACCACAATTGGATTTTGTTCTTTTATAATCAATTCCCATTTTTTAATTTAGGCTTTTTTCAAGTGAAGTCTAACTGTTATTGTTTCACCTTGGAAATTTACAAATCTTCCTTCTTGGTCAACAATATGAATAGTAATGTTGCTTATCAATTTTGTGTTCACTTCTAAATATATAGGACTTGGAGGTACTAAATTAATTTTATGACCTGGCGCAACTTCAGGAAAGAATTGGTGTATAGTATGTGCAGGTAAATCATTTTTATAAGCTCCTGATATTATATTACATTCTAATAAAATTGCGTTCACTTTTATTATATTAACAGGTAAATCACTTTCATGAAATGTGTTCCGTTCTAATATTCGTTTTTCAAATCCCAATAGTGAACCAAATGAATCTTCTTTTGTGAAATCAATTGTAACAGTACTTCTGAGCTCACATTTCAACGTATTATTATTTGGTTTTAGAAAAATGAAATCATGTTTCTTTTTTTTTCCTTCTCTTTCAATATTATTTGTTTCAAGTTTTTCTTCGGAAATGTAATTAGGATCATTCAATTCTTTTCTCAATACCTGTTCAATATCCTCAATTTCATACGACCCCACTGGTATTTGAAACAGTGTAAAATCTTTATCTGCTTGTTTTTTATAATAGAATTTATTATTAGTTCCATCAATGTTTGGTATTGAATGAAATGTGTCGAAATTGATTAGACCCATTACATATTTACAATTATTATCTAATTCAATTGGTGGAAAATAGTCTGCAGAAATTATGGACTCTTTTCCTGTAAGTGTGAATGATATTGATTCCATGTTGTAACTGATATGATAAATATTCATGCTTGATATTTTATAAGATATTCTAAGCATAAATGACCACAATTGTATGCATTGAAGTTTTGAAAACGATTGTAATTATAATTTATTTTAATATTAGGTCCAAAATAATTAACTAACTCTCTTGGCGGAGGTAAATTTCCAAAACTGTCAAAATAATTTACGATATTATTTTTTTTAACATAAGCTACCCAATGAGTACCAGAACCATCATAAGAATCTAAATTTATTACAGCAGACTCGTTTTTTAATGGACTTTTGGGTAAATTGTTCCGCATGTAAACTCCGCGGAAATTTTTTATATTATACTTGTTCACATATTTTTTTATATCAATATTTGTCAAAGGCTTCTTTGGTAATTTTATTTTTTGGAGTTTTTTTTCTTTCTTTTGTTCTTTTTCATGCCACCACCTGTTTTATATGGTTTTAAGTAAAGACCTTTACCTAGGGCTTTGTTGACACCATATGAAGCAGCACCACTTGCAGCGCCAGCAAGTAATGCTTTTCCAATTAATGGAAGAAGTGCCAGTGGTAAAAAGCCACCAAGCTTTCGAGGTGTTTTCAGTACTCGCCGTTTCTTCTGAGCTTTTTTTTTCTTATTCATTCCCATTCCAAGTTTCTGTTTTGCCTTCATGGCGTTAGTTACTGTCCAAGCAGCTACTTTTTCACTAAATTTTGCGTCGTTAGATTTAACTCTTTTCCAAGCTTTTTCTTGTAAAATTTTATCAGCGTTGTGACGATCATTAAAATTATTACTAACTGAATAAGCTATATCGTGTTCACGACATGCAACATCTAATGGATTAATACCCCTGTCTCCCCTATTTAATCTTTTTTCCAATTTAGTTCCTGGACCACAAAATTGATAACCTGGAATATGTAACTCTATAGGTAGGGAGTTAATTGCCTTATTCACCAATCCTTTTCCGTAAAACTTTCTTCGATGTATAAGCATTGGCGCATTTTACTTAACTGAATATTTATATATAGGAGAGTGTTTTTATATGAAAACCAGTAGTTACCATGAAATTTATAAAGCAAAAACATCGTTTCCAAATAAACAATTTTGATAATAAAAAAAGTAGAAAAATTATAAAAAAACATAGCGACTTACTACCTAATAGCATAAGATGTATTATCGTTGGACCAAGTAATTGTGGTAAAACAAATATTTTACTTAGTTTACTCACACATCCAAATGGATTAAAATTCAAGAATATATATTTGTACTCTAAATCATCGAATCAACCTAAGTATAATTTTCTACAAAAGTGTATTTCAAGAGTTAAGGGTATGGGGTATCATTCGTTCAGTGAAAATGTTGATGTTATAAAACCTACTGAAGCTAAAATGTTTTCCATCATTATTTTTGACGACATTATATGTGATAAACAAGACTGTATGCGTAATTTTTTCAGTATGGGTAGACATAGTGATATTGATTGTTTTTATCTTTCACAATCTTATGCAAAAATACCCAAACATTTAATCAGGGACAATGCTAATTTTATTATAATATTCAAGCAAGACGAAACGAATTTACGACATATTTATGACGATCATGTGAATACGGATATGCCATTCAATAAGTTTAAGGAATTTTGTATAAGATGTTGGGAAACTAAATATGGATTCGCAGTTATAGACAAGGACAGTGAAGAGAAAGGACGTTATCGTAAAGAATTGGATAATTTTCTTGAGCTCCGTTCTATTTACAATGACAAAAATGAATAATAACAAAAATCTTGAGGAAATAGTTAATGTTAGTAAAGTATTGAGGAAAAAATTAAATGCATTAAAACATAGCAAAATGGATGAAAATATTTTATTGGAAGAAACATTTAAACCCATCACAAATCCACTTAAAACGCTTGTTGAAAATACAAAAGTACAAGAAAAGAAAAACGAAACTAATATAAAAAAAAGTATAGGTAAAGAAAATGTATTACTTCCAAAGGAGAGAAGGTCGGATGTGAGGAAGATTTTGGATTTTAATGTTGAAACTCCAAGTACCAGTTTTAATGTTAAAGATGAAGATATTTATGAAGATTTTCCCATAATATCACCTACATCACAGGCTCAAGAATCATTAAATACCCCCCAAGGAAAACTTGAAATGGAAGATTTAAAATTGAAATTTGGTGATATAGGACATGTATATCTCTTGAAAATTATAAATAAAGATAAAGAATTAGATAATGTGTATGGATTAAAGTATAATAAAAAGGATGGTATATTTAGATTGGGTAGAAAGGAAGTTCATATAGACAAGAATGATATTATTATTGACGATAAGGAATACAGAGGAACTGAAGGTCTTTATGAATTGATATTTATGAAGAAACCTGAGAATTTCACAGAAGAAGACAAAATTGAGTATATAAATATATTAGAACAAACAAATGCACACAAAAATTCAACAAATAATTTACTTAAAACTTCAAGTACTCCAAAATATTTCAATATAATCAAACCATATTTTACCAAAAAAGAAGAACCATTGGGTTCAAAAAGAAGAAGAAAACCACCTGCCAAATACTTACCAACAGGTTCTGGTCTATTACCATTAAATATGCAGTATTCTAATGGAAAACGGGAGTATATCTACTGGGATAATCCAAATGAATTAGTTGATAGATTGCAATTACTAATAGCCTCTAAAAACAGTGGCCATTCAGGTCATGATAATGAAATCATTTCAATTATTGAAGAATTGAAAGAAGCAAATATAATAAAATAGTTTTCACATAATGTTTGTTCATTTTAAGTTTGTCTTTACAATAATAGAGACGTTTATTTCTAATAGAAACTACTTTTAACATGTCAGTGGATAAATTTGGTCGTTATTCTATGAAAAAACGAAAGAACATTGCCACATTTTCTTTTGATGAATATGGAAGTTTTGATTTAAATGGAAAACAAATTTCGAATATTGGAAGAGCAATGACTGATGGTGATGTAGTTACAAAAGGTTATATAGATAAAAGAATTATTGATATAGAAAAATTTCTAAATTTGAACACTATTATTTTGCAACAAACAAATAATGAATATATATTTAATGCCAAATTAAAACATATAGGCAATTTACCAGCACCGCTTCATAAGGATCAAGCTGCTAATAAGTTATATGTTGATAGTATAGTGCAAGCTATTAAAATAGAATTTGGAAATGAAATATTGATTATAAAAGCTTTAATTAATGAAGAAATTGACAAAGCATTCAAATTGAAAGCTTTGAATGATTTTAAAAAAGGAATTGATAAATTAAAAAACGAAAATAAACTACCAGAAAAAAATAAAATTTAAATCACAAAGAAAAATGACAAAGAGAGAAATTATTGAAGAACTACACAAACAAGCTAGAAGACATTATAATAGACGCAGAGTAATAACAAAAGGCTTGAACGATTTATGGCAAGCTGATCTTGTCGAAATGATACCATACGCAAACAAAAATAAAGGATACAAATACATGTTAACTGTAATTGATGTATTTTCTAAGTATGCTTGGGCTAAACCTGTAAAATCTAAATCAGGTGAAGAAATTGCTAAAGTATTCCAAGATATTATTATTAAACAGAAGAGAAAACCTAAGAATTTGCAAACAGATAATGGAAAAGAATTTTATAATAAATATTTTAAAGAAGTATTGCAAAAATATAATATAAATCACTATTCTACATTTAGCAACTTGAAAGCAAGCGTAGTTGAAAGGTTTAATAGAACACTGAAAAATAAAATGTGGAAGGAGTTCAGTTTTCGTGGATTTTACAAGTGGATTGATATTTTACCAAATTTACTTGAATCATACAATAATACAAAACACAGTACAGTAAAAATGTGTCCAGCTGATGTTAATAGTAAAAATGAGAAATATTTACTTAATACTGTATATAGTAACATAAAAATTGCTGGTCGTGCAAAGCTGAAGTTAGGTGATTTTGTTAGAATATCAAAGTTGAAAAATGTATTCGAAAAAGGCTATACTCCAAACTGGTCAACTGAAATATTTACAGTTTCAAAAATAAACCTAACAAACCCAGTAACATATAAACTGAAGGATTATTTGGATCAACCTGTTGCAGGTGGATTTTATGAAGATGAGCTACAGAAAACTAAACACCCAAATATATATTTAGTAGAAAGAGTTTTAAAGAGAAAAGGAACACAGGTCTTTGTAAAATGGTTAGGGTTTGACAGCTCACATAATTCGTGGATAAATAAAAATGAAGTTTTATAATTTTTATGGAGTTTTTCCTACTAGCAAAAATATCGAAAAAATTAGTCTTTAAGTATAATGCTATGTAAATGAAAAAATGAACTCAATAATAAATAATATTATTATATTTGAGCTTTTTTATTATATCCAAATCCTCATTCATCCTGAAAAAAAAATGTGAATAGTAGGAAGAATTAAACAATATACGAAGTGAAAAAATAACTGCATTCAAATATAAAGTGGTCTTACAATATATTTTGATTACAAAAAATTAAATTATGTATTACAATATTTTTGTATAACATTTCCTTAAATATAACTACAATATCAATTAATACAATAATACTATTATACTTAATTACATTTTTCTATTTTAATACAATTGTAACAGTTGTTATATATTTTTTTGTATTGAATAATGCCCCCAAGGTAATGTGTCAATTTTATTTGCTCCTACACATCGTTTATTATCGTCGCCATTTAGAGTTAATTTGTTCGTTTCAACACTAAATATATTATGATTTTCTGATATAATTCTATTTTGTTTTTTGTGTAAATTTTCAGAATTAAAAAGTGTATTTTTATAATTATCTATGGTTAAACATTTGGTAACACTTTTTGACACTCCTTTTGCTTTACAATGAGTTTCATTTTCCAAAGCGAAAGAATACATCTTAGCTTTTAAACCCGCAAATTCCAACATAATTTTTCCCCCATTTTCATCTTTAAACAGTCCCACAACTTTATTATTAACAAGTGGAATACCAAATTCATTATTATTTGAATAATTTGATGTGTCAAAACGTTCAATATTCTGTTTAATTTTGATATAGGGATTTTCAAAAAATTGAAATATCAAGGAATCTGTATCTTGATACAGTAATTTTGAATGCGGTAATTTAATGCTGACAAAATTGTAATGAAAATCATACATTAACCATTTGCTAACATCAAGAATAACCATCCCTACATATATAGGTTTATTGAAACATATTTTAATTTTACTCAACTCTATTGAAGCCAAATCTTCAGTAAATGGTATAACTTTTTTACAATTTGGTTTCGCAATCAATTTTCGTGCTTGAGCTTGCCCATTCCAACTTGTAACAAGTTTTATATCTCTTCGGTTTCTAATATTCTCTATAGACTTTCCAAATATTGCATTATTAATAAGTTTATACTGATCTCTTTCAAAATCGTTTTTTGCATTTTTCCTAAAATTTGTGTTCAAATCTATAAATTTTTTCAACCATAAATCTTGTTTGAAGGATATTACTCTATAAATTTTGGTTAACTTCATTCCTAGAATCAATGCTTGTTGTAAGTTTTTGTAATATAATACATATTTGGATTTATTATGTAAAGTTGTCATTAATTTCGGTGTTTTTGAATTTTCTGGAATTTGGTGTTCAGAACACAGTGGAAAGTCTCTATGGGTGTCATGTAAATCTATTGGATATTCTAAGTCAACTTCCAATACATAGCCCTCTAAGCTATCATTAGGTATATTTATTATATCAAGTCCTGTAATTTCTTCATTGTTTAAGAATTTAAAGCCGCCATAGGGTAAATATTGAGTCATTGCCCACCCATACAAATTACAAGCGTCAAAGTACATCAAATATGAATCTTTTTCAGATGAATTATAGTCTTTCATATACTTATTATTAGCTTTTGCATAACGAGTTACACACTGACATATACCACCTCGAATGGCTTTCTCAAACATTAAAATCATATCAACATCAGTTAATAACTGTAGATTTACTTTTGTCATTTTTAACATACTGTCCCATGCGTAACCTACAGCAACAAAAAATATTTATAAAAAATTTATATGTTTTTTAACTTGAAAAATTTTACCTGGTAGTGTGAAATAATAAGCTGGATCAAGATTATAAGCGTTAATACAAACATCTCGAAAGTTTTCAAAAACTTGAGCTAGCAAAAGAACATCTGTTTGGAGATACAGTTCTAAATAGTCTCCTAATGTATCAATATTAAATGTAGACCAAATTTTTTGTGCGTGGGCGTAATCTGCGTCACTTACATGTTCATTTTTCAATTTTGAAAAAAAAGCTTGTTTAGCAGGTAAATTTTTTTCTTCCATTTTTTCCCATGAATTGAAATAATCATAAGGGAATATCCCCTTTTTAAGTATCAAATTTCGTTTATCTTTATCAGGATAATTTTTATCTATTATATATAATTTTTCTTTATCTAAATTATTAACCAGTTTTTCCAGCGAAGTACTCAAGAACCTAAAAAATTAATTTCAATTCATTCATTTTTTTTTTTACTCTTTAAGAACTTACTTGTATGAATCTAAGAAACGTAGTTGGAATTTGCCTACTGTTACTGAAAACGTCATATATTTTTCGCTATTATTTGGAATAACATAAATATGTTCATCCTCTGAACCAAATTCTTTTATAAAAAGATGAGAGTCATAACCACTGAAGTTATGAAAAAATACGGGTATGAATTTGGAGTTTTTGTACTTCAAATTACAATCTTCATGTGCTGCGCCTCTATATTTTCCTAAAAAATAACTCAATATTCTTTTATAAAGTTCAAATAAAGTATTAAATTCAATTAAAGTACCTGTAAAATGACAATGGTCCCTAACTTTTTTCTTATCTGCAATGTTAATCTTTTCTCCACAAATATGACAATCTGTAGCATTTTCAAAATCCTGCCAATCTTCATGGGTCATTATAATTGATACGGTGTTCTTATAAAAAATCTCAATTATCTTGACAACGCTCTTCAATCTATGCACAAACCATTTAGCAGCTTCAGGTCCACGAAATGATTCAAAAAAAGATAAAGATTCATCATACGAACAAACAACCTTATATGCTACGGCACATGGTACATGATATTGATATTTCATAGTGTACGATGTACTACTATTTGGTTGACATGTATCAATTGGTGCTGTTAAACATTCAAAGTCAGCGTAAATGACAAATGGATGTCGTTCTTTTCTTAGAAAATTTTTAAAATTAACCCACATGGATGTTTCAGTGGGTAACTCAATCTTAACTGCGTCAACTAATTGACAATACTCTTCATGCTTAGTTAGTAAAATTTCAGTTCCAAAATACTGAAGACATCTATCGCATATAAAGCGTTTTGATTTACTTTTATTTATTTGAAATGATAATAAACGAGAGAGTGACTTTATCCATGCGTAATGCGACTTCTCATTCTCTTTCCAATAAAGTAAATTAATATGTGTATTTAGTTTATTTTTTGTATAATAAAGCGGACCCACAATATTAGTTCTCTTATTTGTTGCAATTTGCTCTAATCCATATACGTTTATTGATAAATTATTTTGTTTCTCAAATTTAATAATGTCACACAACGGTGTAGGGAAATTTATATTACTTAAATTGAAAATATCAACAAAATTTTGAGGATACTGAGAGACACGACATGAATTTTGTTCCGTAGGGTATAATGCTGATAATACGGACCAAACAAAGCAATATTGGTCATTATTTTTCACATTTGTAACAGCATTTTTTTTTTTTATATCGTTTGGAAGTTCTATATATGATGAACCTCCACTATTTATTGGATCAAATTTATTTATATTAACCTTAAAACAAAAACAAAAATTATGTAAATAAAAATTAAATAAAAAAACAACTAACTCACTTTTAAATATAAAATTTTACGCAACGCTTTTCCGCTATCGCGTTCTTGAAATTCTTCCATTTGCGATAAAATAGGTTCTTCAACAACTTCCAAAAACCACTCGGTAAAATCATCAGATAACGTTACTGGCTTCATTTTAGAATGATGGAATATATCAGCATCAATTGTCACACCATTTTTTTGTAATGTATACACACAAGCTAATTCACAATTAATCTTCACTGAAGCACGATAAAAATGCATAAACTCGCCTACTTTACTTATTAACAGTAATAAACACTCTCCTAAAAAAGTCTTAGGATCTATTATACATTCGTTGTTATTAATTATACCACAAAAGACACGATTTTTAAAACTTGATTGAACACGTTCCCATACAACCATTTTTTAGTTTGTCAAAACTGCAATTATTAATAAGAAACAATGTAACTATTTTGTATACCAAATTATTGTCAAAACTATTGTTATTCATAAATTCATTACAACTGCGTCGCTCACTATTAAACATCAACATTATTTACATTAAAATCATCTGTACATTCCAAACAGTTCTTGGTTCTTGTATATTCAATAAGAGGTCGTTCACAGATTGGACAGGAGGAGTTGAAATGATGTAAATTGGGCAAGTCCAGTATTCGTGTATTATGGAATTCCATAATTAATTTGGACCCAATCCTGCTGTAATCCCCAAAGTATTCCATCAAAGCTGCATCAGCATACAAATCGTCAATACAATCAACATGCCCGTATTTAACATGATCACAATCTCCATAAGGTAGAGATCTGTTAGAACGGCTTCTTGGAACCTCTTCCATTTGATATAAGCAAATTGTTACACAACTTGTAACTTTATAATTCAATGAATTAAGCAAACTTACTTCTTGCAGCTGTTGATGAACTGAACTTGTTGTTACTGGCATAATGTTGCTGTTTGCTGTGTCGAACATTCATTTATACGGGACTTTTTTTATTACTGTATACCAAATTATTGTCAAAACTATTGTTATTCATAAATTCATTACAACTATCTAATCACCAAATTAAAAGTAGGCTACTTCAAAAATATTCATTTATTTATATATGAAATCCAACAAATTATCAAACAAAAATTTCCCACTCTTGTCATTAGGAAGGAAGTCATTATCTAATAGTTTCTATCATTCCAACCATATGCTCGTACTGGAGGAATTATATCATATTTTATTTCGAAAGGAAATTACTATCTTTCATTTAATTTTTGAACAAAAAAACATTCTCAAATGTACAGGAAATTATTATCCATCATTTATCATAAGCACATGCAAAATTTTATAAACGCAACAAATTATCAATGAAATATTTCCTGTTCCCGATATTGAGAGGGAAGTCGTTATCCAATAGTTTCCTGTCATTCCAGTCATATCTTCTTAACAAAGGAAATGAGTATCCTCCTCCTAATAAACAGGAAATTATTATCGTACTTTTATCATGAATACATGTGAAATTTGATATAAATATATGAATTGTAATTATGTATGACTTAGTTAACAGTAAAGTGTTGAGTGGATTACTTCAAGTTACAAAATCAAAAACTTCTAGTTTACATTTTTAAAGCGTAAGTTTTTAGTGAATTTTATTTTTCTTAGACAAAGCTTATTTCAGTTAACATAAAAATACTCTATATAGATAAAAAATGGCTGACCTATCTTTTTTCAATGAGCTTGGATCTGCAAATTATAACAAACCGACAGTACACCTAAACAGTTTAGAAGAAACAAAAAAGTTCAAGATTTTGAATACCCAAATCATCAATACTCGCTATGGAACAAGACTTTTGGTGACAACCGAATGTTTTCAATCATTTTTTCCTGCCAAATTTGGAGAATTAACAGAAGAACAAACAAAGGAACTGATTAATACTTACTTTCATATAACAAAAAAAGACAATAATATAAGCATTTGTTTCTCTTAGCTATAATTATAAAACAATAAGTTTGAGGTTACATTAAGGCTTTTAATTTTACATATGTGTTCAAGAATCTTGTTGAAATACATGAAACCGTGAACCTTTCTGTAAATTTAGAAACTGAAGAAGAAGAATGGAATGATTCAACTTCTTCATCTGAATAATAATTATTGTTATTTTTGTTTAACACAACTATATGCTTAGTATTCATCTACAACTTGTAACTATTGTAACTCTTAAACTATATAAAAAATAGCCTAATACATAATATGTAAAAAATTACTTATGTCAAAACTTAAAAAATGCAATAAAAATCAATAACTCACTACATATTCACAATATATATAATTTAATACTCCACCTGTACATTACCTGCTTTCAGTTGTAATTTTGTTTCCTTAAACCCTATATAAAAATTAAATAAAAAATATTGTGATCATACAATTATAGGATCATATAACACTTAACATTTCCAGCATAAGTTAAAAGAAAATTGATACTTTCTTCGGTTAATTAAATGAAAAAATGAAACTATAACATTACCTGTTTCCACCTAAATCTGCTCCTTTTTTTCCTTAAAATAAAAAAAAATAAATATTTATTCAATACTCTTACAAAAACCAATAGAAAAAAAATAAGTTAACAGAATAAATATCAAAAATAAATATCACAATTCACATATAAAATATAACAGAAAAGAATAACATAAGGTGTTAATTTAGATGTAAATAGTAATCAAGTGTTGAAATTAGCTTTATTGGTTCATACTGTCAAATGAATCTTCTAAAACAGAAAAAAAAATTGAAAAAATTTCTTAATCACTTCAAAATGTACTTACATTTACATAAATTGTTCTTCCAGCCCCCCGCCACAGCTGGAGGTTCCTCAAATCTTCAATTCCACCACTATACATTAGGGTGACATGGTGCGTGGGCTTTTCGAAAAGAAATTTCAATTAAATCAAACATCTAAAAAACAGACACTTTTTAAAATCAACTGTTGAAAATAGAAAAACACTGTCACCTACGTTCAGTACTCCTGAAACAAAAACTTCTGTATTGCTAGCACCATTTGTACCCGTGCTGTAAGTAAAACATATATTTTTGCCAAAAAATATATTCACTTTAAACACACACACAACTTACAACATATTTTGATGACTTTCAAACATAAAATGATACGATAATAGCTTGCAAAAATAGAACAGATATAGAATTATCACAAATTTTTATTATCGCACATGCACATCCTGTATTCATTCTATCATCAAAAAAAAAACACATAATTCTAGTTTTTATTCATTGTACATCGCTTAAAGGTTTCTATCAATTGGAAGATATCTTTTCTACAGTTTAAACTACTCATTCATAGATGGCAGAGCATGTATGCATTTAGAAAACTTCACATAGATAGTAAAGAATAGCGACACGCGTTGCATACCTCGAAGGAGCAGTTAACCAACATCTTCAAGTTCTTCAGACGAAACTTAAGACGTACTCCTAGCACTTCTTAAGACGCAGTTCAAGAAAACTCAAGACGTTCTTATCATTTCTTAAGACGTTGGCCAAGAAAACTCAAGACGTTCTTATCATTTCTTAAGACGTTCTTATCATTTCTTAAGACGTTGGCCAAGAAAACTCAAGACGTTCTTATCATTTCTTAAGACGTTCTTATCATTTCTTAAGACGCTGTCCAAGAAAAACTCAAGACGTTCTTATCACTCCTCAAGACGTTGACCAAGAAAACTCAAGACGTTCTTATCAGTTCTTAAGACGTTCTTATCACTGATGACCTTGAGATTGTTTTGGAAACCGCTTCTTATACCTACTCATGTGACATGTTTTGATTCGTTTGACAGACATATAACAGCCTATAATTAATTACTTCAAAAAAACATATCTTACTTCGATAAAAACTTTAAGCGGACAAGAATTAATCGACATTTGCTCTGCAACGAGCGCGGAAATCAAACTCTTATCCAAAAATATTTTTTCTTCAACATAAAGCACATGCTTACTTCTTGCACTAATTTTCCTCTTTCTAATATACAACCAGGTTATATGAATTGGAATCCTGTTCCTATTATAACTCCATTAGTCATCATTCACTTGTGTGTTTTAAAACTCATTTCAAGCTTCAATATAAACTTTTTAGCTTTTATTCACTTATTCCACGTGATGACAATTCTAATTTTTCCTGCAGCTACTTTCAAAATTAAACACTCCGAGCGCTAGTGTCGCTCTCCAACGTTTGCGCAAAGAGCCTATAGGTATTTATTTTATAATTATTTTTCTTCCTGATATCTCATGGCCATGCAAATATACTATCAAAACGTAAGAGGATTAAATACCAAAACTAGTACTTTTTATAATAACTGCCTCTCATCTTCTATCGATTTAATTTGCCTTACTGAAACTTGGCTAAGCGACAATGTGTATAATGATGAATTATTTTCCTCCGAATATAATGTCTACAGAGCTGATAGAGATACACTAAGAAGTAGTAAAAAACGAGGGGGAGGAGTCCTTTGTGCTATAAATCACAAATATCACTCTACCAAAATGAACTTACCACTTCATCCCTGCTCCCTATCCGACATCCTTTGTATAAAATTATTTACTTCATCCAATTCTTATATCTATGTTTTTGTTGTCTATTGTCCTCCACCTGTCACTCTTGAACAATTAACATTCGTACTTGATTCTATCGAAAGTTTCATTCCATTATTGAACAGTAGTTTCCTAATTATTAGTGATCTAAATATCACAAATCTCATAAAAATTTCCTCGAAAAATGATAACTTATCAAAGGCTTTTGAGGATTGTATGATTTTATTGAATGCTAGTCAGCACAATAATGTTCTAAACAGTAATGGCAAATTGCTCCACGTTGTTGTCTCAAATATGCCCTGCTCTGTCACTCATCATCTTGATCCATTTGTCGATGAAGATAATCATCATCCTTCTCTTCTCACTACAGTCTTCCTTCCTACTCCTTTAAAATTAAAATCCTGTACGGTGAATAGCATTTCTAGACATAATTTTCGCTATGGAAATTATGACAAGCTTTATAATTTACTATCTCAGACGAACTGGGAAGAAGTCTATTCTATTGATGATGTTGACGCTGCGTTTGAGAAATTTTATGCAATTCTTCATTCTGCTTTTGACAGCTGTATCCCTTATTTTAAGCCTTGTATTAGTTCCTATCCACCATGGTTCAATCGTCAAATTATCGATAATTTGAAATCTAAAGAAAAATACCACAAACTATACAAACGACACGGCGATAGAAAGTACCTAGATGAATTCAAACGTTTGAGAGCATTAATCAAAAAAGAAATAAGAGTAGAGCACGACAAGTATATACTCGATATTGAAAATCAAATAGCTAACGATCCTAAAAAACTCCTTAGTTACATAAATAATAGACGTAATAAATCCTGAATACTTGGTTTCATGAAATTAAATAATATAATATACGATTCTACCTCTAAAATTGTGCAAGGCTTTGCTGATTTCTTCTCAAGCGTCTATACAAACAATACACTCGATCCTCACGCAGACATCATTCATAATAATGCTGAGATAGTAATCATCACTCATATAAGTAAGGAAGATATTCTAGGTGCTATTAAATCATTAAAATCATCCCCTTATCCTGGTCCTGACAAATTTCCAGCATATATCCTCAAAGGTTGTATGGACTTTTTTGTTGAACTTTTATTCTATCTGTTCAATCTTTCTATATCCCGTCATACATTTCCATCCTCCCTTAGAGACGCATACATAACTTCAATTTTCAAATCCGGAGATATTCCTGATATTTCAAGCTATCGACCCATAGCAATTCTCTCGAATTTGTCCAAAGTGTTTGAGTCAATTCTTTATAAATATATTTACAGTTCTGTGCGACACAGAATATCCTTACATCAACATGGATTTATGAGTGGCAGATCAACAACAACCAATCTTATGAACTCTACTGAATACACCCTCAATTCACTACATGATAATACGCAGGTTGACGTAGTTTATACAGATTTCTCAAAAGCATTTGACCGCATTAACCACGGATTACTACTTCATAAATTGAATGTACATTTTCAATTTTCTTCTGATCTACTTCATTTTCTGTCGACTTATCCCAGTCAGCGTGAACTGCGTGTGCACTACAATAGTTATAAATCACAATCGTTTGTTGCTACTTCTGGTGTCCCTCAAGGATCAAATCTTGGACCCCTGTTATTCTTGCTGTTCATCAATGACATCGTTGACTCAGTTCAAAGCTCGAATATTCTGCTATATGCAGATGATCTAAAAATATTCAGAACAAATAATTCGATCGAGGATGCAGTTTTGTTGCAAAGAGATATTTATAACTTACTGTCCTGGTCTTCATCCTCCAATCGATAAATGCAAAATCATGAGTTATTTCGTCAAAAAATGTATCTATACATACGAATATAGAATTGATAGCTCTTGCCTTGAGCGAGTGAATCAATTCAAAGACTTAGGTGTTCTGTTCGATGAAAAATTAAACTTCAACGACCATATCAATAATACCGTGAAATCATCGTATAGAAACCTAGGCTTCTTGATGCGAAACACTTAATCTTTCACGAAAATATCAACACTTCACAGAATCTATTTTTCATTTGTGAGGTCAAAATGAGAATACTGTCTGCAAGTTTGGAGTCCAATTTACGATAAATACATATCTCTGGTTGAATCTATCTAACGCAAATTCCTCAAATATCGTTATTTTAAGCTTCACGGGCGGTGTCCTGATTTTGACTGCCTGTACGAAACACTACTCGTTAATTTCAATTTTGTTCATCTCGCGAACCGTAGGAAAATTTTATCCTGTATTTACCTTTATAAAGTATTGCATAATTACATAAGCGATCCTGTAACACTTCAATTGATACATTTTGCTGTACCTAGGCTAAGTTCGCGGAGCATTCGGACATTTTATTACAGTCTCTCACGCACAAATTATGAATCTAAATCACCTGTCTGAATGCTCTGTACAATTTATGACCACATTTCAAGTACATCTGATATTGACATTTTTGGTAGCTCACTGACAGAATTCAGACGCCATCTACAAAGCAGTTTTCTTCAATTCACACATATTCAATGTTCAAGTAATAGTTCAAATGTGATTAATAATCTAGCCTTAACCTTACATTATTTTAATTTTAATTTTGTCTTTCTCGGGAAACTTTTATGTTATATTCTTTTTGTGAAATCGTCCTGTAATTGGAATATTTATTCTGTAGGACTGATTGGAAATAAATAAATAAATAGATAAATATGCGCATTGAAATCATTGATTTTAGATTTGGGGACAGCTGTAATCAAATCATCAACATATTTTTTAATAAATGGAACTCAAATGAGAGCAAAGTCAAAACTTTCTTTGGAACAAGATCCATCACCAGATTGGCTATTACTGGAGACAAAGAACTCCCTATCGCACAGCCGAATGTTTGTTTGAAGAATTCATCATTAAATTGAAAGTAGCAATTTTGATAACAAAATGTGATCAAATCCAATAGTTCTTTCAATGGTATATCAGTACGTTGGGAGATTATATTATATATTTGTCTTACAGCTTTGATGACAAGATCCAACGGCACATTTGTAAACAAAGAGACAACGTCCAAAGAAATCAGAATCCGGGTCTAAGGTTACTGTAGTGATGAAATCATGAAATTCAAAAGAACTACGGATGTGATATTCATCGTCATACAAATCACTCAGCAACCGTTCTAAAAATTTGGATGATTTATCTGTTGGCGAATCGTTACCAGAGACGATGGGGTGGAGAATAAAGTTATTTTTATGAACTTTAACAAGTCCGTAGACTCGAGATAAAACTGCGTTGTCAGATGTTAGGTTTTTCTTGGTTATCGCATCTATATATTCTTTACCAAATAAATTATTCACCAGTTTATTGTTAGCGTTCTGAATCATCCCAGTCATATCTGTATTAATTTTTGTGTAAGTACTGTCATCCTGCAACAAAGCATCCATCTTATTGATATATTAATTTTCATCTATTGCAACCGTTAGGTTAGATTTATCAGCTTTAATGATATAAATGTCATTATTTTGCTTCAAAAATTGTTTCGTCTCTTCATACTTTTTAATGATATTATTATTGTTCTTGTTTTGATGAAGTTTGTGCATATGATTAGTTATAATGTTGGTAATTTGAGCTCTGTGTTGGTTTTTAATATCGCTGTCATCCGTTTGACAGATAATGTATTCCACGTCTGCAATAATATCGAAAATAGGTAATACATTTGTTTCAAGAGGTACACTGAATTCCGGACCAAGAGCTAGTAAATCAACTACCCGTTTGGGGAACACAGTTTTCGTCATGTTACAGAACCAGCCATCCTACGAAAGGTTTTCAATAATAACTGTACGGTTCAATTTCAACAGGTTGTCAAACTTTTTTATATGTGTTTGTCTTATATTATTATTGATGAAGTATGATTTGTTTTCCAAGAATAATTGAAATTTGTGCCAAAGAATATAACTAATGTTTTTTTTTATTGTATCATACTGATGCTGGAATTTATTTTGTTGGAATTGTATCTTCCAATGACTAATTTTTAATTCTGAATTATTTGTTTATGCTTTAAATTGATTAATTATCTTAGTGGTTCCATTTTTATAAGGGTTATCAGATAGTAAAACATTTTGCAAACAATTGAAATGATTTGAAATGTGGGTTGGGAAAATATTATTGTGCTTACATCTTAGTAAAAAGTTTCATTGATTGATAGCTGATATCAGTTTGTTATTAATGTTTAGCAACATCTTGATGTGATACTTATGCCCGGTTGCATGAACGTTCATTAACTAAACAGTTCTTCAAAAATGAACAATATCAAATCGAATTTTTGACGGCAATGCTAAGCAACTGATTTGACGAATATATTCGATTTGATATTGTTCATTTTTAAAGTACTCTTTAGTTAATGCACGTTCATGCAACCAGGCCTTAGACTGGTTTCCATAAGTGTCCACGATCTCTGGAATGATGAGCATATCGAGGTTATGTAGTGGTTGTTGCAGCTAATCCCTTGTAGTTCAATGGAAGTATTAGATGATGCTGACTGTTACGTGAAATGAAGAAAACGATGTACGGGAATTCAGTCACAAGTTTATTATTTCTATCCTACTCTACAGTTTCAGTCCCACCTGGACCATCTTCAGGAGTGCTAAATTTATACAATAGTGTGAGAATGTGGGGAAAAAGACAAGGTGTAATGAACAGTGTACTAACAATAGAATTAGTGTTTGTGTATGTTGCCATCTATAGTGTTAACATGAATATTTTTTTTTTATAAGTCAATGTAATAAAAATTAGAAGAGACAAACATGTCCTTAGTCAAAAATAAAAGAATAAATAAATGTATATATAAAAAAAAAAAATTGAAAATATGAAAACTAAGCGTGGTAACAACTGACCGTTATGAAAGCCAGAGGCTAAGTACAAGTTACATTAAGTGAGTGCTCGTGTTATCACACTTACATTTATTCATTCTTTTATTTTTGACTAAAAACATGTTTGTTTTTTCTCATTTTTATTACATCGACTTATAAAAGAAAACAAAATATTTATGTCAACACTACAGATGACAGCATACACAAACATTAATTCTATTGTAAGTACGCTGTTCATTATACCTTGTTTTTTTCCCCACATTCTCACACTATTGTATAAATGGAGCACACCTGAAGATGGTCCAGGTGGGACCGAAACTGTAGAGTAGGATAGAAATAATAAACTTGTGACTGAATTCCCGTACATCGTTTTCATCATAATAATTGCCTCAAATAGAGCCTCTGAGAATTTAAATTCAGGCAATAAGTGCCCACCACACATTTATAACCTTCAATACTATTTGAACATGATTTATTTTGACTTTGATCCAAATTCTAAGAAGGAATATTCCTGTACTAATTAATTGCTATACTTCTCAGAATTTCATTATCACTTCCAAGAACCTAACAGTTGGTTTATCTAAGGGAGCTCTTCGGTTAGGAAGAAGTAGATTAGAATGAGCCTAGGGGTTCCATCATTGAACTGAAAAAGTCCTTCTTGTAGAATAGAATCGTCTTGTTGTGTAATTTTCGGAAGAACAGAACTAGAATGAACTATAATCAAAAAAAATTAAGCGGCGCCGCATACAAGAAGCGAGCGGCCGAAAAATCACAAAAAGAACAGGAAGTGTAAAATAAAACTCGCAGACTTGATTCTTCTTTCAAAGAAAAAGAAATTGATCATAAATGCGCTGATGACACCAATGAGAATAATTCTGAAAAACAAGGTAGGTACCTAACCATTAGTCCAATGTTTTGTGCTTGTAAAATTGCAATCTTGAATGAATGTATTTATGATTAGTATTATTCTCACAATCTAAAAATGAGGTTCATTCCGTTCCGAATACATACAGAGACGGGAAACAGCTATATTTCATATAATTCTGACGGTTATCTGTTCAATTAGAACTAGATATTATATCAATTAGTATTCTAAATTCTCTGATACTGCTTCCAATTTGTCTTCTCAACGGAGAGAAGGAGCACGGAAAAATGTATTGGTTTTCATTACCTTCGAAAATACTTTAAAAACTCTCAAATGGAATTTTTTCAATATTCTTTTGATAGATCTATTAAGTTTTTTTCTATCGTGGAATACTCTTCAAGCAATCAAATTGTGAACAGAAAAATTGTGTTATCTCTGGGTAGGGTACTGACTATATTGGATGACATCTGTGACATTAATCGAATTTTGAAATATCGTATTCTTAGCAATATCGATATTTGATTGCAGATGATGACGTTATCCTGAACGATGAGAATCATACATTAGAACATGCTGCCAATCATGAAAAATCTCGGAGCACTACATCAGAAAAAAAAGGTAGCATCTCTCTCAATGAAATTATTCTATGTGACGATCCAGCCAAATGGGTGATAAATGATTTAGTTCGAGATTATGTAGCAGTCCATGTAAGCAAGCAAAACATGGATCTCAATTTTGAGAGTTCAAAAAGAAGATACGATGGAGTTTCAAGATATCTTTTGCGAGGATAGTTCAAGAAAAAACTTCGCATTGGAGAAGAAATATCTCGCTCTTGGCTCGTTTTTACGGAATCGCAAGGTTCCTTTTGCAGTGTACTCTGTCTTCTATTTGATCCTAATTGTTCATTCAATAGAAACGGTCCCAATGACTGGAAACACGCGGGATCTAATGTTTCTGACCATGAGAGTTCTTGTAGTCATACAGAAAATGTGTTCAAACTGAAGCAATTAGCTAATACACAGAACAGAATCGATTGCAGTCTAGCTTCATAACTTGAGGGAGAAATTTATTGTTGGAAGAGTGTTCTACGTAAAGTTGTTTCAGCTACAAAGACTTCAGCTTCACGTGGTCTTCAATTTAGAGGTAGCAATGAAACATTAGGTTCACCGAATAATGGCAACTTCCTGATGCTGATCGAATTTCTTGCGAAATTCGATCTTTTTATAAAGGATTACATCAGGAAATTTGGCAACAAAAGCTCTGATAGTACTAGTTATTTAGCTAAAACAACGTATGAAGAATTTCTTGCGTTGATGACCGAAACGTTGTCAAAAACTATAATTGAAGAAATTAAAAAAGCAAAATATTATGCAATTATAATAGATTCAACACCTGATGTGTCACAGGTGGACCAGCTGGCCTTCGTCATTAGATATGTCACTGACGATGATACTCCGGTAGAACGTTTTTTGTTATTCATCAAGAATCCTGGTCATAAGAGGCAAGAATTGGCAGATGCAGTGGTTTCTACTTCGAAGGCTCTAGGTCCGGAAATGATTGACTGCAGAGGTCAATCTCATGATAACGCCAGAAATTGTTCAGGAATATACAAGAGTTTACAAGCGCGAATTCGTGAAGTCAATGATTTAGCTATCCATGCTCCATGTGCTGCTCACTCTTTGAATTTGGTTAGGGTTCATGCAGTGGAATCTTGTCCAGAAGCAGTTTCATTTTTCAATGTGGTCCAAACATAGTAAAATTTCTTCACGGCGTCGACACGTCGATGGGAAATATTAAGATCCAGTGGGAAAACTAAACCAGTTACACTAGCATCTTCGTCCACAGTGACAAAAGATCACCTCAATGGTTCAGAAATTTTGTGTATAGAATCTGAGTTACTTCGTTCCTTGGACTTCGAGAACTTAATCGCACAATTAGCCAATAATAAATATAGGCGAGTATTTATCTGAGAGAAATTTTAACTTTCAATTCAAAGAAATGTTGCTAGTGTTCAATTACTGTATCTGTATATATGTAAAATATTCTTGAACATTAAAAACAATGAAAATAAATATGTTGGATTCGTTTTGATCATTATCATTTACTTTGTACTACCTTACGCATAGATTTTGATGTAAAAGTTGAATACCAATTTCCATTGCATTGGTTTTTGTTGAAAAAAGCGACATATAGGAAGAATAAATGGGGGGCGGCAGGTTCACCACTGTCCAGGGGCAGCAGGAGGAGTAAATCCGGCACTGATCCTTTTTGAGCATCCCTGAATCCCTTTTGACTATTTTTGGCTTGATGTCGGTATGTATGTTCCTATATATGTGTATATGTGCATAACTCGTGAATCTCAGAATTATAATGCTAAAATTTTGTATAAAAGACTGGTATCTGGAATCTAGGATTTTGATGTGCACCTCGCATTATGGTTGCAAACGTCAGTACTGGAAGTGAACTTTACCTGATACTTCTTTTGAATTTTCCGCATAAATCCAGAATGATCAGCCGTAAGATACTAGAATTCAGTATTTGGAATTGCTGTAGCATCCAAATGATCATCTCTTATTTTCATCTCAATCGACTAAGCCGGAAGTGCACTTCATATCACAGACTTTTCGAATTTTTCTCATAAATTTAAAATAATCAGTCGCAAAATATTGAGATCTCGTATTGAGCACTTTTGTAGCATCTAGTTGTACACCTTGCATTATGATTGTGATCGGCTAAGCCAGGAGTGCAGTTTACTCGATACATTTTTTAATTTTCCACATAAATCCAAAACGATTGGACGTAGGATATTGGAATACAGTATTCAAGATGATAGTACTGTCTAGATGCTCAAATTCTATTTTCATCAAGATCGACTAAGTCGAAAGTGCACTATCTGTGGCGATCTTGGAATTTTGCGCTCAAATTCAGAACTGTCAGCCGTAGAATCCTGGAAATCAGTATTTGGAAATGTTGTAGCAGAAGAATGATGACCTACTGTTTCCATAGCAACCGACAAGCCGTGGAATGATGAGATGTTGTATTTGATTATATATATATATATCCAATGATGGATAAGTAAGTCACGTAATGTCCACGTCTGATTTTTCATTCCCATGCCTATCAGATTCTTGAGGAGAATGTCATATTTAATTTTCTGAATATCTAATGCTACAGATATTCTACGGCATCAAATAAAGACTTTTTATAAGTCAAAATTCATTTTAAAAAACTTTTTATTCTTGTATTTTTCCTCTTACATATACAGGAGCACCAATATTCGCACATTCAGAAAGTCCCAAGATAAACTCCTATGCTCTATATTCCGTTGCACAGCCTATATAGTTCATTCTTTGAACAACCAGTAAATTGAAACTTCTATTTTGTAAACTGGTAATACACTCACGGACAAAGATACCAAATCAAAAGAAATGGAGGAAATGAAGAATATGCTCAGAGGGATGATGAAAGAATTTACACAGGAAATGAAAAATAGCAGTAATGAGATAGAAGTAGAACTGAAGGAAATAAGACAAGAAATGGAGAGAAATAGAGAGACGATGACCGAAATGAGAAAAATGCAAAAGGAATTTCAAGAAAAGCAAGTGAAGTGGGAAATAGAAAAAGACGAATTAAATAAGAAACTAGAACATTTGGAAAAACGACTTGAGGACCAAGATAAAAGAAGAAGAACCAACAATATAATAATTAAGGGTTTAAACATTGATGGAAGAAAGCCTAAGCATCTAGTCAAAGATTTCATAGAAAATGAATTGGAAGTTAATTGTTCTCCTAGATCAGTCGACGTTTTAAAGAAATTTGGAAACACATCCATAATTAAAGTAGAAATAGACAACTATGAAGATAAAGAACAGGTTATGGAAAACAAAAGTAAACTTAAAGGCAAACAAATATATGTTGATAATGATTACACGCCTGAAGAGAGGAAGATGCGATTATTTATAAGGGAGAAAGCTAAAGAGGAAAAAGCCAAAGGTAATTCGGTGAAAATATTACACAACAAATTGATAGTTAACAACAAATGTCTGGTCTGGAATGTGCTTAGTAAGAATTTGGAAGAACGTAATAATTCTGAGCAACAGTTTCAGTCAAAAAACTGAAATACTCTAATAATAACGAAATGAAATTAGGCACAACTTGGCAAAGCAAACGGACTAGCAACCTTAAAAGGAGAAAGGAACTTAATTTAGTAACTTGGAATATTAGAGGAACAAATGCAGTAGGATCTTTCAAAAATTTAATCCAGGCTTTTAAGAACTATCGCATCGATATAGCGGCTCTACAAGAAATAAAACAAAAAGAAAAATCAATTTTCGAACTAGACAATTATGTTGTTTTCAATGGTGACAGCGAATCGGGCTATTTAGGAACAGGCTTTATAATACATAAAACTATCATGCACGCAGTTATTAAATTCGAAATAATATCAGAAAGGCTGAGCAGAATGAGGATCAGAGGATCATACAGAAAAATTAATATCCTCAATGTTCATGCGCCAACAAATGTCACGGACGAAGAAGAGAAGGATCAATTCTATGAAGAAAAAGTAAAAAATATTGAAAAAATGCCAAAATATGACGTCAAAATCATAATCGGCGATTTCAATGCGAAAGTTGGAAGAGAAGATTTGTACAAACATGTAACTGGAGGTCAAAGCAAACATATGGAAAGCAATGAAAACGGAAGAATTTAATAGAATTGGCTACAGAAATGGAAATGAAAATAAAAAGCACTTACTTCCAAAGGAAAGACATATACAAAGGAACATGGGTAGCTCCGAACGGGAAAGTATGCAATCAGATTGACCACGTCCTGATAGAAAAGAAGCACACTAACTTGATTAAGGATGTGAAAAGCAGAAGAGGAGCGGTGGTAGAATCGGATCACTTCATGGTAAAGGTTGTAGTAAAACAACAAATGCCTCGAATGAATAGGAATAAGAATAAAACAGTAAAAAGGCTTAACACAGAGCAGCTAAGAAATGAAGATATAAGGAGAATTGTAACAGAGGAAATAAATGCAAAAGTAGATGAATTCACGGCTGAAAGAGATTTAGAGGAGAAATGGGAAAAACTAGAAGAAAGCATATTATGTATAGCTGAAAAACATTTGAAAAGAACCAGTGGGTCGAAAAACAAAGAATGGTTTGACGAAGACTGTACCCAAGCAATGATGAAGAAAAACAAAATCAGAATAAAACTTCTTCAGAATCCAAGCGAACAGATGAAAAGAAAATATGAAGAAGAGAGTCAACAATTCAAGAAAATATGTAGACAAAAGAAACGAAAGTGCATGGAACAAAAACTAATAGACATGGAAAATAGCTACAGAAATAAGTGCATCCGAAATTTCTATCAAGAAGTCAAAAAGCAAAAAGAAGGATATAGACAGAAAACAATTTTCATAACAGATAAGAACAACCATTTAGTTACCGAAAACGAAAAAATGAATCGCTGGGCAGAATACTTTAATGAGCTACTTAACAATGATGAAGATTATGTTGAAGAGATAGCCATTCAGACACAAGTACACCAAGGAGATGACACAAGTGTGGAACCACCAAGTGGAGAAGAATTTAACACAATTATAAATAATCTTAAAAACAAGAAAAGCCCAGGAGAAAATGGAATCCCCGCAGAAATATACAAGAAAGGTGAAAATAAACTTCAACAAGAGTTACACTCCATAATTACAGATGTTTGGGTGAAGGAACAAATGCCAACAAGATGGAAATCAGCACTCCTCTATCCGATTCATAAAAAAGGCGATACAACCAAGTGTCATAATTATAGAGGTATCGCCCTATTGGATACAGCATATAAGATACTGGCTACTGCAATCAAAAATAGACTGAATGAAATAGCGGATAAGCTCTTGGGCGAATATCAAGCTGGATTCAGAAACAATAGATCAACAACGGATCAAGTGTTCACGCTAAAACAGATTGTTGCCAATAGCTATGAATTCAATCTACCTCTACATATCTTGTTCATAGATTTTAAACAGGCCTATGACTCGATTAAACCAGACAAATTAGTTGAAGTTCTGAGATCCCTAAAAATTCCAGAAAAATTAGTGAGGCTAGTAAAAATGACATTAACAAACAACAAATGTTGAGTAACTGTTAATGGCAATTTATCAGAAAGCTTCGAGGTGAAAAAAGGTCTAAGGCAAGGGGATCCAATGGCTCCAATACTGTTTAACCTAATTCTGGAGTGGGTCATGAGGCAGGGTCAACTGTACACTAGAGGAACAATTTTTCATCAGAAACATCAATGTCTAGCTTATGCGGACGATATAGCAATTATGAGTAGGTCTAGAGAGGAATTGGAAAAAGTTTTTCTGAAACTAGAAAAATCGGCAAACGAAGTAGGATTGAAGGTAAATGAAATGAAAACAAAATATATGCCTGTGAGAAATAAACAAGAAGATGTACTAGTGAACCTTAAGCCAAAATCGGAGAATGGGAAAAAATATGAGTTCGAAGCGGTCACAAATTTCAGTTATTTAGGTGTAATAATATCTAATAACAATAGTGTAGAAAGTGAAATAGATATGAGACTATTTAAGGGAAGTAGGTGCGTCGGTTCGTTGTTTAAACTCCTCAGATCTAAAAAAGTGAGTAGGTCAACAAAGGTGCGTATATATAAAACAGTTATTCGGCCTACAGTGACATACGGGAGTGAACTTTGGGTATTAAATAATAACAATAAAAAAAGAGTTGGAATTTGGGAAAGGAAAGTATTAAGAAAAATTTACGGGGAAAAAAAGTGAATGGCTTGATGCTATGCAGGACAAACAATGACATAATGGAACTGTACGGGGATCCGGATATCACTAGTGTAATTAGGTCTCAGAGACTCAGATGGTTAGGGCATGTAATACGATTGCCAGATCATAGAGTGACCAAAAAGTGCTGAAGGGAGGAACGGGAGTTAGACGAAGAAGGGGCCGTCCGAAAGGAAGATGGTTTGACATGGTACAACAGGATTTAAGTCAAATCAACATTAAGGACTGGGAGAAGAGAGCGAAGGATCGCTTACAATGGAGAGCGATCACACAACAAGCCATGGGCCAGTTTGGCCTGCAGTGCTGACCTATTTTTATTATTATTTTGTATTACAAGAGCATTTCAAAAATTCTTAGATAAATTTCACAAAACGCAATAATTAATCGAAAGACATTTAAAAAGAAGATGTCATTACAGACACGATAAGAAACTATCATGAAGGCAAGGCCAGTCTTTTTGAAATTCACAAGATGCACAACCAAATTAAAAATTTATATTATTGATCTTTATCAATTGAGAACCATCACTCAATACAACAAACAATGTATATATGTTTAAAATCAGAGTATGAGTGATATTCATTAGAACTCATGTACAAAATAATACCAACTCCAAACAAGCTTTTTGATACTATTCATATATAACATTTTACGAGAAACTCATAATTTGTACAAAATCGACGTAGAACACTCCATGAGCTCGCAGCATTCCACTAGTTGAGCGATTTCATTCTACGCTCATAGAGCATACTGGACTATTCAATTTACAAGATTATTTCACTCATGTCAATTATACCGACAAATTTTGCATAGTTACAATGACAATTATAATAATAAATTCCTTGCAAACGGGAATTTACCTCTGAAAATTCCCGTTACCTCGGTAAGTTCCCGTTGGCAAGCGATTTATTGCGATTAATTGCCCTTGTCATGGGAAAACAATACACAGTTCTAATATAAACAAACAATCAGTTCTCGGAAATGTCAAAATTCAATCGTATTGGAAATGCATTTTTCGCCGAAAATAATGAAATTGAGAACAAAAAGTTGAAAAATACAAGAGTATATAGAGGCAATTCAGTGCAGATGACTCTCATGATATTGCTAGGTAATCAATGTTTTCAAGAAAAATTCATTGATAAAATTACAGTCCCTTGTGATATTATATACGATAATTTTAAGACTGAAACGATTGAAAGTAGGGCTCAGTATTCATTGTTAGCATACAACATTACAAATGACACTCCTACTCGATCGAAACCGATCGAAATTATGAACGGTCATTTGGACGGAAAACTAAATGTGCGTATGAGAATAATCATGTGCATTTGCAGTCACGGAAAAGAAATACAATAATTGAATTAGATGAGATTCGCGGGATGATACCAAAAATTCCCGAAGCAATAGTTGTGCACAGTAAACAGAGAATAAACAAAACTTTTAAATATAGAAAAGAAGAAGTAGAATCAGTAGACAGAAAGTTAGAAATAGCAAAAATTAGAACAGAACCTAATGATACAAGGCAGTCTAATTTCATTGAGACATTATTTTTGCAATGAATACATAATATACATTGTCTGCTCTTTTTTCTTTTCGTATTTGAGATGACTTTGTGAAATTAAGAAAGAACTGTGGAACACACTGAGATTCCAGGAGATAACTCTTATTGTATGCGTAAAGCTTTCTTATGTGGCTGATAGATATACCGCTTATCACCACTGGTCCTCAAGCTTTAGAAAAAATGGATGTGCAAATCTCAGATAGCGTCTCTTGAGAGCGCGAAAACAGGTGACGTAGATCACATGAATAAGTACATAGGAGGCATTTGATCTAGTGAGCAAAGTTGCAAAATTGTCTTATACTAATTCCAAATTTGGATTAGCTCACTTTAAACATGAACTATGATCTGCACGCATAGCCAGGAGCTCCTTGGAAATAACGGATACCAACCTGATATTGAATCTCTTGAATTTATTCGCAATTTGCAAGAGTGCCAAACAGACTGTAGCCAAATGATTCTAAATCTTTTGGTGGCTGTCTATCAATCGTTTTTGAGGAAACATGTGCAGATGGATTCGCTGTTCAGGAGTTTCCTGAACCTTATAAGCGGTCAAACTAATCTGAAATTAGACTTGTGACTCATACTTTCTACTTACTATTAGTCTGTAATAGTTTTCAACACATTTTTCTCTATATATCTTATATCCATATAAATAAAGATCGTTGTTTGCATCTTTGTACCTTATGCGTTCCGAAACTATTGATCAGAATGTAGTGAAATTTTGATAGAGTATTCTGGGGACGTACGAGATGGTTTGTGATACAAAAAATCTATGTATAAATGAGTTTTCTTTTTCAATGAATTTTTCTGCTTTGGTGGAAAGAATGTATATTATTAAAGACTCGATACACGAATAATCAACTTTTATTATCACTTCATCAAAATTTATATCGAAAATTAGATTGATATCCGTATTAAATAAAACAAAGTCGGGTTACTTACACCATTCATAAATCAAAAACGACTTGACCAATTTCAATGATCTTTGATTTTTTGGATTTGTCTTCATTCAGAATAGCAGAATGAGTATTAAAAAAATTGGACGAAGAAATATCATTATCTCATACATTTTTTATGAAACAGATTTTTTGATGATATCATGAGAACTTATTTATCTTATTCAGCTTATAAGATTTAACTCAGGGTGAAACAGAAAAAACTGATAAGACCTGCAAATTAGCTCGGCAATTTCAGGTTCTATCGGCAGTTTTTTTCCGCCATGCGAGCGGAGTGAGTTTGGTCAAAAATAAGCCGCCATGCAAGCGAAGCAAGCTCCGTCAACATTAAAACGCCTTACTAGAGATGCGAACTTGGTTAACAATAAGCTGCGGTGCCAGCGTAGCAAGCCCGATCAACGGTAAACCACCGTACGAGCAAATCAAACTCGGTCAACAGTAGACGCAAGACGAACTCGGATAATTATAAGCTGTCGTTCGAGCGAAGCGAGCTCGGTTAATGCCAAGCTGCTGTGCGAGCGAAAAGAGCTCAGTTAACGGCAAGCTGCAGTGCGAGTGAAACGAGCTCGGTTGACTATAAGCTACCGTGCGAGCGAAGTGAGCTCGGTCAACTGTAGAGCGTTGTGCCAGCGGAACGAGATTGATCAATGATAAGATGCCGTGCGAGCGAAGCGTGCTCGGTCAACGTTAAGACGCCGTGCGAGCATTGCAAACTTAGTTAAAGGCAAGCAGCCGTGCGAACGAAGCGATGTCGCTCAACAGTAAATCGCCATATGAACGAAGCGAGTTTGGTAAACTTGGATTATTCCCAGCACATGCATATGAATTTTATTGTTACATTTTGGTTTGGTCAAATAGACAAGTTATGTATAATATAATAATTAATTCGATATAATCACTTGAATAAGCATGTCATGTAAGATTCAGAAATTCAGTGTATGATCATCAATAAATTGACAAAAAATAAAGTAATTTGAACTCAAAAGACATTCAGTGGAACTGCAAAGTCTCGGTCAAATACAAAAATCTCCTGTTTCAATAGATTTCCTAGGAAAGAAGATCTTTTCACAGTTTGACATGTCCGAATCATTTCCGGGTTATAAGGTCCTTTCATAAAAGATAGGCTCAAGTACCTTGAAATACAAATTTATTAATTCTGTGGCGTTACGAAGTATGCCGAGTCAGCTAGTCTATTATAAATATAGTTAAATCAGTTTCACAATCACACACTGTCGCCATTTGTCGTTGTTCGACATACTTTTGTTCTCAGTTGTGTGACACAATTCCTACTAAAGACAAACAAAAGAATAACTTGGATGATATTCTGGATTCATATCATTACACGTGCAGTTATGAATTAATGGCAGAGTAATCACAATCAATCATGATATTTGACATTTTTGATGTTTTCTGTTTCTACTGACTAAATCGAGAGGCCATACCAAAGTGGTGCTCATAACATGATGGCAGATATTTCTTGAAAAGGCGAATGAAGATGCAAATCAATTTGAGATGGCCTTAAGATTCGTTCTGTTTCCATGATCCACGAGCTGAGAAAAAATTAATTCTTCTTCATACCGGTACCTTACTGAAATAGAAACTTTGTGGTGTGTTATTGAAGATGATTCATAAATAAGTGGGGTTTTATGTAAATATAAATTCAAAATAATACCAATGCCCTCTTATATCGCTACAAAATTCACTATAATTTGATCCTGTAAGGTGATATCTCGTTAAGAAACGCACACTATTTGCTCTACCCTTTCGCTCTTCTTTTTATTCACCCATAAATTAACTGACTTGATAATTATTCTTATTTTTCAATCTTCCGAATCTTTTGAAATAAATTTACAAATAATTACACAATGGAGAGCGCAAATTGAGTATCAGATTTGAACAAACAGAATTTACTCAGGATTATGGTCTTATCTAGAGATGAATTTATGTAAGGCAGCCAAATTTTGCGGAGCAAACTGACTAGCTGATAATGATACTCCAGAAAGCTTGCCTTGTTTTTACATGATATGGAACAACGTTAGCACCAAGTAATGAGTAAGGGGCAAGTAGTGGAAATTTGATTTGTGACAAACGACACAACATTGTTCATCCAATTTATAAATAACATCTACTATTTTTGTTCCGATGTGAGTTTCCTCTCACTACAACTGCTTACCACAGTAGAATAAAAAACATGTGACAAACATGTCGAACAATTGAATATTCTATTATAACAAAATCAATCATGGATCGATAAGAGATGAAAAACCTCATTGATTCATATTGAACGGAGTATAGAACTAGTTTACGGTGAAAAATGCACTTCATGAAGACATAATAATGTAGCTTACTATATTGAAGTTCAATTGTGATTAGTTTGACACGTTTACTTCACACACACAGAGGTTGATAAACAAAATTTGGAATGTCACTGGAAAACGATTGTTATAAGGCATACGTTATGGCTTCAACACTACTGTAGTTTTGCTTCACTTTTTGCACATCTAATATTATCACGATCCTGTAGTTCATTGCTAGATGCATTTAAACTGGATAATTTAGATGAAAATTTTTTCTGGTATTTCTGAAAAGAACCGATGAAGAAATTTACACTCACGTAGCATTCCATTAAACTAATATTTAAGTTTCCAATTCTAGAATTTTGGATCAATTGTTTCCAATTATATTCGTAGAGAAATGCTCTATCAATTTTCAGAGTGCAATGACAGTACTTGCACCTTGCTTCTCTAATTCTAGAAGTTTGGAACATGTAATTTCGATTCAGTTAGTAATGGTGAAAGTATATTCACCTAATATTCAGGACTATAGAGGCTCTAGGAGGTCAAGTCAATTTTTTCTCTTTTATATACTCAGTTTTTTGTAGATTGGAATCAATCTCCTAGATAATAAGAAGATCTTTTTTTCCGATAGTAATTCGGGAGAATCTCCAAAGGTTTAACGTCACACTTATTTAAATTTGCAGAAACTCCTCTTGAACTATTGATGATTATCACAAAATTAATTATTCTTAGCTTCAATCTAATTATTGAATTAAGAACGAACAGAATATTTTGATGTGTTTCTTTACATTGTGATTAGATTACGTCAGATACAATTATTCTGCCCTGATGAAGTCGATTTACTTGATCTTCTATAGATACGGCTATTTGAAAGAATATAATATTGTTTTAAATTGGATATCTTCAATCGAGGGAGCACATGAATAATAATTTTCCGAAATCTAATTGAATGATGAATTCATCATGTGAATATTCGGAAGTGTGACGCAGGTTGTAATGAGTAGCACATTATCGTAATGATGATAAAATAGTTATTTACATTACAAGATGCGAAAGTATACTTTTTTGTGTGAGCTGGTATTTGAATGGCCGAGGCCGTTCAAAACCTCCGAACACCTGAAAGGGCTTTCGCATCGTGCGATGTATCAAATTTTTTCTGCTACTGTTCTATATTGATATTGATATTCAATAATGATAATTATATTTGAAATAATGTTATGAAGGCTGTTCTACCTGTATAAAATTATGCATAGCAACGGTTTATTTACAATATTATCTGTCATCAGCGCCTGTCACAGATTTTTAATTCCAATAATTTAGTGAAACATTGCATTTGACCGATTCAAAATGTTAACAGAAAATAAAAATAATATTCAAAAAGCAGCTGACAGTGCATGTGCCTCACTTCTTGCGGATAAATCCAAAGAAAGGTGCAATCAAACATACAGCATGTTCTCTGAATGGCTTGCTGATAGAAACGTTACTCGAATTGACGAAAATGTAATGCTTCGGGTGCCGATATTTTGGATTTAAGGTGCGGATGGAAGACTTCTTTGAAATTTCTAAAAAGGTGTTACATGAAATTCTCATTAATATTTCCTCAAATAAAGAAACAGTGACAAATATGGATTTTTATGTAATTCAAAATGATAAAAATCTCCTAATACAAAGTGAAGAAGTTAATAATTCAAATAATATTCCTACCATGACTTTTTCCAGTTGTTGAAATTGCTTAATTACTTAAAACCAATAAATACATGAAATTAAATTAAATAGATTGGATAAAATCATATTATTGTCATGGACCAACTATTTATTTGTATAAATAATGAAATTTCCAATATATTTGCATTTTTTAAACTTCTACTTTTTTGTCCTGGTCCCGAAAGTATTACTTTCGTAGCTAGCAACGCATAGCAACGAGGTAACACGAAGGTTTGCTTCCGTTATCGTTCAAGTTGCCAGGGCTACAAAGCTCACTTATTTATACAGTAGCAGAAAAAAGTTTCTTTCACACGTTTTGTCCGGCTTTATGAATGTTCTATATTTTGGATAGTTTTGGGATATCCGACATAACTTTGTCTTTTCTCCAGAGACATGCGATTGATGTGAACATGAAAGCACTCATTTCAATCCAAATAAAAAATTCATGGAACAAATCGTAACGAATTTGTTGGAGATGAAATGTCAAAACCAAATAAACTTCTGTGCAGGTCGCGTGATATGAATCATTTTCATCACAGCATGGATATGGACAATCACTGTTCTCTGATAGTATTGCAGGGAAATCTTTATTTCCAAAATTCAGAGTACGTTGTTCCATCACATGATATTATCAAGTTTGGAAGACTTATGGGTATCAGCGTCCATACCTGATAGATGTCAATTGGAGAATATTTATTGTAGCTGCGTTCGAATAACACGAGTGTGCAGCACGAGTTCTATCTACAAGCATAATAAACATATGTGAATGCACCACAAAAGAAGTCTATAATACTTTACAGATAGTATATGGAGAACTATTCCAGGAGTGAGACCATTTCTTCAAACTTGTTTTCTATGAATCAAGTAACAAGTCACGTGATTTTCATAGCAACGGGTTGACAAATTTCTGTCAAATTGAAGAATTAGAATTTCTTGCATTTCCTCTGTCGAATAATGGAAAAATAAATTGCGTTCTGATTTGTAAACTAGTTCAAAAAGGTTTGATGATAAATCATAAGATCGAGTTGATGAAGATATTCGGAAAATATTCCAATATATACGAAGAAAACAAAAGATTACAGATTGGAGCCATTCACATCTTTGAGTGAAATACTGACTTTGACTACTAGTGTAATACCCGATGGTATTTCTGAGCGTTCAAATACCCACTGATATTCATCGTTTCTATGACGATTCAGCATTGTTCATCTTGTTATAAATACTACATTGTCAATTGAATTATACCTGTAGACTGTAAAATTCCAATAAAGGCAATTATTATTATTATTAGGTTTTTACAAGTTGTGATTCGAAATTGATTTTCAAGAATACTGAGTGCACGGCAATGAAGCTATGCGTTCGCCTATTTATGAATTGGGTCAAAATAAGTTCAAATGTGTCTCTCATTGGAGTCATAACGAAGTGAATCTGCTCCTGATATATTATGAAGTTCAATTTTAACTGATACTTGTATTATCGGCTAGAGTCTTTACCCCTTTTTATTTTCTTATAGACGGATTTAATGGTTGTGGGTTAATTACGTTGTAAATTGAACCAGGTTGAATTATTGCTTGGCATTTAATCTGAAATGTGCTCAGCTTCTAGATTTAGTTTTGTTTACTTGATATTATTCTCCTTTATGAAGTGTCTGTTTCTCACAGTGGCGGTGTCTTCATTTTTATACTCTTATTGTTTTCACTGTCTGTTTTCATTCAATTGAAAATCAGCCTATCACATTGAGTTTCACTTACTCTCGGCATTCCGCTAGTATAATTAGCTGTAAGATAGAAATTGCAATTAAACGGTGTAGCTGTTGCGATTAGGCAAAATTTCAATAGATTTCGAAACTTGTAGTTGAAGTATTTTTATTCATATATATATATATATATATATATATATATATATATATATATATATATATATATATATATATATAGAACTATAGCCCATAGAAGTGATCGTAGTAATCCTAGTAAAGTCAACTGTAGTGCGTTATCAATTCATACCAGCAAATCCAACCATCATCCAGAAGTTGATGATGTTGAAATTCTTGACAGGAGTGATAATTATGTCAAACGTCTGTTTCTTGAAATGTATCATATTGATTTCCATAACAACACTTTTAATAAAAAAACAGATACACAAAATTTAAGTTCATATTATTAAAATATAATCAAGTGCTCATATTCATGACACTCCATGTTTATTCATCTATATTTTTTTCCAATTCCAAAGATTTTATTCATTTGTTGATCATTTACTTATTTTTTTATCTATTGCCTCACATGTTTTGCAGAGAATATTTTTATCATTGTCAATTATTTTATTCCTTCATCTTTTTTGATGATACATATTATTTACTTTTATTTATTAATTTTTCATGAGTTTTTAATGGTTTTCATGGTTGGTTTGATCCTCTTGTCCAGTTATTACTGGTTTTCTATATGCTTGTATTATTCAATTCTCTATTTTCTTGTAAGTTGAAGTTTATCCAATTTACATGTTCATTTAATAAAACTGTCGTATTGCTTATATCACTCTAGTCCCCTGAAGAAGTCAGAAATTATAGGCGAAAGCTCGAGTAAATGAAATAAATGAGAATTTTGAAAAGACTGAAGACGGACTTCATAACAACAATATATATATATATATATATATATATATATATATATATATATATATATATATATATATATATATATATATATATATATATATATATATATATATTCCAATATTTCGTGTATAATTTTGACGCTTCTTCAGGGAAAGCTACAAAATGGCGCTTATTAATATCACAAAGTCAATTTGGAAAAAAATATATACAATTTTTCATTTACAATTGGTATACTGATATTAGGCGTAACAACGTTTGTGAAACAGAAAGAATCTTCATGAATTTCTGACAGGTAAATGTGTAGACCGAGACATAGTCCAAGATGGAAATATTATTTTAAGAAAGCTTAAGAGTAAAAATTTTTAAGATGTTCGATCACATTTTTATATATATATATATATATTTATATATAGGGTAAGATATGGATTGTTAAGATAGTGAGAGAGCAGTACTATGTAATGGAATTAAGAGCTCCACCCGCAGCTAGCCGACTGGTCGTAAGCTACTTTTTCACGGTGAAGATGACGTCGCCTTCCCTAGTGGAAGTATCGGGCCAAAAGTTGGCCGTGGACAGGCGTCAAGATTGAGTATCTTGGTGGTAATATCAGAAACTGGATGTCGAGGCTCGCGCCGCTGGATACTCTGCGGGCGTCCGGATATTTCGTCTTGGATGTTCGTTGCAGTTTCTTAGAACACGCGGTAAGAGGAACGGTTTCTCTATAATCCCCAATTCCGCGCTGCTCAACAATTGTACTTCACCCGAACACGGGTACTAGGTCAGAGTATGACGTCGATTCATTATCATCACTTGACGTTGACAGCGATTTGAATGTACCTTCTTTTTTATATCAGTTTGAAGTTGGAAATATTTCATTCCTCGAACGGTGAGAAAATAAATAATCTAAGAAGATCTGTTGTTTCTATTCTGTACTGGCAATGTCATTGTTTTATAAATAAAACAACGAATGAATATTAATTTGAGTACATCAGTATATTCTTAGAAGTTGAAAAACAATAAAAGAAGTATAGATTCACTTTAAAGTTAGGATAAATCTTTGTCCAGGAAAACTCTTCTTGCACAACCATCACGTTCTCAAACCCCTTCTCGAGCCCCTCACTCAAGTCAGTTTCTAAATAACTACTCCCAAAAACCTGATTTCATTTAACTTTCAAGTTATTTCATTGGTTCCAGCTGATGAGAAGAGAGAGAAGAGAGGAAAAACAGGCGGAAAAGAATAATTGGAGCCAAGGAATTTTGTTGTGAGTATTATGCTAGGTTTTGAGTTATAAATACATGGCTGGTACCACGAGCTCTGTTTTTGGTAGCTCAAGGAGCTTTGTGTGAGGATGTGTTTCAATGCAATCAGTATTCTGCCAGAAAACACATATTTCTACTAATTTATTTGTATATTTCTCATCAAATAGCTTGAAATATTCATATTGCCTTGAAACTCTTCTCAAAATCAGACTGCTAGTATAGCCAAAATCAGAGCTTGTGGTACCAGTCTATGTTTTAATTCTGGAATAGCGCCTTGTCATACATCTGACATCTTGCAGCAGCTACGTAAGTTGGAATTTAAAATAAGAATACATCATGTGAACTTGACCTGATTAATTAGCAAAGTGTCAAATGTTGACAACATGTGTAAGGTGAGTGGAATGTTTCATTTATTTGGAATAATACTGTTACTGAGTTCAAATTGTAGCGAAAAAGAATGGATAACAGGCTCAGGGCCAGATTTAGACCGTTCAGACTACTATAGGTAGTTGCACAGGGCGAAAAATATCTACAGGCGGCAGATTTTGAAGAAAATCTTTGAAATTGCTTGATAATTTGAAGATTTATTGTTAAGATATCATTCTAATTTCACAACAGCAAAAACTGAATCAAGTAGTTGTCTCAGGCAGAGCTTCTAAAAATTTCAACATAGGTATTTAGTGCACAGTTCATGTTAATGACCGTTTGGACCAAATTTGGTTAACACATGTGAGGGATGGAAACTTAGACTTGCATCCTAATTCTACGCAAGACATTTTGTTTGCACATTTTTTTCAAATGAATAACTAGTCACTGATAGATGTTGCAAGCTATGAAGGCTGTCAAAATATAACTTTAAGTTACTGAGGTCCAACACCACGCCAAAAATCATTTGTTAAAATTTTAAAGTGAACTGAATAGTTTTTCTCGCTATACGCAATCGTCTCGTCGTGTAATTTTTGGGAGAACAGTATTCATTTTTTGAAACAGAATGATATATAACGTATTGAAATGAACTATAATAATAGGAAAATATTGAGCGACGGTCGAAAAATTACAAAAAAAAAACAGGAAGTGTTTAAGATAACTCGCGAACTTGATTTTTCTTCCAAAGAAAAACAAATTGATAATAAATGCGTTGACATCACAAATAAAAATAATTCTAATTCTGAAAAATAAGCTTGGTACTTAATTTTTTTTTTAATGTTTTGTTCGTAGAAAATTGCAATTTTCGATCAAGATAAACCGTCGATGTACTACTCCACCTCCGATTTCAATGAAACTTGCTGAAGAGATTTGTTTCAGCATTACAATTGTGGAAAATAATAATTATTGACGGTCAGATCGGTTGATTTCGGAAATCCTATCTATGAATTTGAATAATTGAGAATATATACATGACGGTGTCTGTGTTTCTGTTTTCAGCCAGCGGTGCTTTACATCCTGCTCAGACCAAGCTCGCCGTGGAGTCTTGAATCTGAAACAATGATGGCAGATCAAATCCAACATGGTGTTATCTGCACTCTTTGTCATTGTCCGGACTCAATTGGGGGATCGCTAGTATCGCACACACACACACCCACACACACACCCACACACTCACACACACACATACATACACATAGACATGTACAATTTATACATGTCATATTCATATAAATGATCAAATACAATTTCCGAGGTCAATCAAGCCTGAGCGTCATAAGTTATTATTCTTTTCATAATTGTAGTGCTGAGACTAATCTTTTCACCAAATTTCACCAAAATCAAAAATGAAGTGGTACATCGACAGTTTGACCTTCAATCAATGTATTTTTCATCAGTTGGGTATCATTTTTACAATTTGAATATAGAGTTCAGATTATTTCGAATATGTACAGAGCGCAATGAGAAAAAAATAGAGGAAGAAATGGAAAAAAAGTGGGAGACGGCAGTTTGACTACTGTCCATGGACGGCCGTTTGACTACTGTCCATGGACGGCAGTTTGACTACTGTCCATGGACGGCAGTTTGACTACTGCCCATGGGCGGCACGAAGGGTAAATCCGGCCCTGAACAGGCTGGGATACAGAAAATGGAGAAATAGGAACAAGGTACGAAATTAGAATGTAACAAGCTGTCTGCGATTCTTTCAAGTTTTGCAGTCAATTTTTATGAATTTCTTCTATTCATTCTAAGAAATGAATCTTTATTTGAGCGACGCCGCAGATGGCAGCTAGTAAATAGATGAATTTTCGATGATGGATGTCTCTGCCAGTGTGTGTTTATATTTCACGAATACTGACTTTTTTAATCTATTTGATTACAAATGATTTAGCACAAAAATTCAAAAGCATGATTTCATTGCTTGACTTTCATTCTCAGAAGAAGAGTTCCAATGTACAGTGAATTTCCAGATTCATAGTTCAGGGAATAAAGACAAGAAGAAGATTGAACTTTAGAAAAGTTCCCGGGAAGTTGAGTTTTTGCACAAAGCTTCCTTTTGTGGCTCCAAACAATATTCCAGAAATCGCCGCTGATACATGCGCCGCTAAAAATGTTAAGCGGGGTCAAAGGTCAAGATAGACGGCCTTTCGCAATAATAGTCACTTTTATCGACCAAATTTGTAGCTTGAAAATTGTCAACAGTAATTACACAAGAGCTTTTTATTTTGCTGGATAAATTTCTGTTTTCACGAAATCTTGTTACCTAGCAATTTGACAAGAAAACTGTTCTAATAAAATCACGACACCGTAGGTGGAGTGATTTTATTTTTTGAACAGTTTTCGAGTCAAATTGCTGCCAGGTTACAAGGTTGAGTTATCAAACTGAAATTTATCCCAAGAAAAATGAAATGTTAGAGTGTAATTCGGCGAGATAATTCAACGACATTTTATTTATGAAAAAGTTTATTTAAATGTACAATTATTAAGAGTATAATTATAATGCATCGTTTCACGTTTCATTTGACACATTCAACTAAGTATTCTTTAAGATTTTCCCCATCAATTCTCCACATACTTTAAGTTCAATCTAGCAAAATATTTGAAATCTGACATATCGTACCTCTTCCTAATACATAATTCTGGTTTTCACAAAATACGATAAATTGTCTACAGATACATGATTTATTGTTTTTTGTATTTATAGACACACTTTTCTTGATATTTTCTTTTATATTTTCTTCATAAATATTCCAAATTCTGTTTATTTTGCAGTTTAAGCATTGACAAATAATGCAAATGACAGTAATATAGTGAGTGTTTTGATTTGGTTGCTAGGAGAAAGGTAAATAACGTTTTATCACTTGCAAAAAGTTACCTTCCTTTTTATCCGCTGTCAAAACGATAAAATTGTTTTTTTCTTATGGCTTACTTTATATTGGAGTGGAATTATCTGCAGAAAACATCTCACTCCTTTTTTCCTTAAGACCAACGGTTTTTGAGAGGATTCGATCCAAATAGTTCTGCCGTATATTTATCTTTCAATACATGTCCTTCCAATAATAGATATTAGATAATTTTCTTTCAAGTGGTGTAACCAATAGGCATAGTCAATGTTTATTTGTGACTGGGATATATTCATTCATTGATGGAAATTAACCGATAATAAACCCTTTTCTATCAGCAAAATATCTATTTATAGTAGAATTATAACAAATTGATTTCTTTTCTTATCCAGGAGAGGCTGTTTTTTTTTTGAATATTGACGAATGTTCACTTAATTTATAGAGATTATTACAGAACAGTTATATGATTGATTCTTTATCGAACAAACGAATTATCCTGGCTCTTCTTCTGATTCCAATCTAATTACAATCTCCAACTATTCATCATCTTCTTCCGTCGCATGTATATCAATAGTTTCAGTCAAGAAACAGGATGAATTTTCATCTTCAGTAGGCTCGTCATTATTAACGAAAATTTTGGATGCATCACTGGTTCAAGGTATATCACTTGGTGCAGTTACAAAAAACAGAGACTAGTAGACTTTCAGGTGCGGGTTGAACAAGAATTTTAATCTGCTCTAAAATTTTGTCTTGCAATGACCATCCCCAGTCTAGAGGATCAAGCTCGTTGCCAAGCCAAACTAGCACTTGGTAGAACACACGATATGAATTTTACAGAGCAGCACTAGATACTGGCGGAAGAGAAATAGTTCTACAGATTTTCGAAGGTGTGTTAATTTCATAAACGTTAAATATCTGTGACTATTCCATTCGTAGTATTTATAACAAGGTTAACAATGCTTAATCGCCATAGAAACGGTGCATATCAGTGTATATTTGGACGTGTAGAGATATCATCGGGTATTACACTAGCGGTCGAAGTGAGTATTCTACTCAAAGATGTGGATACCTCCAATCTGCAATCTCGTGCTCTCTTCGTATTTAATGAGATATTTTTCTCGATATCTTCATCAATTTCATCTTCTGATCTATCACCAGACCTTTTAAACTAGTTCCCATATCAAAGCGCAATCTATTTCTCTATTATTCGTCAAATAAGTTGCAAGAAATTCTAATTTTTTTATTTGACAAAAGTTTGTTCACTCGTTCCCATAAAAATCACGTGATTTGTTACCTGATTCATAGAAAACCAATTAGAAAAAATGGTTTGACTCCTTCACATACCATTTGTAGTTGAAGTATTATAAACTATGTTTGTAGTGCAATCACTGATGTTTATTCTGCTTGTGAATACCACGAGTGTGCAGCACGCACAACAAATATCCGTGATAACACAACAAAAATAATCGATAATACTTCAACTACTTATGGTATAATAAATGATTATCAATGGACACTTCTTCTATTGGTGCTTCATACATGGCCAATTACAGAGTAAAGTCGATACTATTGAGTAGTATATATGCGTTTGTTTGTATTATTAGAGACTTTGAAACTTTCGCGGAAATATATTTTTTAATACCTTTAGTCACATTTAACGCTGGAAATATTTGACATACAGATACCGGGAAGAAATGCATGCTCTACGTTAAAACTTCTCGAATCGAGTCTCCTCAAAAACAAAAGGGAGAAAAGTAAGCAGTCGCTTTTTTTAGGCAATCTCTTAAGCTACAAAGATAACTACTATTTTTTCCATGAAAGTTTCAATGAGCAAGATTTTTGGGAGAGACCGTGTAACATTTTTAGCGGCGCATGTTCCGGCAGAGATAATTGAGATGTTGCTTCGAACCACAAAAGGAAGCTTCATGGAAAAATCCAGCTGTCCTTAATTTTTTCCACAATGCAAAATCTTCATTTCCTGTATGTTCAATTGCTACTGATGCTACGCTATTATTTGATCAGATTCTTTCAAGCTACTAACATTCATTAAGACTCAAGTAACTGAAATTGATGGAGGTAATGCAACATAAATGGACAACTGTGTGCGCAGTTCAATGACTTTTCCAAAACTAAAAACAAATTCATGCTACTTACATATTTCTGAATAATCATTCTCCACAACATATCAAGGTTGAATTCCATATGTATATATAGCAAAATATCCTCAAAAATGCATAATTTCATTGAACATATTCCCACTCGTACTTAATATGAATATAGTGCCTATACATTACAATTTGTTCTTGAAAATGATTTCAAGCTACAAACCAAAGATAATGTTAGAAATCAGTCATGAGATTTGTCCTTCAAATAAATTAGAACGCTTAATCTTTCTCTCGACAATTTCAGTGGTTCGGCAAGTCTTTTCATCAAATACTTGGTCTTATGCTCAAATCAACAATCATGTTGCATGAATAACTATTTTCTATGTTCACAGGTAAAGTCGCATCGTGAACTTCTGCAGCAAAATTTAACAATGGATAGCACTCAATTTCACCGTTTTTTCATGACGCGAGTTGAATAGGTGCAAAGCTTCTATAATATTCTGTATCATCTGCAAATGAGGGTCTATTGATACAGTACTTACTACTCCTTGCATAGAATACTACATCAACAATCTTCTGAGGCACAAATCTTATCAAGAAACCAATGATCATATAATGTACTCAATTTGATCTCGAATAGCTTTTTATACATACTCTCTCAACCTCAAGATGATAACTTAATCAGGAATATGCTCCTTGTATCAATATGATCGATCAAGGATAGCAAATTACTCATCAAATGTGTCTCGGAGTCAACATTAGATTTTTTGCAGATTCAATGAACAAAAATTAATTGCACTTTCGAGCAAAAAAAACTTGCAATAACATTGAAAAGAACTGCCTTGTGGGAACGGAAATCACAAAAAGACCTGTCTCATATTTCTGCGTAATAAAACCGCATGTCCCGAGATAAATAAAAAAGCACAATAATAGGAATGTAGAAACTTGAAAGTAAATTATATTCCATTTCATCCGCTTCTCGAATGAAGCTCACTTCATAAAAGTCGCGAATATTGCGCAAAATTTATACTAATCGCTTTGCAGAAACATTGCATGTATGTATTTTACAACACAACGAAAAAGTATGCTACACTACAATCTGTAGAACAAAGTCAGTTTAAAAGCTTATTACATCGTCATTGACATTTTTATTGTCTTAGTAGGAATAATGCACTTTTCCGGGAACAATTATATGAAATGGCAAAAGTCATTGAATTTGGAATATATCAAAGAGAAGCAGAGAAAAAATAAATAAAAAAAGTCAGAGTTGTGCTTTGAAAGTTCGTTAAAACTTCACTATTGATATCCCAAGGAATAAAAGACCTGTAATTATAGCTAAAATGGAGCTTTTGTGCATATTCAAAAGAATATCTCGGAGATGCTTTTGTTGAGGTCTATATGACAATGGAAAGACTTTGAACAAATATATTGGAGAATCCAGATAACAAGAGAGTGGGGTGCACTATTTATCTATTCTTAGAGCATATCTCTTTGAAATCAGGTATATGTTCATTCCTTCAGATAAGTTTTTCATTTTTGGGGGTAATACCACGAGTGCTTAAAAATTACCGATAATTTTCATGAGAGCTTGTTGTTTATAACTCCACTAATTCGGAGAACAAGTGAAATTTGTACAAGCTTGAATGAGAATTATCTGGTTAATTGTAAAGCACGAATGGTGATTAGAGGGAATATTTCTCGAATGTCATAGAATAAGATTTGAATCTATTAAAATTACATGAACTGCTTCCGAATACTGTTTTGGAATTTCGCTACATTTATTGGTTCAGTTCTCATCACATTTTTGTCGATTCCGTCTTCAACTGCACGAAATCGATCAATTCTGACGACATTTGATAAATACTTTGAGAAAATTGAAGCTGCTGCTGATTTTGACATTTCTTATTTACAATATAAATAAAACATGTTTTATTTGTTTGTGTTGTCAGAATAATTTGTTATCGGTAGTCTCGCGTTATCTAGACGACGTGAAACTTCCGCTGTGATCTCTTGATAATTTCACTTGTCTTATGGGGGAGTTTATATATAAGTGGAACATTCGAAGAAATTTGTGCGATCTCTAAGTGGAAGAAGCTACATTCAGTTTTATTTTTGTACTGTCCCTTTATTCCAGTCAATCCAGTCGTTTCTTTCCCTCAAGGCTATAAAATAAACTCTAAGAAAGCAGAGTCAAAGTATTTTCATATATAATATCCTAATAGTCCGTGAGACAGTGCATAATTTTTTTGTTGATTACCGCTTAATTGAAACTTTGTGAATGGCCTCATTGTGATGAGTCCGACAACTTTTACATTTAGCAAAACACCAGATCTGGAGGCGTTCTTCAGCGAAGGCTAATTGAACACTTCAATTCCGAGAAGCCTTGAAGGAATAGTATATCGGTACTTATGACAAGTGCCATTTATCGGAGTCATCGCTAGTTCTCTTATTCATGTCGGACAATATTTTTTTCTCATTTTATATTCAAAAAATCTTTCGATTAGTGTAAAGATCAATATTTTTCCAAGGTTTCATCGAATTGACGTGTTTAATTGGCCCTTGCAGAAAAACGTCCTTATATCTAGAATTCTGCCAGATGTAAAAGTTGTCGGACTCATCACAACGAAACCACTCACAAAATTTCAAGTGAGCGGTAATCAACGAAAAATATATGCCTTGTCTCACGGACTATAGGCTACGTGCATGAAGTCTACAAGCGCTTCTAGTGGGCAATGGAGAACGATTGAACTCCATTTTAACATTGTTTTATACCTCTAATTTCTTTGATGTACCAATATTATTTAACTCAGCTGTGTGCGTATAATATAACTTGCATAGCATGAAAGGTAAGTTCAAATTATTCATTTTAAGTATTTTTTTCTCCAATTTTAACGTACCTATCATAAAGAAAACGTCTAAATTCGTTCAAATTGACAGGATAACCTCAAATTATGACGCCGTTGATCTTGAAGATCGGGTTTGTATTTATCAAACACTGTTTCCCTTTTACCGAGAAAGCATTGAACAAAAGCGTGAAATTAGTTTTACCATATTAAACATGTTGAAGAATATGTTGCTGACAATATTGACAACAAAATTATTGCGGAGTGTATCTGACAAACTTCTATCACTGAAACATCTCACAAATTAGAGATAGAGGTAAATTCATGAATCCCAAATCGATGATGGATATTTCTAACTTCACAATTGAATTGCAAATATATTTGTTATATAGATTAATAATGGGAGACAGACAATACTCTATTTACCGCTTTGATTCACTTCACTCATTTTTTTATGTTATATATGAAATCTATGAGACTATATATTTCACTTCAATCATCCTTAACACAACAGCCTGAAACAGAACAAACGTTTCCTCATGTTTGATATACAATTATTTTCACTTTTAAACTACAATGCTCAATGGCAGCTCAATGACGTATTCTGAGAAATGGAGTTCGATGTTTACAATTGTGCTCACCATGAGCGCTCGCATCGATATTTGTCCAAACTCCGCCCCCTTGCACATAACCTATAAGTGATATGATTTTTCCAATAAAATTTGATGATCATTACAAGAGCTGTTGCTCGATTATTTTGCTTGAATATGATAATCGGCAAATTTGGTCAAGAGGAATCATATCACGAATGGTATTTGTAATGACTATTTCACGAATAAGCTGAGAATAAGTTTTGTCACGAGACTCAAGAATAGTCACGGTTTCGCCTTATCTTACTTGAAAAATTAGAGACGAGACCATGGGATAAATTTCGACCCAAAAGTTGAGACCGAGACAAGACTTGTATCATAATTACTTAAAATTAATTTTCAAGTCAAATCCAATAAACATCAACCAAAATCAATCTTATATAACAAGTAAGTAAATACCCACAAACTGCAGAGATGATAGTTGAATCAAGATGTTGACAGATGGCTGAATTTCTGATTCAGACAATAATTCTTTCTTATTTCTCTTCCGAATGTTTACTTCATTTCCAACCTATATAGCAATATTTTTTCCGTCAATTGTTTTCTCAAAGAAATTTATCTGGTTTTATCATGTTTGGTATCAAATTGAAGCTCCTGCGAGAATAATTGTAGTAGGAGTGTGGAATAGGATATTTAAACGATTGTCAATTGCTTGTTCAGAATTTATTTGAATGATGTCTGATTTGGTATCAATCTGAAGCTCTGGAGGCAGTGGCGAGACTTTGACGTTTCAATCCTTTGATCAACGATCTTCTTCTGAAGATAAGCTAATATTAGGCTTTCTAATTAATAATACACATACATAATGATTGTGTTTTATATGGTGAAGTTTATATCTAAAAACTATTCTATTGAAATACTAGCAACCCGTGCCGGCTTCGCACGGGCGGACATTTAATAATATTCAACATTTTTATACGAATCTTTGAAGCATAGTTTTATAGTATAAGATAATTATTAAGGATAATACCACATATCTTGCTTGAGTAACTCAATTAAAACATGACCTAAGCTGTCGGAATTTCTTGATAAATGCGTGGATCTATGTATAGATAGCATCATCAATATTTAATTTGATCAATTACGGTAAATAAAAGATTGTATTGCAGCGCAGGCATTGCAAGGAATTTTACTGATCATTTTTTCACATCTTGGGTTAGAATTGAAGTTTTTGAGTCTTTGAGAGTAAATAATAGCCCATGTTTATAGTGATAATAGGTATGTGATTCTACAGGTGAAAGAATTCTTAAAATCGGTCTCCACGCAAGCGCCAGCAGCATCTATAGAAAGCTTCAATTTAAACGGTTGAACGATGCTCGATCGGACAAATACTGTTAGTGTTACTATGTCGGAACCTTCATTCAACAACCACTATATAAAATTATAACTCAATTGGATGAACGATGTGAGAACGGACAAATACGGCTCGTGTGCCACTTGAGGTATGCTGGTGGTACAATACTGAGAACTTTCTCGAAAGAACCAACAACAACTATAGTAAGTTTCAAATCAATCGGATAAACGATGCGTGAATAAACTAATACGGCTAGTGCGCCACGTTGATAATACTACAATAAGAACCCTCGCGAATGTATTGTGATAAATCTCGTGGGGTTCAGTCTGCGTTTGCAATGTAAGCGGAAAAAATGTAATTATTTACGACATCACATTAGAGATCTCAAAAATAACAGTATTTCTCCACTATCTGATGGATGTTATCATACATATGAACCTTCCTCTTCAATCACTCTATCTATTAAAAAAAACCGCATCAAAATCCGTTGCGTAGTTTTAAAGATTTGAGCATACATAGGGATATAGGGACAGAGAAAGCGACTTTGTTTTATACTATGTAGTGATTTCTGTCTTTCTGTATTGCTACAAATATTTTCGTCTTTCCACATTTCCTTGCTACCTGATTTGCTAACATCACCCACTGTAAATCTTTTTAACATCTATTTCCTTTAAACCTTTTTTTCTATACGTGAAGCTGACTGGATGAGTAAATTTCAGTGAGTAAAAAGTCTTGGGAATTCAGTCAATATTTATGTTTCAGTTTCTTTCCTACTTCACAGTTTTGGCTATACCTCAGCCATCTTTAGCAGCAGAAAGAATCATAGTGTGTAAAATCAAAAATGTACATTCATGTGTGATATCGAACGTGATAAAATAGCGGTAGAAATTTTTTCTTCCATTTGTCAAATGCCACAATCGACATCTGTGCGGAAGACGTTGACTAAGTGACTCTCCACTCCTGAAGATGGCTGAGGTACAGCCGAAACTGTGAAGTAGGAAAGGAATTAAAATATAAATATTGACTGTATTTCCAAGATTTTTTACTCACTTAATTTTTTTAATGTCTGTTCAAGAATCATCACAGTTTTTAGCCCCTTTCTGCTTTTCTCTCATCAGAATTTTCTCAAATTTCGTATTCAAGTCCATTTTCGAGGACAATGCTATATCTCAAAGATTTTGAAGCTTGAATGCTTAAATTTGACGTAAATCATTAATTGATGTTCTCATACAAGAAAATAGAAACAAACAAAGCACATTTGTTAAGTTTTACAAGAAGGGTTTGAATCCAGAATAAATAAAAGGTATCGAGAAAATAGTTCTACCTTGTATCAATTAAGTTACTACAGCTCTACCCCTCCTACATTCTAGAAATCTTAAGCACGAACCTCGTTTCTCAAGTTTATATGAATACTCAAATGTTGCCTCCCCAATATTATTGCTGAAATCCCGCCACTGTTTGGTGGAGATAAGCTTAGTGGAAATATAAAATAAAAAATCTGACTTAAAAATCACAAGATCTACTTGTATATCATTGGATATATATATATATATATATATATATATATATATATATATATATATAATATGATGTGATCGCTCCACAGTCAATCGTTTTGGATTGACTCAAGAGATTCTAAAAATCTGTCAAGTAAAATGCGCTTTCAGCCTAGTCGGTTGCTATGGGAACAATGGGCCATTATTCTCATACTACAACATTCCTAAATATTGATTTTCAAAATTCCAGAACTACCAACAGATCTGATTTCATGCGCAGAATTATAAAATAAATTTCTACTGAAGTGCATTTCCGGTTCAGTCTATTGTTTGAAAATATAGGGCAATCATTCATATGCTACAGCAGACTGAAATACCAAACTTCAATATTCTGCACCTGATCGTTTCGAATTTATTCCAAAGACTGTCGAGTAAAATGCACTCCCGGCTTAATGGATCTCAACAAAAATAGGATATGAGCATCAAGATGGTATAATCGTCTTAAATACTGAATTCTAATAATCTGTGTACAATCGTTTTGGATTTATGCGGAAAATTAAAAACAAAATTGAATAAAGTGCTCTTCCAGCGCTCGGTCGGTAGCAATCATAATGCAAGATGTACAACTAGATATTATAAAAGTGCCTTATACAAAATTTGAATATTCTACGACTGATTGCTCAGAATTTATGCAGAAAATTCAAAAAGTCTGTCATTAAAAGTGCACTTCTGGCTCAGCCGATTGTTACAAAAATAGAATATGACCATTTAGATGCTACAGCAATTTCAAATGCTAAATTCCAGTATCCTACTGCTGATCATTCTGCATTTATGCGGAAAATTAAACAAAAGTCTGGAGTAAATTACTTTGTACAAGTACGTGATAATCCACGTTACCATCTTTAAAATATATTTCTGGTAATCAAATGTGAAAACTGTATGTTCCAATGAATTAAAGCCCCCAAAACTCTGGGAAAGGACTCTTCATTTTTGAAAATACTCATTCTTTGTAAGAACTTGAATATTACCATCATCCGCCGCTTAAACAGTCGTCACTTTGACAATGAAAGCTGTCACTTTAACAGTAACAGCTGTCATTATGAAATATGCAATTGATTGATGCGATACTCTGAATCTATGAAACAGCGATGAAATCAACCATGAAATTTATCGTGAGGGAAATATTGTGAGGTTAGAGCAGATTTTATAAGATGAGATTGTGTATCAGGACGAATACCAACACATTTAATTCCACAAAAACTCATCGGCATAATGAGAAGAAATATTATTTTACCATAATTGATTTTCACTAGAAATACGTTACTTGAATCAAGTCCTATAAGATTCCTGGTTATATTCCTGCATCACATCCAATTTCATACAAAATTATATCAGATTAGGCTGGACTGGGCCTTGGGAAGAAAAAATCGATACTATTCTTTCATGAATTCCAGTAATTTGAACCATATAGCTCGTTATTCATAGTCAATAACATAGATCTATTTGAAAATTCAATTTTTCTTTATTCACCTCTAAATTTGGTGACCTATGCATCGCAAACACTGCGTAAACTAAGCATATAGGGATTTCAGATCTACAATCAATCTATATGAACGCTCTCGTAACCTGAATTTAGCATATGAATTTATTTTGAGAATCGTAGAAGAAATATCGTGTGGCGTGAAACACATGTGCAAACTAGCATTACGAGATTCAGGAAATATTTATGTGAGTGAGCGATTCTTGACTTGAAATATGGGTTGTCAACCTCGTCATGATACTTTAGTTCACAATTTTGTTACATAAAACTATCATCTCTTTATCATCTCGAATCTTTATGACTCCAGGGGTCATATTCTAATCCATCGAGACAACTTGTAGACAGATCGCAAACTCTATGTCAATGTTTTTATGTCATAGTTACATTTATAAGGACTTGAATATTGTATATTGGTGCAAACAATATGGTGGATAACTTTATGCTAGCAGTAAGTTATGAACAATATTTGAAAACAGATTCAGTCCATGTTTCATAATTGATTTAAATAGTATAATTTCATTGTATTGTTACTATTTTATGACATACGAATGTCAAATCTGACATCGAGCTGAGGAAACTGACTTTGGTCTGTCGCTTATTGCTGGAAGACTGTCTTTAACGATGATGATATAAAATCACTTCTCTTATTGTCCTATAGGTGGTACATATGACGAAAGTCTATAAAATGAGGCCAAGAGACAGTCTTCACAATTAAGAATCAAACTTCAAAGCAATTGTTGGTATTGCATATTCGACGTATGCTGTTCGCTAAGTTTATCTAATCGAGCAAGATTCCAGATCCGCCTCACGTTACTTATTTTCTGAGAAACAAAATGTGTGGAATAGAGTAGTGTTAGTATGTACTTTGATCATACGCATACTTACTAGTCTGTGCCAACGGTCAATTTACAGATAACAGATGCTAGAGGTACGTTGAGATATAATACACTTTTCTCAAAGTCTTGAGTGCTGATTTTTATGTATGTTTTAGAGAATATTACTAAAAATTGAAAACTAACACTGCTAGACACTTTCCATCGGTTGTAATTTTTGCTGGACTCTTCAAGGCACGCAAAGAATTACAAGGAATAATTTAAATACTTTTTGTCAACAACCAGATCAATCGTTAACACTCCCCGACACAATTAAAATATCGCTGTGAGTGAAAGCGCGAGGTCACTTTTTGTAGGCTTGATAGTGAGCAAAGTATCTATGGGCACCTGACTCTTCCTTGGTCTGGCTTTTTACAAACAGTAGTGAAATAGCTCCTAGAGTATCATACATAAAAATTAAGTAAGATTCCTCGCGATGGGAAGTGCCTGGCAGTGTTGATCATCTATTTTCAACAATATTCTCTAGAACATATATACAAATCAGCACTCAGACCTTAAGAAAAGTAAGTAATGTCTTTACGTACCTATAGCCGCTCGTATCTATAAATTGACCGTCGGCACAAACTAGCAAAATATGCGTACGATCAGAGTATCGACTAAACCTACTCTAATCCACAAATTTTGTTTCTCAGAAAATAAGTAATGTCTGGCAGATCTGGGATCTTGGATTATAACACATAAGCTCATTATATGTGATCACGTGATCATAATTTTCGGAGCTGCTTAGAAAGGTGGGAATAATAATGTTATACGCGAAATTTAATAGACACATTATTTGTAGTGTAGTGTTTTTGTGGTTTTTAACGATTGTGAATTCAGCCAGAAGCTAACGTCTGGGGATCTATGACTAAGCTGTGGAACATAACTTTGCGCAACGAACACACAAATACATATATCTGGGTGGAATTTATAGCAAATAATAATCAGGAAGAACGAATGATTCCCGCATATAAGAATATGTGATTTTGAGAAATCATGGCGAGACTCTTGTCAAGACTCGGGACCGAGACAAGATTGACCTAGTCGAGACCAAGGCGGAACCGAGACGAGACTGCTTTGTCTCGTTCCGTGGCAACACTACTGAGAATATTCATAATTACTACAGAATGAGATATTGTATCTCCAAACTTCTAAAATCCAATCATTGAGTTTTGCCACTCATCAAAATAGTATTAGTTGGTCACATGATCAGGACTTCTAGCGTTTTATTGACGTAAGAGAAGTGGAAGACTTGATTTTACCGCTAAATAACGGAAAAAAAATCAAATCAAACATAGGGACGAGTGGAATAGTCATACAAAAACCCTTCTTGAATACCAATCAAAACTTATGTTCAGAATATCCGCACCGCCAGCTAGACGATTAAACCGTAAAAATCTATTTCCTATGGTGAAAGAGGTTCAAATGACGCTAATTTAATTCTGGAATGAAACGAGTTGAGAGTAATATCGTCCGAATGAATAATATCTGTTTGTTAAGCATAACTCTCAAATACATCAACTTCGAAGAAGTGGCACAGAATTTATTCGGAACGGACGTCTCAAGATATAAATGCAATCATCATTTAACGACTCCAAATCCTCTTTTAATTCAAATCTTAGATCTAAGTTCTCTCGTACAATCAAACATTGCGAAGCATATTTCAATTCTATCAAGATTCGAATGCTTCTGCATTGTGTACTGTCGACATATGCTGAGTGCAGGTATTTCTTTGGAATTTTGCGTACTTCTCGGAATTAGGAATCTACTAAGAATCGGAAAAAATTCAATCGACGTAATCAGGGATCGAGATTTGCTGAAAGTTCTCATGAAAAATTTTTGAAATTCAGCGATTGCTCGTGAGTGCATTTTGTAGATATCAGATATCTGTCAATCACAAGAAAAACAACTTGTTGAATAAGGAAGATGAATAATGCGGATATAGATGATTATGGAGGCATGTCCGTATAAATTTTTGGAATCCACCTCTTATTCTGTGAAAACAGATTTAAATTGGAATACTCTGAACTCGTTTATATCATTGTTAAATATTACAAGTGCAGATATTGTGCCTAAAAAGCTGATGATGGGGTCAGCTGAACCTTGAAACGTCCAAACAAAAAGACAATATAAATTATAAAGAAATAAGTATTCTCAGGCAAATCACTGGATCTCTCAAGGCCTTGATTTTTTTTCAATATTCTAAGTTAATTAATTACTGCAAAAAAGTGGCAAATGTGCATTTTTGGCATAACGTCCTTATATATGAACATAATGTGCTAGGTATGGGAATGAGAATGATGTGTCTCATGAGAAAGTAGAGCTGTTAATATAATAAATGCCTTGCAGTGAGTGTTTTGTGATGTAGTTTGTTTTTCGAAGGACCACCGTTTACACGGAATAAAGGACTGAGTCTATGTACATCCTTTAATTATAGAATATTTACACTTTATACAAAAATTGACTGACTTTGATATTTATATTATTTAGATACTTGAATGGTAAAAAATGGTACTAGGTATATATTATTCAAGAACTATTTCTACGATATTTGGTAAAACTGTCAGCTCTATTTGGTAAAACACTGTCAACTTCAACTTCAACTTCAACTTCAACCTCAACTCTCTGTCTCTGCCAAAAATTTGTATATATATACAAACACCACCCCGCACTGCACTAACTAAGGGAGGGGGTGTACCAAGGGATGGTCGGTGGTTAAAGTTTGTTGAGCAGGGGTTCTCAACATCCCGGCCCCCGTTGAGGCCGTGGCGTCAACGATGTTGTCCTGGGTAGTACCTTCCATGGGCACGATGCAGATGTTCCGTACGGCGCGTTTCACTACGCCATTAGACATCTTGATGCTGACCACTCGCACGACGCCGTCCGTTCCTGGATGGACCTCGGTGATGCGCCCGTACTTCCAGGCGAGTGGAGGGGTATTTATTTCCTTTACAAGTACAAGGGTACCTGGCTGAATCGCAGCGGTGTCGTGACTCTTGGTGACCGGTCTCTGTTGTAGCTGACCAAGGTACTCCTTATGCCAGCGGCTCCAGAATTGCTGCCGCATATTTTCAATAAGCTGGTAACGCGATAATCTGTTCTGGTTGATATGTAGAACAGATGGTTCACATGGCGCCGTCAATGCGTTTCCGATCAAAAAATGACCGAGAGTCAGTGCTTCTAAATCGTTGGGGTCGTCGGATAACGGGCATAACGGTCGAGAATTCAAGCAGGACTCAATACATGTCAAAACCGTATACATTTCCTCATATGTGAGCAAAGCACTACTTAAAACACGTCTCAAATGATACTTTACTCTCTTGACACCGGCCTCCCACAAACCGCCAAAATGGGGAGACCGCGGTGGAATGAAATGCCAAGCAATATTAATATTGGCTAATTCATTTACAACTCCGTCATTGAATTGCTGTTTTGTGAAAAATTCATACATTGCATTTAATTCCTTTTGTGCACCCACAAAGTTGGTTCCATTATCCGAGTATATATTTTGTACCATACCGCGTCTGCTTATGAATCTTTTCAATGAATTTAAAAATGCATCCGTAGTTAAGCTACATATCAATTCTAAATGTATCGCCTTTGTAGCGAAACACACGAACACACATATATATATATGCCTTAATATTTCTCTTGCCACGTCCAGTATTTTCTTTTATCAGGATTGGACCGGCATAGTCCACTCCCGAATTTATAAATGGTCTAGAATATTGTACACGCAATGAAGGCAGATCACCCATGATTGGTGTGATTGATTTTGGGTTAGCCCGAAAGCATGCTTTACATTTGTGTAATATTTGACGTACTTGACTACGGCCCGAAAGTGGCCAATATTTCTCACGAACTGCTGCTAGAACTGCTGTCGTGCCAGCATGCAAATTTTTCAGGTGAACATTTTCAATTATTAATTTGGTAATATGGTGCTTTGGTAGAACTATTGGGTATTTTTTATTGAAATCTATATTTGCAAAACGTAACCGACCGCCTACTCTAATAAGTCCCTTTTCATCAATAAAGGGATTCAAACTAATTAATCTACTTTTATTGTTAATCTGGTTTCCTGATTTTAATGCCTGATATTCTGATTTGAAACACAACATTTGAAGAGATTTAATAATACAGACTCTTGCTTGCTTCAGTTCATCTACTGATAAACTGCTTGTTTTTTCCACTGATTTATTACGAACGCGATATAAAGGGCGTAAACAATACGCGGTTACTCTTAGTAGATTTACAAAATTGGAATATTTACACATCCAATCGACTATAGTTAATCCGCACGATATTGTTTTAATTTCGGGTAAATTTTGCGATGCTATTTCGATTTGTTCGCTTGGCCACGTATGTTCCTGGTTTTTCAACCAAGAAGGTCCATGAAACCATAAACCATTATTTATTAAATATTTAGGTGTACAACCGCAACTCACCAAATCAGCCGGGTTCTCCTCTGACCGTATATAGTGCCAATTTCCGTTTTCAGTTAATGATTGTATCTCGACGATACGATTTGCAACAAACGTTTTTAATTTGTCTGGTGAGGTTGATATCCAAGACAATACAATCTGAGAATCGGTCCAATATACTATGTTGGTTAACTTAATACTCAATGATTCAATTACTGCCTGCATTAATCTACTTAGTAATAATGCAGCGCAAAGTTCTAAACGGGGTATAGTTTGCGTCTTCAGGGGTGCTACACGCGATTTGGAGCAAATTAAGTTCACGTGAATTTGACCGGTTGTGTCCATATTTCTAATATAAATGCATGCGCCATATGCCTCTTCAGACGCATCTGAAAACCCATGTACTTGTATGGAATGGGATGCTGGGTAACTGTGAATAACTTTGCGTGGTATATTTAACTTATTAATTTCTGTTAATTGTTCAGCAACAAGCAACCAACTATCTTGAATACTATCGGGTATTGGGCTGTCCCAGTCTTGCTTCAATTGCCATAATTTTTGAATAATCATTCTTGCACAAATAATTACTGGACTCAACAGGCCTTAAGGGTCATATATTTGAGCGATTTTTGATAGTAATGATCTTTTCGTTAATTTGTTATTCATATCTAAGCCTTCAATATTTATATTGAAATGTAGTTTATCTAAATTATAATTCCAGCCTAGTCCTAATAACTTGGTATTTCCATCCGGATCAAAATTGATCAAATGGTCTATACTTCCGGAATTTGGTAATAATAATGGATCATTTGATGCTCACTTACGTAATTGGAACCCTCCAAGTGACAATAATTCTTGTAAATCATCTCTTACATGAATCGCTTCTTCAAATGTATGTGCCCCCGTAATAAGATCGTCCATATAGAAATCGCGACGTAAAATATCTGATGCGATCGGAAATCTTTGTTCTTCTTCCAAAGCTAACTGTTGTAAGCATTGAACCGCGAGATAGGGAGCACATGCCGTGCCATATGTGACTGTATTCAATTGATGGACTTTCAAGTCCTCCGTGTTATTATCGCGCCAAATTATACATTGATATTTCCTGTCATTCGGATCCACTAATATTTGACGAAACATCTTATTAATATCCGCGGTTAAAACATATTGGTATGTACGGAATCGAAGGATTATTGAAAATAAATCGTCTTGTTACTTTGGGCCTATCATGAGGGTATCATTTAGGCTTAAGCCGGTACTGGTTTTTGCCGACGCGTCAAAGACTACTCTAAGTTTGGTTGTTTTACTGCTATCTTTAATTACTGCGTGATGTGGTAGAATATTAATAGGATGCTTACTAAATTCTGACTGATTTAAGTTATCTATTAGTTGCATGTGATCGAGCTCTAAATATTCGTCAATAAATTGTTTATAATTATTTTTAAGTTCTGCATCTCGGTTTAATTTGCGTTCAAGATTAAGGAACCTTTGTGTTGCTAAATATTGGGAATTTCCCAAGTTATCTATATTATCTTTAAAAGGTAAACGAACAATAAAACGACCATTTATAGCTCTTTTGTACGTGGACTTGAAATGTTCAATGCAGGCGGCGTCTTCATTTAAGTACTTACTAACAGTAAAATTATTTGGACACTCTTCTAGTTCCCAGAATTTAGCTATTTGTGAATCTACTGTACTCGTTACAAATTACTTTATTGCTGTTATGGCTCGACTGAAGGTCTCCGCCAACTATCCACCCTAAATCTGTTTCTTGGAGATGCGGATTATAAACGCTCGCCGGTATACGACCCTCTTTCAGTAAATTCCAAAATATATTTGCTCCCAACAAAAGATCTATTTTGCCTTCAAGGTTAAAGTTTGTATCTGCATAATTAATATTCGATGGGAACTTGTAATGTTCTTTTTGAAACGAGATTGTTGGTAAATTGTCCGTTATTTTTGAAATTACTAAGCAAGAAGTATTATGAATATTTTGATTATATTTAGATTTGAACTGAATAGCTGTACTGTAATTTGAATTACTACTAGCATTATTGACACCACATACAGCAATCCTACTTTTATTGAGTTTTAGCCCTAATTGATTGCACAAATCCTTTGTTATTAAATTGGACTGTGAGCCAACGTCGAGTAATGCACGAGCCTTGATCCAATCACTCGTGCTATTTTTTATTAATATTTCTGCGGTACACAATAAAAGTTGACTGGTGGTTACATTATTTATATTACTGATATGCATTGAACTAGTTGAAGCAATGGGTTGTTCACTCGATTTATTTGGACGACTAGTTGCCGTGGTGGGTTGAGGTCCGTCAGAATTATTAATTGGTTCTGGTTGATTATTATTTGACGGTAAATGTAATAAACTAATATGTTTCTTGCCACAAATTCTGCAAGGTCTAGAGAAGCAATTTAAGGACATATGAGACGAATTAAAACAATTCAAACAGCGCTTAAATGTCTTTATTTTATTTATTCTATCCGGTATGTTCAATTTTAAAAATTCATTACATTTGAATATAGGATGTTCCGACGAACATACCGGACAGTGGTATTGGTTATTTGTTGCTACACAATTAGTAGTTTTTGGTTTATAGTAATTGTTACTTTTATTTGTCTGACTGTATTTGGTAGGGTAATTGTTTTGTTTATCAGATACATTCAACGACTCTAACAGCACACATTTTCTTTGAAGAAACTCGAGTAATTCATTTATTTTAGGTATGTTTGAATTTAACGTACTTTCCCAATCCTTCTTTATTTGATAATCAAATTTTGTGGTTATAAGAGGTATCAAAATTCCCTCCCAATGCTCTACAGGTTGACCTAATGATTTTAATGCTTCTAGATTAATGGTAACGTCATCTAATAATTGTCGCATAGCTGTATGAGAGCTTTTTTGAATGCTTGGTGGATTTATTATTTTAAAAATATGTTCTTGCACAATCAACCTCGTATTTTCAAATCGTTTTTTAAGACTTTCCCACGCAATATTATAATTAATAGCTGAAACTGTTACACCTTCAATTGTTTTGAAAGCATCCCCTTTCAGGCATGACCGTGAGTAATGAAACTTCTCTATTTCGCTGTATAGCATGCTTTCGTGGATAAGTGCCTTAAAAGTATCATAAAATGAAGTCCAAGTTGAATAGCTACCTTCAAATATAGGCAAATTTAATTGTGGTAATCTAACATTATGACTCGAATGCATACATGTGTGTCCGTTTGTTTCAGAGGTGGGTGTTTGAGTTTGAGTTACACTATTATTAATATTATCACGACTTTCTATTATGGTCAAAATTTCACTTTCTGTTTCATAATATTTGGTTTCAAACTCATCTCTATCTTCATTATACTTATCTAATTTAGTTGGATCTAATAGTTCTAGTTCGTCTTGTATTTTCTTAAAAGATTCATAAGCTGAGCGCAGATGTGGTAGACGAGCTTTCAATAAATTTAAATCATCATTGTTAGTATCAAATTTATTTAAAAAGGTAATCATACGAGTCAAAGAAGCTTTTACTTGACGACGTTGATCAGTCAATTTTGCGATCTGTTTTTCCATAATAGCAGTGCTACGGTCACATACAAGAGAAACATACAAAGCGACATGCACCAAGCCTACCTTGAACTACGAAGATGCTGCCCAACTGCTTCACCCTGATGTCACACTGCTTGGCTGATCCGGCTCGTTTGGACCAAAAGATGTTTTGTGATGTAGTTTGTTTTTCGAAGGACCACCGTTTACACGGAATAAAGGACTGAGTCTATGTACATCCTTTAATTATAGAATATTTACACTTTATACAAAAATTGACTGACTTTGATATTTATATTATTTAGATACTTGAATGGTAAAAAATGGTACTAGGTATATATTATTCAAGAACTATTTCTACGATATTTGGTAAAACTGTCAGCTCTATTTGGTAAAACACTGTCAACTTCAACTTCAACTTCAACTTCAACTTCAACCTCAACTCTCTGTCTCTGCCAAAAATTTGTATATATATACAAACACCGCCCCGCAATGCACTAACTAAGGGAGGGGGTGTACCAAGGGTTGGTTGGTGGTGAAAGTTTGTTGAGCAGGGGTTCTCAACAGTGAGTAGTACAAAATTGATCAAGGTGTCTCCATTTGACACAATATATCATATCCAGTTATTCCAAAACGTGATATTTTTTATTGCATAAGTTATAGATTCATGTATATCCTAGTCCCAATTGAAATATTTCTTTTCTGTCCAAAAATAGAAATCATATGTCTTGTAGTACTTTCATCAAGAGGAAAGGAATATAGATAAAAAATTGTATATAAATAATTTGTATGTTATTATATATCATTTATCAATATCATCCTCTGATGATGAAGTGAGTGAAAAAAGTTCCTAGGTGAGATCTCTAAGAGAACTTCTTGATAATGAGAATTCTAAACTAAGATTTTGTATTGAAAAATGCAGCATTGTTCTTGCGATATTTAATTGATGCTGGAATAAAACTTACCTCACAAAGAGAATCTATTTCAGCTCATGAAACTTCATTTACGATACGATTCCAATCTACCAGTGCTTTAAACGATTCCTTTGCAGTGCATAAATCTTCTATTATAAAACATGCATTGCGTAAAGTGGTACAACTAGAGCCTCAATATATAAAAATACCTACTCCAGAAGAGGTTTAAGTTGTGAAATCGGGTTTCTGCAGGATTTGAAGAATACCTGGAGTAAAAGGAGCAATTTGCTGGTGGTCCTAGAGTAAAGATTTTCATGAATCGAAAATATTTTCGCAATGAATGTACAAGGTGCTTGTAGATTTAAAAATACGGAATAGAATTCATATATGGCCTAAAAGTGTGCATAATAGGAGTATTCTCAATGACTGTTTTATGCGCAGATCTGGAGGATGGACGTTATGGTGAAGATTTCCTACTAAGTGAATTTATTTGTCGTTCTTTCATTCATACTGCTTGACTTTATTCACGAATCGTAGCAAAAGAAGCATATAACAATTCGCATGAGACGACTGGAAGCACTATTGAAAGGAGTTCTAAACTAAAATCCAAAATCTATTGTTGCTTGTTGTGCGTTGCCTAATACAACAATATTGTAATTTGTACTGCCTCAATATAGACCCAATCTGCTTGAGACATTTATTTATTGACCAAACCACAAGAAAATTTTTCAAAGAGTGCACACATTCACGTGATAAAAAACTAATTGAGTACCATTATTTGGGTTTAAACTGCTTTGAACTCCTGGGAGCCGAAAATACTGCAGAATTTTCCAATCGCTATATCCCAAACTTTTACTTTCCCTTTCAAAGACGCTCCATCTGTGATTTTATTTTTAAGCATAGATCTGAATCTATAGAAAAAAGAGAACTGTAAGAAATCACCGTAACGATTTATAGTAGATGAATAAAAACAGCAATTGCAATTCCAGAGAATAAAAATGTAATCGATGCAATATAAAATGAAACCATCATTTACTCATGGAAAATATACATACTCTGCTGAAATATAAGTTGCATTTCCTTTTTCTCTTTCTGTTAAATCATTTTTTTAGTTCTGTTACATCCTCAACACACTTTGATCGCTCTGCGCAATCGTACACGTTTGAAAATCAATAATTCTGACAGTTGTCAATTCATATAACATAAGCATGGAGCTAGTTCTGTATTTGAATATGTTGCCAACTCTCCTGACTAATTTATTAATTCTGAATCACTCAATCGAACTCTTAATTCCGTTGATTTTGTTCCTGTGAATCGACAGAAAATTGATTGCATAATTAAATTATTCTTGATGTTAATTTAATTCAGAATTAAATAATGTTCTGTGAACCGGGCCTAAGAATTAGTAAAAAAAAATGTGGAATGAAATTTCTCATAGATTTGAGACTGTTCCAATAATTCTTCATGAAGCGGCAGATGTCACGATAAACATGAAAGTGATCAAAGTTTGAACTCGACTGTCCTGTTCCGCATAATTTCTCCTTACAATTTCATTTTAATCCTTTTGAAAGAGCGCTTATTGCATTTTAGGGGCACAGAGCGACCGCGTTTACAAATTAACAGAATTTGATTCGCCGTTAGTGCAGGACAGATAAATAAGCAAGCATCGTGGCTACCTTCGATAAGAGGTGCGGTGGAACTGAGCGAGTATGAATAATTATTGATAAGTGTCAGAGAATGAGCAGCAAAGAGAATGATGGTTTAGGCAATAAATATGAAATGAACCAAGACAAGCTAGTTTTGAGTTTGTCATGAATATTGATAGCTTGGTCTCAAATGTATATACGGTTGTATATTACTTGAGCACCCCAAGATAACAGCCCGTATTTCAACGCAATAGAGAAAAGTAAACTGTAGGATGGAGAAAAATTACTTACAAGTCATATGGCTCGCTCTGCTAAGATAGAATGAGTCATACGAATTGAAATGTGAGGATTTGAAGTTTGAAGCAGGACGAAGGTGATGTAGGAGAAAATATTGTAGCGAATGTAAGTCTATTATTTAGTCTTTTCGGCTTTACTGGTGCTTAGAATAATTGTGGAATTATCTTACATTAAGAAATAGAAGCGAATATATTCGTTTTCTGGAAAATTGCTAGCACCTTCTAGCGTTCTTCTAGAAACGCCTGGACGATTGCTGGAGGAACGTAGTGGGAAGACTTGAGGTATACATATGCGACTGACAGTGAGAAGGACTATTTATTTTTGGCTCAGTGACCTTATGCTATGGATTCAAATAAATTGTGTTATTCAAAATAAATCAACATTGACATAAATAATTAAAGTTAAGTTATAGTGTGGTGTATAATAATCTTAAGCATTAGAATTGGTTCTTGAAAATAGTGTTAGTTATTCAATTTATTATTTTAATAAATCATAAAAATTAATAGTAATGTTTGAAAACTTTTGCTCCCTAAATTAAAATAAATAACGTTACAATTGGTGATCAGGTGTGAAGTTTTGAGTTCAAATAAATAAAATGGCGTCGAAGACAGTAAAAATGAGTAAATTAAAAGTGGTTGATCTTAAGAATGAGCTAGAAGAACGAGAATTGGAGACAACAGGAACCAAGACCATCCTCCAACAACATCTCTGACAAACTTTGGAAAATGCTGGTAAGAATCCTAATGAATACATTCCGTGTGGCATATTCGATTTCGGGAGAATGAAAGAAGAGCTGCTGGAAAAATCTACAGAAAATTCTCGAACATTGAAAGAGAAGCTTACAGAACATTCCAGAACATTAGGAGACAAATTGACTGAAAATTGTAGAACATTGAAAGAAAAGTTGCTGGAAAATTCTAGAACGTTAGAAGACAAATTAACTGGAAATTGTAGAACACTTGAAGAAGAGTTGCTGGGAAATTCTAGAACGCTAGAAGATAAATTGAAGGAAGACTCTATAAAATGCTGCTGGATACGAGTGCGACGAAGACAATAATGAGATCTGATTTGGAATCTCTGCATCATTACAACCAACACATTGGCGATTACGTACTGCAACTGGTGGGCTAGCTACTACAAATGGAGAATTAGACTTGACCATGTCTATTGGAAATACTTCCTTTAAACATCGTGTGCTGGTAGCTGAAATTGAAGATGAGCTTATACTTGGCATGGACATAGTAAATAAGCACGGTTTCAAGCTTGATCTGGAAAACGGCGTTTTGAGAGTCAACAAAGAAGAAGTAATTCTGAATCCAGGAGAGGATAGCGCAGCCCGGGCACTTATAACCGAAGATGTGACATTACCAGTGCGCAGTAAGGTCATCATAGAAGCACAGCTTGAAGGAAAGTTTTGTGAAGGGTCTATTGTCGAGCTGGAACCAAGAAATGATGATTCTCGAACTGGCCCTGGAGTTGTAGTAGGGAAATCATTAATTAAGGCTAACAAAGTAATACCAGTTCGGATGATGAACATAAATTATCATCCAGTATAATTAAACGAGGCACAATAGTAGGAGAATGTTCGTCAGTGTCTTCAATTGTCCGAACCATGACCGGGAATATCAAGGATAGCACATCGTGTGAAATCCCGAACAAGTTATTGAATCAGATTTCAACATTCTTCCAAGACTTGACAGCCGACCAGAGGATCAAGGCGATACATTTAACTGAAAGGTATCAAGACGTTTTTGAACATGACAAAGGATCCAAGGGAAGAACCAATATAGTCCGACACAGTATTGACACCGAAGAAGCAACACTTATTCGCCAAGTGGCAAGAAGACTACCACTGGCGAAGCGTGAAGAAGCTGAGAAGATAGTTGAAGACATGAAGACCGATGGAGCTATTGAGCCTTCAAGTAGCCCATGGGCTTCACCAGTGGTACTAGTAAATAAAAAGGATGGAAGAAGCGCCAAGGACTGTAACCAAAACTTCAGCGGAATTGGGAAGGTCCATATGAAGTGATGAAGAGAATTAACGACGTCGTCTACCGGATACGCAAAACTCCAAATGGAAAGCCGAGAGTCGTCCACTTCAATCGACTGGCCTTATTCGCCAGCGATAACCATGAAGACCGACATGGAGCCACAGTTCGAATAATTGTTGAGCAAGAATCAATCTTTGAAGAGTATATGACCAACTATTCCATCGGTCGTGAAGTGCGGTATGGCGTGACGAAAGAAGAACAACAAGACCTATTCGCAGTGCCTTTGAACCATTCCCTGGCTCACTGTGTGGCGAGTGACTTGAAGATATCCCGAGGAATAGCGTCCGTTTTCAAGGAGAATTATGGAAGATTAGAAGAACTGGCCAACCAAAATCCATCAGTCGGAAAAACCCTACACCTAAAGGACATCCGCACGGAGCACAAACGATACCTGTATTATATGGTGACTAAGTCATGCTCCTATCAGAAACCGACATACCGCACTATGTGGGATGCTCGGCTCGACCTCCGGAAGCATCTATTGGACAACGACGTGATGAAGCTGGCAGTACCGAAGTTGGGTTGTGGACTAGATAAACTGGATTGGAAGGTAGTAAGGAATATGTTGGAAACCCTCTTCCGGTCTACCGGAATAGAAATCCTTGTCTGTAGCTACAAATCTGAACAGCAGACGAATAATGGACGGACCATCGATGTAGCAAGGGTGACCAATGCAGATTCCGACATGACTCTTCAGGAATTCGTGAAGAACCGTTCCGGGACGAAACAGTCCTAAGAAGGGGGTAGTGTAGCGAGTTCAAGTCGTTAAATTAGTCATGTCGGCTTTACTGGAGCTCAGAATGATTGTGGAATAATATTACATCAAGGAATAGAAGCGGATATATTTGTTTTCTGGAAAATTGCTGGCATCTTCTAGCGTTCTTCTAGAAACGCCTGGACGTTTGCTGGAGAAACGTAGTAGGGAGAGACCTATTTCAAGAAATGAAATTTATTAAGAACAATGAGAATTCTATCAATAAAAAAACAGATATTGATAATCTGAGCAATATATATTTGTACCTCCTAAAGTTGTCTAACAAACATGCAGGTGTTAATATCTGGCAATCACAAAATAATAGCTGACCTTCATATACGACATGGTTCAGTTTACTGTTCATTTCTGTACATTTTGTTTTCGCGCGCTTTTGTTTGATGAACATCAAACGTCAAACTTGTTCTAAAATTGGCCCCATGAGAAACCTTTTAAAATTAAATTCTGTTTAAACTTGTTCAAAAATTACTCCATTTAGCGCCTGTGATAAAAATGCTTTAGTCATGATTTTACTGCGTTAAGAATAAAAAGTAAAATCTTCAAAATTTTCATAATGTACATTCTAATGAAAAATTGTAACTTTGTACTAATAATTTATAATACTAACTATTTATCTATTTTCCCAAAACTAAAAGTGTACAAAGCCTGATATGGCTTTTGGGAATTTTACTCCAATGTCAATCTTCAAATACAGTGTTTTTAGAACACCAAATGTAAAAGATCTAGAAAGAAGATTCATTCGACTGTCTTACTGATGGAATTTTATTTATTCAACTCGTACAAAAATGTACGTCTTTATTGTATTATTCACAATTAGCTTTTATGCTCATTAATATTTGCGTAAATAAATCTAATGAATGATAAACTTCTTAGTGTTCTGAGGAAGCCTAAAAATTAAGCGAAAGCTTGACGAATATTTTAAGAGAGTGATCTTTTATTTGGCCAATTTCCATTGACTGCAAACCCTCACGAAACATCTGAGCATCTGTTACCTTAACTAATTGCAGTCGCGATTAATCCTTGTCTTATATATGTATATATATATATATATATATATATATATATATATATATATATATATATATATATATATATATATATATATATATATATATATATATATATTTCTGAATGTAGAAGAAATTCCTGATTATCAATTGGCACTAAACTTTCATTTCTCAGCGAAATCAAATAGGAAGTGTAACACCAAACTCCTTTTGTTGACGCAGTTTTTAAAGCTATTCTCAAGCTCAATGGATGAATTTTTATCGATCATTACCTTCTTCACTCAATGAAGAGAGGGGTACTCATGAAAACTCTGATTTATTGGTAACGTCATTTATCTCTATTCGTCAAAAATCTAATGAATACATACTCAAATGGTGATTGTATTACAGAGTTAGAGTTAATATTCAGCGTAAATATGTGAAAAATTTAGCTATATAATTGGTCTATCCATTGAGAATTGTATGATCATTATGATATAGAATAGTATTTTCTAAGGAGCTTCATTCTGAATGAAATTTGCTACTACAATTCATTGCACTGATCGGAAAGTGATGTACAATCAAGATGAATTTTGAATAAAGTAGGTCCGAGATACAAATTCGATCCACAATATAAATTTTTGATGAAATGGTTGGAACTGACTGGACTAGTGAAAATTAGTATTGAAAATGAGGGAATTCAGTCAAATATATGAGTAATATTACAATAAATAGATTTTTTGCATCAAATTCTGTATATTTATTTTACGTTTTGACTCTCTATCTGGAAGTCTTCATTCCTTCCGAAACGTCAAAAAATAAGAATAAATATACAGAATTTCATCCAAAATACTCATTCATTATGATAAAATTCTGAAATACATGTTTAGATCATAGAAAACTTCCTCTTTCGACTCTACAGTTTCGGCAACACCTCAGCTTCGTTTTTGAACTATACCATCTTCCCAATATATTTTGCGCTTATGAGGTGCACATTTAAGGATGACTTGCAATCGTTCAAAACATAATTCATATACTTAGTCCTTGAGCCAGAATTCAATGAACTCTTAACAAATATATACATTTTGCACACAGATATCCATAGATCACATTTTTCCATAACTACTGTTTCTCTTCCACACTGTTGTTCCAATACAATCGTTTTGTTACAATAAATTCCTCTGAAACATTTTTCAAACAAGGAAAAAGACGAAACCGATAGAACATTTGATAATGGATAAGATTATCTTGAACCCAGGTGTCCAACGTTCCATTAGTAAATTACGTGTTGCTTCATATAGAATTGGGTGAATTGATTGTTCTTATAAGATAAAGTGCTATTAGATAGTGTTTGTTCAGTCTCACGTAGAGTTATAGAAGGATTATATTTTTTCTTTGTGTCCGTACTGCTTTCAAAATTTCAATTTCATAAATCATCCCTATTTTATTATACTGATATCAGTAGTATATTTATTAGCTGATTGTAATCACTGTAGGTAAATTCCTCAGACAAAGAAACATATCCGGTATTCAAGCACTTATTCCAGGTCTATATTAGAAAATAATTGTTCATGAGATGTTATCTGGGTCTGAGAGCACAGGATAACAAATATCAATTTTCTATGAGAGAATATCTGTTGACTCCATTATTTGATCTGCAGTATACCTGGTCGTGTATCTAGGTGAATTGAATTTGACATTGACTTGACAGTTGATTGGAGTCAGTTGATTATGGAAGCTGAACATATTTCCAATTATAATTTGTCATGAGACTTGACAGGGACCAGATCAGGCTATTATTCTATAGAAATAAGATCTGGAATAACTTGACAAGAATTGATAGTTTAAGATGAGATGCGATTATGTCATTATTAAGTCCGGAAATTCTCAAAGTGAGGTCTAAGTTGGCAGGAAAAGATTGAGGATTCACAAGTTGTAAGCGAGAGTCCCCGGAAAGAAATTTGGGGCTCACCGAAACTGATAAAATTGAAAAAAATTGGAAGTGGCCTACGAGAAAAGAAGTTTGGGAGCCTCTGGACTCAAGTCGATCTGGCATCACCACTGATATGATCATCAAAGATGCCTTTGTATTCTAAATTTGGTATTTTCTACTTAAAATTAGAGGTTTCTATCAATTTGCGTGCGCCAAGTTTAATTTGTGTGCGACAGGTGAACTTATCGCGATAGGTTTACTTGCCGCACGCAAATAAATTTGTAATACGGCTGAGTCATGTGATGATGATTGAATAAACAAACAGCCCACAAAACGTGAGTGAAACAGTACTTATTCGGAATGAGTAATAAGAACGAATAAATCAGACCCTCACTCGGAACTTAAAAATTATCCAAATACAGACAGGAATTACTCTCATAAACATGACAGTAGTTACTCAATAAAGTACTTATCTTGTTCTTCTAATCTTAGTTTAGTAACGCATGCACAATACTGAACTGTGCAACAGGAAATATTTGATGCGGATTGTACAGATTAGTATCAAAATCATGAATGAATATTGGCAGAAATAATGCAAAATATTTTCCAATAAAATAAATATATTAATAGTCAGTATTTCTTTATGACCACTCATGAGGCAGGTACTACTGTTAGCCAATTAATCCCTTTTACTGTGCTCGTACCTTAATCCAATATGTGAATCATTTGAATGCTGCGTGTATCTAATCTTAGATTTCAATATGTTATATATATTAATAACAATTTGTTGTTTGTGTTCGTGAAGATGTGGACGAAAAGCATCACAAGGAGAAGTACTTGCAAAGAGTACAGGTTTCGAAACATCCAATATCTCACAATCACTGTCACTGTTTTCTTGTTCTTCCTCTTTACAAAAACTTGCATCTGATCACGGCTGAACATATGATCTACGAACATTGAATAAACACCACAGAATAAAATAATGTAGCTAGCATGTATACTGATGCATTAGATAATCTGAATTGGAATAAGACTTAGAGTAGCCTCAATTTGAATACTCAGTTGGGATGGCCAAAGTTTCTATTCCTCAGTTACAAGTAATTATACAAATTCTGCGCTATTTAAATCTGATTTAACTCAGCGGATTAACCAAGTGATCAGCAATGATTGAGAGCAATTACCACTCACGACATCAATTTACTGAGAATCTCACCGATATGAGGTATCACTACTTCAAAGTGTAGGTGGAAAAATGTAAATCATATGGTAATACTGTCCTGTGATACGTCTTACTGAGTTATTACGGTCGTGTTTATTAGGGTGATCCCTGTCTGTATTAGAATAATTTTCAAGCAATTTTCATCTTTTCTACATATTTTTTGTAATCTGCGAAGAGCATATACTTGCTTGAAGCCAAGAACTCCATACAATATCAGCTATTGTTGTTCATAAAGGGATTTGAAAGTCATTCTTCCAAATGTAAGATACTGTCTGAATTATTTCCACATGCCAAATCTCAACTTGATTATTCAAACGTTGCAGCTGCTATGGCGGCAAATTGAACATACACAGATTGACAGACTGATTTTACTCTTAAAATTGTCTTAGGGAACCTCTGAATAGATCTATCTATCTATGAGTAGAGAACAGGAGGGAGTAATTCATCTAACGGTAATCATTGATTATACGACAGATTCTAAGTTCACTTTTATTCGCTGTTTCAGCCGCTTCGGTCACTCTGTGGCCTTGCTTCAGTACTATTCAGAATGATCTATTTTCAAAGCTCAATATACTCTGCTTCAACTTCTTTCGATGTTTTGAATTCTATTGATTCGTAATTGAACAATTTGACCAGTAATTCAGGCCTCATTGTTGAAATCAGCACTGCTTCTGGCTATTCATCATTCAAATAATTGTCAGCATTACTTCGTGATGATACTAATGACCATTCAGTCATCTTGAAACTCAACATTCATAATAATCTACCACAACCAAATCGGATGTTTTCGAGAATGTTCATCAAGTTTCTTCTAGAATTATCTTGAATCTGATTGAAAAATTAGCAGCTGTTCTTTCATAGACAAATCCAATCATTCAGTTTCTTCCAAGAGTGCAATTAATAAATGCCAGTTAGATGAATATGATCTTACAGATCTGTGTACTTTGAGCTCTTCCATTTGACTAGTTAATTTGTCTGAGAGAATTGACATACGGAACTCTGAAACTCGTCCTCCACCAAAATAATGCATGTTTTGTCTGAAGTTTTGAAAATTATTCCAAGATATCTGTCACATTACAGAAGAAAAATATCCAATATTTTTCACATGTTGGAATGAATACTGACCAATGAATTATGGAGGCCGTTGAAATATTCATTGTATATGATTATTGCACAGTCCAAGATGCTACAAATGCTGAGCTTCTCACTACTCTGCCAGAAACCTATATAAAAACCAATTACCACTCTCCCAAATTTTCAGGAAGCGCAACTGGCCATTTTGACAAACATCAGTTCATTTTGAGTAAGTAACTATGATAACGATTATATCAACAATAATTGTTGTATGAAATAACTCCTGAATCAAATTAACTGGCGTTGGTGGAGCCGCCAGCATTTATATATTCAATAGCGTTTGAGACTTGATACATAATAGCAAGTAAAAATTAATAGATCGATTGATCCCGTAATGTCGGCGTCGACTCCTCCCATTACAAGCAGTGAAAACCTGTTTGAGCTTGGAAAAAAAAATAGTTATCTTTATCAATCATATTTCTTACCCAATACGAGTATGACATACAATTATAGTGCACTCAGGAAGATTGACTGATATATCCTTTTTCCGCCTGATATTGATATAGGCTGTTACAAATTGACTTCAAATTGCAACTTCACATTTCTTCGTACTTTTTATTTCACTTGCTTTGATTCTAAGCTTATAAAATTTGTAATAAGAATGATAGGAATAATATTGAAAGTTGGAAGAAAATCTAAATCTTGTATCACACTGTTCAAAAATGTAATTTTATATTTTGTAGACCGGTTTCGACCACTGAGTAGCCATATCCAGAACTGGGAGACTACAACCAGAAGATACATGAAAACTTTAAATTCTAATTGGGAACAAACACGAATACAAATGATATTTAATGATTAGAATTGTAAGTTTTTATGTATCTTCTTGTTGTAGTCTACCGGTTCTGAAGATGGCTACTCAATAGTCGCAATCGGTTAACAAAATATAAGATCACATCTTCGAACAGTGTGATATGAGACTTTGATTTTCTCCCAACTTTCATAAAATTTGATTTGTAAAGTTGTTGGAGGATCCAGTGTAGTTAAGGTTGAATTTGAAAAGAAGGCCTTAAGCGATCCAAATTGTTTAAATGTTATTTATTTGAACATAACTTAGGACGTTTCGAGAGTCCTACTGCTCTCATCATCAGCTAAAAGCCGTACAAAAAATGTATATAAATCAAAAGTACAAGAATAAAAATAATCTTCTTACCTAAATATGAGTAATACATATAGTCTTAAACTTTAATACGTGAATGATGTAAAACTATTTGAATAGAAATGCCGCAAAATGTAACGCAAATCCATAGTCAGGGCCACATCCGAGGCAGTATCACATCTTGAACGGTAGGCGAACAACTGACGAAGCAAAACCGAACAATTATATAGCAAAGAGCGGAAGTTAGAATAAAATAAATATTTTAATATGTTTGCGTTCTGAATTTTGACAGAACAACCTCTGCATACTTCATGTTGTTTTTGTAATCTGTCTGAGTATTAAAATTTTTATTTTTATTTAAGTTAATATGTAAAGTTTCATGTAATAAACGATGTTGTTTTTTACTTATTTGGTCCACTATTTCGGGATTTTGGAAATCAAATTTATGACCTGTCTCTACTGTATGTTTTGTAAGTGCACTATGACTGTCATTCAACCTCATCACATGGTATTTGTGAACATATAGACGTTTGTGTAAAGGCTGACAAGTTTCTCCAATATAAAATTTGTTGCAAGGAATGCATTTTACCTTGTAGATGACGTCCCTGACATCAGTCATCTTTTCCCTGTCTTTAAGGTTAGTATGTAAATTTTTTGTGGAGCAGTTGCCATTGTTAGCTATTTTAATGTTTGATCCTTTGATCATTCTTGTGAATCCATTCTGAATTTCTTTTACATACGGTATGACAGAATAAGTTGGTGCTACAGTTTGACTATTATTGGGTTGGATTTCAGTGCTTTTGTTTCTCAAGATGTATAATCGTTTACTAATGTGTGTATTGATGAAAAGTAATGGATAGCAGTTCTTTTTTAGCGTTTCTCTGATGTAATTGATATTGTCAGCGTGAAAATGTTTGTCTGACAGCAAAATAGCACGATCCACTAAGGCGTTTATGACACTGATCTTGTATTTTATATTTGTTTCAGAAAAATAATTGAGATATCTACCCGATGCGGTGGGTTTTTTGTACCAATTCGTTGTACATTTGCCATTGATTCTGGAAAAGGTGACGTCTAGGAAATTGATAGAATTGTTTTCTTCCATCTCAATGGTAAAATTCAAGCGCGGGTGAAAATCATTGAACATATTAAAGATTATCTCGATTTTATCTGAAGGGCCCACCACAAGGCAATCATCTACGTAACGCTTATAATAGATTATTCCTAGTTTGCTGTCCGAAATTATATCATTTTCAAGCTTCTGTAAAATTATATCAGCCAATGAATTACTGATGCTACTGCCCATCGGGCTACCATCAATTTGTTGGTAACCCATGCCTTGGAAAGAGAAAACTGCTGATTCAAAACAAAGTTTTATACCGGTAATAAATTGTTCGAGATTTAAATCTGTGTAATCACTAATATCAACCTATTTTTCAGTTATGCACTCCAAAGCTAAATTTTGTGGGATGTTCGGAAAAAGTTTTGTGACATCCAACGAAAAAATTTTATAGTTCGGGGGAATAACTAGACCAGTGACGTCCTCTACAAGGCAAAACGAATTAGCAATATTATAAGGAGACTTTTTTGTGACTTTACATAAAATATCGTTATATAACTTAGCTAATTTATATGTTGACGTATTTATAGTAGATGTGACCTGTCTCAAGGGTGCGCCCTGTTTATGGATTTTTGGTAACATATACATTTTACCCAAAATTGGGTTTTGTACAATGAGTTCATTATGTCCAACATTATTGCAAAATTGTCTGGTTTTTTTGTCTAATATATTTATAGGGTTCTTTTTTAACTTTTTATATGTGGTAGTGTCACTCAAAATAACATCAGCTTTTTCTTTATAGTCGTTAACGTTTATGATTACCGTTTTTGAGCCTTTATCTGCCTTAGTTACGTAAATTTTGTCTTTATTCTTTGTGACAAATTTTCTAGTATCATTGATCCAATTAATCAGTTGCTTTTCAGCAAATGACAGTTTGTAAGATGATAATTTCCTTGTTTGATAACTCAGAAAGTTGGAACGCAAACATATTAAAATATTTATTTTATTCTAACTTCCGCTCTTTGCTATATAATTGTTCGGTTTTGCTTCGTCAGTTGTTCGCCTACCGTTCAAGATGTGATACTGCCTCGGATGTAAGTGCGTAAAGTTGGCAAACAATTTCAAGCACTAACGAAATAAACTGAATTGTTGGTTAGTGCTTCGTTAGTGCTTCTTAGTGCTTCAAACTTTTTCATAGCAGACTCCTCTATTACGTCATGAATGACGTTCGATTGTTTTCCTGCCAACATTACGCTAGCTGACACTTTTCAACAGAAATTAATAAACTTGGTGTTGTTGGTTAGTACTTCGTTAGTGCTTCTTAGTACCTCCAAATTTTCCACTCAAAATGTCATGGTGACGTCATGAATAACGTTCAATCACTTTTCTGCCAACTTTACGCTAGCTGACACTTTTCAACAGAAATGAATGATTATGGTGTCATTGGTTAGTGCTTCGTAAGTGCTTCATAGTGCTTCCAAATTTCCCACTCCAAGTACCGTAGTGACGTCACGAATAACGTTCAATTACTTTCCTGCCAACTTTACGCTAGCTGACACTTTTCAACCGAATTTGGTAAACTTGGCGTGATTGGTTAGTGCTTCGTTAGTGCTTCTTAGTGCTCCCAAATTTTCTGCTTCATCTGCCATAGGGACGTCATGAATAACGTTCTATTAATTTTCTTCCAACTCACGCTAGCTGACACTATTGATTGAAATTATTGGGCTTAGCAAACAAAATAAAGCACTAGCAAAACATAATATATTGTAGGTGAGAATTTCATTAGTGTTTCTTAGTGCCTTTTAAGAAACACAATAAATAACGGTTGCCTCCTAATGCATTACGGTACGTGATAAATATCTCGAAGGAAAGATGAGTTTGGCATCATTGTTTTGCTTTGGAGTGTTGAAGTAATTACAAAACCGAAAGCCGTGATAACGTCACAAAAAGCTTTAGAAATTGTATGACAAGATTCGAAATTTTCATAAATAACGGTTTCAGCTGAGATATTATGCTAACAGTTTTCTAACAGTAATCTAATTGGTGTTATAGGTTGATGCTCTATTTATCGTGGAATCGCACTATTACACTACTCAGCTGTAAAAGTGGATTAGATTCTGGTAATAGAGTATTCGAAATAATAAACCCAAATTTTTGGAATTAAACGGTGTGTAATATTGAAGGCCAATCTCACAGTTTCAGAATAACTTTATTACAGTGACGTCATAAAGACGTTTCAAATACTTTTCTGCTAACTTCACGCTAGTCGACACATTTCAGCAGAAATTACTGAAATTGGAGTCATTGGTTATTGCTCCCGTAGCGCTTCATAGTGCTCCCAATCTTTTTACACCGAGTACCATGGTGACGTCACAAATAACGTTTGATCATTCCCCTGCCAACTTTACGATAAGTGACATTTTCCAACAGAAAATGATAAACTTGGAGTACGTTCCACTAGATGACCGCAACGCTCACGCTCACGACCGCGGTTTTTGCTGTTCCACTAACTCATGGTCGATGTGACTAGTACTTCAAGTGGAACGATGCGAGTGTCTGTTAAATGTCAAATAAACTGACAATTTTTAGTTAGGATCGAAAAATGAATCATTAATAAGATTAAACTGACGTGTACCAAAAAGGATATACGAGTGAAATGAAACTAATATGCCCGTGGAAATTATTCGCTCTTAAATAATAAATTATAATATTGAGGAGCCACAAAATTATTTGCCATATGAAAAAATGGAAAATCTTGAATCATTTGACATAGCTTGGAATCGAAAGTATAAATTTGAAAGGCAATTTCTCATTTGATTTGAACTTCTTGGCGATTCCCGCAAAAATGAACGATGCTTCCAATTTTTCTATTCTAATGCTGGGGCCACATCTACGCCTAATGCCATTAATTAAGGCGTTGTTTAACAATGAACACATTGTCAATGACAATATAGTGATGTCACCAAGGACGTTTAAGGGAGGGGATGTGGCATCACAAGACATCAACATTGCAGACAGTGTGTCCAGGGCAAGGGAAAGAGACAACAATAGTAGAACAATAGATTTTCTGCACCGTGTGGTGGCAATACTTCTTCTTATTGACAATTCGAATATTTGTGGAAGAAGAAAGTGTCCTTGAAAGGTTGTTTTTTGTCCTCATTTCACAAGCACGTTGTTTTCGTTTGGCTGTAGTAAGTGTTGTGCGTTGAAAGATTTATATTTACCACTATTTGGGACATTGTGTATTGCGTCTGTATAATTAGTTGGACAATATAATCAATCGATTGATACAGTTTTGAATGTATATTTAGATACGAAATTAAAATTTTCGGCTAATCGGAATATTAGAAATAGAATTACACAAAGAAAAAAATTCAATGAATCAACATTATTTAGAGATGAATAAATAAATGTAAATATATGTATATATGAATTGAATATAATAAAAGTAATAGATATGAATATTTTGTTTTTTACCTGCCTTATTTTTAGAGGTAGGCTGCTAATTTTTGATAGAGTTTGCAATTTCTTGAATTTTCGACGACCCTCAGAACTAAGGCACTAAATACATGAGTATTATCATCCGTCATTTTTTGTCTTAGAAAGCGCTAAAGCATATGTGAACAGTGCAGGAAACGCGATGATTGAGTCGAAATAGTTCAATCTTTAGGTAAAAAACGTGATAAAATAATATTTACTTTAGGCTTGATGTACTATTTGTTATCAAATTACATGCTTCAATTTAGAATCTTCAGTTTCCAAATGTTGAATCAAATTATTCGGTTCTCAGTCATATATAATCAGAGTTATATTAAATACTCAGAATATCATTATGGAATTTTAATGTATATTCTGTTATACAATTTTTGAAAACAATCTGACAAATTATTGCATTTCGGGATCTCTAAATATGTAAAACTCTATTGTTTATCTTCAAACTTTGTAGTCTTTAACTTTCCTAGGAAATCTTTTATGCATATTTATTGGAAGATTCATTATTTTACTGCTCTCACCCAAGGAATAAAAAACATGGAAGTCTACTATTTGCAATTTTTTATATCGCATGTCTTAATAAAAAATTGTGAGTATATATATATATATATATATATATATATATATATATATATATATATATATATATATATATATATATATATATATATATATATTATAATAGGTACATGTGTATAATAAATAAATATATTGATCAATTATTGCTTGAAATTGAGGTTAGGTTCTATGATCGTGTCTAAAAATTTAGATAAAAATATATATTAGAATGAACTGAGATAACCAATCAAAATTTTAATCTGATCATAACTTTAAATGGAAATTTTGACTGAATATACGTACTTTTATATGAAACTAGCTGACTCGGAGTACTTCGTAACGCCATAGAATTAATAAATTCAGATTGCAAGATACTTGAGCCTACCTTTTATATCAGGAACTGATAACCCGGAAATGATAAGGACATGTCAAACTATGAAAAGATCTTCTTTTTCAGGCGATCATGATAAAAAAGGTATTTTTATGGCCCCTTTTACGGCTGTGAAGTTTCACTTTTTGGGACTGATCTGTCAAATTCTACTTTTTGGGACTAATCTGTCAAATATTACTTTTTTGGGACTGATCTGTCAAAAAATATTTCATAAACACTCTATATTTACCTATATGGGCAGCTTGATGAGCTCTTCAAAAAACAGTTTTCACTTAAATAGTATATAAATTCTTCCGTCAATCTCTGTAGTTCTTGCAATCCTAAAAATAAATACGCATTTTTTGTCAAATGTCAACTCGATAGAAGACAATAAAATAAAGCAATTTCAACGGCAACTAAGATTTACAATTGCAATGTTTTAGAAATAAATAGATAAAATGATGTGATTTTGAATTATTTCGTAATGATTGCCTGAAAAACGTTGTGTGCACCTCGGCCTACAGTTCTATTTTGGTCTCACCTCACAACAGATTCGACCAAAAAAGATAACCTTTACGGCCTTGATATAAAAATAACTATTGTAGGAAATCAATCAAAATAGGAGATTTTTGTATTTGATCGAGACTTTGCAGTTCCACTGAATGTCTTTCGAGTTTACTTTATTTTTTGTCAATTCATTGAAGATTATACATTAAATATATGAATCTCACATGACATGCTTATTCAAGTGATTATATAGAAGTAATTCTTATATTGGACATAACTACTTGTCTATTTGAATTTGAACCTAACTAAAATGTAACAATGAAATGAATATGCATGTGTTGGGAATAATCCAAGTTTACCAAAGTCGCTTTGTCCATATGGCGGTTTACTGTTGAGCGACGTCGTTTCGTTTGCACGGCTGCTTGCCTTCAGCTGAGTTTGCAACGCTCGCACGGCGTCTTAATGTTGACCGAGCACGCCTCGCTCACACGACATTTTACCGTTGACCAATCTCGTTCCGCTCGCATGACGTTCTACAGTTGATCGAGCTCACTTCGCTCCCACGGTAACTTATAGTCAACCGAGCTTGTTCCACTCGCACGGCAGCTTGCCGTTAAGTAAACTCTTTTCTCTCGCACAGCAGCTTGGCATTGACCGAGCTCACTTCGCTCACACGGCAGCTTACAGTTATCCGAACTCATTTTGCTCGCACAGCGGTCTACTGTTAACCGAGCTCGTACGGTAGTTTACCATTGATCGAGCTTGCTCCGCTGGCACCGCAGCTTACCGTTAACCGAATTCGCTTCTCTAGTAAGGCGTTTTAACGTTGACAGAGCTACGTTTGCATGGCGACTTATTTTTGACCAAGCTCGTTTCATTCGCATGGCGAAAAAAAAAAGCTGATAGGACCTGAAATTTCCTAATTCATTTTCAGGTCCTATCGACTACTTTTGTTTGTTTCGCCCGGGGGCAAATTTTGTAAGCTGAATACAATAAATAAGTTCTCATGATATCATCTAAATGATATTTCTCTTTTTGATTCTTCAATACTTATTCTGCTATTCTGGACGGAGACCTATCCAAAACATTGAAGATCATAAAAGTCGGTCAAGCCGTTCCTAATTTATAAATGATGTGAGTAACTAGACTTTGTTTTATATAATACTGATATCAACTAATTTTTGATATAAACTTTGATGATGTAATAATGATAGCTAACTATTTGTGTATTGAATCATCCATAAAATATACATTCTTTCTACCAAAGCAGAAAAATTCATTGAAAAAAAAACTAATTTATATATACATTTTTTGTGCCACGAACCATCTCGTACGTCCACAGAACACTCTATCAAAGTTTCATCACAATCAGTGGCCTGTTGCATAATGAAATACAAGCTAATATTATTAGTATTTTTACATGTATTTTTACTGGTAATATTAACTTGTATTTTATTATGCAACGGGCCCCTGATCAATAGTTTCGGAACGCATAAGATACAAACATGTAAACAATGATTTTTATTTATATAGATACTTATTATTCGTCTGTGAATCTCACATTCACAATTGCCGCTTATAATGATGATAAATCATTCGGCACATTGATGAGTCACTCCGATACTATTTTCTTCAGTTCTTCAAGTTATTATAACACTTTATTCTCGTCAAACAACGCATTTTCTGTGATGTTTACATTGGTTTACATATGCTTTCTTTTATCGGCAGGACACGGAATGGCGGATGATAATACCTATGTTTTTAGTGCTCTATTAGAACTTTTCCAAGTTTCTGGTGCATATAAAAGATAAAGCGAATCAAAATGGATGGAAAGAAGTATTAGCATCTCTGAAATCACTAAATCATTTCCTAACCAATTTCTGTTATTAATTTATTGCATAATATGAAATCTAAATTAATTTCTGAGCTTATTTTACATGCGCAAAAGTGGCTACCATACGGTGCAGAAAATCTATTTCTGTCTCTGTTACTCACCCTGGCCTTACTTATTCGACACTATTCACACATCCCCTCCCTTAAACGTCCTTGGATGTCACGTTTAACGTTTAGTTACCTCTCTGTCAACTTTATGTTGGCTCACACTTTTCAACAGGAATTAATGAACTAGATGTCATTGGTGAGTGCTTTGTTGGTGCTTTTTAGTGCTTGCTTTCAAGCTCTTCACTTCAAGTGCCATAGAGACGTCACGAAGAATTTTTAATAATTTTCCTATCAACTTTACATTAGCTGACACTTTTTAACAGAAATTGCTGGACCTGGTGTCTTTGGTTGGTACTTCGTTAGTGCTATTCAATGCTTCTAAATTTTTCACTGCAAATGTCAAAGTAAGATAATAAATGACGTTCAATCACTTTTTCGCCAACTTTACGCTAGCTGATACTTATAAACAGAAATCGATGAGCTTGATGTCCTTGCTTACTGCTTTTCAGTACCTTCAAATCTCTTATTCCATGTGTCATGATGGCGTCACAAGCAGTGCTCGATGATGTTCTAAGCTTGAAATTAGCGGACAATTTCAAGCACCAACAAGATAAACTTTGTAATTAGTAATTTAGTGTTCCATTATTGGTATCATCAATAATAACGGTTTTCTTCTGAAATGTCGGTGACCAGTAAATATTGATTTCAACTGTGCTTATTAACTAGCTGAAAGAAAACTTGGCCGGTGATAAATTTTTACTCATATTTTTCTCCTAAGTGATGCCTAGACGACATGAATGAAAAATATATGATTATCCTTCTAACCTTCAATTGCCTATACTTTGAAATCTCAAGTAGTACCACTTCACATATCATACATCAAATTGAAGCTCAACTCAATACGAATAGAGCCAGTTGCTGAAGTCAGCAAATAATTTTTAGCACTAAGGGAGCAAACTACGGTGGCTAGCGGCAAGTCTAGGGTCCCTCGCTCCACTGAAGTTTTCAGTAGTCTCTTGGTTGGCCCCCGACTATTTTTGCTAGTAATATTGCTTTTAATATTTAAAAAAAAAATAAAAAACACTGAAAGAGAAAGAAACATGAAAAAACAATGGCTGGTACCACAAGCTCTGTTTTTGGCTATACTAGCAATGATATTTTAAGAGGAGTTTTAAGGCAATATAAATATTTTAAGCTATTTTAAAGGAAAATATTTAAATAAATTTTGTAGACATATGTGTTCTCCGTAATTTGTATCTGAATATTATTTTCTAAAGTATTTGGGAGAATTCTAATTGCGTTAAAACACATCTTGACACAACGCTCTTAGTAGCGCCAAAAAAAGAGCTCGTGGTACCGGCCATTGTTATTGGTAACTGAAATTAACCCGTAGCCACCAAGCGGTTATAAGCGGAACTATATTGTGAAGTGGAGTCAAATTTAATTTCCATATGATCATATGTTATGTTAAAAGCTTTGTTAGCAATATTTAATGGCTTGTTTGAGGTTGTTTATATGTAATTTTATACTAAAATAGTTCATATTGGATTTGTTGCAATTAATTCAGTGGAAAATACTCAGCTTTAGAACTTATTGTTGAATTACATAACCTCATTGCTATACTGAAATTAGTCTTTCTCAAGATCTTACTCTTCAAAATATGAAATCTAAACGAAGAAGTGTTGAAAATTGTTGTGTTCATATAGATGTCATTCCAAATTTGGTTGATTTGAGTTTTCTATAAATTTCCTAAAAGGGGAAACGGAAAGTGTCGGTAGTAAATAAATGTAGAGACTACGATCTAGTTCATAACCAAGCTATGCGGGTTAGAAAATTCGTACAGGGAAAGCTGAAATGTACAATGCAAAAATGTCATGTATACTCCCTTGTAATATTATTTTCTTTGAAGCTTTGAGTTTCATAACCTCATTCAGTCCAGTTACATAAAATTCATATATAAATAAAAAGATTTCAAAAGAAAAAACTGAATGTTACAAAAGAAGAAAGCCAATACTTTCTCGCACAATTGGAATTAAATTGAATCATTTAACGGAATATGAATATTTCTTTGCTGAATATCAACGTATTTACATTGTGAACAGATACCAAGCTTGCCGTAAGCCACTTTTGATCCACCATTTTGTAAGCACAGTGCTGCCGTCAACGGTAATTTCAGTTGCCAATACAGCATAATTTTTTCTGCATCAATGCACATGTGTCTAAAAATCTCTATCTGCATTTAACCATGATTATTATTGGTGTTATAATAGACACACTGCCGAACTTGTCCAAACTTGTCAAATTGATTGTGTGAGTCCGATAGCGACGCAATGAACTTGTAATTACTTGTTAAAATCATTCTATACTTTACTTACTCGTCCACGTGCATAGTTTAGCAAATTTAAACATGTTTTACAAATCTTGGTATTTATACGGGTGATGAAAATCTCAATGCTTATTCGTTATTCTGTGTTGAAAGAGTGAAGTAAAAATGAATATGAAGCGCACATCAAATATCAGAATCAGATAAAAAAATATGTGCTCTCCTAATTTTCTCCCTGGTTCTTACTGCCTTCTCTAGATTTCAGAGCCCAGCACACCAACTGAAGCTATATAGGAGATGAGTAAAAATGGCGTTTAACGGTGCATGTGGTGCGGGGTCTCTCTGCAATTATAATAAATCAGCTAATAAGGACGATAGTGTAATAAATTGTAATGGTATATGTGCATCAAGTTTCCATCTAGGTTGTGCTTAAGTTAGTCGCCGTGAGTATACAACTCTGAGCAATTGTGAAAATTTGGAATGGGTCTGCGATAGTTGTGAGTGCGTTTTGTTCGATGGCAGTGGTTCACTTGTTTCCACATCCGACGGCACTAAAACACAAGCACCACTGGTTGCTAAATTATTAAAACAAATTGGAATTATTACCAACGTTGTTAACACTCTTTCACATGATTTTAATAAATTCAGATCTGAAATTAAGTCTGAAAATTTGATATCTGTCAATTCCGAGCCAACTCAGGTTATCCTGCATAAACCAGCAAAGAAACAAATTTCCGATTTGAAAAAAAATGCTGATAGCGTCATCTGTAATTCTTCCATAAAGCCTACTGGTGAGATAAGTGACATATCGAGCCCTGTCATGCTAATCACTTTGGAGAGTGAATCTCTAGCAAAAGATGTCGCTGCTAGCTCAGCAAAATCATATGCTCAGACCTTGAAAACTTCTCAAACAGCAAGGTTAACGCCTGTTGACAAACTGAAGCCTGTGGTCAAAAACTATAGATCTTTCAATAAAATCACTCCTGTTGTCGGCACTAGGAAATGTGATGATAAATGTAAGATCTCTGCTGTTCCAAGGAAGATTGCAGTGCACGTTTCCAGATTGGCGCTTTCTGTGACGTCTGATGACTTAAATAGCTACTTAAATGAACTTTTTCCCGCCGAGACATTTGAAATAACACAACTTACTGTAAAATCTGGTCAATATACTTCGTACAAAGTGATTATTCTGAAGGATCTATTTGAGAAATTCATAAATCCTGAACTTTGACCCGTAAATGTGGCAATTAAAAAATTTGTAAATTTTCAGAAATCTGCCCAGAGGACCGAAGTGAAATAATATCACTACGTATCATCCATTTTAATATTTGTAGTTTAAATAATAAGGTCAATGAACTGTGCATATTTCTTGAAAATCATAACTATCCTGAGATTGTTTTCCTAACAGAGCACCATTTAACATTAGATAAAATTAAATTAATTCCTTTAAATTCTTACAATTTGATCTCGGCATATTGTCGTTCTCATTTCGAGTGTGGCGGAGTGGCTATTTACGCCCTTAAATCTATTGCTCCTCGTGATATCATGTTTAATAATGTCCAATGTTGCGACAAAAACTTTGAATATACGTGTAATGAAATTGTTCATAAGAACCAAAAGAACCTGATTATTGCCCTCTATAGATCACCAGGAAGTAGTGTTGATTATTTTTACAATGAATTAAATAACCTTTTAAGTAACTTTGTTTCTTATGAACATCCCATTTTTGTTTGTGGTGATTTTAACATCAACTTCGCCTGTTCTAATGAATCAGGTGATATCTGTGGTTTATTCTCCTCCTATGGGCTAGAACCTCCAGGTCCTGGTTTCCCATTGTTAAATAGTATCTCTGGAAGATGTATTGACAATTTCTTTACGAATGTAAGAATTGAAAATACTTCTTATGAAATTTTGAGTCCATGCCTTTCCGATCACTCAGCCCAATTATGGAATATAAAAACTAACTCCATCAGCAAGAGCTCAGAGCATTCATATTATAATACTAGAATTTTCAATGATGTGAATAAAAATTACTTCATCCATCTTTTAAGTGCTGAAAAATGGGTGGATATGTATGCAAGTAATGAATATCGTGAAATGAGTAAGTATTTCTTCGAAACATTCAATTTTTATTTCAGCACTGCATTTCCGATTGTTAGACGATTTTATTCTATTAAGGTTAATGGACTCACTTGGTCTACTCCTGAAATCAATCAAGTCTCTGATCAATTGAATATGGTGTATAGTCTGTACACTAGTACACAGGATCAAAATATCTTTAATATTTACAAAAATAAGAGAAAACAATATAACAAATTAATTCGCGAATCGAAGCGAAAATATAACGATGAACTATTGAAATCCTCTGTTAATATAAATAGAGCAGCTTGGTCATTAATTAAGAAGGAGACATCCGCTAATTCTGTTACATCTCTTCCAATTCCAATGAAGCATGCCAATGTTGAGATAGCCGAATTTTCCTCAATCCCTGATTCCTTTAATAACTACTTTCTCAACTCCGTCTCCACTCTCCTCTCCACGTTACCTTCTGCAAAACCTAACTTTGTATTTGACCATTCCAATACTATAACTGCTACCATATTTTTGAGACCGGTTTGCGAAAGCGAAGTTTTCAATACACTTTGTGATATTTCCAATAAACAATCCTCTGGCATCGATGATATTCCTTGCTCTATGTTATCAATTGTAGCGGAGATTATAACAGTTCCTTTGACCCACTTAATCAATCAATCATTTCTTCACGGACTTTTTCCCGATGAACTTAAAACAGCAAAGGTAGTTCCGGTTCACAAAAATGGAGATAAAAATTGTGTAGAAAACTACAGGCCTATATCTCTCCTATCAGCCTTCTCGAAAGTTTTTGAGAAGTTAATCTACAATCGTTTGATTGATTTCATTTGCGATAACAATATCTTGAGTCCTTGTCAATTTGGTTTTGTTAAAGGCAAATCTACACAACATGCACTATATCTCAGCGTAACAAGCATTTTGGAACGCTTGGACAAAAGAATGTTGACAGCAAGTGTATTCTTTGATTTATCAAAAGCTTTCGACACTATAAATCATGAATTACTTCTCCTAAAATTATCATCTTACGGTATACGTGGTCGTGCTTTACAATTAATTGAGTCGTATCTAAGCGACAGAATTCAGCTTGTGAGCCTGCGAATAAACGGCGAAAAATATCATTCAAATCAGCGTAAAACTAATTGTGGAGTACCCCAAGGTAGTATTCTTGGACCTCTTCTTTTTATTTTATATATCAATGATCTACCGTCTACTTTCAACAAGGCTGACGTCTGTCTCTTTGCTGACGATACATCAATTATTGTTAGTGCTACTTCGATAGAGGAATTGAATAGCAAGCTACAGGATAGTATGAATAATATGGTAGAATGGTGTTCATTGAATGGTGTAGTATTGAATAGTGCTAAGACTCAAATGATCCAATTTATGTTAAAGGGTAATCAACCCAAAATTTTTAATTAATCTTAACGACTCCGTCATTTTACCAGTTCCTAGAACAAAAATACTTGGCCTAAACATGGAGTACAATCTATCTTGGATCAATCACTGCGAGTACGTGATCCGCAGATTGAATACATCATGTTTTGTTATCAGGCGACTTAAATATAATCATGTCAGTGTTGATCTGTTGAAGAAATATTACTTTGCTCAAGTTTATTCATTGCTTTCATACTGCATCATCTGTTGGGGAAATTCAGTTCATTCCAATAAAGTTTTTAGAACACAAAAAATGATAATCAGAGCTATAACGGGTGATAGCGCTAGTGTGTCTTGCAGAGATCTATTCCCTGAGGTGAGGTTGCTAACTCTGCCCTGTATATACATTCTATATTGTCTTGTTTTTGTTAAAAGTAATCCTTCGTTATTCATTCAAACAAGGCAAGTGACGAGTCAATATTATACTAGACATTGTAACGATATCTATCAGCCATTACACAGATCTAGTAGTTTTCATCGAAATGCATCTTTCATGCCTATAAAAATTTACAATCATCTTCCTGAGAGTATAAAATCAGTTTCTAGTCTAAAATCCTTTAAATCCAATGTTAAGGTCATCCTCACAAATAAGTGTTTTTATTCTGTTGATGAGTATCTAAATTGCACCAACTTTGTTTGATCACAAGCTCTTTTAATTTGGTTCTATTCTTGTATTTTCCTTTTTTATATATTGTGTATTTGACAAGCCATTGTATTTTGTACATACTTTAATTGGTGAATAAATATTATTATTATTATTATTATTATTATTATTATGATTGATTAGTGTTTTGTTGGTGCTTATAACTAAGCGAATAGTATCAAGTATCAATGGAATGAAATATTGGTTAATCAGTGTTATGTTTGAGCCTTCTATTGCCATTCGAAACGTCTAGCATATTTTATATAGATAACGGATTCCTCCTGGGCCTCGATTCTTAAAACCATGCGATAGTTTTCCAAAAATTTGGATATATTATTTTGAATACTCTATAACCAGAATCTAATATACTTTTACAGCTGAGTAGTGAGATAGTGCGATTTCACTATAAATAGAGCATCAACCTATAACACTAATTAGATTAATGTTAGAAAACTGTTAGCATAATAGAAAGTTTTTGCAAACCACCGCTAATGAAACGTCAACGCTAACGTCAAAAACTATTTCCTTTGGGTAACGTTACTTGAATTGACAAATATATTCATTGTTATGTTATTAATGTTCGCTAACCCTTGAAGTTTCTTGTGAGTACAATGTTATTCAAGCTAGCACTATTGAGCGAGCATTTCCCAAAAAAATTGTTTATTACGTTAGCGTTATCGTATCAATAGCGGAGGCTTGCAAGAACTCCCTAATATCTCAGCTGAAACCGTTATTTATGAAAATTTTGAATCTTGTCATACAATTACCCATGCAAATAATTGAAGGCTTTCTGTGACGTTATCATGGCTTTCGGTTTTGTGATTACTTCAATACTATACATTAACTGATGATGCCAAACTCATCTTTCCTTCAAGATATTTATCACGTACCGTAATGCACTAGAAGGAAATCATTATTTATTGTGTCACTAAGTAATAGGCTGAAATTTCTTGAAACGTACTAGAAAACACTAATGAAATTCTTACCTACAATATAGTTTGAAGAGGCTTTATATTGTATAACATAATGTTAACATAAGCATTAACAATGATGCCAAACTCATCTTTCCTTCGAGATATTTATCACGTACCGTAATGCACTAGAATGAAACCGTTATTTATTGTGTCACTAAGTAAACGGCTGAAATTTCTTGAAAAGTACTAGGAAACACTAATGAAATTCTTACCTACAATATAGTTTGAAGAGGCATTATATTGTTTTGCTAGTGCTTTATATTGTTTGCTAAGCCCAATAATTTTCAATTAATAGTGTCAGCTAGCGTAGAGTTGAGAGGAAAGTAATAGAACGTCATTCATGACGTCCCTACGGCAGGTGGAGCAGAAAATTTGGAAGCACTAACGAAGCACTAACCAATGACGCCAAGTTTACCAAATTCTGTTGAAAAGTGTCAGCTAGCATAAAGTTGGCAGGAAAGTAATTGAACGTTATTCGTGACGTCACTACGGTACTTGGAGGGGAAAATTTGGAAGCACTATGAAGCACTAACGAAGCACTAACCAATGACACCATGATCATTTATTTCTGTTGAAAAGTGTCAGCTAGCGTAAAGTTGGCAGAAAAGTGATTTAACTTTATTCATGACGTCACCATGACATTTTGAGTGGAAAATTTGGAAGCACTAAGAAGCACTAACGAAGTACTAACCAACAACACCAAGTTTATTAATTTCTGTTGAAAAGTGTCAGCTAGCGTAAAGTTAGCAGGAAAACAATGGAACGTCATTCATGACGCAATAGAGGAGTCTGCTATGAAAAAGTTGGAAGCACTAAGAAGCACTAACGAAGCACCAACCAACAATTTAGTTTATTTCGTTAGTGCTTGAAATTGTTTGCCAACTTTACGCACCTCTCGGATGTGGCCCTGACTATGGATTTGCGTTACATTTTGCGGCATTTCTATTCAAATAATTTTACATCATTCACGTATTAAAGTTTGAGACTATATGTATTACTCATATTTAGGTAAGAAGATTATTTTTATTCTTGTACTTTCGATTTATATACATTTTTTGTACGGCGTTTAGCTGATGATGAGAGCAGTAGGACTCTCGAAACGTCCTAAGTTATGTTCAAATAAATAACATTTAAACAATTTGGATCGCTTAAGGCCTTTTTTTCAAATTCAACCTTAACTACACTGGATCCTCCAACAACTTTACAGATCAAGTCGAGGTGGCGAACAACTCAATTTTAACTCCAGTTTAACTTCTCTTCTTACCTGCATGAACAAGATGGGTACCAAAAGTTTTTTCCACTACATCGAAGCACATTTTGGACAGGAAATCAAGACAAGTATCAAATCTTACGAAAATATAATAACGAAAATTGTCGAAACAGAAAACAGGATTTATTTTTTATATCATTGCAAACAATATAATATTTTACCCAATTTTATTAAAAATACGAATGATACAGATTGCAATTATAGTTCTTGTAAAAACAAAAACAAATTTAAGAACATGAATTTAACTTATTGTTACAAAAAATTAAATCTAGAATTAGATGATGCTCATGATGTCTTGAGAAAATTGAAAGTAACAAAATACGATTATGTTAACTATTTCATGGAAAACTTACCTTGCGACGTATTTTATTATATACTAATCAATAACAACAAACATTACTACAATTTGAAAAATACAGAAAGAACTCATATAGACATTAAATTAGATAAGTTGAAACAAAGTGCTTTTCATAACAGTTTCTGTTCAACTTTGTTGCAAAATTACCATAACTGGGTTGAAAACTTGAGTAACATTGACATACCAGAGCATATTTTAGCCATTCTAGCTTTGGGACCTAAATTCTGTTATAGATCGGTTGACCCTAAGAATATTCAAAAAATTATTTTTGATATTTATGTCAATCTAAGCCTTGCTATTGATCATAGTAATATTGAAGATAAACACATCATGAAACATAGACTTTTCAACTTTCTGAGTTATCAAACAAAGAAATTATCATCTTACAAACTGTCATTTGCTGAAAAGCAACTGATTAATTGGATCAATGATATTAGAAAATTTGTCACAAAGAATAAAGACAAAATTTACGTAACTAAGGCAGATAAAGGCTCAAAAACGGTAATCATAAACGTTAACGACTATAAAGAAAAAGCTGATGTTATTTTGAGTGACACTACCACATATAAAAAGTTAAAAAAGAACCCTATAAATATATTAGACAAAAAAACCAGACAATTTTGCATTAATGTTGGACATAATGAACTCATTGTACAAAACCCAATTTTGGGTAAAATGTATATGTTACCAAAAATCCATAAACAGGGCGCACCCTTGAGACAGGTCACATCTACTATAAATACGTCAACATATAAATTAGCTAAGTTATATAACGATATTTTATGTAAAGTCACAAAAAAGTCTCCTTATAATATTGCTAATTCGTTTTGCCTTGTAGAGGACGTCACTGGTCTAGTTATTCCCCCGAACTATAAAATTTTTTCGTTGGATGTCACAAAACTTTTTCCGAACATCCCACAAAATTTAGCTTTGGAGTGCATAACTGAAAAATAGGTTGATATTAGTGATTACACAGATTTAAATCTCGAACAATTTATTACCGGTATAAAACTTTGTTTTGAATCAGCAGTTTTCTCTTTCCAAGGCATGGGTTACCAACAAATTGATGGTAGCCCGATGGGCAGTAGCATCAGTAATTCATTGGCTGATATAATTTTACAGAAGCTTGAAAATGATATAATTTCGGACAGCAAACTAGGAATAATCTATTATAAGCGTTACGTAGATGATTGCCTTGTGGTGGGCCCTTCAGATAAAATCGAGATAATCTTTAATATGTTCAATGATTTTCACCCGCGCTTGAATTTTACCATTGAGATGGAAGAAAACAATTCTATCAATTTTCTAGACGTCACCTTATCCAGAATCAATGGCAAATGTACAACGAATTGGTACAAAAAACCCACCGCATCGGGTAGATATCTCAATTATTTTTCTGAAACAAATATAAAATACAAGATCAGTGTCATAAACGCCTTAGTGGATCGTGCTATTTTGCTGTCAGACAAACATTTTCACGCTGACAATATCAATTACATCAGAGAAACGCTAAAAAAGAACTGCTATCCATTACTTTTCATTAATACACACATTAGTAAACGATTATACATCTTGAGAAACAAAAGCACTGAAATCCAACCCAATAATAGTCAAACTGTAGCACCAACTTATTCTGTCATACCGTATGTAAAAGAAATTCAGAATGGATTCACAAGAATGATCAAAGGATCAAACATTAAAATAGCTAACAATGGCAACTGCTCCACAAAAAATGTACATACTAACCTTAAAGACAGGGAAAAGATGACTGATGTCAGGGACGTCATCTACAAGGTAAAATGCATTCCTTGCAACAAATTTTATATTGGAGAAACTTGTCAGCCTTTACACAAACGTCTATATGTTCACAAATACCATGTGATGAGGTTGAATGACAGTCATAGTGCACTTACAAAACATACAGTAGAGACAGGTCATAAATTTGATTTCCAAAATCCCGAAATAGTGGACCAAATAAGTAAAAAACAACATCGTTTATTACATGAAACTTTACATATTAACTTAAATAAAAATAAAAATTTTAATACTCAGACAGATTACAAAAACAACATGAAGTATGCAGAGGTTGTTCTGTCAAAATTCAGAACGCAAACATATTAAAATATTTATTTTATTCTAACTTCCGCTCTTTGCTATATAATTGTTCGGTTTTGCTTCGTCAGTTGTTCGCCTACCGTTCAAGATGTGATACTGCCTCGGATGTGGCCCTGACTATGGATTTGCGTTACATTTTGCGGCATTTCTATTCAAATAGTTTTATATCATTCACGTATTAAAGTTTAAGACTATATGTATTACTCATATTTAGGTAAGAAGATTACTTTTATTCTTGTACTTTTGATTTATATACATTTTTTGTACGGCTTTTAGCTGATGATGAGAGCAGTAGGACTCTCGAAACGTCCTAAGTTATGTTCAAATAAATAACATTTGAACAATTTGGATCGCTTAAGGCCTTTTTTTCAAATTCAACCATAAAATTTGATCCACAATTTATGTGAATGACTTACTTTTCCACATAAAAGCATATCTCCATTTCTAGAATCAATCATACGGTCTGATTTTGAAGCACAATAACTCAAAGTTATCAATTTCAACCTCACGAAATGCCACATATACTTATTTTCTAATATGATAAATATGAATTGCTGTTCGTTGTCTCGCTAAAAATCAAAAATATCTTGACCGACTTGAATTTTTTCCTCTTTGTTCTGTTCGCTCTGATATAGGAGTGACTTTATTGAAGAATGATCAACATACATTAATTAGTGCACGAGCCGTATTTGTTCGTTCGCGCATAGTTCATCGATTGTTTTGAAAAATACTGTAGTTATTGGTGACACTATCGTGAATATTTTTATCATAGTACTATCAACATGCAATAAGTGGCGCACGAGACGTATTTTTCAGTTTGTGCATCGTTTATCCGATTAAGTTCAAACTTACTATAGTTGTTGTTGGCATTCTTGTGACGATTTTTACTGTGGTATCATTAACATGAGGCAAAAGCCAGCCAATTGAATTCAAACTTACTACACCTGTTGTTGGCTCTTTCGTGGAGATTCTTATTATTGTACTATCAACGTACCTTGAGTAGCACACGAGCCGTATTTGTCCGTTCATACATCGTTCAATGTATTGAATTGGATCTTCATATAGTTGTTGTTGCCACTTGCATAAAGGTTTAGACATAGTACTACTAACGGTATTTGTCCGTTCGGGCATTGCTCAACCAATTGGATTGAAACTTTCTATAATTGCTGCTGGCGCTTGCGTGAAAGTTTCCGGCAGAATCATACATATTATGAAGAGAGAAGATTAGTATTTTCATTCGTAATGAATAACCTCAAATTCTAGACCGATTTCAACAAATCTTCTACCAGTAGAATCCTATACCTGTTATCACTAGATATAGCATGGGCTATAATTCATCAACAAAAAAAGGATTGCCTACGAGGACTTATAATGTAACTCAAAATGTGGAATAATAACCAATAATAATTATCTATATATCAAGGCCGTAAAGGTGATTTTTCTGGTCGAATCTGATGTTTGCGAATCAAGTGAGATCAAACAAGAACTGTGGGCCAAGTTGCACACAACGATTTTTGGGCGCTCATCGCAAAATAATCCAGAATCATAAAATTTCATCTTATTTAGTTCTAAAACATTGCAATTGTAAATGTGAGCTGACGTTGGAATTGCTTCATTTCATTGTTTTTTATCAATGTGCCATTTCTTGAAAAATTTCATCAAATAGATTGTTTACAACAGTATCGCTATTCTTTCGAACAAAAGTTATTTATATGATTAGTCATGGAAAGTGCCTTATTGTTTGACGAAACGTTATATTTGCCAAAACTCGCTACGCTCGTTCTGTAAATTACGTGAGTCAAACAATATGGCTTTTCATAACGTTTTCTGTACAAAATTTTATCTAATTCCACCAGAGTAATTCTATCTATAAGCAACGTGCATGAAGTCTACTAGCGCCTCTAGTGGACAATGGAGAACGATTGAACTCCATTTTATCATTATTTCATATCTATAATTTTTTAAATGTACTAAAATTATCTAATTCAGCTGTGTGCGTATATTATAACTTGCATAGCATAAAAGGTACGTCGGAATTATTTATTTTGGGTATTTTTTTCTTTAATTATAACGTATCTATTATAGAGAAAACGTCTTGATTCGTCCAAATTGACAGGATAACCTCAAATTATGACGCCGATGATCTTGCAGATCGGGTTTGTATTTATCAAACACTGTATCTCTTTTACCAAGGAAGCATTGAAGAAAAGCGTGATATTTGTTTTGCCATATTAAACATGTTGAAGAATATGTTGCTTACAATATTAACAACAAAATTATTGCAAAGTGCATCTGATAAACTTCTATCATTGAAACATCTTACAAATTAGAGATAGAGATAAATTCATGAATCCCAAATCGATGATGAATATTTCTAATTTCACAATTGAATTACGAATATATTTGTTATATAGATTAATAATGAAAGACAGACAATACTCTATTTACCGCTCTGATTCACTTCACTTGTTTTTTTATGATATAACTGGGTACATGAAATCTATGAAATTATATTTCACTTGAATCCTCCCTAACACAACCGCCTGAAACAGAACAAAAGTTTTCTCATGTTTTATATGCAATTATTCTCACTTTTAAACTACAACGCTCAATGACAGCTCAATGACGTATTCTGAGAAATTGAGTTCGATGTTCACAATTGTTCTCACCATGAGCGCTCGCATCGATATTTTTTCAAACTCCGCCCCCTTGCAGAGAGCCTATATCTTTGAATTAGAACATCTCTCACGTTACATCACAAAATTCAGATGACTGTTATTCATGACCATCTATTGTTACTACAGAAACAAGAGTGCACTGGAATAAACGAAATAATATCGAATTTTCACAGAACGTCAAAATTAGTTTTAGAAATGTACTCAAGCAGTGATATCCTAAGTGATACAGTATTATTCGGAATTAAAGACTAGCTGATTTATTATCTCTGAAACATGGCAAGCTATGTAAAGTTATTACGTAACTACTCTACGCAACTGTTGCATGACAGTTATGAGAAATGGGACGTTGCATAACGTCAGAAATTGATGTAAAATTTGACTTTTCGAAACGGAATTAGATAAAAAATTTGAAATATTTTCATAAGTGGTTTTGTGATGAATGATACATTTTCATATATCCGATCAGAGTGTTTGACTAAATGTCATTTCAGTTTCTTCTCCTGGTATACTGTGGCGCTCGTGATTGCTCCGAAGGCGACAATGGCCAAATACAGTACCAGCTATTCATTATAGAGATCGGTGACAATAGTGCCATAGATCTACGCACTTATCAACAAATACTTTGAAGATTTGAACGAAAATGTTGAATATTAATAAATCTCCAATCGTGCGAAGCCAGCACTGGTTTAATATAAAGCACTTCTTCTAGTTCTTAATTCATGCTGTATTTTTAGTATTCAGATGATATTGTCATATTTTGCAAGATTAGACAACTCTATCTGTGAAGTACCTTAAATCTCTGAGAAGCAGCCCATCCAAAACTCAATGAGCCAATTGTCAAGTTCGACTGAAATTATATATTCAGGTTTCTTAAGATATTGATCAAGCAGGCTTTCCAATTCTTAAGTCCATATAAGTTCCTCGATGAATACCTATTGCTGTGCTCTAGCTTTCAAGTCTTCACTCAAAATAGAATCTTAACTCAATTAGCAGAAAATAGTGCCTAGTTTCTCCATCATGAGAAGTATAAAAGACAAAAGGAAAACATGTAATTTGAAAATCTTGAACAGAATATTTTTTGACGATGAACAAGCCATCGAACAGAGATTTAACAAATTCTAGGACTCTGTCAAATCCATTTCTTATACCGCTCTAATGGGTGCAACAAACTCCCCCGGTTCATATTTTCAAAGTGTGTATGTATATCAAAATCAGTATTTTCTTTCAATAACTCTGTTCTCAATTATATCAGTTCTACTTCTACAACCTATGTAAATATATAATGAGTGAGTATTGTTATCGTGATTTTGCGATAGTTGAGAATTTTGATGTGTAGCTTGTCCAGATATATACCGTGACGACCCACACAGCGGATGCCTGCTAAGAGGCTGAAACATGGTTCCTGGGGATGAATATACAGAAAGTATCAGAGTCGTATTGAATCATCTCAGACTTTGATCTTATTTTGCACACTTGCTGTTTAAATATACAATTATGCAAGAAAAATATACTATAGAATCCATACATAAAGTCATGAACATAAAAATATCAACAATGTCCAAATTGATAAAAATACTAATCGCTGATGTCCATATCACTATAAACATCTCCCTCATCACTGCATTCGCCAACATCTATTATTGATGACTTAACAATATTAATTATATCTATATATGTGTCTTCTATTCGTATGACATGTCAAACACTGTCCTCCCAGTTTTTACAGTTTACATTACTCATTTTACATTGAATTAATTCAATAACACATCAACACCATCATTTGACGCCGGCGCCGCACAAATATTATTTTTCCTTATATAAGCTTTTAATTGCACTTAAGTTAATTCTATTGGATTGAGAATGCAACAATAAGGGGGCAATCGGAGCAGACCGTGTCCAAATTTTTCAGGTAGAGAGTGTCATACATATGGCTTATCCGCTGGTCTGATTTGTGCTACTTCCAACAATTGATTTTATTGTAACTGTCCTCAAAATATATTTAGTTCATCTGACGTTAACTATTCTTGGATGGTTGATTCAGTATTAGATTTTGACAGTTTTTTTATACTAAGTCTCGAATGGTTACTAACATTATCTATAACGATGACGCTATTTGTTGGCAAATTTGGTAACAAATTATTCTGGAATCAATTTTTGAGAATGTCAGCAGACATATTATCGTTATTGTCCAAACTAATATTTTTTTATGTTGTGACCCGATAAAAACTGCGCACCATTTACCCAATCCTTGTCACTTCCGGTATGGAGTATGATAATCCTTTTCTGTTGTGATACTGGAACATCTAATTTGCAATATTTGCTATCATCTGTCCAACTTCTTCCAACAATATCATAGGTGTCATACCAAGTTTCGTCTAAATATATGATAGGACGATGTTCCACACGATACTTTTCAATATTGATTGAAAATTCATGTCGTTATTCGCATATCCTCCTGCTCTCCATGATAGCTTGCCGCTTATCATTTTATAATAAAACCCCATCTTTCGAAGCACAATATGCAGAGATGATGCTATACAGTTTATATTGCAATTATCGTCGTTCAACCCTCGATGTAGAATGCGGACAGACAGTAGTATTCTTTCACTATATAATGTGTAAACTTTACGACGAATAACATCCTCTTGAAACGAAGTGACTATTCGCAAATTACCTGCTTCACATCTCTTCTTCCTTGGTGTAGTTTCATTATTGATTATATCTCGAAAAGAACTGTATGGTACTTGAGTCATTTCCAAAGTTTTCCTTAGTACGTTTTTACTATCGCTATCTTTCAAATAATTAAACACATTTTCTACTATTTGCTTTGCTTCATATGGTAGATGTATACGTTTTCGATCCTCAATATAATCTTCTTTACAAGCGATGGCTTCATCGACATTATCTTCAAACCGTCCCGTCATTTTACAAAGAATGTTTTGTGGTTATAACAATAATTGTTGATGCAATACTGATTTCTGATGTTCGTCAAACTAATCTATATTTCTTTTCACTTGAAAAAGGCAGCACTTTGCTGTTGAAACGTTGTGTTTCTAATAAATTACAGAACTTATACCCAATAAAACATATTTATTTATAAAATGAGTTCTGAAAAGTTTTTTCCATCATTAATCTATAGAGGTTAACATGATAAGCCCATAATACTTGAATGCCTTCTATAGGTACAGACAATTAACAATTTGGTGAAATAATTATGAAAATACTAATTTAGATAATCGTATTCAGCTGAAACAAATTTCTACTAAGGTATAAGAAAGTATTTCGCATATAATAAATACAAAATATCTCGCATGAACTTGAACCAATGTATATAAATTCAGATAGTCCGGCTCTGAGCAGTTGCAGTAGACAGCAATACTCCCTGCTGTGATGAGTTGACCACACTATTCACATCAAAGATATAAAATGGTATATTCCTGGACAGCCTATATTGATAGATTATTCGCTCTTCGTTTGATTGTCAAAAGTCGTTCTGAGTATCGTATGTCTTTTGGAGGAGATTGCAAGAGACATTGGTAGATCTTGAAAATTTCACTTGACAGCTTACCCATCAGGTTGGTGCGCCGGCGTTCACACAACATCAAGTGAAAGGAACTAATTTACCTCGCTGGGACCTGTACAGGTACAAAATTTTATTTCATCATTCTGTTTTGCGAATTTAACTTAAAGTACTCCCAAACATTTTGTTCAAATTTATATTGATGATTCACATATACCTAATCTGTTGATATTCCTCAAAAAATTGTTCATTCCAGTTCGATCACACTCGAAAGGATAGACTAGTTGTTATTTTAATGTGTACTACTTTATATACTGTGTACTGCTAGGCCACTAGGAGAATTGTCGTTCTGAATTATCACTTAGCAAGATTGAGCCGCCCTGATACAAACCTTGGTCGACCAATGAACCTGTCGCTTGGTATTACTTGCATTATAACTGTTAGTAATAGTCCTATTCGTCCTAATAAACGCTGACGCCGCCACAAATTAGCAAATATCACGCGACGCTTCTTTTTCCTCCTATACATCGTCAAGATTAACTTAGATTAGATTTTCTCCTATTTCATATTGTTAGTTACCTATTCAATATTTCTCTCTTAGATTTGATTTCGCATCCTGTATTCTGCATATCTAAGCTGGACCCAAGTTACTTGGCTGTACTTGTTTTAAGCAATAAACTCTTGTTATTTATCACTTTCTCAATACGTAGCATTTGAGTTTCTGTGAAGGTGTGTTTATAGCACCTCCCATTGATCCATTTGCTTGGATGTTTATCAAATCTGAATGTTACTCACTGCTTCTGGCTCTGTTGAAGTGAACCTAATAATTGTCAAAATATTGGAGTTGAGTGACGTAGAAATTTTTTTGTATGCAATACGAGTGTAAATTGGAATTATAATACTCAGTCATATTGCTCAACTTCTCACTCCTAATGCATCAATTACTATTATGTGAAAAAGGGTGTTGACTATACCACAAACTCTTTTAACTGTAATTGCAAGATAATCTTGGAGTCCGAAACTTTCTTGTTTGTAAAAGAACTAATTCGGAACTACAAATTTTTGTATCCAGAATTTTCAAATTTTCATGCTCTGGTATACACATTACTTGTCAGTTTCTGAGAATTCAACATTTTGTGATCTTATACATATCAATTTTCTTCTAGATATCTCTCCATTTGATCAAAAATCTTGATCAATATGAGGAAGTGCAAGGAATAGCATGGATTTCACGCCAATGTCTGATAATACGATATACTAACTCCCCAGATGAAGTTTGGAGATGTTAAATGAATTTATTCACATTCATTAAGCCATAGTCTGAACAGATGAAAACTCGGATTGAACGCAAATCTTTCAATTTACATGCTGCAAACAAAATAGTAGCAAGTATCCGGTTCGCTCCGAATATTGAGGCCAGTTGGATCCAGTCAATATCTGCAATAACATTTTTCTGGATAGAATCCTTCGAAACGTGGATAAGATCGACAGACATATTATGAATGGAGTTTATTATCATATTTGGAGCATGGATCACAGATCTGTCTTTTGTCTTTTTTCTTAGAAACAAGCTTCCCGTGGCACTTGGTACCTATCACATACGTTGCATTGGACAAGCAAATCTGCCAGAGAGATGGATAAAATTCTTATCCAAAGTGTCACTGTATATTACAACTGAATTTTATCACTTTCTGCCTTCTTTAATGCGGGCCGAAACAGTTATCTTAATCGTCCTAACTTATAGCTGAGAGCTTGATTTCAAGTCTGTTACATAAATCATCCTCGAAAATATACTAAGGAACTATTAAAATATAAAATTATGACCCTTGCTCAATAATATGATAATATGAGCAAAAAATCTGACGTGAACACCATGTGACTTACTTGTACATTATTTGATATATACACAAATCTATTCAATCATGTCTGTCTCTTTAGATTATGATTACTATAATTTTAAAATTATCTTGACATGTACAATGTCAAACAAAATCGAAAAATCTAACGTGAACATCACGTGACTTACTTGTACATCATTGGATATATATATATATATATATATATATATATATATATATATATATATATATATATATATATATATATATATATATATATATATATATATATATATATATATGAATAAAAATTGTATGGGATATTCAGCCTTTATTTGAAATTCTCATTTATTTCAAGGCCCTATCGTTCATTTCTAGTTGGAGGCTTCATCAGGGGAACAAAAATCATGAACAATAAGACAGTTAACATACAAAAGCAATAAAATTGGTGAATGATAACTCAGAAAAGTAGAGAACTAGATTTTTATAACTTATAATTTATATTTATACGTTTTTGGGTTTTTTATTGTGGTATTCTTGTCAAGTTGGTTTTTTGGCAACAAGTATTCAATGTTTGTTCAAATTTAATTCTCTACTTTTCTGTGAGTTATTATTTATCAATTTTGTTGCTTTCTGTATGTTAACTGTCTTCTTGTTTACGTATTCAGTTTCCCTGATTAAGCGTCCAATTAGAGGTGAATGCTAGGACTTTGAAATGAATGAGAATTTCAAATGAAGGCTGAATACCCAATAAAATTTCTATTCACAAATATTTGCAGTCAAAAAAAAATAAAAATATATATATATATATATATATATATATATATATATATATATATATATATATATATATATATATATATATATATATATATATATATATATATATATATATATATATATATATAGGTAACAGAAGTTTCGTGGGCGTTTGCAGTCAATGGAAATTGGCCAAATAAAAGATCACTCTTTTAAAATATTCGTATGACGAATATTTTAAAAGAGTGATCTTTTATTTGGCCAATTTCCATTGACTGCAAACGCCCACGAAACTTCTGTTACCTTAACTAATTGCAGTCGCGATTAATCCTTATCTTATATATATATATATATATATATATATATATATATATATATATATATATATATATATATATATATATATATATATATATATATATATATATATATATATATATATATACTGTAGTTTAAGGTAATCGCGACTGGTCGATTAGTTAAGAAAACAAATATGTAACGGGTTTAAGCAGTCTTGAATTTTGGCTAAATTGAATCAAATATTACTCATTTGAAATTTACCAAGCTTTCGATTTTAATGTTTAAATCTTCATCAGGGTACTGAAATATTATACATAAGTTTACAATGTGTCCATAATTATATAAAAGAATTTTTTACTTGCATTACTTTTGAGAATTTATAATAGAATTCCATCTCTGATAAATTTAGAATATTTTGAGTTTTAATTTTGTAAGATATTATCACAGTTCAATACATTTTTGAAACATTTTTAAAAGATAAATAAAATGAAACGTTTCTTGTGCAAGTTCTTGCAACACACGTGTGTTTCGTTTTGACAACGGAAGACAATTTTTAGGTTATGTTCAATTTTGTAGGAAGAATTCAGACTGCTTACAGGACCGCGGCAGTTTTAAAGAGAAAATATAGGTAAATTTATTTATGAAAAGTTCAAAATCTGGTTTTCGGTTATGAATTAGTTGTAGTAGGTGTTTCTTTTTTTTGTTTTTTGTTCAATATCTAAGTGTAATAGAAAAGAATATATATTGCTAAGGCCTTGTACGTCAGTTTTTTTTTTTTTTTGTTCATTGTATTTTCTGTTTTGTTTATTGATACCATTTCAAGGAAAGATCTTTTTCTAAAATTTTTTTCTTGTTCCAAGACTTTAGTGTTATTGAAGTCCATGTTATGTTTATTGATACTGCGATGAGCTGCAAGGGCACATGCATCTGGTTTGTGTTTTATATCATCACACAAAAGTGATATAAAACACCAACCAGATGCATGTGCCCTTGCAACTCATTGCAGTACTAATAAACATAACATGGACTTCAATAACACTAAAGTCTTGGAACAAGAAAAAAATTTTAGAAAAAGATCTTTCCTTGAAATGGTATCAATAAACAAAACAGAAAATACAATGAACAAAAAAAAAAAAAACTGACGTACAAGGCCTTAGCAATATTATTCTTTTCTATTACACTTAGATATTGAATAAAAAACAAAAAAAAAGAAACACCTACTACAACTAATTCATAACCGAAAACCAGATTTTGAACTTTTCATAGATAAATTCACCTATATTTTCTTTTTAAAACTGCCGCGGTTTTGTAAGCAGTCTGAATTCTTCCTACAAAATTGAACATAACCTAAAAATTGTCTTCCGTTGTCAAAACGAAACACACGTGTGTTGCGAGAACTTGCACAAGAAACGTTTCATTTTATTTATCTTTTGAAAATGTTTTAAAAATGTATTGAACTGTGATAATATCTTACAAAATGGAAACTCAAAATATTCTAAATTTATCAGAGATGGAATTCTATTATAAATTCTCAAAAGTAATGTGAGTAAATAATACTTTTATATAATTATGGACACATTGTAAACTTATGTATAATATTTCAGTACCCTGATGAGGATTTAAACATTAAAATCGAAAGCTTGGTAAATTTCAAATGAATAATATTTGATTCAATTTAGCCAAAATTCAAGACTGCTTAAACCCGTTACATATTTGTTTTCTTATATATATATATATATATATATATATATATATATATATATATATATATATATATATATATATATATATATATATATATATATATATATATATATATATATATATATATATATATATATATATATATATATATATATATATATATATATATATATATATATATATCTAATACGATGTGATTTTGTGTTTGATCGTAGATATCATTGGATATGTATAATCAAACAATCAAACACAAAATCTTATCGTTCCACAGTTAATCGTTTTCAATTTACCCTCACCCAAGAGATTCTAAGAATCAGTCAAGTAAAATGCGCTTTCAGCCAAGTCGGTTGCTATGGAAACAGTAGGCCATTATTCGTATAGTGCAACATTCCTAAATACTGATTTCCAAAACTCTACGACTACTGACATATCTGATTTGTTGCGCAAAATTGGAAGATAAATTCCTACTGAAGTGCACTTTCGGCTTAATCTATTGGTTTGAAAATAATAGGCAATCATTCAGATGCTACAGCAGACTGAAATATCAAATTTCAATATTCTACACCTCATCGTTTCGAATTTATGCGAGAAATTCAAAAAGACTGTCAAGTAAAGTGCACTAACGGCTCGATGGATCACAATAAATTAGGACTTGAGCATCTTGACGGTATATTCCTCCCAAATACTGAATTCTAACAGTCTACGTTCAATCGTTCTGGATTTATACGGAGAATTTAAAAAATGTTTTGGATAAGTGCTCTTCCAGCTCAGTCGATAGCAATCATAATGCAAGGTGTACAACTAGATATGATAAAAGTGTCTTATACACAATTTGAATATTCTATGACTAACTGTTTAGAATTTATGCGGAAAATTCGAAAAGTCTGTCATATAAAGTGAGCTTCCGACTCAGTCGATTATCACATAAATAAAAGATGACCATTAAGATACTACAGCAATTCCAAATTCTGAATTCCAATATTTCACGGCTGATCATTCTGGGTTTATGCGGAAAATTGAAAAAAAGTTTCAAGTAAAGTGCATTCCGGCTTAGCCGACCGCAATCATAATGCAAGATGTACAATAAGATGTTATAGAAGTGCTTTATACGAAATTTCAATATGCTTCGGCTGATCATTCTAGATTTATGCAAAAAATAAAAAAAAAAATTCGAGTAAAGTGCACTTCTGGCTCGGCCGATTGATACAGAAATAGCAGATAACCATTCTGATACAACATCAAGTTCAAATACTGAATTTCAATATCCAACGGTTGATCATTCTGGTTTTAATAGAAAATCGGAAAAAGTTTCAAGTAAAGTGCATTTCCGGTACAGACGATTGGAGCCATAATGCGAAGTGCACAACTAGACCCAATATCAACCCTAAATACAAAATTTCAACATTATATGTTCAACCAGTTTTGAGATTTGCGAGCTACGAACGAAAGCACGAATGAACGAACTAACGCACTCAGATAGGTACTTATCGACATCAAGCCGATAATGGAGTGTCGCACTTGGTACTAACGTGACATTTTGAACATTCCTTAGAATTCCTTGAATGCATAGAATAGTATCCTGGACTGTCCCAATCTGTGAGGATGCTGCTGTGACCAGAAAAAACCTATAAAGGAAATTATGGGAGTTAAATTACAGTATTCGTTCAAAAGTGCTTTTGAAATTGTATTTTAGTAAATTCTCTGCTGACTACGTGCGTTCTGTTCTGTTTATCATGAAATTTTGAAAATGCAAATGAAACTGTGCTCTTCTATCCAGGGAGCTCTAGTTTTCTTGTTGGAGAGTGGTTAGATTGAGTTAGTTTCGAAAGTTTCATACTGTTTTATTCATTTCTCTTCAGTGTGAAGCTTGTTGTTGAACTAATATAGTTGCTTCCATTTTCAGTGTACATGAATATACAATATTATACGACTCTCTGTGTGAAGCTCTGATAAAATTATTTTCTTCAACATGATATTAAACAATGCTGATGAGTGAGCAAATCATTATTTGATAATTGAATTGAAGCCTGTCTCATGGAAACAGGAATGTATACTGAACCAATTGGTAAATTAGAATTAGAGCTTAGAAGAATAATATGTTTTCATAATATCACTATCAATTAATAGAAAAATCGCTGATGGTGCCAGCTAAGCTCGTGGATCTAGAGCCTCACAATAACCATAAAAATGAGAAACGTGGTGACCAATACGCCATCTAATTTCTTCATCATTGATAATGTTAACTGAAAGGTTCAAATATATGTATGGATTTGTAGGATCATACTTTGAGCTCAGATACTGCTCTGTTTTCAAAATTGAGTCCATGAAGAATTGAGAATGAGGAATCCGAGCCCTATGAGAGTATTTTTTTTTTTAAATAGGGACTGTCGCATTATGGTAGGTATATCTACTAAATTATTGCACGCAAGATTATACAAAGTCGGCTTATTTACTCGCTTTTCATGATACATTGTGTGGACAAAAGTAATTGACAGTTTTTCTAGTACAAAGATGCAAAATCAACAACGTTCCTCTTCTTTTCCCACCTGACGGCAACTTAGTGACTTGCCAAATGCGTTCATTTGACCACATTTCTTTCACACTAAATATAGACTTTGAAACGCGCGGAAAGTTCCCAATTTCTTCACGTATATCTTCTTGTTGACGAAGATATGAATAAACCTTCAACACTCATATTGTCGGGTTCTTCTTCCTGATTCTTGGAACTATTTTTGATTGATACGTGCTCTTGTTCAGCGTTATCAATCATCGAATGATCACCGTCATCTACTTGAATTTATTCACTATGCTTCATGAAAACTATTCCTTCAGGAACCTCTCCTTTTCTTGAGATTTCTTCCTCTTTATCTGTAAGTCTAGGTCGCATCCGTTCAGCATGTTTCCTCCTTGGTATTCTTTGAACATCAACAATATATGATAAAGGACCTGTTTACTCTGTAATTGTAGCAGCAACGGATCCCTTACTCAGTGGATTGTTCAGTCAAACTGACTGATTTCCTATAAAATTTTGATCTTTTACGTCCCTGTCCTACAAATTTTTTTGCTTCAACTTCTCCGTCTCCGAGTTTCTTTGAATATCTGGTTCAAGTTGATCGAAAATGTACCAAAGAGGTCTTCCAAACATGCGTTCACTGAGTGTATGATTTGTGGATCTTTGGATAGTATTGCGATATGAGAATAGTTATTTTTGGAATCTGGTGTGTTGATCTTCATTTTGATTACTAGCATTCATACGTCTCTTGAACGTATTAACCATACGTTTGGCTATGTCGTTCGATTTTAGGTGATACAGTGTAACTTCTATGTACGTTATCTTGTTTTCTTCACAGAAAACTTTAAATTCATCCAAAGTCAGTTGCGGACCATTATTGGGAGTCCAGAACATGTAGATATATCTTTCAATGCTCTAATAGTCGTAGCTGCAGTTATACTGTTCATAGGTTTGACCTCGATCATTCTGGTGTAAGCGTCAACAACAACAAACCACATTTTACGTTCAAATGGAGCAGCGAAGTCTATGTATAAACGATTCTACGATTCCGGTGATATTAACTATGAGCATAATGGTGTCTTGATATCGTTCTGTCTCGACTCTTGACATGTCACATATTCAATTGCAGCTTGAACAATATCCACAATAGTTTCAGGCTGATATACATGCAGTTTTGCCAATGATTGCATTGCGATGATAACCGGATGACCATCGTGCAACATCATCAAAATTTCTTTTCTTATTGCACTCGGAATACAGAGTCTTCCTCTCCATAGAAAAATACTTTTTTCATAAGACAGTTTTCCTCGTTTTTCAAAGAATGGTAGTAGTCCGTCAGACAATTCTTTCTTCTTCGGCCAGTAAGACTGTACATATTTGATAACTTTACTTAGAGTTGTGTCAGCCAAACTCTTTTCTTTCAGGTTCTTCTTATGATATAATCTAAGATGTTGTGCTCTATTAATATGTCCAACATCTTCAATCGTAGTTGTTCCCTTTTCTTCTAATGGAAGTCTTGACGAAGCATCAGCTGTAACATTATGTTTTCCTGGTAAGTATTCGATTTTATAGTCATAGCTGTTCAATATCATTGTTCATCTGGATAAACGATTGCTCGCTATTTTCGATGTCTCACGATGTTCACTAAAAATCCTTACAAGTGATCTATGGTCAGTTAAAAGTGTATAATGTCGACTGTACAGGAAATGATGGAATTTCGTGACGGCGTGAATTAAGCCCAAAGCTTCCTTATCAAGAGTCGAATATCGTTGTTCCACTTCGTTGAATGTTCTAGAAGCAAAAGCCAAGACATTCTTAAAATGATTAGAAATTTTATCTTCATTTGTTGTCCAACTCCATTTCTAGTTCTTTTCCAATAATTGATATAATGTGGCACAAATCACATGTATGTAAACTCGGAATAAATTCTCCATAATACGTTATTGATCCAAGAAATGAACGTAATTCTAAAATACAAATATTTGTGGGTACTGGCATCTCCTTGATCGCCTTTACATATGTGTCTTTTGAGTGTGAGCCATTTTCATCAATACAATGACCTAGAAATGTAATGCTTGGTTATAGCCATCTGCATTTCTCCATCTGTGTCTTTACTTGTTTCAGTATTTTAAATGCGATTCTCCATCAGCCGAAGCTATGAGGATGTCGTCAAAAAAAAATTCTACCCCTTCAACTCCCAAGAGTATTCAATGCATTGTTTGTTGAAAATATGCAGGCGCAAATGAAATGCCAAAAGGAAGTCTTTTGTATTTGGAATAGCCACAGTGTGTTGATATCACTAAGTATTTTCGTTAATCTGCCTGGACTGGTAGTTGAAGATGAGCGTCCTCCAGATCTATACGAGAGAGAATTCTTTCACCGCTAACCTTGGTCATAATGTCTTTAAATCATATTGTAGGATAGTCATCTACTTGAACAAATAGCTTTATAATTACTTTGATATTCCCGTTTGAATTGACTGCAATCACGATTGGGAATGGCCTATTTTATTGGCGTTGTTGCTACATCGACCGGCTCTGGAATACCTTCCTGAACTAATCCATTTATTCCGGCTGTTACTTGGTCTTGTAAGGCAGAACAGTTCTCGATTTGAATATTCGTGGCAAGGCGTCATTTGGAATAGGAATTTTGACAGCATGCCCTCTGATTTCGCCCAGACGACCATTGAATATGTCTGAAAACTCACACAACAATGAATTCATATCATTGCATTCACTAACTTGAGTCTTCGGTCCGTTGGTTACTGTTTGCTTCATGAACTGGCGCTGTTTTCCTGCTTTCTTCCCAACGTGACATAGCTTGGCCCCTGGCGGCATTTGTAAGTTGAAAGCTAGGCACCAATCTAATCCAGAAAGAGGTATGTCATTGTTCTTAGTAACATAGAATTTTAAGAAGCGTCGTTTCTCGAGAGATTCAACTTGTACTCTTGTTATCCCGAAAGTCTGTATTTCCAAATCCGTGTGAGCTATCTTATTTTTGGCTACTTTCAAGGTCGATTTTTTTTCACGTTGTCTTCCCAATAACTGAATGTGCAGCCCCTGGATCATACAATATAATAACAATAATTTATTCCAATTTGGCAAAGTTCAGCTTGAAAGCTGGTCTAACACTTAACCATTTCTCTGCATACAAACATATACAGTGAGAAAGATACAGGAAAAACACATTTTTTTTTCTTTTTTTACATAATAATTGCTCTTATCATGGCCATATATGTACGAAAATTGGCGCACACGGAAAATATAATATTAATGGAGGAAGAATAGTTCAAATGGGAGAAACTAGAAGAAAAGCATGAAAAATCGAGATTATGATTCTTAAGGAGTAAAAGCATTCAGCAGAATGCAATTTTTCAGTTCTGGGGCAAAACTTGATATTTCTAAATTTTTCAAATGAATTGGTATTTTGTTGTATACTGATAGACACTGGTAACTGAAACTAAGTTGATACAAGTCTGTTCTATGTTTGGGAATATGCAGCAGGGTTCTATCTCTGAGCCCATGATTATGTAGAGTATTTCTGTAATGAATTTTATTAAGCAGATAGGGAGGATTTTCAAGTCTTAATATGCGGTGTGTCATGCATGCGGAGTGTAGAAATCTCCGTTGTTGCATATTCAACCAACCCAAGGAGTTAATATGCTCCGAAATATGTTCACGTCGTCTCAACTGCATAACAAATCTAACACAGGAGTTTTGCACCTTCTGTATTCTGTTACTATCTTTACTTGATAAAAATGGCCCGTAAACGATCTCCCGATTGTCGCTACGTGTTGGTAACATCACTCTATTTGATCTCTGTATTGTTCGAATATTCGACAAATTTGACGTCCAACTATTGTTTTCTTCTGAAATATTCTCGGTAGAATCAAGATTCTTCTCTTCAACTTGACAGATATTCAAGCGTCATTGTATTTATCCATCACCGCTTTTAATACAAACTTTTGCGGAATGGTTCACTTTTCCACGTGCGACTTATTTATTTTCTTTAGCGGCACATTCATTTTGGTTCTCATGTTGTTTTTGATCACAGCATAAGCAATGCTTACTAACGTTAGGTTCAAGCTGTGATCTGGTGTTACCTTGCTTCTCACTCATCGTTTGTTTCTCGTGAAAGTTGTAAGAGGATTTCACAAAATTTGTATCACTTGTTGAGTTAGACATAGTAGCAATTCTTTCTAGATGTATCATGGCTTGTTCCAATTTAATCGCTGTTGCTTCAACATCAGTTAACGTAGCAGAGTTCTTTGAATATTTCCGGATCAGTTCTTGTTGCCACTCTGAATTATTTATTCCGATTACAAATTGATCACGTAAACGTTCGTTTAGATTACTACAGTTACTACCAAATTCACAATTCGTTGCAAGTCTACGTAAGGCAGTTATGTATTATACCACCGACACATTATCACTACGTATTCGACACGATGTTGTGTCAAATTTCAAGAAATATATTTGTATGAACTCAATTAAGTGAATTCGCTCCAAAATGAAGGATTTGAACTATTCCATGCTATGGTTTATTATGATAATAATGAAAACAGCAAGATTCTAATTATTTCTAACATCATTAGATCAATTTGGATCGAACATACGAATTTCAAAGAAATTGAAATATTTGCAAAATCATTTTCAGATAATTTTTCATTGCAAAAATTCTCCACCAACATTTACAAATAAAATCAAACCCCAAATAATTACTAGCGACAAAATTCCTGTGTACATAGAATCATACAGATACCCTTCTGTTCATAAACCGGAAGTACCGAGGAAGGCAGATACCTCGGAAAGACAAAAATGGCGTACAGTCGTCGATTATCGCAAGATAAATGAAAAAACTGTTGACGGTTGCTATTCAATCCCAAATATTCCTGATATCCTAGAAAAACTTGGACGTTTACAGTATTTTTTGACATCAGATTCAGCTAGTGGCTCTCATCAAATTGAAATGCATCTAGACGATATACAGAAGACCGCATCCAATGTTGAAAACAGACATTATGAATTTTTAAGACTTTCTTTTGGCCTGATAAATGCTTCGACAATCTTTCAGCGAATAATGAATAGCATTTTTGAAGAATATCTGAATAAAAACCAGTTCTGTATATATGAATGATATAATCATATTCTCTGTTCCTCTTCAAGAGGATATAGTAAATTTGAATCAAATATTTTAGAACTTACGCAACAGTAATCTTGCAATAGAACTCGATTAATCTGAGTTTCTTACAAGAATTAATTTTTCTTGGACACATCATAACATTAGATGGAATCAAAACTAATCCAGAAAGATTCAATCTTCCCAAAATTACCCTCCACCAAAGGCAACAAAGGAGTTGAAAGCATCTCTAGGATTTCTAGGGTACTATAGAGAATTTATCAAAACCTTTAACATGATGTTCAAAGAAAAATTTTATTATTGACACAAAAAACACTAATAATGTGGACTGTTCCAATATTTGTGAGAATCTATTATCCAATCAACTCATATCACAACTCCCTGATTTCGATAAAATATTTATCTTGATGACCGATGCGAGTAATTTTGCCATCAGCGCGGTTTTATCTGAAGAAAAAGTTGGATCCGATCTTCCGATAGCATACACGGGCCGCACACACAATAAATCAAAAACAAAACACTCTACCATTGAAAAGGAGCTATTAGCAATAATGTAGGCAGTAAAACACTTCAGACTATTTTTGTTTGGACGTAAATTTCATATTCACACAGATCACCATCCATTGCAATGGTTGTTTTTCATTGAAGAATTTATTTCCAAACTTTTCAGATAAGCCCTCAAGTAAGAAGAATATTACTATCAAATTATTCACAAAAAAGGTTTCGCAGAACAAAAACGCGGATGCTTCATCTGGAATTCGAATAATCGCGAATGAGACAATTGAGGATTCAAGCGGAATATTTGATTATATGGAAGAGTTTAACAAAAAATTAAGTAACTTTGACGGAGGTAATTGTAGTAGAAACTTGATATTGCTCCAATAATAGTTAAAACTGATAATGAAAACGCGAATGTAGATATATCAAATAATTACATTATTCATACGAACAGAAAAAGTCCGATTATGACAGACCTGTTGATTATGAAAGAAACAAGTGATAATATCACAAGTAAATTATGATAGAAATGCGGATCATACTGCAGACCATATCTCACTTGTATCATCATTTCGTAAAGGCCAGCAATATCACATAATATTATTATATTAATCATGGTATGAAGATCTTAGAAGGTATGATATTCCGGCGTACTGAAATGAGACCAGTCTACGTACAGCACTAGATATCCATAGCTGATTCGTCCGTCATCTTGGAGCCCACTGACAAATCTGTGAAACGTTTAATATCCTTATTTTTATGATTTTGTGTATATTATATAGGTTTCCAGATGAATGATACTAAGATTGGAATAGCAGGCAGTTGTGCATCTTGTTCTCTAAGAAATTTATCTGCTCGCATTAATTTCCAACACAAAATCTGTAAATGTTCAGTATTCGAATTATGAAGTTAAAGTAGGTAGGATAGTAGATTAATCGAATAGGTACCTAGGTAAGTATCTGAATATTTGCTTTGGTCAAAGCAGGTTGGATAATAAATAATAATAAACAGAAAAAATCTGTTTTTCTTATAAGATATAACTTAAGGTAATCACAGAAAATACAACAAAAATTTAAAAAGTAGTACAAATCGAATGAAACACAATTACTTGCTTCTTGTATTTTTATTTTTGCTTGAAATTCCAAAATTCCTAATTTCCAAACCTCTCACAACAGTGTAGTGCTCTAACAGATAATTTGAAATATTGCAAAGCCTCAGGAAATTACGACAATTTAATAGCAAATCATCAGGAATATTACTGAAGGACAAATATTTTTGCAATAATGCTGACATTTACTCTGAATAATGCATTCAGAGTTTTACAATCGAATAGTTAAACTCGAAATTATAATTGAGGTTAAGTAGCTCGGAATATATTCCTCCACATTTAAATGATGTATTGAGAAATAAAAATTACTCATCTGTAGAATCAGAATCCGTATCTTGAATGAATAATACTACTGAGCCCAGAACAGCCAGTCATTTGCAATTATTCCACTAAGGTCCGGTTTCACCAAACTCAGTTAAATTTATCAAGGGGTTATTTTGAGTCAGTAACTATGGTTACAATTGTATCAACAATACTTTTCGTATAAAATAACTTCTGGATAAATTTAACTAGCGTTGATGAAACTGGCCCTAAATTATATTAAAGTTCATACATCGGTAAACGGCAAACAACTGACAGTGGGCTCCAAAATGGCGGACGAGTCTGCTATGCTTTATCTAGTGCTATAAGTCTACGCATGACGTCATTCAGAGAGTTTGGTTCATGCGGTAAACAGAGCGCGCTTGTGAAAATATATTGAAATTTTTTTTGTTCATTTAATTATTATTCCTAAAGGGCACGTAATTGAACTTTAAAGCATTTTATCAATATATTATTTGAGCTTTTTCATATAAATCAACTTCAAACTTGTTCAAATTTGCTATATCCACATCCGCGAACTTCAATATTCTATTTCTATCTATTATTCTAACTGAGACAACGTTCAAAAACTTGACCACATTAAAATAATAATGGACACTTCTAACTCAATCGAATTACAGTAAATTGATCTAAAAAAACATTCCACTAAGGATCTGAAATTATGATTGCAGGCAGTGAACTGCGTAGATTTTTCATCTTCAAATTCACGCAAATCATTTCTAGCTGTTATATTATTCTTTCTGGTATCTGCAAACATCAATAATTCTAAATCTGTTCCCATAGAGCAGTCACAGGGAGTATTTCTTGTTGAATTTTGAATCACACATATAGAGCAAGAGCCCACGGCGGCCAGACCTTCGCTATTTTATGAAAGCTGAAAGTTGGCCCATGCATGTCCCCTACATAGGTGAGAGCGACCAGTGACTATAGAGTTTGAGTCGTGGTTACTTCGGCAGGTAACAGGTAGTAAAGGTGTTTTAAATAGCACCTTAAATTATATGTAAGTATAAAGCTCAAGTTTTTTATATTTTCTCCGGGATAACCTTAAAAATCTCGTCATCCATTGCCGGACACTTATGACAGTTGCTACCCCCTGCCAGACACCCCTAAACTGTAATAAATTATGATTATACTTTCGTTATAGAATAAAAGCTGAATTTTATATATGTTACTTGGGGACCTATAGAAAGATGTTACCCCAATAGCCGGACAGTTTTAATGGCTTTTACATCTTGCCAGACACATTGAAAGTCGGCTGTAGGTGCGAGCGCGAGTGCTCAGTCAATTGCGATTTTTAAAAGTATACAATGGAACATAATTTCATTACGTTCACAGCCATCTTATATAAAATAAAATTTTTCATTTCAATATTAAAAAATACAAGAAAATATTACTACATGGAATAAAGAAGTATTTAATCGTTCATATGAATTTCATCATTATCGTCGATATTTTCATTTTCTTCATCATTACTGCTCTAGTCGATGGCCTGATCGTCGTCAATAGTAGCGTACGTTTTACAAAAAATTCCATCTCAAAGTGAGATGAGATAGGTAAAATGAGTTGAGAGGGTCCTCTAGTAAAAAGAACGGACTAAGATCTCGTTTAACTCAATTGATCACATGATCTGTCGGAGCTTGAATTCTATTGGTACATAATTTTCCGCGCTGCTTCTAGCGTCGTGAGAGCATTCGAACTACCGAATCACTTTTAAGGTGATGCATGTTACCAAACTTTATAACCGCAATACTGGTATCAGTACTCTTATTAGTATTTCTGCTGAAAAGTTAATGTTACATGCATGGTAGCTGCTTCCTGGTGTGTTGGGCATGACAACTCTTCATCAACTCTTGAGATAACTTTGTTGGAATTATCAACAGTGGAAGAATGACATTTTCTGAAGGTGATATATATCGTTTTGTCACCAATAAATGGCACCAATTCATCAGTAGCCCAATGTAAAATGAAAAAAATTACCAGAGCTCCTTTAAGATTGAAATTTTTCAACTCTTTCGCGATATCACTATCGAATTTGTTAAGATCCAGTTATGGGGTACTCAAATTGTGCGGATTCTAACCGTCGAGAATGCTCGTATTCTTTGATCGATGGAGATCAAAGATCACATCAATTCTTGACGCTTGAAATTGAGTAACCATTTGCAATAATTTTTCGAAATATTTCCAAATGTTTTTGAAACATTTTTCATTGTATGCAATAAACCGTCAGTTATTATAACATCTATATGATGTGGTTGCTTATGTTGGACCTCTTTTTCTAGACATTTCATCAGAGCAGATTTCTCTGTTTTACAGATAGTGCCATTCAAATGGCACTGAAGTGATCTTTGAAATGTCTACATTAAAATGCATTGATATTCTCAGCATACGCCCAAATAAATCTCTTTGGATTCTAATTTCCTGAATTTTACCACCTACTTGAACTTTCTTCTTCTTCTTTTAATCTATAGAAAATTGTCAATAGAATTTTCTTCCAAATCTGGTAATATCTAATAAACATTCGGAAACAGATGTTTATAAGCTGGTCTTTCGACAACCGCGTTCCATCAACCTAACCGATTGTCAAAAAAGTGACCGCGGTTACCGGAATATACTATAAACCGGCAGATGATGCGCAGTAAAAGATCCCAGTCGACTAAGCGCCCTATCTCACTCACACTCGCTTGAACAGTTATTACCTCGCGCTTGCACCTACAGAAAACTTTCAATGTGTCTGGCAAGATGTAAAAACCATTGAAACTGTCCGGCTATTGAAGTAACATTTTTTTATAGGTCCCCATGTAACATCTATGAAATTCAGCTATTATACTATAACGAAAGTATAATTATAATTTATTACAGTTAAGGGGGTGTCTGGCAGGGGGTAGCGACTATCATGAGTGTCCGGCAATGGATGACGAGATTTCTAAAGTTATCCCGAAGAAAATATGAAAAATTTGAGCTTTATACTCTAACGAATTTAAGGTGCTATTTTACACACCTTTACTACCTGTTACCTGCCAAAGTAACCACGACCCAAACTCTATAGTCGCTGGTCGTTCTAACCTATGTAGGGGACATGCATGGGAAAACTTTCAGTTTTTATAAAATAGCGAATGTCTGGCCGTCGTGGGCTCTTGGGCTAATATTATCATACCCATTTTTTGTTATTTTGTAGCCAGTTTCATTGCTGTTTCAAGAAATTACAAATTTATTCTACAATGGTATAGAAATATAATCTGCAGAACTCTGGAACTGTAATGAATAAAAGTCGTAATACTCTTTATATTTTATTTTTATATATTGACAACTCAGAAAAATATCAAAAAACTACACATCACATTTTTTCCATGGACAACTAAAAATATAAATTGTTACAATGAAATTGTTCAAATTGCCATTCTGTTCAATAAATGGCCATAGGTTCCATGTGCAGTTGGTTAAATTCATCCCAAACTTGGTATAATCTGGTTAAGTTGTAAAAAAACAATAAATAATAAGCCAAATTATTTATTTTGGATTTCTATTGAGCTTATTCTCTTGAGAGTTCCAAATTGATACCAAACTAGACTTTATTTGAGTAACTTATGAAAAAGAGAGCAATTGGCAATCGTTTGAAAATCCTTCTTGACACTTCTATTAGAATTATTCATGCAAGAGCTTTATTCTATTACCGAACACGATAGAACCAAATTACTCATTTAAAACCAAAATAATGCCAATTTACATATAAAATTGCCAGAAGATCACTATTAGAATACTTATCTCATCAATATATGAGTCGGAGAAGTAATACTAAGTGTCTTTTGAAATATCCATGACATACTGCACGAACTTCCCTATGTTGGGGCTCGTACAAGAACATTAAATAATTTTTCTCAGTGAATCTATCAAACATTCTACAAAATAGACCTACGATCATGAATTTATACAGACAAAAACACGAAATTAAAGTAAAAAATGGACAACTCTCCGCTTGTAACTAAGCATAAAACACTCTATACGATGTGTGTTTACTCTCTCGATGACGTCTTGCCTTCTCTACCACGATGCTCGAAATCATACCTTCTAAGTTTTTTATATCATGTTTATTAATATATATTGAACAATAAGAGTATTAGGTTAGAGATGTATATGAGCGATTCATTCGAAATCGTGAGGTGCAGTCCTTCGTCTGAGCATCTGAAGTAAATATGTGTAATTCCAGGTTACAATGAATAACGTATTGGTCAAAGTCTTTGTTTTACTATCCATACGCATCCGACTACATCAGAAATGAGATTCGAAACCTGTTCAAAGAATAAAAAATGGGCTGACACAAGAAAGGGAGAATACAAGGGTCATCCTTTTCAGAACAAAACATTTCAAGTGAAATGCAGTAACAAAGAAGTAGAGAATCCAAAAAACGTGAAAGAACAGTAATTTATACTCCTTCTATAACAGATACGTGATAAACAGGTTAACGTGGATATGAGAGCATCAGCCATGATCCTAAAATTCGATCCGAAAGCTGCGGACGTGAATGATTGGATTGAGATATTTCAGTGTAACGCTAACACTCATGGATGGCCTAACAAAATCATTATTTGACATGCACTGAATAAACCTAAAGGCACTGCAACACTGTGATACAATAATTTGATAGAAAGTGAATTGGACGCAGTTCTCTTGGGTATGATGGAAAGAGGTTCTCACATCTACTTTTCAGGCTGAGCGTAACGCATTCAAATTATTGACCGGTTTTAGCCTAACAGAGGCTGTTGACTATATGATCTCTATTTTGGACATTCAGCTAAAATTATTCAACTCATGGTGAATTTCTCGGACACCGATAAAATATCGCTGATTTGTGAAGTAATTAATGATCAAAATATTAATTTAACCGTGGAAGCATTCAATATGGTAGATCTTAATCTGCTAGCAGTATATCTCAAGAATAAAATATACGGACTACCGTTAAATGCTTCACAAAGTTTTACAAAGATTGAACCCAATTTCCTAAGAGTGAAAAGCAAGCTCCGCTATTTCCAAAATGAGCCGTCAACGAGAAGATCTTATGTAAACAATTCCGAACCATGCAGAGCCAGTGAGAATTTGGGACATCAGCGTTTCACTTGCCCACATAAATTGAAAACTTGTGATTCTTGCCACGAATAAGGTCATTTTGAAGTAAATTGTTTCAAAAAGACACAAAGAGCTCTAAACTTTGATCAGAAACGACCATCTAAACCTCAATTTACAAAAACAGAAAATGTAAATCTTATTAAAAATTCTGACCGGCAATCAAAGCTTCATCAACAAATTTCACTCAATACGCATTATTGGGGAGCATTCATAGATTTTGGTAGGGAATGCTCTATAATAAAGTTGCCTATGGTTCAAGAATTCAAATCTTGGGTTCACGACCTCGATAACCTAATTACTCTCTAATTACTCAACCGTTACGCAATACGTTCTTGAAAATATCCAAATTGATGATGTAACTTTAGACACTGAATACTTTATGATTGATAACCAACAATTTGAACCCAACATATCAATAAAATGTAACTTTACTGAAAACAAAAATATCGTTTACTACAGAATAGATAATTGCCTCTATTTCAATGATGAAATCTTACCTGAGTGATTTCAATACACTATTTATGATAATCAAATGACAAAAAACTAGATAGGTATGTTACATGATCTTCTGATGTCATACATAGCTTGTATGTTTGAACCATTTAAAAATTGGATAAGCTCATAATATTTCTTTTCGTAATACCTGCATTGAACAACTCGTTCCAACGCCTGTTTTGTCAGTCGAAATAAGATAATTTCAGACAAATTCCAGTAAAGCGGGGCAGAAACAAGCTTGAATTTGTTTTTCACATTGTTTTATCCTTGGCAGAGTAGCATTCGTTCATTGTCAATCTCTAAATGAGAATCATATAACCTCAGTTGATTCAACAATTGTTGTATTCGTAACTGTAAAATAAATTGAAAAGACGATTAGTTTCAAGAAAAAGTGTATCAATACGAAAATTTCAAGTACACCACGGCATTTTATTGATAAAGCACAAGCAACTACTCTTGACTTCTTACCTGCAAAATCAAATGGAAAATGTTCATCTTGTCATGACAAATTTGTAATAATTGACTGCTCTTGAAGCTTCCTAGCTCATAGCCCTGTTAGATACTATATTTTAAATTTATTCACAACATAACATATAAGTATCCAACGAGGCACACAAACAGTCATGCTACGGGAGGGACTTGAACGACACTAGCGGTAGCGGAGAAGGTCACTTGTATTGAAAACGTAGAGTTGAGTGAAATGATAAATCGTGCCTGTATACTATTGTCTCTAGATCTATTAAACCAAAAACTCATCGAACTTACCGCAGTATAAAAAAAGATAAAGAAATATTCAGATCAATTATCAAAGATCTGTTGGATTCTAAGATAATTCGCGAAAGCAAGTCACCTCATTGATAATTGACTAATATACAAAATATTCTCTGGTGATCACCAAATTTTTATGTTCATTTCGAAATGCATAGAAAAAATAGATCACTTATTTATTGTTACTCAAATATAGACTGTAAATGAGCTATGTAGCTGTTTAACAGTGATAATTATTTGTTGAAAGTTGCTAAAAGTAATAAAAAATATTTTTTGAAGCAAAATGATAGAGTAAAATAAATCGTACTCTATTTTGACACAATGTACTTTTTTTTTCTACCTTTGATAACCAATATACTCTATTCGCCCAGAAAAAAAGTGGCAACCCTACTCACTATTATGCTGCAAAAATCTCCCTTCTTGTTGAGAAAAATTTACTATTTGGGGTACGAAATATCACCTATTGAAGACTTGTCTTCAGAGTAAAAAATTAAGGCCGTTAAAAATTTCCAAATCCCTAAGGGTCAACATCAACTAAGACAGTTTTTAGGTTCAGTTGGAATTTTCGCAAATTAATTAAAGATTTCGCACGCATTTCGACGCCACTGACAGAAATTTTGAGGAATAATTCTAAATGGTATTTGTCTTAAGAGCAATCAAAAATAGTAAAATTTCTGAAAGAACAAATCTGTTCTAAACCAGGCCTGATGTTATCCAACTCTAAATTACTTATTACGGTATATACAGATGCTAGTAAAGATGGATATGCAGTCATTTTGACACAAAGGCGAGACTATATAGAAAAGCCGGTAGAATTCTCCAGTGAGCAAACAACCAATTCAGAAAAACAGTATCATTCTCTTGAATTAGAACTATTGGTCATAACACTAGAAAAATTCTGGTTGTTCTTATTAGATGTGGAATTTACAATATTCACAGATTGTAATGCAGTTGAAAACGCCTGGAATTAACAAACAATAATCTCTCGCATTGCACGATGGATTTGAGGCTCTCAAGACTTCTTCTTCCAAGTATTGCATAAAGCAAGTTCCCAAATGCAGCACGTGGACGCTTCGAGTTGCAATTTCGGAATCGGAAATGCAAAACAAATATTAATAATACCAGAAAATGACTATCCACGCGAAGCTCGAGAACTAGATGGTCATATCAAAGATATGAAGGAAATTTTATAAAGCGGTGAAACAGATAAACATGAAGATATAGTCAACAATAATTACGATCTTAGAGAATACAAGTTATTCAAATTATCAGAATATGATCGAGAATGGGTTTCTATTGATCTCCAAGAATAAATAAATTTGTAGAAAAAATATATTAGTTCATGTTTTCTATGCCTCTACCATAAAGAGCTTGAGAGTAAAAAATCGGGCTACTTACGTTCAATACCAAAGTATGCTAAGCCCCACCATACACTGCATTTAGACCATTCGGGACCCTTTATTGTGACGGAAACGGCAACAGATACTTGCTGATTATGACAGACGGATTCTCTAAATATACATTTATCGAACCAGTTCCAGATACTTATCAAAAAAATATGATCGATCGATTACAAGAACTTTTTTCAGTTCTTGGCAATCCAAAACGCATTATCACATATGCTGGAACCGCATTCACCCCTGGCCAGTTTGAACAGTACTTTGGAAATAAAGACATCCAGTTGCTTACAGCAGCAGTAGCAATGCCTCAAATAGATGGTCAGGTAGAAAGGATGAGGAGAACATTTCTAGAAGCACTTGCAACTTCAGGCGCAAGCACAGATGAGAACAACTGAGACGTTAAAGTTAATCAAATCCAACAAAATATTTACAGCACAAAACACCGTATAACCAATTACTTGCCCACAGAATTAGTGTTTGGCTTCCAACTCAGAACAGATGGATATTTATACACTATATCTAATGAAGAAACAATTGAGGTTACAAAAATTCGACGACAAGCTTCTTAAAATCTTGAAAACAATCTAATCAAACAAGATCTTATATATTCAACAAGAAACGTCTACCACTCAGGTACTTTTTATTTCGAGATCTAGTACTTACGAGAAAACAGGCTCTTCAGCAAACAATAAGAGCTGAAAATTGCTCCTAAAATTCAGTGGAACATTCCAAATTGCAGAGATTTCACCGAATTATTGATAGAGAGTTGAGGAAAATATTCAAAAAAGTTGCAAGCAAAGGCATATCATTATGTCGCTCTGACAGGCGTATCATTCTGTCGTCCTGATAGGCGTATCATTCTGTTGCCCTGACAGACGCATTATTTGTGGCCCTGAGAGGCATTATCTCATGTCCAGTTAGATATAAACATTCAGGCTTAGGATCAACAAGGGTTATAATCATATTTGGAGTATTCACTCTTTCTGAGATTAACCTGCAACAAACAATCTTCCGAGGACGAAAGAAGATCAGGATGGCCTTGCGGACCTTACTGCAGACCATACCTCACTTGTATCATCATTTTGTGAAGGCCAGCAATATAACATCACATCGATAAGGTAAAAAATTTCAATGTTAATAAAACATTCTCGTCTATTGGCAACAGTGATTACCAATAAAACTTTAAATCTTCACGTCCAAAAAAAACGTGAATTCTTCTAGTAAAAGTGCAGTGTAAATTATAAATACTATAAAATCAGTTCTATAAGTGTTTAGACAATAAACCTATACCTTCAGTAAAGTAATAAATAATAATTATAAGTGATAAAAGACCAAAACATATTCTCTAGTGATCCCAAGGTTGAGTACTCTACGAACTCAGCGAGTTGAAACCGCGCGCGGACAACTTGAGTCAGTGTTGCCAACTATAGGGAAAAGAGGATATAAATATACATATATAATTTGAACTTGCATTATTCACAGTAACCAACAACAAGCGAAAATGCAACAAACAAGTGGCGGTTTGAACCTTACAACGCACACTTTGACTAATACTACAACAACAGTAGCTACACCACATTACACCTACTCTACCACGACAATTCAAACCACTCCCATCGCAACCAGCAGCATATTTGAACAGCCACCGTCACACTTTAACCTCTCCCCACAATACTTTCTAACCCCTTCAGCTCAGGTAAATTCCCCTAGCGCTCAAGCACCTTACATACCCCTAGGAGGCACCCAAATTGAGAGCTACGCATCTCAACCAACAACCCCGGAATCTACCGCTAGTGACCTTCCATCCTGACAAACAATTACATACAGACGCACCACAAAAAGAGTTAGAGAAAAAGAATCAGGATCAACCGCTGAATCTACAAGCAAACGGAGCAACCACATAAATCAAAACAGCACCATCGACAACACAAACAGATTCGCTCTCTTAGACAACGAACCTACTGAGACACAAACGGAAAAAGACTTAAAACCTCTCCCAGTATTCATCCAGGATATTACCAACTATCCTTTTTTGCTAGAAAGCCTGAAAACCATATTAGCGGACAATGAATTCATCTGTAAAACCTCCGCAAATAAAAGTATAAGAATTAATACAAACTCCTCCGACGCGTACAGAAAATTAATTCATATGCTCAACAATAACAAAAAAGCGTATCACACATACCAGCCTAAAGAGGAAAGAGCTTACAGAGTGGTCATAAAAAATCTACATCACACTGTACCAACATCAGATATAAAAGAGGCACTCGAAGAGAATGGGTTCAACATAAGGAACGTCTCTAATATAAAGAGTTGGAAAGACAAGGAACCTCTCCCCATGTACTTCGTGGATCAGGAGCCCGGCGATAACAACAAGAAAATATATGATCTTCAATACCTACTAGGGACCAAAATCAGAGTGGAACCACCAAAACAAAAAAGAGACATACCTCAGTGCATGCGCTGCCAAACATACGGGCACACCAAAGCCTACTGCAAAAAACCCTATTATTGCGTCAAATGCGCAAGAAATCACTCAACTCAGGCGTGTATAAAAGACAGAAATACTCCAGCACAATGTATACTCTGCTTTGGTGCCCACCCAGCGAACTATAAAGGATGCACTGTCTATCGTGAATTACAAAAATCGAGAAATAAAACCGTTCAGCAAAACAATACCATAAATAACACTGCAAACAGATATTATCCTATGAGAGACAAAAACAAGAGCTACGCAAATACGGTAAGAAACATCAGTCACCCCGAAAACGAACACTCACAAAACCAAACTGAAAACAACAATTCAATGCAAAAGTTTTTGAACAAACTCGAAGCAATGATGAGTCAAATAATGCATCAAAACACAATGATTATCAACCTTCTCACAACTCTCGTCAGTAACAAATCCAATGGGTGATACATTAATGATGGCACTCTGGAATGCTAACGGTTCAGCAAATCACAAAAATAAAGTCGAAATATTCCTGAAAAGTCAGAAGATAGATATAATGCTAGTTAGTGAAACGCATTTCAAAGACAAAAATTATTTCAAAATCACACAATATAAAACTTATTTCACAAACCATCCGGACGGGACAACACATGGTGGCACTGCTATCATTATAAATGATGAAATAAAACACTATGAACAAGAAGACTATAAAAAAGAACACTTACAAGCTACAAAAGTCAAAATAAAAGACACTCACGGCTCACTCACAATTTGCTCTGTGTACTGTCCACCAAAACATGCTATTAAAAAAGCCTCTTTTGAAGAATTCTTTAACACATTGGGAAGCAGATTTATTTCGGGAGGAGACTACAACGCAAAGCATCCGCACTGGGGTTCTAGAGTCACAAATCCTAAAGGAGTAGAGTTACGGAAAGCAATACTAGCTAAGGGATATTTACATTTAAGTAAGGAAGACCTACATACTGGCCAACCGATGTTAAAAAGCTTCCTGATCTCCTAGATTTCTTTGTTGCAGATGACGTTTGTCAACATTATACAAGCATCGAATCAAGCCACGACCTGTCATCTGATCATACCCCAGTTATACTTACCATAAGCTCTTCAATTATAAACAAAGAGAAAAGACCAGTACTACATAATAAATACACCAGCTGGGAAACTTTTCAAAACTATTTTAACGAAAACACGAATCTGCAAGTCCCACTAAGAACTGCAGATGATATAGATGATGCAACTGAATATATAATTGAGCTTATACAAGACGCAGCATGGACATCCACTTCGTATCCTGAACATAAAAACCATAACGTACTAAATCTACCCAGAATTTTAAGAGAAAAAATAGCTGAAAAAAGAAAAATTTGCCGAAAATGGCAACCAACCCGCCACCCTACTGATAAAAACAAGCTGAATAACCTTTCAAAAGAAGTCAAAAAGCTAATCCAAAAAGTGAAAAATGACTCCTTCCAAGATTACCTAAGCAATCTCTCGAACCGTCCAGAGAGCGATTATTCTTTGTGGAGAGCAACGAGAAAATTAAAGGGACCTACACACCATATACCACCCATTAAAAATGAAGACGGATCCTGGGCTCGAGAAGACTCAGAAAAAGCAGAAACATTTATAAAACATCTAAAAAAAGTATTTGAACCTCATTCTTCAACAACCTCTCCCGACGAAGAGAAACAAATCTCAGAATTTCTAGATTCTCCACTGCAGATGTCGCCACCAATCAAACATGTTTCACCTATAGAAGTCGCAAATGAAATAAAATACTTAAATAATAAAAAGTCTCCTGGCTATGACCTTATTGATGCAAAAATTCTAAAACTGCTACCGAAGAGAACTATAACCTTTTCAGCCCAGATCTACAACGCAATCATCAGAACACAATATTTCCCAGTTCAATGGAAGTTTTCTACCATAATCCTAATCCACAAGTCTGGAAAGCCAACACACGAACCCTCGTCATACAGGCCGATATCCTTACTCCCACTCCTGTCTAAATTATTTGAGAAACTCCTGTTAAAGAGAATGAAAATAACAATAGAAGAAGAGAAATTAATCCCCCACACCAGTTCGGCTTTCGCGAGCAACATTCCACAGTGCAATAGATACATCGAATCGTAAACCAGATCGAAGAGAGCCTACAAAACAAACAAATAACAGCCGGTGTATTCATCGATATTAGCCAGGTCTTCGACCGAGTATGGCACTCGGGGCTATTGTACAAAATCAAGACAGCTTTACCCCACCGATATTATCTTCTAATCAAATCCTACTTGAATGATAGATATTTTCAAGTCCATTGCGAAGGAAGCATCTCCAAACTTTATAGAGCAAACGCAGGTGTACCTCAAAGCAGTGTGCTAGGCCCAGCACTTTTCCAAATATTCACGTCCGATATGCCTTGCCCAGAAGACGTCACAATTGCAACATACGCAGACGACACGGCAATTATGGCAACGCACGAAGAACCTGCAGAAGTTTCTGCTTTGCTCCAAAAGTCTCTGGATGGCATCCAAAAATGGACCTGCAAATGGAGAATCAAAATAAATGAAAATAAGACAACACACATAACATTCACGAATAAAAGAGTCACATGTCCACCAATCAAAATGAACAACATACAACTGGAAACAAAAGAAGAAGTAATGTACCTGGGTATGCTAATGGACAAAGGCCTAACCTGGCAGAAACATCTAAAATACAAAAGGAGGCAACTAGACACAAAAGTCAGACAAATGTATTGGCTGATCGGACACAACTCACAACTTTCACTGCAAAACAAATTACTGCTCTACAAAGTCGCAATCGTACCAATATGGACATACGGCATACAACTGTGGGGCTGCGCCAAAAAAAGCAACACAAATATCATACAAAGACTACAAAACAAAACACTCAGAATGATCGCAAAAGCTCCATGGTACGTAAATGACCACACGCTCCATAAAGATCTAAAAGTGAGGTATGTCCATGAACAAATACGAAACCACGCTTCAAATCACGAAGAAAAACCAAGCAACCATCCGAATCACCTGGCACTTAACCTCCTGAACAACGCTGAGGACACGAGACGACTAAAAAGAACTAAGCCCCTAGATCTAAAATTCTTGTAAATGTCCACTACTCTATTCACTCAATTTATTACTTACTTACAGTATGGAACATAATATTATTTAAATAAGAAGGGTACCTAGGTGGGGGTATTCCTCACTCATGTTACTACATAATCCATCCAATTTGCTGGTTGGCCTAATCAAGGCCAGTTGTAAATTTATAACAAAAAAAAAAAAACATTCGTCATATTTTATTTATTTGCTTTGTGGCTATCGATTCTAGATACAATCCATCTTCAGGCTATACAGCTAAAAAAGACAGCTATTTTGAATTCTTGAAGAACATAGTTATTTCACAATTCGCAAAAATTTGACAGTTTTGTTTAATAATTATTTTATGTGCTGAATTATATTTGGAACGTATGTTAGGACAGGAGAGAAATGAAATTGTAGGAAAATGCTGAGAAAATGAACATAAGAAATTGGTACCGTGAGCTGACTTAAGGAAATGAGATTATGTGAAACTTTGAAGTTGAAATAGTTATTATTTTAATATATATTAAAAGATAAGAGTATTAGATGAGAGATGTGTATAGACGATTTATTCCGAATCGTAGGGAGCAGGCTGTTGTCTAAGCTTGTGAAGTATACATGTGTAATTCCGGGTAGCAATAAATTACGTACTTATTGGTCAAAGTCTGACTACACTACTAGCCATACAACGCATCCGACCACACAAAAAAAAAAAATTTAAAATTACTTCAATCACTGAGAAACTATTATAAACATTTAGAATATGAATTGAAAATTGTTCAGTGGAGTAGAATAATTCAATCATTAGAGACGACAAAAACGAGGATTATTCAACCCCCCTAGGTTCACTTCTGAAATCTATCACTGGTAATGATGATCATGAAGACGCTAAAGGAATTCATATCAATATTCTAGAATTAGAAACAGATCAGAGTAAAATTGTTGCTAAATTAATTGAAAAAAATTCTCAATAGAAAAATATTATATCTAATACTAACATTTCACTCACGTTGATTACCAGAAATTGAAATACAATCAAGAATAAGACGAACGAAGTAATTCGGACATTTAAGGAAATAAAATTAAATTTCATGTTATTTGGATTCTCACTAAGTCCCACAATTAATAAAGCTCAATCTTGATTCTTTATCAAGTTTTCTATCAGACTCAGAAACTTTCGCTAGTTTGAAAGTTGTACATCCCAGTATAATTTCTCATCAAGATTTGAAAGATCTCGTGAACGAGTTATATTCAATTCACGACCATAAACAGTAGTTGTTATTTCCCAACATCAACGATCTTTCCAAATATTAAAATTTCATTGAAACTCAAGTATATCCAATGAATGAGATAATCATATTTTCACTAGATTTCCTTTCAGTACATCCGTAAATATCTGACCATCATCATTTATTTCTAATTCTCGATGAGAATCAATCAATCATTATTCCATCCTCAATTTAACAATCAATTAGCATCAATGCATACCAATATAGTTATGAAGAATATATCGAGTTACAAACCGAATTCGTCTGTAAAAGAATAAATTTGCTGCATCTTCACAAAAATCAAGAATGTTCAACATGTATAATATCAACCGAAAGTACAGCTATCAATTGTCAAAAAGTATCAGTCAAAATAACTCAACAAATCATTTTGAATATAAATAAAGCTCATTATATCGGAATATTTCCAAAATTACGAGTAGGTACAAACAATGTGAGAGAAAAAAATACAATCGCTTTCTTATTTGTAGTTCCACCAGATTATCTATTTGAAACATTTTCTCTTGTCTATAGAAGAAATATGAAGACAATACCTCACCATCCACTAAGCCTAGAGAAAATAAACATGCAAAATTCATACATAGTATAAGTCGAAAAATTGAAGCTGAACAAGTTATCACTGGATGAACAACATCAAATTCCACTACAAGAAGCCCAAGAATCGCCAATCGATCCAATCAATCTCCATATGAATTATTGAAGAGAATCGATTATTTGCGTCCCCATTTTCGCAACAATAATTATTTTATACTCTGTTGTTAGAGTTATAAACAAAATATCACAGAAAAAACAAGTCAATCAGAATCCAAGGGACGTCGACGAAACACAGGTTGTTCCACCCAATAGTCTCTTCTTGAAGATGAAGGTGTTACCTATCAATAACCTTCTGACCTAAACATTTCTGGCCAGTTTGAACTGTACCTTATTTCATTTCATCAATACATGTGTAGTTAATGTAATTAAGTTAAGTTCAAGTAATGTTTAGTCTGTACATGAATGCAAACCAATTCACATCCATTGTGATAATTGAATAAAATTCTCAAAAACTTATTTACAAAAATCAACACAATTATTTATATATAATATACGTATACGACGCATTGCATTCAAGAGCCAGCTCTAATAAGAAGCTTCTTGCTCTCTTGACAAGTTATCATAACGTTATAATTAAGTGTTTCTCAAGTCTAATTTTTTTCCCAAAAATTATTTTCATATTGTTTCTTGCTGGATTATTGGACGTGAATAATTTTATCATTTTTTATGAGATTCTCCAGATCCTTGCTTGTTGATTGCCAGCTGAGTTTTAATTTCCAATTGACTTTGATAATTGATGAATCATCATCATTCGGCTCATTTGTTCCATTCACTTCAGGACTCACTTAATCAATGACACTTGTCACTGTGTGAAGACTATTTGACATCCAGGACACTGACAATTGACACATACATGACATATAGGACCTAAAATAATTATCATAGTAGCATGTAATATAAAAAAATGTAAGTTAGTTGTTTTTGAAATAAAAATTTTTTTTTTTTCTGTCAAGTATATTGGTAGTATTTAATTCGTTCTTCGGAGCCGGATAATATATTATAGCATTAATTATACAGGTAATGAAACTATTACATGGTTCTTCGGAGCCAGATAATATATTATAGCATTGATTATACAGGTAATGAAACTATTACATGGTCCTTCATCGCCATTAAAGAATTAGCATATGGAAAATAATATGTCCGAAGTTCGCCGTAGTGAAAGACCAGCAAACAAGAAAACTTCAGAAACAATGCAGAATAGGGAGAAGAAAGAGTCCAAGAAGAAGTCTTTTAAGGGAGCAAATGTCAATAGTGAGGACAATGGATCTCTGAATGCTGACAGCAGAAAGAAACTCTTGGCAAGAATGAGTACTTGTGAGAAGATTGAGAAGACATCGTCTAGCAAAACTAGTAAAACAAAAAGAGAAGCAGAGCTTCAAGCAGCTATCAAGAAAAAAGAACTTGAACAAGAAATACTGGAGAAACAAAAGGAAATTGTAGATTTGAAGCTGGCAATACAGCTTGAGGCTATAGACGAAGAAGAAGGCAGTATCATAGAGTCAAAAGTTGACGAAGATATCAGGACTGTCAAACCAGATATCTATAAATGGATTACAGGTAGAAAGCCATGGAATCATGATAAAGGTAACAAGAAATATTTCTTTCCTAATACTGCTAATGAAAATGAGTCAGTTTCAACAAACAATATAGAAATATATTCCACCCCAAATTCTCAAATGTGTCAAATAGATAACCAACATCTTATGAAATTATTATCTAGACAATCAATTCCAAAAGAGTTACCTATATTTGCGGGTGATCCTACTGAGTGGCCTAATTTCATATATCAGTATAAAAATTCCACAGCAATTTGTGGTTATTCAAATGAGGAAAATCAAACTAGATTGCAGAAATGTCTTAAAGGCAATGCCAAAAGAGTGGTACAATCTCTTTTAATATTACCTCAGAATGTAAATAAAGTGATAAATCTTTTAGAAAATAGATTTGGCCGTCCAGAATACGTAATTCAATTACTGTTAGAAAATATAAGAAATATACCTGTCTTGAAAGAAAATAAATTTGACATGATCATAAAATTTTCAGACGAAGTAAAGAATTTTATAGCAACAATAGAAGTTTTTCAAGAAGCTGATCATTTACGTAATCCTTTCTTACTACAAGAATTGGTTTGTTAATTACCTACAAGCTATAAAATTAAATGGGTGGAATACATTTCAGAACTGAAAGTTGATTACAAATTGGTTGAATTTTCTAACTGGTTGGATAAAAAAGCAAATGCAATTTGTCAACTTCAGACCCCGAAATTTGAAAATATTGAAACTAGTAGGCAGAATGATAGAAGTTGGAAGAAGGGATTACATTAACTACTGAGCAAGTTAGACAAAAAAATTGTATTTGTTGTAAAGAACAATTAAAACATACCTTATCTGATTGTTCTAAATTCAAATCATTAGCTACTGACGAAAAGTGGACATTCGTTCGAAAAAATAAAATTTGTTTTGCATGTGTAGTCCCTTTTCATAACATAAAATTATGTAGAAAGAAACAAACCTGCAACATAGGAGGATGCAAGAAATTATATCATAAAATGTTGCACACTGATATAATTCCCGAACAAAATTCAAATGACAATACCAAATTGATTGAAACAATTTGTCACGTATCAAATAATAATACGATATTATTAAAAATTCTACCAGTGGAACTAGCAAATGGTTCCAAGAAAGTACAGACTTTCGCTCTTCTAGATGATGCATCTACAATCACACTAATTGATCAACAGTTAGCTGATGATTTAAATATTAAAGGACGACGAGAACCTCTTTGTTTACAGTGGACAAATAATCAAACCAGGGAACAAGAAGATTCTGAAACTATTTGTGTGAAAATTACTTCTGTTGAAGACATGAGACAAAATTACTATATAAGACGTGCAAGAACTATTAAAGGACTGTCTTTACCAAAACAAACGATTGATATTCAAAGAATTTCTTCGGAATACCCTTATATAGATAGCAGAGTTAAATCAATGAAAAATGCTCAACCACTCATTTTGATTGGGCAAGATAATATGCCGCTATTGGTAAGCCGAAAAACGATTATGGGACCTTGGAATGGACCTGCAATGTCAAAAACTTTATTAGGATGGGTTATTCACGGATGCTGTATGCTACAAAATCCACCAATAACCAACCAATACGTTTGTTATACGGAATTCAAGGGAAAAGATGACTTAGATATTCTGCATGACTTAGTAAAAGAACAGTGGAAAATTGAAACAATGAGTCTTGCTAAACCAATTATGTCTAAACAAGATTTGAGAGTCCAGAAAATACTGGATACGACAATGCATAGAATCAACAATAAATTTGAAACTGGACTTCTTTGGAAAGAAGATGGTGTAATCATGCCAGAAAGTAAGAAGAATGCCATGAAAAGATTATATTCTATAGAGAAGAAAATGGATAGAAACAAGGAATTTGGGAAAGCATATTGCGAAAAAATTAAAGATATGGAAACGAAAGAATACATTTCGAAATTGTCTGAAAGAGAATCTGAAATATTCCATCCTAGGATATGGTATTTGCCACACTTTGGTATAGTAAATCCTAACAAAAAGAAATTGAGAATAGTGTTCGACGCAGCAAGTAAGTCCAACGGTACATGTTTGAATGACTTTCTATTAACAGGCCCAGATCTGTATAATTCCCTACACAATATTATAATGAATTTCCGTATAAAAAAATATGCATTTACTGCAGACATAAAGGAAATGTTTTTACAAATATTAGTGAAAAAAGAAGATCGCACAGCACAAAGAATATTATTCAGGGGTATGGATAGAAATAGAGAGATCGATACCTACGAAATAAATGTAGTTTTCTTTGGATCAACGAGTGGGCCATGCTTGGCACAAGAGGCAAAAAATCGCAATGCTCGAGATTTCATGCAAACTCATTTAGATGCAGCTAAAGCTATTATTGATGATCACTACATGGATGACTATCTGGGTAACAGCGACACATTAGAAGAAGCTGAACAATTGATAAAAGATGTAATTTATATTCATAAAATGGGTGGATTTACCATTTGCAATTGGATAGCTAATTCTGAAAATGTCTTAGAAGATATTGATGACTCACGATTGGCTTGTCGAGAGAAAAATCTGGAAAATAATCAGGACACATCAGCAGAGAGAATTTTAGGAGTATGGTGGAGCCCCAAAAATGACACGTTTTGTTTCAGAACTAATTTTTACAAGATAAATAGAGATATTTTGGAAAACGTAAGAAAGCCAACGAAACGCGAAATGCTAAAGGTAGTAATGTCAGTCTTCGACCCGTTAGGATTTCTAGCAAATTTTTTGATCCAAGGAAAGATACTACTTCAGAAGGTTTGGAGGAGTCATATAAATTGGGATGATGAGATTACTGATGATATAAATGAAAATTGGGAACATTGGATGCAAAATCTACGAGCTATGAGTAGTTTTCAAATTCCAAGACAATATTGCGAGTTTGATTTGAAAAGAAGTATAGTACAGTTACATGTATTTTGTGATGCTTCTGAAAGTGCTTATGCGTGTGTAGCATATCTCAGATGGCAGTTGCAAGAAAATATTAAAGTGAGTTTCTTGACAGCCAAAGCTCGAGTTGCTCCATTAAAACCAATGTCAATACCTCGACTTGAACTTCAAGCTGCCTTGATAGGATCAAAATTAGGACAAAATTTGGAGAATAACTTGAAAATTAACATTTCTAGAATATTTTATTGGACTGATTCCAAAACGGTTCTCCATTGGATACGCTCGGAAGCATACCGTTTTAAGGTCTTCGTAGCACAGCGTCTTGGAGAAATTCAAGAACTAACTAATATTACAGAATGGGCATATATTTCATCCAAAGAAAATGTAGGGGATGAAGCAACAAAATTGAACAAAACTAAATACTTTGATATGGACCAGATGGTTCAACGGACCTAATTTTCTGAGACAGAACGAAAATATTTGGCACAAGGAAATAGAAAAAAATCAAATACTGCACTCGAAAGATACGGAAGAGAGAATTGAATTTATATTTTTAACTCAAAGTAAAGAAACAATAATTACTCCGGACCCAATCCGATTTTCAAAGTGGACTAGGTTACTTAGGGCAACAGGATGGTTATTCAGATATGTGAACAATTGTAGAAAAATGGAAAAACGTGGAGAACTAGATATATCAGAGATTGAAGAAGCAGAGAAATTACTTCTAAAGAAAATTCAGTCAGACACTTATTCAGAAGAAATAAATCAACTTAAAGCCAGAGGACAGGTAGATACTTCAAGCAGATTATATAATTTGGATTGTGTTTTAGAAAATAATCTACTTCGGTTGAAAGGGAGATTGGGCAAATGTCTTCAGTTGAACGAAGAAACCAGAAGACCAGTAATTATAGACCCAAAACACGAAATTACTAGACTTTTGATCCAACATTATCATGAAAAAGTTAATCATCATGGACAAGAGATCGTAGTGAACAAGTAAAGAGAAAAATATTGGATAGTTAATGCTAGGCAAGCTGTCAGAAGTTGTTGGGCCACGTGTCGAATATGTCAGCACAGAAAATCGGTACAGAACATTCCTATCATGGGACAATTACCTTTTTGCCGTTTAGAACCCACAATAAGACCCTTCATCAAAACAGGAATTGACTATTTTGGACCAATCGAAGTAACAGTGCGTAGAAGTCATGAAAAAAGATACGGAGTTATTTTCACCTGTATGGCAACCAGAGCAATCCATTTAGAAATTGCTCACGATCTATCCACAGATGGATTTTTACATGTATTTCGACAATTTGGTAATAGAAGAGGATTTTCTGAAGAAATTTATAGCGACAATGGACTAAACTTCAAGGGCGCTAGCAAAGAAATTGCTGAAACAGTTAAAAAATGGAATCAATCAGAAATAGTTAAATTTTGTGCTATGAACACAATTAAATGGCACTTCAATCCACCATATACCCCTCATATGGGCGGAGCGTGGGAAAGGCTCATTCAGTCTGTGAAAAGAAATCTACTAGAGATATTGAAAAGAAAATATCCGGCAGAATATATTCTTAGAACAGCTTTTGCAGAAATAGAAAATATTCTAAATTCTAGGCCGCTGACACATATATCAATAGATCCTGATGATCCAGAAGCATTGACACCAAATCACTTCCTTATTGGACCATCTTATGCACATCTACTAGGTGCTAAAATTGATATAGAGAACATAAACTTACTATCGAAGTGGAAGGCAGCACAAAAAGATGGACAAAAGAATACGTTTCATCTTTAATTCGAAGAAATAAATGGCATAAAGATCAGAGAAACATAGAAGTAGAAGACATAGTTCTAATCATTGATCCTGATGGTCCACGAAACATATGGCCTAAGGGAAAAGTTGAAAAAGTTTTTGATGGAAGTGATGGAGAAATAAGAGTAGTAGATGTTAAAATAGCCACTGGTGTAATTTTGAGAAGATCTGTAGCAAGATTATGCATTCTGGATGTACAAAAAACGTCTTGAATTCAATACTAGCATCCAGTTCTAAGTAATTGTTTTGTTGTCGAAAATAATTACTAAGGGGGAGATATGTCACTGTGTGAAGACTATTTGACATCCAGGACACTGACAATTGACACATACATGGCATATAGGACCTAAAATAATTATCATAGTAGCATGTAATATAAAAAAATGTAAGTTAGTTGTTTTTGAAATAAAAAATTATTTTTTTCTGTCAAGTATATTGGTAGTATTTAATTCGTTCTTCGGAGCCGGATAATATATTATAGCATTGATTATACAGGTAATGAAACTATTACAACACTTTAGAAACTTATTTCAATTCTAGTTGATTAACTTCATAAAGAAATCATCATTTGATATGACAAAGCCTATCTGATAGATTTATTGCTTCATTTGAGTCAATCAATTGGAGTTAATGGGAAAAGACACAATAAATGTTGATTCTGCCACTCATACTGAATTCAGTGAGCTAATTTTTATAACACCTTTCTGAAAATCATGTGATTCGGTTCTACTTTTACTCATCTTGTGTGACATAGTTTTAACTTCGAAAACAAAAATTTACTCTATGTGCGTAGCTAAGTCTTTGAGATTTCTGTATTCTGCTCTAGCGCACTCCAATTTCTATTTGATGCATGCTACACGCAGTGCGCATATTTGTATAACATAACGGGTTGCGGGCATCACGTGGTACTTATGACGTAGCTGGCGTTCGTCTGTCAGAATGATATTTGTCGGCCACTGTTTTTGCTCACGTTTTGTACTATCAAGTATTTGAGATATTTTTCTCCTATTCTGCTACCTCATCAGTGTAAATCAGGTGTAAATTTTAAATTTTCAAGGCAATCATGCCTCTTCTTGTGGGATTTGATGTATATCGGAAAGATGAAATACGATTATTTAGAATTACTTATGCAAATTTTGATCAGGGAATACTCTGATGGGTAAAGTTCTTGGATATTATTAATTAATTTTTATGCCGTAATAAGTCAAACAGATCCTATTAAACCTGAAGTTATCAATGTATCAAACATTGGAAGCAGGAAAAGTCATTAGATTGTTATGTACGAATGACATTGTGAGTTTTAGACTCTGTATGACGTTTGTTGGATAATGTAGTATATACACTTGAACGAATTGCATATCGCTCTTGAAAAACTATCCATGTTAATTTTGACTCCTCAAAACAATCTGCTCGCCAATGGTTACACATTATATTCGTACTCGATACACAAATAACTTTCATTGTAGGTCACCCATCAGACAGTTTGAACGATCCCGATTTTTCATGAAGAAATTGAATAGATCCATGAATAAAATATGCGACTTGCTTACAGTTCCTTTGTCATTGTTAAATTGAAAGCCTAAATATATGAACTGCATATCCAAGTGTAGTTTAACTAATGTTAACATGAGTTGCTGAAATGCCGTAAGTGTCAAGCGCCTTTCTTCAATACTTCAGGTTGAATTAATTTGGGAAAAAAACTTTAACAGCATCTATGCGGTTCAGTAATCGCCTGGACCACTTAAGGTGAGACAACATATTTCACTGCCCATCTTCTTCTGGAGCTACGAGTTCGTCAACCTGAAGGGGCTTTCGATGATCTTGCTTGAGGACTTGGCACATATTCAGATCGATATTACATATGGCTACCAAAATTAGTGTCAGTTATAGATGATCCTGGTAATGCCAACCATTGATATTGATGGATCTGAATTGGAACTGCCTGTATATATAGCAGTCTGCTGCTGTAAACGTATCTAGAAGGTCTCTTGATGGTACCATAATCCATATTGTGTGCAATATTTTGTAATTCATGTAATATGATTATATTGCCTACTTCTTTTATGCAGTATATTATTAACTTTTATTATTTGAATCCGAAGTGAGTAACACTTCTACTGAGATTGGAATAATAAATAAAGTTAAAATTAATCAAAACCGACCTGAAAACTCTAATAGAAAGAAGTGGTTCAATGATACATGTGAAAATTTGAAAGAAAACTACTAAAAGTTGCTTCCAAAAATGTAAAAAAGATGGCTTTTCACAAGAACATCTTGATTCTTACGTACAAGCGAAGAAACAATACAAAAAACAAATTAATGAAGAAAAACATGAATACAAATCTAAAATTAAAAACAAATTACGTAATGTTACAGATCAAAAAGAATTTTGGAATACAATAAACGCTCTACAAGTGAAGAACTATGCAACAAACCCAATAAATTAAGAAGAATGGACTGAATTCTTCCAGGAATTTCACGGAATGAAGATAATACATGAACAACATTTTTTTGATGTATATCACCCCTACTTAGACAGTGATAATCACTCTTACAGAAATCGGATATGCCTTGAGAAAACTCAAAATGAATAAATCCCCTGGTTCGGATGCAATTATATACGAACAGCTTCAAAATCTGCCTCATAATTGGATCGCCTACCTAAGAGATTTGTTGAATATTCTTCTCAAGGAAGAAAACCTATCAAAAGAATTGAAGACAGTGAAATTGACATTACCATACAAGAAAGGTGATCGTTTAGACAAAAACAACTATAGAGGTATTGCCCTGATAAATGCCATCATTAAACTTTTCACATATATTATTAATACTAGAATGCAAATCTGGGTAGAAAGCAAGAACATTCTTCCTGAGGCACAAGTAGGCTTTAGAAGAAAAAGATCTTGTATCGATAACATATTTATTCTCAACTCAGTTGTACAAACATCTTTCTTAACAGACAAACGAGGAATATCTACTATTTTTATCGATTTCCGAAAAGCGTTCGACTCAGTGCCTCATTCGATTCTATGGGAAAAAATTTATAGTTTAGGAATAAGCGGAAAACTCACACGCCTGCTGAAAAACATCTATGATGGGGCAACTTTAAAACTTAGCGTAAATGGTGAGCTATCGCAAGAAATACAGATCAGCAAAGGAGTCCTACAGGGCGAATGTACAAGTCCTTTACTATTCGCACTATATATATCCGACCTTGAGAGTTATCTTAGGGACAAAAATATAGATGGCTATTTTATAAGCAACAGAAATGATATTCTGTCTCTGCAGTATGCAGATGACATTGTCTTATTTGCAAATTCACCTCCAGACATACAGCGGAAGCTCAATACGCTAACTGAGTATTGCAACACATATCAACTCTCGGTAAACGCAGAGAAAAATAGCATAATGCATTTTCATGTTGGCAGACCACCTACTAGACATATAAAACATTTATGCCAAGGAAACGAAATCAAATTTGTGAATAAATACACTTACTTAGGCACAACTTTCACGTCAGTGGGCGCCTTTAAATTAAACACCGAAGAAAAATTGAGAATAGCCTACCGTATTACCGGTGCTATAAAGAACACGATGCTGAAAGCGCAAATGCATTGTTGGGAAACAAACACAAAACTATATAATTCTGTACTTGTACCAGCTCTGTTATATGGCTCCGAAGCTTGGGGTCTAACGCAATGAGAAAGCATTGAAAAAGGTCTAACACAATTCTTCAAAACTTTGTTTGGCTGGCAACTTACAACGCCAGGTTATATAATTAGAGGAGAGACAGGTTTCAAAAAATTGGAAATAGTAATAGTAGAAAGGGTACTCAATTTCTGGTATAAAACTTGTGCCAGAAGAAAGGTACAATAAAATGAGCTACAATAAACTTCTAGATTTGAACAATAAACCAACGACAACCATTGTACAGAAAAAACAAATTAAATATAACTGGGTTAGGCAGCTCCAAACTATTTTAACAAAAGCCAATTTCACTTGGGTATGGGAAGCACAGAGCTGCATAACATTAAAAACTGAAATGGATAATATAATAAAATCCTACAATGAGACATTATATCAAGAAGACACTAGAAGAATCCTACTTTCCACTTATAATCCAATGTATCAAACCTATTTAACCAGTTACAATTATTTAGCTTTAAATATCCCTTTCGCTATCCTAAAACTTTTCAGTCAACTAAGGACAACAAACAGCAAAAGATTTTATTGTTTCCAAGATGGTTTTCGCCATATCTTTACATGTGAAGAGAACTGCAGCTTATGCAATCTTCTAGAAGAAAACAGCCTATATCACTTCCTATTCAAATGTCCCATTTTTAACCCTATCCGTATCAGTTTCCTCAACAAATACATAACCTGCCCTCAAGAAAGTACCATCAACAGTCTACTTTCCGAACCAACAAGGGCGAAGATGATGGATATTACCAACTATTTTAAAAATGCTTTGAAACTGAAAGCTTTTATATTAAACATGTAAAATGTATTCACATAACATTATTTACCTTATTTCTATATGTATACACAAATCAAAGTATTGTCATTCCATTTGTATAGAGACATTTTCTCTTCGAACAAATAAATTATATTATTATTATGTTATTATTATTAACTTTTATTGATATTATTCTGTTAGTTAAATTTTTCAAACTTTCAGTTTTAACACTCTACTGTTCATCACAATCTATGGATAATAATTATGAAAAGAAGCATGAAGCTGTCAACACTAAATACTTAATTTATATGAAATAATGTAGATCAAATGAGAAATAAAATAAAAACTAATTTCACTGAACTAGAATTGGTTTGATCCTACTAAGAAAGCATTACATTCACAAATTATGAAAGGAATATGTATCATATTCTCATATTATTGTATAGAAGAGCGACAGTTGTTCCATGAACATTGAAACACGTTCAAAACTCATGAAAATTATTCAATTTTTATCTCAATAATTGGACCAGTTCAAGTTTTAATGTTAATAATGCTTGCAACCAAATAATTAATTGAAAATCACACTTCGAGCTCCCATAGAGATGCAAAATCCAGTTGAGATTGCTCTGATTGTCTGATGGCTGACCTACAAAATAAGTTATTTGTGAGTAAAGAGTCAAAATCGAGATCAATTGTTTTTCAAGAGTGATATGCAATTCGTCTAAGTGTATATACTATTTTATCCAACAAACGTTGTTTGAAGTCTAAAACTCACAATGTCATTCATATATATAAAAATCCAATGACTTATATAATCCATTTATTGACACAGAATGACAATTTTCAACATTTACCAAGTGAAAATACTTTGAAAGAGATGATATTGTGAAACAAATGCCTAAGCAAGTACGCGGAATTTGAATACTCTTTATAATTATCATTCTCTGAGTGTATTCCACATACGCGTGCACGGTTTTCAATGTTTGATACAATAATAGCTTGAATCCATTGCAATCTCTAAGCTGGTTTGATAGGATCTATTTGACCTAATATGGCATTGAAATTAATTTCTAATCAAGAACTTTCATTATCAAAATACTCCCTGATCAAAATTTACGGAAGTAATTCTGAATAATCGTATTTCATCTTTCCGATACACAGCGTATCCCACGAGCAGAGGCATGATTATCTTGAAAATTTGGAATTTACACCTGATTTACACTGATGGAGGTAGCAGAACAAGAGAAAAATATATCAAACACTTGATAATACAAAACATAAACAAAAACAATGGCTAACAAATGTCATTCTGACAGTTGAACACCATTTATGTCATAAGTACCACGTGATAGCCCGCCTCTCATACAAGCGAGTACATCAGTAATGTGGCGCCACTATTTTGTAGCTGCGCCGCCATCAACCCCTATTGGAAATATGTAAGTTGCTTAGATCATATATCATATCTAGATGCTAGAAACAGCGAGCGATTACGACAGAAAAAGATGGAAGCTATATTGTAAAAATACTGCATGAATTACTGCGCACTTCTGATTTGTCGAGACCGCAAATTCACAAATATTATTGGTACTGAGCTCTTATCTCTATATAAAATGTTCATATCCATTCGTCGTTTCCTGGTCGCTGAGTAAGTGTTTTCAACACCATTTTTATCGGAAGCTGATAGAACTAAGTACACGCCAGCCCGAAGTAATTCACCAATGTTAAAAATATCGTCAAGAATTATCATAAAGAAGACCATTGCAATATTGTATGTAATTTTTGATGAGAATCAAATGAGAGCTACAAAATACCTCTATTGGTATTATAAATACTATGTTCAAGCCCTAAATATGAAAGCTGTCAATTTGTCAAAGAAACTATCGATAAAATTGAATAAAAGTATTTGATAGAACTAAGGATCAATATCAAATGAAAACTAAGAAATGTGTTCATGGTTATAATACTTCATTCGAATCTCGAATATAGAAGTTGTCCAATTGTAATTAAGGTATTTCATAGGGATTAGAGTTGGAACAACTAGAAAAGTCAACAGATTATCATTATTAACATTGTTCATAATTCATTTCAAATGCAAATATTTGTAAGTGCTCCTAAGTCGAACACCAATTTCCGAATAAACTAAGTAGTTAACACATGGTTGTAAGCGGATGTATAAGAAGCTTGATGCTCATGCATAGTTTGTTTCATTCCACTCTCTTTTATTATATTTTATTTCTCTGTCTTTCTGACGTGGAATATTTTTTTCTATCTCTTTCTAGAGTAACCGTTCGCAAATATGTATGGTAATATGGAGAGCCTACCATCTGGATACGATATACAATCTAAAGTCGGTTGTTTTATAAGTGGAGCTAGGCTTCTGACAATATATCTCTCTGTACCTATATATAAAACCGTACAGAAAACATACAAATAGATCCATCTATATAAGAATGAAGTCATATTTGTTTATCTCGAAAACAAGCGGGAATATGAAATCATTTTCTTCTACGGTCAAGAATATCTATTCTCATAAGCATTTTTTGACTCGCTTTCTGGTTTGTCTCTTTGTCAATTTAGTTCGGTGGAAAGTTTGAGGTCGATTTGAAGCCAACTTCCTAATGAGCTCAACCTTTACTTCCTTGGTATTCATAGTGTTCAATCTGTTATTTTTGTTAGCTTCTGTTGCTTTCTGACTCAGAATCATGATTTCTCCTGCAGCAACGCGGATTTTTTAAATGAATGAGAGTTTGCTGAACGATTATACATTGAATTAAGAGATTTCTCCTACCAAAGCTTCGTTGGCTAATCTTATTGCTTCTTGATACTGTAATAATCTCTGCCTCATCCCAGCGCGTTCTCTTTTAGCTTCTTCTCTTAACTGTTTTCTTCTAGCTAATCTATTTCTTTGTATTTGTATTTGTTGTTCCTCTTCTTTAGCAGCTGCTTTCATATGTTGAATTTCCATGTTATTCAATCTACGACGATGCATGAACAAATCGTGATTTCAAATATGTAAATTCGAAATCTATGAAGTTGCAGACCTGTAGAACATGCTAGATGTAACAAATTATGAGATCTATGAATTAGTTTATCCTGACTTCCTTTGAAATAAAAATCAGTTGAACTTTCCTCTCCATTAATTGAACAAAAAATAGAAAAAAAATTATATTTGAGCATATAAATTAGTTTCAAATAACATTTCTCTGTATGTATACGTTCAATTTAGCCTGAACATACATCAAAGATACCTGAGTGGATCACGGGTCGTAGAGACCTTAAACAGTTAGTAGAACGTAGAGCGGAGGAGCAGTAGCCGTAGCTGCAATGTACAACCAATAGTATATTATGAAACATGTTTCACATACTCTGACAAGCGTAAGAAGTCTCTTGGAATCTTTTTCTGGAGATATAAATAGCCTGATCTAATTGTATCTATCTTTCTCTTACAAATGGTATGATAGGGACAATTGTATCATGCTCTTGTCTGCTCATCTCAAAACATATGAAAACCAAACTTATCCGATGAGACTTCTTATGCTTGTCAGAATATAAATTTATGTTTGTACACGAGCGAAGCGAATTTTCCAAGAGATAGGTGTCTGAAAAATTTTCATAACAAGTGACATACTATATTTTTTTAGAAACACAAATTGAGACAGCATGAATCTATTAACAAAAAATATTCTGGGAGAAATGTAGAGTACTTATGTTGAAAATTATTGAAGCTAGATTTGATCCGTGCTGAATGGGCCTGTGTCAATTTCAGGACGTGCTCAAAATGACCGACGCCACAGGTTTACCAAGATATGTTCAAAATGTTATTCGGCGCCATGGAAACCAATTCGCAAGGAGTCCTTCTTATTATAGTCATAAAAATGGAACTCTGAAATGCTATAGAATTTGTTTTGGGAAGCTGCAAAATATTATGAAATGTTCTAGAATATTTGAGAACGTCTCCGAAAGCCATAAAATCTTCCAGGATGTTCCAAAATATTGCAGAACGTTCAACAGTGACTTCATATGCTTTAGAATGCTCTGAGAAGCTCCAGAATGCTCATGGATACTTCAGACTATTTTACAACGTTATAAAATACTACAGAACGAACCAAAATACTCTGAAATATTTCAGAGCACGTCAGAATGCTACACAATGATTCAAAATAATTTTAGGATGTTCTGAAACGTAGCGAAATGTTCAAGAATACTCTAAAACTCTATAAATTGTTTCAGAATAGTTGAGAATGCCTTAGAATACTATACATTCATATGATATATCAGAACGCTCCAATATACTCTGGAACACTCCAGAATGTGATAGTGTTTATATATGCTCAAGAATGTTCCAAAACGCTCCAAATATGCGGAGAATTTGATACGTTCCAATTTCGTCTCCTGTTCCCAATATTCCATTTCGCACTTCCTCGATATCCGATTCATATCATCCTCCTACAATTGAATGTACACAATTAAATAATTTAAGATCAAGCTATTTTCACTCACCAAACATAAACACAGCAGCCCTCTTATTTTCTTTGTTGGAGAAGATAGAAATCTATCCTAGACTGCGGGTATTGTCAGATTCCTACTGACTAAAACCCTCTCTTTTCTCCCATCGCCAGCACCCTGGAACTGTTTTCCACATGACTTCAAGGTGCTGGCTGGATATAGCTCCCTCTCAGGAGGTCCTTCTTGTCAGCCAGGTGGGTGGATCCATCCCCTTCTCCTGCCTCACCGCTATCTTCTCTGCCTTCATCACACGTGTGATGAATGTTTCGGCCAACTACCAAAAATTTTCGTCCAGCTCCATTAGAGAGATGAGGCTGGCGACTGTCAAAATCCCCATCTTCATCTCCACGCAGCTCCTCTCTTCCCTCCATTCCTCGCAGTGAAAGATTGTATGCTATATATATATATATATATATATATATATATATATATATATATATATATATATATATATATATATATATATATATTTATATATCACTTAGTAGATGCAAAAGGTCATTATGCAGTCACGTTGTCGCGTACTCCAACATCCAAACCCAACACCTCATTTTCCCGGCACTTTCGTGGTTGTGTGCTCTGTGGAAGAACCAACAACTGGCGCTCCGGATAATACTGTTGCTTGATTGTGAGCCTCAAAACACTCATGACTACCCTGAGCAAGGGTCGATCTACATTAAAAGTCACTTATTCGATTTTAGCGGGTTAGAATCGCTGCCCCAGTTTTGGACGTTACACATTCTACAACATTCCAAAACTTCATCAAATGTTCCAGAATTCTTTAGAACGTACCAAATCACACTAATACATTCTAGGACCTCATTTTCCCGGCACTTTCGTGGTTGTGTGCTCTGTGGACGAACCAACAACTGGCGCTTCGGATAATACTGTTGCTAGATTGTGAGCCTCAAAACACTCATGACTACCCTGAGCAAGGGTCGATCTACGTTAAAAGTCACTTATTCGATTTTAGCGGGGCAGAATCGCTGCCCCAGTTTTGGACGTTACACATTCTACAACATTCCAAAACTTCATCAAATGTTCCAGAATTCTTTAGAACGTACCAAATCACACTTATACATTCTAGGACACTTTGGGATGTTGTACAATATCTCAAAATGCTATAAGATGTTCTTATATGCTGCAGTTCATGTCTCAGATTACTCTTAAATGATATAAAGGTTATATTCCAGAATATTTCAGGGCGTTTCAACGTGCTATAATATCTTACAAGACACACTGTTCAATATTAACATGAACTGTAGGGCTCAGCGATATGCGTCTCTTGCCCATCTAATACTAATTTTTAGTACAAAGCTGACGACCAATTTAGGGAACGTATTTTAGGCAAGTTGAAACAACAAGAAAATAGTATTTTATTGATTGATGAATCTAGATTCTTGCGTCTGGCAGAGGGTTGCGATTAATCCGCTACTGTGCAACCTATAACATTTGCAAGAAAATGAATCGAAATAATATGTTTTAGGCAACTTGAAATTCTTTTCATCTTCAATTTTAGCATCTAATTAACCCAAAAGTGAGATCCCCAGACTGTTTTGAGCGGTTAGTAAACAAAGCGGGCGTGAACTCAAGAAAGCCTCTATTTGAATTCAAACTGTCATAAGATCTTCAAATGTAAGTAATTGAGATCCTATGACGCGAAATTGATGTGTTTTGATGCTCATTATATTTGCCTTTCATATACCACCGAACTGAGGGGGGCGTGGAGGAATCATGTGTCATTCGACTTGACGATTAGCTAGTTCCTCAGATAAAGGTTTATAATATGACTGGGAGGCAAGGAGCTTAAGGCGGGTCTCTTCGTAAAAGGCGATAATTGTCACTTTTCAAATCGTTATACAGTTTCCATTTATTATTGGAATGGCAAATGTTTAATATCATTTTGAGGATAAGAGGCTTATAAACAATTGTACGTATCGAAGTTTGATTATCTTCTCTAGATCCAGAGCAAAAGTTCCCTAAACATAGTACAAATATTGATTTCAAGGCTTTTCAAATCGTTTCAACTCAAATATGATTTGGCTCACACTTATCAAGATTACCTATATGAAAGATCTTATCCTTAGCTTCAAATGAGCGTATGGATTTCACAAAAAGTTATTCCAGTTTTCAGTAAAAAAATTGTGAAGTTCACCAAAATAGGTACTTTTCAAACCTATTTTTCTTGTATGGAAATCAGATAATCAGTTCAAATACCTATATGTTGATTTACTTTCAACCTCTATCTTTCATTTTTCAGCCATATATCTATCAAAAAGGGAGTGCGGATGGCCGAGCGTGTTTGTTCACCTATACATGCTGTGACGTCACTCGACCAAGAGGTTGCAGGTTCGAATCCACTCACCGACAATGTGTAATTTGTCGTTAAAATAAAATAAAATGCAGCTACTTGCATCATCACACTAAGGTGCTACAGGTTGCTAACCTATACACCTTAAAATATGTAGCAATGGCACGAAATTCTGATCGGCAGTACGGCGGTGTTATACCGCGGCTCGGTGATACCGATTAGAAAGGCTCAAGCCCTTACAAGAGCTGTTGCACCAGTGGTGATGATCTATCAGAAAGACCATGTGTACGGGGTAATTAGCAAAATAAAATTATGAATATAATTTATTTCGTTGGCTCATAGATGGCGTTAGTGAAGTGATATATTTTCTGGAAGACTAGCCTTTGACATAACTCCGCCTCCCAATTTGTTTCCATAGCAACGAATTTTTGAATGAATGTTAGGTACTCGAAAGTAAAAACAGTATAAATGCAAATTTTGTTGGTTTTTGAGGGATTCACCACGATTTTAACTTTTCGTCACTCGATTGCCAATTGAAAGTGAAAGTGGTCGATTTATGGATTTTAATAGCAAGAATTTATTCCATTTAAATTTAAACTATACACTTTTATCATGTTGCTAGATAATTTTAATTCATTGAATCTTCATAATTGAATTAAAATTATGTATATAATGAAAATTCAGAGTTATTATTATCTTGGAAGATGATTTAAATGCATTGAATTTTTTTGATGGAACTAAAATTATGTACATAATGGAAATCAGGAGTTCTTATCATCTTGCAGGATAATCTCAATTCAATAAATTTTTTTGATTGAATTAGAATTATGTACATAATGAAAATTCATAATTATTATTATGTTGCAGGATAGTTTGAGTTAATTCAATTTTTATGATTGAAATAATTTATGTACATAATGATAATTCAGCATAAAGGCTATCTAGCAGAATAATACGGAACCGTTGAATTTTTATTATTGAATTAAAATTATGTAAATACTGAAAATTCAGAATTATCATTATCCTGCAAGGTAATTTTGATGCAATCAATTTTCAGGATTGAATTAAAATAATGTGCATGATAGAAATTCAGTATTCTCATAATCTTGCAGAATAATTTTAGTTCATTGAATTTTTATGATTGAATTAAAATAAGGTACATGATGGGAATTCAGAATAATTATTTTCTTTCAAGATAATTTCAAAACATTGCATTTTTATGATTGAATTGAAATGATGTACATAATGGTGATTTGGAATCCTTATTATCTTGCAGGATACTTATATTTCATTAGAGTTTTTTGATTGAATTGAAATTTTGTACATAATAGAAATTCAGAGTTATCATTACCTTGAAAAATAATTTTAATCAATTGAATTTCTACGATCAAGTCAAAATTATGTACATAATTCTCATACAATTTATATTCAATCATAAGTATTCAATGGACTAAATTTATCTTGCAAGATAATGATAATTCTGAATTCTCAATATGTACATAATTTCAATTCAATCAAAAAAATTCAATGAATTATAATTGTCCTGCAGGATAATTGGAATTCCGAATCACCATTATGTACATAACTTCAATTAGATCATAAAAATTCATTGCATTGAAATTATCGTGCAAAAAAATAGTTACTCTGAATTTCCGTTATGTACATAATTTCAATTCAATCATGAAGATTCAATGAATTCAAATTATTCTGCAAGATAATAAGAATACTGAATTTCTATAATGTACATAATTTCAATTCAATCATGAAAATTCAATGCATCGAAATTATCTTGCAAGATAATAATAATTCTAAATTTTTATTATGTACATAATTTTAATTCAACGGTTCCGTGTAAATTTGCTGGATAGTTTCTATGCTGAATTATCATTATGTACATAGTTTTAATTTAATCATAAAAATTCAATGTATTAAAATTATCCTGTAAGATAATAATTATGATTTGCCATTATGTACATAATTTTAGTTCAATCCAAAAAATTCCATGAATTGATATTATCCTGCAAGATAATAATTATTCTGAATTTTCATTATGTACATAATTTTATTCCAATCATGAAGATTCAATGAATTGAAATTATCTTACAAGATAATAATCATTTTGAATTACCATTATGTACATAATTTCAATTCAATCATAAATCTCAACGCATCAAGATTATTTTACAAGATAATTATAATTCTGAATTTCCATTATGTACATAATTTTAATTCAATCATAAAAATTCAATGGATTAAATTATCTTGCTAGATAAAAAAAGTTTATAGTTTAAATTTAAGTGGAATAAATTTTTGCTATCAAATAGCAAAACGGCGTGCCATAAACTGATGGGCGTCCACCCTGGTTGATGAAGTACCGACGATCCTTCCTCCTTATCGGTCAATACTCATTTTTAACCCCACCCACAATGCTGCTTTCTGTTACCGTCCCCTTTACACCTCCAAGACCTTAGATGGTCAATGATTGCAAGAGACCCCTCTTAAACAACTCATTCAAATGTGCCTCAGCACCCACAAAATTTGTTCCATCATCGGAATAAATATGAGATACTGGACCACGGCGTGAGATAAATCTTTTGAAGGCTGACATGAACGATTCGGTGGACAAACTTGAGACAAGTTTAATGTGAATCGCCTTTGTGACCAAACAAATAAAAAGAAAAATATATGCCTTTTGGCTGCGCTGTCCTCTACGGCGAGTAAGGGTTATATTTTAAGGGCCAGCGTAGTCGACACCAGTGTGAATAAAAGCCTTTGCTTCCCGTACTTGGGAAGTAGGTAGATCAGCCATTTGTGCAATGCAGTGTTTCGATGCATTTTTGAAACAGCGGCTGCAAGAACGGACTCTCTGCCTAGTAACGCTTCTTGAGGCTGAGATCCAGAATTTTTGTGAAATAAGTACGGTTAGTAGATCGGGCCCGGTGTTACAATGCATTATATGATAAGAATCTATCATTGAATTCACGATATGATCTCGCTTTGGTGGAATTGTCGGATGACAAGCATCGAATGATAATTCTGCATAAGATATTTCACCTCCTACTCTTGAAATCCCTGACTTATCAACAGAGGGATTCAATTTGCGTATTTGTGAAGAAAAAATTATATTATTTTTGAGATTTTGAATTTCATTCTTGAAGTAGACACTCTGCAATTATTGAATTCCAATGAAGCAGCTGAAAATTTAGTAATAGAGAAGATAGGCATACAAGTTATAGTCAAACACACATATAAAAAAGGAAAGGAAGAAGATAAACACATAATTATAGCAAAAATGGAAAACTGGGTTGAAAAAATGAGGGGTATGAAAAATAGGGACAAACTCAATGGGACTAAAATATACATTGACAATGAACTATCCTACAATGAAATGCAAATACAGAAAAACATTATAACGAAGGCGGAGGAAGAGAGAATCAATGGAAAGAATACAAGAATAGGATATCAAGAATTGCAAATAAATGGCACTTGGTACGAATGGAACATAAAAAAGGACCTAGTCATTACAATAGGAGACTTTAATGCGCAATAGGAAAGAAAGACTACGTACAGCAAGTTAGAGGAGAACAAACAATACATGGAGTAACAAATAACAATAGGCAAAGATTATGCAATTTAGCAGTAAGGACAAACATGATAATAAGCAGTACGAAGCATAAACATCGAAAAATACATAAAATAACATAGACGTCTCCGGATAATAAGACACAGACACAAATTGGCCATGTGCTAGTAACAAGAAGGAAACAATCATCAATATAAGACGTGAGAATTTCAAGGTGTACATGCGCTGACTCAGATCATTACATGGTGGCAGTATCGATAAGAAACAAGATAAAGAGGAATAATAGAGAAGAATCAAAATATAAATTGAATATAGGGGAAATAAATAACAAGGATTTAAGAGAGGAATACATTGAAGAATTGGGAAACAATGTAGGTAACGAGAATGTAAAAGAGGAGAAAATAGTGAGAAAATGGTTTAAAATTGATAGATGTGTGAATGCCGCTGCTCAAAAATGGATGGAGGAAGAGAAAAAAATGCGAAAAATAGAAAAAATTGGTTTAATGATGAAATTAAAGAATCCATAGGGGCAAAAAGGCAAGCAAAGTTGAAATTTGTAGCAACAGATGAAAGTGAAGATGAAGACTATTACGAGAGAAGAAGAAACAAATGTCATAAGAATATTGGAAAAAATTAGAGAATGTGGGTAGAGAAAAGAATTATAGTCATTAAAGAGGAAAGATTTAACAGAAACCCAAAAAGATATCATTGAGGAACAAACAAACAAAATGAATCATATAAGGCTAAGACATATGGAATAAAGGACAAAAATTGAATTTCATCAGATAATGACCAACAATACAAGAAAGTGTGCATTGGATATTTCAAAGATCTATCGACTGAACCAGAACAAGAATTTATAGTTGATATCCTAGAAGGGAACGAAAGAGAATTAACAGAACCTACTCTAGACAAAGTAAATGAAATAATAAAGGACATGGAAAACGGTAGATCACCAGGAAAAGATGAAGTGAGCATAGAACTAATAGAATAGGGAGGCAAAATAGTCATGCAGCAAATATATGAGCTTATACTAGAAATATTGAGAAAAGAAAAAATGCTGAAAGATTGGGGAATAGGACAGATAATAACTATACATAAAGAAAGAGACCAACAAGTATATGAAAATTATAGAAAAATCACACTTTTAAACACAGCTTATGAAATAATGCCGATATTAATAGAGAGAAGAGTAGCAAATGTGACAAGAGGAACCATCGGGAAATATCAGTATGGCTTCGTGAAAGAAGAGTCAACTACGGATACCATACACACTATAAAACAAATAATTGAAAAAACACTGGAGTGTGAACTAAAAACTGAAATACTATTCATTGATTTTAAACAGGCGTTCGACTTTATCAGAAGAGGGCATTTAATGGCAACTTCAAAAGACTTGCGAGTACCAGAAAAATTGAGAAGATTGAAAGCCATGACCATGAGAGGAACAAAAATAAGCATTAGGACTCAAAAAAGAGAAACAGAAGACATAATAATGAACAAAGGAGTGAGACAAGGCGTTGCCGTATCAGCCAAGTCATTTAATCCAGCCTTACAGCACGCAATGAGAAATATAACAGAAGCAACACTTGGAACAAGAGGAGGACAAATAATAGCATTCGCAGATGACATAGTAATTGTAGCAAAGAATAGAAAAGTGATGAAAGTATTACTGGAGGAAACAATAAGTGAAGCAAAGAGAATAGTGCTGGGAATAAACGAAGGAAGGACCAAAAAAATGATAATTGGAAAGAAGGTAGAAAAAAATATAATTAAAATAGGAGAGTTCAAATACGAGCAAGTAGATAAATTTCAATATCTAGAAGAATTGTTAACGAGCAGAGGGGACAGATGAATAGAAATGAAAGAATAAATAACGCCAACAAATGAAGCTCTCCACGCAAACAGAAAACTTCTAAAAAGTAAAACTATATCGAGAACTACAAAAATGAGAATACCATACTGAGACCAATAACATTATACGCAGCGGAAACAATGTCGATGACAAAAAAGAACGAAGAACAGTTGAGAATAACTGAAAGGAAAATAATAAGAAGAATATAAGGGCCCATAAAAATGAAGAATACAGAATATAGAATAAGAATGAACCACGAGATTGAACAAGAACTAAATGTATGGAGAGCCAGCGAGCAAGATACAATATAGTCCATAATGCAGTGGAGCCCTAGAAGCAAAAAAAAAGGAAAGATCAAGATCAACGTGGATAAAGGAAGTAGAAGAAGACTCAAGATTCGCGGGAATTAGAGATTGGAAACGAAAACCGGGAACAGGAAAATATATAGAAGCGGCATATACATATATATATATATATATATATATATATATATATATATATATATATATATATATATATATATATATATATAAATTATGATATTAGACTTTTTGAAATAGTTTTTAAAAAGTTTTATTGTTGCTAAAAACTGTGCAATACAAGATACAAGCTTGGCTATGATAAGAGAACTCGTCGTTCTCAGGGACTACATGTGTTTTTATAATATTCTATGATACATGATCTTGTGGAAAGTTTATATCTTAAGTCAGCATTTCTACGGGTAGTTGAGCTTCATAATTCCTCCCGAGCAAGTTTAAACTTTATACATGATTTACAAATTTTCGGTTACTCTTTCTAAATTATTCAATTCAATATTTGTTGTTTGTTGCTTAACTCTATAATTCTTATAATACTTCAACAATAATTTTATGATAACAACAAATATTATTACAATAATTATAATATAAATAATATGATAATGATGAATGTTACTATCATAATTTTCAATTTCTTTAATTTTTTGCAACTGAGGGAATGAAATTTTCAATTATTGTAAAGGCTTTAAATTAATCTTATTTATTTTTGTATCAAGTTTTTGCAATTGGTCATTATTCATTTTAAATTCTTCTTTATGTTTTTATGCTCACAATTAATTACTAATTCTTGATTGATTGGGGAAATAATAATTATATTATCATTGTTTGGGATTTATATTACGTTATTTTTACTTTGTTGCTCAATAATTTCACAGTCATCATTATTTTCATTAATCACTATATTTTTAATACGATTATTCATTTCTATACCTATAGTTTAACAATAATTCATATTACTGGATTCTCTGCTGAATTTCTCTATTAGGATATTTTTATTGTGTTTTTTCATGTAATATGTAGGTTGTTCTGTCAATTTATATAACTTGTTATGACGAATAAAAGGAATTGGGTATAACTGGTATAAAGGGTAAGAACTAGTTGAGCGGCGGTAAAAGTCCTGAAATCAAGTTTTAATTTTATCTAATTTTAATTTACGAATATACCTTTTATCTTTTATTTCTACAGTTCCTAAAATAGGACTATAATTTTCTATCGAAACTCTTTGAAATATAGGTTTTTTATATTTGTGCATCAATCTATTATTTTGTTTAACATAAACTTTTTCTGGTAGTATGAGAGGTAATTCATTCTCCTTCGTTCTCTTTGCTTTTTCTTTATCCATAATCTTATTTATTGCTTTATTTGTTGTTGATTTTTTTCTAAAGTAATCGTTTATAATCTCTTCATCAGAACATTGTTTTTGGAAATATTTATTCTGCTCGTTTTGTCCGAAAAGTATTTCGCAAGGAGTTAACTTCGTAGTTGAATGTTTTGTATTATTATATGCTGTTATTGCTTTATTTATAATATATTGTAGATCTTTATTTTTACTTATAGAATGTAATATGCGAAGATGCTCTATTAATACAGAATGAAATCTTTCAACCGCGTTCGATTTTGGATTTGCTATACTGATTAAATGTAGTTTGATGTCATGATTATTGCAATAATTTTTCACTAGGGCATTATTAAACTCTAGTCCATGGTCGGCTATTATCATGTTTGGTTTCTTATAAGTTTTTATGAATTTTTCAATGATTAACATGGTTTCTTTTCCTGTTTTATTAAAAGTAGGATGAATAAATCCAAATTTAGAGAATTGATCGAATATAGTTATAAAAGATTGTTTATTCAAAGTTAAAAGATCTATATTTATGATTTCGAAAGGAGTTTTTGGTGTAGGGGTCAAATTATCGCTTAATTGTATAGGATGTTGATCATATTTATTTTCTTTGCATATTTTGCACTGATTTATAATTTCTGTAATATCTTTAATCATATTCGGCCAGAAATATTTTTCTTTTAGCTCGTTATAAGTTGCCATTATTCCTCTATGATTTAAATATCCATTATGACTATCAAAAATTATTTGAGTCTGTTTGTCTTCATTTTGAACATCTTCTACTAATTTATAACATTTTACTAAATTTATTGTATTAATTTCAAATTTATCCTGTAATATCTGATTCAATGTTTGTTCATGTTGTTTGGGGATTAATATCAAATACTTAACTTTCGGTACTATGTAGTTTTTCAATACTTCTAACAATTGTTGTTCTTTTTCATCTATATTAATATTGATAACAAATCTTTGTTTTTGATAGTCAAATAATTTCATTATTTTTATATCGAATGGTTCATTAGAAAAATGGAAAATAATTTGATTCTTTGCTACGTTTAATCTATTATCTACAGATTTTAATCCGTTAATTGGGTCCTCGTTAGAACTATGGATTGTGTCTCCTGATTCTGATTCATTCACAATTATACTTTGTTGTTCATTTCTGTCGTCATAAATTTTATCCAATGTTTCATTTACTATCTGATCTATTTCATCTGTTTCTGAACTAAAATTTTGTAACTGTTCATATTCATACAAATTTATTTGTATTTGTGTACTATCAAAAATGTGCTCCAAAATTTTTATTAACTCTGACTTTTCTAATTTATCCAATCCACATGATAAATATGGAATGTTGATTTTGTATACATCATTCTTTATCAAGTAATCTCGTAATTCAATGAGTGTTTTCTTGAAATATTTCCGATTAACATTTTCTAAATATATATCCTTAGTGATCAAATGAATGATAATTTTATTATCTGTATTTTGAATTATTATATTTTTATTATTCATATTTCTTTCACAATAATTTTTACTATTAAATTTTAGATCAATTTTTCTTGCCAAACCTTTTGAAAATTTCAAATCTTTTGATATACAATGAGCGAAAATATCGGTATTCATTACATCTCCTGATTTTTTATAATTTTAAATTTATCTCTTTGTCTCGATAGAAAATCTGCTATTTTGTTTGTTTTTCCTGGTAAATACTCAAGGTCAAAATTGTATTCTCCTAGTTCTATCTTCCATCACATAAGCTTCTGGTTTGCATTTTTCATAGAAAATAGCCAAGTAAGAGGTTTATGATCAGTGCGAATTGTAAATTTTCTGCCGAATAAATAGGGTTTAAAGTTATTTATCGACCAAATAATAGATTTTAATTCTTCCTCAATAGTCCTGTAATTTTGTTCTGCAGAATTGAATGTTTTTGATGCATACGCAATTGGTTTCTCTTGTCCATTTATAACTTGTGAAATTACTGATCCCATGGCATAATCTGACGCATCTATTGTCAGAATGAATTTTTTTCAAAAATCAGGGAATTCTAAGATTGGTGGATTACTTATCAAATCTTTGGCTGTTTTGAATGCGTCTTGATACACTTGATTAGTTATATCTATTTGCTTATTCTTTTTTAAACATTCAGTAAAAGGTTTGGTGAGTTTAGCGAAATTTGGAATAAAACGTCTATACCACGAAAGTTTGCCTAAAAAGGATTTTATTTCTTTGACTGTCTTAGGGATCATAATTTTTTCAATTGCTTCAATTTTATTTTTATTAGGTTTAAGACCTTCTTGTGATATAATAAATCCTAAATATTCTGTTTCAGTTCTAAGGAATTCTGATTTATCGATTTGAATTTTGAGATTTGCATCTTGTAATTTGGAAAAAATATTTTCTATATTTTGTAAATGTTCTTCTAATGTATTTCCTAATATTATTATATCATCCATATAAACTAAACAAATTTTGTTAATATATTCTGAAAGTATTTCATTCATCATTCTTTGGAATGAAGCTGGGGCATTTACTAAACCGAAAGGCATACGAAGGAATTCATAATGTCCTGAGGATGTAGAAAAGGCTGTTTTTTCTCTATCTTTTTCATCTATTGGTATCTGATGGAATCCAGAATGCAAATCTAATGTTGTAAAAAATTTAGGTTTACCTATATGATCTAATAATGTATCGATATTGGGTAAAGGGAATTTATCTTCAATGGTTTTCTGATTTAATTCTCGGAAATCTATTACTAATCTCGTTTTGCGTTTGCCTGACGCATCCATTTTCTCAGGCACTAACCAAATAGGCGAATTATATGGACTTTTTGACTTTTGAATTACTTTTGTGTTCAGTAAATTTTGGATATGTTCTTCGATGTCATTTTCATAGATTTGTGGTAGTCTATAATTCTTTTGGAAAACGGGTGTGTCATCTGTTGTGCGAATTTTATGAGTAGTGACATTTGTCGCAGATAATTCTTCGTCTGGTCTCGGAAATAAGTGTGAATATTTTTCTAATAAATTTTTTATCTTGACTTTTTGATCGTAATTCAGATGTTCGTGTCTAAATTGTATAAATGAACTATTTAATATCTGTGAGGATGATAATTTAAATTTTTTATTTCCGAATGTTATAGTTTTATCTTTAAAATCCATTAAAGCATTGCTATGTTCTAATATTTTTACACCAAATAACATATTACTTTCCTTATGGAATTCATGGATGAAAAATTCGAAATTTTTATTCTGAACTTTCATTTCTACACAATTTTTGCAATGAACTTTTCCTTGAGCTGTCTTAAAAGTGACTGGTTTATTAATAATTTTTAAATTTCTCTGTTTGACAATATTTGGGGAAATTAAATTCATATTGGAGCCTGAATCAATTAATATAAGGTAATCATTATATTTTATCAGAGGAATAGATTTTAATTTTGAAGTCATTACGTATTTTGTTCTATCTCTGGATTTTCCTCTAAAAAAGCATCGCTAAAATTAGCTTCTATTTCGCATTCTTCAAAATCTTGTTCTTCAGCATCAGTGTTCTCATTTTGCATTATTTCATTGTTATAATTTTGCTCAATTGTTGATGTTGACATAGGTTGGGTATTACGTGTCTGTGTTGACATTGGTTGGGGTTGAGATCTACGTGTTTCGTAGCTGTTTACTAAATTTTGTCTTGCGAACCTATTATATCCAGGAGCTGGTGGTTTGTGAAGACTGACTGGTTTGGAGGGAAAGTTTTGACCTGGAAATTGTTTAGGTGGAAGGTTGAAGGTAAAATTTGGTTTTCTGGAAGTGCTTGGGTTTTGTTTATTATCGTTTCGTGTCATTGGACTGTTGTGTGAAGAATTGGCATAACTGAATTCATTTTTTAATAATAAATCGCATTGTTCTAATGTAGAAGGTTGTTTCACAATAAATGATCCTTTTATAATAGGTGGTAGCAATGATATGAATTTATTTACTACAGCTTTTTGATTTTCCTGAAGAATAGCATTTTTTTGCTGCAAATTGTAATTTTTTGGAAGTATTTTTGCTTTATATAGCTCAAATTTATCTAACATTGTTTTTAATGTGATCTCTGTATTCTGTTTATATTTAGTTTCAAATAATTCTCCTAATAATGTTTCAGCTGACGTTCTATCTGAGAAGTTAGTGTTTAAATATGATTTTAACTCATCCCAGTTAGTGAGTTTATTTTGTGAAACAATCTTTTTTGCATTATTTGTTAATTTATTTTTTATTAAATTGAATGCAAATATTTTTTGTGGAGCTGTTATTTGCAGAGTATTTAAAATAATATATGTTTCATCCACAGTTTGAATGAGGTTATTAAGGGTCGTTATGTCCCCTTCATACGTTGGGATCATTTCGACAAAGATTTTAATATCTTGTAGAGAAGTCATGTTGTTTTCTGTTACTGTTGGATTTCGTATAATATTATTGATATTATCTTGAACAGAATTTACGAATCCTTCGTTATCAGAATCTGACATGAATTATGTATGATTGCCTTGTGGCGGGGCTCGTACTCTTTATTACTAGTATTACTAGAGAGTACCCTGTGTATTATAAAATAGTTTTACTTACAAGAATAAACTTATGACAATAGTTTTCATTGCAAGGGGTTCTCTAAAGGGGTTCTCGAACTGTTTCTCGTAGACTGAAGTAGACGAGATGTGAAGTTCTTGAAGCTTGTCGTCTGGATTCTCGTGATCGATTGAACAGCAAGAGAAATCGCTTGGACGATATGATGGGACGTATGAATAGTCCTCTGATGGGCACTGTTTAGCCGTAAAGTAGAATACTTCTTCTTCAGATGTGTGGTTGTTGATAGATAAGGGCTTATTGATATAGCCTTATATGTGTTCACTGTTACACACTTTAAATTGTTGCGAATAGCCAATTTTCGTATAAAAATACGACAATTAGATGAGTAACTTTTGTGTTTTTCACTGTTACAAACTTATTGTTGGCTATCCTACCGACTGCGCCAATTATGATATTAGACTTTTTGAAATAGTTTTTAAAAAGTTTTATTGTTGCTAAAAACTGTGCAATACAAGATACAAGCTTGGCTATGATAAGAGAACTTGTCGTTCTCAGGGATTACATGTGTTTTTATAATATTCTATGATACATGATCTTGTGGAAAGTTTATATCTTGAGTCAGCATTTCTACGGGTAGTTGAACTTCATAATTTATATATATATATATATATATATATATATATATATATATATATATATATATATATATATATATATATATATATATATATATATATATATATATATATATATATATATATATATATATATATATATATATATATATATATATATATATATATATATATATATATATATATATATATATATATATATATATATATATATATATATATATATACATACATATATATATATATATATATATATATATATATTTGTATTTCTATACATATAGCTACATAGTTTTTGTGTAGCATGCTATCTTGCTACCTGGTTTAGCTTGTTGCTACGTAGTGTGGTACATTTTCGAACTATTTTCTCTAGTTCTATTATGAAATGTAGATGTCACAAGAAGCTACGGTCCTCTGATTTTAAGTTTATTGTACAGAAGTAGCACAAGTTGATCTGTGAATCATACATGCTGAGGCGTCTCAAGCGGGAACGCAAGAGGTGCACGGCACCTCGGCGTCATGTCCTTGGAGGCGTCAGTTGGGCCCGAACACAATTCTTCAAAAATAAGACTAATTTCTTCAACAAAATATTTTATTAGAGCTAATTCACAATCCATAATCCACCATTCTATTTTGAATTGGGACTAAAATTGTGGATTTTGGATCAGGAATTGTGGATTTTGAATTGGGATTTGGATTTTGGATTGAGACTGAGTCCCTGGATTTTGGATTGGAATTTGGTTTCTGGATTTTGGATTTTGGATTGAAATTGGGATTGAGACTGTGGATTTTTAATTAGGGTTGGGATTGTGGATTTCTGATTAGGATTGGGGTTTTGGATTTTGGATTTTGGATTTTGGATTGGGACTGAAATGGTAGGTTATGAATTGGAATTGGGATTGAAATTGTGTATTCTGGATTGAGATGAGGATTAAAATTGTGGATTGTGAGTTGGGAATGAGATTATGTACTGGGACTCAAATTGTGGATTAGGATTAAAATTGTGAATTGTGGTTTGACATTGAAATTATTGATTGTGGATTGGAATTAGAATCTTGGATTGTGGATTGAGATAAAAATTGTGGATTATGGATTTTGGATTGCGGATTGAGATTGATATTGTGGATTCTAATTGAGGATTGTGGATTGTGAGTTGAGATTGAATTTATGGTTGTGAACCAGGATTGAAATTGTGGATTGGGACTAAAATTGTGGATTGAAATTCAAATTGTGGATTGTGGATTGGAACTCAAATTTTTATTTGGGATTGAAATTGTGGATTGTGGATTGGCATTGAGATACAATCTTTCCATTCCTTCCTGTTTGATGCATTTCTTTATGCTTCTTGACAGCTGATTTTGTTCTTTTCCAGTATGTATTCTATATTATTATCCCATGTCTTCTGTAGTCTTCCTCTACTCTTCTTTTTTGTCGTCTTAGCCTTCCATACCATTTTTGTTTGGCTATCATCTGGCATTCTTATAAGATGGCCGTACCAAGCAAGTTGTTTTTTCTTCATGGTAGTATGTATAATCTCTATTTGTAACCTTTTGAGTATATTTTCGTTTCTTATTCTATCTAGTCTTGTTACCCCTTCTACTTTTCTCAGGTATCTCATTTCCGAAGCTTGTATTCTACTCTTTGCTCTCTGATTCGTCGTCCATGTTTCACTTTTATATAACAGTATTGGTCTGTATAATACTTTGATTAGTGTCATTTTTGTCTTTTTCTTAACTTGTTTATTGCTTAGGATAATTTTGTTCATTGCGTTGTAACTTTTGCTTGCTGTCAAAATTCTGTTGTTCATTTCTTGCTCCAAGTTACCTTTGTTGTTCAATGTGTGTCCTAAATATGTAAATGTTTCTACATGTTCGATTTCTCTTTGATTTATTTTTATCTCCGTTGCTATTTCTTCTTTCGCTATTACCATTATTTTTGTTTTGTCTATGTTTATGGTCATTGTTACGTGCCAATTTGGCCTCTGGTTATTTTTTTTGTAGGATTAAATTCTAAAATATAGTTTGGGTTAATTTGGGTTTTTTTTCAAGTAAATTTCATGTACTCACTTTTGGTTAAAGATATTTTCAGTTTCAAATCCTATCGTTTTCAATTCATATTTCAAATCTTTAGTTTTGTTTCTCTTCGTTAAGCTCAGTTTTTTTGGTTACATTAAAAGCGTGTTTTTGTTTACTTCTGTCAATCAAATTTTAGTTCAAGATTTTGTATTTGTCGCTGTTGAAATGCGCGCGCTATAGTCAGTGACGTTACTCAGTTTTTTTTTTTGAAATAATGAAAAACGGTTTTTTCTAAATTAAGTCCGGTCATCCGGAATTGACTTAACAGAAGTCGTCAGTCTACAGTTGGTCTTCAACTACCAAAGTACATTTTGTCCATTAAAATTTTTGAGAATCGCTTTTTGTATATTGCCTTGCGCAATCCTCTAGGAGGGATAAAAAACTAGCTTTTCTTAGCTTCGCGGAACATTTTTGGCACTTGGTGCAGTTTTGTGTTGTTCCGCAAGCATCTCCATTGTTGGAGGATTATTGAAATTTTGTGAACGACATCGCTTTCTTTGCGCCGACCATCTGCGTGCGTAGTTGAACTACTTTGACCAACATCTCGGCTACGGAGTGCCTAATACCACCTAGGCACCCTTTTATCCAACCTTTTGATCCTGGTGTGACGTCACCAAATTTCCTGAGCCAGTCCGGACCGGGAAATATCTATTTGAGGCGTCCATCTTGGTGCGACAGACCAATAGAGGTCAACGAGCTCCAGCAACCAACCGGAAGTGACAGCTAAGTGGCAATAGGTTCGTGGTTTTGTTTTTTTTCTCTTATTCGGACTGCCGATATTTTTACCTTCCTTTTACTTATTCACTTTGGGTGGCTAAACCACCCCACACGGCCGAATCTAATTTACTTTTGTTTACTGCTTTTTTTGCGTGGTCATTTGGACCACGCTGTTATTTTGTAAATTGTATAGAGTCAGTCGACGAAGTAGTTTGTTTTCTTTTTTTTACGCTTATGTGGTATACTTCGCTGTGAACTCGATTCGATCGAAGAAGGGCCAAATTTATTGTTGTTGTTATTTTTTTGGTATACTCATAGACGTACGCGCGAGTTGTTCCGCATTTTCATTTACTTTTTTTTTGTACCTTTTTGTACAACGTCAAGGTCTCTAATCTAACTTATTTACATTTATTTATTTGATTTTTGCGCTACTTAGGCGTAAGGCATTGTAAGGCCTACTATTTACGTTCATTTATTTGTTTTTTTTGCGTTATTTAGGCGCGTAATTTGAAATAGTTTATTTCAATTACTTTATATTCATTTATTTTTATTTGGCACTACTAGGTGCGTTGTTCAAAGTACTTATTTGATTGAATTCATTTATTTGAGTTATAATAAATTATTTGGGAGTCAGCAACCAGATTGACGCTGACGAACAGAATACTAACACCTATTCTCCTGTTTCCCAATTATTCCTTTCAACACCTTAATTTCAGGTATTTTCGTGGTTGAGTACCTTGGAAAAATGAATTCAACTACGTGGCGCCCTACTATTTATTTCTTTACCTATATTCTATTGTATATATATTTTTTTTTGTTGAAGCTGGCCTCACTTTACCCAATTATTTCCCTGAGTCTGAGCTAGACTTACGTAGAATTTTTAGAGTCACTTTAAACCTATCATTCAAATTTTACGTAATATCATATTGTGCTTTTTTAATTCCTCATTCCACAAGTTAATGTTATGTTGTAAGTCTTTTTCACTTTTTGCAAGTATTGCAATGTCATTTGCAAAGGCGCACTCCGCTATCATAATCCTTTCTAAGTTATGGTGTCCCACTTGAATTTTTTTAGTTTTGTCTTTTATATTTTTTAAGATGTTGTCCAGGTATATAATGGATAACAGTGGGCTTAATGCTCCTCCTTGCCTTAGTCCCTGTGTTGTGATGAATTCCTTTGAAATTTCATTTCCTGTTCTAACATAGTTGGATGTCTTTTTATGGATACTTTTTATTGCTTGCGTTAGCTGTTTGTCAATCTGTCTTATTTTCAAGATTTCCCACATCTGTTCCCTCGACACCCTGTCAAAAGCTTTTTCCAGGTCCAGAAATGCTATGTACAGTTTACTGTCTTCTCTTATGGCTTTTTCTGTCAGCTTTCTTATGATAAAAATGTGATCCTGTGTCGAGTGTCCTTTTCTGAAACCACTTTGTGCTTTCTCCATCTTTACCTTTATCAATTTTCTTAATTTATTTTCTAATATTGCCTCATAAATTTTTACAGCTGTACATAGCAATGATATTCCTCGGTAATTACTGCATATTCTACTGTCTCCTTTCTTGTGTATTGGGAATATCACTGCCATTTCTCAGTCTTTTGGTATTTGCCCTATTTCCTATATTTTATTCAGCATTATTGATAATATTTGTTCTCCTTCCTCTCCCATATATTTCAATTGTTCCGCTCTTATTCCGTCATGACCTGGTGCTTTGCCGTTTTTTAATTTTTTTATTACTGTCTTCATTTCTTCCTCTGTAATATTTTCTTGATTCACTATTCCTGTGTTTTCCAGTTCTGTACTTTCTTATTCTCTACTGACATTGTTAATGTGTATTTCTTCCAATAATTCTTCAAAATGTTCTTTCCATCTTTCCATGATTTCTTTTTCTTCTTTTATTATGACTCCTTGCTGTTTTACTGTCTGTTTCAATGATATGTATTCTCCTTTTTTGCAGTTCTTAATTGTTCTGTAGAATTATTTTTGATTCTCCTTAAAGTTTTCCTCAATTTTGTTTCCAAACTCTTGCCAGGTTCTCTCTTTTGATTTTTTTATCTCTGTCTTCGTTATCTTCCTTGGTCTTTTATAATCTTCATAATCCTCCTCTTTTTTGGTATTGATATATTTTTTCCATTTTTGTTTTTTTCTCTTGACTTCTTCTTTTATTTTATCATTCCACCAGTGTGTTTGTCTTCTCTTGTGTGAATTTTTGACTATTTCGCATGATCTTTTTGTTGCTCCTGTTAGTATGTGTTTGAATGTATTCCACATTTCTTCTATATTGCCTAAATCTGGCTTGGGTGTATCTTTTATAAATTTGTTAATGCAATTCTGATATTCTACTTTTATCTGTCCATCTTTCAGTTTTTCTACTCTAAATTTTACTGTTTGTTTTTTGTTAGAATTGATCTCTCGATTATGTTTTGTCTTGTTTCCTCACGCTATGACTACCGCTATTACCAGGTAATGGTCGCTACCAATTTCACTACCTTGTTTCACTCTTACATCCTTCACTTTTTTCCTTTGTTGCGTATTAGTTAAGAAATAGTCTATTATTGACTTTTCTTCTCTGCTTTTTTCTCCCCTAGAATATTTGTGGATTTCTTCATGCTTAAATAAAGTGTTTAATATAATTAATCCATTTATGATACAAAAATCGATGAGCCTCTTTCCATTGTTATTTATAGTCGGCTCCCCATGTCTTCCCATTATTTCTTCAACACCCTTATTTTCATTTCCCACTCTTGCGTTAAAATCTCCCACAACATATATTGGTTCTTCCAGTTTTTCGTATTCGGTTTGCATTTTGTCCCAAAACCCATCTTTTTTTTCTTTATTTTCATCCTCATTTATTGCATACACTGTCATTATATTTGCCTTTAAATTTGTTTTGTCTTCTACTTGAATTATTAGTAATCTTTCGTTCACGCTTTTCCAGTTTGTTATTGATTGTTCCAGTTTCTCATTTATTATACATCCAACTCCCGCTCTAGCTCTATCCATGTTTTCCACTCCGCCATATATTAGTATGTGATCATTCTTCAATTTTGTAATTCCTTTACCGTTCTTTTTCGTTTCGGTGATGGCTAGTATATCTAATTTCGCTTTTTCAAATTCATCTACTAATTCTATTTCCTTTCCATTTATGCTTCTAATATTCCATGTTCCTAGACGTATAGTCCGTTTTGTTTGCTTGTTCGTCTCCGCGTTGCATTTTTCTGTTTTGTTATTTTTTAACCATTTTTTAATATTATTTCTCTCTCTTTTCGTACAAGTCCTTTCTCGTTTTTTGCCCATTTGAATACTTCTCCATCACTTGTTAATTTTTGGTATCCAATTTTGACTTTTTTCCCGGTCGCCTTCATTTGTCTGGCGATACTTCTTATTTCCCATTGAATTTTTCTTTCTTCCCATGTTTAGTCGTTTTCGATATTTATTTTTGTTCCTTGTAATTCATTTTTTACTACCATGATCTTTCGCTTTTGTTCCCAATTTGCCATTTCTACTATTATAATTTCATTTTTTTTTTCCTACATTTCGCATATATACGTTTCTAGTTTCTGCTTGAGTTTGCAACTGTTTAGAGAGTAGTTTTTAGCTTGTTGCTATGTAGTGTGGTACATTTTCGAACTATTTTCTCTAGTTCTATTATGAAATGTAGATGTCACAAGAAGCTACGGTCCTCTGATTTTAAGTTTATTGTACAGAAGTAGCACAAGTTGATCTGTGAATCATACATGCTGAGGCGTCTCAAGCGGGAACGCAAGAGGTGCACGGCACCTCGGCGTCATGTCCTTGGAGGCGTCAGTTGGGCCCGAACACAATTCTTCAAAAATAAGACTAATTTCTTCAACAAAATATTTTATTAGAGCTAATTCACAATCCATAATCCACCATTCTATTTTGAATTGGGACTAAAATTGTGGATTTTGGATCAGGAATTGTGGATTTTGAATTGGGATTTGGATTTTGGATTGAGACTGAGTCCCTGGATTCTGGATTGGAATTTGGTTTCTGGATTTTGGATTTTGGATTGAAATTGGGATTGAGACTGTGGATTTTTAATTAGGGTTGGGATTGTGGATTTCTGATTAGGATTGGGGTTTTGGATTTTGGATTTTGGATTTTGGATTGGGACTGAAATGGTAGGTTATGAATTGGAATTGGGATTGAAATTGTGTATTCTGGATTGAGATGAGGATTAAAATTGTGGATTGTGAGTTGGGAATGAGATTATGTACTGGGACTCAAATTGTGGATTAGGATTAAAATTGTGAATTGTGGTTTGACATTGAAATTATTGATTGTAGATTGGAATTAGAATCTTGGATTGTGGATTGAGATAAAAATTGTGGATTATGGATTTTGGATTGCGGATTGAGATTGATATTGTGGATTCTAATTGAGGATTGTGGATTGTGAGTTGAGATTGAATTTATGGATTGTGGATCAGGATTGAAATTGTGGACTGGGACTAAAATTGTGGATTGAAATTCAAATTGTGGATTGTGAATTGCAATTCAAATTTCTATTTGGGATTGAAATTGTGGATTGTGGATTGGCATTGAGATAATTGTGGTTTGATATCCAAATTGTGGATTGTGGATTGCGACTAAAATTGTGGCTTGTGGACTAGGATTGAAATTTATAGAAAAAAAAGTACGATGAAAAGAGGGAAGTGGGGAGGAGGGGTGTAATTTATATATCTCTGCACCCCGGCGGTCGGTAGGCTGGGGCCGCCTCTGCATACATGCGTAGCGATTTGAACTGTAGATAGAGGGTACGATCGGCAGTGACATCTGGAGCGCTCAGCTCAGTCACATACGCGTTCGACATACGAGCGATCTGTTACGTTCAGCATTGAAATCCAGAGCACTCAGATGAAGAACTGCCTGCTCGATGTTTGATGGCTGAGCAGATTGAGCACATGCGTTGGGCATGCGCATTACGGATTATCTCTATTTTCAAAATAATTTTTGTTGACTATTTCTGAGTAATATTTAATGATCTATATATGTTTTTCAAAATTTGATCATTATTCAATTCACAGATTTCTCAATGCGAGGAGCAATATGACGTCATAATATGACTAATGTTTGACGTCATTTTACGACTTTATGTCGAAGTCATAATATGTCGTGAGTTTGACGTTATATTATGACACAAATTTGACGTCAATATATGACTTGGGTCTAGCGTCATAGTGTGACTCAAATCCAATGTAACTATATGATTTTAGCCATTATTTACAAATTTCTTGAAAAGTGAATAAAAATGATGAAATCCATAGAATACAACGTCATAATGTTATATGGTGACATCATAACGTTGCATATTACCTATATGATCATTCTTTATTCAAGGAACCTGTAAATAGTTAGTGAATAATTTGACATCATTGTATTCCTAATAGTCCGTGAGACAGCGCATACATTTTTTGTTGATTACCGCTCACTTGAAACTTTGTGAGTGGCTTCATTGTGATGAGTCCGACAACTTTTTCATTTGGCAAAATTCTAGATTTGGGGGCGTTTACCCGCGAGGGCTAATTAATTGAAAGAATATTACCGTAATACGGATCTTCACACTAATCGAAAGATTTTTTGATAATAAAATGAAGGAAAAATATTGTCCGACATAAATATTGAGGCTACCGGTGAGTCCGACTTGTCATAAGTACCAACATACTTACCATTGGTACCAACATACTTATGATAAGTGCGGCTTGTCGGATTCACCGGTAGCCTCAATATTCATGTCGGACAATATTTTTCCTCCATTTTATTATCAAAAAATCTTTCGATTAGTGTAAAGATCAGTATTACTGTAATATTATTTCAATTAATTGGCCCTCGCGGGTAAACGCCCCCAAATCTAGAATTTTGCTAGATGAAAAAGTTGTCGGACTCATCACAATGAAGCCACTCACAAAGTTTCAAATAAGCGGTAATCAACAAAAAATTTAGGCGCTGTCTCACGGACTATAATTTATTTATTTTCATAAATATACAAGTATATTAGAGGTAATAAGAGACTTTATAGTGAAATTGTATATATGAACCACAACTTCACATTAAATTCTGATTCACTGATCGTCAAGCATCTGTGAATTCTGGACCAGTTTCCGTTTATCTTTGGGTTGTTCATTCAAATGTTGTGACCATGACGATTGTGTCAACAGCTGGCACTACAGCAATTGAGTAGAAATTTGAGAAATACACCATTACAGTCATCCTCAAAAACAATTCCATATCATTTTCAGTCATTCAAGATTATTCTTCAACATTATTATTCGAGTCCTATCGGTCATTAGCTTTGTAGCCAGAGAAACTTTATATAACAGTTTTGAAATTAGGAAATATCCCTTATAGTACATTTGTTTCTAGATTTTGAAATTGTTCTAAATCGATAGCAATTTAATCAATGTGCTGGATATACGATGGGTCACTTTTTTCTGATTCTAATATAGATACCTACCTTCCAATAACTTCAGTAAAATTTTCGAATGGAGCAATATCATGCAAACAAACAACTGGATCTCCCTGAACTGAAAAAAAAAACCGTTGGTAATAGTTTGATATTTCAATAGTCAAACGTCAATTTATGACCACAATTTGACCTATAATGTGACGTCGATTCTACGTCTTTCGACGTAGAAATATGACCGTCAGTTTATTACTACATTATAACCAGAATCCGACGTCCCATTTTGGTCGACGGTAGATCATTATTACTTGAGTAACGTAGCTTGAAATTGAAAAAATGTAATTCCGAGCCGATATTTTTATTGTAGGCCAATATTTCGTGATCATATTATTACTTCGAGCTGAAACAATTATAAATGATTAGAAATTATTTTGTGATCTACTCAGTTTGATTCAAACAAAATAATCTGAGGGTGTACAAAGGATTCATCACAGAATACTCTGCTGAATATTGACAAACATTTTTTGTAACAATATCTTATCAAATTGAGTCTCAAATAGACTACCTATTCTGAATTGAGTCGTGAATGTGATTTCATGAATATGTATTTATTTTAATTTGTTTATATCAAATTATTTAGACAAAATATTTTGAGAATACAGCGACAATCTTTTTCAAAATAATCCGCTTGATATTGATAAAAATTTCTTGACAATATCTTATCATATTGAGTCTCGAATAGACTTTCTCAAATTGAGTCGTGAATGTAATTTCATGATTATCTATTCAGTTTAATTTGCTTATATCTGATTATTTGAACGAGATATTTTTAGAATATAGTGGAAATCCATTACAAAATACTCCGCTGAATATTGATGAACATTTCTCAACAATATCTTATCAAATTGAGTCTCAAATGGACTGTTTCAAATTGAGTCGTGAATATGATTTCATATGTATGTATTCAGTTTGATTTGTTTATATCCAATTATTCAAACATAATATTCAGAGAATATAGTGAGAATCCATTGCAAAAGAATATTCTGAGGATATAGTGAGAATCTATAACAAAATACTCTGCTGGATATTATTAGATTTTTTTTTAACAATATCTTATCAAATTGAGTCTCAAATGGCCTATTTCAAATTGAGTCGTGAATATGATTTTATATGTTTGTATTCAGTTTAATATGCTCATATCTAATTACTTGAACAAAATATTTCAAGAAAATAGTGAGTATCCATTACAAAATACTCTGCTGAATACTGATGAACATTTTCCATAACAATATCTTGAGTCTCAAATGGACTATACCAAATTGAGACGTGAGTATGATTTCATATGTATGTATTCAATTTAATTTATCTATGTGTAATTATCTGAGAAAAATATATGTACTTAGAATATAGTGATAATCTATCACAAAATACTCTGCTTATTATTGATGAACATTTTTCATGACAATATCTTGTCGAATTGAGTCTCAAATGGACTATTTCAAATTCAGTCGTGAATATGATTCCATATGTATCTATTCAGTTCAATTTGTTTATATCTAATCATTCGAACAAAATTTTTTGAGAATATAGAGAAAATCCATTACATAATACTCTGCTGAATATTGATGAACATTTTTGATAACAATATCTTATCAAATTGAGTCTCAAATAGACTATTTTGAATTGAGTCGTGAATATGATTTCATATGTATGTATTCAGTTTAATTTGTTTATGTCTAATTATTTTAACGAAATACCTTAAGAATATAGTCAAGCTCCATCACAAAATACTCTGCTTATTATTGATGAACATTTTTCATAACAATATCTCATCAAAATGAGTTTCAATTGGACTATTTTGATTTGAGTCGTGATCATGATTTCATATGTATGTATTCAGTTTAATTTGTTCATATCTGATTATTTGAACAGCATATACTGAGAATATAGTGAGAATCAATTACAAAATATTCTGCTGAATATTAATAAACATTTTCTATAACAAATTGAGTCTTAAATACACTATTTTAAATTGAGTGGTGAATATGATTTCATATGTATGTATTTAGTTTGATTTATTTATATCTAATTATTCGAACAGAATATCTCAAGAATATAGTAGGAATCCATAACATAATACTCTGCTGAATATTGATAAACATTTCTTATAACAAATTGAGTCTCAAATACACTATTTTAAATTGAGACGTGAATATGATTTCATATGTATGTATTCAGTTCAATTTGTTCATATATAATTATTCAAACAAAATTTTCCAAGATAATAGTGGAAATCCATTACATAATACTCTGCTGAATATTTATAATCATTTTTGATAACAATATCTCTTCAAATTAAATCTCAAATGGACTATTTCAAATTGAGTCGTGAATATGACTTTATATGTATGTATTCAGTTTAATTTGATCATATCTGAGTATTTGGACAAAATTTTCTGAGAATATAGTGAGAATTTATCACAAAATACTCTGCTGAATATTGATAAACATTTTCTGACAATATCTTATCAAATTGAGTCTCAAATGGGCAATTTAAATTGAGTCGTGAGAAGTAAGTGTGACCTCTTCCCAGACAGACTTAGGGTCATATTTAATTAGATACGAGGGGTAATTAGATTTGAAAGGGTTGATTGATGGGGCGGCATTTGTGCAAAGGGGATGTGATTAATGATAGGCAGGTGTTCACCTGAAAAAAGGGGTGTTTTGATTATGGGTATACTTTGATGATTGCGGCAGGTGTAAGGCTAGCAAATGAAAGGGTTTTTATATGTAAGTGGGTCTATTGGGATGCGCGTCACTGAATAGATTTGATTTTTTTGGGGATAGAGCGTCTGGCGTTATTATATAATTAATCGAGATCTCATACAAAATGAATCGTAGGTGGATATTCGGAAGGGGTGAAGCAGGTGCAAGTACTTTGTATCTATTGGTGGGGGATATAAATATGTTCCGAACGAAGCGTGTTTCACATCCAAGGTAGCTGCAGCAAAACACGTAACAACGTCTGTGCCATCATCGTATTCTGAGGTGAGAAAATATTTGTCTTAGATAATTTTGAATCTCAATATTATTATTTTATGTTTAGAAAAATGGATTTCGACATGCTTTGCGCCATCGGTCAGTTGAAGAACATCAAGCCAAAAATTAGAGCCCAGGAGTTGGAGCTGAATAAAATGTATTAGTTATGCGACATTAAAAGTGTGAAAACAAAGTTTGGTAGAAAAATTATTGTGGAGTGTGAAAAATTCATTCTGTACCTGCCAAGTCAATTCGATCCGTTAACAGAGGACCAGATTCAGAACTAACAACAGACTGTTCAGCAGTGGATTATCAAATGCACAGGACTACAAGACATCGTCGCCGGGAACCAAACACCCTTATTAGAGTTTGTTAAAAACAAATAGTTATTCCTGTACATATTGTATCTATCATACTAATCTATAAATAAATTACTGGAAATATACCTATTCTATTTTATTCGAAAATCTTTCCCCCGACGTCAGTTGCTTTGTAAAGCGTTGTATTTAGTTCATGGCGTGGTCTTAAGAAGTAAACATGTGTACAAAATTCAAACATCCGTTTTCTGCATTAATTGCAGGCCCTTCAGGTTGTGGAAAGTCATATTACGTCAATAATTTCATTTCAAATATTAATAACATGTGCGATACGCCATTCCGTAAGATTTCTTGGCATTACGGCACCTGGCAAGATCTTTATAGCAAAATTCAGGGAGTTAGTTTTGTTAAAGGACTGCCTGATGTGGAAAATTTAGATGGGAAAGATCCTCAGTTGATGATTATCGACGATCTTATGAGAGAGGCTGATGAGCGCGTTGTAGATATTTTTACTAAATGCTCTCACCATAAAAATTTATCCGGATTCTCCCTAACTCAAAATTTGTTCCATCAAGGGCGCGGACAGAGAGAAATATCCTTGAATGCGAATTACATGATCTATTTCAAAAATCCTCGCGACAGAGCTCTTATCTCGCATCTCTTGAGGCAAATCTGCCCGGAAAATACAAAATTTATTCAAGAAGCATATGAAGACGCTACATTTGAACTCCATGGCTCCATAATTTTTGATTTAGAACAAAATACACCTGATTGGCTGCGCTTTCGCACATGTCGCAAGGAGCTGACTTTTATTTATTTACCTAAGAAAAAGTATAAATACTGTAGTAAAAGCATTCCCGAAGTCATATCGTAAAAATGAGTTCAACTTTCGGCAACAATGCAGAATTATAAAGAGCCTTACATAAACTGAAACCAAAATATAGGTTAGATATTTAGAAAAATGCAGATCCCGAATCAGTCAAATGTATCTGCGAGTGCGTATATAATATTTTACATGGTAACGTAACTCTCAATAGCAGGCAGCGTACAGCTCTTGGGCGACATAGAAAGGTATCAAGAAATCTTATCAAGCGTGGCGACACTTGGCAGGAAAAGAACCGCGTTTTATTCCAATCTGGTGGTGCTTTCTTACCTTTACTGCAGGCCCCTTCATTAAGTGGAGTACTAGGCTCTCTATTTAGAAGCTAAGAATGGAGCATACTAAAAAGATGGTGTTAATATCACTAGAAAATCTGAATCGACTGCGACAGAGCAATTCTCATGAAGATAATGTAACTGCACAGCTCGATGAAGATATGAAAAAAATCATGAGTTCAAAATTAACTGAATCTGAGAAATGGGCCTTGTATCCGGAGACCCTACAAAGATATCTTCATTTTCAGAAAAGGAACAGAGAGCCTATTCAACTCCCTATAGAATCACAAGAAAATAGAGAACCGAGAGCAGCCCCACGATGGTGGACGAGATTGACAATATCGTGAGAGTTCTGCCTGAAACACATCAAGATAAAGCTCGTATACTAGTCGATTTGCTGAAGAGTGGTGAAACAATCACATGGGATGCTAAAGGCTTAGTATCTATAAATGATAAGCAAATACCAAATTCGGATATATCAGATCTTATTGCCGATGTTGTCAGACATAGAAAATACGGTAATCCAACGGGGTGGGAGCATTTTATCAAAGCGTTAAAAACAGTCAATATACCTTTAGAATTGATAAATAATCCGCGACGGAGAAAATTTTTCCTTTCTCAACCTTACGCAGACACTCCACCAAAAAAAGGAAGACAATTGAGCGAAATCTCACAGCCGTTCATCAGAAAAACTCCTAAAAATGAGAGACAGCTAGATTTCAGTACGGAGAACGATTCGGATAACGAGGAAGAGAGTCTCCAAAAAGTCAAAAAAATTCATTGGAAACGATTAACATTATAAAGAGAGAGAGAGGGAGAGAAAGAGATGGAAGAAAAAGATTTACTTTGATGCTTCACACCCAGCGGGTTTTTCGGGTGTTGATAAAGTAAGCAAAGCTGTGCAAGGTCTGTATAATAAGAAGGAAGTACGTAACTGGCTGAGCTCGCAAGATACATACACACTACATAAACCAGCAAGAAAACGTTTCCGTAGAAACAAGTACAAATTTCTAATATAAATGACCTTCTCCAAGCCGATCTGAATGATATGAGATCCCTTAGTCGTTATAATGATAGCTACAAATATATTCTGACAGTTATCGATGTGTTTAGCAGGTACGCTTGGACGGTGTCTCTCCGAGACAAAAATCCTTTGTCGGTCATCGCAGCGCTTAGAATTGTATTCAAGGATAGCACCCCAATTCATTTACAAACTGACAAAGGCGGGGAATTTCTTAACCGATCTGTTACAGCATTCATGAAACAAAATGAGGTCAAACATTATATGACACAAAATCCTGACATAAAAGCCAGCCTCGTTGAGAGACTCAATAGAACTCTGAAAAATAAAATGTAGAAATATTTCACTCATAAAAACACATACAGATATATTGATGTACTTCAAGATCTCGTTGCTAGCTATAACAAAGCAAGACATCGCGCCTACCCGAATTCTTTGTAATTGAATCTGCATCCAACTGGATCCCTTCTTTCTCTAGAAACATCCTGATATACGCATCTTTTGACTCATCAGAGGTACATTATTCTGGATGGCCAGATGACTCCTGTTTTATCTTCAAGAAAGTGTCTATATATTCTGCAAATATACCGCCCGTTTTTGACGCTTTGTTATATTCCGTAGTCTTGTATTGCCATACTTCATGAACTTCCAGTATTTTATAACCATGACGTACAGCCGTCTGCACTTCAACCGGCACCCACGTGCCAACAAACTGCCTCTCACGATCAGAGTGTGTACAGTCTTGTGTTTCTAGCGTATCGCAGCATTTTCTACACAGGACGAACATGAGTTTACCATGAGCTTATCGTGATAATAACGAGTGATAAAGGTCGCAAGGCGGGAGTACAGTACAATTTATCAAACCTTCCACACGATCTATATTATTATTTAGACAAATTGTATCGCATTCTGCGCCGACAAAAATTTCAGGATGTCCAATTGGGTATTTTTCATATTTACAGATGTAAGAATAAAGAGAGCATACGTCGACATATTTTATTTTCTCAGGGTCATCTGCTTTTTTATATAGAACAGTATTTTTGGTTCTTCCGCCATGAAGAGCGTCTCGTGGTTTCAAAGGTGTGTTATTCAGAAGCTGATAATTCTGCAACACTGTTTCCAAATCTTCATGCTGCTGCAGGTAATTTCTGAATCTGCTTTCCCATATACTTATCAAATTGTAGCCTAATTTTTTTATTTTCTTTGATTTATCAAGAGTACGCTGGTATCTAAATTCCATAGTTCCTTTTGTCGAAGTGTAAATTTGTTTATTTCCAGAGGTTTTATAGCATGATGGGCACCCGTGCCAGAAGCAACCCCAAAATTCGAATACTAACTTATCAGGCGCGTAAAACCCGTCAACTTTCAAATTGTTCGCGAGAACGATTTCACCACCACGCGCTGCATGTTCAATACGAATGTCTCGTTGATCCTCTTATAATAGCAGCCATTGTAACGCTATCTTGGACTGGTTTTCCTTCAGTCTATATCCTTTAATAGGTATGAGCCCGATTGTGTTTTTTTTCAAAAATAAACGCCGGAACGCTCTGTTGCATGCTGATGCAATAGTAACGGCCTCTGAAAATGGGCAAACACGACAATCATTCATAAAAGTTTGTCGAAATTTGGTACAAGACCGACGTAAAATATCTACATCCGATATACAGTACTCTTTAATCTCTCTTTGTAAATCAAACATTACACCATTTTCAATTTGTTGATTATACCAAGCCAGAAATTTTTGTCTTTCTGAAGTTCTCATACTGTCCGCGCCATAATATTCAATAGCTGGCACAGGTGCAAAATATTCAGCATTCTCTGAAGTATTAAACAGATGCGGAAAATACCCTTTTTTTACAGTACCTGCCAGACCCATGGCTTCAGGTGAAGACGCTAAAGGCATACCCATGTAATTCAAGGAATCTATGAATCTTATTTTGCTATTGATCTCGAATAACAAAATTTTGTTACCGTTCAAAATTATATTTGGTTTTAGGCTCATTTTCTCTACAAGATATTCCAAAACGAACTGAGCGTCAGATGACTTAGAAATATGTGCAATACATGTTACAGAAGAAAATGATATTCGCGGAGCTAAGGCTGTAACGATACCCTTTCGCTGATGGCGTGGTTGTTACATTTGACGTCGTTTTTGAAAACTGCTAACGGTGTGCTCGGGCGCCAATACGGTCGGTGATGCAGTTTTTCTATGACGGACGGCTGGATAGCTCAGACGGGAAGGGTTAGGGTTGTTGAAAATAATCATCTGGAGGTAGGTGTCACAATGAGATTTATTCACACACAAAAATACGACGACGATGAACATAGAACATTATTTTACAGGAACTTGTACGGTGATACTTCGACGGACGGTGACGGACGGCTGAACATGACACTCGACACCAGCGGTCGCAGTACGGACCCAGGCGGTCGCAGATGACGAGAAGTCGTTCTATGCGGGTGGAACAAAACTTGCTCCCTCACAGGGATTCTACGTTGATATGGTTCGATACTGTGAAGTCACCAGGTGACTCCTCCAGCAGTGCTTCTACGTTAAAAATAATCGACGCTTCGAAATCACGAAGACTTCTTCAGCGGAGCTTCTACGTTAAATAATCAACACTTTGAAATCACGAAGACTTCTTCAGCGGAGCTTCTACGTTAAATAATCGACGCTTCAAAATCACAAAGACTTCTTCAGCGGAGCTTCTACGTTAAATATTCAACACTTCGAAATCACGAAGACTACTTCAGCGGTGCTTCTAAATAATCCAAAAAAATATTCTAAGTTCAAAACAGCAAAAATATTCAAAGTTCTAAACAGCAAAAATATTTCAAGTTCCTCTTATGGACTTAGAAAAAAACAAAACAAACTCACAAATTGTGTCGGACAGCTGTGCTAACGGACTTAGCACAAAAACTTCACTTGGACGGTACACACTCTGAAGATGACGCTCGGTATTGGAACTGGTAGCGTACTTGGAACGGCTGCTCAGAAGACTTGACTTACAAAGAAGTGACTTAAGTCGGCCAGAAGGCCTTATCTATACCCATAATTTAATGAAACCTCACTTAACATGTTTTAAAAATTAAATCTATATTAGCGCTAGCAATAATATCAAGAAGAAATACAGAAAAAAGAAGAAGTAATTTTTTAAATACAAATTTCATTACAATTATACATTTCTCATCACTCTCCTGTCGACTACATCCTTTTCTGATTTCATTTCCTCAATATTAAAATTATTCTAAATAATTTTCTCATCGGTCGATAATACAGAGATTGTCAAGTGTCGGATCTAGTTCGTATATAGTCAACGGTCGCGCAGAATGTCAAAAACCAACAACAAGATATACAATATACAATATACAACATATTTACAGGACAACAGTGGATTACATCCAGACTTTATTACGGTGAGACATCAGACATAAATACAGATCACACGATCTCAACTTCTTTTAATTTCAGATGTTGTTAAAACATAAACTTATTCACCCACATGTGAAAGATAGTAGACGGTATTGGGGCAGCTGAGAACGGATGAATATACGGTACGTGATGTTGTAGGTTGATACAGAGTTACTGAATTTAATGTTTACAGGGTGAGCAAGAAGTGAATAAAATTGTGATGGACTGAAAATGTTTGACGGTGGCAGAAGGCTCTGGGATGTGCAGCGGTAACGGATTTTGGACCTAATTTGTTACAAGGCATACAAGAGTAAATTTTCAATTGGGTTTTTTTTGAATACCTGCTGTCGAACACTGCACGAGGAGCAGAAAGATCTTAAATCATCTATATTACATCATGCGGAGCATGATTATTGAATCACGCATAAGTCACATTTCACAATTCATTACAGACATTCTGACCATAGCATACGATAAAGAGAACCAATATTATATAAAAGACTCATGTGACATTTCTATTCTCATCAATAATTTTAAAATATCAAACAGCCACATACTCATAAGTCAGGATGTTGTGTTACTCTTAAGCAACATAACAATAGAGTTAGCGATTGGAAGTATATCTATAAAATGGGAGCAAATTGAACAACATACACAGTTGAGCTTGCAAGATTTCATAAAATGCCTAAAATTCGTGTTCGACAGCAGCTATTGTGCATACGATAAAAAATTCTACAGATAGACTCTTGGCAGCCCAATGGGCTCAATAATAAGCCCAATTATAGCCCAATACATAATGGACTATACCAAAACTGAACTTCGAAGTGAGTTTCATTAAGAAATTCGTCGACGGTATTGTTTGCATAATACCAGCTGCAAACACGAATACTATCCTAGATGTGTTTAACAGTTTCAACCCATATATGCAATTAACCATCGAAATAGAGAAATCAATGTCCATACCTTTCCTTGATACTCTTATTATAAGAGACAACAATGACATATTAAAATTAGATTGGTACCAAAAACCAATGACATCCGGTAGATATATATATTTCTTATCTCAGCAACCTCTAAAAATGAAAATCAACGTGATAACAGGATTGAAACTAAGAATTCTTCGAATTGCACAACCAACGTTCCACCAAAAGAATGGCTACCCAAAAAGCATCTTAATAATAAACTATTCAATACGCCTACTCCAACGATTATTGAACGAATTAATGATAATTATACCGAATCACAACAAAGTGAGAACATGAGATACGTATCATTACCTTTCATTGAAAAAATTACACCTAAACTGATAGATGTACTTCATGATGATAACTCAAAAATAGCCCAAAAGAGCGGTAAAACTGTCAAAAACATTTTCTCAAAATTGAAAGATCCTGTGCCAGAACTGCAAAAATCGAACGTGATCTATAAAATACAATGCAACGACTGTGATAAGTGCTATGTTGGACAAACATGTAGAAATTTGAAAGATAGAATCACATCACACGAAAGTGATATAAAACACAAACCAGATGTATGTGCCCTTGCAACTCATTGCAGTACAAATAAACATAACATGTATTTTGATAACACTAAAGTCTTAGAACAGGAAAAAAATTTCAGAAAAAGATCCTTCCTTGAAATGGTATCAATAAACAAGACAGAAAATACAATGAACAAAAAAACTGACGTACAAGGCCTAAGCAATATATATTATTTTCTAATACACTAAGATATTGGACAAAACTCAAAAAAAAAGAAACATCTACTACAACTAATTCATAGCCGGAAACCAGTTTTTGAACTTTCTATGAATAAATTACATATATATTCTTTTTAAAACTGCCGCGGTTTTGTAAGCAGTCTGAATTCTTCCTAAACAATTGGACATAACCTAAAAACTGTCTTCCGTTGTCAAAACGAAACACACGTGTGTTGCAAGAACTTGCACAAGAAACGTTTCATTTTATTTATCTTTTGAAAATGTATTGAACTGTGATCGAATCTCTCAAAATGAGAACTCAAAATATTCTAAATTTATCTGAGATGGAATTCTATTATGAACTCTCAAAGTAATGTAAGTAATAAATACTTTTATATAATTATTGACACATTGTAAACTTATGTATAATATTTCAGTACCCTGATGAAGATTTGAACATTAAAATCGAAGAGAAAATATAATATTACTTGACTGTGGGATATATGTTGGAAAAAACTTTCTCTTTGGAATCAGTCATAGAATTTATTGTATTATCGGTCAAACCACTCTACCAGTTTCGGCTCCACTTGAGCCCTCCTCAGGAGTTCTACAAAAATTTAAATGAAAAAATGAAACAGGAAGAAAACTTACAAATGCAATACGGAAAACTTACGGATAAAATCATACACGATATAACTAAAATTTTTGTAAAAAACATCGCTCAATGGATGTTGACATAAAAATATAACACAAAAAAACAAAAAATTATACTAGACAAATGTACAACATATGAAATATGCGAAAACATATCATCATGCACAGCTAAGTACACGCCTTAACATAAGTAAAAAATTAAGTAAAAATCAAAGTACACAAAATGGCGTGTTGTTACTTAATTAACAATTAATAAGTCAACTTAATATGGTAATGTGAGTGAAAAATGTGATCATGGAAACATGATAGATCGAAAAACACTAAAAAAAAAAAAATTGCAAATATATATAAAAAAATAAGTTACTTATTAGTGACTAGATTATTATAGATAGTACTTAATGCAATTGTATCAGTTTTTAAGTTTACATTATTACTGTCTGATTTTATATGTAAAATTTCCAAAGTTAATCTTTTGTGTAGATTAATTTCATTGTCAATTATTTTTGCGTCATCAAAATTGAAAAAATGCTCCATGGATTTGCAGTGTTCAACTAGTGCACAGTTTCCCTCTGTTCGTTTTTCTTTTTTGCAATTTCTTTTATGCTCACTCAAACGTATCTTCAAATATCTTTTGGATTGCCCAGTATATTGAATTTTGTATATAATATTCGATCTGATATTTTTGTCTACTCTATCCTTGAGTTTTGTAAACAAGTTGCCTACGGTTTTACATTGTTTGAAAGCAATATTGACATTAAAATTATCAGCAAATGATTTTTTTAGTTGTCCGGCTACTCCATCTATATAAGGAAGCGAAAAATAATGTGCATTTGTCAAATTGTTACTATATTTGTGTTTGTTCACATTACTCCCATTGACACCTCTGTTCTATATATTCAATTGATGATTGATGAAACGATTTATTATTTCTGAGGGGAAGCTGTTTACTTTGAGAAGATTGCTTATGTTCGTGATGACAACATCATGATGTTCGTCCGAGGTTAGTGTCAAAGCTCTACTTATTGAATTTTTTGCGACATTCAATATTTGATTTCTAGGATGATTCGAATGGAAATGGAAAAACGTGCTCATTAACGATAACCCTTATAAGAATGAAACATCTAAACTCATACAAACGTTCAAGATACAAATATTAAAATTAGAATTAACAATAATACATTGGCGTATTGCAAAGCTTAGAAAGACATATATTCATCATTACACCACCATCAGATCAAATGACAGCTTTATACATTGGCATAAATTTCAATTGTTCATTGGTGGCAAATTTGATCATTCGAATACAAGAACAAAACAAAAACATATAGCAAAATTCAACAACTTGATGCCCAGTAATAATGTTAAACTAACACAAGATGATTGGTTCATGAATTTGACAGACATTGTTTTTCCACCAGAAATAATAGAAACCTTAGCTCTAGGACCCAAGTTTAGCGTGCCTCTAGAAGTGCAAGAAATTCCTATATTCAAATTAATTGCTGATGTCGAATTCATCATATGTCAAACAAATGATATTGACTTACGTAATAATGTCAGATCTAAATTCGCCAACATTATGACAAATTATTACAACAGACAAAACCAAGTTGAACACAACAATGATCTCATCAAAAACTTTGATAAAACAAAGGAGTTTCTAAAACAACATCAAGATTTACAGATTATTAGGGCAGATAAATCTAATAAGACGGTAGCAATAATGAAAGCTGATTATGATGCAAAACTCAACACGCTCTTAGAAGATACCAACACTTATACAAAATTAAATAAGGATATTACCACCACCATGCAAAATAAAAATAATAAATTGATAAAAAACCTTCATGATAAAAACTATATTGACAGTATCACAAAAAAGCAACTTATTACAGAGAATGGAGTTCCAGCAAGAATATATGGACTTATAAAAGTTCACAAAGAAAACTACCCTGTTAGACCGATAATATCTGGTATTAATTCTCCTACTGATAAGTTATCTAAATACCTCACCAACTTACTGAGAACTCTAGAGGAAGAAGAGTATCATATAAGAAATTCGCATGAATTCAGAGATTTCATCATCAATACCGAACTTGAAACTAACTACATTCTCATTAGTCTAGACGTTGTCTCACTACATACTAATATTCCTCTAGCACTAGTAATTGGTGCTCTGCAAATGAAGTGGGATACCATATCTTCTCGAACAAATATACCACAGGCTGAATTCATGGACCTCGTAAAATTCTGCTTTAAAGGCTGCTATTTTCAATTTAATAATCAATACTATAAGCAAAAGTTTGGTGCGGCAGTGGGCTGTTCCTTATCTCCATCAATTGCAAATTTAGTTATGGACGTTTTGCTAGATACCGTTATTCCATCGTTACCGTTCAATGTTCCTTTTATGAAAAAATATGTTGACGATTTGATCACAGCAATTCCAGTAGACAATTTAGATGATATAATTCAGTGTTTTAATAACTATAACCCTCACATACAATTCACGATTGAGACGGAACTGGAAAGCAGTATTCCTTTCCTTGACATGACCTTAAACCATATGTCGGATGGCACCATACAAACAAAATGGTACAGAAAGCCTTCTTCCAGTACTAGGCTTTTGAATTTCCATTCGAATCATCCTAGAAATCAAATATTGAATGTCGCAAAAAATTCAATAAGTAGAGCTTTGACACTAACCTCGGACGAACATCATGATGTTGTCATCACGAACATAAGCAATCTTCTCAAAGTAAACAGCTTCTTCTCAGGAATAATAAATGGTTTCATCAATCATCAATTGAATATAAAGAACAGAGGTGTCAATGGGAGTAATGTAAACAAACACAAAGATAGTAACAATTTGACAAATGCACATTATTTTTCGCTTCCTTATATAGATGGAGTAGCCGGACAACTAAAAAAATCATTTGCTGATAATTTTAATGTCAATATTGCTTTCAAACAATGTAAAACCGTAGGCAACTTGTTTACAAAACTCAAGGACAGAGTAGACAAAAATATCAGATCGAATATTATATACAAAATTCCATGCAATGATTGTCCTGCACAATATACTGGGCAATCCAAAAGATATTTGAAGATACGTTTGAGTGAGCATAAAAGAAATTGCAAAAAAGAAAAACGAACAGAGGGAAACTGTGCACTAGTTGAACACTGCAAATCCATGGAACATTTTTTTAACTTTGATGACGCAAAAATAGTTGACAATGAAATTAATCTACACAAAAGATTAACTTTGGAAATTTTACATATAAAATCAGACAGTAATAATGTAAACTTAAAAACTGATACAATTGCATTAAGTACTATCTATAATAATCTAGTCACTGATAAGTAACTTATTTTTTTATATATATTTGCAATTTTTTTTTTTTTTTAGTGTTTTTCAATCTATCATGTTTCCATGATCACATTTTTCACTCACATTACCATATTAAGTTGACTTATTAATTGTTAATTAAGTAACAACACGCCATTTTGTGTACTTTGATTTTTACTTAATTTTTTACTTATGTTAAGGCGTGTACTTAGCTGTGCATGATGATATGTTTTCGCATATTTCATATGTTGTACATTTGTCTAGTATAATTTTTTGTTTTTTTGTGTTATATTTTCATGTCAACATCCATTGAGCGATGTTTTTTACAAAAATTTTAGTTATATCGTATATGATTTTATCCGTAAGTTTTCCGTATTGTATTTGTAAGTTTTCTTCCTGTTTCATTTTTTCATTCAAATTTTTGTAGAACTCCTGAGGAGGGCTCAAGTGGAGCCGAAACTGGTAGAGTGGTTTGACCGATAATACAATAAATTCTATGACTGATTCCAAAGAGAAAGTTTTTTCCAACATATATCCCACAGTCAAGTAATATTATATTTTCTCATCTATATCAATCTTGGATTTGTGCAGCAACCATCGTTATTTACTATGAACCTTACTCAAGAAATAATAAGTACTTATGGACCACTAGCTAAGTATCACATCAAAATTATCCTTAACACCAACGAAAAATTAGTTTCTGCGATCAACCAGAAAAATTTTTTGCTTAGATGTAAGCAAAACAATATGGTTCCTAAACACATCACTATGCATTTCAAGTGTTTACACAACGTGCTCATCAACGATAACCCTTATAAGAATGAAACATCTAAACTCATACAAACGTTCAAGATACAAATATTAAAATTAGAATTAACAATAATACATTGGCGTATTGCAAAGCTTAGAAAGACATATATTCATCATTACACCACCATCAGATCAAATGTCAGCTTTATACATTGGCATAAATTTCAATTGTTCATTGATGGCAAATTTGATTATTTGAATACAAGAACAAAACAAAAACATATAGCAAAATTCAACAACTTGATGCCCAGTAATAATGTTGAACTAACACAAGATGATTGGTTCATGAATTTGACAGACATTGTTTTTCCACCAGAAATAATAGAAACCTCAGCTCTAGGACCCAAGTTTAGCGTGCCTCTAGAAGTGCAAGAAATTCCTATATTCAAATTAATTGCTGATTGTGACGTTGGCAGCCAACTTCATACTAATTGTGTTCAGAAGCATTATTTGTAAACAAAAAAAAATATATTTTTATTTTGCTTATTTTGAAAAAGTGTAATGAATTGTGAATAAACAATACTCCGTCAAACACTGACAATAAAAGTTTGTGAAACGGAGCCCATTTTGTGCAATAGTGGAGTGTAGTGTGATTCAAAAGCTGAAAGTGACTCAGCACATAAGTGCGCGCACCTCTCTTCGCGCAGCGCTAAGCCAACTAAATCAGTGTTGCCAACCGTGTTGCAAGTAAATTTCAAACGCAAGTTAAGCAGTCAATTTAGCAACCATGCAGCTTACAAGCGGAGGGGCAAATCTCGTAATAAATACATTAACCAATATAACTACGACCCTAGCAAGTTCTCCGCTCTATAGTCAACCAATAATGACAACTTTAACTACACCTATAACCAGTACAATGGCTACAAGTTCTTTAGTCTTTACAGGCGCTCAAACCTCAACATATCAACCACCGTCGCCTACACCTTTGATATTGCCAACAGGACTTCCCTGGCAAACAATCAAAATCAAACGAACAAGCAAAAGAACAAGAGAAGTAGAAACCGATATGTCTCAGGCAAATACAAATAAACGAAGAAATGACACTAATAGTTCTGACAGGATAATAACATCTGGAATATATAATACAAATAGATACACTCCTCTAAGCGAAGAAGTCGCTGAACCAGAAGCGAAACAAGACTCAAAACCTCCACCAGTCTTCATACAAGACGTAACAGACTTTCAACTAATGCTAGAAAGCCTGAAAACAGTCCTGGCTCCAGAAGAATTCATATGCAAAACACTCTCGAATAAAGGCGTAAAAATTAACACAAACTCATCAGATGGGTATAGAAAACTGGTACATTTATTAGACACGAACAAAATGGCCTATCACACATATCAACCCCGATAAGAAAGATCCTACAGAGTAGTGATCAAGAATATCCACCAATCAGTCTCTGTAGGAGACTTGAAAGAAGCCCTAGAAGAAAAAGGCTTTAAAATAAGAAATGTCACAAATATCAAGAACTGGAGAAATAAAGATCCCCTTCCCATGTTCTTCGTAGATCAAGAATCAGGGGAAAACAATAAAAAAATCTATGAATTAAGCAATTTACTAGGCACCAAAATCACGATAGAACCCCCGAGAAAGAAAAGAGAGATACCACAATGTATGAGATGCCAAGAGTATGGTCATACAAAAACATACTGTAGAAAGCCAACTTACTGCGTAAAATGTGCAGAGAATCATCTCACTAAAGAATGTAAGAAAGAAAAAAACACACCAGCGTTATGTGTCCTCTGTTCAGGTCCCCATCCAGCTAATTATAAAGGATGCAGGGTGTATCGTGACCTGCAAAAATTGAGAGAAAACCCTTTCCAGAGTCGCCAAAAAATAATAAACAATCAACATTATCAGACAGTAAGAGAAAATATAAGCTATTCAGACGCAACCAAGAATAATAACGTGAGTCAAGAAAAAAAGACACCACAAAGCCAAATAGAAAATAATGATTATATGGCGATATTCTTGGATAAATTCGAAAAAATGGTTAGTCAGCTCATGCAGCAAAACAGTATGATAATAAATATCCTCATGACACTTGTCAACAAAACTAATGGTCAGTACAACTAGAATTGCACTTTGGAACGCCAACGGCTTGGCACAACATCAAATAGAAGTACAAATTTTTCTTTCACAAGAAAAAATCGACATAATGCTTATCAGTGAAACACACTTCACAGAGAGATCATATTTCAGAATCCTGAACTACAAAATATACTTTACAAACCATCCCGACAAAACTGCACACGGGGGCACTGCAATACTAATAAGCGAAAGAATTGAACACTATGAGCTCGACCCATTCAATAAAGAGCACCTTCAAGCAACAACTGTTAGAATAAAAGATTCACAGGGATCTCTCAGTGTATCTGCAGTTTACTGCCCTCCGAAACACGCGATAAAAAAAAAAGATTTTGAAGAATACTTCATTCTGCTGGGAAGTAGGTTCGTTGCTGGTGGAGATTATAACTCTAAACATACTCACTGGGGCTCAAGAATATTGAACCCAAAAGGCACAGAATTAAGAAAAACCTTACTGGCCAAAGGATACTGCCATATCAGCACAGGCAAACCAACATACTGGCCCACCGATCCGAACAAGTTACCAGATCTACTTGATTTCTTCGTTGTTAACAACATCTCCCAAAATTACACAAATATCGACGCAAGCTACGACCTAACATCTGACCATTCCCTAGTGATACTTACTATAAGTTCTACCATCATAATGAAGAAACAAAAACCCACGCTGTCCAATGAGAATACTAACTGGACCATGTTCCAAAAATATCTAAGTGAAAATACAAACATTCAAATACCACTGAAGACGGAGGACGACATAGATGATGCTGTCGAATACATAACTGATCTTATTCAAAAAGCAGCATGGCACTCCACCCCAAGCTATATCCACAAAAACGACAGCCTTTCCAATTATCCTAAAATCCTTCTGGACAAAATTGCGGAAAAAAGAGAAACGAGACGTATCTGGCAAATGACACGGCACCCAGATGATAAAAACAAATTGAACCATCTAGCAAAAGAGATAAAAAAATTAATACAGGACATGAAGAACGAAACCTTTCAAGATTACTTGTATAATCTGTCTGCATACCCTGAAAACGACTATTCTCTTTGGAAAGCTACGAAGAAATTGGAAAGACCAACACAGAACAATCCACCAATCAGAAAAGAAAATGACTCCTGGGCTAGAGAGGATGAGCAGAAAGCCGAAACATTCTTAAAACATCTCTCTTGCGTCTTTGAACCTCACCCATCTACTATGACCGCCGAAGAAGAAAGAAATATAGAAGAAAATTTAACATCGTCTCTGCAATTATCTCCACCCATTAAATACTTCTCTCCTAGTGAGATAATGAATGAGATCAGTCATCTGAAAAACCACAAATCTCCAGGATATGACCTGATAAATGCGAAAATCCTGAAAGAGCTTCCTAGAAAAACTATTGTGCTATTAACTCAAATTTACAATGCTATCTTGAGAGTTCTATATTTTCCAGTACAATGGAAGTTCGCAGAGATTATACTCATTCACAAGCCCGGAAAGCCAGTACATCAAGTCTCCTCATACAGACCAATATCTTTACTTCCCTTATTTTCGAAACTATTTGAAAAGCTGACATTGAAAAGACTGAGAATCATAATAGAAGAAAAAAAATTGATCCCATCTCACCAGTTCGGGTTCAGGGAACAACATTCAACCATCCAGCAAGTAAATCGAATAGTGAATGAACTAGAAAATTGCTTGCAGTATGGAAAAGTAAGTTCTGCAGCATTTATCGATATAAGTCAGGCATTCGACCAAGTCTGGCACCCAGGACTCTTATGCAAAATCAAAAACATGCTGCCGGACCAATACTATCTATTAATCAAGTCTTACCTGAATGACCGGTATTTTCGAGTGAAGCATCACAATGCTGTATCCCAATTAAGCAAAATCAAGGCTGGAGTACATCAGGGTAGTGTTTTAGGGCCAATCCTATATCAACTCTTCACGGCTGATTTGCCGTGTTCAGAGAATGTCACAACTGCCACTTACGCGGACGATACGGCAATCATCGCAACACATGTCGATCCAGCTGAAGCAACCAAAATCCTGCAAAGATCCCTCAGCGACATAGAAAAAGAGTAAAAATTAACGAAAACAAGTCAACACATGTAGTATTTACAAATAGGAGAATAACATGCCCAAGTATCAAACTTAATAATAAAGAATTAGACACGAAAGAAGATGTAGTATACCTAGGCATGCACCTAGAAAAAAGAATGATCTGGAAGAAGCACATTAAAGCCAAACGCAAACAGCTCGACTTGAAAGTTAAGAAAATGTATTGGCTTCTAGGTCATAAATCACAATTAACACTAGAAAACAAATTATTGCTCTATAAAACTATAATTATCCCTATTTGGACCTATGGTATCCAACTGTGGGGATGTGCCAGAAAGTCCAACATCAGTATTATACTAAGATTCCAAAATAAAACATTAGGAATGATCATAAACCCTCCCTGGTACGTCAGTAATCAAACCCTACACAAAGACTTCAAGATCAAATACGTACATGAGCAAATAACGAAATACGCTACAAGCTATGAAACCAAGCTAAACAACCACCCAAATGAATTAGCACTCAATCTCCTAAACAATGAAGAAGACCCCCGAAGAATGAAACGAACAAAACCATTAGATCTTAAATTCACATAATGATAAACCATAATGTACAGCTAAATATAGAAATATTTCAACAGAGGAAACTCCAAAGGGAGTTTTTCTCACACATGTGATGTATATACATATAAATATCTGATTTATTGGTTGGCCCAAATAGGGGCCAGTTGTAAATATTAATACACAATAAAAAAAAAATAAAAATTAATTGCTGATGTCGAATTCATCATATGTCAAACAAATGATATTGACTTACGTAATAATGTCAGATCTAAATTCGCCAACATTATGACCAATTATTACAACAGACAAAACCAAGTTGAACACAACAATGATCTCATCAAAAACTTTGATAAAACAAAGAAGTTTCTAAAACAACATCAAGATTTACAGATTATTAGGGCGGATAAATCTAATAAGACGGTAGCAATAATGAAAGCTGATTATGATGCAAAACTCAACACGCTCTTAGAAGATACCAACACTTATACAAAATTAAATAAGGATATTACCACCACCATGCAAAATAAAAAAAATTAATTGATAAAAAACCTTCATGATAAAACCTATATTGACAGTATTACAAAAAAGCAACTTATTACAGAGAATGGAGTTCCAGCAAGAATATATGGACTTATAAAAGTTCACAAAGAAAACTACCCTCTTAGACCGATAATATCTGGTATTAATTCTCCTACTGATAAGTTATCTAAATACCTCACCAACTTACTGAGAAATCTAGAGGAAGAAGAATATCATATAAGAAATTCGCATGAATTCAGAGATTTCATCATTAATACCAAACTTGAAACTAACTACATTCTCATTAGTCTAGACGTTGTCTCACTATATACTAATATTCCTCTAGCACTAGTAATTGGTGCTCTGCAAATGAAGTGGGATACCATATCTTCTCGAACAAATATACCACAGGCTGAATTCATGGACTTCGTAAAATTCTGTTTTGAAGGCTGCTATTTTCAATTTAATAGTCAATACTATAAGCAAAAGTTTGGTGCGGCAATGGGCTGTTCCTTATCTCCAACAATTGCAAATTAAGTTATGGACGTTTTGCTAGATACCGTTATTCCATCGTTACCGTTCAATGTTCCTTTTATGAAAAAATATGTTGACGATTTGATCACAGCAATTCCAGTAGACAATTTAGATGATATAATTCAGTGTTTTAATAACTATAACCCTCACATACAATTCACGATTGAGACGGAACTGGAAGGCAGTATTCCTTTCCTTGACATGACCTTAATCCATATGTCGGATGGCACCATAAAAACAAAATGGTACAGAAAGCCTTCTTCCAGTACTAGGCTTTTGAATTTCCATTCGAATCATCCTAGAAATTAAATATTGAATGTCGCAAAAAAATTCAATAAGTAGAGCTTTGACACTAACCTCGGACGAACATCATGATGTTGTCATCACGAACATAAGCAATCTTCTCAAAGTAAACAGCTTCTTCTCAGGAATAATAAATGGTTTCATCAATCATCAATTGAATATAAAGAACAGAGGTGTCAATGGGAGTAATGTAAACAAACACAAAGATAGTAACAATTTGACAAATGCACATTATTTTTCGCTTCCTTATATAGATGGAGTAGTCGGACAACTAAAAAAATTATTTGCTGATAATTTTAATGTCAATATCGCTTTCAAACAATGTAAAACCGTAGGCAACTTGTTTACAAAACTCAAGGACAGAGTAGACAAAAATATCAGATCGAATATTATATACAAAATTCCATGCAATGATTGTCCTGCACAATATACTGGGCAATCCAAAAGATATTTGAAGATACGTTTGAGTGAGCATAAAAGAAATTGCAAAAAAGAAAAACGAACAGAGGGAAACTGTGCACTAGTTGAACACTGCAAATCCATGGAACATTTTTTTAATTTTGATGACGCAAAAATAATTGACAATGAAATTAATCTACACAAAAGATTAACTTTGGAAATTTTACATATAAAATCAGACAGTAATAATGTAAACTTAAAAACTGATACAATTGCATAAAGTACTATCTATAATAATCTAGTCACTAATAAGTAACTAATTTTTTTATATATATTTGCAATTTTTTTTTTTAGTGTTTTTCAATCTATCATGTTTCCATGATCACATTTTTCACTCACATTACCATATTAAGTTGACTTATTAATTGTTAATTAAGTAACAACACGCCATTTTGTGTACTTTGATTTTCACTTAATTTTTTACTTATGTTAAGGCGTGTACTTAGCTGTGCATGATGATATGTTTTCGCATATTTCATATGTTGTACATTTGTCTAGTATAATTTTTTGTTTTTTTGTGTTTTTTTTCATGTCAACATCCATTGAGCGATGTTTTTTACAAAAATTTTAGTTATATCGTATATGATTTCATCCGTAAGTTTTCCGTATTGCATTTGTAAGTTTTCTTCCTGTTTCATTTTTTCATTTAAATTTTTGTAGAACTCCTGAGGGCTCAAGTGGAGCCGAAAATGGTAGAGTGGTTTGACCGATAATACAATAAATTTTATGACTGATTCCAAAGAAAAAGTTTCTTCCAACATTAAAATCGAAAGCTTGGTAAATTTCAAATGAGCAATATTTGATCCAATTTAGCCAAAATTCAGGACTGCTTAAACCCGTTACATATTTGTTTTCTCAACTAATCGACCAGTCGCGATTACCTTAAACTATATATATATATATATATATATATATATATATATATATATATATATATATATATATATATATATATATATATATATATATATATATATATATATATATATATATATATATATATATATATATATATATATATATATATATATATATATATATATATGTTACATTGCCCTCAGTTCACGGCCACATATATAAATATGCTGACACTTTACTTTTGTTTCCCCTTCTTTGCAGTAGAATAAGTTTACTTTATGACTTAGAATAGAAATAATAGTTAATCTTGTATCTGCATTCATATAATAAATAAATTGTACTCCAAATCAAGTTTTTGAAAACTTAGTTGCTGAATAAAGAAACATATCTGGCGCAGTCGGTAGGATAGCCAAAAACAAGTTAAAGTATATAACTTGGCTTACTCTAGTAACTCAATTGGCTATCACGAACATAATAATTTCCGTATCGGAAGATATCTCCAGCAACACAAATCGTCCAAGAAAAAAACCGAAGTCTACCCCATTCGAACGAACATCTAATCCGGTAAAACATCTTTAACTTCAGGACAACACATCGTCGGAAGCCGCAACACCAAGGTCTGAGCCCACGTCGATGTCCCAGAGCCATTCAATGCACATGAAGGCGCTACTGGTATTACTGTGAGTACAAATTAATGTCTTATAGAGGTCAATCATATAACTCTGAGAGTTCATAATCAGATTCAGACTCATTCGATTTAGAAGATATTGAACAAGTTCCCAAAAACCAAATTCCAAAAATTAATATTCTCAAGAAACCGATTTCAAACAATATTCCAAAAATGGCGACAGCACAAGCTCAAGTATCTGTTTCACAATCCCCAGCCCTTGGAAAAGGATATCTTAACATGATCCCCGAATTTCATGGCGAGAGAGAATTACTTCCTAGATTTCTAGAGATTTACGAGAAACTAGTTGACAAATTTTATAACACTGTGGATGTAAACGATACTTTCAAAAATAAAAGGTGAAGCTGCCGTTAATATTTCTAGTAGCACAATAAGCAATTGGGCATCATTAAAATCGGCTTTAGTAAATACATACGCAGACAAACTGGATTTATTCACTTTAAATATCGAAATGTCTGAACTTAAGCAAGGACAGAATGATAATGTATTTGAATTTTACCAAAAATTACAACATTTGCTGAATTTACAGACATCGTATTTGTCAACTCAATACAAAATCATGAAGCAGCTGTTTTAATTTCATATTTTCGTGGTTATGCATTATGCATTTTATTAAGAGGATTAAAAGAACCTATCGGGCAGCTTATGCGAGCCAAGAATCCTGAAGATTCAAATTCAGCTTTGAATATGTTAACGAACGATTTTCAGTTCGACAGTAATACAAACAGAAAATTTATTCAAAAATCAATAGCTCAAAAATTCAATCCGAAACCACAATCACCTCTTAATTTCAATTTTAATCGTAATACAAATAATACCCCAAATAGACCAATGGTTAATAAATATAACCTCAATCAGACAAATCAAATGAAGCCAAAACAGCCTACTCAAGTACATCGAAGCACAATGTATAATCCAAATTATCAAAAACCTACACCAATGAGCATCTCCACTCGAAATTCAACTCTTCAACAAAGAGCTGGTCCCTCCAGACCATTTCACAACTATCAAAGTCAGAATAGACTAAATGTAATTGTAGAAGAATTATATAATATCGATTCAGAAGACACAAATCAAATGAAGAATTTTAATGTGCAAAAAAATATCGAGTTTTGCAATGAAAGTTTTGAGCACGAAGTTCCCAGCAATGATTTTTCAGTAGAAGAAGCCTCGGAAATCGAACTATACCCAGACTCGAATTAATGAATTTGACAAACTCACTGAACAATTCACCCTATATTGTATTCCCTGAAAATGAAATGAAAATTTTGATAGATACAGGAAGTACGAGATCTTTCATTAAACCTAAAATTGCTGAAAAGCATTTCAAAAATGAAATTTTCAAAGATCCGTTTCAAGTTTCTACTGCACATGGAACTTCAATTGAACAATTCAGCACTCTTGTGCCAGTTTCAAATATTTTCGAAATTAAAGAAGTTAAAAATCCTATGCTAAAGTATCACATTTTTTATTTCCATGATAAATTTGATCTATTATTAGGAATGGATAATTTAAAAAGATCAAAAGCTGTAATAGACATAAACCGGAATGAGATAAGAACCCCAAATTGTTTAATAAGAATACAATATTTACAGAATAATAATAACTGCAATTGTGTAACATCCACAAAAATAGAACCACAGTCTGAGAAAATAATTAATGTAAAAGTAAATGTAAAAGAAGGTAATGTTCTAATACCACAATTGAAATTACAAAATTTAATAATTCCAGAATGTGTAACTTCAGTAAAAAATTATGATGCTTTGTGTTCAGTAATAAACCCGACGGATACAATATTATCCTTGAAATTATTGAAACCTTTGTATGTAAGAAGATAAGATGAATTCAATTATTATTGCAGCCCAAATTATAGTTATTTTGAAGCTGAAGGAATTCAATTTGACATTTCTAAGATCAGAACTGACCATATGAACGAATATGAAAAAAATGTTATATCAAAATTAATTAAACAATATTCAGATATATTTCACTTCAAAACAAATAAATTAACGTTCACTAATGAAATAAAACATAGCATAAAAACGAAAGACGAAATTCCGATGTATACAAAATCTTATAGATATCCGGAAATACACAAACAAGAAATTCATTCACAAATCCAAAAAATGTTGAGTCAAGATATAATCCGTCCATCTAACTCTCCTTGGTCATCCCCAATTTGGATTGTCCTCAATAAATTAGACGCCTTAGGAAAACGCAAATGGCGCATTGTCATAGATTACAGAAAACTTTACGAGAAGACTATAGGCGATAAATATCCATTGCCGAATATAACTGTCCTATTGGACAAACTCGGTCGTTGTCAATATTTCACCACGCTAGACTTAGTGTCGGGATTCCACCAAATTGAAATGAATCCAGATGACATATCAAAAACCGCGTTTATCATCGAAAGTGGTCATTACGAATTCCCTAGAATGCCTTTTGGATTGCGCAATTCACCTGCCACATTCCAAAGAGTAATGGATAATATATTGAGAGGATTAACGAATGAGAAATGTTTAGTATATCTTGATGATATTATAATATTCAGTACTAGCCTAGAAGAGCATATGCAAAATTCAAAATTAGTTTTTGTTAGATTACGTAAATCGAATTTGAAAATTCAAATAGACAAATCAGAATTTTTAGAGGAAGAAGTTGCCTATCTTGGACATATCGTTACTCCAGAAGATGTTAGACCTAATCCCGACGAAATTTCTGCTATCCAAAATTATCCTATACCCCGAACCACGAAACAAATAAAAGGCTTTTTAGGACTATTAGGTTACTACAGGAAATTCATCAAAGACTTCGCGAAGATCACAAAACCATTCACTAAATGTCTAAAGAAAGACGCAGAAATAAATATCAACAATCCAGAATACGTCGAATGCTTCCAAATTTGTGAAAATTTATTGACTAACGAGCCACTCCTACATTACCCTGACTTTACAAAACCATTCAATCTTACGACCGACGCGAGTAACGTAGCTATAGGGGCTGTACTTCCACAAGGACCACTAGGTAGTGACAAACCTATATATTCGGTCGGAAATTCACCATCATAACAGATCATAGACCGCTACAATGGTTATTTTCCCTAAAACAATGCAGTCAGAAATTAATCAGATGGAGGCTGAAACTTGGAGAGTTTGATTACGAAATTGTGTATAAAAAAGGGAAAATAAAAACCAACGCAGACGCATTAAGCAGAGTCCCTGGTAACTCCGAAACGGAAGATTCAAAATTTCAAGAAAATAAAATTTTACATTAATATCAGAATCATTTAGAATATGAACAGAAACCCATAGCTTATGATAATATTGGAGGAATAAACGGTAATTCATTTGACGCACCTCCTTCTAACAGCTTAGCCCATTGTGTAAGTAAAGATTCAAAAATGTCTTCAGGAATTGCAGAACAATTTGCTACCAAGTATAATAATATTGAAATTTTCAAATCGAAACAACCAAAATTACATCAGTTAACTCTTTTTAAAGACGCAAATAGATTTGTAATATATTTAGTAATAAAAAATCATTATTTTGAAAAACCTTCCTATCAAGATTTATTCCAAGCTTTAGTTAATTTGAAAAAATTCTGCATACACAAAAATATTGAAAATCTCAGTATCCCACGGATATCTTGCGGATTAGACAAATTAAGATGGGAAGAAATAAAACCCATGATTCAGTTTATATTCCAGAAAACAGACGTGATAATATCTGTTTACATAAAAATGAAATCTAATACTTTTCCTGTTTGTGAATTAAATGTTGATGAAGCAGATAACACGGATGCTTTTTTCAAATACATGGAAGATTTTAATAAAGATTTAGAGAATGTCCAAAATACAAAATAATTCACAATCTATGATAGTTGAATTAGATAGATCAATTGAAAATATGAATAACGATAATTCACAAGAGAATATTTCAGACGAAGACGATAATACTGTACACTCGAACATAGAAAATCCAATAGTTAGGACTCCAATAGTATAGCGCCCCGTCAATATAGGAAAAAATCAGATAATAATTTGTGAAGTCGAACACAACCCGGCAGAGCCAAAAATTTTAAAATTATTCGGAGATAGACAGAAATTTTTAGTACAATTTTCAAAGTACAATCAAGAACAAGAGATGAATAAATTTATTAAGGAGTTCGTTGTACCGAAAGTGAAATATCATTTATTTTTTGAAGATCCATTATACGAAAAGTTTAGTACAGTTATTCAAAATTATTTCAAGAATTCGGAAATTCAAATGGTCAAATATACTACAAAACTATTAGATATAACAGAGGAGGACAAAATTAAGCAGATAATCCAAAATTATCATGAAAGTAAAACAAATCATCGAGGCTTCGATGAAACAGTTTTAAAAATAAAGCAAATTTATTATTGGCCCAAGCAACGCGAATCAGTACAAACTTATATAAATCAATGTGAAATTTGTCAAGTATCAAAGTATGACAGGATTCCTTTAAAATTAAAATTCAATATAAACCTACAGCGACAAAGCCCATTGAAATACTTCACATTGACAGTATTACTCTGGATAATACAAAATTTCTTACAATAATAGACGCATTTTCTAAGTATGCTCAAGCATATAAGTTAAATTGCGCTCAAGGTATCGAAATTTTGAATAAACTAGTGAACTCACCATCCACTTCCTGAACAAATAGTTTCAGATAATGGTTTGGAGTTTAAAAATTCTGTTCTACAAGAATTATTAGAGATTCATGAAATAAAAATTCATTTTACTAGCTCACAACATCCTGACAGTAATGGTATCATTGAACGTTTCCACTCAACCCTAATTGAGCACATCAGATTATTTAACAATCAAAAAGAATATAAAGATGAGGCCATAGAATCCAAAGTAAACTATGCCCTACTAGCATACAACAATACTATTCAATCAGTGACTAAATTGAAGCCAACAGAAATAATATCTGGACATATTGATTCAAAGTCCCCTTTTAATATGGAATTAGAAAAACAGTTGATTAATAATTATATAACAGAACATAGGAATAAAATGAAATTATTGTATCAAAAAATCAACCAGAAAATACAACAGAATAAGGAAACGGTCATCGATAAACATAATTCCAATCGCGAAGATTAACCTGAAAGAATTGGCAAAGTAGTATACGTGAAGAACAAACAAAAACAACAAAAAACAAAGGATGAATATGAACCTGAGCGAATAAGTGAAATCAACCCAAAATTTAAAACCGCGAGAATCATAGCTAAGCATGGAAATACTGCATCTAAAATACATCTTTCTAACATAAAGAGACCTAAGAAAAAGACTTACGATTTTAAAATTATTCCAGGTTGTTCAGGATCACACAAGGATTCCAAATAAGTAACATTACCGAAAACATAGGCCTTATTCCAATCAGTCTCGGACCAGCAAAATTAGAGAAATCCGTGCATACATTTGTTCATTATTATGATTTGACGCCGCTTTACATCGAATATGAAGAATTGAATAATCAATATGAGAATACCAGCAGAGCAGTTATAAATAATACTGCAGTTAAACATGAAATCAATAATTATGATAAAATAATCCAGTACGTCCAGTTGAATATATATGATAAAATTAATAGTATCAAAATTCACTCAAAATCATCCAGAAATAGAAGAGGGTTAGTAAATGGTTTGGGAAGTGTCATGAAGTTCATTACAGGAAATCTGGACGCACAAGATGGCGATAGGTTTAATAAAATCCTTAATCACCTAGAGAAAAATCAGAATAAATTACAAAGTCAATTGAATCAAGGATATTCAGTAAATACACAAATAATAAATAGCTTCAATAGAACAATACAGGATATCAAACATAATGAACTGGTACTAGAATTGAAAATAATTGAAATTTATAACATAATTCAAGCAAAAATTTCATTAGAAGAGATATTGTTTATTAAAGATGTGTATAATCAATTAGTGATCATGTGTAATACAATTTTAAGCATTTTACAAGATATTGAAAATTCAGTTGCCTTTTGTAAATTGGAGACGTTACATCCAAGTATTATGAAACCGGAAGAGTTATATAATGAGTTACAGATAATTTCAGCCCATTATGGAAGTCAATCACCTGCAGAATTAAAATATGAAAATATTTTAGAACTCGAATCAAAGGCAAGAATTAGTTGCTCTATAATGAACGAAAAAATTAATTACTTTATTTCAATTCCTATTAATTTCAATAAAGAATTTGAACTTTATTACTTGCACTCATTACCTACAAAAATTAAAACAGAATTCGTAACCATTATTCCTAATTATAAATATCTCCTCAAATCGAATGATGACGAAATAAGGCCACTAAGCGACATTTGAATTCGAGGTAAAATATACCAGTGCCCTAGCCAATTCCATCCAAGCAATACAGCTTGTGAAAAACAAGTCTTAACACACGGATCACCAAGCCAGTGCCATTATACCAGAATTAATATAAAATCCAATCACATCAAAATTATCCCAGAGATTAACCAATATCTTGGAATATTTCCTGAAGAAGAAAAAATTATGATTAAATGTTTAAGAAGTACAGAAATAAAATTTTTAATGGGAGTTTATTTGATCCAGGAAAACAATTGCGAGATCTATTTTGAAAATCAGAAATTGCAGTTTTTGGAAGAGACGTACGGCAAGCCTTTTCTTATAAGCAATTTGAATTTTAGTATTCCAAATTTAAAAACTAGTAATTTTTCAATTAATTTGAAAACCTTGAAGTTAGAAGATATCCCAGTTAATAATATAGATGTGATTAATAATGATGATGAACAATTTGAACTAATTCATGTGCCTAGTGTTTGGACTGTTATCCTTTACGTAGGACTGATAATTCTGTTAGCATGGATTCTGAAGAAATGGATCCAAGGAAGACAGTCAAAGGCCAGTTCAAATCCACCCGATCATAACGAAGGGATACATCTTCCAGGGGGTGCCTCATTCTAAGAAGGGAGGAGTTATATTGCCCTCAGTTCACGGTCACATATATAAATATGCTGACATTTTACTTTTGTTTCCCCCACTTTGCAGTAGAATAAGTTTACTTTATGACTTAGAATAGAAATAATAGTTAGTCTTGTATCTGCATTCATATAATAAATAAATTGTACTCCAAATCAAGTTTTTAAAAACTTAGTTGCTGAATAAAGAAACATAAATATATATATATATATATATATATATATATATATATATATATATATATATATATATATATATATATATATATATATATATATATATATATATATATATATATATATATATATATATATTTATATAGTAGACACTCTGGAGATGATAAATTACCATTGACTCAGCCATACCAAAGTTTACAGCGCTTATATTCCCTGAGCAGGATAATTTTTTGATGAATCTTGAAATATAAACTACTATGCGAAGTAATTTCAACTAAAACGATACGCCTAGTGTAAGTGAGCATATTAAAGAGAACGCTAAGTCCACTGTGACGGTTGTGGATAGAGTTTCAGAATTAAATTTGGGTAATCCCGAATGGTTACTAGATTCAAAAGTTTCTATAGGCCAAGATGATATAAAAATTTTCAGCCAAGGTGGCCCTAGTCACCAATGATGGTGCTCTAATGATTGAAACAGTGGTAATTCCCGTGAAAGATAGTCACTTGGATTCTCAATTTCAGCTACATGATAAAAATGATTGGGATCAAGGTTTTCCTGACATTGCGCGACGCGATTGCCAACAAAAATATATCAGCGATGCAGGGATCAATTTATCCAAATGAAAGCGATTTTTGAGTCTGAGAATGCATAAACGTTTTTTTATAGGATAGCAAGAATGATAAATTCATATATTAGTTCCAACATTTGAGCCATTAATACAGCGGCGCATAATTCTGAGCGTGCGAGCGAGATAATTTCTACCGGTGCTACCCTAGATTTGGCACACAGGAGACTAACTGATATATTCCCTACAACATCAATAACATGTAAATAAATTACAGAGCCGTAAGCCTTCAGACTGGCATCCGCAAATGCAACTGAATAAACCTTGCAGTCTGACACAGCCCTGAGATGACGCGGAATATGCAATTCAGATAGTAATGGTAGCTCAAGTTTCAATTTATTGTACATTAGTACGATCTCATTAGGCGGTGTGTCATCCCATACTCAATTTTTTTGATCCAAAGCTCATCAATTTGCCATTTAGCATAAAGTATAACGGGTGCACATCCCATAGGCGTGCAACGGTACTGAGTATAGTCCGTTTGGTGCAAATATTATTAGAGCTATCGCTCATTTCGAACGTAAAAATATCGTCAGCTAGACTCCATTTTAAACTTAGCACGGTTGAATAGCTTTCTTTGTAGAAATTACCATCCTTGGACAAGCAAGTTGCTTCTGGAATTTGTAATAAGACAAATTTTAAATTGCTTGCCCAGTTAGTTTAAATTTTCCAGATTCAAAGAGAGCGATAAGATCAGACGTTAAATTAACAGCAGTGTATTTGATTAAAATGGATATGGCTAAATCGTCCATATAAAAATGATTCTGAGCAGTTGCTGCTGCATTCGGATATCTAACCTGTTCATCATCAATTAACTTGCAGACGGTACGAAGTGCTAGAAATGGACTAGATTTTGATCGGAACGCTACCCTATTGAACATAAATGCGCGAAGATTTTCGGATGTATTAAATCGGTATATAGAATTCTTTGATATGGGCAATGTTGTTCCAAAATACCGATTTGCAGATACATTTGTTTTATATCTGCGGGTAATGCCACCTTGAAGAAACGAGAATTCAAAAGGATGGCAAATGAATCATTCTGTAAATTGCAACCAGTGTGAAGCACATCATTTAGTAAAAGCATAGAATCTGTTTTGCAGTCCGCGTCTAATACTATTCGTATCTTTGTAGTAGCCTTATATAGCTCAAAAATCGGGTGATGTGGGATGAAATAACCCTCAATGGTATATTGATTATCTGATATATACCTATTATCACAGTATTGTTTGATGATCTCATTGTAGCTCCTGAGAAGCTCCGGATCGTATTCCAATTTGCGCTCGAGCGATTCAAAACGTTTAGAAGCGATTGTGTAGGAGTTGCTCAAACGTTCGGGATCTTAACAAGAGAGTAAGGCTACTGAATATCTACCGTTACACGTGTTACAGATTCTGTAAATAAGCTCTCACATTGCGTTTCCAATGGACTTAGAAATTTCTTATTTGGTATTTCTTCAAGCTCCCAGAATTTATCGAGATTAATATATAAGTGAGCGTTTGTGACTGGGCAAAATGTGTGAGATTCTGTTCCAGATTTGAACGAGGTAGGGACTTCTCCCCTCAGAATGAGGCCTGAAACGGTTTCGATAGCAGCCGGAGCGAATGCAGAAGTGAAAGAAGGGCCTATTAGTATTTGCGAGAAAAGCTGAGCACCCAAAATTAGATGAGTCTCTCCTGGAACCTTCCAGGTGAAATCAGCGAGCGCAAGATGAGACAAATCTTGTATTGTAGCGGAATCTATGAATATAGCGGGGGATTTCTCAGTTATAGAATCTACCACAAGCGACTGAGTTGTGAACTTCTTGTCTAAAGTTCTAGATTCAATAGTTAAGACAACGTAACCATATATGGGACGAGATGAATTACTTACACCCTCTATAAATGAGTTGTACAGCGGTATGACATCTAGGGCCAGTTTCACCAACGCCAGCTAAATTTATCCAGACGTTATTTTACATGGAAACTATTGTTGATACAATTGTAACAATAGTTACTGACTCAAAATTACCTCTGGATAAATTTAACTGACTTTTGTGAAGCCCGGCCCTAGTCTCAAACTAGTACAGCAGTTTAGCGTAATAATGTTGTCTTGTGACGCATTATCCATCAGACATCCTATTAGCGTTGGTTTGTCGTTCTTCGATTGTGCGAGAGCTTGCGCGGTTGAAAGTAAAATAGAAGATTTCAGAGGCGCCGAAGCGGTTTTTATTCTAGTGCATAATGAAAGTGTATATTCTTATTTTCATCCCGAATAATGACATCAGCGTTGAACTGTGGCGTCCGCGGATTAGCACTTGCTAACTGACTAAAGTGTAGCATTCTATGATGGCGTTTGTTGTAATGTTTTTAATTTACAATTATAATTGTTATGCTGCATACTTAGACAGTTCACGCAGCCCTTATTCAGTTTTATTGAATCAAACCGAGCTTACAGGCACAAATTTGAAAGCAGGGCATTCGTGCAGTGCTTCGTGACTGTTTTGTTTACAATAAATGCAATTATTATTGCTACTTATGACAAAAAACCGCGTATTCCTTTCAAGCAACATATAAGAGAAAGCGAGAGGTGTTGCGGATGTAATAGTCCAAGATCCAAGACCCGCCAGACGTTACCTATTTTCTGAGAAATAGAATGTCTGGATTAGAGTAGTGTTAGTCGGTACTTTGATCACACGCATACTTGCTAGTTTGTACCGACGGACAATTTATAGATACGAGGTGCCAAAAGTACGTTAAGACATCACTCACTCTTTTAAAGTCTGAGTACTAATTTTCGTGTTTGTTCTAGAGAATATTGTTGAAAATTGATCATCAACGCTCTCAGACACCACTCATCGGCAGAAATCACTGCTAAACGCTTCAAAGCTCGCAAAAAAAAAACAATCCTACTAATTGCCTAAGTCCTAATTCTATATATAATACTCGAGGAGCAATTCTAATACTTTCTGTAAACAGCCAGACCAAGAGATAGATGGATGCCCATAGATACTTTGCTGAGTATCAAGTCTACAAATAGTGATCTCGCGCTTCAACTCACAGCGATATTTTAAGTGTGCCTATGAAATGTTCAGCCCTACGATTGATCTGGCCGTTAACAAACAGTATTGGAATTGTTTTCTAAGTATCATGTATAAAAATTGGTACTCAGACTATGAGCAAGATAACGTAATTCTGTGCGAGCTTTAAAGAGTCTAGCAGGAATTACCACCAAAGGAAAATGGCTAGCATTATTCTCTAAAACATACATAAAAATCAGCACTCAAAACTTTAAGAAAAGTGAGTAATGTCTCAACGTACATTGAGCACCTCGTATCTATTGATTGACCGTCGACACCAACTAGCAAGTATGCGTATGATCAAAGTACCGACTAACACTACTCTATTTCACACATTCTGTTTCTCAGAGAATAATTTAGGTCGGGCGAGCCTGGGATCTAGATAACCTTATTGAAGTTTATGCGAGTGTCAGAAGTACGTCCTAGAATTTGAGCTTGACCCCTAACAGAGTCGATAAAGTCCGTGTATGACGGAATATTCTTGTCGCGCACTGACATTTCAAATAAATGAGCGGTTTGAGAGTATACCTTTTTCAAAGCTAAATATAGAAGAATTAGATCCTTGAAATCCTTGATTTTGAACTGATCCAGAGCTTGGACTCCTGATGAGAAATTCTCAACAAAATTCAAACTATTGCTGTTGTAGGCAGGTGATTTTAGAACTGAAATACTGGTAAGGTAATACGTACCAAGAGCGCGTTTATCTTGATATCGTTGTACTCAACTATCCCATAATGCAGCGTAATTGTCACTATTAGGAGAAAACTCCTGCAATAAGCTCCAAACCGTCATTTCTGAGAGTACCTATAAGATACTATACATGCTGCGAATTATTTAGCTGAATATTATCATTGATGTTGGCTTCGAACGATTCGTAGAATACTGGCCAATTTTCAATTTTGCCATCAAATGAAGGTATGATTATTTGGAGGGAATGCGACAGGATTTTGTGTAGACTAAATGGTTTTCGTGGTAGAAATACTAGGCTGCGGTTAACTAAGCTTGTCACATTAAGCTTGGGTTTTTTTATGTTGAGAAGATAAGCTCTCAAAATTCGGAACAAACAGAAGATCTGATCGTAAATCTAGTTCATTGACCTTTTGAACAATCTCTTTGAACTCAAGCCGTACTTGATCAATCGATTCTGTTGCAGCAGAGAATTTCTCAGTAGTACGTGTTTCAGAGGTTGAAACCGACTTTGACGCGTCATACAAACGAGTGGCTCTGGCAAAAATGGCTGCTTTTCCGCTCTCTAATAGTTTTAATCTATTCTCCATAGTGAGCAAATGTGAGTCAATTGTAATATAAATATGGAAAACATGCGATAACGATGAAGGAAAATGTAAGTAGGAGTTTCAGAACAGTTCCAAACTGGGTAGATCCTCAAATACCGTTTTGCAGAAAGCGACTAAAATTTTATAAGAATGCAAGGAGCGAATCTAAGCAAATGTGAATGGGATCTGGCTTGAAGGACCGTAAAATCTTCAATATTTACCCAAACTGTAGGGTGCAGCTCAGCGGGATGCTTTTCTTACCCTTTTAATACTAACTATCATGAGGGAAAAAACACTTATGGATGTACTCACGTTTGATCGGCTTCACTCGCACAAAAGGAATATATAGGCGAAGGCGTAATTTTGATGGCACTGCTAGATCTTTAATAATTCACTGCTTCTGTTAGACGTTCGAATAACAAACTGGCTCGCACAGCTAGTGGAATTACTTATTGTCGATAATTTAATTAAATTTAATGTCCCTATTTTACGCATGCGGCGCTAGCCATCAAGTTCTTCTTCCACCAAATCAGCATGAGCATGGGCGTTCGAAAGAAGTTGGATAAAGGGAGCAATCATTAATATGAAAAGTGCGGAGACACATCCCAAAACACTCAAGAACATTTCAGAACGTTATACAGTGACCCAATATACTTTAAAATGCTCCAGAATAGTTCATTCTAACAGAACGTGCATCCAGATTCTTATAAATCCTGCGGCCCGTACAATTCAGCAAAAAATATATTTCTGAGGATGATATAAAATATTCTCATGATGAAAACCATGACACAATCGGTTCTATTGCAGTGGATATGGCACAAATAAGGCGAGGCATAAATTACCAGGGTACTTCTTTGCATGAGATATACCGAAGGTATATTTTGTTGAATTTTGAGATGTTTAGGTGTGTTGCGAATTCTCCAACTTTTGGCAGCGGAGCGTAAACACTAACTCAGTAACATTACTTGTCACAACATTGTGACGAGCATCAAGTTCACTCCATTACTATCTATAGATTTCATAAAAAGTGATATTTTGTACATAAATATTATTGTGATGATGAACTTTGGAAATTTTGGTATGTTTTATTTAAACTAACTACTATAGGAAAATAATTGACAACGTAGATTTCTAAATCTTGAACGATCTCCAAATATTTGATTTCTGCTTCATCACGTGACACTCCACGATGATCCGCGTATCATTTTGTCATTCGCTTTGCTTAAAACAGTACCCAGAACTAGTTGCAAATCAACTTGCTCTCTCATCTGTCTCGTCTCCTTGTCTTTTATCTTGTAGTCAAAATTTCAGTAACCTCCAAGTTAGGTAGCAGCTCGTTCCAGATGACAATACAATATTCAATGGTGTATAGCAAGCTTTAACTTCTGCAAATATAAATATAATAGCACGCAGGTGAGTGTACCAAGTGACGCATAGCGGGCATGTTGCGCGTCTAACAGTGAAGTAGTGGAAGATGAAGTGATTAATCTATTTTAAAATAAATTAAGTGTGGATATTTCTGTGAATGGAATCGAAAGATGTCACAGAGTAGGTGAAAAATCAAACAATAACTCCACCAGGCCGGTAATTGTAAAATTTACAAGTTACCGCTATCGAAATCAAATTTTTACCGCCAAAAGACTACTGAAAGGATCAGGAATCACTATCAGAGAGGATCTTACAAAATGTCGGATGACTCTTCTCAAAGCAATAGCAGAGAAAGTCACTTACCAAAATGTTTGGACATCGGATGGACGTGTGATTGTGAATATGAAGAAGAGAGGTAGAGTACAAAAAGTTTTTATTGATAATCTTGATGATTTGAATAAATTGTAGGTGATATATGCATTTGTTCTATTCTCTTTTTTTTTTTTTATATTCACGCTCAAACGTTTGTTGCTTTATAGATGATTTTTATTCCTCTCCATCAAAAAAAGGAAAAAAACTGAATCACTTTCTGTTCTGTTGGTTTAAGTAAGCCTGAACGCGCAAATGTCAATGAACTGTACTTAGTTGTACGTCCTTGTTCAATTACTGACATTATTTTTTTCTGTTGCCTTGAGATTGAATCTGTCTTTATTGTCAATGTCAAATTTCACCTATGATCAATCAATTGGCATTCAGAATACAAAATTTACAATATGTCAAATTAATGTACGCTCCCTTAATTCATGTTTTCCAGATTTTGAGGATTTTGTCACTGAATATGACTTTGATATTGTAGCTGTCACAGAAACTTGGATCAATGAAAAAGCTCCTCCCTCGTTATTCAAAATTGATGAATATACATTAGTTAACGTAGATAGATTTCATAAACGTGGAGGCGGAGTAGCTTTTTATATTCGAAACGGAATACAATACAAGATTCTAGACACATTTTTTCTTCCTGTGAATAATGTGGAGCATTTGTGGATACTATGCAATATTAATCATACTAAATTATGTGTTGGGGTCGTATATAACCCAAATTCAGATTTTTATAGAGACTTAGAGATTTTTGATTCTTTATTTACTGAATTTCTTTCGCAATCATATTACCTTATTTGTACGGATGATATCAATGTGAGTCTACTCGCGAATGATCATAAATCATCTTTTCTCAGGAATATACTGTCAATACATAGTATGCATCAGCTTATTACTAAATATACAAGACCGGCCTCAAAAACGTTAGTAGACGTCATGATAACATCTGATGAAAATATTTGTTTGGATTCTGGTAATATTGATTGTAGTAAGCTTTCGGATCATGACAGTATCTACTGTATCCTAAACTTACCTAGAACAAAAATTTCTAGAAAAAGAATTACGTACAGAGATTTTAATAGTTTCAATCTTAATCACTTTTTGATGGACTGTGAATCAGTGAACTGGAGCAGTATTATCAATATTAAAAACATAAATGAAAAAGTTGCATTTCTGAATGATAAGATCCTTGAACTTTTCAATGAACATGCTCCTATCAAAATTATTCCTACTAATAGAGCTTATACGCCCTGGATCACTTCTGTAATAAAGATTATGCAACGAAAGCGAGACAAGGCATTAATACAATTCAAAAAGTTTAAGACTCAAGCTAAATGGGAGTATTACAAACAGTTGAGAAATCTGACAACTTCAGCCATTAGAAAGGGAAAAACGGCGTTCTTAAAGTTTAGTATTGATAATAATGCTCACAATTCTGCTGCACTGTGGACTAATTTGAAACGCATAGGTGTTAATAAAGCCTCGACAGATTTAATACATGATTCTTTAAATAAACCGCAAGAATACGGTCAATATCTATTTGATCAAATTGAGTCAACTAATATAAATCCAAATACATTATTATACTATAATATAAATCGATTTCAGCTAGATGGGGCAGAACATTTTGATTTTAGGTGTGTGGATGGCGATGAGATTGAAAATATTTTTAAAAAGCTGAAGTCGAATGCTGTAGGTGAAGATGAAATCTCTAGAAGGATGATTCTTACCATTTTTCCCGTTATACATAAATATATTACACATATCATAAATACATGTTTACTAGAAGGAGTTTTTCCCGATGCATGGAAGTCTGCCATAATAAGAACCTTACCCAAAAAATACAATTCCTTCTTCCTTTAATGACCTTAGATCTATTAGTATTCTACCAGTATTATCAAAAATCTTAGAAAAAGTTTGTGCACAGCAAATACTCACTTTTGTTTCTGAAAACAGCATAATACCAACTACACAGTCAGGCTTCAGGCCAGGTCACAGTACAAATGCATGCCTTCTAAATTTAATAGATAATTTAATAAATAATTTTGATAATTCCAAAATTTCAATTTTAATTCAAATTGATTTCACAAAGTCCTTTGATATGGTTAATCATACTTTATTAATAGCTAAACTGCGTTATTTTAATTTTTCTGAAAATGCTTCAAACTGGTGTACGAACTATCTTCAAAATAGAACTTACAAAATTAGTATGGCCCATGATTCGACGATAATGAACTCTAATGGATTCTCTTTAGTACGTGGTGTGCCGCAAGGCTCTATACTAGGTCCTTAATTCTTTCTTATATATACTGCCAATTTACCTCAAACGTTGAGTTGTGAAATTCATTCATACGCAGATGATACACAAGTTCTAGGTTCATCAAAAAATAATGACATCGAAAGTTCATGCAATCTTATTAATGAAGATCTTGAAGCGTTGTCTCAGTGGGTGATTAATCATGGACTTGAAATTAATGCAAACAAATCAGCTTTGTTGGTTTTCGGAGCCGAAATAGTACCAGCGATAGTTTTGGGTGACACTTCTTTGGAACGTACTTATACTTGTAAAAACTTAGGACTGGGTATAGATGAGGATTTAGTCTTCCACATTCATTTACAAAGCAAATTGAAAGCAGCTAGGATTAGATTGAGACATTTATATCAATATCGAAACATTTTGTCATCTCCTGTTGATGTGCAATTGGTAAAATCACTAGTTCTACCTCTATTCAATTATTGTGCAAGTGTATATGTACCAAATCTGAGGCAAGCCGATAAAAATCGAATAACTGTATTTGAGAATACTTGCTTGAGATATGTGTACGGGGTATCTAAGTACGATCATATTCCTAGTTACAGATTATGGGCAAACATAGACAATATAGAATCGCGAGCTAAAAGATCCATTGTCGTACTCACACATAGAGTTTTAAAGTGCGGTATTCCTATGTATTTGCCTAACAAATTAATACCTAAAATTTATAACTATAGTTTGAGAATGAAGGATTTATACGTTGTCCCAAGTTTTCGAAAATCAAAGTTTAAAAGTTCTTTTTCTTATTTAGCAACTATGTTGTATAATACTTTGTCTTATGAATTAAAATCTCTGTCATTAAGCACATTCAAATCACATGTAAAAAATATATGTTTATGAGTGTATCATATTATTGATTTTTTTCTTATTTTTTTTTGTTGTATATGATTGGAATGATTTTGTATTGAATTGAATTTTGTAATTTTCTGGCAGTCATTTATTTGTATGTATAAATATGATTATTGGTATTTGGTTGGATGAAAGAGCAGCCTCTGGCTGAATCCCGCCATTGACTAGGTGTCAATAAAGTATATTATTATTATTATTATTATTATTATTATTTTGTCAGCTTATGGCAACAGCGAGAATAAGAAAATGAAACAACGCTGGGCACTGTACACCTTTCTATCATAGCAAAACTGATGCATCAAAACACGCAAATTATATTTTCAACGAAGAATAAAAAGTACGGAAAAAATTGGAGATGAACTTTTTGAGTCACTCCGCTTTTCAAATGCATCGTAGACTAGGGAATGATTTTGTTATCAGCTAACACCTGCAACTGGCAATGTAGGACGCTTCAATCATCTTAGATTGAGTCAAATGCGCTTCACGTTCTTAGTTTTAGGCTGGTAGCTGGTACAAAAATAATCTCCCACTTCTTGGTACGATAAAAAAACGTAGTGCAATGGCAAAAAGAAGTTTATAGCTTTGCAACTCCCTCGATTTGAGCTTGTATTTGCGCCAATTTTATTCGACTATAATCAATAAATTTAGGATCATAAGAGTACTAATGCAGCTTTTTATTAGCTTGCTTGAAGAAGCAGTTAGTGTGAGCACTGTATAGAGAAAATTATGCTCTCTCCACATACTGAGTTAGCGTACTATTCAAGTGAAGTTCAGCCTCCTCGGAATTAGTATTTTATGTAGCCGTAGTTGAGAATCATTTCAATAAGAGGAAATAAAGTCATGTAATCAATAATCCTGAGACAGTGAGTCTACTCTTTCATCAAAAACGTGCAAAACAGACTATTTCTATCAAGGTCCTTGGAAAATGCTAGGCTAGTTTGATATAAGACTTCATTACGTTACTAAAATTCAAACCAGAAACAAATGATGATAACAATGAGTTTGCAGCACCTGAATAGTTGTTTCTCAACATTTTCTTTATTTTTGCTACTAGCACAATATTTTGATATGTTCAGCTTCGTATGTTAAAAATGTAATTTGTCTGTTCTCGGTCGGACACACACGCAACACATGTTCCTCATTCGTTCCAGCATCTGGACTCAGTTCAGCTCACTCTGGAACAGATTGACATCATAAGAAGATTGGTGGCCAAGTATCCCAGTCATATGGTATTGATCACTACTGCTTAAGGTGATATTTCCCGAATTAAGTCTGATGCAGTTAATTATGTATGTATTTCAGGAAGTATCAACATAATATAGGAATTGAAATAGAATGACAAAACGTATTTTCAATCATACCATGAATGATGTCAACAATTTCATAAATGGCAGTTTCTACAAGAAAATGACGTAGAAATATGAATAATTATGCTTCTTCCTGATTCAAATGCAGAATAATGCAAGAATATTCCCTCTCTCCAATCAACGACCAGAATAAACATGCAAAATTTTTCTCGAAATCAAATAATGGTCACAGTATGAAATTTTCATATAGTCTGGTCAAAAAGTGAATTTTCTGAAAGAAATAGTAACAAGAGTCTGAGAAATATGAACAATAGCTCATTCGAGTTGGAATGGAATTCATGAGAACATTTTTTTCAGAAATTTCTTGCCACCAAGAATTGGAGAATTGGAATTGTTATTGACAAAATATTGAAAGAGAAAAAAAGTTGCCTAGTTTTTTTGCAATAATGTTACACCCTAAATTGGATATAACAAAGAATAAATGGGTTCTTGCCCGATGGAGGGTAAAAGTTATTGAAAATATAAAGTATGCCAAATTTGTATAACAAATAAATATATTGAAGATTAAATAACAAGATATGAGATAACAAGATATATCAAGAATGATAACTGAGACCAAATATAAAAGATGTACCTTACCACTAGACGACTAGGTGCGGATGGAGCTCCAATGTTTTTCGACTTCTTGTACTCTACGTTCTACTTAACTGCCCTACCTTACATATATTACTTCATATACTGAACAAGCGCTGAGTCGGCATAGCATATTGTGTCACCCTACGAGTGTTGCAGTTATAATGTTTACTAATAATACGAATACAAATTGGTTAATTTAGAATACTGATATATATATAGTGGCTTGGACACCCCAGGTGGGGTTGCGCCGCTTCTTCTGAAGCTCTCTAGATCCTTTATTTGAGGGGGATCAGTCCTCATCGCCTTGTTCTAAATATTCTGACATATTTCTCTCCATGTCTTCCTATTTTCTGTTTTCTCCTTCCATTTCTTTATTCCTGCTTTACCCAGGTCTGCTTCTACCTCTTGTAGCCATTTCGACCTGGGTCTGCCTCTTCTTCTGTTTCCGCCTGGTTCCCATTGTAAAATTGCCCTTACGGTGTCTTCTTCCCTTTTTCTCCATATGTGTCCTAACCATTTCGCCCTCTGTTGTTTTATTTTCCTTACTATATCTTCTCCTTGCAGCTCTTGTTCTATTTCATGGTTCATTAATATTCTATATTCGTTTTCTGTCGTTTTTACTAATCCTGTAATAGTTCTTACTATTTTTCTTTCTACTATTCGTAAATCTTCTTCATCTTTTTTGGTCATTGTCATTGTTTCTGCCGCGTACATTATTATTGGTCTGATTATTGTTCTATAAACTTTTAATTTTGTTTTCTTTGTTAGGTTTTTATCCTTGAGTAATTTTTTATTTGCGTAAAAGGCTCTGTTCGCTGTTAATATCTTCTCTTGGATTTCTGTTTTCCTGTCTCCATTATTTGAAAGCATAATGCCTAAGTATTTGAATTTATTAACCTCCTCAAACTGCAGGCTACCTATTTTTATATTTCTACTTCCTGATTTTTTTCCTATCCTCATTATTTTAGTTTTGTTCTCATTGATTTTTAGACCCATTTTGTTTCCTTCTGTTACTATTTCTTCGACCATTTCTTTCAATATTTTCCTATTTTTTGTTGCCAATACTATATCGTCTGCGTATGCTATTATTTGTCCGCCTTTAGTTCTGAGTGTTCCTTTGTTCAAGTTCCTCATCACATATTCTAACGCTATGTTGAACAGAGTTGCTGATAGTGTATCTCCTTGTCTTACTCCTTTGTTTATTTCGAATTCCTGAGTTTCTCCTTTTTGTGTTTTAATTGTGGTTGTTGTTCCACTTAATGTCATCAAGATCAATCGTCTTAGTTTAGCTGTTATCCCAAATTCTTCTAGGGCTTTCATAAGTTTTTCTCTTTTGATCGAGTCAAACGCTTGTTTGAAATCAATGAATAATAAGTCTATGTTCATTTTATATTCATGTGCTTTTTCTATTATCTGTTTAACTGTATGTATAGCGTCTGTTGTTGATCTGCCTTGCGTGAATCCGCACTGATGCTGTCCTATTATGTTTTCTGTTTCTTTCTGGACTCTCTTTTGTATTAGTGTTGACATTATTTTATATGTCGTGTTCAGTAGCGTTATACCTCTATAATTTTCGCATGTTTGTTGGTCTCCTTTTTTGTGAATTGTGATTATTTGTCCTCTTTCCCAATCCTTTGGCATTTTTTCTGTTCTCCACACCTTCATTATAAGTTTATATATATATTCATGTAGTTCATCTCCTCCATATTTTATTAGTTCTGTGTTTATTCCATCTTTGCCTGGAGTCTTCCCATTTCGCCTGCTTCTTATTATTTCTCTGACTTCTTCTTCTGTTGGTTCTTCTGATACTCCTTCGTCCGCAATTTCATCTTGTGTTGTAATATCCACGTTTTGTTGCGGGTCTGTTAGCAGGGTTTTGAAGTATTCTACCCATGTTTTCTTATATTGTTCATCGTTTTCTGTTTTGTTGCCCTTTGCGTCTTTTATACAGTAGACTTTTGGTTTGTATGTTCTTTTTTGTTCATTTATTTTTTTATAGAATTGTTTTGAGTTTCTATTCATACTTTCTTCTTCAATATCCGTTATTTTATCGTCTATCCAATCTCTCTTGTTTTTTCTTAGAATTTTACAACATTTCTTCCTCATTTTTTTATAATCTTCTCTGTCTTCTATCCTATTTGTTTTCATCCACTTCAGTCTTGCATTTTTCTTTTTTAATACTATTTCTTGGCACTCTTTGTTGAACCATGTTTTTTTATTTTCTTGTTTTTCTTCTCCTATCCATTTTTTTGCAGCTTGGTTTATACAGTTTTGTATCTTATGCCACTTATTCTCTACATTGTCTTCTTCTTCATATTTTTCTTTGATGTGCTTCTCTATTTCTTCTTCGTACTTCTTCCTTGTGTCTTCATTGCTAAGTTTTTCTATGTCCCATTTAGTTTTCTTGCTTCTGTCCTTCTGATTTCTTCTTACTTTCTGTTTAAGACTTGCTATTACCATAAAGTGGTCTAAATCCGCGCATGCTCCTCTGTATGATCTTACATCTGTTATATCCGATTGTTTTCTTCCTGTGATTAGTACGTGGTCTATTTGTGTCTGGGTTACTTGGTCTGGCGATACCCAAGTTATTTTATGTATTTTTGGATGTTTATGTTTGGTACTACTTATAATCATGTTGTTTCTTGCCGCTATATCACATAGTCTTTGACCGTTGTCATTTGTGTTTTCATGTATTGTATATTTTCCTGCTACCTGCTTTATATGATCTTCTTTTCCTATTTGAGCGTTGAAATCTCCTAATAGTAATAGGGTGTCTTCTTTTGGTATTTTTTCTAATTCCTCTTCTAATTTTTCATAGAATTTCTCTTTTATTTCTGTCTTTGCGTTTTCTGTTGGTGCGTATACGTTTATTATTGACAACTTGAAAGGAGTTGTTTCTATTCTCACATAGGCTAATCTTTCATTTATTGCTTCAAACTCTATCACTTTCTCTTTTAATTTACCCGTTATTAAAAAAGCCACTCCGTATTGCCCTTGTTTTTCATCTCCTGAGTATTGTAATATGAAGTCTTTCTTCTCTATCACTCCTTTTCCTTTCCATCGAGTCTCTTGTATTGCCGCTATGTCAATGTTATATCTTGCTATTTCTGATACTATTTCTTGCATCCTCCCTGGTTGTAACATCGTACGGACATTCCATGTACTGATTTTTATTTCATTGCGCCTGTTCCTCTTTTTTGATTCTTTTTTGTTTCTATTTTTCACTTTTATGTTTCTATTCAATAAATTCTCATATCCATTTTCTTGCTCGGTCGTCGTACCTCTTCTTTCCTTTCCTTTCTTGCGGCTCAGTTTTTTGGGATTAATTTCTCTCTTTGTTTGTCCCACAGCCACATGCTGTTATCTATCATCAGTTTATTAGTGTAAATTTTTACCTGTTTTCCATCCTCTCTTTCCTGTTTAGCTCTTTTTATTATCTCTCCTTGTATTTTTCTTTCATTGACTGTTAGGAATTTGTCTATATATATTTTTTGTCCTTTCAATTTATTTTTCGCGTTGAATATCTCTTGTGTATCTTCTTCGTTGTTTACTTTTATCACTACTTTCTGTCTTTCCGTTATCTGTTTAACCTTGTACGCCTCCACAATTTTTATATGGATCTTTAGTTCATCTTTAATGAATTTTCCAATTTCTTCTTTTAAGTTTTCTTTTATTTCTAGTCCTGTTATTATAAATTTGTTTTTGTTTGCTTCTTTTTCTCTTTGTTCTTCTCTATTCTCAAGTCTTTTTATTCTTTCGCCCATTTCCTTATTTTCTTTCACCCACATTTTCTCTTTTTCCTTTATTTGATCTATTTCTTTATTTATACCCTCAATATTGCTTATAATTTTCTTATACGACTCTTCCATATCTTTTCTGATTGCTATGTTCCCGTTTCGTACTTCTTCCCTTCCTTTCGTTACTTCTCCCTTTATTTCCTCATAATTATTTGTAAGCTTTTTCAGATCTTCCGAAATCCTCTTCAACATTTCCTCCATTTCTGTCGTTTTCTTCTGTTCTTCTGTTGTACTTCTTTTAACAGAAAATCTTTTTTCTATCGCGCTTCTTTTAGATTCTCTTAGTTTTTCTTCTTCCTCTTCTTCTCTCTTTCTAATGCAACTGGTACTATTGCTTCTTTCTCTACCATTCATTTGATTGCTTCCGCTCTAACTCTATAATAAATACTGCCTATGCTTTTATTATTTAATTGCGATTCTAAGTTTTACGATTAAAAGAAAAAACTATTTATTTTTATTTTTGCTATTGTTTGCAACACTGGATTCGCCCGGCTCGCCGCTAAGCTACACGTGCGTTTGTGTCTGTATCGCGCGCGATTCTCGACCTTACTGAAATTAACCTTCCCGGCTGCGATTTATTTTTTAACGTTTATTTCACTTCTAACCGGAAGACCTAGTGACACTATCTGTAGTCTTTTGTCTTAGCTGCACTCACAATCCACTTCAACTGTTGATTTTCACTGAATTACACAGTAATTACACTTTGTCTCACTTTTTCTCACTACACCACCGTACCCGCCAACTTCACATCCAAAAAAAAATACTGATTACGCATTTTATATGTTATGATAACTTAGCCTTGTGACATTCCTCTCTTTCTAGAAATTTTCTTCCGAAGAAAGCACGATTCATCCCAAAATTTCCCCTTTATTAATATTACACTTGAAAGTCCCTAAAGAACCACTCACTCACAGGACTCCATTTGTTTGATACGGCTGTTGTCGCAAATGGATCTTCTTTCCGTCTTGCGATGTGGTCATTCTGTACCTGCTGGGCCGTGTCCCTTGATAACCACTTGCCACGTCTGGGGTTTCTTGAGTTGGTTCATCTTATTTTAATAACATAAATAAATAAATACTCAAAAATAAACTAGCTACTTGCATCAAATTCCGTTAACGTCACTTCTCAGCTTAATCTCTTCCAGTCGCAGCTGCAGTCAGATCTCTGATTGTTGACGGTGTTAGAAGTTCCATTGTTTTTATCACTCGCTCTATTGGTGACTATGGCTTTCTTCTCCAGTCTACTACCTGTTGCATGTTGCTGTGGTCTGCTAGTGGCTCTATCTTAACATATGTTCCTTCTGCACATCTTGGATCTCAGGCTCCCAGCTTTGCCCAAGTTTGAACTGGAGCGAAGCTTCTTATAGCCCAAATAGAGTTGAGGGAGACATCCGTTGACTGCAATCTACGTATCTTACTTTTCCTGGCTAGTGAGCGTTAACGAAATAATATCTTAATCAATGACTTCCCCAAATACCCTGGTTGAATTAGGAATTACTTACCATATGAATAATCAAGCAAGGCAATCTGTTCCAAGTGTCGCAACATGTCTTTGTTGAAATTGAGAGAGAGAAAAAAAAAAAACTTAATAAATGAATAAAATAAATATATATATATATATATATATATATAATATATATATATATATATATATATATATATATATATATATATATATATATATATATATATATATATATATATTTATATATATATATATATATATATATATATATATATATATATATATATATATATATATATATATATATATATATATATATATATATATATATATATATATATATATATATATATATATATTTATATATATATATATATATATATATATATATATATATATATATATATATATATATATATATATATATATATATATATATATATATATATATATATATAGGACCTACAGGGAATAGTACAATCGACTTAGTATGGGTAGACTCAAAATCGTTTAATATAATTATCGACTCTTCTACCGACAACAGAATTGCCCTATCTGACCATTTAATGTACAAAATATCTGTTTCATCAATATGCGATCTTAGATCAAAAAATGAGCAAACCATAGTTTATAACAAAATTGAGAAGTTAAAATGGGATGTGAACAAAATGATGGATTACAACCAATTAGTAGAGCACCGCATATTCGAAATACCACAAACAGAACGTTTGTCAATTAGTTACGTTCAATTGAAATCTATAATACAAGATGTGTCAAGAGAATTGAATCTCTATTCAAAGATAACTGTAAGAAATCCTCCAAAACTGCGACAAAATAAACCATGGTATACAGCAAAATGCCATGAGAAGAAAAAAGAAATGAGAAGAGACCTAAGAATATGCAAGAAACATAATTTTGAAGAAGAATCCAAGAAAAAATTTCTCGCAAGTAAAAAAATGTATAAAACTACTATATCGTATGAAAAAACACAGTTTAAAGAAAAACTCAAAAATACCCTAGAAAATATAAAAGACCAACGAGAATTTTGGACAACGATCAAATCTTTTTCACCCCGTAATAATCTAAATTATATAGAATTAAATAACTGGTCACAACACTTCGCAGAGTGGTATGGTAAGAAGATTCCCAATGATATGAAATTTTTTGATGCAAAACATCCGTATCTTGATGATGTCATAACTTTAAGTGAAATAAACTATGCTCTGAGGAACTTGAAAACTAACAAATCGGCTGGCTTGGACGGAATATGCAATGAGCAATTGAAAAGCCTTCCCGAAAATGCAAAAGAATTTCTTATGGACTTATTCAACAAGTTTATGAATGAAGAAAAACTCCCATGTGAACTTACCAAAATAAAACTGACTATGTTATATAAAAAAGGCGAAAGAACAAATACAAATAATTATAGACCCATCGCAGTCATAAACACTATCACAAAACTATTCACTTTTATTATCAACAGAAGAATTCAAACATTCATAGAAAGTTTCGATTTGCTACCTGAGGCCCAATCTGGATTTCGGAAAAACAGATCTTGTAGTGACAACTTATTCGTTTTCTCCACTATTATACAATCCAGAATACATACGACAAAGGAGGGCACATATATAATATTTGTAGACTTCGAGAAAGCCTTCGATTCGATCTCCCATAATATACTTTGGCAAAAAAATTTTAACTTAGGAATAAGCGGAAAAATCGTCAGGCTGTTCAAAAATATTTATGATGATGCAATGGTACAAGTAAATGTGAACAACAATTTAACAGAACCAATTTCTGTAACAAAAGGAGTATTGCAAGGCGAATGCTCAAGTCCTATTCTTTTCGCATTGTATATATCCGATTTGGAGACCTATCTTCGAGAGCAAAATCTAGAAGGGATATATCTCAATCAGAAAACTGACATTCTTTCACTGCAATATGCGGACGACCTTGCTATCTTCGCTACCTCACCAATCGATGTCCAAAGAAAACTTAAAGCCCTAGAAAAATACTGCGACCAAATGAGTTTAAAAGTAAATGCCTGCAAAACTAAGGTAATGCATTGCCACTTAGGAAGACCTCGCAAACAAATTATAAAATACACTTGTCAAGGACATGAAATTACGACAACAACAAAATATACTTACCTAGGACTAACTTTCACAACATCAAGCCTGTTTTCTGAAAATACAGAAATATTCTTGAGAAAATCCAGGCAAATTACAGGTGCAATAAAAAGTATATTGATGAAAAGTCAGATAAATAACTGGGAAACCACAACAAAGCTGTACAATGCTTTGCTCATTCCTTCGCTACTATACGCTAGTGAAATCTGGGCAATAAATCAAAGCGATAAATTAGAAAAAGGTCAAACTAACTTTATAAAAAATATCTTAGGATGGCAGAGGACCACTCCAAATTACATAGTTAGACAGGAAGCGAATTTGAACAAATTAGAGCTCATTATAGTTAGAAACATGTTAACTTTGTGGTATAAGATCCTCTTGATGTCTGAAAATAGATATGTGAGACAATGCTACAACAAACTATTGCAAATTAACAATAAGAGCTCAATACCAGAACATAAACAAAAGAAATACAATTGGACACGTAATCTGATGAACATTTTAGAAAAAGCAAATTTTATGTGGCTTTGGGAAGTACCGAATGTCCTAGCAATCAAGGCTGAGATACCTAACATAGTAAATTCGTACTGCCAATATCTCTATACTGTAGATATAGAAAGAATTAAGAACTCTTCCTACAGTCCCTCTTTCAAATTATACACCTATTCAAATATTTTCACTTTGTCCAAAATTCCTTTCAAAATCGTTCAATTAGTGAGTCAAATCCGTACCTCGTGCTTCAAATACCCTGTCCTATATTACAATAATAATGTATACAGGTTCCATAGAAGCGAAATTTGCTCCATTTGCAATACATACCAAGAGGACGACATGCAGCATTTTCTGTTCAACTGCCCCTTCTACAAGGTACCTAGAGTCGAATTTATCCAAAAATACCTGGACAATATCACAGATCCCGAGAATTTGATCGCAGCTCTATTAGCAGATCTTACCCCAGCTAAAATCTTTAGCATATACAATTATGTTACCACAGCTTTGAAACTCAGAGCATTTGCACTCAATGTTTAACTTTCTGCATTTCAAATATATACATTTGTATTTACTATATTTACCATAAATATGTATTATCAATCTTAATGTAATTTATAAAAGAAACAGAAAATATCTATTCTCAACCCATTTGTATCAGTTATCTGAAGCAAATATATATTATTATTATTATTATTATTATTATATATATATATATATATATATATATATATATATATATATATATATATATATATATATATATATATATATATATATATATATATATATATATATATATATATTTATATATATATATATATATATATATATATATATATATATATATATATATATATATATATATATATATATATATATATATATATATATATATATATATATATATATATATATATATATATATATATATATATATATATATAGGGTAACAGAAGTTTCGTGGGCGTTTGCAGTCAATGAAATGGACTTTGAGTATTTTGGGTGTCAACGTTGGGATGAAAGGTATGGAAGCAAATTTTATACTCGGAGGATCTGATAGTAGATCTTGTCTTTGTGGATTCAATGAAGTAGTATCCACCCTTGGCACATTAAATAGCAAGCTGTTGATAAGTTTCACTGGATATGAAATCTTTATTAGAATATCTTTCAATCGAAGTAAGTTTTTTTGTTGGTAATTTGAAATACTCAAAGTCTTGAAAGATGATAACATTAAAATTGCTACAAAAAATTGTGTGACCTTAAGACAAATTTTCACAAAGCTTAAAGATAAAACACCAATACACTACCAGTCAAACGTCATTTACAACATTCCTTGTCAGGAATGTTCAGCTGTTTACGTAGGACAAACCTCACGTAACCTCAAATCCAGAATAACATCACACAAGAGCGATAATAAATTGAAACCTATGTCAACAGCTTTGGCAATACATCATAGTCAAACTAAACACCAAATTGACTATTCTAATGTAACAATACTGGATGTAGAAAGAAATTTATTCAAGCGATCATTTCTTGAAATGATATTTATTAAGAACAATGAGAATTCTATCAATAAAAAAACAGATATTGATAATTTGAGCAATATATATGTTTACCTTCTTAAGTTATCCAACAGGCATTCGGGTGACAATATTTGGCAATCACAAAATAATAGCTGACCTTCATATACGACATGGTTTAGTTTACTGTTCATTTCTGTACATTTTGTTCTCGCGCGCTTTTGTTTGATGAACATCAAACGTCAAACTAGTTCTAAAATTGGCCGCATGAAAGATCTTTTAAAATTTAATTCTGTTTAAACTTGTTCAAAAAATTACTCCATTTTGCTTTTGTGATAAAAATACTTTAGTCATGATTTTACTGCGTTAAGATTAAAAAGTAAAATCTTTAAAAAAGTTTATAATGTACATTCTAATGAAAAAAGTGTAACTTTGTACCAATAATCTACAATACTAACTAGAAGAAAATTTTCTCCAAAATTAAAAGTGTACAAAGTCTGATATGGTTTTTCGAATATTTACTCAAATGTTGATCTAGAAATAGAGTGTGTTTAGAACACTGAATGTAAACTATCTGAAAAGAAAATTCATTCGACTGTCAAACTGATGGAATTTTATTTATTTAACTCGTACAAAATGTAAGTCGTTATTGTATTATTCACAATTAGCTGTCATGCTTATTATTTTTTATGTAAATTAATCTGATGAATAAAATACTTTTTAGTGTCCTGAAGAAGCCTAAGAATTAGGCGAAAGCTTGACGAATATTTTAAAAAAAGAGATATCTTTTATTTGGCCATTTTCCATCGACTGCAAACGCCCACGAAACTTCTGTTACCTTAACTAATTGCAGTCGCGATTAATCCTTATCTTATATATATATATATATATATATATATATATATATATATATATATATATATATATATATATATATATATATATATATATATATATATATATAATTATATATATATATTATATATATATATATATATATATATATATATATATATATATATATATATATATATATATATATATATATATATATCTATATAAATTCTTTTTTCTTCTTTATTCTATCAGGTAGTTTGACTGCATACTTTACTTGATGAAAATCAGTTAACAAGGTAACAAATAAGCGTCTTCCAGGTGTTAGTACCCAAGATTGATCTTGCACTGGCCCTTCACTTCGTGTTTGATAGCGTATTTGTGCATCTTCTTGAGGATTGCCTGCTTGCCATGCTCTCGCCTGTAATCTGGTCATTTCCTGTAACTGTAAATCATACTCTGTAGCATTATTATCGACCCTACTTCCTCTTTCTGATGTTATTGTTACGTCTCAAAATTTTCGTTTTCCAATTTTTCATTTTCATTTGTCAATGAACAGCTTTGAACGGTTTCAGACGGTTCACATGAACTTCAATAACTTTTTCTGAACTCTGTTTCCCAACTTCATAATTTACCGGTCCCAATTTTCTAATAATATAATATGGACCTGTCCATGGCTTATGAAGTTTTCTTGACGTACCTATGCGTACACTGGGATTGTGCAAGTGAACTGTTTCGCCGACCTTGTATTCTAGTTATTTTTATTGAATTTCATGTGTGCAATTGCCTTTGTTCTGTTTAAATGTTGTCGTACCGTATCAAACGCTGTCTTCAAACTCTGACGTATCTCGCTTGCGTAATTATTGTCATAGTCGTAGCGTAAGGTCTGTGGTCGAATAATGTCATCGTAAGACAGCTCGATGTCTCTTCCATGCATCAAATATTATGGAGTTTCATTCGTGCTGCTGTGTACGCCACTACAATAGGCCATCAGTACATACAGTATCCATTCGTCCTAATTTGATCCTGGTTGATAAAGTGTGACAAAATTTCCTCGAAGACTCGATGAGCTCTCTCTATTACACCATTTGTTTGAGGTCTGTAGACAGTCTTCTGGATTCTTTCTGGTTTGAAAATTTTGCAAGTTTCTTTGAATATTTCCAAAGTGAAATTGGCTCCTAAATCTGTCAATAGATGCCTTGGAGCACCGCGTCTAGCAATAATTTTTTGCGCCAGTATTCTTGCCAGTGTGCTTGCTTTTTGGTCGGATATCGGGAATGCTTCAGGATATTTGGTGGAATGATCCTGAAACTTGAGAATATATTTATTACTTTCATACTTATCACAAGCGGGTCAACGATATCCATTGAAACTTTTTGAAGTGGCGCTGCTACTTCTTGAAACGCTTGTAGTGGAGCAGGCTCCTGATGAGGCGACGTTTTTCTTTCATTGAAGGATTATTTGCTGCAGTAGTTCTCAATAACTTCTGTCATGATCCTCCAGAAGAATTTTTCCCTTATTCTTTTTGTCGTTTTCCCTTACCCTTGGTGACCAGCATATGGTAGATCGTGATATGCTCTCAAAACTTCTTGTTTCATAGATTTTGGAACTACTAACTGGTGATGCCTAGCATTTCCTGTCTTTTCTTTGAAAATAATGCCTTCATTATCTGAAAAATGACCAGCTTCGTTTTTAATATTTCCAATAAATTTGTCATTCAGCTGTTTATTTTTTATTGTATGTCGGTCCCATATTTGTTCGTAAATACTTGTACTGGCTTCAATTGAATTGACTGGGATTCTGGACAGCACATCAGCGTTGATGTGTTTATTGCCTGGCCTGTGTATGACGTCAAAATCATGCTCGCTGAGGATTAGTGCCCATCTTGCTAACCGAGATTCGGGACTCTTCAATGACAATAACTATTTTGGTTCGTAATGACGGTAAATATACGACCGTATAGGTAGCATCTATAATAATTTACTCCCCAACATACGGCTAAGCATTTTAATTCTGTAGTCAAATAATTTCTTTCGGCTTTGTTCAATTGTCGACTGGCAGAAGCTATTGGTTTCACATAACCTTCAAATTTCTGACTTAAAATTGCGCTGATTGCTTTACCATTCGCGTCTGTAGATGAGATAGATTCTTTCGAAGAATCTGGGTGTGCTGAAACAGAATTTGAGCAAAGTGCATCTTTTAAAATTTGGAAAAAATTTTGACGTTCTTCTAACCAGACAAAATTTTAATCTCTTCTAGTCAAAAGAGATAATGGTTTTGGAATTTTTGCAAAATCCTCAATAAATCTTCTATAAAATCCGACGAGTCCACAAAATAATCTTACTTGTTTGACGTTCTTTGGTTGAGGATAATTTTTAATAACAGTTATTTTTTCTGAATCTAATCTAACACCTCCTCCGTTCATAATATGGCCTTTATATTTTGTTTCTGATTCCAAAAATTTACATTTATCAGTCTGCAATTCCAAATTAGCTTGTCTCAGTCTCTTAAAAATTTCTTTAAGTCGATCCAAATGCTTATTGACTCTTTTACTGTTGAAGACAATAATATGATCCAGATAAACCATACATTACTCATCCCTTCGACCAGATAGCACGCTATTCATCAATCTCTGGAACGTGCTGTGCGCATTTGCTAACCCGAACGCCATCTTGGTGAATTGAAAGTGTCCACCATCAGAGGTGAACGCTGTTTTTTCCCTGTCACTGTCTTCTAGTTGTACCTGCCAATATCTTGATGTCAGGTCCAATGTTGTGAACAAGATTGCGTCATCCAACTGATCCAAGGTCTCCTGCATATTGGCAACCGGAAAGTAATCTTGTTTTGTTACCTTATTGAGACCTCTAAAGTCTACGCAGACTCTCATCTTCTTCTCTCCGCTTTCAGTTCTCTTTGGTACAATAACTACTGGCGCCGACCATGGCAAATCTGGAGGTTCTATAACACCCGCTTCTAGCATCTTTCCCAGCTCCTTCTGTAGTGCTGGCTTCTGGCTGTATGGAAATTGATACGGCGGTTTTGCTATGGGCTGTACTTCATCTGTAATAATTCCATGTTTAACCCTATGAGTATAGCCCAACTTACCGTTTTCACAATCAAATATATCCCTATACTCATCTAACAGCTCTACTAATATACTCTTAGCTTCCTTATCCATACCTCCAAATTGCAAGCGCTCTTCTAGCTCTTGAATCGTCGGACCTTTATTTCCGTATTGTATACTCCCTATGGTATACTAAATTTCGCTACTGGCGGTATCCTTCTGCTCTCTCAATGGTACATCGTTTTCTACCAACAGCTCGGTTCTTCCGACCGCTGTTCTTCCATCCACAACCATTTCCTTATTCGTTGTGTTTATCAATTTCACCGGCACCTCCTTTTCTGCTCTTGATATAACGCGCGCTGCCATATTTCTATTAATGTTGATCACCTTTGGCTCCATCAAGACATCACATCCAGGCGTGATCAAATCCTGTACGGCTGTACACACAAGTTCGCAATTTGGTTTGATTCGTACTGCCTCCTTCAATCTAACTAATCCATTGAATTTTAGCGCTGACTTTTCTTGATTGATGGTGCTAATCTTCCTTCTGCGCACCTTTGTGTCTTTTGATGTTCGTTTGATATTACCCTGAAAGCCCTGTATTGCCTTTCTGCTATTCTGCAATTTTGTGTCCTGACCTGCCTCAGTCTGTGTGGCGATATCGTACGTCACAATGTTTATCGCTGGTGCTGATGTTTGTATTTTATTTGTATTTTTGAAACAAAATGAAGATCTTCTTATCATCAAAGCAGACAAATCAAATCCAACTGTTGCAATAAATAAAAATGAATACATCAGTAAAATGGAAGACCTGATGAATGAAAGTGGAACATATATGTTAAAATAAATAAAGATCTCACAACAAAAAATCGAAATACAAACAGTAAATGAGTCAAAAATTTATTTGACAAACAATACATTGATGTAACAATAGAGAAAAGTCTAACATCCAATAACGCAATCCCTCCTAGAATTCATGGTCTTGTTAAATGACACAAAAACGACAAACCGCTTCGTTCTATCGTATCTGGAACAAATTCACCAACTGATAAACTATCAAAGTACTTAACTCGTGTACTTAGTGACTTATATGAAGGTGAGTATTATATCAGAAATTCATCCGAATTCCAAGAGTTTGTCACTCAAATAACTTTAGATAATGAGCTTGCTCTTATTCCATTAGATGTGGTCTCATTATACACTAATATTCCGATAGACCTAGTGCTTCAAGCTGTCGAACAAAAATATGATATCATATCGAAACGGACAGACATACCACTCGACGAGTTACTAAATTTAATTACATTTTGTTTCAAAAGTTGCTTCTTCAAATTTAATCGACAAGTGTTTGGTGCAGCGATGGGAGATTCAATGTCTCCAGTGGTGGCAAATTTGGCTATGGATTTGGTTTTGAAAGAAGTTGCTGCAAAGTTGTCATTTAAGGTTCCGTTCATTAAAAAGTACGTGGATGATTTGATTACAGCCATGCCAGAATCTAAAATGAATGAGATAGTAGCTATTTTCAATAGCTTAAATGCCATATCCAATCCACAGTAGAACAGAGATTGCACGCACGATTTTTTACTCGCACTAAGTCAACGTCTTCCGCTATTTTATCAAGCTCGATATCACACATCAATGTACATTTTTAATTTTTCACAATATAGTTCTTCTGTAAGTATTTCCGATAAATTTAGTATATATAATCAGTAATAAAAAAAATGAATTTAATTGTGGCGCTTCTGAAGATGACTGAGGTACAGCAGAAACTGTGAAGTAGAAAAGAAATCAGAACAAAAAATTGACTGAATTTTTTACTTACTGAAATTTATTTGTGATGTTTGCAAATATTTCAATTACAGTATTTCCCAGTGTCATTTCATTCCTGCCGTTATCTAGATTCACGTTAAAATGTTTGAAAAAATCACGACCTGAAATCCCGTCTGCTTTTAAATTTAGTTTACCAGAACAGACCACAAAATTGTAAAAAATAGCTTAATTTTGGGAATTTATTTTTAAATTTGTTACTCCCAGATTTTCTAATTCACAGCCTGAAATAGATGTGAGTGTTCCTATTTGCCCTGGTTCTGTTCTGTCCCCCTTTGTGCAATTTTGTTTAACTAGAGAAACAGCTGATCCTGTGTCAATCAGGAATTTAAAAATTTTTCCATCGTTTAATTGTGCAAAGACATAATTTAGAATTTTCTCATATACTGAGTTTCTACTGATTTGATTTATGATAAGTGATTTGTGAGTGTTCCTGAGACAAGGCTTCCGCAGAAGGGCTTTCTAGTTTGAATGTGCTCTTGAATGTCGCTGCATATAGACCTCCCTTTTATCATAATTTCTGTCTCTGTCTCGCCCTCTATATCTGCTATAGCTATCTTCCGCAACTCTTTCTCTGCACCCAATTGCGATGTGACCGTACTTCCTGCATCTTCGGCAGAACGCCGTTGCTCGCTGACGACAGTCCCTTCTGAAATGGCCAAGTTTCCCACATTCGAAACATTTTACCCTGGTAGTGTCCATTTGCATTTCTGTTGTTTGTTCTACCGCTCCTATTTCTAATGATGTGAGCCGCTCTAGCACCAACTCCGCTTCTTCGCAATTGCTATGGCATCCTCTAAAGTTAGCTCTTCATTCATATCCAAAAATGTTCTTATATATCTTCGTATTTCTGGTCAAAGACCGGATTTGAATTGGTAGACGCATAATTGTGTAGCGAAACTGCTGTCCATTTTTCCTTCTTTTATAAGTTCAATTTTAAGCTCATTCAATCTGCTAGCGAGTTTTCTCATGCTCTCGTTTCCATTTTGTTGACAATTGGCTAGCTCGTTGTAAACTTCGCCGGCAATTCTTTCTTTGGTAAATCGAGATAGGAATGAAATAATAAAGTCCTGTAGTCTCAATTCTCCCGCATATAACTTCGGTGTTGACACATAAAATTGGAGGGCCTCTCCAGACAATTTTTTCGTAGTAAATTAGTTGCATCTTCTTCTGCCCAGTTTATGATATCTGGTCTTATTTGGACTCGCTGAAAGCATTCTGCTGCATTTTCCCGATTAAATGTTTCGATGGCTGCTGCACTTACAGGATTTATAGAATTTCGGCCGTTGTTGCCTTTGAAGAATGACTCTAGCTCAGTTTTTGAAGTTTTCTGCAAATCTGAAACATTACTAGAGCTTGGATTGGACGATGCTCCACCAGGGGCGTTTCCGGCATTTTTGTGAGGAAAAAAAAATTTCGATATCAACAATATACCTTATTCTTCACGAGTGAGCCAGATATACTAGTCACTCAAGTCCAGCATAAATTTCCCTTAGCCGCTGCCACCATCTGTTACACCCTGAATTGGATATAACAAAGAATAAATGGGTCCTTGCTGGATGGAGAGTAAAGGTTATTGTAAATATGAAGTATGCCAAATTTGTATGGCAAATAAATATATTAAATAATGTAAGAGATATATTCTTGGGATTTCAGTCAATATTTTAATTTTATTTCTTTTCTGCCTTACAGTTTCGGTTGCACTGTAAGGCAGAAAAGAAATAAAATTAAAATATTGACTGAAATCCCAAGAATATATCTCTTACATTATTTACATATCCAGTCAGCGTCAACCATTTCATCAAATATATTAAAGATTAAATAACAAAATATGAAATAAGAAGATTTATTAACAATGATAACTGAGACCAAATATAAAAGATGTAACTTACTACTGGACGGTTAGGTGCGGGTGGAGCTTTAGTGTTCTTTGACTTCTTGTACTCTACATTCTACTTAACTGCCCTATCTTACATGTATTACTCTATGTATATAAATTAAACAAGTGCTGAGTCGGCATAGCATACTGTGTCACCTTGCAAGTGTTGCAATTATAATGTTTACTATTAATACGAATACAAATTGGTTAATTTAGAATACTGATTACGCATTTCATATGTTATGATGACTCAGCCTTGTTACAATAACTCATAAACTATTAGAGATTGTCGAAATCGAAGCAAATATTCTTAAATAGAAGAGAATTTCAATAAACAAGTTTTATTTTCGTATCCGCATTGCTCATAGTTTTAATTTCATGTTGAAAATTTGGTTTCAAGCATCTTTTATTGCAGAAGCGCTTCGACAGCTAAGAGAGTACAGCTCATGAAATGATTTTTTTATAGTTATAAATAGCAATTTAGAAATAATTAGAGAAGAGTTTGATGTCGTCTTAATACTTGAAGGAATAAAGTTTTGTTGGAAAATTAGTTTTAATTTAATTTTTGAGAGAGTGAGGCTATTTTGAACTAACTAATCTCCCTCGAACCTCCATTTTCATTGAGAGTAACCGAAAATACTCAAATATTTCGTCTATATTTCTTTAATCTCTCATAAGACAGATTTTCACTCAATTAAGGGACAAAATACGTTCTTACAACAATCAAATGTTATTTATAACATACCTTGTAAAGGCTGTGATCTAAATTATGTAGGTCAGACATTACGAAATCTTGAAAATCGTCTTACCTCTCACAAGAATGACAATGAATCAAAACCTGACTCAACAGCTCTGGCACAACATGTCAGACAAACAAATCACATTATTGATCATGATAGTGTCAACATCCTTGATACGGAAGAAAACTCGTATAAAAGAACCTTTCTCGAAATGTGTTCCATCAAAAAAAATCCTAAAACCATAAATAAAAAAACAGATATCAATGGCTTGAGCAATATTCACACCTACTCACTCAAATTAGCAAACAATAGAAAGAAATAATTTCTTCTGTCATCTATTCGTGCCTGCAGCTTTTTTGAGGTTATGATTTCGACGTTTGAAAATATTTCCGAACCGCCCCTCTTCCTAGTGGCTTTCTAGTCCGTCGGTTTCTGTGTGACCAGCTTGAAAAAGTTCCTAAATTTTCAAAATTCAATCTGTTTTCGCATTTTGCTGTTTTAACAAGTCTAAATTCTCCCGCCATTTTGTTCTGAACTACTAATTTTTTTCCAAAAATATTTTTTCATTCATCAACTGTAAGATTAAAAATATTCTTCCAACAGTGTATAACAACTCATTTATCTGATTTCTTTCTAAAATGAAGAAAATTCTGGATTCAATAAAATATACTGTTACATGCAATATGTGTTCTGACCTACGAGAACGCAAAAAAGTTATAATGTGTTTTGACTAAAAGATTCTTATATAAATTAACAAATGTTAATCTACTATTCTACTCGTATGAAATGTGAGTCAAAATTATCTGTTGAAGTTCCACAAAAAGAAATAATTTTTTTGACTTAAAAAAAAATTGATTATGTGAAATTTTCTGTGATATTCTAGAGTCCTGGTGAAGATTATGAAATAAATCGAAAGCTTGACTATTTTAAAAGAGAACTTTCCCATTTTGGCCACTATAAACTGACTGCTACGCCCAGAAACATTGTTTGAACTAATCTGCAGTTGCGATTAAACTTTATTTCAATAAATTGTTCAGGAACTAAGTAGGAGAATTCTGTTGGAATAAATATTTTCATTGCTTCTACTGATTTCACTGAGGCAGAGACCGTGAATAGAATATTATGAAACAAATAGAAGTGACAGTTCAATCATTTCAACACTGATAGGGTTGAGTAACTTCTTACTCAGCTCACAAGAAATTTATATGATCTATTGGAAGCATTCGTGCATTTCCTGAGATATGCTGTTTTCTTTGCACATCGCTGCTAATTTTGGTAGTTGATCTATTCTTTGTAAATTCAGGAGAAACTTACACTATACGTATTGGTACAGTACCATTTCCAAGTCTTCATCGCAAGAAAGTGGCCTAGTTTTTTTGCAATAACTCAGAGACTATGAGGGATTGTCGAAATCAAAGCAAATATTCTTAAATAGGAGGAAATTTTTGATGAACAAGTTTTATTTTCGTATCCGCATTGCTCATAGTTTTGATTTCATGTTGAAAATATTGTTTTAAGGACGTTCACTCGGCGAGAGAGTGACAGAAAAATTCGTGCGAGAGAGAGGGAGTGTGCGTAGTTTGATGCGGCAACATAGCTTTACATGGACAGACGTAATCTGTGCCTGTGTGAGTTGAGCGACCATAAGACGCGCTGAGCGATTCCGCAACGTTGCAACCTCTCTCTCATGTCTCTTTCTCTGAGCGTAAAACTGTGGTGTTTACATTTTTATTATGGCTGTTTCTTGATAATGAATATGGAAAGGTGGAATATTTTGAATGGTAAATTTTCCTCACATTCTATTCTATATTATATTGTTTTTTCAGAGATATGTGAAGAAAACTTCTTTTGATATTAGTAAAAATGTTCATTTTCACGATGCATATCCTATACCTCCCATGTTAAAGTCGCCAACTTTAACGACAAATTTCTCTAAATTTTGCATGGATAGCGATATTTTGAAAAATACTACTGCATAGAGGGCATTTTCATTCACACAATTTTTCAATTTGAGGAAAATCAGAAGAAAATCGATTTAACCAGTGAACGTCCTTAAGCAATCTTTATAGCACGAGCGCTTCGGCAGTTAAGAGAGTACAGCTCATGAAATGATTTTTTCATAGTTATAAATAACAATTTAGAAATAATTAGAGCAAAGTATGATGTCGTCTCAATACTTGAAAGAATAAAGTTTTGTTGGAAGATTTGTTTCAATATAATTTTTGAGAGAGTGAGGCTATTTTAAACAGACTAATCTTCCTCGAACCTTCATTTTCATTGAGAGTAACCAAAAATACTCAAATATTTCGTCTATATTTTTGTTGTCTCTTGGAGCATCTTTTACATGAATACTCAACATGATTTTGTCATATAAGTGTTCAGAAGTAGCTCATCTCATTCATCATCAATTTTTGAAGTTAACAAGAAATGAAAAATCCAATGGAAGTTGTTGCACTCTTTTTCTCAATATTTTATGCTACTGCTGGTATAATCTCTAACAAAGGCATCCAAAAACCTTGCCTCAATTTTTTTCAAGTATTTTTCCCATATCTCTTCTGTGAACAAATGGACAGGTTTGATATTTGAATCAAGAAATCTTCCACCGTTCCATTCTTCCGCATATATTGTAGAGTATTGATGTTAAAGACTGGGATGAAAATTCATTTGAATATGTAGTGAGAAGACATACAAAATTGTCTCGGAAAATAATAGTCCTAACTGTATCAATTTAGGAGATATAAGCATAGTGAGATATAGAGAATGGAATCTTTGATGAACAAATGCATGTGAAAATTAAATCATGGCAGACATAGACTCAGCAAAAGTTCTATTTGGAAGACCAACTTATGCTCTAGGAATCATTCTCGATGCTGTTCATAGTATCTTCCATAGTTCAAGTGCAAGTGATACAGAGCAGTTTGTCACTTGACAAATCCATTAGTTGCTCCAATTTCGGTATCTTGTTATATTTACTAATGCTTTAGAAAGTAGAGAATGAAACTCCAGCATTCTGTGGCACATAGTTCAAATAATTTTTTGTAGCTCAAGAAAAAAAAGTATACTCAAAGTCAGGAATTGTTCATATCTAATTTGGAACTCGATAGACAATATAATTATTAGTGAATGAAAAATAGACTTTTTTTCTGTTCTATGGAGAAATGCCAACTATTCGTTTTAGAGAAAGAATATTCTGCCAAATAATAATTCAAATGCTGGATATATGAAAAAAAAAACGATTATAAACCATGAGAATAAATTTTTCTGAAAATAGTCTTTTTCCAATCATTATAACTTACTTCTCGACTGGACTAATACTTTGATAGGATTCTGTAGTGAGCACTTGATGGAACATTTAAGAGAACGGAGGGTGAAATGAAACACTTGGTTGAGTTTTACAATATTTCATTAATACGACGTACGTTTCGTCCTACAAAGTCATCATCAGATAATATACTGATGACTAATGATAAATTATCTGATGATATCTTTGTGAGTCGGAACATACGTCGTATTAATAAGATATTGTGGAACTCAAACAAGTATTCAATTTTTTCTGTTTCTTGAATATCCGTTGCGAATTCTCAACTTCATAGTTACCGAAATGAACGAACTTTTCCTTTGAGAGAATTCATATACAATTCTTGGGGCAATATACTCAGGGGACTGCGCTCATTCGAATGAACTTTCCAGTTGTGTATCTACTTGCAACATCCAGATTCACAAAATAAATACCTCTCTTGAGACCTTGAATTTGTTCTTGCTATCGATCTCTTACCCTAGCCACTGTAAAATATTGTCATCATATATTGGAATAACAATGTATAGAAATATTGAGCTTATGGGTGATGAGTATTCACTTGAACCTCTCTTATGAATAATAAAATAGTTTTTTTTTCTAATCTTGCGCCTAATCGAATTTCTCACATTCAGGTTCTATCAATTAACATTCACTGCCCTCTGTCTAACAACGGTCAATATGCATTATAGTGGAAGATGTAGATTTTCAGTTTTTGAGGCAGCTCTACTGTATAATAATTTCATTCATCATCAAACGATTCATTGCTCATAATAAGTACAAGAAAACATAACACCGCACAGAGATTTATCTGAGAATGATGTATTAAACATTTTTATTTTCCAGGGATAGAGAAGGCTAATGCAACAGACCGAATAGCATCTTTAAACATGATTGAAGGTGGCTATACTATCGGAACAAGCTTAGGTGTTCTAAGAATGTTCAATTATCCATATATATATATATATATATATATATATATATATATATATATATATATATATATATATATATATATATATGTATATATATATATATATATATATATATATATATATATATATATATATATATATATATATATATATATATATATATATATATATATATATATATATATATATATATATATATATATATATATATATATATATATATATATATATATATATATATATATATATATATATATATATATAAAAAATTGTTGTTTATCGACTGTAAATATTATATGTTATGATGTTTATTGGGTAGTCAGTCTTTAATTATTCAAAAATTCTCATTTATTTCAATGACCCAAGCTTTCACCAATAATTCTTGGCTTCTTCAGGGGACTAAAGTAATGTAAACAATAAGACAGTTAAATCAAATTGACAAGTAAAAAAGGATAAACTTCAACTTACAGAAAAATAGAGAATTAATAATCACAAACATTGAGAAAAACTAACAACTGGACAAGAGTAAACCAACCATAAAAAACCATCAAAAACTCTTGAAAAATCAATAAATAAAAAAGGATGGAGGAATAAAATAACTGACGATGATAAAAATATAAAAATATATATTCTTCGCAAAACACGTGTAGAATTTGATAGATAAATAAATGAATAATCAACAAATGAATAAATTCTTTGAAATTGAAAAATTAAATAAACAAGGAGTGTCATGAATATGAACACTTGATTATATTCGAATAATATGAACTTGAATTTTGGGTATCTGTTTTTTTATTTAGAGTGTTGCTATGGAAATTTACATGATACATTTCAAGAAACAGACGTTTGACATAATTATCACTCCTGTCAAGAATTTCAACATTATCAAAATCTGGATGATGCTTGGATTTGTTAGTATGAATTGATAATGCACAACTGTTGACTTTTCTATGATTACTATAATCACTCCTATGGGCTATAATTCTTGACTTCAAAAGCCTACATGTCTGTCCAATATAAATTGAAGTGCAGTCCTTACAACTGATTTTATAAATAACATTACTTTGATTATCAATAGATGCGGAATCTTTAAGTTTAGTGTAAAGACTTCTGATAGTGAGGTAATTCTTAAATGTTATAATGGAATAATCATTCACTATCAGAAGTCTTTACACTAAACTTAAAGATTCCGCATCTATTGATAATCAAAGTAATGTTATTTATAAAATCAGTTGTAAGGACTGCACTTCAATTTATATTGGACAGACATGTAGGCTTTTGAAGTCAAGAATTATAGCCCATAGGAGTGATTGTAGTAATCCTAGAAAAGTCAACTGTTTTGCATTATCAATTCATACTAACAAATCCAAGCATCATCCAGATTTTGATAATGTTGAAATTCTTGACAGGAGTGATAATTATGTCAAACGTCTGTTTCTTGAAATGTATCATGTAAATTTCCATAGCAACACTCTTAATAAAAAAACAGATACCCAAAATTTAAGTTCATATTATTCGAATATAATCAAGTGTTCATATTCATGACACTCCTTGTTTATTTAATTTTTCAATTTCAAAGAATTTATTCATTTGTTGATTATTCATTTATTTATCTATCAAATTCTACACATGTTTTGCGAAGAATATATATTTTTATATTTTTATCATCGTCAGTTATTTTATTCCTCCATCCTTTTTTATTTATTGATTTTTCAAGAGTTTTTGATGGTTTTTTATGGTTGGTTTACTCTTGTCCAGTTGTTAGTTTTTCTCAATGTTTGTGATTATTAATTCTCTATTTTTCTGTAAGTTGAAGTTTATCCTTTTTTACTTGTCGATTTGATTTAACTGTCTTATTGTTTACATTACTTTAGTCCCCTGAAGAAGCCAAAAATTATTGGTGAAAGCTTGGGTCATTGAAATAAATGAGAATTTTTGAATAATTAAAGACTGACTACCCAATAAACATCATAACATATATATATATATATATATATATATATATATATATATATATATATATATATTTATATATATATATATATATATATATATATATATATATATATATATATATATATATATATATATATATATATATATATATATATATATACTGAATTTACGGTGTTATATATATATATATATATACATATATATATATATATATATATATTATATATATATATATATATATATATATATATATATATATATATATATATATATATATATATATATATATATATATACTGAATTTACGGTGTTTGGGTGAATTCATTTCGCACATCGCTGCTCATTGTAATGTATGCAAGCTTTGGCTTGTCAAAAAGTAGACAAGTTTTAATCTTGAAATTTTGCTGGAAAAATAGCAGACAAAATAGCTTTAATGACAGTATATTCCTGAATAGAGCCACTTGTTAGATATATTCAAATACCTCATGTATCAGTAATCATATAGTTATGAAGCCTGAATTATATTCCATGATTATAGCCACTTCTTATCTCATTAGATTGTATGGGTGAGTGTCCAAATGACAACTAAATCCGATTTCAATTACAGTTTTGCCATTTTGCCGGAGACAGTATTAAGAATATTTGAAAGTTAATTGCCTAATATAATAGCATATGTCTCCGCTCTTGGAATGATCGGTTCTTCAAATTCATGAAATTAGCACAAAATTGCAGTTTTCGTTTGTCCGAAATCTAAGATATTCTGTGGAAGATGAGATCAAATGACAATTTCCATAAATTAAAACCAGATTGATTACTCCCGACTCTTAGGCCAAAGTCAGTTGAACTTATCGGGGAGTCATTTTGAGTTAGTAACTATAGTTACAATTGTATCAACAATAGTCTCCATATGAATCAACCTCTGAATGAATTCGACTGGCGTTTAGGAAACTGGTTCTAAAAGCCTTATTTCCATGGGAATCATGAAATACCATCAACAAACGTACACTCACCAAGGTGTATTACACGTGTTTGTAATAGAACATTCTTAGAACACCTAAGCTTGTTCCGATAGTATAGCCACCTTCAATCATGTATAAAGATGCTATTCGATCTGTTGCATTAGCCTTCTCTATCCCTGGAAAATAAAAATGTTTAATACATCATTCTCAGATAAATCTCTGTGCGGTGTTATGTTTTCTTGTACTTATTATGAGCAATGAATCGTTTGATGATGAATGAAATTATTATACAGTAGAGCTGCCTCAAAAACTGAAAATCTACATCTTCCACTATAATGCATATTGACCGTTGTTAGACAGAGGGCAGTGAATGTTAATTGATAGAACCTGAATGTGAGAAATTCGATTAGGCGCAAGATTGGAAAAAAAAAACTATTTTATTATTCATAAGAGAGGTTCAAGTGAATACTCATCACCCATAAGCTCAATATTTCTATACATTGTTATTCCAATATATGATGACAATATTTTACAGTGGCTAGGGTAAGAGATCGATAGCAAGAACAAATTCAAGGTCTCAAGAAAGGTATTTATTTTGTGAATCTGGATGTTGCAAGTAGATACACAACTGGAAAGTTCATTCGAATGAGCGCAGTCCCCTGAGTATATTGCCCCAAGAATTTTATATGAATTCTCTCAAAGGAAAGGTTCGTTCAGTTCGGAAACTATGAAATTGAGAATTCGCAACGGATATTCAAGAAACAGAAAAAATTGAATACTTGTTTGAGTTCCACAATATCTTATTAATACGACGTATGTTCCGACTCACAAAGATATCATCAGATAATTTATCATTAGTCATCAGTATATTATCTGATGATGACTTTGTAGGACGAAACGTACGTCGTATTAATGAAATATTGTAAAACTCAACCAAGTGTTTCATTTCACCCTCCGTTCTCTTAAATGTTCCATCAAGTGCTCACTACAGAATCCTATCAAAGTATTAGTCCAGTCGAGAAGTAAGTTATAATGATTGGAAAAAGACTGTTTTCAGAAAAATTTATTCTCATGGTTTATAATCTTTTTTTTTTTTCATATATCCAGCATTTGAATTATTATTTGGCAGAATATTTTTTCTCTAAAACGAATAGTTGGCATTCCTCCATAGAACAGAAAAAAAGTCTATTTTTCATTCACTAATAATTATATTGTCTATCGAGTTCCAAATTAGATATGAACAATTCCTGACTTTGAGTATACTTTTTTTTCTTGAGCTACAAAAAATTATTTGAACTATGTGCCACAGAATGCTGGAGTTTCATTCTCTACTTTCTAAAGCATTAGTAAATATAACAAGATACCGAAATTGGAGCAACTAATGGATTTGTCAAGTGACAAACTGCTCTGTATCACTTGCACTTAAACTATGGAAGATACTATGAACAGCATCGAGAATGATTCCTAGAGCATAAGTTGGTCTCCCAAATAGAACTTTTGCTGAGTCTATGTCTGCCATGATTTAATTTTCACATGCATTTGTTCATCAAAGATTCCATTCTCTATATCTCACTATGCTTATATCTCCTAAATTGATACAGTTAGGACTATTATTTTCCGAGACAATTTTGTATGTCTCTTACTACATATTCAAATGAATTTTCATCCCAGTCTTTAACATCAATATTCTACAATATATGCGGAAGAATGGGACGGTGGAAGATTTCTTGATTCAAATATCAAACCTGTCCATTTGTTCACAGAAGAGATATGGAAAAAATACTTGAAAAAAATTGAGGCAAGGTTTTTGGATGCCTTTGTTAGAGATTATACCAGCAGTAGCATAAAATATTGAGAAAAAGAGTGCAACAACTTCCATTGGATTTTTCATTTCTTGTTAACTTCAAAAATTGATGATGAATGAGATGAGCTACTTCTGAACACTTATATGACAAAATCATGTTGAGTATTCATGTAAAAGATGCTCCAAGAGACAACAAAAATATAGACGAAATATACGTATAGTGTAAGTTTCTCCTGAATTTACAAAGAATAGATCAACTACCAAAATTAGCAGCGATGTGCAAAGAAAACAGCATATCTCAGGAAATGCACGAATGCTTCCAATAGATCATATAAATTTCTTGTGAGCTGAGTAAGAAGTTACTCAACCCTATCAGTGTTGAAATGATTGAACTGTCACTTCTATTTGTTTCATAATATTCTATTCACGGTCTCTGCCTCAGTGAAATCAGTAGAAGCAATGAAAATATTTATTCCAACAGAATTCTCCTACTTAGTTCCTGAACAATTTATTGAAATAAAGTTTAATCGCAACTGCAGATTAGTTCAAACAATGTTTCTGGGCGTAGCAGTCAGTTTATAGTGGCCAAAATGGGAAATTTCTCTTTTAAAATAGTCAAGCTTTCGATTTATTTCATAATCTTCACCAGGACTCTAGAATATCACAGAAAATTTCACATAATCAATTTTTTTTTAAGTCAAAAAAATTATTTCTTTTTGTGGAACTTCAACAGATAATTTTGACTCACATTTCATACGAGTAGAATAGTAGATTAACATTCGTTAATTTATATAAGAATCTTTTAGTCAAAACACATTATAACTTTTTTGCGTTCTCGTAGGTCAGAACACATATTGCATGTAACAGTATATTTTATTGAATCCAGAATTTTCTTCATTTTAGAAAGAAATCAGATAAATGAGTTGTTATACACTGTTGGAAGAATATTTTTAATCTTACAGTTGATGAATGAAAAAATATTTTTGGAAAAAAATTAGTAGTTCAGAACAATATGGCGGGAGAATTTAGACTTGTTGAAACAGCAAAATGCGAAAGCAGATTGAATTTTGAAAATTTAGGAGCTTTTTCAAGCTGGTCACACAGAAACCGACGGACTAGAAAGCCACTAGGAAGAGGGGCGGTTCGGAAATATTTTCAAACGTCGAAATCATAACCTCAAAAAAGCTGCAGGCACGAATAGATGACAGAAGAAATTATTTCTTTCTATTGTTTGCTAATTTGAGTAAGTAGGTGTGAATATTGCTCAAGCCATTGATATCTGTTTTTTTATTTATGGTTTTAGGATTTTTTTTGATGGATCACATTTCGAGAAAGGTTCTTTTATACGAGTTTTCTTCCGTATCAAGGATGGTGACACTATCATGATCAATGATGTGATTTGTTTGTCTGACATGTTGTGCCAGAGCTGTTGAGTCAGGTTTTGATTCATTGTCACTCTTGTGAGAGGTAAGACGATTTGCAAGATTTCGTAATGTCTGACCTACATAATTTAGATCACAGCCTTCACAAGGTATGTTATAAATAACATTTGATTGTTGTAAGAACGTATTTTGTCCCTTAATTGAGTGAAAATCTGTCTTATAGTCACACAACTTTTTGTTGCTATTTTTACATTGTCATTATATACAATATGTAAAATTTTAGGTGTTAAAACTGGAATGTACGGCATTGATGTATATCTTATCCTTGGAGGTTCTGACGAAATTTGTTGGTCCGTGTGGATTGGATCCCTTTGAACGGTGAAAAGTAAGTTAACCAGTAATTTCCGTGGATAAGAGTTTGTTAAGAGAATATCACGTAGCTTTTTTGAATTTTTTTGATGATAATTGGGATGTGAGATCCTCAAGATTCTACTCTTTAAACCAGGAAATGCATTTATTTCCATTTTTTTAGGTTGTTCCGACATATAGTGCATGTACCATTTTGGAGACATTGGTTTTTGATACCAATCGAGCGTAATATTCCCATTGTCATCCTTGATGATCAAAGTGTCAAGAAACGGTGGACTTTTGTTTTGCTCTACCTCAATTGTAAATTGGAGGTGAACATAAAATGCATTGAAAATGGGAAATATCACATCTAGTTTGTCTAATGGAATGGCACACGCTATGTCGTCTACAAACTTTTCTAAGAAAGGCACAGGAAAACCTAGTTTAGGTACACAATTTTCCAGCAAGAGATCCATAACATATTGAGCTATTAAAGAACTTATTATTGCGCCCATTGGGCTGCCAACCAGTTGCTTGTAATATTTATTGTTATAAGCGCAGTAACATGTGTCAAAAACGAAGCTCAACAATTTCACAAATTCATTTTGAGACAGAGGAGTGTATTCTTCAGTTTTATTCCATTTTTTCTGTATACTTTCAATAGTTGTTTGTGAAGTTATTCTACTAAATAGCGATACAACGTCCGAGCTAATCAAGATATGATTTCTGGAGTTTTGAATTTATTTATGAATGTGGAAAATTCAAATGAATCTTTTATGTAATATTTATTATTTTTATCATGAGCATTTGTGGGTATGTTAGCTAAATGCTGTGCTATTTTGCCATTTAAGGCATCAATTGATGCAATTATCGATTTGAGCATTTAGGTGGGATAGCATTATATATTGTCAGAGTTCTTGCTAACTCATTTTTTGATTCGCTTATGATTTTGTCAGCTTTTTGTTGAAAAGTAGACGTTGGATCTCCATTTAGTAATTCAAAGTATTTGTCAGTATCTTCATGGATATATCATCATACTGATTTTTATCCATCACTACCGTGACATGACCTTTATCAGATTCTGTGACTATAATGTCAGAGCTACTCTTCAAATACTTCTTCAGATTTTCAAATAAAGACTTTATGTAGGCTAATTCAGTGGAAGATAGTGAAAAACTCGTAACAGCATTTGTGACTTGAGCTCTACATAAATTTTTGTAGTCTTCATCAACACCATCAATTATAAATTCAACATCGCCCAACAGTTTGGGCACACAAATTTGTACCAAAAACCGATAGCATCGCAAAAGTACATGCATCATTTGTCACAACAGGCAAAGCAGCTAAGAATAAATGTAGTTCTGGGCATAAAAAACAGAATACTATGGATATAACATCCTAAGTATCACCTGAAAAACTTAAGAAGCTGAAAAGTATTTTACGAAAGAATAGTTACCTATCCAAATTAGTGAACAGCTTGTTATTCAACATTCAAAGTGATACACCAGGCACAGAAAATCCACCAGTACAACAGGAACAGTCACAGTTCCAAAAAATAAAATATGCATCGTTATCATCCATTGAAACAATATCTCCGAGAATACTAAAAATTGTAATAGATGATAACCTTAAAATTACATTAAAAGCTGCGTAACTGTCAAAAATATATTCACCCATATGAAAGATCCAAATCTATTGTTATATCAATCAAATGTTATACATGACATCCCATGCAAAGACTGTAATCAAAATTCTGTAGGTCAGACGTCACGAAACCTAAAATCTAGACTAACGTCCCACAAAAGTGACAATGAACTGAAGCCAATACCAACAGCAGTAGCCATTTACCAAAACACAACCAAACATCAGATTGATTAACAAAATGTCAAAATATTAGATATAAAAAAAAAATTGTTTAAGAGAAATTTTTTGGGGATGACACATATCCGAAGCAGCCAACACTTCATGAATGATAGTATATTATAATACGAGCATATAATGAAGGCTATTATTCACGAAGGTTTAGTTTATGTCACGAGCGTAGCAAGTGGCATAATTAATCTAAATGAGCCATAGCTTATTTGATGTGAGTAGGATACTATACTTTGTTCAAGATTTCTATTGATTTCAATTCCATAATTTTTTTTTTTCAAACTAGTTCTTAAATGTTTCTATCTTCTTACCTTCATTGCAAGATATTTTTCATCACATGCTTGAATAAGAAATTTGTAAGTTTTCTCGGAAGAAGATGTATTAGCTTTTTTCGGATGAAAGCCATGAGATATCCATTTTAAAAGTGACCGTAGTTCAGGGCTGGTACCACATCGAGTCGACATTGACATGTACCGATCTTGTCTTGCTCTTTCAATCCTTGTCATCATCATCTAGATCTTATTTTTTTAATCGGATAACCTGATCTAGTTCCTGTCATGTCCCTCTGATAAATAATAACTGCATGGCAAATTGACAGTAAAAATCAAGTCAATGTCAATGTCAATTCGTTGTAGTTCCACCACTGCATTGTTTTCCATATCGACTTCTTGATTCAAATCAAGCGTACTCAAGCAATGTGTCCATAATGGGGATGATTCATATTTTGCAGCTAATTCCGTAAATATATCAGTAATACTGACTCTGAGAATGAATTCATTTTCTTGGTCGCCCTACAGTCCATAAAGATGTTGTACACAAGAATTTGGGATTTCTAAGGCAACAAATTCAGAGAGGTGACTTCTGCAGCTTCTGTTATCTCCGGTGGAGTACAAGTACACAATATCTCTTTCTCACTATTATTTCTCATTTTATGCGTATTCTGGATCAAAATTATGACGTTTTCAAATTGACAACAATTTAAACTTCGCTTGTCATGTCGTATCAATGGCTTACTTGAACTAGTTTATTCAATGTCAACTTTTTTCTTCAAGTGCATTAAAAAATAGAATGAAGTGATATTTTGAGAAGATTTTTGTTATTTGTGTAAAGTTAGCTAATCAAAGTGCCTGGTTATTACCTGGACGTACTGATAAATGCTTGTTAGATTTTTAATATATACCGCGCGCCCTAGGAGCTCTACACCAGTGAATCATGATTATTCACCCCTATTATTTACTCTGTGAAAAATGACTATCGTTTTGCTTCAGAAAACTCATTCATAAAGTATAAATTATAGGGTAGTCGTGCACAAAAAAACTGATATTGACAGCTTGAGCAATATATATGTTTATTTGTTGAATTTGATGGATGATAAAAACAAAAATAATAATAACAATTCTACAAGAAACAACTGATGTTAGTGAAGTGCTTCATAAATCATTGAAGTTTTTCTGAATAATATCTATGTCTTGCGGGCTTGCTGCAGTCATGTTGCCAACTTTCGTTTAGTTCAGAAATTGGTCACATATTTTATTTTTTCAAATTCAAATTTACTTGATTCTAACATGTTAGATTCTATCCTCCATTTCTAATGTGTATCACTTGACAACATCTCCGTTATATCTTTTTGATTCTAAGTAGCGTTCGGAGAATAGCCCTTTACATAAAGAGTAATTATTCAAGTAATTATATTGAAATTATACTTTTTATTAGTTCTTGACAGTTACATATTTAGTTACATTTTTAAAACCACGAAACAGCAAGTGTGTGCAAGCGCGACCTTGACATAATGGCGGTCAAAACAAAACTTCAAAGTTCATACATGACACGCCCCTCCTTTAGAAAAGTTTAAATATACCCATAAAAATACATGAACATATATTCTACAAATCCAGCTTTTTTGATGGATTAACAACACGCCCACTTCTTGTTACCGTTTTAGCTGAATTCATAATAATATTATTATTAGCGTTAAAGTCATTCACAACCAGAGTTTCACGCACCAATTGGGGAGACTCACAGTTTATTCGAGAATCTTCAAGTTCGATTTTGATTTCTTCGTTTTCCTTATTGGAAGTTCTCAATGGTCTTATGAATTTACGGTTTCTTCTGTAGATTGCATCATCGATCTTTACTGTATAATCATTTAGTCTAGATTGATTCATTAGTACTCCGGGTTTCCACTTCCTTGTGTCAGTTTGCATCATGACAGATTGATCAGGATTGAGACTAGTTAACTTTTTAGAATGTCGATCGTAATAAGATTTTTATTTTCTTTGTCTCTCTTTTAACACATCTCTCACATTTCTCGCAGAGTATTTTGAATTAATTAGACTTTTAGCGACTGGTAATCTTGTTCTTAGTCTTCGCCCCATCAACAATTGACTAGGAGCCGGTAAATCATGTTTTGGAAAAATTTTATAATTCAGAATGGCTATAAATGGGTTTTTACCATCTCCATAAGATTTGGCTAATAGACTTTTAACGGTTTGAATTGCAAGTTCTACCATACCATTTGATGTTGCATAGTGAGGACTAGACGTTGAAAGATGAATATCATATTTATGAGCAAAATTATGGAGCTCTCTTGAGTCGAAAGGGCGTCCATTATTGGAGAATATTTCCTGAGGGATTCCATTGATAGAGAAAATATTTTTCAGTGCAGATATTACAGCTGTTTTACTTCCAAGCTTGTTAACAATGATGAATTTACTGGAGTAATCTACAACTACAATAAAATTTAGAGGTCCGAGAGATTTAGAATCAATACCAATCTTCTGCCACGGAAGTTCTGGAACTGCATGAGGTTGAAGAGGTTCTTTTGTATCAGCTCTTGCATGCTTTTGACACGTTACACAGTTTAGAAAGGCATTTTCAATATGGGTCATTATTCCTGGCCAATGCACTGATTCCTGGGCTAGCAGTTTTGTAGAAATAACACCTTGATGAGACTCATGAAGTAGATCAATAAATTCATGTTTGAGTTTGTCAGGAATAATAACTCGTTTTTCATGGAACAATATTTCTTTGTGAAGAAAAATATCACTTTTTAATGACCAGAATTTTTTCAGAGTTGGTGCAGTGTTACTCTTATGACAAGGCCATCCATGCTGTACATAATGCTTTAGTTTACTTAGTTGTAAATCTCTATTAATGGCCTCCTGTAACCGTTTTTCGTTTTCTTTCGAAGTAGAAATATTAGAAAAAACTTTAAGATTATTTTCAAGATATTGTGTATTCCATGCTGTACCTAATGCGTAAGTTCACTAAGTGTTAAATCTTTATTGATGGCCTTCTGTAATCGTTTTTCGTTTTCTTTCGAAGTAGAAATATTAGAAAAAACTTTAAGGTTATTTTCAATTCTTGTAATTTGTAGGATTTCGACTTAGTGTATCTGGTACTTGCAGATCTTCAAGTCCCGGCTTATGTTTCAATTCAAACTGATATCTCAATAGCCTGAATGCTAACCTTTGAATTCTTGGAGACATTTCATCTAATGGTTTTTTCAACAATCCTAATAGAGGTCGATGGTCTGATTCAATTATAATTTTTTGACCAAAAACATAATGATGGAATCGTTCACAGCCAAACACCACAGCTCATAGTTCTTTTTCGATATGATTGTATCTTTGTTGAGTCTGAGTTAGTGATACAGACGCATATTCAACTGGGTGTCCATCTTGAGATATTACAGCACCAAGGCCAAAAGGACTGGCATCCACAGATAAGACGATTTTTCTACTAGGATTAAAATAGGATAAGACAGGAGTAGAAGTCACAAGTTTTTGGAGGTGATTCAACGATTTTTCTTCGTTTTCACTTCACTGCCATTCAACTTCATTGAACAGAAGCCTTCTTAGAATGCTGGTTTCCTTTGACAAGTTTGGTATAAATTTGGCTAAGTATGTAATCATAGCTAGAAAACACTGAAGATCTTTTTGACTTCGCGGTGCTTGCATATTAATTATAGCTTCAGTTTTCTTATTGTCTGAGGCGACTCCTTGGCTACTCAATAGGTGTCTCAAGAATTTGACCTCAGTTACACAAAATTTTTATTTCTCTCTGTTTAAAGTAAGACCAGACTTGGAAATTCTTTCCAAAACGTTAGTCAGGTCAGTATTATGTTCTTCCTTGGTTCGTCTGAATACAAGAATATCATCAAAGTAGCACACAACGCCAAATAAACCCTCTAGTGTTTCAGACATAAACCTCTGAAAAATTTCGGGAGCTGATGAAAGTCCATATGGTAGTCTCACAAATCTAAAACGTTCAAAGAGTGTTGCCACAGTACATAGCTTTGAGCTTTTATCATCTAAAGGAATTCGAAGAAATGCTGAGGAAGCATCTAGTAAAGTAGAATATTTTGCACCAGCTAGTTCCGAAATGATTGTATCTTGGGTAGGAATTTGGAACAATTCTCGTTTTACATATGTGTTCAATGCACAGGGGTCCATGCAAATCCGAATATCCCCATAAAACTTGGAAGAAATCACAATCGGGTGTACCCAATCTGTTGACTCCGTTACTGGAACGATTATATTATCAGAAACCATATTGTCCAATTTTTCCTTAACTTTATTTTTTTAAAGCTAATGGTATTTTACGCGAAGCAAATATGCGAGGTACGTTATTGTCACATGAAGTTATTTCATAAGTTTTTGAAATTTCCCCAATTCCGTTGAAAACTTGTTTAAAACTTTCAATTATTCCATCAGTAGTTTGAAAAGTTGTTACTTCCGAAATATCACTTTTTATCATTCCAAGATCAGTAGCAGCACTGAGTCCTAAGATAGAAGCTGACTTATCAGAATTAAAAATGTAAAATGATAGGTACTTTTTCACATTCTCAAATTTGCACTTCAAAGTAATTTGACCCGCAATGTCCAAAGTATGATTTGAGTAAGAGTACAAGCGCGACGTAGCCTTACAAAGTCCACTTCTACCAATTTCAAGTTTGTCAAGGTCTCTATATGTTTAAAATATTCACCTGGCTTACTTTACGTTCATCGGAAACTTAAAACAGCAGATGCAATGAATGAAATACATTATTTATAAATGAAGCACCTGTGTATCAGTTTCTCCCGTATTATTACAAACTTCACACTCAGGTCGTTTCAATAAAGTATGCCCCGTGAATTGATCTGCTGAATAAATAAAATATTGTATCTTATATCCACTGATCTCTATATAACACTGGATTGGGTTTAGACCGTATTCTGGCATCTGAAAGTGACCCTGGTTGAACGGCGGCCTTGACAGTAAAATTGAGGCTTTGTGTTCCTATTCGGCGGCAAATTCAAAACACTTATAGAAGACACTCGATGAAATTCAAAGTATAATGCAAGTAAGATGAAGAAATTATTCTCAATATATATTAAAATACATACATTAATAATCAACAAAAGTTAAAAATTGTTATAATAGTTGAAATATTTATTAATACTTGAAAATATTCGTGAACTTTTTAGTGTCAGTGTTTTAACTATTTTTTAAACATTGTAGTTTGGTATTATTTAATCCGTTCAATAGTTTTATAAATTTTTGTTACCTAAAATTTAAAACTATGAATTTACCTATATGAATAAATGAAGTGCATTTCTGCGATAATATTGCCTATTCAAAACTAATAATTTTAAATATCTACTACACATGATATGAGAATAATAATACATTTAATAATCAAGATTTTATTGTTCGTAAGTAAGCACAAATTTGCAGTCCAGCGATTAATTTTGTGAGCAAGATATTTTATAATAAATTTGATATATTACTCAAATTTGTTATCATAACTTACTTGTGCAGCGTCAAATTTCTTAATTAATCGGCTTTATTTCCGCAGAACATGCAATTGAACACCATGATTTAAAAATTGCGTCCCAACACCATACTGAACTGTCACCAACATATGTCACCAATTGAACACAGAACCTCATTTTTGCCAAAATGGCGACATTCAATTGGGGCCGCATTCCAGCGACCTAAGCTCAATCCAGTGATATATTCAGATCAGTGCTTATATCCCAGAAAATATTTAAAATCAATTGCCAAATTCAGTTTGATACATTTATAGGTTATATTCTCTGTTCTTGAAGGATAGAATCCACAAAACTCCATGTAGCAATATTTATATTGAATTATCCAGTGGATTAATTAATTTAGAATTGCATTTCATTCAATATTTCACCGTTTTCTTTGAATAAATCGTTGGATGATTTTCTCTTGATGTTTCTGATGAAGTAAGTTGGGAACAGCAACTACTTTTTGAACTGCTCGTAGATGGTAGCACAGTCTGACACTCCTGACCCAGATTCAGACAATTCAAATCAGCTGATTCAAGTGCAATGAACTTGTGCAGACAATCTCATGTTTAAGAAATGTACTGTCCGAAAATTTACAGGAAATTCCTAAATGGAAATTAAATTTCCCAAAAATGACGTATAAATACGACTGGAAGACCAAATTGTTGGTTACAGAGACAAATTTAGTCTTTCTTCCAGCATATGCAAAAATAGAATCATCGAGGTGAGCGAAGATCAATGTACTGCCAAAATATTAATATTCTTTCAGTTTCAAACGAATGATTGACAAGACTGTGGTGGCTCAAAGTTGCAAAATACTGCTTTCAATTGACAGCTGTCATTCTTTCAACAAATGAGAAACATTCAGCTAGAACCATAGGCGTACTATGAAATTTTTGACAAAACTTTGATGAATTTTTACTCTATATCCAGGGGATTTACGGAAAAAAGTAATTGAGAAAAATTGTTATACTTGATAATTCCACTATATAAAGTAAGCCATAAGAAAAAAACCATTTTATTGTTTCGACAGCGGAAAAAAAGGAAGGTAACTTTTTGCAAATGATAAAACTTCATTTACCTTTCTCCTAGCAACCAAATCAGAACATTCACTATATTACTGACATTTGCATTATTTGTCAATGCTTAAACTGCAAAATAAACAGAATTTGGAATATTTTTGAAGAAAATATGAAAGAAAATATCAAGAAAAGTGTGTCTATAACTACAAAAAACAATAAATCATGTATCTGTAGACAATTTATCGTATTTTGTGAAAACCAGAATTATGTATTAGGAAGAGGTACGGTATGTCAAATTTCAAATATTTTGCTAGATTGGACTTAAAGTATGCGAAGAATTGATGGAGAAAATCTTAGAGAATACTAGTGGAATGTGTCAAATGAAACGTGAAACGATGTATAATAATTATACTCTCAATAATTGTACATTTAAATAAACTTTTTCATGAATGAAATGTCGTTAAATTATCTCCCCGAATTACACTCTAGCATTTCATTTTTCCTGGGATAAATTTCAGTTTCATAACTCACCCTTTTTAACCTGACAGCAATTTGACTCTAAAACTGTTCAAAAAATTAAATCACCCCACCTACGGTGTCGTGATTTTATTAGAACAGTTTTCTTGTCAAATTGCTAGGTAACAAGGTTTCGCAAAAACAGAAATTTATCAAGCAAAATGAAAAGCTCTTGTGTAATTACTGTTGACAAATTGCATTACAGGTTGAAATTGATGTACTTATTTCTGTTACACCCTGTACATTTGAAAATTACTTATAATTCAAATGAAAAGTCACTATTTGATAGTGAAATGAAAGTTTCATTCTTCCGAATATCACTGGCAACACTATATTATCTACTTATCACTTGATTTCAACTCAAACACGGTCGCAGATATTTATATTCAACTATTTATGTACACTGTAGACTTCATTGTTTGATATTCACTGTTCTAGACTCGCCATTACCCTACTGAAACGTCTTCTGCTTGCCCTTATATATAGAGATATCCATTTCTCGAAAGTTCTACCACATTCTGGAATATTGCTAGAGGCATCCATCGGAAGGTGTGATGTGATGCGGTGTGGCGCGACGCTAAGAGGACGAAAGTTTCCATCCATGCATGGTCACTTTTACAAGCCTCCACACTCTCGCACATTACACTGCCTCCTTCCAAAGGGATCTATGCTGGAATCGACATTCGCCGGTCTAGGTGCAACCAGTATTTTGGTAAAAGTAGCAGTCGACAGTTTCCTGTTCGATCAAGCCTGCTGGGTGGAAACAGCAGACCAATATTTGAATTCCGCTGTTCTGGAATATAACTACAATCATATTTCGAACGAACTCCCAATTTAATCCATCCAGACCGCAGCCTAACTTTGGTATTGCCAGTTTCAGGATGTCGTTCTGCATTAGATGGCCTCGCATATCTTGCAGCGTTTCCCACATGGAACGGTAGATTGGTTTGTGATGAAATTTGTCTTTCGTTACCAGGTGGTGAATATAGCGCTTTTTTGATGTCGTATTGTCCCTCAGGCAGATGACTTTCCTTACTGTAGGCTTCTGGTGTTCTAGCCTGCCAAACTTCTTCTTGAGAACTGCTGTTATCTCTCGGGACATCTTCAAATTTTCTGACACTCAATGAGCCAAGAAGTAGTCGGTCAGGACTCTGAATAGATCCTGCTGCACTTCGGTAGTCATTCCAAATCGAGCCCGACGTCCACTTGATGAAGTTTTCATGAACTCCTCGAACGAATCTTCTTGCGCATGGATCTTGATAGCACGTGCGTCATTGATGTCTTCATTGTTCTCTCCCGCAAATGATGCTAACCGATTAAAGTGCACAACTCTTTATTAGCTCTTGGGGTTGCGTCTGATCTCATAGATTACGTCATTTATCCTCCTGATGACTTCGTAAGGTCCTTCCCAAGATGACTGTAATTTTGGAGATAGGCCACGTCGTCGCCCTGGGTTATAAAGCCACACAGAGTCCCCTGGTTGAAGACTCCCATCTTGTGCCTTGACGTCATAGGTCTCTTTCATCCGGTCGCTGTCATTCTGGATATTTGTACGGACTCAGGAGTGGATAGCGTCCATCTGACGCCTTAAATTGTTGACATAATTTTTGTAAGGCAAATCTTTTCCAGGTTTGCAGCCGAGCTGTTGGTCGCATGGTTGCTGAAGTTCCCGTCCAAAAATAATTCTTGCTGATATCTGTCCGGTTGTTTCGTGTACGGATGAGCGGTAGGCCAAAAGAAACAGATGGAGATATTTGTCCCAGTCTCTCTGATGACTAGAGACAACTTTGGCCAGGTGTCTGTTTATGGTCTTATTCATCCGTTTCACCATTCCATCAGACTGCGGAAGTAATGCAGTAGTTCTGGTTTTGCGAATATTCAGTACTCCACATATCCCCTGGAAAAGTGTGGACTCAGAGTTTCTTTCCTGGCCAGAATGGAGTATTGAGGAATATTTTGAACATGATCGTCTTGATAAAGCATCAGCATTCTTATGTGCTGTACCGGCTTGATGTTCTATGGCGAAGACGTATTCCTGAAGCCTTCTAATCCATCGAGCGACCTGACCTTCAGGATTCTTGAACTGTAGTAACCATCTCAGAGCAGCGTGGTCAGTTCTCAACAGGAGCTTCCTGCCATACAAATATTTGTAGAAATGCATGATGGACTTTACTACTGCTAGCAATTCCCGTCTTGTGACACAGTAGTTTCTTTCTGGCTTTGACAAAACCTTACTGAAATACCCGATGACTTCTTATTGACCCTTCTGCATATAGGTCAGTACTTCCCTAATACCGATGTCGCTGGCACCTGTGTCCCAAACAAAACGTCCTTCCGTCTTCGGGTAGCTCAGGATTGGTGCTTGGACTAGGATTAGTTTCAGTCGCTCGAAGGCGACCTGGCAGCCTTAGTCCCAGCTGTATCTGTAATTATTTTCCGTCAGTTTGGTCAGTGGCTTGGCTATATTAGCGAATCCACAGACCAATCTTCTGTAATAGGTACAGAGTCTGAGAAAGCTACTCAGCTGATGTTCATCCACAGGTATCAGCAATTCTTGAATTGTCCTAATCTTCTCTGCTACGCCTCCTTCAGAGACCACATGTCCCAAATAGTTCACGCGTTTTTGGGATAAGTGGCATTTCTTTGGTCCGACTTTTAAGCTAGCTTTCTTGAAATGTTCAAATACCTATTCCAGATTCTTCAAATGGTCTTCAAATGATTCTTCCATCACAATCATATCTCTCAAGTATACCAAGCAAGTTTTTTCCGATAATCCTTTGAGTACGGTCTCCATAAATCGCTCGAAGGTAGCAGGAGCATTACATAGACCAAATAGCATGACTGTGAATTGCCACAATCCACTGCCGATGGTAAATGCAGTTTTCTCTTGGTCTTTCTCATCCATCGCTACTTGCCAATATCCACTCTTGAGATCTAGGGTCGAGAAGATCTTTGACCCGGCCAGGGTATCTAGGGTGTTATCAATCCTAGATAGAGGATAACTGTCCTTGATAACGTTATTCAGCTGGCGATAGTTAACACGAAACCGTGTAGACCCGTCTTTCTTCTTCACAAGTACCATCAGATAGGCCAATGATGACGTCTTGCTCCATGTCTTTATTGATAGCTGCAGCGTCCCCTCTCTTCGCAATCGAAAGTCATCGTGGTGCTTGTCGAATCGGTCTTTCGTCAACGGTATCAATTTTGTGATTGACAATATTCGTTCTTCCCTTCTGCCCCACACTAGTTTCAAACTCTTCTTGGAATCGCTATATCCGATCTTCAGATTTTGCGTGTAGCTGGTCATTTAATTGTTGACCCTTGGATAGTAATAGGGTCGGTTATTCCTTCAAAAGTTTATCGCAATTTGGTTCCATCTTTGTGTCCTGTTTGGTGCTTTTTATTCTTACCAGGCGTTCTTTTTCATGTCTGCAGTTATCTCAGGTAGCCTCTTTAGAGGTTTCTTGCATCGATTTTTTGGTTGACCTGGTTCTTCACAGTTCCATAATCGGAGTTGTCTGGAATTCTTGGAATCTTTCACTGCTTTGTGGACCAATCGCTGAACCTGGGCCTCCAGGCTTCCCTTGGCATGGAAATAGCACGTAACCTCTCGAACTCAAGCACTGCCTCTGAACGCCTGCTTTGCTGCTTCGTATTCCAGTGCATGTGTCAATGCTCCCATCAAATTCTATGGCTGCGCCAGACGCAGGGCTTGTTGCGTTTCTTGGTCTCTAATGCCGTCCACAAATATTCTCACAGCACAGCTTTCCAAGGAATCATCAGGGCCAGTTGGTTATGCAAGTCGAACTAGGCGTTCCATATACTCCTGCAAACTCTCGCTGGGACGTTGGTATCGATTCTTGAGCTGCATGTGATACACTTCCTCTAAGTGTGCATTGCCAGTAGGGCGATCCACGACCTGCTCTATGTGACTGCAAGTAGCCACAGAGCGGATATCCTGGTGGTCAGCGGGCCCAACCACATAGCCACTGGAAACTGGCTAAGGGACGACAAAGGGGACGCTGCCATTAAGCTAGTTAATGGCAGGATGGCAGCTTGTCTGCAGCATCCGGAGCCACAGAAACTCAAACAAAGTGATTATTGCTGACGATTTAAACTCTTAGTGCCCAGAATGGGACGATACGAGGCTGGACGTAAGAGGAACCATCACTATGGAATGGACTGCTAGCCTGAACCTGGTAATTAAAAATGTTGGGACCATGCCAACGTTCATCAGAGGTGAATCCAGCTCCATAATTGACTCAACGTGGAGCACTCCAGGAATAGCAGCCCGCCTGAGAAGGAAGAGAGTGTTGGAAGATGAAACACTTAGCCTCCATCAATATATCACTTTCGAGATAGAGAATAATGGAACCAAAAAGCTGAAGATAGAGATAAGCAGGTGAAACGCCAGCGCTAATAACATGAAGAAGGTAAAGACGTCACTCGCGGAGCGCATCTTGGAGCTCGGAAGCACTGTAAATGCGAAAGAATTTAGCGACATGTTGCAAAAAGTATGCAAGGAGGCAGCGCCTGTAGCAAGAGGCAAGAGCTACAGGCCATCCGTATACCGGTCGAACGAGGAGATTGTTCAAAAGAGAGAAAAGGTACATTCACTGAGAAGCGTGTACCAGAGGCAAAAGAAGAAGGTAGAAGTAGCAGCCACAGAAAGAGAAGAGGTACAAACTGTCCGCAGAGAACTAAGGACAGCAATCGCCAGATCCCAGAAAAAATGCTGAGAGAAATTGAGAGAGGAGCTGGATGATGATGGGTGGGGTGAGGGATACAAAATAGTAAGGAATAGGTTCGGCGCTAGAGAGCCACCTGCTACCCTTGGCCTACAACAGAGAAATACAGTAGTCGAGAACCTTTTCCCCCGCCATAGGAGAGTGAACTGGATTGCCCAGGAGATCTCGCCTGCAGACATCCCTCAGTTTACCCTGGAGGAGGTAGCAAAAGCCGTAGGCAGGATCAAAGAGAGGAAAGCGCCTGGACCTGACGAAGTACCACCTGAACTGGTCAAGATGGTCACCAGAGAGCATTCTGAGGTCATACTGGGCGTCATGAACCAGCTGCTGCGAGAAAAGAGATTTCCGGACAGCTGGAAAACGGGCAGACTAGTCTTGGTAAGAATGCCAGGCAAACCGATTGATAAGGCATCCTCCTACAGGCCTCTTTGCTTGCTAGACGTGTGCGGCAAGTTGCTCGAGCAGCTCCTACAGAGGAGATTGGACAACGCGCTAGCTCAGACTAAAGGGCTCTCTGAACGACAATTCGGCTTCAGGTGGGACCGGAGCACAGAGGATGCTATCGACCTCGTGATGAAGATTGCCGAAGAGACAAACGCAGGGACATGGCGAAGAAGGAGGCTATGCGCGCTTGTCACCCTGGATGTGAGAAACGCTCTTAACACGGTTTCAGGGGGGATAGTAGGGCAAGAACTGAAGGAGGAGAGGCTCTCTGATCATCTACAGGCGATGATCCACAGTTACCTGAGTAACAGGAGTATTGTTACTAGGACAAAGGAGGAAATTGAGAGATACAAGGTGACAAGTGGAGTCCCTCAAAGTTCTATTCTGGGACCTTTACTATGGAACATAGTATATGACGACATCCTGAAAGTGACGCTCTAGGAAGGGGTGACAGCGTTGGCATACGCGGACGACCTGGCCCTGGGGATGGTGGCAAGGGAGGCCATTGATCTGACCGAAATTGGCAATGAGGCGGTCACAAGGATTGGCGAGTGGATGGACCGAGCTGGAATCCAAATAGCCCCAAAAAAAACTGAGCTAGTGGTGTTGAACGGAAGAAAGAGATGTGAGGAGATTACACTGAATGTCCTCGGCACCGAAGTTGAATCCAAAAGGGAACTGAGGTACTCAGGAGTCATGATGTGCTCAGGGCGCACCTTTGTACCTCACATTAAAAAGGTGGCGGAGAGGGCCACAGTCGTGAACGCGGCCTTGAAAAGGCTCATGCCCAATATCGGTGGTCCCAAATAGGGCAATAAAAGGATTTTGTGCAGCGTCAGCAACTCCATCATGCTATATGCGGCTCCAATCTGGTGCCATGTCCTACAGACAGAGCGTACGAGGAAGGTACTCGCTACGGTACAGCGGAAAGCGGCGCTGAGAGTGGCAAGTGCCTACCGGACTGTCTCAGGTTCTGGCAAACACCCCGCCAACAGATCTACTAGCGGAGGCAAGGCAAGAGCCAGGCACCAAGACAAAGGAGAGAAGAAAAAGTGACATCCTGAAGAGATGGCAGGAGAGATGGAGCCGTAGTAGCACTGGCGCATGGATCAAAAGGCTCATCTCTCACCCTGAAGGATGAAGCAACAGAGCACATGGCGAAGTGACTTACCAACTGAGCTAAGTGTTCAGTGAGCATGGATGCTTTGGCAGCTACCTGCACCGGATAGGTAAGCGGGAGAACAATCATTGCGTGTACTGTGGGGAAGTGGATTACGCAGAACACACGGTGTTTGTCTGCCCCAGATGAGCAACAGAGAAAAGGGCTCTGGCAGGCAAGGTAGGCTGTCTGACCCCAGACAATATGGTAGAAAGGATGATTGGCGAAGAGGAAGATTGGGATGAAATTATTAGATTTATAGTAGATCTCATAAATCAGAAGGAGAAAGGAGAAAGATGGAATTAGCACCTAGCACAATTCCGTTGATAGAATAACCTGTGAAATATTTATAGCATCTCCTCGGAGAGCAACCATAAACGCTGTAAGTTTCTTAGTATCATTGCAATCATTAGTCTTAGCACCGGCTTCAAATTGTCCATGGTAATTGATCCAAGATATTTGACCATCAAAGGTTGGAGGTTCGACACGCATTTTTGTAGTGGAGTCAGATTTTGGTGTGGATAATTCAATTATCTCAACTTTCGAAGTTTTCTCTGGAGATGAAACACGAAATTAAAATTTTCCTCTAAAACTCCTAATTTCTTAATCCAATTCTTCTTTTCACATTCAACAATCATCTTCAAATACTTCCTGTCAGTTCTTCTTCCAGGATTCTAGAATATCCTTCCAACTCTCCTAATTTACCATTCAATTTTGCTTCCAAATTTTCTTTCTGGCTTGAAGAATGCTCTTTTAGTTTTGTATCTTAATCTTTTCTTTGAACTTGTAGAATTTTCTCTCAACTTTGATCCTAAACCTGCTTCCAAGCGTGTGGAGTTTTCTTTGTTTTTGATTCTAGATTTATAAAATTATCTCTAGTTTTTGATTCTCAATCTTCTTTCAAACTTGTACAATTTTCTTCTAATTTTGATCCTGAATTCATACAATTTTCTTCCAAATTTATTGCCAAATCGGTTAAAGGAAGTTGAACTTCAAACAAATATGTTTCAGAGTCCTTACCGTCTTCAGTTATAGCTTCTCGTAGTCGTACCAATAAAACTTGTTTGCGGTCACTGGTTTCCTAATCCCGCTCTTCTGATTGATATTTCAATTCTGCGACCTTCAAATCTCTCAACAACTTCTTGGACGCCATTTTCCAACTTCACAAAGCAGCAATGAACAAGATACTGAATTAAAGAAGAAATCACATAAATAAAAATTTCACACAAAAACTGTGGAATATGTGAGTTGCTTGTGCTATGGAACATTCAAAAAATGAATAATTCTAAAAAAGAATTGTTTTCCATGGAAAATTCGAATCTAAGAGTCGGGGCTGAAGTCACCATCATCTTAGATCGGAGATGCAACTGTAGACATATGTTTCGTCCTTATAAGGACTCCTCAGTACAGTATAGCCAAGCCCAAGATATCAAGACTTGGATCCCAAGAGTGTATATACTCAATACGATATAAGGTGCGCTGCAGCAAAAACTACAAACAACACCATCTGTCGGGCACAAATACCAATTACATGACTGACAAGATAAAGAAGAAATCACATAAATGAAAGTTTCACACAAAAACTATTGAATATATAAGGTGCTTGTGCTATGGAACATTCTAAAAATGAATAATTCTAGAAAAGAACTGTTTTCCATAGAAAATTCAAATCTAAGAGTCGGGGCTGAAGCCACTATCATCTTAGATCAAGGATGCAACTGTAGACATATATTTCGTCCTTATTAGGACTCTTCAGTACAGTATAGCCAAGCACAAGATGTCAAGACTTGGATCCCAAGAGTGTATAAACTCAATACGATAAAAGGTGCGCTGCAGCAAAAGCTATAAACAACACCATCTATTGGGCCCAAATGCAGATTGCACGGCTGACAAGATAAAGAAGAAATCACATAAATAAAATTTTTACACAAAGACTATGAAATATGTAAGGTGCTTGTGCTTTGGAACATTCAAAAAATGAATAATTCTAAAGAAGAACTGTTTCCCATAAAAAATTCGAATCTAAGAGTCGGGGCTGGAGCCACTATCATCTTAGATCAAGGATGCAATTGTAGACATATGTTTCGTCCTTATAAGGACTCCTCAGTACAGTATAGCCAAGCCCAAGATGTCAAGACTTGGAACCCAAGAGTGTATAAACTCAATACGATAAAAGGTGCGCTGCAGCAAGAACTACAAACAACACCATCTATCGGGCACAAATGCCGATTGCACGGCTAACAAAATAAAGAAGAAATCACATAAATAAAAAAATTTCACACAGAAACTGTGAAATATGTGAGGTGCTTGTGCTATGGAACATTCAAAAAACGAATCATTCTAAAAAAAAATTGTTTTCCGTGGAAAATTCAAATCTTAGATTCGGGGCTGAAGCCACCATCATCTTAGATCGGGGATGCAACTGTAGACATATGTTTCGTCCTTATTAGGACTACTTAGTACAGTATAATTGTTCATCAAAATTTCATCGCTGTGATGTTTATTGCTTGAAAATTACTTTTGATTTGAATAAAAAGTCACTATTTTGAAGTTCAATATAAAATTAAAGTTTTATTCTTCTGAATATCACTAACAACACTATATTATTCATTTGTCACTTGATACTATCTTATACACAGTCGCAGATATTCATATTCAACTATTTATATACACTGTCTACTCCACTGTTCGATTTTCACTGTTCTAGAATCGCCATTACCCTACTGAAACGTCTTTTGCCTGCCCTTACATATGATCATCATGTTGGCTTAGGGCCCATTGAAAGCTCCTGCCGCCTCTACAATCTTCCTCTAGACTTTGCGATCTCTTGTTTTTTCCCTTCAGTTGACGACTTTTAGTTTTTTGAGATCTTCGAGAACGCTATCGATCCATCTGCTCCTTGGTCTACCTCTAGGTCTTACTTTCGTTGGACTGACCTTGTAAATTTTTTTAACAAGTTCTTCATTTCTCATCCTTTCCAGATGACTTAGCCAACGTAGTCTATTCTTTCCAACAGTTGCTACCAAGTCGGGTTCTTGATATAGTTCTTTTGGCTCTTCATTTGTTCGTATTCTCCAAAGATCTTGCTTTACTTGGATTGGCCCGTGGATTGCTCTGCGTATTTTTCTCTCGAATACATTTAGTTGGAGTTCTTGTGCTTTATTTAGTGTCCACGTTCCGGATCCGTAGGTGACCACAAGCTTTATTATCGTCCTAAATATTTCAATTCTATTTATTCTCGAGAATTCTTTTGATCTTAGTAGTGTCTTTAACGAGTAGTAACACTTTGTGCCGCTTGCAATCCTGGACCTGACTTCTGGTTCTATGCTACCTGTTGAATGTATTATTGACCCTAGGTATCCAAATTCATTCACGATCTCAACCTGTAGTTCAGTAATTCTATATGCGTTGTGTTTCTAAAACTCCTTGATATTATTGAGTACTTAGTTCTGTCTGTATTTATTTGTAGGCTCACTGATTTGGTGCAAGATTCTAGTTCCCTCAGGATATTTTCGACTCCTTCTTTGCTCTCTGCCACTATCGCAATGTCATCGGCAAATGCAAAAATCTGGTGTTTCCCGTTCATATTTACTCTTGAGTTTGTAGGTTTTCTTTATTCAATAGCCTTTTCTAGGATAGAGTCAAATAGTATTGGTGATAAGCAGTCTCCTTGTTTTACTCCTCGGTTCATTTCGAAGTATTCAGAAATGTTATTTTCTATCCTTACTGCTGCCTGGGTTTTTGATAGTGTCATATTTATAAGTTTTATAAGTTTAATTGGCATACCCAGCCCCTCCAGGGCTATTAGCATTTTATTCCTATCTATCGAGTCAAAAGCTTGTTTGTGATCTATATATAATATATGAGGGTCTCGCCCAAGTTCCAGAAGTTTTTCTGAGAGTATTCTTATGCTAAATATCTGATCAATGGTGCTTTTATTCTCTGTAAATCCTGTTTGATGGTTACCTATGATACTTGGGGTATATTCTTTTAGTCTGTCATAAATTATATTGCTCAGTATTTTGTATCCGACATTCAATAATGAGATTCCTCGGTGGTTTTGGCAAAGTAGTTTGTCTCCTTTTTCATAGACTGGTATAAGGACACTTAGCTGCCAACTCGTAGGCATAGTTTCATTTTCCCATATAAGTAGCATCAGATCGTGTAGCATCTTTAAATTACCTTTGTCCATGTGCCTAATGAGTTCGGATGGGATTCCATCTTCTCCGTGAGCTTTTTGTTTTTCAGTCTGGCTATCGCTGTCAACATCTCGTTCATTGTGGGCGTGTGCATGTTTACTCCTGCTGTTTGGAAGCTTCGGTGTAATTCTAACGGATGGGTGTTTTGTATTCCTTCTTCATTTGACAATTCTGAGAAATGTTATTTCCATCTTTCCAATACCTTAGTTATTCCTGGGACAAGGTTCTCCTCTTCGTCTCTGCATTGATGTACTTTGAACTGGTATCCCTTCTTCATGCAGTTTATTCTTCTGGATTACGATCGGATTTGATTATTGCTTCTTAAATCTTCCGTCTCCCTTATTGCGGCTTGTAGGATCTCCCTTTTCTTTTTCCTTCTAGCTTTGCTTACTTTGTTTCTAATTTCTCTATATTGTTTCCAGTTATTACGGGTTGGGATGCTCAATGCTTTCTCCCTTGCCTTTTTCTTCTCTTGGTACATTTCTGATAGTCCTTCGTCGATTGTTTCAGGCTCAGTTTATCCTTCCAGTTTCCCCAGGCACTCTTTAGCTGAGTTTTTCAGTGACTCTGATAATTTGCACCACTTTTTATCAATATGTTCTTCCATGTCCCTATTATTATCTGTGGTTGGATCTTTTTCTAGATAATCCTTGATAGTTTTGTTATAGTTGGTCCTTATTGCTGGTAAGTTGAGAGCTCGCAAATTATATTTTTCTATGATTTTATTGTGCCTTTTATTGTACGAGGTAGATAGCTTTATCCTCATTGTAGCTATTTACAGAAAATGGTCTGTATTGCAGTCTGCTCCTCTAAATGATCTGACGTCCATTATGTAGGATATATGATTTTTTTTGTGATCGCTACATGATCTATTTGGTTCACATAGCTCCCATCTGGCGTCTGCCATGTTCCTTTGTGAATTTCTTTATGTTGGAATCTAGTACTAGCGATAGTCAGATCATTCTCAACGGAAAAATCTATGAGCAGTTTGCCGTTTTCGTTACTGTCTGTGTGCAGGCTGTTTCTTCCTATAGTAGGTGTATGCCACTCTTCTTAGCCTATCTCTGCGTTCATATCACCCAGAACCACTGTGATATCATGTCTGGGTATTTTCTTCGCTATTTGCGTTAGTTCTTCATAAAATTGCTCCTCTATGTCCAGGGATTTATCTTCAGTTGGTGCATAACAATTAACGATAGTTGTGTTGAAATGTTTCGTCTTTTATCCGGAGAAGATATATTCTTCCATTGTACCCCTTGGAGTCTAATATTATTTCCTCTTTTCTGCTGGACACCATAAAAGCTACTCCTCCGGTAGCATCCTTGTTATTATCACCACTATGAAATAGTGTATATCCTCCCATTTCCTGCATGCCTATTTCTTTAATTTTTGTTTCTTGTAGTGCGATTATCCCCAACTTGAGTTTTCTCATTTCTTCCCAGATGTCTTGTCGTATTCCTGGTCTTAATAGACTAAGTATATTCCAAGTTCCAATATTTACATCTTTTTTCCTTCTCTATAGCCGTTTCTTTGCCGGTTCTGTTTTCTTTGATCGATCGGTCCGAGGCCTTTGTATAGGTTCCATAACATAATAAGTTTCTCATAGACAGGTTGTTAGCCTGAAGCACAACCCCCAACCTGAAGGACCAGGGGTTTGTATTCGAAGTCTCCTTCTTCTAGTAAGGCCGTCTTACTGGATTTAGGGATCCTCCCTATCCCTTTATATAGAAATATTCATTTCTCGAAAATTCTACCACATTCTGAAATATTGCTAGAGGCTTTCATCGGGAGGGGTGATGTGATGCAGCGCGGCGCGATGCAAAAAGGACGAAAGGTTTCACCAATGCAAGGTCACCTCAACAAGCCTTCACACTCTTGCACGTTTTAAGACCATCATGTAACTCTGGACTTTTTCATGCAGGTGTTGATTGCAGCCTGTCCTCCATAATATGTTACAAGGCTTCGATCGGCAAAATATCTGGACGACTAGATGTCTATTCCAGAACTAGATCGTTCTCCAATATACTTTTCGAACACGTCTATTCGAATTGTGCCTCTATATCCTTTAAAAAGACGTAAATGTATTCTACAGCGCTCATAATACTGTGTACAAGATAAAATTATGATTCCTTTGACTTGATATGCATCATCAAATTATCACGAAGGCCGGTTATCAGCAGGTGATAAGTATGGTAGATTTCTGTTCAAGTTTTCATAGTTTGGCCTTGGCTATCGCCAATGCAAACTCTTGATGTAGCTCCATAATTTAACAGCATGAAATGATGAAGTCTCCTACAATGAAGTGAGATTGCTAGAGTTATTGTTTGCGTTGGTGATATCCGGGATCGAGGAGAATTTGGAACGGTGAGTACCCATACTTATCGATAAGTCTAAAAAAACATTGTCTTCGAGCACCGTGATAATTTTAAGATCAGTGTCAAGTGGATACGAAACAATTACACACTGTAGATGACATCATGAATGCTGATAGATATCTCAATTTTCTCGAGAAGGATTGAAAGTTTCGAGCTGAATCGTGGAAAATTGAATATTGGAATCCAAAATTCAAGTTTAAAATAGATATTCAGCAGACTAGAAGTCTTGCTGATCAAGTTATTCAAACATATCATGAGGAAAAGCTTTTGTTACAGCCTACATGCTGAGCTCTAGATAAAATTTGGAAGTTATTTCATTTCAGATAATTGCTGATTATCACTTGATTGAGTTACCCACCAAAACATCTATGTGGGTTGATTTTTGTCATTTACGCTGATTGTGAATGTTTACCAGCACCAACTGATACATGCCAACCAAATAGTAGTACATCCGTATACTATGAAATATAAATATCATGTACCATGTGCCGTAGCATATGAGGTTGTTTGTTCGTATGATGAATCTTTATCTTTTTTTGAATCATTTCGTGGACCTAAAGCTGCTAAATGGTTTGTGCATAGATTGAAAAGCGTTGTCAAAATAATTGAGATTTTCTATAAGAGCACCATACCAATTATGATGAGAAATGAAGATTGGCAAGATTTTGATAATGCTACAGATTGTCATATATGTAGAGGAGGAATTGAAATGACAGATAGAAAAATTAGAGATCATTATTATTTTATAGGTAATCCAATTAGGTATTATACTCTATTTGAACCTTATAGAAGAGTATTGAATTATTTGTGGGGAAAATATAGAGGTGCGGCACATGAAGATTGTTATTTGAAGTTCAAAAACTCCAAATTCATACATGTATTTTTTCATCACTTCAGTGGATACAACTCTCATCTTTTTATTGAAGAATTTGGTTCAGAGGATGAACATATTTATGTTATTCCAGATAACAGCGAAAAATATATGACGTTCTCAGAAGCAGTAGTCAAATTCCATGTACGTTTTTTAGATTCATACAAGTAAATTCTTATAGAATGAAAAAATGAATAAATTTAGATTGATTTTCTTAGGTTTCGGAATACTTCACAAGAAAAACTGGTGATCAATTTAGATAAAGGAAAATTATATATAATAGATAAAAATTGCCCTGAGGCATAAACAAAATTTGATAGTTAGAAAAGGAATATTTCCTTATGATTATTTCAATTAATGGGAAAAAATGGGAAAAAAAAACTACCTGCCTTCTCTTGAAAGTTAAAGAATGAGCATGTGAGTAACGCAGATCATACCCGCGCACAAAAAATTTGAACTACATCTAAAATAGATGCATTAGGAGACTATTTAGAACTGTATCTCCAAACAGATGTTCTCTAGCTAGCTGAAGTTTCTGAAAACTTTCGAGATATTTGTTTCCATGCTTATAATCTTGATCCAGCTCCTTATTAAACACTACCAGGTAAAATTTTACAACTCAAAAATATTTTTATTGCTGTAGGTTACGCATGAAACAGTATTTTAGGGATAAAAAAATGAATCTACAGCTATTAACTGATGTTGGTATGATTTTAATGTTTGAAAAAGCCATTCGAGGTGGTATAAATGTCAGCATGTAACTCGTTATGCAAAAGCTGATAATAAGTACATGAAAGATTGTAATTCATCTGGAAAAGATCTATATTTGATGTACTTTGACGCTTGTAATTTGTATGGATGGGCAATGACTCAATAATCACCCTATGGCGACTTCAAATTCTCAAACAATGAAGAGATTTTATATAATAAATATACCTGATGATAGCTTAGAGGAATATGTATTGGAAGATAACTTAGAATATCCAATAACTTTACATGACACACATAAAGATTTTCCATTGTGTTCTGAACATGAAATTCCAGAAGATTCAAAAACACCGAAATTGATGACAACCTTACATAATAAATCCAAATATGTATTATATTACAGAAACTTACAACAAGCATTGAACCTGGGAATGGTGTTTACTAAGATTTATAGAGCTATATCCTGCAAGCAAGATTTATGCTTGAAAAGATTCATACATTTGAACGCAAATTTTAGGGAGAATGCAGAAAACGATTTTGAAAAAGATCAATATGAACTTATCAATAATGTAATATTTGGAGAGTCTATAGAAAATAATAGAAACCGGCGAAATATAAAACTTGATACAAGTTGGAATGGACAAGCTAAAGCACGAAAATTGATTGCGGAGCCAAATTGTAAAAAAGTTATATCATTTACTGAAAATTTGGCTTCTATAGAGTTGAACAAAATAAAAATATGCTTCAATGGAGCAATATATATATATATGGTAATGGTTACTCTTGATGTGAGCAAATGGATAATGTAAGGTGTTCATCACAATTTTATTGACATGAAATAACTATATCCAAAATTACTGTATCAAGATACAGGTTCTTGATTATTTCAATTTTTCGAAAATCCTTATATCAAAATCAACCAGAATATCAGACGTTCCATACATCAAATTATTCAAATGCTAATGAATTAAGTATTCCTTTTGTTGATAATACAGTTGTGGGACTGTTTGAAGATGAAAATTGGGAGAAACTTATAAGCGGATATGCGGGCTTAAAAGCTAAAATGTATTCTTTTGTCTTGGAAAATAGAAATAATACTCATTGTAGAGCAAAAGGATTGTCAAAAAGTGTTACCTAATGTTCAACGATAGAAAATAATGAGAATACTCTTTTCAATTATAAAAATATACATTAAAACAAAATGGAATTATATCAGAAAATCATGATACATTCAGTATTGGAACGAACAGAATAACTCCAAATGGTGAGGATGATAAACGATGTGTAGGTGATAATGAAATTGATACATTATCTTGAGGACACTAAAAACTTCATAAAAAATCATGAAACCCAATTTTTATTCATCCACGAACTATGTGAGCTATCAAACCTCAACTATTTCACAAAAACCTGTGGTCCTTTTCTCTTCAAGATTTTTTCTACCAAAAATATATTTGGGTGCTCAATTTTCTGTAGTTCGTCCTCATAAAATCCACCTGCAACAGGTTGTACCAAGTAATCTTTCAGTTTATATGTTACTGGGCTTGTTAGGTTTATTTTTGTAACTGCAAAAATATCAGTCGACCAGTTTGGAATATAGCTTTTCTCGAATACATTTTCCAGCTCAGATATTCCAACAAAATCACTCAACTTTGGCTTTGCACGACCAGCAATTTTTATGTTACTATATACAGTATCAAGTAAATATCTTTCATTTTCACTATGAGCATCAGCTGGACACATTTCAATCGTTTTGTACTCTGTATTATTGTAGAATTTGAGTAATTTTGGTAAGATATCAGTCCACTTGTAAAATCCACGAGAACTGAACTCCTTCCACATTTTATTTTTTTAGTACTCTATAAAACCATCCGACTACGCTTGCTTTCAAGCTGCTAAATGTAGAATAGTGATTCCTATTATATTTTTGCAATAAATCTCAGAAATAAAACTCCTTCTCATTATCTGTTTGCAAATTTTTAGGTTTTCCCTTCTGTTTAATACCCTGAGTAAGATATTTGTTTTTCCACAATTACTTGGTCTTATGATAATACATATATATGATTCTATAAGGTAGTTATTCGCTATGCTTTCTTATAATTCTTCTACTTTCTTTATTATCAAAATTGTTCATTCGAAAACGATGCTTTTGCTCTATAAACTTCATGATAACTACTGGTCTTCATATAGAAACACTTTCCTACATATAAATATTCAGTTAAGTGGAATGCACCAATGCTGATACATTGAGAGAAGTTTTACGGGAAGAGATCGGTGAATAAGGCTATTAGCTCTCAGCCTATAGAATTACATATTCCAGGTTATCAATTTTGTGGACCAGGAACTAGATTGGAATAAGATTGAATAGGGGAGACAGGGGTGATGATCCATAAGATGTTGCATGTCATGCTTACGACAAAGCTTATAAGGTTAGTAATAGTTTGAATAATCCACACAACGCTGATAAAATCTTACAAAAAAAAGCTTGAAGCAGAGTTAAATCTAACGACGCAAAATTGAGTGTAAAAGAAGTTGCTTGGACAGTAACTAACGCTATGAAGGCAGAACAAAAACTTGGATTGGAAATGAATAAGAAAAAAAAGCTCAGAAACCGAAGAAACGACGGTTACTGAAAGCACCTCGAGAGCTTGGTGGCTTTTTCCTACTTGCACTTCTTCCATTAATTGGAAAAGACTGACTTGCTGGCGCTACAAGTGGTGCTGCTCTATATGATGTCAAAAAAGCTTCAGGTAAGGCCTTTACTTGGAACCATATAAAACAGATGGTGGTATAAAAAGAACAAGAAGAAGAATAAAACTCGAAAAAATGAGATTACCAAAGAAACCTCCATCAAATATTGATATTTTGAATATGTGTGCCAATAAAATATGAAAAATTTTCGCGGAGCTTACATGCGGAACAATTGTCCCAAGAGACCATCGAAAAGCGGATCTGCTGTAATAAATTTAGATTCTTATAATGGTTCTGGTAGTCATTGGGGAGCATATGTCAAGAAAAATGATACTGTGCGTTATTTTGATAGTTTTGGAAATTTACCTCTGCCAAAAGAGTTAGTGAATTATTCTGGACCTAATATTGAAATGAATTATAGTCACAATCGTTTTCAGAGCTTCAATGCATACAATTGTGATCATTAATGTTCAGTATATCTCATAAATTTTCAAGCATGAATATTTATTCTACCAGTTACAACAAGGAATTAATACCATTCACACTTACAGGAGAAGAGTCCATAATTTCTGCAAACTATTTTCTAACAATAAATTAAATGATAATCGTAAATATGTAATGGATCTGATCAATTCAGACACATATTATTTAATACCAAACATTGATGAAACTAATAATAAATTCTATTATAAAAATCAAACAGATAAAGACTTTACACTGTTTCAAATACCATTGGGGTAGTATGAAATTGAGGATATTGAACAGGTATTGAGGAAGGAATTGAATGATCATAATTATGTTTCGGAGAACAAACTTGATTCAAATAATATTGAAAGAGGAAGGAAAAAAACAAACATGACTTCATTTTTCTGGAACCAAATAATAATATGTTAAAATGTGAACTAAGGAGTACTGTTACAATTGATTTCTCAAGAGAAGATTTACTTGGTTTACTATTGGGATTTGAGAAACAAGTATTAGAACGGAACACATTCCATGAAAGTGATTTACCTGTTAATATAATGGAAGTGAATGCAATTTTATAAGAATGTAATATAATATCAGGGGCTTATAAAAATGATTCACCTGCACATTCTATACACCAATTTTTCCCCGAAGTTGCGCAAGGTCATAAGATCAATTTAGTTCCTCCAAGCCCTATATATTTGGGAGTGAACACAAAATTGGTAAGCAACATTATCATTCCCAAGGTGAAACAATAACAGTTAGACTTCACTTGAAAAAAGTTTAATGAAAAATAGGAATTGATTATGAGAAACAGAATCCAATTGTAGTGAAATTAGTTTTCCGATAGTCATCAAGGAGCTAACAAGAAAAAATAGGAATCTCCATTCGAAAAAAATTAGAAGAAAAAAAAACAGAATGAATGATATATTGGATGTACCGTCTGGAATATCTTTTGATAATGCAATAAGTCGAATTGAAATGCACAGTTATCAACCGCTGGTTGTATCAGCATTTAACAAATGTGATGAGACTTGAATTCAAATTCAACAGAAAGACATATACACATTACCAAGCCAAAGCTTCTTATATATTGAGGGTAAATTATCAACAGAAGATAATGCCGCACCTCCTAATGATACAAAAATAACAAATATTGGAATTGCATCTTTATTTTATTAAATTAAATACTTGGTAAATAGTGTTGAGGTAGATAAGACAAAAATTATTGAAGTTACATCTACTTTGAAGGCATATGGCTCCCTAATCAATATTGGGGGTAAAAATCTGAAGAACGCTAGATGGGGGCAAGACAATAACATTTTAGCTGCTAATGGGAATTTTGATGTTTGTTTTCATTTAAAAATGCTACTTGGATACTGTGAAGATAATCCGAAAATTATGATGAATTTCAGACAAGAACGGGCACTCATAAGAGCAAGAACTAATACTTATGCCTATACATCTACAGCTTATTTGAAATTTCAATTTGATAATATACATATATATATATATATATATATATATATATATATATATATATATATATATATATATATATATATATATATATAAAAGTAAATTAATTTTTGAAAAAGTCTTGTACAGCGCCGGGATTCGAACCCGAGATCTCATGAATTCCGGTCATGCGTGAATCCCGGCGCTGTACAAGACTTTTTCAAAAATTAAAAAAAATTAAAAAAAAATTAATTTACTTTCATTCAACCGTCTGGCTTATTACGGATTCGCCAACTAGATTTACATTCAGTATATATATATATATATATATATATATATATATATATATATATATATATATATATATATATATATTAATATGATTGCTGTTTAATAGTTTTTATTCAATTTCAAATAGTGCTATGGTCAACACGTGTTCAAAAAGTGAAGTTAATTGACTATTAACATTCACTACGTGAAACAATCCAAATTTACTGCCTCAAAGTCTGGCAGAAGCAGGATATTATTCAATTCATTACAAAAATATAGTCGAATGTATTTTTTGCCATGTTTCATTAGATAATTGAAGAAAAAGGGATGATGCTCTAATAGAACATCGCAAATGGTCCAAGAGTTGTCCATTCATAGAAAAAACTTGTGAAGAAAATCTTCCAATGAATTTGAATGATTTTAAAACCATTTATGAGAAGTTTTTGAATAATACCTCCGATACTGAAGAAAATAGGGGTGAAATTTATATAACTGATGAAGTTAAAAAATTGGATGTGAAAACAGTGATAACAATAAATAGTGTTGTGATTTACAATGTTTCATTGTATCAAGATGTCAAATAGATGGTGTAGCTTGTGACAAGTGTTCTCCATCTGGATTCTGTTGTTGCCGCTGTCAAACATTCAGGTTAAATTTGCAAAACAAAAAATGTTCAGCTTAGAAAGAAAGGTACATTTAACTGTGAAAATTTTGTTATCATATATCTAGGCATTTTTGTTATAAACAACCATTCTTATTCAAGAAGTATGCTAATAAACATATAGTAAGCTAAAACATGTTGTTCTTCTATCTAATTTTCTTGTTAAGTGTTAGTGCTTATTCTTGTGCTATCCTCTTTCAATTGGTTGTGAATTATTCAAATCAATATGGTGACCTAAATTTAACAACTAATAAACTATTCAAACTAGACGAAAATAGTGCGATATTCAAAGAAGGATTGAAAACATTCCAACAATGATATAATTCACAAAATACAAGGGAAATAAACAAAGAAGTGATTGATTATGTACAAAGATATAGATGTGGTGTTGAAGATCATAATTCTTGAAGTCATCAGATGAAAGGGTCAATAATACAATTTATTGGAGATTCTATGGTAATATTTAACAAGAGAGAGATTTAATCCAAAAGGCATTTGAAGTTTGGACTAATCACGCAAATCTCGATTTTATACAAGTTATAAATCCTCATGATGCTACTATTTTAATATCATTTGGAACATCGCCTTATCACTATAGCTATTTCACTCAAAATTTTTGTGATAGTCTATTCCGGAGAAGCCCGAATTGTCGAAATTTCATGTTGTCGAATGTCCGCTGTGTCGGAAGTCCATAGCGTCGAATACTCGCTGTGGCGAATCATCAAATTACTAGAAAATCTAGCATTTTGTATAGATGACAAAACTATAAGTTCCACATGGAAGTTCACTAGATTATTTCATGCTCCAACAAAAATTTTATTCATTTTCCATTTTAAATATTCATCAGCTGATTGATTCCGATTTGGTCATGATTATATCATATATAGTAGCTCCATTAATTTGAAGATTCAATATCATAGAGAACGGATCCCATTCATTCACACATTCGGATAAATGATGAATTTCTGAGAAGCAAGAAGCAAAACTCCTTTTTCATGAGTTGGTTTGAATCATTTTGTACCATATGTTATGAGAAGCGCTTTGATAAGTTCATTCATGAAACAATCATAAATGAATGCGGAATTGTTAGAGATGTCAAATAGATTAATCTACTTTCAAATTCAACTATTATTCTTCAATACCTTTCTGTTTCCATAGGGCATATTATAATCATTGCACTACTGTGAACGTTAAGAGAGTTGATTCCTAGTTTTTTTTTTCATATAATTTCAAACTTTCAACATAGTTGTGATCAAATTTCTCTTCTGATATACAGGGTGTATCAGGACTAGTAAAAAAAAATTTATACTCCTAGCATTATTTTGAGTAAAGAATGTTATATGAAGATAGGTCCTATCCCTTATGATTATAAAGATACAAGAGATCGATATTTCTTTGTTAGCAGAGGATTTGGAATTAAAACAGAACAGGAAATCATGGGAACATTGAATATATTCATTTTATGTCTCATAGTAAATGCTGAAAATTTGCCCTTTGAGTTTGCATGCAAGTTTGACATCGACGAATCATGGAGTTATAAACAAAATTGATAGTGTTCGGGTGGTTGCGAATGTGAGCAGAGGCATGTATCATTCTCCCTAGTAATTGGTTGTCTGTATTTATTTGTGAATTTAAAATCAATTGCTCATTGTTCTCCATTGCTTCTCACATTATTTCAACAGTATCTTCATCCTAAAATCCGCTGTTATCTATAAAAACTTGGTAAATAAAAGAGATAGGACATATGTTAATATGATATTCTTCATTAAGAATGATGTTAGGAGAAAGCTTCATTTTTTTCTACACTAGTCCAGATACACTCTGGTGGTTAATAAGAAGATACGGCGACATGAATTAAATTGGAATGGACATGGAATGAAAATTGATAATTCTTATTTTTCCATATAACAAAAACGATTCCTTGATAATTCTTCACAATCCCAGAACTCCAATGAGTCTCCTCCGATAATGACTAAATAATAGCTACTTGAAGTGCTCAAATTTCTCACTAGATCACGTTATAATGGTAGATCAAAGAATCAAGGGATTAATAGACTCCCAAGCCCGTCAGGTAGTTTAAAGATCACATATATACATACATACATTGTGTTAAATTTTATTTGTTAGATCTGTGTTTTGGTCAAACATTATTATTTTCGTTGGAGAAACAAACAATTGCATAAAACAAACAAAAATTATAGAAAGAGGGTAGAAAGACTATGGAGCTAGACTTTCATTCAGATAACTTATGAGAGAAATATAATTGACAATCGTTTAAATATCCTCTACGGTCCTTCTTTGATATTCCAGTTATTTATAATTTTATTATTATTTATGTGGCACAAAATTCATCTTACACTTTTTTCGATATTTTTCACTGTTCATTCAATATTGTTGAAATTCGAAATATTATGAGATTCGTTATATTTTTTAGAACAAAAAAATAATGAGAATTTTAATGAGAAATTAGTATAATTATTACTAATATTTGGAAATCACATGCAAACGCCCACTAATTGTTTTTCCAAAATAATCTATTTGGCTCTATCTTGTTTGGTATGAAATTGAAGCTCCTGCGTGAATAATTTTGAAAGAAGTGTCGTTGAAGATATTTGAACGATTGTCAATTATGGCTCTCTTATAAGTTATCTGAACGATGTCCAATCGAGTATCACTCCAAAGCGTCTGGGGAGATGACCTTGATACAAATATAAAATAAATATTTACTGATCCCCACGTTCTCATTTTCAAATCACGCTTCCGGTGATCAATTATCAAAACTGTATGTTTTGATGAATTAAAGACCCCATGAATCTAGAAAAAGGCCCTTCATTTTCAAAAATACTTCTTTTATACAAGGACTGAGATATAACCACCATCTGTCACATTGAAAATGACAGCTGTCACAGCGACAAATGACAGTTTGAAATTTACAATCTATTGATGAAACAGCGATGAAAGTGCCCCGAAATTCGTGGTTTATCTGTGAAATTTATATTTTTTTCTCCAATAATTTATAAATGTGTGGACTCATGTACACTTCAATATTGATGATTTAGAATTGGAATGATAGCCACTAAGAGAATAAGAACAATAATTGGAGACATTAATGAGTCTTCACTCCCTATTTATATTATGAAGTTAAAATTATTGACTTATCGAAGGACATCTGGTTAGCGAATCTTCTTGAAACACCTACTGAACTACAAATTTGAAATAGTACATCAGAATACAACTATCAGCTGTACAATCAGAATCATTCAAACAACAAAATAACTGTCAGGCAATTTTGGGATTGGGAGATAATATGTAATTTTAATTTGTTCAGTCACTTTTGCACACGTGATCGCAATAGACAGATCTGATCGAATTCTCAACTTCTTTTAAAAATTTCAACTATAATATCCCTAGGTCATTGATAGTCACGGAATGACTTTGACAACTTTCAGAAACATGTTATTTGGTAACAGATTGACACTGGCGGCGAGGGAAAGGTTACCAAAAAGCAACTGCTCAAGACAACTATCAAAATTGGGAATATTCGGGAGGATATTTTTCTAATAGCTCCTGCGAAATTATATATTTGAAATAGCTTATTGAAATAGAAAAATAAGCTGTACATGCTCAATTGGTGAAATTGGAGTTGTAAGTTACCTGTTAAATATTTCTGGTTATTTAGCAACAAATGATCATCATCTTAGGAAGATCATCAGAGTAATTACAATTTGATTCGTTGATTTAGCATACGTATGTGGCCACAAAAGTTGTGTTATCATCATTTGATTAGTGAATACTGCACACGTGACCGCGAAAAAACAAATCCGATTGAACTTGAACAAATTAAAAAATTTCTTCAAAATAATCTCTCATGTTGATTTGGTTTTAAGTTAATTTGATTCTAAAGAGCTTTGAAATGATTTTGTCCATCTCGTTTAAACAATGACAACTGTTGAATAACACTGGTCAACAATTTACGACTTTATAAAATTCTCCGGGAATATTGGTGTCAATTTCAATGTATTTTGATGAAGTAATTCCGTATATCATACTAAATCGTTCTTGACAGCTCTAGTTTTCGAGATATCCGAACTCTCAATATTCATTTACATTTGGAAAGTAGATTTTCTTTTATGTTCTACCTAGCACATCTGTTGATTTAATAGTGAATCTTACAATGACTACGGAGAGGAGACCTTGTACAAATGATCCATACAGTTTTTGTTTTATTTGTGATGAACATATCTTAATACAGTATCGCAAATATATTACAAATAAAAAAAACATTTACGACTCCAAGAATGCGGCTATCATGAGAGTCAATAGTTATTGCCAATCAAAAAGTGATGAATTTCCATTTAGTTAATCAAGATTGAATTATATTACCACCGCTTCATAATAAATTTGGCATTAGGAAACAATTTATCAAGGTCCTTAACAAAGATGCTAAATGTTCTGCTTACCTATCAAATCTCCTGAGCTAAATGCAGAAGAATTGGAAGTAGGTATTCTCGATGGTCCACAAATTAGACTGTTGACGAGAAGTTCAAAATTTTGTTGAGCACATACGAGCTGGAAAATAATTGTTTGAGAAAATTGAAGTTATACATCTGTTTAAATTGATAATAATGTCAAAAAGCGGAAAATAGAGAAATTTTCTCTTGTCATATATATACATACATACAAGTTAAAATACTCAAACTCTCAATTCTAATGAAAAGACTATTTTTATTCAATTGATCATTACGGAGTTTACTTCATTATCAAATGCGACTAATCTCTACGAAGCGACTACAAAATCTGGCTGTTCTCACGAAAAAGACAGTATTTATGTTACAGAAATATGATGATCTAGCTTATGGGAAAGTACTAAGAAATACTGTAATATCAGTGAATTTAGGGGCGATGTCCTTATATAATTCCTCCCGCACTAGAGTTTTCTTTACCTTAAAAGAAGATGAAAAAAACGATAATGGTTTTTCTTTGTTCAGTTTAAATTTTTTGTTAGCATCATATTTCCGTTTACAATCAAATATTTTTTTAATACTAACAAAACCTATCACTATAGTAACTATTATAATTATGATAATATTAGAGTAGGAATGAGAGAATTCATAATTTCTTAAAATCACTGGTTTCTGTGTATTCTCTTGAATTGCTTCTAAGTTTTTATTATTAATTGTTTTATTCAATAATTTCTGCTCTTCTTCAATATTGAGTTTAAAATCCATCAATTTTCCAAAATTCTTTGAGATGGATTTCAGTTCATTATTGATAATGCATCCTTGAGTAAAATATAAACCTTCTATAATAATATTTTTTATCTCTCGTTCGCACTCAATTTTTACATTTTCTTTATGAGGGTAAAACAAATTTATTATACCAGTATTCAGAATATTGGAATTCCATTTTTAAAATTTACATTAACATAATTGCAATTTTCAATTTTATGTTTGCAATACATATCGGTTAAACATTGATCTTCTATAATAGAACCCTTTTTACAAAAATGAAGATTTTCATTTATTCGAGTACATTTTGGAACATGCTTGATTTTACAATTATCTTCACTGTAATAACCAGGCAAAATATCTGAAGTGGTATATTTATTTTCTTTCACTTTAGTAGGTATAGGCGTAAATTGTATAAGGTTAGTTTCTTGACTTGAAACAGGAATGGAGACAAGGATACTGAGAATATCATTCTCATATTTACAGTATGTTCTGATAAGGTGATTATTATTCCAACTATTGACCAATAATTTATTAATCGGATCTTTAATTCCATCAACTATCAAATTCTGAATCTCTTCGCGGGATATTAAACCGAAATGTAGAGTATTCATACTACAGAATGTAAATGTTACTTCGATTTGAATTAATGTCATATATAAGTTACTGGCAATGAATTGTAATTCATTAAAAATATCTTTTATTCGTAAAATATCAATATCTTCTAAATACCCTATTAAATTCTGAAATTCACTCAATTTATCAGAGATGATTCTATTATTTTCATTCATATTTTTTATCTGTTCATTAAAATACCTTGTAAAATTTTGGCTATACCAAATTTATTAATTCATATCATTTTTCAAACTTTCTTGATTATTTTGAATGGATTTTATTGAATTATCATATTTTTGAGCGTCTTTCTGATCTAAATTTTCCGATATTAATTTTACTATTGATCCTAGTCCGTTGATCAATCCCCGTTTAAATCTATTTTGGTGTGGATTTTACTTCCTACTGTATCAAGAATATTTTCAAAAATGTTATAATTATTTTGAATCTCAATTATTCTATTTTCTGTAAAAGTTTTTATTTTTGAATGAAGAAAATCTCTTTGGATGAGTAAATTATTATATTGTTCAATAACTGCATCGAATGTAATATTTATAAATATGAATTTTTCATTTGTCTGGATATAAGCTTTACCTAATTCTATAATATTGACTCCAAGGATAGTTGTTTGCTCTTGAATTTGGGATCCATGTACTATGGCAGTCCATCTGAAACACGAGGTTTCTTTATTCGGTCAAGTTTTACTTTTCGATTCTTGTCATTCATATCTGTGCTCTTTCGGGTCTGATTTTTTTCAGAATAATAATTTTGAGATAAGGTTTCCTGATTTTACCGGTATGTCGTTTATGAATAATGCCGTAAACTTGGGCTGGTATTGATGGCGTTGATCTTACTTCTTCGGCATATTTATCCTTCTTTTTATCGATATTTTCTTTGATCTTATTATAAAGAGTGTTCATCATCTCTTTATGATTCTGGACATACGTATCAGTAATTTGTTCTTCATTATTCTCTAGTAAGTATTTAAATGTCCTAATAAAATGTTGAAAGGGGCGTCTTGTGTGACAGAATGAATTGACGAATTGTATGCTATTATGCTACACTTCACTTTATTTTTGAGATTAAACTGATTAAACTCCTTATTTTGGTTCAAAATTCTCATATGTTCAATCAAAGTACTATGAAAACATTCAATATTGCCATTCGATTTAGGATTATTCATACTAACAAAATTTATTTCTATTCCTTTCATGGCTAAGAAACTAGTCAATAATTTATTATTGAATTCTCTTCTATCATCTGAGGTGATTTCTTTAGGCAAACCGAAACGACTGAAATATTTCAATAATTTTTCAATTGTTGTGACAGCATTTTGATTTTTCAATTTGTAAGCTTGGGCATATTTTGAAAAACTATCGATAATTGTTGAAAATTTTGTTTTCTCCAATGAGAGCAAATCTATGTGAATTTTTTTCAGAGGTTTACTAGCTGTAGGTGTTTTTACAATCGGGATTTCAATTGGATTTCTTTCATATTTGTTTTCTAAACAAACTGCACATTTATTAATATAGTTTCGAATATATTTGATCATGTTTGGCCAGTAATAATTTCTTGGCAATTTTTCATAGGCTTCCGTTATACCTCGGTGGTTCGTCTTACCTTCGTGATAATTTATTACGTGTTGAATTTGATCTTCAGAAGTTTGAACATCAATTAATAAATTTTTACTAGAAATCGATCGGTAACTATTTGCTCTAAACATAATTTGTAATACTGAATTTACATGTAACTTAAATTTTTCTGGGAAACTAGTATAATTTTGAATGTTTTGTTGTGGGCTGTACTCGTAAACGTTGATTTTGATATAGGAATATCCCAGATAGCAAAGAAATATTCCAAGAATAAGCAGAGAATATTTTTTCCGAATATTCAGCTATTGTTGGAATATCCTATGTTTATCGGTATATATTTGTGGGATATTGATAGAATATTCCCATGTCCCGATATTGCATATCCTATAAATATCCCAGGAACCATCCTGAAATATGCTATGAATATATGATGTTATATTCCTTGAATAATCTATGAATCTCTATAGAGTAAATGTTCAATATATGCTAAGAATATTATAGGGATAATTGAAATCATATTCTTGGAATATTCTGGGCTGGTTGATGACCATATTGAAGTTATATTTTTTTGGGAAATAAAATCATATCTGTGGCAAAAAATTCAATTAATAGAAGATATTTATTCTTATATAAGTACAATTAAGACAAAAAAATATCACACTCATAAAACTCACAAAAATGTAAAAATACATTGCGTATTGCACTTAACTTCCAGAGTTAAAGAAATATATATATAATATGACAAAAAATAAAACTATATTTGCGATAACAACAAGATACAAATGTGGATATACATTATATAATCTATTGATTTCTAATTTTCATATGTTCAGGAGCCTTGCTCAGCCGTTTGGCAATTTTTAATTCAATTTGTTTCTGTGACATTCCTGTCGGTATGGCTCTTCTTGGCAGATTCCTAAATGAGAAACCATTTGAAACAGATAATAATATTAATTATGATGAAACAATGCTTTACCAACAATTGCAGTAGTCAATTTGAATTTGTTGAATTTTTTGTTCTCTTTATAGTACTGACAACTATATCCAGTGGCTAATTCATTCGCAAGAATTCTTGTCATCACTCTTCTTATTAATTTGCCCACATTTTCCTCTTCAATCTGAGCCATCGAATACCTGGAAACACATTTATTCTGTATATTCACAGGGTTTCATACAAACACCAAGTGAAATGAATGAGTATTGATTCAAGAGAAGGAAATAATAAAATTAATGTTCAGTCAAGAAATCTTTATTTTTTGTTTAATCAATAGCTAAAATGAAAATAATATAGAATACTCACATTTTTCAGAACCAATATTCACACAAACAAAGAAATATCTGATACCATGTGGCCGAGATAAATACGACACGGTGACTCACATCTTTATAATACCGCTTTAAAACTTTCACTAGAATCGGCAGAGCTTTGTGCATCTTCTACAGGTCAAGATTTGACAAAAATATTCCATACATTCCAAAACATTTTAAAATATCACGTCTTGAATGTAGTGTCTGAAAATATTGTACATTTTATTATTATTTATTCATCTTCTTTTACTGCGTGAATGGCGCAGATAGTCCACTACTATCAAGATTCGATAAACTTTCATGAAAATATGAAAATATTGGATACATAATAGGTATAAGTTATGAAAATTATATTGAATATTGCATTGTTCTAATGAAAGGTCGATTCAATATTTATAAGACGTCATGATGACGTCCAAAGGTCTATTATGTTTCTTAAACAGTGGGCTTCATAAGTGTACAAATTCCTAGAAAATTTGATCTTATTCATGAAAAAATCATGTTACGTTATAATTTGATATACTTGTAAATCAATGGAAATGTATGGGAAGAGTTGACATAAATATCATTCCTATTTTTCGAATGCTATTTATATTTAGAAACATTTTGACAGACCTCCGAGTTTTACGGGCATGCGCAAGAAAAGAAAACTTAGTTTCAAAGTTTTGGATATTGTTTGGTTGAAAGAAGCGTGATTTTGACAAGTAAATTTGTTTAATGTATAATTTATCTAACTCGTGATCTAACTGAAAATCTTAAAATAATTTAGATGATACTTAACAGGCCAGACAATAAGGCCACGTATATTTTCAAAATGTTTGATGGTGAGTAAGACCACCGTTTGAGTGACAATAGACCTTTGGACGTCACGGAAAATTTCGAAACCTAAAAAAAATATTTCTAAACTACTATGAGGCATTTTTGATTCGCATTTTCAAAACATTACCATTTAATTATATCTCAAACTTCTCTGATACAGAAATCCATTTGAAAATTTTATGTGCCAATAATTTAGGCTAATATTTAATCAATTATTTAAGCCATATTCCAATGATCAAGTGATAAAAACATGCATATTTAAATTAGATAGATGTGAAAGTTTCCTGTCTTAAATTATTTTGAATAAAAAAATTGAGTTTTTGCAGAAATGAAAGGATTAAAATCTAGACAAAAGACTTTGGGAGCATAAAAAAAATTTTAAGTATTTTTATATACTTTCAATAATTCACTAGACAAAAATATTAAATTCATTCCATTTAATTCTTTTTTTTGTTCGATGAGAAATGTACATAAAGTACGAAAATAAAACTTAGATATTATTTTTCTCATAAAATTTTACGATAATTGTGATCTGTTGTTGAAATCTAAATTCTTATTTTGGTTACAATTGGAGTCATTCATCTCTTTCATCCTAACCTGTGATAACACAATCATTAAAGTCTCCATTGGTCTCACGAACAACATCGTTCTCAGTTATGAATAAAGTTTATAAAGCAAAGCAAAATTGAATATAACATGAATATCTATCATATATTCTACTAAGAATATACAAAATGTGATAATCTTTGAATATTTGTATCAAATATTCTAGGAATAATTTAGATAGACTATTCTCAGATGATCCATGGTATATAGGAATATGCTATGTATATTAATTATGAATATTCCAAGAATAAGCAAAATAGGATATTTCCAGAAGATTTATAGGCTGTTGGAATATACCATGAATATTTCGAATATCCAGGGCATTCACAGGACAACTAGAGAATATTCTCAGGACGTTATTGCTATCTGGGATATTAATTCTTCTTTAATTAACTTTTCTATTTCATTCCAATCTTTTAAATCTAATCCTTAACATATTTTAGGCATATCAATTTCACAAATATTATTTTGAATAAGATACTCTACTAATAATTTGAAACTTTGGGATATATCTTTAAATGTTGGTTTATCTTTATAACAATTTTTTGTAATTAAATGGAATATCAATTTCCCATGGCAATTTTGAATAGCTAATTTATTTTTTACTATTTTAATTTCACTCAAACTATTTTTAGATTTCTATTTTTCATCAATTTGCTTTGCAAATCCTTGTGACATATGAAAATCTTTTGAAATGCAATGAACGATCGGCTTATTACTCTCAAAAATATTTGTATACTCATATTGTATCTCGAATTCTGGTTTAATTCGTGATAGCACATCTGCTACGTAATTTTGATTTCCTTTTCTATATTCTATATAATAATTATATTCTTCTAATTTAGGGCGCCAACGAATAAGTTTTTGATTGAGCTCTTCCAATGAATTCAACCAGACTAAAGGTCTATGATCGGTGATAATTTCAAAACGTCTTCTATATAAATGTGGTCTAGGATTTTTCGTAGCCCATACGATTGCTAATAATTCCTTTTCTATTGTCTTGTAATTTTGTTCATGTTTATTCAATGTTCGTGATGCATAAGCTATTGGTAAGTCCTTTCCATGTTCATTTTTCTGAGATAAAACGGCTCCTAATGCAAAATTACTTGCATCTGTAGTTAATATGAATTATTTTCCGTAATCCGGATATTGTAATATTGAATTATTACTGAGGGGTGTTTTACAAAAATTAAAATTCTTTATAAAGTCCGAATCATTGAAATTTTTTTGGAATTTTTCTTCAAACATCGTGTAAAAGGCTTAGTTAATTTCAACAAGCCCTTAGTAAATCGTCTATAATATCCTGATAAGCCTAAAAATTGTTTTATTTCTTTGGAAGTTTTAGGTATAGGAAAATTTCGAATAGTCCTAATTTTGTCGGGATTTGGCTTTAGTCCTTCAGTCGTTATAATGTGCCCTAAATATGCAGTTTCTCTACGAAGGAATTCGCATATATCCGGTTGAATTTTAAGATTAGCTTCGCGTAATTTTTGAAATACTTTTTGAATATTATCAATATGTTCTTGTAAGGATGTGCCTAAAATTATTATATTTGTCCAAATAAACGAGACAAATTTTGTTAATTAAATCTCGCAAAACATAATTTATCAGGCGTTGGAAGGTTGGAGGTGCATTCTTTAGACCAAAAGGCATGCGTTTAAATTCGTAATGTCCTTTGTCGGTTGAATACGCCGTTTTTCCGATATCTTCAGGATCCATCTCTATTTGATGAAACCCGCTAGTCAAGTCAAGTGTTGTAAAATAGTTAGATTTGCCAAATTTGACTAATATTTCGGAAATTTCTGGTATTGGAAATTTGTCGTCTATAGTTTTGTCATTCAATTTCTGATCGGCCATAACCATTCTAAATTTTTTTTCTCCACTAGCGTCCATTTTCTTAGGTACGATCCAAATGGGAGAACTCCAAGGTGAATAGGAGTGTTGTATTATTTCGTCATCTAATAATTTTGGAACTTGATATTCAACCTCTACTTTATAGGTTTCAGGATATTTATAAGAACGCGTATAAATGGTATCTCGTCTGTAGTTTTTATTTTTTGTTTTATCTGATTCCTGATTGTTAATTTTTCATTTGAATGTAATGTCAAATCTCTATATTTATTCAATACTACAATTAATGATTCTAATTCTAGTCTATTCAAATGTTCTGTTCTCACAGAAGATTTTTCTAATGTTTCTGTAGTAAAAACAGAGTGTTTCTTGTCCTGTTCAAAATATTGAAATTTAGGTTTGCAATTTAATAACTTTATTTCTTCTTTGCTGAAATTTATTTGTGCTTGTGAAATTTGGGGCGCATTATATCCCAATAAAATATGGAAACTTGAATGAAAATTGAAAAGTGAATTGTCTGAATTTTTAAGTTTTCTTTGAAAACTTTGAATAAAACTTTATTATTATGAACATAATTCTTGCTAATAAAATTTTGTGAAGAGCCTGTATCAATTAACACAAATAAATTTTGAAGTTTAATGTATGGTAATTTAGAAATCATATTAATTGTTAAGAATTCAAGTTCAGTTGGGGTTGCTGAAAAATTTTCTCCTTCATATTCTAATTCTGGTTCAATTTCAATATTTTCGCAATATTCTAACTCTTTTAGTGTTGATTCAGGATTCTCGTTTTCTATTTATTTAATTCTTCTGTTACGAATGTGGGCATTGGTCTCTGAGCAAAATTGGTGGGTCTTGGTTGAAAGGTACGTGTACTGATTGACATAGGTGTGAGTTCAGGCTGTTTTGAGCCTGGTCTAAATGCTTGCTCTGGGAATTTAAATGGATACGTGGCGTTAGGTTTCAAATTTTGCTGAGGATTTCTTGGTGGATATTTTAACATTGGGGATAAATGTTGAGGTGTGGGCTTGGATATTATTTGTTTAATATTGTTATTAGATCTTTCATCTAAATATTGGAGATCATTAATCAACAAATTTTCAACTTCCGATAAAGTGCCTGGGTTTCTAGTTGCCAGATTATTCCTATAGGGATCTCTACATGCTTTTATAAATGTATTTACTGCTACAGATTGAATAAGTGCGTTTACTGCAGTTTTTGCTTCAACTGTTATATCAGATAAATCGACTTTTGCTTGAAATTTATTATATTTTTCCTGTATGTCTTTTAAGAATACAAAAGTTGTCATCTTATTTTGTTGGGATTGGCAAATATTTATAACAATGGTTTGAGTATTTTGTTTATCGTCATAATTATTCAGAAGGAATTGTTTTAAGTCAGTCCATTTAGAGAAATTTGGTTCTGCTATCAATTCACTAGCAGATCCAATTAGTTTGTTCTTAATTTTGAACAAAATAACTTTTTTCTTTATTTCTGATGGATTTAATGGTGTGATTAGAATTAAAATTCCATCGACTTGTCTTATGAATCGAGAAAGCGTTTTTGGATTTCCATTATATTCTGGGATTACACTTAACAAATCATCAATATCTCTATCAGTATTTGGGGTTATCATATTTTCCTTATTACAAAATTATTTTTCGAATTTACAAATGGAACTAAATAAATTATGAATTCACAACTTACAGTACGATTATGTGAGATATCTTCATGAGGAGAGTTCTCGAAGACCGTATGCAGTGTGGGTGGAACGCTCGTCCGGATCTCTGGATGCTGGATCTCTGGATACTGAGTCTCTGGATACTGGATCTCTGGATACTGAATCTCTGGATACTGGATCTCTGGATACTGAATCACTGGATACTGGATCTCTGGAAACTGTAGCGTTGATGTGTTGTTTTTCTATCGATTTGATTCTGACTTTTGCGACGATCGTATCGATAAGAGATTTTTCAGCTTCTTTAGTTTTAAACGAATTGGATTTCTGCTTGAAATCTTCAAACTTGGAGATTAGCTCGAGTGAAGAATGTTCGATTGCTTGACTTTAATGGTTAACACCAACGATGTGCAAATTTTAACGAATTGAATACGAACGATATTATCGATTTGCACAACTTTGAGCAATCCTACACGACTGCGCCAGTTAAAATACTCAAACTCTCAATTCTAATAAAAAAACTATTTTTATTCAATTGATTATTACAGAGTTTACTTCATTATCAAATGCGACTAATCTCTACGAAGCGACTACAAAATCTGGCTGTTCTCAAGAAAAAGACAGTATTTATGTTACAGAAATATGATGATCTAGCTTATGGAAAAGTACTAAGAAATACTGTAATGTCAGTGAATTTAGAAGCGATGTCCTTATATGATTTACATATTGACACTGGTAGAAGTTTGTCAATTGTGGTGTCAATCAATTGAAATTGTGCATCACGGATGGTGTCAAAAATATAACAAAAATCAAAAAAGTAACATGAGCCTAGATCTGAAGGATATTGTTGTAAATCGTGCTAAGCGCTATAGTATCTGTCTTTTAATTAATATTTTGTTTGTCCTGTTTTATATACAACATCTCTAATGTAAGTCTTCTATTTAAGTTTACTTTATCATGAATAATACTAGTTTCATCAAAATTGAATGTGTGACCTGAATCAATGCAATGTGTGACTAGCGCACATCTCGGCGTATTTTTATTTAATTTTTTACTATTCCGTTTGTGTTCATCCAGCCTTGTTTTTGAATATCTTCTAGTTTATCCTGTGTATTATGCATCAAAATCATTACACGGTATTTTGTAGATAAAATTAGATCCTAAGTTTTTATCAGTTTTATCTTTTATTTTGGAGAATAAATTGCCCACTGTTTTGTACTGTTTGAAACAAATTTCAATTTCCTCTTCATTTTCGAATACTCGTTTAATCATGTAACTAACGCTATATATGTACGGAATTGTGGAGTATCTATCAGTCAAAGACTTTTTCTTCCTTTTGTCATTGTCATTTAAACTAGGTGAATGACTCACCATTTGATTTTTTATACCGTTTATAATGCCACATGAATATTTATTGGGACGAAATAAGCTAGTAACTGTGTTGATTACTTCGGTATGATATTTTTCAGACGTCAATTTAAGTGCCCTGCTGGACATATTTCTAGCAACATTGAGAAGTTGACTTTTGGGATGATTGGATTGAAAATTCAAGTATCTGGTACTTGCTGAGACCTTTCTGTACCATTTGGTGGTAATGTTGCCACATTCTTCTCTAATCAGTACCATATCAAGAAGAGATGAGCTATTTTTGACTTCTGTTTCAATTGTGAATTGTATGTGAGCATTAAAGCTTTTAAAAATAGTTACAATCTCATTTATTTCAGTTCTTGGCACAGCTGTAATTAAATCAGCCACATACTCTTTTATGAACGGAATTTCAAGTGACAACTTTGCAATAACCTCTTCCAGAACTGAATCCATATCCAAATTAGCCACCAAAGGAGCCTTCGAATCTTCCATCGCTGCACCAAATACCTGTCTATAAAGCTCACCATTAAATTTGAAGTAACAACATTCAGAAAAAAATTTAATCAAATACAACAATTCATCTAGTGGTTTGTTTGTTACGTTGAGATATGGTATTGTATTCTTGTTCTACAGCTTGCAGTACCAGGCTTATTGGAATATCAGTGTATAAAGAAACAACATCTAATGAAATAAGAACATACTCCTCATTCAAATTTACTTGAGTGACAAACTCTTGCAATTCAAATGAATTTCTGATGTAGTACTTATTTTCATATACGTCACTTACTTAATTATTTAGATTATTTATCTGTTAGGGAATTAATTCCAGGGACCATAAGGCGGAGCTATTTCTTATCTTTATGCAATTTAACACGACCATAAATTCTAAGAGAAATTGCATTATCAGATGTTGAGCTTTTCTTTGTTGCCACGTCAATATAATGTTTTTCAAATAAATTTTTGACTAGTTTGTTGCTCGCATTTTTAATTTTTATTGTAAGATCTCCATTTATTTTCATGTATGTGCTACTATCATCCAATAACTTTACCATTCTACTGATATAATCGTTTCTACTAATTGCAACGGTTAAATTTGATTTGTCAGCTGTGATGATGAGAAGGTCTGCATTTTGTTTTAGAAATTGTTTACTTCCATTATATTTTTTGATTATAGAATTGTTACTTTCGTTTTGGTGAATTTTATGTTTATAATTGGTAACTATATTGGAAATTTGCGCTCTGTATAGGTTCTTAATCTTAATGTCATCCATTTGACAGATAACATACTCCTCATCTGCGATTGATTGAAAAAGAGGTAATTGATTCTTTTCAAATGACACACTGAATTTAGGTCCCAACGATAGCAAATCTGATACACGTTTTATTACAAATTTATCAGATTTGCTATCGTTGGGACCTAAATTTAGTGTGTCATTTGAAAAGAATCAATTACCTCTTTTCCAATCAATTGCAGATGAGGAGTATGTTATCTGTCAAATAAAACCAGCCCTCTTGTAAGAAATTTCCATTGATAACTATTCGAAAAAAAGTTGGGAATCTATGCCAATGAGTGAAGCTAATATTTTGTTCAATAATATCATAGTGATATTGAAACTCTTTTTGATGAAACTGTATTTTCCAGTGATTAATTTTTACTTCTGGATTGATTGTTTGTACTTTAAACTTTTTCATAATTTTAGCAGTTTCATTCTTATATGGATTGTTGAATGATAAACATGTTGTTAACAATTAAAATGATCAGCTATATGGGTTGGAAGAATACTATTGCGGTTACACCGCAGTAAAAAATTTCTTTGGTTTGTCGCTGATACAAGCTTTTTGTTTACATTTGATAACATCTTCACGTGATACTTAGCCAAGTTTCCATGGATGTCAACAATTTCCGGAATGACGATCATGTTGTAGTTCTCGAAGGGTTGTCGCAGAGCTAGTCTCACGCAGTATATTGGATAAAATGGTTGACGCTGACAGGACTTGTAAATAATGTGAGTGATGTATTCTTGGGATTTCAGTCAATTTGATTCTATTTCTTCTCTGCTTTACAGTTTCGGCTGCACCTCAGTTATCCTCAAAAGTGCTACAATTTTATTCTAGAACTAATTATGTGTATATGAATGTCAAAATACTCACAAAGAAATTATTGTTTCAAAAAATTGAAGTTATACATTTGTTTAAATTGATATTAATATCAAAAAGCGGACAAGAGAGAAATTTTCTCTTGTCATTTGCCACACCCGACATTTATAGAAGGCGTTGGCTAACTGCATGTCAAAAATCGTGCGTGCACGCATTGTCAAAAAAATACAAATTGATACTGGTAGAAACCTTACTTAACATGTTTTCAAATTAAATTCATATCAACGCTAACAGTAATGTAAAGAAGACATACAGGAAAATACAAATTCCATTACAAGAACAAATTTCCTATTACTCTCCTGTCAGATACATCCTTCCCTGATTTCATTTCCTTAATATTAAAATTGTCCTAAATATTCTTTTGATCACTCGGTGATATGGATCATGTCAGTAAGTTGAAACTGTCCAATGTCAGGTGTTTTTATTTGTGTATAGTCAAAGGTCACGAACATAACATCAAAAAATATACAATATACAACATATTTACAGGACAACGGTTGATTACATTAGGATTTTATTAACGGTAAGACACAAGACATAAATACAGATCATACAATATCGATTGCTCTTCATTTCAGGTGTTTTTCAAGACCTAACCTCATTCCACCACATGTGAAATATATAAGAACGGATTTAAAGTAGTTGAAGACTAATGAACTAACGGTAAGCCGTGTTGTTTGTTGAAACAGAATTACTGAATTTGAAATTTACAGGGTGTGCAAGAGGTAAATTGATTCTGATGGACTAGAAAATTATTGACGGTAGCAGAAGGCTCTGGGATGTGCAAGTGGGACGGATTTTGGGGCCGTATTCGTCACAAGTCATTAGGAATAGAACACAATGTATGTACAGATATTTTTTTTTATTTGGGTGTCATAATATTCCAAGAGCTGATGACAAATTGAGGGAACGTATTTTAGGCAAGTTGAAACAACAAGAGAATGATATTTTATTAATTGGTGAATCTAGAATCTTGCGTTTGGCAGAGGTTTGGTGGTTATTTTGCTACTGTGCAACTTATGACATTTGCAAAAAAATTAATCAAGAGAATATGTTCTAAGCAACTTGAAATTTTTCTCATCTCTAATTTTGTCATCTAATTAACCCAGAAATAGAAGCTCCAGACTATTTTGAGAGTTTTAACCTGACTCCCATGAATATATACAATAATCATCTCAAAAATATAGGCATTCTGTGTGCAAGTCACCAGACGAATTGAACGGTTCTGAATGATTCCCTGACGCGAATAAAGATTTAAAACGAGTGTTACGTAAGAGTCACTTATGTAGCCATTAGTGACTCGAGTTTACCGTATAGATCGGATTAAAGTATTTTGGAGTGGTGAAGTTTTTCAGAAAAATCAACAAATATGAAATGAATTGAGAATAATTTTTTCAATGAGAATGAATCATAAGAATCTCCTGGGAAAGAATACTTTTATATTAAAATATTTTGTATCTTAACCAAACTTGAAACTTTTTTTGAGTTTTCTGCATAAATCCAGAACGGTTAGTCGTAGGATATTGAAATTCAGTATTTGAAATTGCTGTAGCATTCTCATAGTCATTTTCTATTTTTATACCAATCGACTAAACCGGGAGTGCACTTTATATAACAGACTTTTCGAATATTCCGCATAAATTCAAAACAATCAGTCGTAGAATATTGAAATTTCGTTTCAGGAATTTCTATAACATTTAGCTGTGCACCTTGTATTATGATTGCAATCGTCTGTACCGGAAATGTAGCACTTTGCTCGAAATTTTTCTTAATTTTCTGCATAAATCTAGAACATAGTGTCGGAGTTCAGTATTCAAGACGATTTTACCGTCTGAATGCTCATATCCTATTTTCATTGAGACCGACTAAGCCTGAAGTGCACTTTACCTTATATTTTTTTAGAGTTCCTCGCATAAATTGGAAATGATTAGCCGTAGAGTATTGAAATTTTGTATTTCAGTCTGCTGTAGCATCTGAATGATTGCCTAAAATTCTCATAGCAGTCAAGTCTACCGGAAGCGCACTTTAGCTAAATTTTTTTCTCTTATTTCTTATTTTGCGCATAAATTCAATTCTGTTAGCCGTAGAGTCTTGGACATCAGTATTTAAGAATATTGTAGCATAAGAATGATGATCTTCTGTTTCCAGAGCAAGAAAAATTTCAGAATGCCTGAATTTTTGAGATATGATTATCAAATACATTCATGGGGATCAGGTTGTACTTCAAAATCCTCAAAATAGTCCGGGGTTCTTATTTTTGGGTTGATTAGATGCTAAAATTGAAGATGAGAAAAACTTCAAGTTGACTCAAACATATTTTTTTGATTAATTTTTTTGCAAATGTTATAGGCTGCACAGTAGCGAAATAACTGCCAGCCCTCTACCAGACGCAAGTTTCTAGATTCACCAATTATTAAAATATTATTTTCTTGTTGTTTCAACTTGCCTGAAATATGTTCTCCAAATTCGTCATCAGCTCTCCGACTATAAAGTGTACTTCATAAAATTTGTTTGAATATTGAAAAATGCCTTTTTATAAAGCTCAAATCTAATTTTTATTGCGTTAGTAGCCATGTTGCTAGATAACCTAACTGTCATTCTGATATGTCAAAATATCATAATATATTTTGAAGAAAACTCTGAAATTGTTCAGAATCATATCTATTCATTCCTTAAGAGTAAAACCATTCAAATTAATATATTTTGAAAAGTAAAAGAATAAAAAATTGAATATTCTTCATCAATGTTTTCAAAATTAGAAGTTTATAATTTTCTGTCATATATGATCCTACATAGAGAAAATTGAATAAGATACATGTTTCATGAGACATTTAAGATCACTTGTCTATTAGAAAATTAGAACGCGTGACCTAAAATCATGTCTTATTGAACATATATCTCAATAAACTATTTCAGCACACAATAGGTGATATCTACGATATTTTGGAGCATCTAAACTTTATCTAAAGTATTTTCACACAGATTTTCCCAATAAAGCAGTCTCCATCACAATTCCGTTCAGAAGCATTAAAAGGATTAGACTCGCCCGGCTGTTCCAACCTACCATACCTCCTCTCCTGCTGAGCTCCAACGGAAGTTCATTAAACTTCACGTGAACTGAATCACCACGGTAACAATAGTAATGCGCTATGTACCTGTTGAGTTTGATTACATCACGAGGGTGTGGTTGGGATAGCCTTGCTGTGATAGTGGTAGTAGCTATTATAATTTGGGTTTTGCAGAGGTTGTGGATTATTTGATTAAGGTCTGTGTGGTGAGACAGGACTGTGACTGGCAATATGATTGTGGAGGCTTGTTACAGAGTTCATTGGTCAGCTGAATCTATTCGAAAATAAGGAATCAATCAAAATTTTGAATGACACTGGTACCTACATTATTGCTTGATTTTTATCAAGCTAGGTCAAAAAGTGACGGAATTGGTCGAATTAGATGTTTCGTAGGAGCTACATCTTGAAGCTTCCCAATATAGTAGAGTACTCATTATATATATACACTCACATACAAAAATACTGCTTTTTTTTAAGTCATGATTTTTTCTTAATGTCATCCACTGGAGCTTTTTGTAGGTATATTTTATTGCTCATTATCAAATCAAATATTGAGCCTTCCAACCGATGCGTACATAGTCTGATGAAATAGCCTGATTTTATCCACTAATTTATTTACAAAAGTAACATTCTGGAGTCTAACTCACTTGAATAGGGCATCTCTCTGACCAAAACTTCAGAATCAGGAAATAAAGCACATGGAATGTCATTCGGATAACAAGAAGCAACAGAGCATACGCTATCAATCTCCAAGTCACACTATGATAATGTTATGTGACGCGCACTCTACTTCTCGTGGCGTCTTTTAGGAGTTGCTTAACGGACGGTTGGCTCGGGCGCCCATAACGGAGCAACTCTATGGCGATGGTGCCGGATAGCTAGTGGAAAGGGTGAGGGTTTTTTGCTGCGAATAAAGAGAAACGTATATGGGAAACAAACAGTTTTATTGACACACAAATATATGGGGGAAAGGTTCATAAAATGGCGGAAACAAATTGAAACGATTATACTTGCACAATACGACGGACACGGCTTCAAACTAACACACGAAGTCGAAAGTATGATGCGTCGGATGTTGGTCGTCGTCGTCAGCAGTTGTCGTAGCCCTTCGCGGCAGCGGCTACGACGTGGTGAACGGACTGTAGCCCTACGGCAGAGACTACAGTTGCGGAAGGTGGACGCCGTAACCCTTTGGCAGAGACTACGGCTAGGTGCAGGAGGCTGTAACCCTACGGCAGAGACTACAGTCGTGGTGGATGGTGACTCTGACGAAGGAGTCACGACAGACGTCGTCTCGATGGTTCTGAAACAGGAACCACTCGACAGCGGGGGCTAAGTAACCCTGTCGACAGGTCGTTACTTACGGTAAATATCGATGACTCTGTAGCAGGAGTCACGACGGATGCGGAAAGGTTTAGTCGGCCTGTTTGCAGAAGCACTACTAAATAACTGGACTCAAGTCTCTCGGAAGAGTGTTTTGCTGATCGATTTGAGCCTGTATTCATACCCAGATTTCAAGTAAACGATACTGAGTCGGTTTAATCATGAACAGAGGATGTAACTTAGATTTTAGTAACATCCAAAAAATATGAATAAATAAAATAATAACTTTCCGTGTGTTACTTCTTTGCCAAATACATAGTACAACATTTTGTAATCCCTATTTTATTTAAACTTAAAATAAAACTTTATTGCTAGTTCCCTATCTGACCGCCAGATGGCTCTGGGGGTCGTACAATCAGAATTAATGTTTAATTAGCAATCAGTCAAACAAAAGTAAACAAAAGCACATGTATACAATTAACAATTTATCATCTAACTATAAATTATTCTCAAATAAAAGGTCAGTTTTATTCACTGCTTATTGTGCACTACAACTTAGATCTAATTTATTTATTTTAGACGGTGATGTACAAATATTCTAATAGTAATCTATTTTCAAATACGGGACTAGGAGTTCTAAATAACCTCTGGCTAGGTTTTACATCAATACAGAGAACTCCTATACAAACGGTGAGTTATTAATTACTACCTAAATATTGTATATAACGGTTTTATGTATTTCAGGAAAATAAATTAGATCAACTGCAAAGTTGACTTTCATCGGATAATTAAACAGTTCGAAGCGGTTTCGGTGAATCGGAATTAATATAGCTGAAGGCTATCAGCTGGAATAGAAGAATTTTGACTAAGTTGAGTTATTTTAAATCATTTTATCAGATGGTTACTAACGGCAGTTTTTCAGATTCTAAAATGGGAGCCCTTCGTCACAGTTAGTATAGTCTGGCCATCATTCATTGGGAAAAATATGACTCTTGGGGTCGAATTCTAAACTATCACTGAAGTGAAAAAGAATGAAAATGTTCACCAAATGTCACTTGTCTTATTCTTAACGTCAAGAATGTGATACTTGGTGCTAAGAAAACTCACTTTTTTTTTTGCCTGGTATTTTACTAGTAAAATCAGTGAGAAAAAAGTAAGAATAGTGTGATAGAAAACATATATTATAAAAAATAAACGAATATTTGGATGTTTTACCTATCGAAGCTGTAAAAGATGAAGAAAATGAAGTACTTGGATATATTCGTCCAGGATTTAACACTTTCCATTTAAGTGAAACACGTTTTATTGAATTATTGAGATGACTTTAGTTTGGCTGTCAAAGTACAGTCAGCAGATGTGTTAAAGAAGTGCCAGAAATTGTTTGTTATAATTCAATGCCGGAATGAGTGAAGCTTCCTACTTCTTAATAAAAGTATATGCATATTTTTCCCCATCCTTTCCTGGATTTATTTGTACCTTCACATGTATTCAATGTTTTAAATACATCTTTCCATAAGATGGTTGTGGCATTCAAATTTACAACCGTGCCACTATTCAAATTTGGATTTTCTTGAATTACTGAAATTGATTTACATTTCTGTTCATTCGAAACGTATGCTTTACATTGTGGTTGAGATACCATAATTTTTATAATGATAATAGAGAATAATCTGTGTTAATAACGTCAATAGCTTGACATTTCACAGTTTATTTACAAACAAATATGAAACGTCTTGGGCGAGTATTTAAATATGGTCATGCACAGCTGAGGTTGCCAACTTACAATGAACAAACTGTCATATACACTCATACATTCAATTTTATATCACCTTGCAGTTAAGAATACCATCTACAGGGAGTAGGTGACATGATATAATTTTTCACCAATATGGTATGAGATGAAATGATATATTGAGAATCGGGCTATTGGTCACTTACGTTCAGGGTTATGTGGTTTGATATACTGATCACGAATCTGGAATTTTTTGTTTCGCCAACTGTCAAAAGAGCATGATATTCTTGTATTGTCATAGATACGCAAAGTTCGAGATTTTTCCACTAGTAAAAATATGAAACATATTTTTTCACTAGTGAAAAAATAAATTCTATTTTTGCACACCTACTCTAATATAAATCAGTTTAGTAATGCTACAAGGATTGAAACAAACAGGTATTCAACAAAAAAGTAATATGAAACTACTTATTTTTGAATATAAAAATTAATTGTTGACAGTTCTTTATTTATCAAACAACAATTGCGCATACTTTTGGTTACAATACCCTCGTGACTGCAAATTAATTATAGTTTGTACTTTTTTCCCACATTTCACTGAATAGAACAATAATTATTGTTGATCAAATATTTTTTGATATTTGGCGAAAGATAATATTGTTTGTATTTCGTGTGCGAAGTGATTGTATTTTGTTGCGCTTTGGAATGAATTTGTTACCTCGACCTTACAGTCTCGGTTAAAATTGACATTCTCACGCGCAACAAAAAACACAATCACTTCGCACACTTAATACAAAAATAACTATTTTTTATATTCGAAAAATCAGTATTCATGTACTCAGCGAAAAATTTATTGTAGTCACTGCCACTGGATAAGTAGTTATGAAAAACCTGATAATGTAATACAATATCAATTATTTAATAAATGATAATGACTGAATTGCGTTATAAATGAACTAATTGAATTTTATTCTCTTCGTAGTAGGTCGACAGATTTTCTATCACTGGCGAATGATACATATCTGTTTAGCTTTGTGGAAATAAGTGATTTGTTCAAAAAATGGGTGACGCAAACGAATTAAGCAATAATGATATAGTGGATATAGTACTAGTATTAGCATATAGAGAGACAGGACAAAATAGAAGACTGTGATCATGCAGAACGTTTCTCTCAAAGAGAGCATCCTGGACATGGTATGTTTTGAACAATTCTCATAATAATTATTACAAATCCAAGTTTCATGTGATACACTTATTTTCTCATATCAATATCTTTGTCCTAATCAAAAAGTATTATCAATCATTATGAATCATTGAATTTTGCTTGTTCATTTCACAAATATTTTGTGGTTCAGTTTATAATCAACTTATCTTGTTGATTTTTGATAGAACAGCGGATCAAGTGCGATACTAAGAAAATCTGACGTGAACATTACGTGACTTACTTGTACATCATTGGATATATATGTATAATACGATGTAATATATATATATATATATATATATATATATATATATATATATATATATATATATATATATATATATATATATATATAATTCGATGTGATTTTGAGTTTGATCATACATATCATTGGATATATATATAATCAAATACAAAATCTCATCGTTCTACAGTTGATCGTTTTGGATTTACCATTTACCCAAGAGATTCTAGGAACCTGTCAAGTGAAATGCGCTTTCAGCCAAGTTGGTTGCTATGGAAACAGTAGGCCATCATTCTTATACTACAACATTCCTAAATACTGATTTCCAAAATTCTACGACTTCCAACAGATCTGAATTTATGCGCAAAATTGTAGAATGAATTTTTACTGAAGTGAACTTCCGGCTCAATCTATTGTTATGAAAACAGTAAGCAATCATTCGGATGCTACAGCAGACTGAAATACCAAATTTGAGTATTCTAATATTTGTTTCGAATTTATGCGAAAAATTCCAAAAGACTGTCAAGTAAAGTGCACTTCTGATTCAGTGGATCTCAATGATAATAGTATATGAGCATCTAGACGGTATAATAAATACTGAATTCCAACAATTTACGTCAAATCGTTTTGGATTTATGCAGAGAATTCAAAAAATGCTCTGGATAAAGTGCTTTTCTGGCTTAGTCGATAGCAATTATAATGCAAGGTGTACAACTAGATATTATGAGAGTGCCTAATACAGAATTCAAATATTCTACGACTGATTGTTCAGAATTCATGCGGATAATTCAAAAAGTCTGTCATATAAAGTGCACTTCTGGCTCAGCCAATTCTTACAAAAATGAAAGACGACCATTTAGACGCTACAGCATTTACAAGCCTAATTTCAGTTCTGCTGATCATTCTGAATTTATGCGGAAAATTGAAAAAATGTTGAGAATAAATGCACTTCCGGCTTAGTCCATCGCAATTCTAATGAAAGATGTACAATAAGATGTTACAGAAGTCCTTTATACAAAGTTTCAATATGCTATGGCGCATCATTCTATATTTATGCAAAAAATTCAAAAAAAGCTACAAGTAAAGTGCACTTCTGGTCTGGTCGATTCTTATAAAAATAGCAGATAACCAATTTAATATAACATCAAGTTTAAATACTGAATTTCAACGTCACAAGTTTGATCATTCTGGATTTATTAAAAAAATTCGAAAAAAATTTCAAGAGAAGTGCATTTCTGGTACAGACGCTTGGACCTTAATGCGGAGTGCACAACTAGACCATATACTAGTCTCAAATACAAAATTTCAACATTATACGTTCAACCAGTTTTGAGATTTTCAAGTTACGCACGTACGTACGAACGCACGCACGAACATATGTACCGACATCAAGTCAAAAACAGTCAAAATGGATTCAGGGATACTCAAAACGGATATATCTATCAGATTCTTCACATGTGAATTCTGTACTTTGTACAACCGTTTTGGATTTATGCGAAAAGTTCAAAAAATGTTTCGGATTAAGTGCTCTTCCGGTTAAGTCGATGGCAATCATAATGCAAGGTGTACAACTTGATATTATAGAAGTGTCTGATACATATTCGGCATATTGAACATTATAAACCCTTGACGTATGTACCCAAAGTTATGGAACATACTGCATTTTCATACCTAGATATATATATATATATATATATATATATATATATATATATATATATATATATATATATATATATATATATATATATATATATATATATATATATATATATATATATATATATAAGTTACATCACCTCAACATCCTGAGAACTCCTAACGTTAGCAGAAACCAAGCACATTCTGCTGCTGTTTGTGTAATATGAACTTTCATGTATTTTCCCACAGCATATTTTACCTTACGTAGTTTTGTAGTTAGTAAGTTAGTCTGAATCTGTTAGTTATCCAGTAAACATAAGAATTGTAGTCCTTGTGACAATAAAGTAACTTTTTAAAAACATAACGACAAAGAATAAAACTATAAGTGGCGCAGTCGGTAGAATTGCCAGAACAAGATTAACGAATATAATCTTGTTTCGTATTAACGATTAATTTGGCAATCGATAAAAATCTTGTCGTTACAAGAAAACGTTGTTCGAATTGCGTCTGCTGTGTACCTGTCCGCTGAACGAACATCAGCCAAGCAGTCCAGAGCCAAACGAGTCAAAGTTCTTCACCTCCCATCTACAACGAGGCGTTCGAGAGAACATCGAGCCCAGCAGCTGTAGAAGACGACGCTACAATCTTCAGGACCAATGTACTGGATTCTGTCGTGAGTACATGTCTTTTAGAGGTTCACCTTCAATAATAAATTCCGATAGTTCTGAAATATCAGATTCTGACTCCGATCTAGACGATCGTATAATACATAGAAATTCCAATAGAATAAATTATATTCTTGAAAATCCAATTTCACTTCCAAGTAAAAACAATCAAATCAAAATGCCAGAAACCGGAATACTCGCCGCTGTACCTATTCTAAAGAAAGAATACTTAGATATGGTACCGGACTTTCACGGTCAAAGAGAATAATTACCTAGATTTTTGAGTTTTAGTGAAAAGTTAGTTAACAAATTCTATAATGCAGTTAATCCCGAAGATTTCCAAAATGAATTTTTAATGTTGAGTATTTACAATAAAATAAAGGGTGAAGCAGCAGTAAATATCGCATCATGTGAAATAAAATCATGGGATGACTTAAGACAGGCATTACTTAACACATATGCCAACAAACGAGATATCTACACATTGATTGTAGAATTGACAGAGCTTAAACAAAGCCATAATGAAAATGTTTTTGATTTTTATATTAAAATACAGCACATTCTAAATTTATTAGTTTCTTATATTTCAACTCATGAAAATTTGATATCCGCACCAGTTTTAACTGATTACTTCAGGAATTATGCTCTAAGAATATTATTACGCGGATTGAAGGAGCCCATCGGTCAATTGATGCGTGCCAAAAATCCTTCGAGTTTAAATGAAGCATTAAACATGCTTACCAATGATTTTCAGTTTGATAATACAAAGAATATAAAATTGCCTCAGAATAATTTTTCTAAACAAATAGCAAAGCCTCAGACACAATTCAATCCTGTAAGAGCCCAACAATCAAATTTTGCATATAATTCACGACCTGCACAACCAAATTTTGCGTATAATTCGCGACCTGCACAGCCAAATTTTGCATATAACTCGCGATTTGTGCAACCAAAAACGCAACCTAATGCCAATTCTCAGTACTCAGGAAATAAAATAATTCCAACAAATAATTTCAAACCTTTCACGCAAAATCAAAATACAAAATTCGCTACTTCTAACACATACAAACCCACACCTATGAGCATATCAACAAGAAATACGATCCAGCCAAGAGCAGGACCGTCTCATAGTTTTTCTAGACCCGCTGAACTTTATAATATCGAAAATGATAAAACTTTGCACGTTGATTTGATTCAGAATTATGAACATTCAGCTGAAAATTATTCCAGCGAGAATACCGACATTGTAGACGAAAATAATTTTTTAGATGTAGAAGCCTCGGAAATAGAGGAAGAAAATTATCAAAACTCGAATTGATGAACTTGACCAATAATCAAAGTAAACTGCCGTATATAATTTTCCCTGAATATGATTTAAAAGTTCTTATCGACACCGGTAGCACTAAATCATTTGTAAAACCTGATATTGCAAAAAAATACTATGAAAAATTTATTATTAATGATCCATTCCAAATTTCAACCGCTCATGGCACTTCGATTGAAAATTATAGCACGAATATACCAGTTTCAAAAATCTTTAATTCAAATGAAAAATTATATTTAAAATATCATTTATTCAATTTTCATGACCAATTCGATATTTTGTTAGGGCTAGATAATTCAAAATTATTGAAAATAGTGATCGATTTAGATCAAAATTTAATCATAACCCCAAACAGTAAAATAAAGATTCATCATCATAATTTTATTAATAAAATGAACACAAATAATATTCTATTTTCTGAAAATAAAGTTACTCTGAAACCAAACAATGAGAAACAAATTAAAATTCAAGTAAGTCAGAAAGAAGGCACTGTTTTAATTCCCGAAGTGAAAAATCATAATTTAGTTATACCTGAATGCATTGCTACAGCCCAAGACTATCAAGCTTTTTGCACCGTTATGAATTATAACAATACCGAAGTTAGTTTTAAACAATCCAAGCCCATTCCCGTTGAAAACATGGACAATTACGAAATACTTTCCAGCCCAAATTTTAATTCAATTCATTCAGAGAAAATCAGATTTGACATTTCAAAAATACGTACCGATCACATGAATGCCGAAGAAAAATTAACTATAACTAAATTAATTGGCGAATACTCAGATATCTTCCACTTAGAAAATAACAAATTGTCATTCACCAACCAAATAAAGCATTCAATTAAAACCACAGACGAAATTCCCATCTATACCAAATCATATAGATATTCGGAAATTCACAAGGAAGAAGTACGTACCCAAATTCAAAAAATGCTTAGCGATAATATTATTAGACCTTCATGTTCACTCTGGTCATCTCCTATTTGGATAGTCAAAAAGAAATTAGACGCATCAGGACAGAGAAAATGGCGCATAGTAATCGACTACCGTAAACTGAATGACAAGACGATCGATGACAAATACCCGTTACCCAATATAACAGATTTACTTGATAAATTAGGACGCTGTCAGTACTTTACCACCCTGGACTTAGCTTCTGGTTTTCACCAGATAGAAATGACTGAGACAGACATTCAAAAAACTGCTTTTAACACCGAAGACGGACACTATGAGTTCCTCCGTATGCCATTCGGGCTGAAAAACGCCCCCGCGACATTCCAACGCGTAATGGATAACATTTTGAGAGGGTTAACTAACAATTAATGCTTAGTTTATCTTGACGACATAATTATATTCAGTACAAGTCTTCAAGAGCATGTTAATAATTTAAAATTAGTTTTTGATCGTTTGAGACAATCCAATTTCAAAATTCAATTGGATAAATCCGAGTTTTTAAAAAAGGAAGTTTCATATCTCGGACATGTTGTAACTCCTGATGGTGTAAAGCCAAATCCCGATAAAATTATCGCGATACAAAATTACCCTATTCCAAAATCAACCAAGCAAATTAAAGGATCTTTAGGACTTTTGGGATATTATAGGAAATTTATTAAAGATTTTGCGAAGATAACTAAGCCTCTCACAAAATGCCTGAAAAAGGATGCGACAATAAATATAACTGACCTAGACTACGTGAAATGTTTTGAGACTTGCAAAAACCTACTGATTGACGAACCAATTTTACAATACCCAGACTTTAGTAAAGAATTTAACTTGACCTGCGACGCAAGCAACGTAGCAATAGGAGCCGTCTTATCTCAAGGCACTATAGGCAATGACCTACCCATTGCATACGCAAGCAGAACTTTAAACTCAACCGAGACAAATTATTCTACGTTTGAAAAGGAGCTTCTAGCAATCGTATATGCAACACAGTACTTTGGACCTTATATTTATGGACGAAAATTTAAAATATTCACAGACCACAAACCCTTGCAGTGGTTATTTTCATTAAGAAATTGTAGCCAAAAGTAAATCAGATGGCGTTTGAAGCTTGAAGAATTTGATTATGAGATAGTATATAAAAAAGGGAAATTAAATACAAACGCCGATGCTTTAAGTCGCATGCCTGATAATTTAAATAGTGTCGTCCAAATTAACGATGAGAATATTGAAAATGAGTCACACCTTTCACAGTATCAGAATTATTTAGAAAGTAAACAAACCAATGTACATAATGATTATAAAATATTTGAAGTTTTGGGAAATCTTTTTGATGCACCGAAAAATGAAACCTCAGCACATTGTGTAAGTAAAGACCTAGCAATGTCAAATGGCATAGCCAAGCAATTTCGAGAAAAATTCCAGAATGTAAATAAATTGAGAGCTCAAAATCCAAAATTGTACGAGTTGGTTTATTTGAAAGATAGATCAAGATTTATTATTTATTTAGTGACAAAAAATAATTATTTCGATAAACCTACAAATCAAGATATATTTTATAGTCTTTTAAATTTAGAAATATTTTGTTTGAAGAATGACATAAAAAATTTGAGTATCCCCAAATTAGGATGTGGTTGTGATCATTTACTTTGGTTTAATGTAAAATCAATGATAGAACATATTTTTAGGAGAACCGATATAATGATAACAGTTCACTATCAAAATGAAAATAACGATGATAATCAAATATCAGATATTGAAATGAATGTCAACGAAAGCATTTTTCGAGTACATGAGAAACTTTAACCAACAGTTAGAGAAAAATGTCCAAAGTGACAATGTATCTTTAGTTGTAGAAGTAGATAAATCATGCATTCCACCTAACGACCCGGATAGTGACGCAACAATTCACTCAAATGCCGAAAACCCCATTGTTGGAATACCAATTGTTGAATGCCCTGTTAATTACGGCAAAAATCAGATTATTATATCTGAAGTTGAACATAGCCCCACCGAACCAGTCATTTTAAAAATCCACGAGAATAAACAAAGATTCTTAGTACAGTTTTCGAAATCAGGATTTGAACAAGAAATAATCAAATTCATAGAAGAATATATTGTGCCGAAAGTTAAATACCATTTATATTTTGAAAATGATATTTATGAAAAATTCAGTAGTATCCTTCAAAATTATTTCAAAAATTCACAAATTAAGCTGGTAAAATGTAATCAGAAATGAATGGACATTTTTGAGGAAGATGAAATTATCCAAATTATTCAAAATTATCATGAGGGTAAAACTAATCACCGAGGAATTGACGATACACTTGCCCGTATCAAACAACTGTATTATTGGCCAAAACAAAAGAAATCAATCCAAACTTATATCAATCATTGTGAAATATGTCAACTCACTAAATATGACAGGAACCCATTAAAACTAAAATTTAATATTACTCCTACGGCAACTAAACCATTCGAAATTTTAGACGTAGATAGTATTACACTCGAAGATTCGAAATTTTTCACTATTGTAGATTCGTTTTCAAAATATGCGCAAGCATATAGATTGAATTCATCTCAAGGAATAGAAATTGTGAATAATTTAATTAAATTTTTTACTCATCATGGCATTCCTGATACAATTATTTCTGATAATGGATTGGAGTTTGAAAATTCATTGGTAAAAGAACTTTTGGAATTGCACAAAGTTAAGATTCACTTTGTTAGTTCCCAGCACCCAGAATCTAACGGCATTGTCGAAAGACTCCATTCGACGTTGATAGAAAACATTAGGCTTTTTAATAATCAGGATGAATTTAATAAGGAAAATATAGAGTCAAAAGTGAATTACGCATTGTTGGCATATAATATCACCATCCATTCTTCAACTAAGTTGAAACCTTTTGAAATCATATCAGGTCATTTAGATACAAAGTCTCCTTTCAATATTGTTTTGGAAAACCAGCTCATAAATAATTATATTTCTAATCATAAGAATAAAATGGAATTTATTTATCAAAAAGTTAACGAGGAACTCCAACAACAAAAAAAAAAAACAATTGGAAAGTGCAATGAAATTAGACAGGATTTACCCGAAATACCAGACGAAGTATACGTCAAAAATAGACAGAAACAACGCAAAACAAAAAATAAATATAATAAAGAGAAAATTAATAGTGTCAACCGTACATTAAAAACTGCAAAAATTAATGTAAGACACGGTAATACTCATGACAATATACACTTATCAAATATCAAAAGACCAAAATTAACAGCTTACAAGTTTCAAAATCTTCCAGGTTCCTCGGACTCTGCTATGGAGCCGAAATTATAAATATCACGGAGAATAGAGGTATCCTACCAATCAATTTGGGCCCTGCTAAGTTGGAAAAAGCGACACATACATTCGTCCACTATTATGACTTAGATTCTTTAATCACCGAATTCCAGACTTTGAATAAGCAATACGACCTTTTAAAATCGAGTCTAATTAATAGAACTAAATATTCATCAGAGTTTGACAATAATGAAAAAATTCTTGAATATGTTCAAAATAACATTGTAGAAGAACTAAATAGAATGAACTTTTATTCGAGAAGTAGATCCAAACGTGGTTTGATAAATGGCTTGGGAAGCATATTTAAACAAATCACAGGAAATTTGGACGCTGAAGATGGCAAAAAATATAATAAGATCTTAGAACATTTAGAGAAAAATCAGCATCATTTCGAGAATCAATTAGAACTGGCATATTCCGTTGATATACAGATGATTAAGAATTTTAATGATACAGTAGAAAACATTAAACATAATGAATTTGTTAAAAAATCAAAAATTGAATATTTGAATAAATTAATAATTCAGAATTTTGGTTTAAACGAGATTTTATATGCAAAGGATTTATTTAATCAACTCACAACGCTTTTCAACATAATATTGAGTATTTTACAAGATATCGAAAATTCCATAACATTTTACAAGATGAGGACCATTCACCCCTCTATTATACACCCACAACAATAAATTTAAGAGTTATACAAAATCTCAGGTTATTATGATGGTCAATTACCCTTCGAACCCAAATCGGAAAATATTTTAGATCTTGAATCGTTGTTGAAAATTAATTGCAAAATTTCACCAGATCAAATTGTTTATTTCATTTCAATTCCAATAAATTTTGAAAAAGATTTCGAATTGTATCATTTACATTCGTCACCAACTAGACATGAGTCAGAATTTGTCACAATTATTCCAGAAGTTAATTATTTTCTAAAATCAAGCGAAAATGAAATTATACCTCTAAACGGCAAATGTACTAAAAATAAAGTTTATCAGTGTCCCAATGAATATCATTCTCATTACAATCCGTCTTGTGAAGAAGAAATTTTGAATGAAAGAAATACCAGTCGTTGTCATTATACAAAACTCAGTGTTATTAAAAGCCATGTTGAAATTATTCCAGAAACAAATCAATATTTAGGAATATTTCCAGATGAAGAAAAAATAATTGTTCAGTGTCCAGACAGTACTAGTGTGAAAATATTAACAGGTGTTTATTTGATAAAAGGAGATAAATGTTTCATTATATTCAAAAGGAAAAAATTAACATTTTTGGAAAAGACATTTGGAAGTCCTTTATTATTACCCAAGTTGGATAACGACAAAGAATAAAACTATAAGTTATATATATATATATATATATATATATATATATATATATATATATATATATATATATATATATATATATATATATATCTATAGCTATAGCTCAATGATCTTCCCAACCGCATCTCGCTAACTTTTCTTGCGACGCTCTATCGCTTTTTTTGGACCTTACACTACCACCGTGAACTATTTCATCTAGTCTGTCCTCTGTCACGTAGAACCAGATTATTACCGTGAACGTTTCTACTGGGTTGGCTGTCGGGAAGATGTAGAACAATATTGCAAGACTTGTGAACGCTGTAACTCAAGAGAGGAGCCTGCCACTTGGCAGCGCGCTAAGATGCAGCAATATAACGTGGGCTCTCCGTTTGAGAGAATTGCTATGGACATACTTGGACCTTTGGCTATTACTGAATGGGAAACAAGTACTTGGTTGTTGTCATGGACTATTTCACCAAGTGGCTGGAAGTGATACCAGTAAGAAATCAGGAAGCTGAAACAGTTGCGGAAGCTCTTATTGAAAACGTGATCCCAAGATTCAGGGTGCCGTTGGAGTTACATTTTGATCAGGGCAGAAATTTTGAGTCTGAAGTTTTTAAATGTGATTTTGGGCATCAGCAAAACAAAGACTGCAGCGCTACATCCACAATCTGATGGCATGGTGACATGTTTCAGCAAAACAATTCTGGAATATGTGTCAAAATTCGTCAACGAGCACCAAGGTGATTGGCATAGAAAGATTCACCTGTGCCTACTAGCCTACAGATCGGCGCTCAATGAATCCAACCAATACCGGTTACCGGTGGATATAGTTACTAGACATCCACCTGAAAAAAAAACAAACAACAGTTGCCGGAATGGGTCAGCCATCTTCGAGACAACTTGTGGAGCGTCCATGAGTTTGCAAGGAAGAGCATACAAGCTACCAGTGACAGAATGAAGGCCCGATATGACCTGCGAGCAAACGGCCCCAAGTTCTAGCAAGGCGATAGGGTGATGTTCTATAACATTAGGACAAAAGGAGGAAAGTGTACCAAATTGCAGAAAGACTGGGAGGGACCATATGAGGTCATAAAATGTTTGAACGACGTTGTGTTCCAGATACGGATGAGCAGAAACGGAGAACCAAAAGTCGTTCATGGAAACAGGTTGTGGCTCTACCAAGGATGAGATTCTGAGTTCGCCGTGGACGACGAACCATGAGGAGGAAGCAGTGTCACAAATATGAAATATTTGTAGTAATTAGGTCACAAAATTATTCATTTGGACCCGCTGTAACTGTAATTCTAATTAGTATTGACAAGATCGGTGTTTAATTGTCGGACATGATTGAGAGTCTATAGTCACTAGATGTTTGATGGTTGCCAGGCAACAACTGTTAGACAATTGAATGTTGGCCTATTGTCGGTTTGGGTATATGAGAGCGCGAGCTAGGAGAGGTATTCAGTCAGTGATTCAGTACGAGTAACTGTGCGCGATATTGTGAACATACAGGCTCATGAAATAAATAATTGCACTGTAACCTGTGATACTAAATAATTCAAAATGAAATTTATGAAAATATGTAATTTTAGAAAAAGTCGGTCTGTCAGTCTGTCTGAAGGCACGATAACATGAGAACGCGTACAAATTTCAGCAACAATTTCATAACCTAGTTTGTCATCAATAATCTAGTCTTAAGTTCGTGGATGAGCATTTTTCTACCAGTGGTACTAAAATTTTATTGATGGAGCTTTTTTGTTTTCTTGCGTTTATTCCACTAACGGTAGTGTCGGTAGTATTGACCATGGAATATGTTATAACTGAAACTTATCTTCGAATGATATGGCGCAGCATTTACAGGAAGCATTTTTCGAAATTATCGGTGATTCATTCGATATTATCAAAATTTCAATCATTATAAAATTCGTCATATTTCAATCGACCAAAAGAAATAATAAGAATCATTATATGGCGTTGGAATTATTATCACTCGTATTCTGACATCACTTGCAAACGTTCGTCAATTGTCTTATTTCAAAATGAGTAATTTGCCTCTATCGTGTTCGGTATCAAATTGGAAGCTCTTGTAAAGATAATTCTAGTGGAAGTGTCAAAGAGGATATTTGAACGATTGTCAATTGTTTCTTTTATAAATGATTCGAATTATATCAAGTTTGGTATCAATTCTGAACTGTCGGGGAGGGTTGAGTAGATATCAGAAATTAATAACTAGTGGAGTCCACGTTATCATCTTCACATTGAACTTCCGACGATCAAATGTCGGAATTGTATGTTCCAATGAATTGAAGATCTAGGAATTCTAGGAAAGGACACTTTATTTGCAGAAATTCTTATCTCATATCAGAACTAAAAAATAACCGCAATATAACACTCTAACAATGCCAGCTATCACTTTGACAATGACAGTTGTCACTGTGACAATGAGAGCCGTCATTTCGAAAATGACAACTTTCACTTCAAAATATGCAATTAATTGAGGCGACACTCTAAATTTCTTACACAGTGATGGAACTGGCCAGGAAATTTACTGTCGAAGAAGTATTGTGAAGGCCATAGCGGATTTTTATGGGATTTGGAAGTGTGAATTTTCACACCCTTTTTTTGAGATCTAACAGTTTTTTTTTTCTGTTCCTATTTGTCCGTATGAAAACATAAATTGAAGATACATATCCAAGCATTCTTTAGCTTTAAAACCTTTGTTATATGGTGTCCTCGGAAATCGATTTGCATATAAAATTACAATGATCCATTGACTCGATGAAATATATAGAAACGAGTGTAAATAGACATTATAAAAAATTTATGAATCCAAATTACTTGAATGAAATTTTATATTCCATAATTTATTAGCGACTTGACCTTGCTTAGACCGGTAAAATTTATTGAATAAATAAATCGCCTCCGATCGTCGCACTCTAGTCCCAATTTGCTAGAATCCGGTCGGAATAGAAGGAAAGTAAAAACACATTCTAAAAATTTCTGCCGAAGGATCAAGTAGAAGCATTTTTAGATAGCTTCATGACAATAGTCCGATTCCGTTGATAATTGTTTGGTTCCACCAAAATTTCAGTTGTAGTTCAGTGTTTGTCGAAAGTGGTAGTGTACAAAGGTTTTAAGATTGTGATTTTGCTATAATATAGGATGCATTGATTTGGACTTGGGTTGGTTGGGAGTATTTTGGCGTTATGAAACAAACTTTATCAGATAGGCTAGCTATGTTCTATATGTTTTGAAATTTCATGGATACAGGCCAGGCAACATAGGGTTTGTAGGCTAATTATTCCTCGGAAAGCTGCAACCGTGTTCAATCTTCTCATTTGCATGAAAAAATAGTTTATTCGAGTTCGTACCATATTTCTGCTTGTGCTGTATAAGAAGTGTCCCAAAAACCGAGAAATTTTCAGACCCCTTTCAGTTCTCCACACGCCGTCATTTTGCGAATAACATTTTTTGAGCATACTCATAACTGGAATCCTCAAAATCCTCTATATATGAATTTTGATTCAAATCGAATAATATTTATATTTTTGACCGAAAACTTCATTTTCGGGACAAGTATGTGCCAACATAAAATTTCCTTTCACATTGTTCTTTATGGAACCACTCCGTGTCGCTTCGCCGCCAACGCTCGAGCATGCCGACAGACAGTTAAGTAGTTTCAATCTCATGATTTTACGATATTTCATAAGATACTAATCTGAAATATGTAGTGTAAGAGCAGTTATTATATACACGAATCATGGAACGCTCAAGGTAACTAAAGTATTTATAAGGACTAATAATCATCGTCATATTTCAACAGATTCACACAGAAAATTAATAAACTATACGTATAAACTAGTATCAACCTTCCTCCTGAATCATTCTACATATTTATGAAAACCGCATCAAAATCCGTTGAGGTAACTTAGGTATTTTATATGATAAGGACTAATTAAAATCTACATATTCCAGCAAATCCACACGAAAATCATTGAACTATACGTATTAACCTTCCTCCTGGATCACTCTATATATTTATGAAAACCGCATCAAAATCCGTTGCGTAGTTTAGAAGATCAAAGCATACATATAGAGGGACAGACGGCGGGAAGCAACTTAGTTTTATGATGTGTACAGATTCTCATCTTGACTCCAGCCAACATATTATGGAAGAAAAATATAACTAGAATCTCATGTACCTATCTATACACTGGCCTGAAGGAATCAATCAGATTGTCACAACCGGTCGCTAATTCAAAAAATTGCTTTAGAAATAAATTGGAGTGAAGAGAAAGACGTCCAATCATTATTTTTAGAATTTCATCAATGCTCTCTACAATAGATTATCAGCTTCTAGCACTTAATATTCTTCTTATTTTCCTCAATATCCAGGCTTCATGTTTTCTATGTACCAGTAACTTGCAAGGTTTATACTTATGCTCATACATTGAAATTTTGTGAGCAGTGGGAACAGAATCTAAGAATACTCTTTGAAAAATGCAATTGGGAATAATCAAATTTTTATGATTTTACAATCAAAATGAGCCGTCTGGAATCCGAGCTACAGTTATAATATGGGATTTTTGATTTATAATATTATGTCTTATTAAAAAAATTTAGCTGCTCCCTATCAGAGTGGTAAACGTTGTCGGCGGTTAATTCTCTAGTATACTATACCGTACATGTATATTTGTCCCACTACCAGAAACTGTGTAACTATGCACTGTACGAACCGGGAGCATGAGTCGTGTAAAATGCGAATGTTGCTCCTCTGTCAAACCCTTGTCCAACTTTTACTAAGCTATCGTTCTGCAAAGTGATGTATCTGTGAGTACACCTTCAACCACAATGTAGTAGAAGTTGAAGGCGGAAACTCTACTCGCAAATGTCTATAATAACCTTCCTTTACTCTAAATCAAACCATAGATAGGACAATAATGTTGCTCTGAACGACCAAAAATTGGGAGCAAGTGTTTAGGGGTTGAAATCTGTGAGAAAGTAATTATTTTTCTATCGAATTATCAATCAATAAATTCCATACATAACTCAATATCCTATAATAACAATCCAGTTGGCATATTTTATTTCATACGTATGGAAATGCAGAGTATTATTTTGGAGTAAAGCCCAGCATTCTCTCAAATAATTATACCGAAACAATGTGACAGCTGAATAAGACAGGTTAGAGAATTTTTCTGTAACAAAAATATTCAGAAGCTTCGAGAAATGCAAATATGCTACACTAAGTTAGAAATAAAAATGCATGTGAAATACTTGAATATCAAGAAGATGAGAGCTGAAATATATCAAAATTAACAATATTTTGGTCTGAGCTTGGTCATGAAGATATCAATATTGTAAATCGACAATCACAACTTTAAGTTTTGATCAAGAAATAAAGAAGACTTCTTTAAATAAGAGCTGTATAGTTCTTTTTCACAATGTTTTCAGATATTTTTCTGTATACGTGGAATGTTATTGCGGTAGGCGGATTTTTTTTTTGTTCACAGAAATTCATGAAATGATTTGTTTAGTGGACTTTGAGTCGGGCATTGAAAATGCTCTGGCAAAATCTAGATGTCAAACAAATTTTCAACCTAAAACATACATTGTACATTGGGTTTGTTCGTTCCCAATCGAAGATACAAAAAAGAATGGAGACAGACATTTGCGCCAAATATTCTCGACGTTCCAATATCTCAAAAACTAAGCGAGATATGGGGAGATTTTATTGTTCCTTTCATATTCATACCGTCACTTTCTACGACAGTCGATTCTCAAACTTTTGTTTAATTGTTATTGTAATTCCCCCTCGTTTGTTGAAAGATTCCACATAATTAATATTTCTGTAGTCCATTCTAGTCGCAAATTATTTGTTGTGCTCATCCATTAACAGGATCGCAAACAAATAATGATAGAAAATCACCTTGTTGGCTCACATCACATGCACAGGGTAGATAATGAAACAACAGCAAACATAATTCAAGAGAATGCTTCCACTATTGGCAATATTTTTCAAAGAACTTTAGTTCACAATACATCGCTAACATGAAATTTACACCCTAGCGTCTGAGAAAGCTTGAAGAATGAAATAGTTACTATGATGACGTCAACCATACTTATTTCAATATTACATAGATCTATGTGAACTTCAGCAGTAAATATGTGTTCTATTTCGTCCACAATATAGTTGAAAATAGAATTTCAGGATGACCTCTTCTACTACACTTTTATTGTCATGAAATCGTTTGGAAAATCCCTCTTCAACATACCAATTCCAATCAATTTCTGTTTTCCTCGTCTAGATATAAAAATGATAATGAAGAAAAATATTTCATCCCTAATCATAAGCTGTTGAGTCCTTGTTCATTTCCAATCCTCCAACTCTTTTTGATGCTTTTTATATGAATGTATGTTCCATAAAATCACAAGAGAAATTCAAGACATACGTGTTAAAAAATTATTCTTTGATGCACGGGTGGCTTAGTTGAGCGTGGAGCGAGTGTTTTTGGGAGCATAAATTAGGGACTTTTACATGCGTATCCTACAATGTTTTATCTCCGATGATCATAGTTTCCAAAAAACGTCAATTATATACAAATATATATTTCTCGTAACACATGCACCAAAAGTACCCTATTACAGAGATAGATTCTGTTTCGAAAATTTCCAATCCTAAGCCATAGTAACAATTTTCAATTATTCTCTGTTTACAGGGAATTAATGGGCTTTAATATGAGTTGCAGAGGAAATAGATTGAAGTAGTAGATGACGGATGCAGTTGGATGTTTCTATTTCATTGGTATAATGTCAAATTGACATTTGAAAGAAATTAATATGATGGGATGTGTTCGTTATATAGTGTGCATCGACTGTAAACACAGAGAATGTGAAAAATGTTAATCAATAAAATAAATAATGTAAGCTATGTTTTGTTGTATTGATTCACTTGATTGTGATCATAATTGCAAGAATTTGTTTGTTTCGATTCATCTAAATTTATTTAGAAAGCTCAGAAATGGGGAACTTTAGTGCACTTGCTACAAAAAGTATCGTTTGCAACACAGCCACTGATCGATCCTCATTATTGTCTCGAATGAAGTCAGCTGCACAAAGCTATGCCTGGACAATAATGACCGTCGTTCGGTCTTTGTAGCAAAATATACTATTTTTTGTAAATGTCATTATGACGGTCACTGTTTCTATTTAATGAATCAATATTATGAATTGAATCGCTTCTGTTGGAGTTACCATGAATGCTCTCGAAACTTTGACTTAAATTTCAAGTTCAATATGTCTAAGAGTGATTGTAACGTTGTAAATCAGTTTTGAAATATCCACCAGATATTGAAGGTACTGTTAATTGGAAATGTTGAACTCTTTCACTAAAAACGTGCAGTTAAAGTATGCAGCAAAATTATTACTGTACAGTTCTACATAACAGCCTACATTCCACATTAATGATAATGTAAAAAGATGTCACTTCTCTACGATCGTAGTTAAAAGATGCTCAATGTGCATGCATGAAGAATTCACTTCACGTTAGATAAACGATGGAAGCTCATCACATTGAGCAAATAATGTACGAAATTCACATGTATTCTGTACTTTAAGACAATTTTAGATCCTATGATTCGTGCATCATTCGCATAGTATAGTTGGCTACGGTTGTTCCACTAGAATTAAGATTGGCAAAAGCCTTATTAAACATTCAACTGGCAATCGCTTCGCCCAGATATCCCCATATGGACACTCCTTGATTCAACTGTTCTGAAATAGATTATTATCATCATTATCATAATATATGCTCATTCAGTCGGAGATTCCCTCTCGCGTATCAAATTTACAGTTATAATCATCCATTAACGCACACAGGATGTCCACGCAATTTCTTAATTTTGATCTCAATTTTTTCAAATCAAATATTCGACATCCGTTTCACATGCTCAAACCAACGAAACTGGCTAGTTTTGAATCTTTCTAATTAGAATTACATTTTTCAAACACTAATTCATTATGTATTCGATCTATCCAGGCATATCTACAAATACTACCCAAAAGTCTCCATTTCCACGGCAGTCACTTTGCGCTTATGATTCTGCAATCATGTCTAGCATCAGTATACAGGTATCAGTTTTTTATTATTTACACTTGATCTTGCAGCTCAATGTCTTGAAATCCTTTATCCAGTACATGTCAGTCTTCCTTCCAGTTTTACTAAAAATCGACACAGTCATTCATTTATTCAAATTTTATTACATTCAAGGTTTCTAGAGCTAACATAGTTTGTTCCTTCATGAATTTCAGAAATCTAGCACAAGGCAAGGTTTTCTGGAGATATTTCTGCAGAAGTACTCGTACCTATTGGAAAAATGCTATCTCGAGATAGTATCTATGAGAGAAGAGGTTGGAGACAAGCTTCATATATTCCATTTCATTTGCAGTCGCATTTGAGATTTGTGTGCAGTGAACAGTACAAATTTTGCATAGTTACACTGACAATTATAATAATAAACTCCTTGCCGACGGGAATTTATCTCGGTAAATTTCCGTTACTCTGGTGGATTCCCGTTGGCAAGCGATTTTTCGCGATGAATTGCCTTTGTCATGAAGAAACAACACACAGTTCTAAGATAAACAAACAATTAGCTCTCGGAAATGTCAAAATTCAATCGTTTTGGAAATGCATTTTTTGCCGAAAGTAATGAAATTGAAAACGAAAAGTTCGGAAATACAACAGTATATGGAGACAATTTAGTGCATTTTTCAATAAAAAGGTTAGTAGTTGCAGCTAACATTATTTATAGTAGCGATTTCATTCCAGAAATATTCTCCACAAATACCACTCGCGACTTTAATTTTATCATAAATTTTTCTTTCAAACTTTGATTACCTTTAAGCAGCTTCCTTCGAGTCATCTGGCAAGATGAAATCCCTCGAATTACGCTCTCGTGATTTAATCGGACAGATGACTCTCACGATGTTGCTAGGTAATTGATGTTTTCAAGAAAAATTCATTGATAAAATCACAGTCCCTTGTGATATTGTATACGATAAAAAAATAATCATCAATGATACAATCATGCTTAGTTTACTTTTGCACGATTGCGAGTTTTCACCAAAGCATCTTGCGAAAGTCTGAATGTTTTCGTGCATATCTTGACTTGGCCATTCGAAAAACTTATGCCATTCGTTTTTACGAGATACTTATGATATCAACTTTCATATGGCCAAACGGCAGAAACGAGAAGAACGTGAAAAATTGATATATTTTTTTATATAATCGAGCCCTCATTCCAAACCCTTGGCCAAGTGGATCACTTCTGCCTATCGTTTTTCGCTGACTCTTTCTTCTCTAAATTTCATTTCGTAAGCATGGCAGAAACAAGAAAACTGGATCAAAACAGGATTTTTCATAAAAATTTAGAATTATTTATTATTATGTTGGCCACACGGTCCAGCTTTAATTTTGGCATTATTATACTCTAAATATACATACTTATCAAAACTCTTGAAGGCAGAGAAAACAAAATGGGGCACTCAAATCTACGACTATCTGACGGTCTAATATTTTGAATAGATCTTCAAATCGTGCAAGAAATTTTGTGAGTATCACGGTCAATAAGTACAGTATCGATTTCGTATAATATTTGATAACCCCGCCTCGGCCTACTATCATTCCCAATCGGTAAACTGTACTTACTGACCTTAATACCTAAATAACCATTCTGTTGTTACTTCAAAGAGAATATTATTTCTGTCACTGGGTAAAAATCGATAGCATTGAGTTCAGAATGAATCAATTTCTCGATCAAACCATTTTTTAACTCTGCAAACTCCCTGCAGTGAATGTTGCGTTTGATTAATTTTCTACTGGAAGTTCTGTTCCATCAGAGCTGCTCATTATCCGGAATTTTAGTCAGAAGAATGGAGTTAATGGCGATGATGACGAACTGAATTACCAATAAAAATTTATTCCTGCGAAAAAATTTGAATACATGAAATATTGAAATATTCTGTCCGTGATAACACTATTTGCAATAATAACAACATTGTATCATCTAAGAACGAATTTGGGAATTTCACTTAACTTATTATCACCTATATGATAAACTTTGGCGGATGGACGATGCAATTTTGAAATCTTTATCACAGGTAGAAATTTCGTTGTCTAAGATGATACAAACTCCCAAAGATTGAGTCCATACAAAATTTCAGTATGAATGTTAGATGCTTGAAATTCCAACAAGTGCATGCTTCAGATTTTAGATGAAGATGCTGCAACACGGAGTAGGATGATTGAATAATCTATTCCATGATTGACTGTATCTTAAAGTGGAAAATAGGATCTCTTATTTCTGATTATTATATTCTTTGTGATAAAGGGCACTGTTCACAATAAATTTTGTTCAGCCTCAAAAGTATGCCCCGGTGATTGAATATATATGGTATTTGACTTTGTTATCTAGTAACTCTCCTCTACCTCGATTTTCCTGATATGGAATTAAGTAAAAATTGATATTATGACTCTTTTCTGTTTTAAGAGATACTGCTATCAATATCAATCATGGACAATATAAATTATTTCCATGGGAAACCGCACCACATAAACTTGAACATACTGATATTCATTTATTTATGAGCACAATCACCCATTCCTCCATAAGAGCAATGTATTTTGTGTCAATTTTCAAAAATTCATTTCTTAAATATAAACGTCGACCAACCCCCAAATTTTGATGGTCAATTCTATGAGGAAGACTCTAACAATGAATGAATTTTGAACCATAACATCATCAATCGTTATCACGCTCATACATCCTACAAGGTGCTAGTCTTGATCATATTGAAGCAATTTCGGTATTATCGCTATTTTATTGCTTCTATAATCGACATTTGGAGATGATGTCTTAGGCCTAGTATTTCAGTCCATGGTTTACCTTAAACGTAGCTTAATTTCCACAGTAATGATTGTTAGAACAATTGTTACCAAGGTGATTAAGCTCCGCTTAAGATAAACCGAGGACTGAAATACCGGGCCTTAGTCAAACATCACAAGACAATAATTTTGGCGGATTGCGCATGTATAGCAAGAGTCTAGCAGAAGGAGGAGAATGCAGAGAAGACTAATTCAAGTTTTTTGGTAGAATAGCTAGACATCCCATTTAATAGATTGTGCCTGATTTTCGAACGATCCTCAATACTATAAGAAAAACGATGAAGATTCAATAACTACCATACTAAGAAAAATGAAACAAAGTTATCAGTGAACGTGCATGAGGAAATATTTCACAGTGATCTCAACTAAATCACTGCCAATGAGCCAAATTTCAAGGTCTGGAAATTTTCTATTACCTCACATTGATTTCAGGTGCAATTTAATCTTCAATCATCAAAATTAAGCTCATTCACTCTAGTACCAATTATTTCATAGCTTACACTGAAATTGAGAGACAGAATGCTTGGATAATAGACATGCAATGATGATTTGACCAATAGAAGGAGTGCAACGATCCCCTGTTGAGTGTTAGGATCAATTTTTTTAAATAACAGTGTCAAATATTGGTAAATATTAGATCGATATGCCTAAATCTACAAGCTTATACCATAGTAGGTAAGATAGAGCTGAAACTTCACTGTCATCAATAATATGGAGTATCTCAAATGAAATATATTCTTTCAATATGGATTTGTTGAATTTACCACAAAGGCGGACAGCCCAGTGGATATGGGGCTAGATGTGAGAAGCTGAAAATGTTTTTTTTTTTTGAGAAATCGTCGACATTGATATTATGCTTCAAATCTTGAAAAGTAGAAGGTCTTAACATCAGTAGATAAATTCCAAAAGGACGGACAGCTGAATGGATACATAGAGGGTAGCAAACATGGGTGAAGTGGCTGAAAATTTGGTCTGAAGGTCGCGAACTGTGACATGTCTACCTTTTCTACCTCTTCAATATTGGACTTCTAAGAAACTTGAATTCAAAAAAACGGACAGCCAAAATGATACAGCGAGCTATAGAATGATTTTTACTCAAGCGTGCTTGATTTACATGTAGACTACCGCAGCTCGATAACTACTTCGTGCGATCAATCCAATCGTTGATTTTGGACCGTGTTTGATCATACACGCGAATTTATTTGTTATTCTGTCAAACTATATTCTCAAACAGTGAGCCGTCTTTGAGGATGCTCGCTTCGTGAACTATCACGTTTGTGATTTTGCGCGCATACATAATTGCTCTATTCTATTGTGTGATTCATTTATAGGCTTCATCACAATGCCGCAAACCAAGGGATCCAATCTTTCACATGAAGCTGTGATGTGATAAGACTTCGAAATGTTGCGAATCAATTCACTGCAGATGAACAAAGAATCGCACGAGAAAAGCGCTGCGGTAATGAATACAAGAACGAAGAGAGATAGTACGTCAAACAGCTCAGATGGCAGTGAGAATTCGTTGGGCTTATCATACAGATCAACAACGTGATAATCTTCGACGCGCAAGAAGAAATGCTCCAAAGGTTGATTTGAATCGAGTAGCGTGTCAATACGACTGCACAATTGATTACAGCACGCATTCTCCCGTTCGATTGGGCCCTATGGAGGTTGTGTGCGACCATTGCGGTCCATTGAGGTTCGCTGAAGGAACGCCCAGATTGTGCTGTCTCAGTGGAAAGATGAAATTATTATTATTGCCTCTTCTACCTAAGCCATTACATTCAAGCTTCATGTTGAAATACCAGAATCGACATTTTCTATCGAACACCATAAGATACAAAGGTTGTTTTCGAATAACTTCATTTGGAGCTGGCATTAAAGAAGAATTTGGATCCAATGCAACATCCAAGGTATTTTCTTTTAATGGTCATAAATCATTCATCGTGACTTCGCCTTCCTCTTTACAGATCCAAGGCCATCACCATCAAATTGGCTCATTGCAACCGCTTGAAGACACACAGCATGAATTCATTCAAATTTACCTCATGGACAATATGGAGGACCAGCCTGATCCGCATCATAAGATCAATAAGAAAATAAAAAGAGCAATTCTTCAAGATCTGCAGCAACTACTTCATGAACCTCATGCCTTGGTTTGATTGTTTAAAACTGCGCTAGCTCGCATGCCAAGTGATGACAACAAGGTCATGAACAGAACGAATGAACGACCCTCTTAGACAAACGAGCGCTCCGACAATAGATGAAGTTGCAATTGTAATGACTGTTAGTGAAAATTTAGATACGCGCGATATTATGCTCAAATGTCGCGACACTGGACAGCTGCAATGAATACACGAGGCACAACGTTCATACGATGCATTACAATACCCGCTTATGTTTTTGCAAGAAGACGATGAATATCACTTTAATATCAACATGATAAATCTACAAAGCGGTAAGTGCAGATATCTTGATGTTCGTTTCAGCATAACACATATTCCACTAATTATATTTCGGGTGGGGAAGCAACAAAGAAAGATAACTTGATGAATTATCACGCATATTTTTTGATGATCCGCCAAAATGCCGACAATTATTTGCTACGATTTCGTTGATCGCCTCAATAATATTTGGTCGACATGAACGTCAAAATTACAACGGAGCGCCCTACTTTAATTTGGTTGAACCAAGCCATACTGCGTTCGGAGGAGTATATTCATTTACCCGATGCAATTAGCACTGAATGTTGGTAGATTGACTATTCTACCGGCGACGTACATTGGCAGCCCGTGTCATATGGATAAATATGCGCGATATGGAATGACATATGTTTGTCATTACGGTTTTCCAAATTTATTCATCATCTTCAAGTGCAATCCAAAATGGATGGGAATCATTCAATTACTGCTCCCCGGACAAATATCAAGTGAACGGCATGACATCACCACGCGTGTTTTCAAACAAAAAATCCGGACTTGATGAAATAAATTGCTGAGCATTTTTATTGGACCAAATGAATGACATCATATGCGCAAGATTCCTGATTCTAAAACTATTCCAGACCTGCATGAAGTTGTAGCTACGAACATGACTCACAAACCGTGTGTTGCTATCAACCCCTAATCACCGTACATGGATTCTAAGGCGGTACAAAGTTCGCCATGTCAGCTAGTCATTGAATAAATATATCAAGAGAAAAAAATTGACTGAACAATGATACAGTAACTTACAGAAGTTACTTTTGACACAAAACCATGTGAACAACAAGTTTCATTCGATGAGCTTATTAGAGAACACATGTGTCCATATTTTCCCTCCACAAGTAAAAGTAGATGATATTTCAGTAAACTAAGTCGATCCCACCGAATCAAACAATATATCGTGAAGTTGGAATTGAGAAATCAAGAAAGAAGCCATTGGCATCCTCGTTGCAAATTTGGCTTAGTCCTTTTGGAAGATATACCTTGAAATTCATCGTTATTTGGTTGAGTTTTCATCAAGAACGTGGTCGAAATTACGAATTAACCAGGTAAATGAACCATTTTGATTTCCATAGCCTAAAATCTTGCTCTAGACTCATTAATCCAAGAGGGGACATGCCTCATATTAAGAATTTTGGTTTTGATCATTCAAAATGATGATTCTTAAGAATACAGTCAACCTGATTTGATATCTTTACGAAGAGTCACACTACCATGTCACAAGATTATTTGATGAATCAGTAGAGCTTCTCGCTCTACTCAGCAAAATAATATCATTCAATAAGAAATCTACATGAACTACCATTCTAAGAAATTGCTATCCTTATAGGAAGTGATGTTATCAGAAAAAAAAGTGTTCCTCTTTGGGAGTATTGCCTGATGAATATGATATACTATCAAGTCATCTTGCCGCTGAAAAGAAGATTTCAATAAGAGTTTTTCTTTGTACACTTGCTTGAGAAACCAACAAAACTATTTAGAGATGAAAAAAATCGTTTAGTGAGGCGAATGAAATTGAAGAGCTGATAAGAGTGGGCTCTTGCATCAAAACTTAGAATTCCAAACATATAATTTAGGTACGACATTCAAGAGCAAGTAGTCGTAATTTATTTGATAGATGCAATAAATTTGGCCACTGCTGCTGTTATATGACTGTAGAAATTAGAAACCGAATCAACATATTTTGCTAACAATGAATCTACTGTTTGCTCTCTAGATGCAGTTTTATTGCCCAGTTCATGTACTGGCGTTGCATATGACAATTTTGATCGTTATGTGGAAACTGTTACTGAAAATAGTATATTGTGTGGCTAGGGGCAAAACAAGACGATTTCAGCTGAGGGTGAAAGTTGCTTGCCCAAGCGAAGCAAGGCTGAAATCATGTTTTGTTCCGTGCCACACACTGTATTTTTCATAATACCTGCATTGGAACTTTTCATATTACAAATTTGACATAACAAAGTAAATAGCTTTCTTTTGATTTTGCAGGTAACAAGTCCAGAGTAGCTGCTTATGCTTTATCAATAAGATATTGTGATGTTCTTGAAATCATCGTATTGATACTTTTTCTTCATGAAACTGGTCCCCTCTTCAATTCAATTCACAGTTACGAATACAACAACTGTCAAATTAACTGAGGTTATATGATTTTCTCTTAGAGATTGACTATGAACAAATGCGACACTGCCAGGGATAAAACGATATGAAAAACAAATTCAGCGGGCAGAAACAAGCTTGTATCTCTCCTAGGGCAGAGCCAGGTTTGTTTCTGCATTTGTCTGGAATTGCCTTGTTTCGAATGACAAAACAGGCGTTGGAACGCGTTGTTTCGATGCAGATATTATGAAATGATACATTCCACGATACTGTTGGTATTTCATATCAAAATGTGATAAATGATCGAGAAATCAAACAGATCAGCCATAATTTCAAAACTGAATCACCTTTAAAAGAAAGAAGTAGAAGTTTTGATGCCCTTGCTCCCTTATACAGAGTCATTGTAAGATCATAGTATCAGAAGATCGCTTGCTTCCTCTTGATAGCCTATCACGTCATATTGCTGGTATCAATATCAAATATATAATGACTAATGGTGAAGAGGATATCACACAAAAAATTGTGAAATATGTGGAGTTCTATGGAACTTTCAAGAGGATGAATACTTATAATCCTTCAAACAATCGTTTCTCACAAACGGTTGATCACAAAACTATCTACTTACTTGCACAAAGTACAAGAAAGTTTTGTGAGATCGACAAAATTAACCTATCGAGATTTTGATGGAAATATGCGTTTTGAGCATCCTTGAATCCATTTTGACTATTTTCGGATTGATATCGGTACGTATATTCGTGCGTTCGTTCGTGCGTCCATGCATGTTTTCGTGACTTGCGAATCTCAAAACTGGTTGAACGTATAATGTTGAAATTTTGTATTTGAGACTGGTATAGGGCCTTGTGGTGCAGTTTATATCTATAACAGAAATCTAGAATTTGCTATATAAAACAATTGGTTCAATCGAAATGATAAGGTAGGCAATGATGATCTGTTGTCAATATTTTGATTTTGTTTGACATTGTACATGTCAAAATATTATTAAAATTATATCAATCAAAATCTTGTGTCAGAAAACTTCATTGAATTAATTTGTGTATATATCAAATGATGTACAAGAAAGTCACGTGATGTTCACGTCGGATTTTTATTTACTCGTGCAAAGTAACAAGTAAGTATTGTGAAACCGACAGAATTTGCCTATCGAGATTTTGATGGGAATATCCGTTTTGAGCATCCCTGAGTCCATTTTGACTATTTTTGGCTTGATGTCGGTACGTATGTTCGTGCGTGCGTGCGTAATCCGAAATCTCGGAACTGGGTGAACGTATAATGTTGAAATTCTGTATACAAGACTGGTATAGGGTCCAGTTATGCACCTCGCATTATGGTTCCAATCGTCTGTACCAGGAGTGCACTTTACTTGAAACTTTTTTCGAATTTTCCTAATAAAACCAGAATGATCAATTGTAGGATGTTGAAAGTCAGTATTTGAACTTGATGTTGTATCGGAATGGTCATCTGCCATTTTTGTACGAATCGACAGAGCCAGAAGTGCACCTTACTTGGAACTTATCTTCAATTTTTTGCATAAATCTAGAATGATTAGTCATCGCATATTGAAATTTCGTATTGAGCATATATATAACATCTTATCGTACATCTTGCATTATGATTGCGATCGGTTGATCCGGAAGTGCACTTTATCAAGACTTTTTTTTTACTTTCCCGCAAAAATCCAGGATGAAATTCAGCATTTGAAATTGCTGTAGCATCTTAATAATCATCTTCTATTTTTGTTACAATCGGCTGAGCCGAAAGTGCGCTTTATATGACAGACTTTTTGAATTTTCCGCATATATTCCAAACAATCAGTCGTAGAATACTCCAATTTTGTATCGGGCACTTTTATAATATCTAGTTGTACATTTTGCTTTACGATTGCTATCGACTAAGCCGGAAGAGCACTTCATTTAAAACATTCTTTGAATTTTCCTCATAAATCCTTAACGATTGGGTGTAGTCTGTTAGAATTTGGTATTTAGGACGATTATACCGTCTAGATGCTCATATCCTATTTTTATTGAGATTCACCGAGCCGGAAGTGTACTTTACTTGACAGTCTTTTGGAATTTTTCGCATAAATTCGAAACGATCAGGTGTAGAATATTGAAATTTCAGTCTACTGTAACATCTGAACTATTGCCTACTATTTTTATAACAATAGACTGAATCGGAGGTGCACTTCAGTAAGAATTTTTTCTTTCATTTTGCGCATAAAATCTGATCTGTTGGTAGTCGTAGAATTTTGGAAATCGGTATTTAGGAATGTTGTAATATGAGAATAATGGCCTACGGTTTCAATAGCAACCAACTTGGCTGAAAGCGCATTTTACTTGACAGATTTTCAGAATCTCTTGGGTAAATCCAAAACGATTAACTAGGGAACGATGAGATTTTGTGTTTGATTATACACATCCAATGATATATACGATCAAACACAAAATCAAATCGTATCACATATATCCAATGATGTACAAGTGAGTCACGTGATATTCACGTCAGATTTTTCAATTGTGAAGAAAGTTGAAATTACATATTTCAGCATTCTTGTTTCAGTACTTTCCGAAAAAATGGTGCAAGGTAGAAGCATCTCCTTTCATGTAAAAGCTGTAGCGCACTTGATAATCCACAAAAAATAGTTTTAATCAGTTCATTTGAAGGCAAGATATATAATAATTTGTGTCGCCGGAACGCTGTAGCTTCAAAAACTCACGGTATGAGAAAACGTGAGATGCTGATGAAAATTGATCTAGGGTATTTTGAATAGGAGTTCCTTGATCTGAAGCATATTATTGATGCATGTAGAAGATTGGATAACAAACTCAAGAACGCAATAGATGTATTTCAAGTGAGAAAATATTTCTTCACAGTGAGAATAGTTGAGGTACGTAACCAATAGTTTTTTTTTTTGATAGTGTAGGCATGAAATTCAAATTTAAACTTCGCGCCAAATCTTGGGTTGGCAAGACCCTGATAGCCAAATGACGAACTGCTGTACGCCAGACTAGCGCACTGGTCAAATTTAGTGCGCACAGTGGTCAGACGGATATAGTTTCATGAGGTAGAGGATGGAGAAAGAAGAAGGTCATCCATCTTGTTTTTATGTTTTGATTACACACATGTGTTACTATGATACATTCATCAACAAGTGTTTTTTCAAGAGAATCCTACGTTTTCCCGCCGGCCACCTCCCATTTACTACAAGTCAGAAGTAGGTTTAGAAAAACTAAATGTTAATCATGAGAGACAGTGAAGCACAAGTGCAGTCAGCACAACTGACTATAGACGAAATTGTATTAGTGGCATTTGTACAATGCAGTTAGAATGAAACAGTAATAAATGAAACAGTGAATATAGTGAAGTTTGCAGTCTCATGCCAGAATTCACAGACGATAGTTGAGAAAAAGTCTCCAGTTGGCTTGATTGGGTAGAAGAAGTACAAAAAACCCATTGTTGTAGGTGATTCAATGTCATTAGTCGCAATTAGTAAGTTAAAAGGCAACGCAAGTAGATGGTATCATTCGAGTACCAAACACGCCGAGTACAATTCAAATCAGTTATGCAATGCGATCAAGCAGATATTTTGCAATAGAGAAGATCTTATCAGTCCAACGCGACAGTTTGAACAGAGGAAATGGCGCAAGAACGAAAAATTCTCAACTTATTTCTAAAATAAAATTATTTTAGGTAACTGCCTGAATTTGACTAATGCTTAACTCATCACTCATATCATTGAAGGTTTTGATAACCCTGAATTAGAGGCACTAGCCAAAATGTCTCGATTCACAGAGCCATCAGAACTGCTGATCGTGATGAACGATATTACACAAAACGAAAGGTTTAAAAGTTCCGGAACAAGAACAATATAAAGACCGGTCGCAAAGACAACTGGGACGATGTTGACTTCTAATTAAGGCCAGGAAGCTGTAACATTAAGTAATGTAGAGGAGCAAAGCAGAACATTGCGGTGCTACAACTGCAAACAGGGAGGACATTGATTGTACAAGACTACGACGAGAGCAAGGGAGCTGCTACCAATGCGGTGAACATGGCCAAATCGCAAGAAACTGCCCATCGAATCAGAGAAATGTAGTTGCAAGGGGAGCAGTCCAAGCAGATAATACTACTATTGCTCAGGTAGTACAAGAAGAGCATCTGAGTAAGCCTAACATGATACCTTTCAGTTTTAATTCAACTGATAGTTCCAATGTTACTTGCTTTCATAAACTAGATGGATTATCAGATACAGGAGGTCCGATTAGCTTGATTGAAGATAAATATAGTTTCAAAGACGTAATAAAACCAATTAAAATTGAAGATAAGACTTACACTAGTATAAACGGATCAGTATAAATGATGTCAGGAACTGTTAATTCAATTATTAATGTAGACCATAACCCTATAGAAATAACGTTTCATGTTATACCTGACTCAGTATTGATTGTGCCGAGTATATTAGGACGAAACTTCATAAGTCAACCGACTGTTGATATATCTTTTAAGCAAGGTACTAGTAATATTGTGATGAATAATAATACATCAGATACAGAATTATTACATATCTAATATGTGAGTGACCAAGATAATGTAATGTTTATTGCTTGACGAAATCAGTTTTCAATCAAATAAAAGTCACTATTTAATAATCTAAATGAAATAAAAGTTTTATTCTACTAATGTCACTAATAACACTATATTTATATATTAATCACTTAATTCTAATTTAAACAAGGTCACAGATATTTATATGCACTGGTCACTTCATTATTTATTTCACACTAATACTCTTATTACTGTCACTGTTTATTATTTATTTCCACTGCTACTATTATAACTGTACTGTCCTACGCATCTCTGGCTCGGCCTTATATAGAGAAACACTGTCCTTCTCGAATTTTCGATTTTGCGACTCTTTCCATTTCTTGGAATTACTAGAGGCTTCCATTGGAAGGAGGGATGAGCTGCGACGTGGCGCGGCGTAAGAGGCGACAAGAAGCCCCTCACCATACTGCGTGGTCTTTACGAGCTCTCCCCTTGCTCCCGCACGTCACACTGCCCTCTTCTTAAGAATGTTTCGTCCCGAAACACATCTTCATGTCCATGCCGGAATCGATACTCGCCGCCCTTGGTGCAACCAGTAGTTTGGTAGAAGTAGCAGTCGACAGTTTTTGGTTCGATCGGGCCTGCTGGGTGGAAACAGCAGACCAATATTTGAATTCTGCTGTTTTGGAATGTTACCTCTATCATATTTCGAACGACCTTCCAATCTAATCCATCTAGGCCGCAGCCTTATTTTGGTATTGCCAGTTTCAGGATGTCGTTCTGCATTAAATGGCCTCGCATGTCTTGCAGCGTTTCCCACATGGAACGGTAGGTTGGTTTATGATGAAATTTATCTTTCGTTACCATGTGGTAAATATAGCGTTCCTTGGTTGTCGTATTGTCTCTCAGACAGATAGTCTTCCCTACTGTAGGCTTCTGGTGTTCTGGTCTGCCAAACTTCTTCTTGAAAACTGCTGCTATTCCTCGGGACATCTCCAAATCTCCTGATACACAATGGGCCAAGGAGTAGTCGGCCGGGACTCTGAATAGATCTTGCTGCACTTCGGTAGTTATTCCGAATCGAGCCCGACGTCCTCTTGAAAAAGTCTTCATGAACTCCTCAAATGAATCTTCCTGCGCATGGATCTTACGAGCACGTGCGTCGTTGGAATCTTCATCATTGTCTCCTGCAAATGGTGCTAGCCGATTGAAGTGCACCACTCTTAATTTGCTCTTGGGGTTGCGTCTGATTTCATAGATTATGTCGTTAATTCTTCTGATGACCTCGTAAGGCCCTTTCCAAGATGTCTGTAATTTTGTAGACAGGCCACGTCGCCGCCCTGGGTTATAGAGCCACACAGAGTCTCCTGGTTGAAAACCCTTGTCTTGTGCCTTGACGTCATAGGTCTCTTTCATCCGGTCGCTGGCATTCTGGATGTTTATACGGACTTGGGAGTGTATATCGTCCATCTGACGCCTTAAATTAATGACATAATCTTCACCAGCCAGGTCTTCTCCAGGTTTGCAGCCGAACTTTAGGTCGCATGGTAGCCAAAGCTCCCGTCCAAAGATAATTCTTGCTGGAGTCTGTCCGGTTGATTCATGTACGGATGAGCGGTAGGCCAAAAGGAACACATGGAGATATTTGTCCCAGTCTCTCTGGTGACTGGAGACAACTTTGGCCAGGTGTCTGTTGATGGTCTTATTCATCCGTTCCACCATTCCATCAGACTGCGGATGTAATGCAGTAGTTCTGGTTTTACGAATGTTCAGTACTTCGCATATTCCTTGGAAAAGTGTGGATTCAAAGTTTCTTCCCTGGTCAGAATGAAGTTCTAAGGGTACGCCAAAACGACAGATCCAGTTCTTCACTAGGACGTCTGCAATAGTAGCGGCCTCTTAATTAGGGAGGGCATACGCTTCTGCCCATTTACTAAAGTAGTCCATGACGACAACAATGTATTTATTTCCGACGTCTGATTCGGGAAATAGCCCTGCTACGTCGATGGCTATCCTCTCGAATAGACTACCGACATTATACTGTCGCATCGGAGCTCTTGGTCGTTTCTGTGGTCCGTTGCTTGAAGCGCACGTAGTGCATTTCCTGCACCATTCCCTAACGTCTTCTTTGCGGTTTTGCCAATGAAATCGCTCACGAACTCTCTGCAGAGTCTTTGTTACCCCAAGGTGTCCTCCACTCACTCCATCATGGAGATGTCTCAAGACCTCCGGAACCCGACCTCTAGGAACGATCAGCTGGATCTTGGTTTCATCCGGATCTTTCAGGACACGCTTCAAGACGCCTTCATCCAGGATTATGGAATCCCATTGCGCCCAGTACGATTTGACCGTCGGGGAGTATGGTGCCACCTCTTGCCCTGTCGGTCTTGTTCCTTTCTTCTTCCATTCTTGAATAATTTGCAACTCTGAGTCGCTATTTATGTCCTTTTCTATCTCTTGTGGTCGCCAAGCATCGTCAATGACAGTTGTTCGGAACGCCTTCGCTTCAACCTTAGAGCAATGATGACAATCTTTTGGACATGGTCGTCTTGATAAAGCATCAGCATTCTTATGTGCTGTACCGGCTCGATGCTCTATGTTGAAGTCGTATTCTTGGAGTCTCTCGACCCATCGAGCGACCTGACCCTCAGGATTCTTGAACTGTAGTAGCCATCTCAGAGCAGCGTGGTCAGTTCTTAACAGGAAATTCCTACCATACAAATATTTGTAGAAATGCTCGATGGACTTTACTACTGCCAGCAGCTCTCGTCTTGTGACACAGTAGTTTCTCTCTGGCTTTGACAAAACCTTACTAAAGTACCCGATTACTCTTTCTTGACCCTCCTGCAATTGGGACAGGACGCCCCCAATACCGACGTCGCTGGCATCTGTGTCCAGAACAAAACGTCCTTCCGTCTTCAGGTAACTCAGGATTGGTGCTTGGACTAGGAGTAGTTTCAGTCGCTCGAAAGCGACTTGGCAGTCTTCATCCCAGCTGTATCTGCGATTATTTTCCGTCAGTCTGGTCAGTGGCTTGGCGATATTAGCGAATCCATAAACAACTCTTCTGTAATAGGTACAGAGCCCGAGGAAACTGCGCAGCTGATGTTTATCCGCAGGTACCAGCCATTCTTGAATTGTCTTAATCTTTTCTGCATCAACTGCTACGCCTTCTTTGGAGACCACATGTCCCAAATAGTTCACCCGTTCTTGGAATAAGTGGCATTTCTTTGAACTGAGTTTCAAACCCGCTCTCTTTAATTGTTCAAATACCTGCTCCAGGTTCTTCAAATGGTCTTCAAATGATTTTCCCATCACAATTATATCGTCCAGGTATACCAAGCAAGTTTTTCCTGATAGTCCTTTAAATACGGTCTCCATAAGTCACTCGGAGGTAGCAGGAGCATTACACAGACCAAATGGCATGACTGTAAATTGTCACAATCCACTGCCGATGGTAAATGCAGTTTTTTCTCGGTCTTTCTCATCCATCGCTACTTGCCAGTATCCACTTTTGAGATCTAGGGTCGAGAAGATATTTGACCCAGCCAGGGTATCTAAGGTGTCATCAATCCTGGGCAGAGAATAACTGTCCTTCTTGGTAACGTTATTCAGCTGGCGATAGTCGATACAAAATCGGGTAGAACCGTCCTTCTTCTTCACAAGTACCACCGGAGAGGCCCATGGACTGTTCGAGGGTTCAATGATGCCGTCTTGCTCCATATCTTGAATGATGGCTTCAGCGTCTCCTTTCTTCGCAATCGGGAGTCGTCGTGGTGCTTGTCGAATTGGTCGTGCATCGCCGGTGCTAATTTTGTGATGGACAATATTTGTTTTTCCTTTTTGTCCCTCACTGGTTTCAAACACCTCTTGGAATCGGCGTATCAAATCTTCTGCTTGTGCACGTTGCCGATTGTCTAATTGTTGACCCTTGGATGGTAATAGGGTCGTTAATTCCTTCAAAAGTTCATCGCAGTTAGGCTTTATCTTGGTGTCTTGTTCGGTAAGTTTTATTCTTGTGAGGCGTTCTTTTTCATGTTTGGAGTTATCTTTGGGTAGCATCTTCAAAGGTTTCTTGCATTGACTTTTTGGTCGACCTAGTTCTCCACAGTTCCAGCACCGACGTTGTCTTGAATTCTTGAGATCTTTTACTTCTTCGATCAACCGCTGAACCTGGGCTTCCAAGCTTTCCGTGGCATTGAAGTCACAATTAACCTCTCGCACTCGGGCACTGCTTCTGGACGCCTGCTTTGCCGCTTCGTATTCCAGTGCATGGGCCAATGCTTCCACCAGCTTCTTCGGTCGCGCCAAACGCAGGGCTTGTTGCGTTTCATGGTCTCTGATGCCATCCACAAATATTCTCACAGCCCAGCTTTCCAAGAAATCATTCGGGCCAGTTGGATATGCCAGTCGAACTAGGCGTGCCACATCAGCTTCGAACTCCTGTAGACTCTCGCTGGGACGTTGGTATCGGTTCTTGAGCTGCGTGTGATATACTTTCTCCAAGTGTGCATGGCCGTATCGCAGCTCCAGTCGCTTGACCAATTTTTCATAATTGTTGTCTTCTTCCGGTGGAATAGCCTGTGAAATGTTTACCGCATCTCCTCGGAGAGCAACTGTAAGTGCTGAAACTTTCTCAGTATCATTCCAGCTATTAGCCTTAGCAGCGACTTCAAATTGCCTATGGTAATTAATCCAAGATGTTTGAGCATCCAAGGTTGGAGGTTTGACACGCATTTATGTAATTGAGTCAAGATTTGGTGTGGATAATTCAATTATCTCAGCTTTTGAAGCTTTTGCCGGAGTTGAAACACCAAATTTAAATTTTTCTTCGAAAATCTTCATTTTTTCATCCAATTTTGCATCCAGTTCTTCTTTCAACATTTTACAATTATCTTCAAATACTTCCTCCCATACCTTTGAATTTTCTCTGAATTTTTCCAGTTGCTGTTCAACTTTCTTTGTATTTTCCCCCATCTTCCCATGCAGTTCTTCTCTCAAGCTTCTAGAATTTTCTTTTAATTTTCCTAATCTTTCATTTACAATTTTGAAGCTCTCAAGAAATCTTTCTTCTAATTTTGCTTCTAATAATGTAGAATTTTCTTTTAATTTTGATTCTAAATTTGTACAATTTCCTTTTAATTTTGATTACAAGTCTTCTTTCAAACTTGTAGAATTTTCTTTTAATTTTGATTCTAAATTTATAGCCAAATCGGTTAAAGAAAGTTGAACCTCAAACAAATATGTATCAGGATCCTCACCGTCTTCAGTCAAAGCGCCTCGCAGTCGTTCTATCAAAACTTGTTTGCGGCCACTGGTTTCCAAATCCCGCTCTTCCAATTGATATTTCAACTCTGCGACCTTCAAATCTTTCAACAACTTCGTAGACGCCATTTTCCAATTTTACAAAACAGCAATAAACAAAATACTAAATTGTTTATAACAATCCCACTTCTGACACCACTGTCATGTTTATTGCTTGACGAAATCAGTTTTCAATCAAATGAAAGTCACTATTTAATAATCTGAATGAAATAAAAGTTTTATTCTACTTATGTCACTAATAACATTATATTCATATATTAATCACTTAATTCTAATTTAAACAAGGTCACAGATATTTATATTTCACTATTTATATGCACTGGTCACTTCATTATTTATTTCACACTAATACTCTTATTACTGTCACTGTTTATTATTTATTTCCACTGCTACTATTATTACTGTACTGTCCTACGCATCTTTGGCTCGGCCTTATATAGAGAAACACTGTCCTTCTCGAATTTTCGATTTTGCGACTCTTTCCATTTCTTGGAATTACTAGAGGCTTCCATTGGGAGGGTTGATGTGCTGCGACGTGGCGCGGCGTAAGAGGCGACAAGAAGACCCTCCCCATACTGCGTCGTCTTTACGAGCTCGCCCCTTACTCCCGCACGTCACAATAACATAGCTGACCTACAGGTAGCTGACTCAACCACATTAGATGACAAAAATAGATTACATAAAGTTTTTAATGATTATTATATTAATAACTATACACCTGTTATAAGAAGCGACTCTGAAATGACTGTTTAATTAAAAAACGACAATCCAATATCTTTTGAACCACAACGTCTGTCTCATAGTGATAAAGCTAAATTACAAACCGTTATAGATGACTATTCAGCTAGAGGTATTATTACTCCACGCGAATCCAAATATTGTAGTCCAATTGTATTAGTACGGAAAAGAAAACAAGGACGAAGTTAGACTTAGTATTGACTAACAAGCAATAAATGAAATTACCGAAAAACAACATTCTTTGACCTCATTAATTGAAGATTTACTTGGCCAATCACGCAATAAAGCTCATTTTAGTACTTTGGAGTTACAAAATGGATTTTTCATATTAAGATTAATAAAAAATCACGCAAATACACATCGTTTATTACGCCAATGGGTCTGTTCGAGTTTACTCAAATGCCTTCTGGGTTGACTAACTCACATATTACGTTCCAAAAATTTATTTATAATATTTTCAAATATTGGCACGCCTCTTTTATACAGCGCCTATCAACGGACTTGATTTCCGATTGGATAAACGCATGTTTCTGACGTCTGGAATAGATTATTTAGGCTATACAATAAACAAAATTGGCATTCGTCCAGACAATAGTAATGTTGAAGCCTTAATTAACTCCTACAAGCGTGGAAGAGGTGCACAGATTCTCAGGCTTGGCTAGTTATTTCCGTAAATTCATCCACCAATCTTCCATCATTGCTGCACTAGTTTACGATTTGATAAGAAAGAATGCAACTTTCAAATTTGGTGTGGATGAATCACATGCTTTTGGAACACTAGAATCCAAATTAACATCTGCAGACTTGCTATCTATTCACCATAACTTGAGACAGAATTACACTGTGATGCAAGCTCACGTGGATTCGGTGCTATTCTGTTGCAAAAATAAGAAGATGGTAAACTTAGGCCTGTTTCATATTTTAGTACAAAGACGAATGAATGTGAGTTACGATACTATTCGTTTGAATTAGAGTGCCTAGCTGTAGTGTATGCAATAAAAAAGTTCCACGTATATTTAATATTCATCATCGTAACCGATTCTGATACTTTCAGGTTGACATTGAGGAAAAAAGATATTTATTCAAGAATTTCCAGGTGGGCAATGTTTCTGCAAAATTATGATTACGAAATCAAACATAGATCCGGTGACAAAATGCAGCACATAGACGCTTTAGGTCGTGCTCCAGGAATATTCGTTCTAGAGGCTAATACTTTCGAACAATAGTTAGCATTTGGACAAAACGCGAATCGTGTAATTCGCGATTCATGTAAGCAATTAGAAATAAAGGAGCAAAGACAATTTGAATCAAGACAAGGTCTAGTGCACCGAAAAAACTGTGATGAATTACAGTTTTATGCTCCGAAATCAATGGAAATTTATGTGAGTAGGAATGGCCACGACGATTTAGGTCATTGCGGCGTAGATAAAACACTAGAATATATCAATCGTGTATATTGGTTTTCTAAAATACGCTAAAAAGTTAAAGAGTATATTAACAATTGTCTCAAATGTTTGGCATTTTTGCCAAAAAGCGGTAAAAGCGGTTATTTTCACTCAATTCTCAAAGGAAACATTCCTCTTGGAACCCTTCACATTGATCATTACGGTTCTTTAAAAAAGACTTCTCGAGGAAACAGACATATACTGGCTACGATCGACGCATTTACTAGATATACAAAATCATTTTCTTGTAAGTTAATGCAATCCACGGAGGTTATTGAGCACTTGAAATGTTATTTTCAAGCTTATAGTCCTCCTAACCATATAATTACGGACCAAGGAAGTTGCTTTACCTCAAACGCTTCTGAATCGTTTGTAAAAGATAATTGTATCTCACATGTACTAATTGCCACGCACACCCCTGGAGCAAATGGACAGTAAACCGCGTCATTGACATCGAAACCAAATTGCTGGGATGATGATATACCCTTATTAGAATTTTCTCCAAACAATACAAACCATCGCTCGATTGATACGATCCCAAGTAATCTTCTTTTCGGTAGAAATCAAAGTGGTGCGGTAGCTGATAAATCATGCGAATATTGGGAAACATCGAATGCTCAGGGGCAAGATTTACGTGAATTAAGAGAGAATGCAGCAAAAGAAATAGTTAGAAACCAAATCTAATACAAAAGCTACTACAATAAAGCTCACAAAGAACCAGTTGAATACAGAATAGGTGATCTTGTTATGATCAAAAGTGTAGACACGACTGTTGGTCAAAATAAAAAACTGATTCCGAAGTACAAAGGACCCTACGAAATTGAAAAGACCTTGGAAAATTACATTGACGGTGACACCAGATGACACAATTACCTTACAGTACTGTGTGAAATCAGTCGTATTAGCATTGTATCAAAACCAAAGTTAGTAGATAAGTTGACTCACGTTATTCAAGAACCAGTTCATGTTACTTTATAAGAGTTGCTTCATATTCCGAACAATACATTATGCTGTAGTTCATGAAGCTGCTGTTGGAATTCATGTTTAACTTATGTACGAATTCATGTAAAAATATTTTATGTACGAGTTTATGTGAAAATGGGGCGTTCGAGAAATCAGGAAGGCTGACTGCAGGCATAAGATTTGAGTTCAAACCACGTGCCACATTTTGGGTTAGCAATACCCTGGTGGTCAAATGACAAACTGCTGCAGACGGGACTTGCGCACTGGTCAAGTATCGTGCGCACAGTGGCCAGACAGATATAGTTTTATGAGGTAGAGGATGAACGAAGAAGAAAGTCATTCATCTTGATTTCATGTTTTACTGACGCACATGTGTTACTATAATAAGAAGGAGAGTGAATAAACAACATTCATCAACAAGTGTTTCATGAAGAGAATCCTAAGTTTTGGGGCCAGCCATCTACCACTTACCACAATAAGTATATAACTGACATCAAATTTTCACAAAAAATGAAAATGGATAATGAAGTTGGTAGCAATAAAGCTAAACATGACCATTTAATTATATAGGAACGCAAAATAGCAGAACGCGAAAATAGATTTATACAAAATAGATCTCAATTTAGTTCATTACTTTTTCATTGCTCTAATTGGGCGAATCCCCACAGCCTTTGCGGCCGCATGAACTAGTACACCTTCACTAGTTCTGAAGGTAACTACATGCTTCAATCAGACAGGTCTTTTTCTTAAACGAGCACTTTATCAATGAGAGGATAATTGAGACCTGTCATATTCTTTATCTTCCAGTTATCCTGACAATCTTTCTCCCTATCATGGGTAGTGGAATCTGGAATTACCGGATACTATTCCAGACTCCTAATTCAAACGTCAGCTTGGTTGCTAACTCGCCTCGCATACTGCATCAACAGAAAAGTTTCTGGAAAGTTGTCATTAGCCCATCAGAAAAATCTCCTCCACGTCCTAACTTTCTGAAAGCTTTGATATCGCTTACAAGTCTGCATCTTTCCATGAATCGTCTTCCTGTGAAGGCACTTACAGAGTCGTTATCTAACCAGCTATGTAATACGATCGAAGTTGATGCTATTTCTTCACCAATAGCAAGAGTTATTTGCTTGATGTCAACAACTTTTTGTTGATCTTCATTCCGTGTTACAATGTATGAATGACTTCTTATATCCTTCTTGAGATCTGCAGCAAACACTTGAACAGCAAAGAAGATGAGGTTTATTGAAATTTTAAATTTTCTCTAATGTCAAGACTTTGGGTCCCTGCTAGGTATGTCAGTTAACCGAGAAGATTTCGAGCACATTAAAGCACGATTTCTTTGAGAAAACTTGGTTGTCACTTTCTTTCCAAGCAATCCTAATTTTGGCACGATTTTATTGAAAAGTAGATAAAAGTCTTCTTCTCCTTGTAGGCGTGTTTTAAATTCATGATAAGCGTTCTGTCCCACACTGTGAGCATAAATCAAATCCACCATGCAAAGGTACGCTGATGCAGCATACAATTTGAATTAGCTAGTGACGTTTGGGTCAGGAGGCTAGAATAGTATCTAAAAACTCCAGACTCCCCTGTCTATGGTTGGGAAAAAGATCCACAGTGTAAGTAAATGGTACAATGGTCTTCTGGCTTCTGAAGATATCCTCTCTTTGAAGTTTTTCTGTGAGAAAAAAACCTGTCTGATTGGACATGTAGCTGTTTTGATAGAAAGTTATTGTGCACCAGTATTTGCGCTAAAGGCGTAAAGATTTGCACAATTATAGCAATGATGAAGAATGTGTTGAGATGATCGAGAACTATGATAGAGAGTCCAGTGAAAATAAATAAATACATACACATTATGAAAATTACGAACTGAAATGTGATCTATTTTGTTTTAGTCTACTTCGTGTCTTTTGCTATTTTGCATTTCGTGGTCATGTTTCCCTTCATAGCTACCAACTTCATGGTTCACCTCCATTATTCCTAAATGATGAATGAATGAATTCCTACAAAATAAATACTCATTGGTTGGTAGTTTAAACTATCCTCATTGTGATAAAATGTTCTCACTCAATATACAATCTGCTACATGCATCAATACTATATTCATCAAGTTAAGCGCCAAAGCGTTTAATTTCTGTTTAATTTCCGCCAGAAGTGTTTTTTTTTTGCAAATTTCTTCTACTTCAGTCTATACAGTTACAGAAGGACCTGATTCAAAGAAAGTCTGATATTTCAGAAAGCCCTAAATTGATAGCGGACACCGGTGTCCGCGTGGCCCTGTATAATTCTGCGAGTTTCAACATCATAGTATTTATCAATTGTGCAGCACCGTTTCTGAGATGGCTGGCCAAACTCAACGAATTTTAGAATTACCCCAAAAGCAGAAGTAGTATTCAAGTGGTAGGTCTCTGAAATTTAGTCAACAACTCCAAACTATTTCCTCAATAATTCTCAGAAAACGATGAAATCACTATGGGAGCTTTATTTCATACATAATAAAAATATTATTTTGCTAGACTGAGAACAGAATTATCTCTGGATGAATGATAATATACACCTGATAAAATTTTCATGACGTATATACTCCGAATAAGGAGTCCTATAAGAGACCTGGAACTAACGTATAAATCTACTGGAATAAAGCAATCACAAAGTAACATTAAGAATCGTGAAAGTTTGTTCGCATGGCCAGACAAGATAGACGAATATCAGAAGATCGAGCGGACACCGGTGTTCGTTGTGGCCCAGGCAACTGGAAGCATAGCGGACACCGGTGTCCGCCAGTGCGCTTAGCCTGTGGAGAATGTTGAAGAATGTTATTCCGACTTTTTCTTGATAATTAATATTCTATCAACTGAGACAATAATGCGGATCGTCAAACTGCCTACAATTATTATTGGGAAGATAAACTAAATTTGGATTCGATTGATATGATGGCTTGTGGGATGATAGCCGGCCGTCATTTTGAATGGCCACTATTCTCAAAAGCTACCATTCTAAGATGGCCATCGTGATTTTTCATGCTCCATATGATCACAAGAACAAGCAGTATAAGTTGGATCTGGTCTTTACAATTCATACCAATTTCCTTATTTGAGGAGTCTGGCACACAAACTAATACAAGCGTGATACATTGAACGGTGAACATGGAAAAAAGCAAAATTTCATATGATTCTAATCGAATTGATAAAATATCATTTGAACTCTTCTTGAAGTATACGCACAAGAAATTTCAATAGAAAATTTATAATTCCTGAACCGATTATTGTCTTTTCGAATTTCAATCAGCCCAGCTGCTCCATATGGCTTTGAGAATATCATGATAACTCATTAAATTATGATATGAATAGATTATGTTACGCACATTATAAATACATGTATTCTTGACAGTGTAGTACCTGAGGTTTGGAAGGTTGCAATTATCAGGCCAATAGCTAAATATAAGGAATGTACTTCGTTCGATGATTTGCGACCTATTAGTATTTTACCAACAATGTCAAAAGTCCTAGAGAAAGTGTGCTATGACCAAATCATGACCTATCTAAATGAGCACAATATTTTACCTGATAATCAATCTGGATTTAGAGCTGGCCACAGTACCAATACGTGTCTCTTAAATATTGTTGACAATTTATTGAATAATTTCGATAAATCTAAAATTTCCTTGCTGATCCAGATTGATTTCACCAAGGCATTCGATATGGTTGATCCCGCTCTGCTTCTTGCTAAGCTTGAATATTATAATTTCTCTAATAGAGCTATTCAGTGGTGTATGAATTACTTGAAGAATAGAAATTTCCAAATAAGCATGCCACAGTCTTCAAATAATACAACTCCAAGGAATTTCAGTCTGCAATGTGGTGTACCACAGGGATCAGTTTTGGGTCCGTTATTTTTTCTTATATATGTGGCAGACATGCCGTCTATTCTAAATATTTCCACAGCATATTCTTTTGCAGATGATACAACAATTTTTGCAACAGTAGATTCTTCAGATATACATGAGCAAATTGCAGTTGTTAATCATGAATTGCAGAAATTATCTCTTTGGATTAAAGATAACGGCCTCAAAATCAATGCCAGTAAGTCTTCGTTTCTTGTTGTTGGAAAATGTAGTTTCATACCTGACATTATATTAGATGGCATAATCCTCGAACGGAGTATTTTTATCAATATCCTAGGTCTTCTGATTGATGAGAATATGCTTTTCAGACAACACCTGAATAAAAAGCTTACTGCTTCAAGGCTAAGATTACGACATCTATATCAGTTCAAAAATGACCTTAGTTCTTCAGTAAAATTACGGCTTGTAAAGTCTCTAATCTTACCGATATTTGACTATTGCGCTTGTGTTTACATACCAAGCCTTACAGAATCGGATAAAAATAAAATTACACTTGTCCAAAATTCTTGCTTACGTTTTGTTTATGGTGTGCGTAAATATGATCATATTACTAAATATCGTGAGTTAGCTAATATGACTTCGATCAATAATCGTGTTAAGAATATGTATCTCTGTCTAGTACACAAAACTATAAAAACTGGTACTCCTCATTATCTATTAGACAAATTAATACATAAGAAATACAATTATACACTTAGAATCAAGGATTTATACATAGTACCAGCTTATAGAAAATCTAAATTCAAAGGTTCCTTTTCATATCTTGCGCCATCCTTGTATAATGACATACCTAGTAATTTGAAGTATTTATCTCTAAGCACATTCAAAAATCATATCAGGAATATGTTTGTATAGAATTTGTACACTAGCATATAGCTTTGTTAACTTTATTATTTATTCTCGTCTTTTTTTTGTTATATTAATTGAATTGGCAATATATTGTATGTAATTTTTTGTTGTTGTTAGGTTAGGTGGAAGAGCAGCCTATGGCTGAACCTAACCTTTGGTGAATCTTCATCAATAAAGATTATTATTATTATTATTATTATTATAAATTTGCAAACATCAACCCACGACTTGCTGAGGTATTTGAACGAGGGTTTGGTATCCCAAGAACAAGCAACTCTTTTGTAAGAATTCCAGTAGACTTGACACTAGAGCAAACGGTTATTTCAGATACTGTTCTTCGTTTGACAGGTGTAACCCTTTTCACTAATTTGATCTCCGCTCGTCAGCGATTGACAAGAAGCAGTTGTACCCGTACTCAATAATTTCGCACGTTTATAATATAACTGGTTCAATAAAGCATTCTTTCTTGAATATTGAAGTATTGAAGAAAATTTCATTAACAAATGTGCCCAATCAGAATCTTGATTTGAACAATCTAGGAAAAAAATCTGAATTTTGAATTTTGCATCAGCAAACGCGAATAAAAAGATAATGGTTAACAACAAAGTATAGGAAGTGCGACCTCAAAGGAATCTTCTTGTGCATCTATTGAAAATATCAATTACCGAAAATCCTGATATCCAAAATATTCTCCTATATTCAATTACATCCGTACCAGTATCGACGTATTAGATGGATGGAAACTTTCGCAAAACAAAAAAAATCTGACGTAAACATCATGTGACTTACTTGTAAATCATTTGATATACACACAAATTTATTCAATGAAGTTTTTTGTCACTTCAGATCATAAATAATATAATTTTAATAATATTTTGACATGACAAATGTCAAACGAAATCAAAAAATTGACAACAGATTATCATTGCCTACCTTATCATTTTGATTGAACTGATTGTTTTATACGCAAATTCTGAATGTCTGTTATACATATGAACTGCACTTTCGGCTCAACCGATTTATGTAAAAATAGTAGATAACTATTTTGATGCTACAACAAGTTCAAACACTAAATTTCAATATGCTATGGCTGATCACTCTTGATTTATGTAAAAAATTGAAGAAAAGTAACAAGTAAAGTGCACTCCTGTCTTGGCCGATTCATACAAAAATAGCAGGTAACCATTGAAACCATAATGCGAGGTGCACAACTAGACCCTATACCAGTCTTAAATACAAAATTTCAACATTATACTTCCAACCAGTTTTGAGATTTGCGAGTTACAAACGCACACACATACGTACCGACATTGAGCCAAAAATTGTCAAAATGGATTCGGGGATGCTCAAAGCGGATATTTTCATCAAAATCGCGATAGGTGAGTTTTGTCGGTTCCACAATACTTTCTTGTACTTAGTACAAGTAATTGAAGATCAGCGATTCTTGAATGCTTTGAGATCGGAAATGGTATGGTATCCATTGTAACATTGGAATGATTGCTGAAATCACTTTTCACATCTTCTTAAGGATATACCGCGAACATGCAGTAAAATCACAAAATCAGTATTACAAGAACTCACCAACACGAGAGTCGAGGGGATTCGTTTGATATTTGATCAATATTTGAACCATCAAAAGAAGACTATGAAAGATACATAAGAGAAGACAGAGATGCTGAGCATGATTTTGATATATCAGTAGATTTCGCAATGGAGTTGCGCAATGATAAATTCAAAGTAGCTCTTGGTAAATTCTTTTCATCGTATTGAACGTCGAATCAAATGATGCTAATCCCCGCTCACTAATGCTAGATGCTAGAACAATTGATCATGTATGTCAATTAGAAGAAGACAATAATATCATTTTAAAATGCTCCGATACCGAGATAATTAGTTTATAGAGTTATATGCAGAATTTAGACGTTGAATCTGAGAATTGGATAGAAACTTGTTCAGTTGTAGCTTGTAAATTGAAACACTATCAGCTTTGTTTATAATCAATTCAATTCAGCTCAGCTGAGTATACATTTGATTTTTCTTCATGACTATTTATCAACTGCCAGACCTTGGTTTCCCTGGCAGCATTTACATTTTGTTCACCAAGCTAGGCTAACGATATCACAACATCTATAACATATTCTAACAAAATTGAAACTGCAGGAGAAAAACTTCACATTGATATTGACAATGTTTCCGAAACTCTTGAGCATTTGATGAGCAAAGCATCAGAAGGTCTTCACACATCGACGAGCTGCAATCACAATCCATGTTTTCATAGAAAAGCAAAGAAGAGGCCCTTCAAAATAATGAGCAATATCAATCGGCATTTGATGATCTCAGAAATGCAAGGAACTGATCGCTGAATCATACTTGAAATTATAAAAACTTTCATGTCCAATTTGTATGGTAGGGGTACAACTAGAACAATTTGAAAAAGAGAGGAAAATGACATCCGATTTATTCCACTCAATCCTTGATACAAAACAAGTGAAGTGAATGGATCATTTTTCGAGAAGAAACTAAAAAAAAATCATGCATCCTGCTTACCACCATCCCAAGTGGAGCTGTATCAATATCTTTTAGAAGCCCGTTCTATAACAAATATTTGATTGGATGAAAATAACTAAATGAGGGATGTACTCGGTGGTTCTAGTCAGGTTTGATAAAAATAAAATTATCAGTGAGGGGTCAATTTAATTTGATTCCAATATTCCGCCCAATATTTTGAGCTTCCTCATGAAGCAACAAGAATATCACATGGTATGATATTCAATTTTTGATAATTTGAGTTACTCTCATAATTCGTTTGAGAGATAGAAAACTTCTTGGAAGACCAGAAGAAAATATTTGTTAGTTGCATAATACGTCACTAAATTTTAAAATACATCATAAAACCAATATTTATTCAATCCAAAAGAAACACGTACGTTTTCCTGTAGCCAAAGCTCCGCAAGTGTCAAAGCAACATCAGGAGTCCGTGAGGAAGCCACAAGATGGAACAAAACAGTAATTCGGAAGAAGAGAAAACACCAACTCAAAAGCGCGACAAAATTCAAAAGTTTTTGATCAAATGTGCATAGATACAAGTGAGATTATCTATATTATTTTCATAATTGATGGTATCTGGGGTACGCACATATAGAATCAGTAGCCAGAGGCTTCATTTTTGAACAAAGAAATTGCAGGAATTTTCTTTTCTTGAGATCATATGAAGCATCTTCAATAGTTATCAATCCTCCCTCTATTTGAATTCAATAATCATGCCTATTCCAGAACTACAATAACAAAAAGGTATGTGAAAATTAGTTTATCAATAACATTAAATGTTCTCTTTTGATCACATTCTCTTGTAATAATATCATTTTTCATAGTGAAAAATAGATGAATTTGCTTATAGATTTTGTCATGGACCTCAGACGCCTATAAGTTCAAAAAATGTATAAATCATTTGAAACCGAGAATTTTCACGCGTAGATAGACTGGTAGCTAGTGACAGGTGAGGCTCTTTGATTCTATGACGTATGCTCATTTGAAATTTGATAATTTATTCCTTGATGAGAAAAATTAAAATGTAATACATGCTTGGCGACCATAGTTCAAATTCCAATTTATTATAGATCTAAAGAAAGAAATCTAGGGCATCATATTGCATGCCTTTGAACTAAAAGGTATGCAGTTCGCAACAGCCCAAGAGGCTCAAAAAGTCGCGTGAAATTGTGAAGCTCCGTGTTCCCAAATTGCATACCAATGGGAAGAATGGAAGTCCCAGTCCTCAAATCCTTGTGAAAAAATTAGGATGCATTCCTCGTTGGCCCAAGGGTTCAAGATATGGAGAAAATCTTTTATAAATATTGAGTCAATCAGTCGTAATTTTGAATTGCATGGCATTCTAACTGTGGGTTAAGTAAATTGTTATCAAAAAAATTGATATGCACCTTAGGATGTCCCAAAATAAGGGCATGTATTGAGGGAGTTGAAGAAAGTTAGAAAAATTCCCGTACTTTTATTTTGCAGGTCATTATGTGATTAATATTGAATTATTACATTCTGACGACACAAAGAATGGTATGCATATTGCTCTGGTCTAATATTAATAAAACTTGAGTAGAGTTGAAAAATACTGCCGGAAAATTGATTGAGTTCAATCAACTGTACTCATTCTGCGAATTCATTCGGTAAAACTTTCTGACTAATTTTAATGAACATTTATCGTCTTGCAGCTGAATCTCTTTCCAAATATTGCAGAGAACTATGGTCTAATTCATTCCCAATGTTTTCATGGTGAAAATTTATTGAATGAAAGATATAGTCAATGTGATACGTTTGAAAAGATACAGGACACTGGAGTGACCTTCAAAAAATGTCCGTGAAACAGAATTTGGAAAATTGTTAGTGATTAGAAGCTGACTGTTCCATAAAATTCAGGATGATGATGTGTTAACCGACTTATTGATCCCTAATTTGTTGGTGCAAATTTATCAATTTCAATTGTACAATATCGGATTTCATGGTTCCTCATTTCAGTGAGTATAATCCTCTATAACGAATAGAACACAATTGGTTTTTTATAACGGTTTCAAATCTCAATCGTCCAGTGTTACCTCGAGAGTACCACAAGGCTCTCATCTGAGGCCAATTCTGTTCACCGTTTGATACTTTCATCAACGATATCAGTCAGTGTTTTTTGTATTCTGAATATGCACTGTATATGCCGACAATTTGAAATAATAATAATAATAATAATATTTATTTGTTCGAAGAGAAAATGTCTCTATACAAATGGAATGACAATACTTTGATTTGTGTATACATATAGAAATAAGGTGAATGATATTATGTGAATACATTTTACATGTTTAATATAAAAGCTCTCAGTTTCAAAGCATTTTTAAAATAGTTGGTAATATCCATCATCTTCGCCCTTGTTGGTTCGGAAAGTAGACTGTTGATGGTACTTTCTTGAGAGCAGGTTATGTATTTGTTGAGGAAACTGATACGGATAGGGTTAAAAATGGGACATTTGAATAGGAAGTGATATAGGCTGTTTTCTTCTAGAAGATTGCATAAGCTGCAGTTCTCTTCACATGTAAAGATATGGCGAAAACCGTCTTGGAAACAATATAATCTTTTGCTGTTCGTTGTCCTTAGTTGACTGAAAAGTTTTAGGATAGCGAAAGGGATTTTTAAAGCTAAATAATTGTAACTGGTTAAATAGGTTTGATACATTGGATTATAAGTGGAACGTAGAATTCTTCTAGTGTCTTCTTGATATAATGTCTCATTGTAGGATTTTATTATATTATCCATTTCAGTTTTTAATGTTATGCAGCTCTGTGCCTCCCATACTCAAGTGAAATTGGCTTTTGTTAAAATAGATTGGAGCTGCCTAACCCAGTTATATTTAATTTGTTTCTTCTGTACAATGGTTGTCGTTGGTTTATTGTTCAAATCTAGAAGTTTATTGTAGCTTATTTTAATGTACCTTTCTTCTGGCATAAGTAAAATTTTATACCAAAAATTGAGTACCCTTTCTACTATTACTATTTCCAATTTTTTGAAACCTGTCTCTCCTCTAATTATATAACCTGGCGTTGTAAGTTGCCAGCCAAACAAAGTTTTGAAGAATTGTGTTAGACCTTTTTCAATGCTTTCTCATTGCGTTAGACCCCAAACTTCGGAGCCATATAACAGAGCTGGTACAAGTACAGAATTATATAGTTTTGTGTTTGTTTCCCAACAATGCATTTGCGCTTTCAGCATCGTGTTCTTTATAGCACCAGTAATACGGTAGGCTTTTCTCAATTTTTCTTCGGTGTTTAATTTAAAGGCGCTCGCTGACGTGAAAGTTGTGCCTAAGTAAGTGTATTTATTCACAAATTTGATTTCGTTTCCTTGGCATAAATGTTTTATATGTCTAGTAGGTGGTCTGCCAACATGAAAATGCATTATGCTACTTTTCTCTGCGTTTACTGAGAGTTGATATGTGTTGCAATACTCAGTTAGCGTATTGAGCTTCCGCTGTATGTCTGGAGGTGAATTTGCAAATAAGACAATGTCATCTGCATACTGCAGAGACAGAATATCATTTCTGTTGTTTATAAAATAGCCATCTATATTTTTGTCCCTAAAATAACTCTCAAGGTCGGATATATATAGTGCGAATAGTAAAGGACTTGTACATTCGCCCTGTAGGACTCCTTTGCTGATCTGTATTTCCTGCGATAGCTCACCATTTACGCTAAGTTTTAAAGTTGCTCCATCATAGATGTTTTTCAGCAGGCGTGTGAGTTTTCCGCTTATTCCTGAACTATAAATTTTTTCCCATAGAATCGAATGAGGCACTGAGTCGAACGCTTTTCGGAAATCGATAAAAATAGCAAATATTCCTCGTTTGTCTGTTAAGAAAGATGCTTGTACAACTGAGTTGAGAATAAATATGTTATAGATACAAGATCTTTTTCTTCTGAAACCTGCTTGTGTCTCAGGAAGAATGTTCTTGCTTTCTACCCAGATTTGCATTCTAGTATTAATAATATATGTGAAAAGTTTGGTGATGGCATTTATCAGGACAATACCTCTATAGTTGTTTTTGTCTAAACGATCACCTTTCTTGTATAGTAGTGTCAATTTCACTGTCTTCAATTCTTTTGGTAGGTTTTCTTCCTTGAGAAAAATATTCAACAAATCTCTTAGGTAGGCGATCCAATTATGAGCCAGATTTTGAAGCTGTTCGTATATAATTGCGTCCGAACCAGGGGATTTATTCACTTTGAGTTTTCTCAAGGCATATCCGATTTCTGTAAGAGTGATATCACTGTCTAGGTAGGGGTGATATACATCAAAAAAATTTTGTTCATGTATTATCTTCATTCCGTAAAATGCCTGGAAAAATTCAGTCAATTCTTCTGAATTTATTGGGTTTGTTGCATAGTTCTTCACTTGTAGAGCGTTTATTGTATTCCAAAATTCTTTTTGATCTGTAACATTACGTAATTTGTTTTTAATTTCAGATTTGTATTTATGTTTTTCTTCATTAATTTGTTTTTTGTATTGTTTCTTCGCTTGTACGTAAGAATCAAGATTTTCTTGTGAGAAGCCATCTTTTTTACATTTTTGGAAGCAACTTTTAGTAGTTTTTTTCAAATTTTTACATGTATCATTGAACCACTTCTTTCTATTAGAGTTTTCAGGGCGGTTTTGATTAATTTTATCGCTATTTATTATTCCAATCTCAGTAGAAGTGTTACTCATTTCGGATTTTATAATTTCATATTTCATTTCTGAATTTATGTTAGTGATATCATACGATTTTTCCTGGAGTATTTGTCTGTAGAATTCTGCTTTTGTTGGATCCCATTTAGTTTTCGTTAGGTTTATGATTGCATTTTGTGTTTTGGAAAAGATTTTCTATTTTGATAGAACAGATAAGATGATCTGATGAAAGTACATCATCGATAACGGTGAAATCATGTATTAACTGTAGAGAAGTTAAGGTTGTTCAAATCAAATCGATTGTACTTCTCCCATTTTTTGCTAGATAAGTGAATTTAGAGGGAGTGTCACTTCTCGATCTTCCATTTAGTACAATAAAGTTTTCTTTCTCGAAAACTGCAACTAACTCTCTACTTTTTTTATTTATTGTTCTATCTTCAGCTACTCTCATACGAGTAAAATTGTTGTGGAAAGTAAACTCTTCATCTAGTTGATTAAGGTCTCCAATGCGAGCATTGTGATCACCACACATTATACACGAATAAAGTAGATGTCACAAATTATTTGTAACAAAGTTTATGCTGTGGAACAATTAGAATAAAAATAAAAAATTCTGAAACGTTCATTATTTGTCCACAAAATTTCAAATCTGAGAATCGGTTTTGACACCATCATCTTAGATCGGGGAGCAACTGTATACACGTGTTTCGTCCTTATTAGGACTCGTCAGTACAGTATAGCCAAGAACCCAAGATAGTCAGGGCTTGGATCCCAAAGTCTTTAAACTCATAAAAATAGATGGTCGGCAAAAGTAAAAACTATATGCAGCGCCATCTATCGAGCATTAAGCCAGTTACGGCATGTAAATAAAGTAGATGTCACAAATTATTTGTAACAAAGTTTATGCTGTGGAACAATTAGAATAAAAATAAAAAATTCTGAAACGTTCATTATTTGTCCACAAAATTTCAAATCTGAGAATCGGTTTTGACACCATCATCTTAGATCGGGGAGCAACTGTATACACGTGTTTCGTCCTTATTAGGACTCGTCAGTACAGTATAGCCAAGAACCCAAGATAGTCAGGGCTTGGATCCCAAAGTCTTTAAACTCATAAAAATAGATGGTCGGCAAAAGTAAAAACTATATGCAGCGCCATCTATCGAGCATTAAGCCAGTTACGGCATGTAAATAAAGTAGATGTCACAAATTATTTGTAACAAAGTTTATGCTGTGGAACAATTAGAATAAAAATAAAAAATTCTGAAACGTTCATTATTTGTCCACAAAATTTCAAATCTGAGAATCGGTTTTGACACCATCATCTTAGATCGGGGAGCAACTGTATACACGTGTTTCGTCCTTATTAGGACTCGTCAGTACAGTATAGCCAAGAACCCAAGATAGTCAGGGCTTGGATCCCAAAGTCTTTAAACTCATAAAAATAGATGGTCGGCAAAAGTAAAAACTATATGCAGCGCCATCTATCGAGCATTAAGCCAGTTACGGCATGTAAATAAAGTAGATGTCACAAATTATTTGTAACAAAGTTTATGCTGTGGAACAATTAGAATAAAAATAAAAAATTCTGAAACGTTCATTATTTGTCCACAAAATTTCAAATCTGAGAATCGGTTTTGACACCATCATCTTAGATCGGGGAGCAACTGTATACACGTGTTTCGTCCTTATTAGGACTCGTCAGTACAGTATAGCCAAGAACCCAAGATAGTCAGGGCTTGGATCCCAAAGTCTTTAAACTCATAAAAATAGATGGTCGGCAAAAGTAAAAACTATATGCAGCGCCATCTATCGAGCATTAAGCCAGTTACGGCATGTAAATAAAGTAGATGTCACAAATTATTTGTAACAAAGTTTATGCTGTGGAACAATTAGAATAAAAATAAAAAATTCTGAAACGTTCATTATTTGTCCACAAAATTTCAAATCTGAGAATCGGTTTTGACACCATCATCTTAGATCGGGGAGCAACTGTATACACGTGTTTCGTCCTTATTAGGACTCGTCAGTACAGTATAGCCAAGAACCCAAGATAGTCAGGGCTTGGATCCCAAAGTCTTTAAACTCATAAAAATAGATGGTCGGCAAAAGTAAAAACTATATGCAGCGCCATCTATCGAGCATTAAGCCAGTTACGGCATGTAAATAAAGTAGATGTCACAAATTATTTGTAACAAAGTTTATGCTGTGGAACAATTAGAATAAAAATAAAAAATTCTGAAACGTTCATTATTTGTCCACAAAATTTCAAATCTGAGAATCGGTTTTGACACCATCATCTTAGATCGGGGAGCAACTGTATACACGTGTTTCGTCCTTATTAGGACTCGTCAGTACAGTATAGCCAAGAACCCAAGATAGTCAGGGCTTGGATCCCAAAGTCTTTAAACTCATAAAAATAGATGGTCGGCAAAAGTAAAAACTATATGCAGCGCCATCTATCGAGCATTAAGCCAGTTACGGCATGTAAATAAAGTAGATGTCACAAATTATTTGTAACAAAGTTTATGCTGTGGAACAATTAGAATAAAAATAAAAAATTCTGAAACGTTCATTATTTGTCCACAAAATTTCAAATCTGAGAATCGGTTTTGACACCATCATCTTAGATCGGGGAGCAACTGTATACACGTGTTTCGTCCTTATTAGGACTCGTCAGTACAGTATAGCCAAGAACCCAAGATAGTCAGGGCTTGGATCCCAAAGTCTTTAAACTCATAAAAATAGATGGTCGGCAAAAGTAAAAACTATATGCAGCGCCATCTATCGAGCATTAAGCCAGTTACGGCATGTAAATAAAGTAGATGTCACAAATTATTTGTAACAAAGTTTATGCTGTGGAACAATTAGAATAAAAATAAAAAATTCTGAAACGTTCATTATTTGTCCACAAAATTTCAAATCTGAGAATCGGTTTTGACACCATCATCTTAGATCGGGGAGCAACTGTATACACGTGTTTCGTCCTTATTAGGACTCGTCAGTACAGTATAGCCAAGAACCCAAGATAGTCAGGGCTTGGATCCCAAAGTCTTTAAACTCATAAAAATAGATGGTCGGCAAAAGTAAAAACTATATGCAGCGCCATCTATCGAGCATTAAGCCAGTTACGGCATGTAAATAAAGTAGATGTCACAAATTATTTGTAACAAAGTTTATGCTGTGGAACAATTAGAATAAAAATAAAAAATTCTGAAACGTTCATTATTTGTCCACAAAATTTCAAATCTGAGAATCGGTTTTGACACCATCATCTTAGATCGGGGAGCAACTGTATACACGTGTTTCGTCCTTATTAGGACTCGTCAGTACAGTATAGCCAAGAACCCAAGATAGTCAGGGCTTGGATCCCAAAGTCTTTAAACTCATAAAAATAGATGGTCGGCAAAAGTAAAAACTATATGCAGCGCCATCTATCGAGCATTAAGCCAGTTACGGCATGTAAATAAAGTAGATGTCACAAATTAATTGTTCCACAGCATAAACTTTGTTACAAATAATTTGTGACATCTACTTTATTTACATGCCGTAACTGGCTTAATGCTCGATAGATGGCGCTGCATATAGTTTTTACTTTTGCCGACCATCTATTTTTATGAGTTTAAAGACTTTGGGATCCAAGCCCTGACTATCTTGGGTTCTTGGCTATACTGTACTGACGAGTCCTAATAAGGACGAAACACGTGTATACAGTTGCTCCCCGATCTAAGATGATGGTGTCAAAACCGATTCTCAGATTTGAAATTTTGTGGACAAATAATGAACGTTTCAGAATTTTTTATTTTTATTCTAATTGTTCCACAGCATAAACTTTGTTACAAATAATTTGTGACATCTACTTTATTTACATGCCGTAACTGGCTTAATGCTCGATAGATGGCGCTGCATATAGTTTTTACTTTTGCCGACCATCTATTTTTATGAGTTTAAAGACTTTGGGATCCAAGCCCTGACTATCTTGGGTTCTTGGCTATACTGTACTGACGAGTCCTAATAAGGACGAAACACGTGTATACAGTTGCTCCCCGATCTAAGATGATGGTGTCAAAACCGATTCTCAGATTTGAAATTTTGTGGACAAATAATGAACGTTTCAGAATTTTTTATTTTTATTCTAATTGTTCCACAGCATAAACTTTGTTACAAATAATTTGTGACATCTACTTTATTTACATGCCGTAACTGGCTTAATGCTCGATAGATGGCGCTGCATATAGTTTTTACTTTTGCCGACCATCTATTTTTATGAGTTTAAAGACTTTGGGATCCAAGCCCTGACTATCTTGGGTTCTTGGCTATACTGTACTGACGAGTCCTAATAAGGACGAAACACGTGTATACAGTTGCTCCCCGATCTAAGATGATGGTGTCAAAACCGATTCTCAGATTTGAAATTTTGTGGACAAATAATGAACGTTTCAGAATTTTTTATTTTTATTCTAATTGTTCCACAGCATAAACTTTGTTACAAATAATTTGTGACATCTACTTTATTTACATGCCGTAACTGGCTTAATGCTCGATAGATGGCGCTGCATATAGTTTTTACTTTTGCCGACCATCTATTTTTATGAGTTTAAAGACTTTGGGATCCAAGCCCTGACTATCTTGGGTTCTTGGCTATACTGTACTGACGAGTCCTAATAAGGACGAAACACGTGTATACAGTTGCTCCCCGATCTAAGATGATGGTGTCAAAACCGATTCTCAGATTTGAAATTTTGTGGACAAATAATGAACGTTTCAGAATTTTTTATTTTTATTCTAATTGTTCCACAGCATAAACTTTGTTACAAATAATTTGTGACATCTACTTTATTTACATGCCGTAACTGGCTTAATGCTCGATAGATGGCGCTGCATATAGTTTTTACTTTTGCCGACCATCTATTTTTATGAGTTTAAAGACTTTGGGATCCAAGCCCTGACTATCTTGGGTTCTTGGCTATACTGTACTGACGAGTCCTAATAAGGACGAAACACGTGTATACAGTTGCTCCCCGATCTAAGATGATGGTGTCAAAACCGATTCTCAGATTTGAAATTTTGTGGACAAATAATGAACGTTTCAGAATTTTTTATTTTTATTCTAATTGTTCCACAGCATAAACTTTGTTACAAATAATTTGTGACATCTACTTTATTTACATGCCGTAACTGGCTTAATGCTCGATAGATGGCGCTGCATATAGTTTTTACTTTTGCCGACCATCTATTTTTATGAGTTTAAAGACTTTGGGATCCAAGCCCTGACTATCTTGGGTTCTTGGCTATACTGTACTGACGAGTCCTAATAAGGACGAAACACGTGTATACAGTTGCTCCCCGATCTAAGATGATGGTGTCAAAACCGATTCTCAGATTTGAAATTTTGTGGACAAATAATGAACGTTTCAGAATTTTTTATTTTTATTCTAATTGTTCCACAGCATAAACTTTGTTACAAATAATTTGTGACATCTACTTTATTTACATGCCGTAACTGGCTTAATGCTCGATAGATGGCGCTGCATATAGTTTTTACTTTTGCCGACCATCTATTTTTATGAGTTTAAAGACTTTGGGATCCAAGCCCTGACTATCTTGGGTTCTTGGCTATACTGTACTGACGAGTCCTAATAAGGACGAAACACGTGTATACAGTTGCTCCCCGATCTAAGATGATGGTGTCAAAACCGATTCTCAGATTTGAAATTTTGTGGACAAATAATGAACGTTTCAGAATTTTTTATTTTTATTCTAATTGTTCCACAGCATAAACTTTGTTACAAATAATTTGTGACATCTACTTTATTTACATGCCGTAACTGGCTTAATGCTCGATAGATGGCGCTGCATATAGTTTTTACTTTTGCCGACCATCTATTTTTATGAGTTTAAAGACTTTGGGATCCAAGCCCTGACTATCTTGGGTTCTTGGCTATACTGTACTGACGAGTCCTAATAAGGACGAAACACGTGTATACAGTTGCTCCCCGATCTAAGATGATGGTGTCAAAACCGATTCTCAGATTTGAAATTTTGTGGACAAATAATGAACGTTTCAGAATTTTTTATTTTTATTCTAATTGTTCCACAGCATAAACTTTGTTACAAATAATTTGTGACATCTACTTTATTTACATGCCGTAACTGGCTTAATGCTCGATAGATGGCGCTGCATATAGTTTTTACTTTTGCCGACCATCTATTTTTATGAGTTTAAAGACTTTGGGATCCAAGCCCTGACTATCTTGGGTTCTTGGCTATACTGTACTGACGAGTCCTAATAAGGACGAAACACGTGTATACAGTTGCTCCCCGATCTAAGATGATGGTGTCAAAACCGATTCTCAGATTTGAAATTTTGTGGACAAATAATGAACGTTTCAGAATTTTTTATTTTTATACACGAATAGTTTGGATAATGTGTTGTTATATTTTGTAAGGTTTCAGAGAAAAGTTCTAACAGTACAGTGTAGTCAAAAGAATGAGAAAAATATGATACGCCAATGATAATGTTTGCTTTTTTGCTTTGTACTTTGAGGATTATCCAGTGTAATTCCATGTCAATGACGGAAATATTTTGGGAAAGAAATTTTGAAAAAATCACGTTTCCTCCAATTGCCCGCCCAGTGCTCGCTTCTTTTTTTGCTTTTTGTTCATATCTGTTATAATCATAGAGAAAAGGAGGATTATTTTTTAATTCAAAATTTGTCCACGTCTCTGCTAGGCATATAAGATTGTGTTTTAGTAGGAGGTTTTCATCTTCTGAGTTTAAATTAAAAATATTATTATAACCCTGGATATTCCAAAGTAGGATGTTATTAGAGGACGTATCAGTTTTGGTTAAAATATTAAATCGTTTTTTGGAGTTGTTTAGAACCTTAATCCTGTTTGGATGTGTCTGTCCAATGGTCCTGATTTTGGTTGAGGTGTGTTTACTTCCTTTCTTTCAACTTGTTTTGGTTTTTCCCTTCTACTTTTTTCTTGTTCTAGTTCAGGTAAGGCATCTTTTAGACTATTCTCTTGTGGTTTGATTGCCGAAGGCGAGGATATTATTTTCTTTGCAGCGTTATTTTCTGTAACTATTTCCTCATCTTCTTTAGTAAAATCATTCACGTCATATTTGTCTCCATTTATGTAGTGGACATTTGGATGCAGCACAGCTCTGTGTCCGTCTTTTCTTGCTTTAATCAAGTGAGGCTTGAGGACTTTCCTTTCTTGTAATATATAAGGAGAGTAATCTTCTTCAACTTATATTCTCTTCGTCTTAAGTAATTTAGCATTCTTCAAGATTGCCTGTTTAACCTTTTTTGAAGTAAATTCCACTAGTATTGGCCTTATTTTGTTATTTGATTGTTTCCCAATTCTTTTTATACCCTCAATATCGATTGTGGCGATTTGTATCGGTTTTATGTTTTCATTCACGGTTTGTATAATAACTTGTTCTGTATTTTCGACAACCTCTTCTTTTATGCCAAAGAATAGGAGATTTTTCTCTCGTAGTTTCTTCTCTAGTTGTTCAATTTGCTTGTCTTTTTTCTCAAATCTCTCTTGTAGCTGCTGAAATCTAGCTTTAATAGCTTTTTCATTGTTGTATATAGAGTCACTTAAAGTATTTAAAGTTCTATGCATATTACTTATTTTTTCATTGAGAGGTTTTAGTAATTGTTCTATTTGTTCAATTGTAGTCATGTTATTGTGAAATATAATTTTTGTATGAAATTTTATTTCCAGTATTGTTGGGAACACTGATTTTTGTTACTTAGAGCTTGTAGGTGCCAGCAAAATCAACTACTCAGATGACTACTTAGCGCTAGAGTAACTGACCTTCGTTTTATTTCACGACTTCCAATCACAGTTTTCAATCAAAAAATATATTGAGCTGAAGCTCCACACTATTTTGGACAAGAAAGTTGTTGAAAACTATTTACTCCACTTTTCATAATTTTAAACAAAAATAAAATGAGTTTTTTTTTCAAATAATCTTTTTTAAATCACTTTCACACAACATATCAACTTAACATCAGTGTTGCCACCCCCAGTTTTTCCGTTTGATACTTTCATCAACGATATCAGTCAGGGTTTCTTGTATTCTGAATATGCACTGTATATGCCGACGATTTGAAATAATTCACTACTATTGATAACAAAGATTTTGCAAGAAACTACACAACGGTTTGAATCGCCTCCAGGAATATTGGGGAAGAAACCATTATTAGATCAATACCGCTGAATGTCACGTCGCTAGCTTCACTCGTAAACATCACCTCTGCAATTTTAATTACACAATCAATAATCAAATTTCATCTATTGAAATAATTTTAATAGTCCTAGAGCCGGTAATACTGTCGGGTATGTGATTCTTGCTATGAATCTCACCCACATGGAACAAAAGTTCATATTTGCATGTTAATCAAATGGATAGGTTGCCCCAATATCTATTACCGGAAGGGTGTTTAATGAATTATTGTTCTTCTAAGTTTTTGACATATCATCAATGAATGAGCGCTACAAGTGTAGACTATAGAGGGTAATTATCATATGCAATTGGCATAGGTAAGCGCCCCCACATGTTGCCGGAACTTCTTGGTAGCCGGGTATAAGCAACCCCTATTTTTTCAGCATGTTATCGTTCCTAAAAGTGAAAGTATGAAGATATCTTCTTGAATACGTTACCTGAAAAGATACATACGGTTGCCTCAATTTTGATTGCCAGGAATGGTGACAATCGTCGTCCAGCGCGTGACACTTTTTATAATTCGCACGTGAGCCATTTTCAGCACTATCGAATTATTCATGACAATTCTTTTCATCCAGAAATATCAAATCAATTGATTGATTTGAGTTGACAACCATGCGAAATACAAACCGTAGGTTATCAGTGCGAAAATAAATCTATCATTCATATATTAAACAAAAAAAACAAATTTAAAAAAATTTTACCTGGAGTATAGTGAACCGCGATCAGTGATCTGAAAAAGAGATCAGTTCGAAAAGTGTGAAAATGAACTATTGACCTTCTTCTAACCACAAGTGAGACACAAGTTACATCATCGTAGCAAGCGCGCACTTGCAACGCGAACGCGCCACGAAGATCGAGCGAGTGTTGCCAACGTCAGCAACGTAAAACTCAATTCTCGAGAAATAAAAATTATAATAGTGAACATGCGAACAACTAGCGGTGAAAACATGATCACTAACACTATAACAAACATCACAACTACTATAGCGACAACACAGCACACTTACACAACAACTACACCCACAATATCACCCATAATGTCTCCGATTGTAACTTCTGGATACAAATACAGCCAAATGCTACCATCCTCTATGAACTCCATCACTTCTGACGATAATAATACTACAAATAATAACAATTTGACAGACAGCAATAACCTGAAGTGGCAAGTAGTGCCGGTGGAAAGAACATCGAAGCGAACAAGAGAAAATGATCCAGACCACCAAACTGGAAGAATCACCAAGAAAACAAATTTTGTAGGAGCTACAAATTCCAACACAACTAACAACATATTTACAGTACTAGAAATCGAAGATAATACACCACAACCCAGAACTGATCCAAAGCCACCACCAATATTTCTTCAAGGAGTAACGGACTATAAACTAATGCTGAAAACCCTTGAAACAGTTCTCAACAAAACGGAATACAGTTGTAAGGCTCTCCCAAATAATGTCATAAAACTAAATACAAATTCTTCCACTTCATATAGAACATTAATACATCATCTTAATGATAAGCAGATAGCATATTACACCTATCAGTTAAATCTAGACAGAGCATATAGAGTGGTAATCAAAAACTCACACCGCTCAATCCCAGTTGATGACATCAAAGAAGCCTTAGGAGATGAAGGGTTTGAAATAAGAAATGTTTCCAATCTGAGAAGTTGGGAAGCAAAAATACCCTTACCAATATTTTTTGTCGATCAAGAACCATCTGGTAAAAATAGAAATATATACGACCTCAAATAGTTATTAGGAACCAAAATAACAGTAGAGCCGCCTAAAATTTGAAAAGATATTCCTCAGTGCTCACGTTGTCAAGATTATGGACACACAAAAACATATGTACTAGACCGTATTACTGCGTTGAATGCGCTGACAATTACCCAACACAGGAATGTAAGGAAACCAAAGCTACACCAGTCGTCTGTGTTCACTGCTCAGGCTCCCACCCAGCCAACTACAAAGGCTGCACAACATTTCAAGAACTGCAAAAATCTGGAAACAACACTGCTCAAAGCAGGATTTACAACTATCAGCCACCAAAAGTGCAAAGAGACGTGAGCTATGCGAACATGGCAAAGAAAAATGCGAGTCCCGACCCTGCGATCCAGCAAACAAACAACACTCCAAATGAAGAGTTTTTAAACACATTCCTGAATAAATTTGAAGCCATGTTCAACCAAATAATGCAACAAAATATGATGATGATCCAGCTACTCACGTCTCTTGCGAACAGAAATGTCTAAGCCACTTAGAATCGTATTATGGAACGCGAATGGTCTTGCGCAACACAGGCAAGAAATCTAAATATTCCTAAATATACAAAAAATAGACATCATGCTAATAACTGAAACTCATTTTAAGGAGAAAAACTATTTTAAAATCCTTAAATATACAACGTACCATACTAACTATACTGATGGTACAGCGCACGGTGGTAGTGCAATAATCATCAACAACAAAAACAAGCACACCAAGCTAGAATCGATCGATGAAGAATACTTTCAAGCGCCAAACATCAAAATAAACGAACTGAACAGTTCCCTCACTATTTCAGCAGCATATTGTCTACCGAAAAACCTGGTCAAGAAACTCCAGTTTGAAGGATACCTCGAAAAACTGGGTCACAGGTTTATAGCTGGTGGCGATTACAACGCCAAACATCTACAATGGGGATCCAGATTCTCAAATCCAAAAGGTGAAGAGATGCAGAAAGCCATTCTGACAGAAGGTTTGAACCACAGGAAAACCAGTTTACTGGCCATCAGACCCCAACAAATTACCCGATCTTTTAGACCTTTTCATCACCAAAGGAATCGTTCAAAGCTACACAGACATAGAATCCTGTTATGATCTATCCTCGGATCACGCACCCGTTATATTGACAATAAGCACTACGATAATACTAAAAGAAACGAAACCAACCTTCTACAACAGAAAGACTAACTGGGTAAAGTTTCGCGAGTATCTAGACGCTAACACCAAGCTTAAATTAGCACTCAAATCGCCGGACGACATAGACCAAGCAGTTGGAACCATCACCAATGTAATCCAACAAGCAGCATGGCATTCCATCCCTCCACAGACAACAGAAACAAATAATAATCAAAAATTAACAAGAAAAGAAAGATGAGAAGAAAATGGCAGCAAACACGTCACCTCAATGGCAAAACCAAACTGAACCATATTTCAAAAGAAATGAAGAACACAATTGAAAAGATTAAAAATTACTCATTCCACAACTATCTTCCTAACCTGTCGATCCTTCCAGAGAACAATTATAGTTTATGGAGAGCAGCTAAAAATTTAAAACGACCAACTCAACCAGTACTACTCATTCAAAAAACAGATCAAACATGGGCTAGAGAAGAAATTGAGAAAGCAGAAATTCTCGTGGAGCACTTTTCCAAAATCTTTGAACCACGTCCTTCCTCACCAAACACAAACGAAGAAGCTATCGACAATTTCCTAAATTCACCTTTACAACTAAGCCTCCCAGTTAAACATACCACACCTTCAGAAATCCTACAAGAAATTGAACATCTTGATAATTAAAAATGTCCTAGATACGATCTAATCAATGGAAAAGTACTAAAGGAACTACCAAAGAGAACGGTAGTACTGTTAACCAATATCTACAATGCAATCATAAGGATCGCATACTACCCTATTCAATTGAAATTCGGACAGATCATTGTTATCCACAAATCCGGAAAGCCACCTCACGAGACCACATCCTATAGACCTATCTCGTTACTCCCGTTACTCTCGAAACTATTGGAAAAACTTATCCTAAAAAGATTAAAACCATTTATAGACGAAGAAAACCTAATTTCATCCCATCAATTTGGATTCAGAGCACAACACTCTACCATACAACAAGTCCACCGAATAACTAACAAGATAGAGAACTGCCTCCAGAAAAAACAAATATGTTCTGCAGTTTCTATCGACATAAGTCAGGCTTTCGATAAAGTGTGGCACAAATGTCTCCTATATAAAATAAAATAGCATTTTCCACACCAATATTTCCTAATATTTAAATCCTACTTGAGCGAGCGCTCCTTCTAGATGAATCTAGAGGGCGCCTATTCAAAAATATACCCAATAAAAGCAGGTGTTTCCCAAGGATGCGTCTTGGGACCATTCCTGTATCAACTCCACACCGCTGACCTACCCAACTCGGAAAGCGTTCTGACTGCAACGTACGCTGATGATACAGCAATCCTTGCCAATCACGAACAAGCAGATATAGCATCCTCAAGACTACAGGAATCACTTGACGAGATACAAAGATGGGCCGAAGACTGGAGAATCAAAATAAATGAAAACAAATCCACACACGTTACATTCACAAACAAAAAAACTACATGCCCCCCTGTCTCTATCAATGGAAAAACTTTAGTTGAGAAAGAAAGTGTGACATGTTTAGGTATGCACATGAAGAAGAGTCTATCATGGCGAAAACATATACAAACAAAGAAAAAACAAATAGATATCAAAATTAGAAAAATGTACTGGCTACTCGGACAGAAATCAACGCTAACACTTGAAAACAAACTTCTACTTCATTAAACCACAATCATACCAATTTGGACACATGGTATCCAATTATGGGGCTGTGCAAGAAGATCCAACATAAACATCATCCAAAGGAGCCAAAACTGAATCCTTCGAATGATCGCAGACGCTCCATGGTATGTCAATAAACAAACGATACACAAGGACCTGAAAATCAAATATGTGTACGAACAAATACGAAAGTACTCAGCATCACATGCAAACAAATTTGCCAACCACACAAACGAGCTAGTTGCCAACCTCTACACCAACGAAACCGACATCAAGCGCCTCAAACGCACCAAGTCATCAGAGCTATATTGCTAGATAACAATGTATTTACGAGGGTAGACCGCTGGGCCTTTCCTCACGCATGAGATTTCCATACTATAAATTAAACTCACCACATTTGCTTGTTGGCCGAAATAAGGCCAGTTGTATGATTTAGTTATGTAAATAAACAAAAAGAATAAATATCAAATGTAAATGTAGTTACCAGTAGCAACAAGTCATTGAGTAATACACCAATCCAAATGAATGAATTTCGGAAGGTGAATTCAGATACAAATGAAATTTTTGTCTGGCTCTGTAACTTTTTGTTTCGTAAAACAATTATCACTCGGATAGTTCTAGAGTATACTATTACTCCACTTTTCAACACGTTCGACCTGATCCGGAAAAACCAAAACTAACAGTAGTTACTAGTAATAGTAGTAGTAGTAGTATAAATTTAACCTATTTCTGTGAATTCATTCTAATCTCAATTTCTGATGAACTATAATTTCTGATATACTATTAATTCACCTTGCTAGGCGTTTGACTTGTGTTGATATTTTTGCACGCGGCTGAAAGAATTACATCTACCTTTCCGTGAATCATAGTGAATACATCTTGTAAATTGTCGTGAGTGTGGGAGGTTTTTTATTGAACTTTGGTAGTATCAACTTGATACAGAACTAGACAAAAATTGCATTTGAATCTAAACTCACCTTCCAAAATTCATTCATTTAGAATGGTGTGACTCATTGACTTGTTGCTACATCCACATTCGATATTTCCGGATGAAAATAATTGTAGTAAATAGTTTGAATCGTGCTTGAAATAACTCGCGTGCGAATAATATATAGTGTCACGCTCGCTCGTCTTTTAACGACGGTTGTCACCATTCCTGGCAATCATTATTGAGGCAACCGTATTTATCTTGTCAGGTAACATATTCAAGAAAATATCTTAAAATTTTCACCTTTACGAATGATAACATGCTGATTACGAAAGAATAGGGGTTACTTATGCGCGGCTACCAAGGGATCCCGGCAACATGTGGGGTGGCAATTATAAACTTCTGTTTCATGTGATCTTGGGATTCATTCTGTTGATAAATCGCTGCTCAACCAACAAATTGACATTATCACTAGAGCTATGAAATTATAGGATTTGTCATAAGAACGTCTGAGCATTTCACCAAACCGAAGTCAGTAAAAATCTGAATAACTTCTTTGTTCGGTTCAAGCTGGAATATGTCAGTGATCTAGAATCCTCAGTATAGACATAATATCAATGTGGTTGAAAGCATATAAAAAAAACAAACTCTCGATTTACCTTGCTATATATTAATTGGAGTTGTGGCAGACATGAATTTACTTTACAAAACACCAGATAGTTCTCTTTTTTTTTTTGGTATAAAAGTCTCCATGGTGGTATGTCAGTAGATAAGGTAAAAAAATTCAATATTGAAAAAACACATGTTTACATTCAAATTTGCTTTGTGGCTATCGACTTCGGATACAATCCACCTTTAGGCCGCACAGCTGAAATATACAGTTATTTCAAATTTTTAAAAGAATATAGTTGATTTACATTTTGAAAAAATTTCTTACAGTTCTGTTTAATATTTATTTTGTTATAAAAATATGTTGAATTATGAACGAAACGTATGTTAAATTGGGAGGGGGATGAAATAATAGGAAAATGCTGAGAGAGGAGAACAGAAGAAATTGGTACCATGTGCTGCATTTAGAAAATGAGGTTATGTGAAAATTTTGAAATCAAATAAAGGATAAGTGCATGCTAGTAAATAATATAATTAGGCAGCTCACTGTCAGTTGATTATACAGCAGAAATCAATTAGATCATGTTGTTACAAGATGTGTAAATATAAAAAAATTAGACCACTTGAGTATACGTACTTCAGGATCAGGAAAAAGAAATACATTGAAAAATACAGCGGAAGTTATGTATTGTGCGGTGTTCGCTGGGTATTAAATGGCGGTCAAGTTTTGAAAATATTATTTCCAGGAAGAACAGGTATTTCGTTCAGAACTCTCCTATCTTCAAGTTTTATATGTTTCTATATTTCCATTTTTCCTGGAAGTATGATTTTTTAATAGGTAGTTTTTTGTGCAAGATGTAAGTATATTCTATTGTAGATGAATGATTTTCTGCTTTTAGGTAAGAACCGAAGGCTGATGGCGGATTGTCTCTTGCATGTGCTTTATATTTCGTTTTAAATGAAGGCACTATCACAACCATTGCAATTAATTTTGTATATTCCACAGTCTTCTGTGCTATGAATTTTTGGTTTATTGTTAATGAAAATGTTTGCAAGAGTTGAGAGTGATTTAGATGTGAGCTGTATGTTATGTTTTTGTAGTATTTGGATCAATACAACTTTCAGAGACATTACTACATGACAATGAAGATTCTCGAAACAAATATAACTCAACCAACATAGATATAAATAACATCATAGAATCATTTATAAGAGTACTTGCTCAAAATTTTTCACTTTTGACAATCATACATTTATATTGAACGATAGTTCACCAATGGGCTCCCCAATCAGTGATCTATTGGCAAACATTTTCATAGATTATTTTTACCATTCAAATTCCGACCAATAGAATTACACCATTCGACGTCACGTGGTACAACCAACACGGTTTTCAAGTGGAAATTTTCTGGAAATTTTGTCTGTTGGTTATATATACAAAACAAAGAATATTCAGCCGCGTTGATTCAGCATCTGTCAAACTGACAGACAGATTGAATGTGAAAATGAGCAGATTCAGAGTCGAGTCTCTGGAATATATTGATGAATTTGGATGGGAAAAATAATCTTCCGAATACCATTCGTGATTAAATTTAACCTGGCAAGATTTTTAGATTGTTACGAGAGCTTGCTACCAATTTATTTCGTGATATTGCTGTCAAGCGAGTGATTTTTTCTGGTAAAATTTAACCACTTATGATATTATATATGATAATTTAGAATCAATAATATTCACTCATAATTCAGCAAAAAAATTTATTCTGGAAATGATATATTGATGATAGTTATTTTGTTTTCTTGGGCGGAAAAAGACGATGATCTTGATAATTTACCAATACACATAAATAACTTATCCAAAATTAAATTCACTCCAGAAACAGGAACAAATAATGAAGTCAATTTTCTTGATTTAACACTAACACACTCTCAACAACAAAAATCGAATTCAACATATACGGAAAACCTACATCCACAGATATTATTATACCACACAATTCATTTCATGATCCTAAAGTCAAAGAAAGCGCTTTTAGATCCATGTTTTATAGATTATTGATCCCTCCTCTCTCATCAAATGATTTTGATGCTGAATTTAACACTATCACAACCATTGGACTTATTAACAATTCCACTGAAGAATACATGAACATTATATACAATAATACAAGAAAAAAAAGACATAATTACACAAAAAATATAGAAACACACTGAAACTAATACAAACTATATCTCCATCCCATATTGCTAACACATACACAACACATTAAATCGTACATTACAAACACATAACATACAGCTCACACCTAAATCGCACCAAACTGTTGCAAATATTTTCATTAACAATGAAATTCATGATACAGAACACAGTGGAATATACAAAATTATTGTAAAATGAAGTAGTCGGAATTAGGACAAAAAGTTGAAAAACAATTAAATGCCAACTAACATTTTGGTTTATTTTAAACCATTCCCAGAGTAAATAGTACAAACAAGAAAATACAATGGATACAATTCTATACTGTTTGAATTTCAGAATAATAATAACAAGAATCAAAAATAGAAATTTCCTTAGAAAATACATACCGTTGTAGCATTCATAAATTACAAAACCAGTCAGAAACATATGGAAAGTTACAAAATATACTATCTTAAATTATATATTGGAAAGTGAATGGTTACAATACAGCGATCTGAAAGTGACAACACTTGCTGAGTGACCATGAGTGACTGAAGATATCAGGATCAATCACTAACTAATTGAACGAACAATGCAACCACCATTGTAACACCAACAGAAACTGGCAATGTCAAAAATATCCGGTAACCAAAGTATAGATGGCAGCAGTAACCAAATTTGAATTTTATTCAGAATGTTAGAGTAAACATTGCTTAAATTATCTATGTCAGATCTTTGTAAATGTAAATCATTCCAAGAAATAAGCGTTTCTTCAAGTTCTGCTCTATATCTGATATTTTTACGTTGTTAAAGTCAAAGTCATGTCCTAGACTGAAATGATGAGTGGCCAAGGCAGTTGTCTCAGTGTTTCTCTATTTCTTCAATCGTAAATGTGGTTCTTAATTCCACAACTTAAATATTGCTTACTTTGTCCAATGTACGTATTAGGACACTGTAAACAGTTAATTTCATACACTGTGTTAGACTGAAATTCTGAACGTGTTTTCTCGTTAAGTTTTGTAAAAATAGAACATACCTTAATAGTGTTGTCAAATGCTATTTTGACTGATTCAGATTCTAGAATTTGTCTAAGTTTGTGCGAAAGTTTGAGAATATATAGTAACCTAAAATAATTGACACTGACAGCCCCAGTAGGTACCTCATTCAAGTTTACAATTCTGGGCTTACTCTCAGAGAACAACATTTTGTTAATAAACCTCTGGGACATTTAATATTGAATTCGTTTTAAGTTTGTGTAAATTCTCATCAATGAAAATAGGATGACAGATATTTTCAATTCTATGCTTACATAATTTCTTTATCAAGACTTAGTTTTTGTTTGAGACAGTGACCTGATTGAAAATTTAGAATTCTACCCGAAAAAGATGGCTTAGAGTACCAATTTGTTAAAACCTGACCTAAAATTTGCCTCATTAGCAGAACATCCAAGAAAGGAAGACATTCATCATTTTCCACTTCCAACGTAGATTGAATGTGCTGATTGTATTCACTGGAATGTTCCAAAATGTTATCCATATAATCAGATGGAATAGCCATCACTATGTCATCTACGTAAAGGTTTAAAAACGGTATATCGAAAGGTAGATCTTCCACAATGTCTTTGAGCAAGGAGTTCTTCACTAAATTTGCAAAAATTGGCGATGCAGGGTTGCCCGTGGCAGTGCTAAACTATTGTTGATAGAACGTGCCCCCAAACACAAAGTAACTGCCATCAAAACAAAATTCAGTTATTTTTATGAACATATTTAAAGTTGAATCAGTATGCTCTGATATTAATTCCCAATTATCTTCCATTTCACTTAATACTAAGTCTTTAGGTATATTGGTGAACAAAGAGGTTACATTAAGTGAAATTAAAACATAATTTACTAGTAAAACAATGTCCTTCATGAATTCAACGAAATGATACGAATTTTTGATATTGTATCCAGAAACGGGGAGTGAATTATTGAGTTTATTCGCTGTAAATTAAGCTAAGTGGTGTGATGTGTGATTATTACTAGAAATCACTGGTCTTAAAGGCGTTGGAAGTGGTTGATGAGTTTTGGGTAGTCCATAAATTTTAGGTGGTAAAGCATTATGTATTTTAAGAGAGTAGCACGTTCTATCATCAATCATGTTACCCTCTGACATGAGTTCAACTAATTTGCTATTATAATTTTAAAATTTATCTGTAGGGTCCCTATTTGAAATTTCATACGTAGAGGAGTCACTTAGCAAGTCTTTCATTTTAGTATAATAATCTTCTTTATACATAATTACTGTAGATTTACTTTTATTGGAATTAGTAACTTTTTGGTCTCATTAAATGCTCTATTAATATTATTAAAGTTTCTACCGTCGTCTATTCTTTGCATATGATTAGTTATAATGTTTGTTGTTTGTGTTCTGAGTTCATTTTTAACATTGTCTGTAACAGTTTGATTACCAATGCAAAATTCAACATCTGTAAGTACGTTTTTTAGCGAGAAATTCAAATTACCAGCATCAGTTGCAAATTTAGAGCCAAACGCAAGTAGTTTCTCACAATTATCAGGAACAACTGTATTAGTCAAATTAGTAATACAATTGCCACAATTGCTGTTAGCTATTTGGTCAGCATTGCCAATAAAGATTTCAATTCTTCAATATGTCTAGTTTTTACGATGTTAAATTGTAATTCATAAGATTTATCCTGATTATTATTGAAATCTTTGACATTTTGTGAGGATAAAACGTTACTTATGTGATGTTTCAACTGGTCAAGCTCCAATTGCAACTGGTTAATTGTATGAAATGTCATTCTTATTCCCTAATTCAAAATGGTTGTCTTTAAATGTAGTAAAATCTTATTGATATCATTCAAAAATTGTTTATTGTGATCTTAATTGTTGAACGAAACATTGACAGCGTTGTTGATATGACTTGGAGACACTCCTTGATATCTGCATTGTAACAAAACTACCTTCCTGTTGTTGAAATCTGCTATTTCTTTGTTGATCCTGGCCCAACGTTTCAAAGAAACAGTAGTTTTTGCGCCGTATGATGTTGTGATGTCTTCAAAAAATCCCATTATGACGTAAATTGAACCCTAAGTTGAATGATGGAGAGGAAATCGTGTCCTTGTAGTTACGATGTATAATGGAGTAGTCGGAATTAGGACAACAAGTTGAGAAACAATTAAATGCCGACTGACATTTTGGTCTATTTACTTATTTTCTTGTTAATCTTCAGAGTGAACACTACAAACAGAAAAATACAATAGATACAATTCTATACAGTTTGAATTTCAGAATAATAATAACAAGAATCAAAAATAGAAGTTCTCTCAAAAAATACATACCGTTGTAGCATTCATAAATTACAAAACCAGTCGAAAACATATGAGGAGTTACAAAATATACTATCTCGAATCATATATTGGAAAGTATAAGGTTACAATACAGCGACCTGTAAGTGACAACACTTGCTGAGTGACTGAAGATATCGGGATCAATCATTAACTAAATGAACGAACAATGTAACCATCATTGTAACACCAACAGAAACTTGCAATGTCAAGAACATCCGGTAACCATTTTGGAACATTTCAATAAATACAATCAGCACATTCAATTTAATAAATATATAAAACTCAAATTTGGTTGCTGCTGCCATCTGTACTCTGGTTACCGGATGTTTTTGACATTACCAGTTTCTGTTGGTGTTACAATGGTAGTTATATTGTTCGTTTAATTGGTTGGTGATTGATCCTGATATCTTCAGTCACTCAGCAAGTGTTGTCAATTACAGATCGCTGTATTGTAACCTTACATTTTCCAATATATAATTTAAGATAGTATATTTTGTAACTTTTCAAATGATTCCGACTGATTTTGTAATTTATGAATGCTACAACGGTATGTATTTTTTAAGGTTTCCATTCTTGATTTTTGTTATTATTATTCTGAAATTCAAACTGTAGAGAATTGTATCTATTGTATTCTCCTGTTTTTAGTGTTTACTCTGAGGATGGTTTAAAATGAACCAAAACGTTAGTTGACCTCTAATTGTTTTTCAACTTTTTGTCCTGATTCCGACTACTCCATTTAACATCATAACTACAAGGACACGATTTCCTCTTTATACAAAATTAATTGCAATGATTGTGATAGTGCCAACATAGGTATGACAACTTGAAAATTCAAAACGAGATATAAAAAATCTGACGTGAACATCCCGTGACTTACTTGTACATCATAGGACATATATATGATACGATGTGATTTTGTGTTTAATCGTATATATCATTGGATATTTATAATCAGACACAAAATCTCGTCGTTACATAGTTAACCGTTTTGGATTTACCCAAGAGATTCTAAGAATCTGTCAAGTAGAATGCACTTTCAGCCAGGTCGGTTGCTATGGAATCAGTACGGCATCATTCTTATACTACAACATACCTAAATACTGATTTCCAAAATTCTACGACTACCAACAGATCTGAATTTATGCGCAAAATCAAAAAAATAAGCTCTTACTGAAGTGCACTCCCGGTTCAGTCTATTGTTATGAAAATAGTAGGCAATCATTTAGATGCTACAGCAGACTGGAATACCAAATTTCAATATTTTGCACCTGATCGTTTCGAATTCATGCGAAAAATCCCAAAAGACTGTCAAGTAAAGTGCACTTCCGGCTCGGTGGATCTGAATTAGAATGTGGTATGAGCATCTAGACGGTATAATCGTCCTAAATACTGATATCCAATAACCTGCGTTCAATTGTTTTGGATTTATGCGGAAAAAATATTTTTATTAGAGTGCTCTTCTGGCTCAGTCGATAGCAATCATAATGCAAGGTGTACATTAAGATATTATGGAAGTGCCCAATACAAAATTCAAATATTCTACGACTGATTGTTTAAAATTCATGCGGAAAATTCAGAGTGTCTTTCATATGAAGTGCACTTGGCTCAGCCGATTGTTACAGAAATAAAAGATGATAATTTAGATGCTACAGCAATTTTGAATGCTGAATTCCAGTATTTTATGACTAGTTATTCTAAATTCATGCGGAAAATGAGAAAAAGTTTCGAGTAGAGTGCACTTCAGGCTCAGCCGATCGTAGTGATGATGCAAGATGTACAATAAGATGTTATGGAAATTCTTCATACAAAATCTAAATATGCAATGGCGGATCATTCTATATTTATGCAAGAAAAAATCAAAAAAAGTTTCAAGTGAAGTGCACTTTTGGCCTGACTGATTCTCATAAAAATAGCAGATAACCATTCAGATACATCAAATTTAAACACTGAATTTCAACATCCTACGGTTGATCATTCTGGACTTATTAGAAAAATTCGAAAAAAATTTCAAGTAAAGTGCACTTCCGGTAGAGACGATTAAGGCCATAATGCGAGGTGCACAAGTAGATCCTAGACCAGTTCTAAATAAAAATTTCAACATCATACGTTCAATCAGCCAAAAATAGTCAAAATGGATTCAGGGATGCTCAAAACGGATATTTCCATCATAATCTCGATATGTGAATTTTGTTGGTTTAACAATACTTTTACTTCGTACAAGTAAGTAAGAACATACGAAAAACAGCTTGCCATCAGCCATCTGTTCTCATCTAGGCACAGAGAATCATTCATCCACAATAGAAAATAATTTCATCTTGCACAAAGAAAATAACTATGGAAAACTCATACTCTTAGAAAAAATCTGACGTGAACATCAAGTGACTTACTTGTACATCATTGCTATATATGCATAATACGATGAAATTTTGTGTTTTATCATATATATCATTGGATATTCTTATCGTTCTACAGTTAATTGTTTTGGATTTACACAAAATACTCTAAAAATCTGACAAGTGAAATGCGCTTTCAGCCAAGTCGGTTGCTATGGAAACAGTAGGCCATTATTTTCATACTACAACATTCCTAAATACTGATTCCCAAAATTCCACGACTACCAACAGATCTGATTTTATGCACAGAATTGAAAAATAAATTTCTATTGAAGTGCACTCCCGGTTCATTCTATTGGTATGAAAGTAGTAGGCAATCATTCAGATGCCCGAGCAGACTGAAATTCCAAATTCCAATATTCTATATCTGATCGTTTCAAATTCATGCAAAAAATTCCAGAAGACTGTCAAGTTAAGTGCACTCCCGGCTTGATGGATCTCGATAAAAATGGGATATGAGCATCTAGACGGTATAATCGTCCTGAATACTGAATTATAACAATCTACATCCAATCGTTTCGGATTTATGCGGAAAATTCCAAGAATATTTTGAATAGAGTGCTCTTCCAGCTCAATCGATAGCAATCATAATGCAAAGTGTATAATAAGATATTAAGAAAGTGCCTAATACAAAATTTGAATATTCTACGACTGATTTTTCAGAATTTTTGCACGAAATATCGCAGATTCTTATGAAACCAGAAGATAGGCTTAGCACAAAACATAGAATACCTTGAATGTAAATGATGATGATTTGGGTAAGTAATATTGATGATATGATAAACTGTATAGAAGAAAAAGAGTATAAAAAATTTTTGCACTCTAATGCGAACTGAACTTGTTACCTATGGAGCCACTGTTCAACGCTGCACCTCTAAGCCATAGACTGTTTCAACAATTAGTTGCTGTAACTGATTTATATACGTATTCTATCTTGGAGCGTTACAGAATCAGTGAATCAGTGATGAGCGTGAATATAGGTTAAGATGATGGTGTGGAGACTGACTCCTGAATATTATTCTATGAAACATTAGGCTTTAATTGTTTGCATTCAATTTTTGTTATTGTTGTTGAAGTTTGCAGGGAAGTATTATTCTGGGTATCACTGTTTGTCACTTGTGGACAAAATATAATAATAATAATAATATATATCTTTATTGACTGGAAGCCAAAGGCGAGGTTCAGCCATAGGCTGCTCCTCCACCTAACCCGTACAAAAGAGAATAATAAAAATTTTACACAGAAAAATACAAAAAAGAAAATATTTCTCGTATATACATATATGAACCTAAAAAGTCAACCAATCATGATTTGACAAACAACAGATTGAGCCTAGATACACAAATAAATTAAATAATAAGAAAAAAAAACAAAAAGTAAATTGATAAAGTATATGTCAACAACGTGCTTTCAAAGATTTTGTTAATCTATCATGATATATGATTTTATTCGCTTTTTGAATACATCAAATGATAGAGACTTCGAGTTTTGGGGTATACTGTTGTACAAAGAAGGTGCAAGATAGGAAAATGAAGTCTTGAATTTGGATTTTCTATAAGACGGTACAATATATAAGACTTTTAATCTCAACGAACAATAATATTGCTGGAAGAACAATTTGACCAAAAAATAATTAGGAACACCGGTTAGTTTTATTTTGTGAATCAGACATAGATACATTAATTTTAAACGATCATCCACTTTTTGTATCTTGGCTAGTTTGCGATATTCACTAAGATGATCGTACCCACGAATGCCATACACATATCTTACACATGAATTTTGAAGAAATGTGATTCTGTTTTTTTCAGTCTGAGTGAGGTGTAGGATATAAACACAAAAACAATAGTCAAAAATCGGGAGGATTTCACAAGTCGTAATTCCACAGTTGAGCATAAGTCATGTCTAAATTGATACAAATGGCGTAGCCGAAGCCTTGCAGCAGAAAGTTTTGAATCTAAATGTTCAATGAATCTCAGATTCTCATCAATTAATATTCCTAGAACTTTTATGCAGGAGCTACGTTCTAGAGGCATGGTATCTAAATAAATATCTGGTAAGCTGCTGCAATTACCAATAACTGAGAGAGATGACTTGTTAGTGTTTATCCTAAGACCATTATTTCTTACCTATGTCACAAACTTTTCAAGTTCATTATTTACTCTAGAAATATCTTCATGTAATTTATCAGAGTCAATAGGAGCAATAAGTTGTGTATCGTCCGCGTAGGAATGTACAATACAAAAGTTTATGACAGCAAGTAGATCAGCTATATAAATTAGAAAGAATAGAGGTCCCAAAATAGAGCCCTGAGGTACTCCACATTGCAAAGGGTAACAGCTTGAAAATTGGAATTTGAATCTGACGGTATGCAGACCTGAAAATGACGATTGGATAGATTATTGGAACATAGACTAACTGCATTCTCCGAGAAATTATAATATTTCAACTTGCCAAGGAGCATACTATGATTAACCATGTCAAAAGCTCTGCTGAAGTCTATTTGAATAATAAGGGAAATTCTAGAATCATCATAATTTTTCAGCAAAATATCCATTATATTCAAAAGCATGTATTTAGTACTATGACCGGCTCTGAAACCTGACTGATTTATAGGTAAGATATAATTGTTTGTACAATAATCCATGATCTGATCATGGCATACTCTCTCGAAAACTTTGGACAGCTCAGGAAGAATACATATAGGTCGCATATCATCAAAAGTGAAGCAGGTTTTGATTTTAGGTATAGGTTTAACTATTGCAAATTTCCATACATCAGGTATCACACTTTCAATAATACATGTATTTACTATGTGCATGATATAATCCTTTATTACTGGTAGGGCAGTAATTATAATTTTTTAAGATATATCATCTATATCAGCCGCATTAGATTCGAGTTTACCCAGAATTTGAGTAACTGTATCACAGCTGGCACATTTGAACTCAAACGGATGACTAGATTGATCTAAATATCTGTCTTTTGAATACAAATTCAGTGCACTTGGATTGATAGCAACATTCCTAACTTTATCTAATAAATATTGTGCATAATTATCCGGTTTGCAAAGGTGTTCTGAGATATCAATGACAGAATCATCTTTAAACCCCATATCTCTAAGATTCTCCCATAATTCATTAGAATCACGAGTGCTGTTTATTTTGAATCGTAAGAAAACTTGCTTCTCCCTACGAATTGCAGCTGTAGTTAAATTTTGGAGTTGGTCATAGTATTCCAATGCTGCCACAGTTTTATGCTTCTTATATTTTATCAGCGCTTTATCACGCTTATTTTGCATAAGTTTAATCACCGGAGTGATCCATGGCTTGCAATTTTATGTTGCTGTTCAGAAAATAAATTTTTTGATTGACATTTTCCAATAATAAAATGTTATTTCAGTTTATCTCACAGCAAACCGCAAAAAAAATTTCAGTATCAAAATTACTGAAATCTCTATATTTGATACATTTCTTTGAATTGAAAAATCTTGGAAAATTCAGATGACAATAGGAACCAAAGTGATCAGTAGGATTTGTACATTCTATGACGTCAACATATGAATATAATGATTTATCTAAGATAGCAATGATATCAAGCAAAGATTTGGATGCTGGTCTGGTGTAACTTTTTATTATTTGATGCATATCATAAGCAGACAGCAAGTTCATAACATACAACTAGTATATCATTCGACAATAAGTCCACATTTATATCACCTGTACAAATAATACATACAATCCACCTGAGGTGACAATTCAGCAAATATTGTATCAAAAATACTAAGTTCTTCATAAAATTTCTCATGTTGGTTGTAGACAACTCCAAGAATTAACCTGTAATTCTGAACTGTTATTTGGATCCACAAATGCTCAACAATATTATTATTCACGAATGGAGTATCCAAAACCTAATAATTAATTGACGAACGAACATAAATGTCGAAACTTCCACCGCGTTTATCATTTCTATGTAAGCTAATCAAATTGTAATTATTTATTTGGAATGAATCAGCAGGTGAAGTATCACTGATCTATGTTTCTGTTACAGCTAGAATATCAAAGTTATAATCTAGAACAAAATCCCTAAATTTAGAAAAACACGAATTCAAAGATCTGACATTCATATGACCACATGCGAAACTGAAATTGACATCGACTTTCGAAAATTTGCAAAAATAAACAAAGTAACAAGAATTGACTTAAGTAACACAATTCAATGACAAAGAACGTGAGCCGGTTAAGCTGATTTGCATATTAAATAAAAGTAACAAATAAAGTCAGAAATAAAAACATCAAAGTTACATGTCATTTATATTATTTATATAGATCTTGACATCTCTTCTGTTCTTTTCCACTTTCGCAATCACACGCCCGTCATATGTCCAAACATTACGGAAGTGAAACTTATCTGAAGCCGCCTTGAGAAGCTCCAGCCTGAATTGGGTGAGATCTCCACGAATTGTGATGCCTGTTCCTTTTAACCTCTTCTTCTCATTAAAAACCTTACTACAGTTGCGATAGCTGACGAATTTCACTATTACTGGCCTGTGTTTATTTTTTATTGATTTCCCTAAGCGATGGCAACGGTCGATATCAATTTTCGAAATATCAACTTTTAAACTATAACAACAGAATTTAACGAATGAATCATCAATATTTTCATTTAGAGTTTCAGGTAAACCAGATATACGCAAATTATTACGTCGTGTGTATTTAGCGAGATCGTCGACGCACTTATCATGGGATTCACATGAGAATTTCAAATCATTATTTTCTTGTCTCACTTCACTTAACTGCTTTTCAAGTGATTTTATTTTCTCCTCGAATACTCTCTGAACCGCAGCCTTGACTTCTCTCACGATAGCATCGATAAATTTATTATTCGAACTAAGTCGGTTAATTGAAGATGTTATAATATTAGAGATAGATTCACGGTCGTCTCGAGTTAGCATTTTGATACTAAATAAGGCATTAACACTTGGAAAATGAAATATTATACTATATAAAATCAACTTCACCAGCACACACTCAACACGTCTAGCTGCGTATCATGCTACTTGTCACACAATGTTCACAAGCATATTTTATCTCAAGGATAACATCAATCAAACAACTATATTTTGTTGAAAAGAAGTAACACCGACTTGTTGAAAGATAAAACAATAATTTAACGGAGATTACGGTGGTTGTAGGGCAGAAACACTTCAGCAGAAAAGTTTCATTTAGATGTTATTTTTATTAAAAAGGATTTCCGTCCCCTCTTCTTGTTGAGTTAGTTTTCGTCGTTTACGTGTAGCCGGCAGTCAAAAACATGGCGTCAGCACGTTGGCTGTGAATTTTTTAATAATTTTTATCATAAATATGGCTGTATTCTTTGACAAAAAATTGAGTTTGTGTTAACATAGTTAGTCACGTAATAAATGTGTGTTACGAAGACTTTTAACAATGAAAAATTTTCAAACTGTTTCAAAAAATTTAACAATTTTATTCCAAGTTATAACTATTTGTAAGTTGTTTTCAAAATGTATATTTTTGGATAAGTATTAAAAGAATTTATGTACGTTTTCAGTATCCCTGATGAAGTAACAAAATTGTTACGAAATATTGGACTTTAAATAAAAATAACATCTAAATGAAACTTTTCTGCTGAAGTGTTTCTGCCCTACAACCACCGTAATCTCCGTAAAATTATTGTTTTAACTATATTTTGGGCATATAGAGTATGGAATAAAATATATACCGTACAAAATTTCAAACAAAGAGGATAATATTTTGGAAACAGTATGGAATTAACATCGTTCACAGCGGTACACAATGCATAACGCTGAATCAAGGAAATGCTTGACAGAAGTATTTTTTTCTTCATTTATTATTTCTGAAGTATCTTTAACTTGTCGTAGCAGTTCTTCAGTTGTAAGCAATGTATCTTAATAGTCTTCCGGAGAGATTCCGTATAAGAAATTTTTGTGTTATCGTATATGGATTGCATCACAGTTGTTGATTATGACTGGATATCACTGGTGATATCTTATGAATGCCGTGCAGTAATTGATGAGTCTAAGAGCAGTTGATTTATAAAAGAGAACCGCATCAGCTGTGAAGAGTCGTAGATGTGAGAATGCAAGAGATCATTTTGGCTTTGTTTTCGTATCTTTGAAGAACTGAAAATGGCAATGATATGAGAAATTGATCACTCATTGTTTTATATTATAGCCAGCTATTGGAGCATAATGAATGTATCAATTCTGAAAAAGTGATATTTTCTGAATCTATAAGATTCTCAGACTGTATTGATGCATAGTGTTCAATTTCGCACTGGATCTCGGTGATAGTATCAAAACGGCCTTTTTTAAACTCGATTTCTATGTGCATTACGTTTATGAACTATATTTTATCAGAAATCTACTGACTGTAGGAGTATCATATTATATACGTTCAACAATCCAGATTTTCAATCAGGACCGCTTACTCAATGAGCTTTGACAGGATTTAGAAATCCGGAGTTAGTGATCGCAGTGTACAATTTTTTCACAAATTGATTTTTCTTCAGAATGTCACTGAAATCGTTGTGTCACTGATTCAAATATCAGAATTTATATTGAATCTCTCATTTTTTATTTTAGAATGAATTTTACATGAACAGCAACAGTTTCAGAATTTTTCTCTTGTTTTCAACTATAACCGAATTTGAAATTTTCTGCCTTCTAATAATTCTTCAGATGGCAAACAGTTGATATCTCAAAAAAGTTATCATTATTAATGCAACTTTGCGTTCCAATATCATAGAGAATTTAGTATAGCAAGATGTTTGCAGCAGAAGTTTTCTTCGAGAAATAGATTATATCCACTATAATACTCTCTTATATTTTAGGATGAAAGTTTGCCTATGATAACTTATCTTGGTTGAAGATAGATCATCTTAATGTATCAACTATTGGCTCTATAGAGCTAATGGTTGGTACCTCGGACAATATATTCTTCTAGCTAGCCACTGAGAAAATACCTAAATGTCTGAGTAGATCTATGAAATGGGATTGGGCTCTTTTGATTGAAAATTGAGATATCCATTTGGATTATATCATATTGAAGACAACGACATATCAGGTGAGTTACATTGTAAGGCAGTGAGGCAGTAGACAAAGATAGATATTTGTATGCTAGGTGAGAAACACTCGTAGATCTAACTGGAATAATGTAATTCCAAGTATGATATTAACTTCATGGCTTTTTTCAGGTGACAAAGCTAGCTTGACAGATAATGAAATATCCACGACAACGGCGCCAAAATCGCTCTATTGGACTCATGAGTAATATAGATTGTAGCCTTTGACTTCTAACCTCATCACGGAAGATCATACTTCTAAAATCCTCGATTTCCTCATTGCTCTAGAAAAAAATATTTGTGATACAGATACTATCTAATACCAGTAGAATGGATTATATAGAAATGATAATGAAATAAGCATAACAATTCCAGTGAAATAATCATTTGAACAAAAAATGATTGATGGCCAGTCATTTTTGTTGGAATAATCCAACTGCCATCACAAAACCTGTGAAAACTCACCTGATCAATGATAATTATGTGATTCTTGATCATGTTATGCTTGCCTCTCCTTGGAGCTCAACATTATAACCATTTACAGAACTGACATTCTGCCTATTTATTCTGTGAATCTATTACATCATTACTTTGAATCACCTAACAAATTTTTCCTAATTCTCACATCTTCAATTTATTTTTGCACTCAATAACCCTTAAGGAGGCGCTCATCAATAACGCTGATCTGTGCAATATATTCGTTTTTCGTGGTAGCTAATCATAGACATTAGTCAGGATCTCACTTTTGACCTCAGTGACCAACACCATTTGGCCAGGGTATTTTGTCACTGGTCTTCTAATCACGACGATTTGTTCTGGAGTAACTGCCCTAATAGACGGGGAGCTTGCTACAAGAAGTGTACTAATCGAATACAAAGTAATGATTTTTTTACTAAAGATTGCGATGACATAGAAATAACAGCCCAATTTGCAGAAGTCGCATTGGTTGCAAAGAGGATGGGTGGAGGGTTAACTGTGTTTATTTTCCCCCAAGAAAAAATGATGAAACATAGTTCTGTAAATTGGTATAATGTTGGTCATTGAATGTTTAAATTGAAAAGAATGTTTTTAGAAGTGTAGGTGGAGGTCTTATTACTCTATAAAGCGACAAAGCAATAAACTAATTTTAATGGTGCAAGCTTACGGTATAATTCAACTAATTATAAATTTGCAGAAATCTATAGCTACGCAAATTGTCAAAACATTGTACTTATCACTGTACACACGTATTCAGCCTGACCAATATCGTGGCCTTTTTATGAATACCAATTGATGGTTTGGAAGTACAATCGCAACTAACACCGATTGCGTCTGGGTCTGTTTTAGGATTATCACAGGTAGAAGTCATCTAGTATATGGAGAATATACATTTATCTGAAGAAGATTAAGATAAAATAACAACTCAAATTTCACATTGTAAATAACTTTAATCTAAGCACTGCTTATTATAATTATCATTAATGAATTACATACTTTGAATTTGCATCAATAGATTCCAACTAATGACTTGAAATTTCATATAACTTTTCCATTCCCAATAATATAAGAGAGCAATGGGCGGAGTACGCGTGTACGTTGCTTTGCTTATTAGCCTTGCTTATGACTTTTGGAAATTGATCAATAGTTCAATTGTGTCGTGAGCTCACAGTAGAAGCTTTTGCAGACCTATATTTGATCGTTCGTTATTAATAAAAAGACCACGATATTGGTCAGGCTGGATACGTGTATACAGCGACATGTACACTGTTTTGACAATCTGCGTCGCTTTAGATTTTTGCAAATCTTTATTAGTTCAATTATACCGTGAGCTTGCACTACACGAATTAGTTCATCGCTTTGTTGCTTCATAGAGTAATAAGACCTCCACCCACACTTCTGGGAGCATTTTTTCTTTTCAATTTGTGCATTCATCAATCTACATTACACCAATTTGCAAATCTATGTCAACAGTAGATCGCCGTGCGAGCAAAACGAGCTCAGATAAGTCTAAGCTGCCGTCTAAGCAAAGCAAACTCAGTCAATGCCAAGCCGCTGTGGGAGCAAAAAGAGCTTGGTTAACGGAAAGCAATCGTGCGAATGAAACGAGCTAGGTTGACTATAAGCAACCGTGCGAGCGGAGTGAGCTCGGTCTGCTGTAGAACGTCGTGCAAGCGGAACGAGATTGGTCAACGGTAAGCCGCCGTGAGAACAAAGCTTGCTTGGTCAAAATTAGGACTCCGTGCGAGCGTTGCAAACTCAGTTAGAGGCAAGCAGTCGTGCGAGCTAACTGACGTCGGTCAACAGTCAACCGCCATATGAACGAAGCAAGTTTGGTGAACTTGGATTATCTCAAACACATGCATATACATTTCATTATAACATTTTGGTTAGGTTTATATACAAACAGACAAGCCATGTCCAATATGATAATTACTTCTATTTAATCACTTGAACGAACATGTCATGTGAAATTCATGGAATTATTGTATGATTTTTGGAAAATTAAAAAAAAGAAAGTAATATAGACTCAAAAGACATTCAGTGGAATTGAAAGGTCTCGGCTAGATACGAAAATCTCAAGTTTCCATTGTTTCCCTTCAAAATGAGATCTTTCCACTGCTTGACATGTCCTAATGATTTCAGGGTTATAAGGTCCTGATATCTATATTTTTAATTCTTAGGCGGTAGAAAGTGCGCCAGATCAGTTAGTATTTATATAAGATAGGAAGATAACTGTTAAGGCTTGTTTATAATGGATGTAGCCGGTGATTTAAGGCTTGTTTATAATGGATGTAACTGGTGATTTATTCTTTTATCTTTGAAATTAAACTGTACGCATTTCCATGTTGACGTTAATAATGACACAAAATATGATGTTGACTTATGCTGTAACCGTAAAGTTCACCAAACTTGCAAGTTGAACATCATACAGCTTATTCCCAACCAATAGCGAGCGAGCATTGTATCACGTGTATGCGTTACATTTATTACTTACTTGTACTAAGTACAAGAAAGTATTGTAGCACCGACAAAATTCACCTATCGAGATTTTGATGGAAATATCGGTTTTGAGCATCCCTGAATCCATTTTGACTATTTTTGGCTTGATGTCGGTACGTATGTTAGTGCGTGCGTGCTTTCGTGCGTGGGTACGTGCGTTCGTAACTCGCAAATCTCAAAACTGATTGGACGTATGATGTTGAAACTTTGTATTTAAGACTGGTATAGGGTTGAGTTGTGCACCTGACATCATGAATCTAATCGTCTGTACCGGAAGCGCACTTTACTTGAAAGTTTTTTCGAATAAATCTACATTGATCAACCGTAGGATATTAAACTCAGAATTTAGGCTTGATGTTGTATCAGATTGGTTATTTGCTAGTTCTGTGAGAATTGGCTGAGTCAGAAGTGCACTTGAAACTTTTTTTGAATTTCTTGCATAGATCCAGAATGATCAGCCATAGCATATTGAAATTCCGTATAAGGTACTTACATAACATCTTATTATACGTCTTGCATTATGATTGCGATCAGCTGAACCGAAAGTGCACTTTACATGAGACTCTTACCAATTTTCCTCATAAATCCAGAATGATCAGCCGTAGGATACTGGAATTCAGTATTTGAAATTGCTGTAGCATCTAGATGGTCATCTCTTATTTTTGTAGCAATCGGCTGAGCCGGAAGTGCACTTTATATGACACAATTTTCAAAATTTCCCGCATAAACTCTAAAAAATCAGTCGTAGAATATCTCAATTCAGTATTTGACACTTTCATAATATCTAGTTGTACACCTTGCATTATGATTGCTATCGACTAAAAGCACTTAATTCGGAACATTTTTTGAATTTTCCGCATGAATCCAAAACGATCGAACGTAGATTGTCGGAATTCATTATTTAAGACGATTATACCGTCTAGATGCTTATATCCTATTTTTATTGAGATCTACTGAGCTGGCAGTGCACTTCACTTGACAATCTTATGGAATATTCCGCATAAATTCGAAATGATCAGGTGTAGAATATTGTGATTTGGTATTTCATTCTGCTGTAGCCTTCGAATGATTTCCTACGATTTCCGTAACAATAGACTGAACTGGGAGTGCACTTCAGTAGGAATTTATTTTTGAATTTAGCGCATGAATTCAGATCTGTTAGTAGTCGTAGAATTTTGGAAATCAGTATTTGGGAATGTTGTAGTATAAGAATAATGGCCTACTGTTTCCATAGCAATCGACTTGACTGGAAGCGCATTTTACTTGACGGATTCTCACAATCTCTTGGGTGAATCTAAAACGATTAACTGTGGAACGATGAGATTTTGTGGTTGATTATATATACTCAATGATATATATGATCAAACACAGAATCACACCGTATTATATATATACAATATATATATATATATATATACATATATATATATATATATATATATATATATATATATATATATATATATATATATATATATATATATATATATATATATATATATATATATATATATATATATATATATATATATATATATATATATATATATATATATATATATATATATATATATATGTTGCATCACGTTGCAGCATAAGAACTCGTTGTATAATAAGAGCTCCGATTGGAATGTACTAATAAATAAGTGATTACATGATTGGGATATTGTATAAATAAGTTGTGATAGTAAGATTGGGGATTATTATTTAGTGCGCGATAACATTTCAGGAGTGATAAAGTGTAACCTGTGTGTGAATAACGTGTCTGGTGAAGTTAATGCCATTAGAAATGAAAAGATCAAATTCAGGACGAAGCCGTGGAAGTAACCAACGGTATAGTGAGCGGGTGAGATATGCTTGTGCCAGTGATGTGAGTGATACTAGTGATAATGAGCAGTCTGATAATCAACAAGAAAGAAGTTGCAGTGAAAGTGGAAGTGCAATTGCAGCGGATCAGAATCATGATGTAAAACTGATACGCGCTATCCTAGCGGCCGTCAAACAACAATCAACAAACGACCAACAGCATCCGCGCAACCACAGTGAACAATTAATACCGGTGTATGACCCTGAAGAAGAAAATATCAGTCCTCAGAACTGGATTTTGAAAATTGAACATATTGCGTCCATCCATAACTGGTCTGGTTCACTAAAAGCTTATAACATGCAATTGAGATTGCGCGGACTAGCAAAGCTATGGTATAATCAATTACCTGATTGCGATAAGTCTTGGTCCGAATGGAAAACCGAGCTAGTGGAGGCATTTCCAAAAAAAGTGGATTACCATACATGTCTGTCAAAAGTGATGAATCGCAGTAAGCAGCCGAATGAGACCATTACCAAATATTCCTACGAAAAACAGACAATTTTGCAGAATTGTAAGATATCAGATGAAGATGCAGTGTCTTGCATAATCGCTGTATTACATAGCGAAGAACAGAAAAATAATGCTCGCGCTGGGAACTATAGAACACCAGTAGACTTATTCAATGGTTTTCTGTTCTCTTTAGATGAAAATAAGTCAATCTAACAAAAACACGGACACTTTTCTGGAAGGATAAGTAAACCTCATCACAGGATGCTAAATACGGACCGCTATGATTATAAGAAAACTAAGGAAGGCGCCAATAAGCCACCAATATTCTGCTACAATTGCAAAAAGACAGGCCACATATCAAGAAAATGTAGATTCCCAAGGACAGAATGTGGCAATTGTAAAAAACTTGGACACCTATCGTTTGAATGCAAGAATAAACAGACCTCACATGATGCTGACAAAAGGAATATAAAAGTGATAAATGTAACAAACAACGAAGGTAAATATTTTATTGAATCAATTTTGGTACATGGTATAGCATTTCAAGCCCTGATAGATACCGGTAGCGAAATAACAACGGCAACCATGGCAGTTGAAAATGCTTTGAAATTGTCAGTGGATCCAATGAACATCTTTACGATCAAGTCATTTGGAGGTGGTGAAGTAAGGTCATTAGGTAGTGTTAACATTTGTCTGAAAACTGACTAAGTTGAAGCACATGTTGATGTTGCTATCGTGCCAAGCGAATACCAGTCTCCTCCATTCATAATTGGACAGCCACTTTTGAGTCACCCAGGAGTCTCGGTGAGCATCAACAGTGGAGAAATAAGATTCTTCCAATCTATACTTGGCGATCTAACACAGATTGAGATTGACGAAGATGAAAAGGTTCTTATAAGATGTATAGAAAATTTAACATTGACCCCAAGAGCGAATGGGCAAATAGAACGGTTCAATGGAACCACACTGAGTTATTTAGCAACATCCACAACTAAAGAAAATGAATGAGACTTAAAAATCAAAACAATCAATGTCGGATTGAATAACACGATTTGTAAAAGCACCAGATACAGTCCATTTGAGTTAATGTTCAATCATAAAAATAAAGGTCCCCACAACCAGCTTTTAGATACCCACCTGAGAGATGGAAACGAAGTGGACGTTGTACAAAAAAGATTAGATACATGTGAGAATAGTAAGGAGAATGCAAAGCAAATGAAAGCGAGATTTGACAAAAATCGAATCGAGGCAAAACAATATAAAGTTGATGATCTTGTTTATTTCAAAAAACCACCATGTACGAACGATGGGGCTAGTGAGAAGTTACTGCCAAAGTTCAAAGGTCCCTACAAAATAAGTAGAGTCCTTGGCAATGATCGATATATCATCACCGACATCCCGGGGATACAGAGAACTCAACGCAAATACGAAAACGTAGTATCAGCAGATAAATTAAAACTGTTTGATATTCTGGATATATCAGACAGCAGCGACAATAAGTGAGACAAGTTCAAGTATACACATAATTCCCATAGGAGAATGTGATAGGAGTATGTGGTTTAAGTATAATTCAACCAATAATATTGATATTGCTACTCGTAAGTAACGATACTGAAGTTACTAATCGCGTCATTATGTGCAATAATACTGATATTGCTAATCGTGAGTTACGATACTGACGTTACTAATCGCATCATAACGTGCAATAATACTGATATTGCTACTCGTAAGTAACGATACTGACGTTACTAATCGCATCATTATGTGCAATAATACTGATATTGCTACTCGTAAGTAACGATACTGACGTTACTAATCGCATCATTATGTGCAATTATACTGATATTGCTAATCGTAAGTAACGATACTGACGCTACTAATTGCATCGTTGAGTGCAATAATACTGATATTGCTAAGCGTGAGTAACGATACTGACGTTACTAATCGCATCATGACGTGCAATAAAACTGATATTGCTACTCGTAAGTAACGATACTGACGTTACTAATCGCATCATAACGTGCAATAATATTGATATTGCTACTCGTAAGTAACGATACTGACGTTACTAATCGCATCATTATGTGCAATAATACTGATATTGCTACTCGTGAGTAACGATACTGACGTTACTAATCGCATCATCATGTGCAATAATACTGATATTGCTACTCGTAAGTAACGATACTGACGTTACTAATTGCATCGTTGAGTGCAATAATACTGAATATTGCTAATCGTGAATAACGATACTGACGTTACTAATCGCATCATTATGTGCAATTATACTGATATTGCTAATCGTAAGTAACGATACTGACGTTACTACTTGCATCGTTGAGTGCAATAATACTGATATTGCTACTCGTAAATAACGATACTGACGTTACTAATCACATTATTGAATGCAATAATACTGATATCAACGGTGACATTGTTATTACTACAAACGAAAAATATTATTGACAAAAAAAAAATAGAATAAAATTTGTATATGATTTTAATATGATTTTTGTGTTAACAGAATTTAACTAATTGCAGGGACGCAATCACGTCAGGATGGCCGAGTGTTGCATCACGTTGCAGCATAAGAACTCGTTGTATAATAAGAGCTCCGATTGGAATGTACTGATAAATCAGTGATTACATGATTGAGATATTGTATAAATAAGTTGTGATAGTAAAATTGGGGATTATTATTCAGTGGAATTTGGAAGTGTTATAGAATTATTATTGTGTTTCATCAAAAGTGCGCGACAACATATATATATATATATATATATATATATATATATATATATATATATATATATATATATATATATATATATATATATATATATATATATATATATATATATATATATATATATATATATATATATATATATATATATATATATATATATATATATATATATATATATATATATCCAATGATGTACAAATAAATCACGTGATATTCACATCAGATTTTCTCCTGTATTCCAGCAGACATATTTGACATTACACCTTCACATCACAAAGTTTATACTGCTGTTTAAAATAGGTGATTTTTATTTGAAGTGAATCTGACTTGTTGGGAATTTTATGACATCCATATGACAAATGTGACGTGGACCATAAAAATCAACCATGTGATAAAAATCCGTGGGAATACATAGCTGATGAATTAAAAATATCATGTAAGAAATTATATGAAATTATAATACATTCCATGGTAACTCCTTCTCTGTAATAATTGTCTAATATTTTAACAGAATTATTGGAAACGTGACAGAATTGTTTCACTGTCAATTAATTCAAAAATCATTCTCTAGATCCATTTCTGACAAGGTTAAGATACACGATCTTGAAATTTTGACGTTTGACTATAAACCAGGCTGTTAAAAATAACATCATACATCCTGCATCATAAGTTAACAGATTGAGTTTACATCTATCATAAACAAGCCTCTATAGCATAGAAAATTACTCAGATCAGATAAATGAGAACGTTATAGATTTATCGAGCATTGGTGACACAATCAAAGATGCAGACCTGGCTATGATTATATTGTGTGGTCTACCAGATGGATACGACAAAATAACTTCCACATCATTCGACCTTCCGACTAACGAACTTACAAGTGATATGATCAAGATGAGACTGAACACTAAGGATGCTTGTCGTCTAGACAATAGAAGAAGCAGCAATGTTGGTTAAAAATAGAAAAGAATCAACGAGCACTGAAGATTAACAAGATGAATTGTTATCAAGTGAGAAACATCATAAAAATTTGCATGTATATCATGTCACAGGATGAGACATATTGCATGGAATTGTTCTGAACGCAATGGCTGAATAATACAGGTTTTTGATGAAGCATGTGACTCAGTGAGCCTACTTTCTGGAACAAAGCCTGTTGAGTGCAAGTTCACAGGTGATACTCAACCTTCAAGAGCACGTTCAGAAGCTCAAGGATGCACTCAAGAAGAAATGAATCGACTATGAAGAAGTGCACGCATCAGTATCAAATTTTGTGTCTATATTTTAACTGGTAGCTGCCAGGGTCGAAAAGGGTAAGTTGTTTGATCAGTTTGACGTGAAAAGTGCTTATTCCCGTACCATACTGAATGAAGAGGTTTATATAGAGCAGCCTGAGAGCTTGCACAAGAAGGAAAAACAGAACCTGTGTGCAGGCTGAAGAAATTCATATATGGCCTTGAACAAAGTAAAATAATAAAAAAATTGAGCAACACATTGATAGCAATGAGATTAAAGTATATCGAAGGACTGACATACATGTCAGAAGTGAAGTTTTGTGAGAAAAAACGATAGAACTGTGACGCTGGCGCAGGAGAACTATATCGACAGATTGATTGATTAATTAAGTTTACAAGATGCAAAAGGCATAGCAACTCCAATAGAAGCCAGGCTAACATTGGAGAAAGAAGAAATAGAAGATGACATAGAAGAGCGACAATATCGTGGGCTTAACAGAGAGCTCTTTGATTTGTCGCAGACAACACAGCTTCACATCTCATTATCCGTCGTGAAATCGGAATAATTTTGTTCCAGAAATAACGAAAATCATTGGAACGTTGCAAGAAGAGTTTTGCGATTTTTGAAGAAGACGAAACATTCCTAGCTGCTCACCTAATCTTCAGGGCAAGATCGAACTGCAACATCTATGTTAGCTCCAGGAAGAATCAACAGATATTTGATAATGTTAGCTAATTCACCAGCATTTTAGAGAAGTGTGAAGCAGACGTCGCGTCGGTAGCTCTGAGCACGATAGAAGTCGGATATATTTCGTTGGCCGAATGTACTAGAGAAGTAGTATTATTGAAAAGATTGCTGGGGTCAACTGAATTTGGCGACCTTATAGATCATTCTAGATTGATTTAATGTTATAATCGAGCTGCTATTGCATATGCGGTAAACTACATGAGTAAAAGAAGAACAAAGCACATTGCAATGGAACATCGTTCTACTTGGGAGAAGCTAGCAGATCAAACCATTCAGCTGAGGGATGTCATAACGCAACAAAATCCTATTTAACTTCCAACCAAGTAACTCGGGCGTCATTCATAGGGAGCTCATCGAACCAAGATGTTACAGAATATTTGATATCGGAAATATCATCAAAAGTTTCATGATACTTTCGAAGGGGCATTAAATACAACTTTTATCAACAACGATGAAGATAACAGTTTGTTCATATATTCAAGTGTCAAATGTACTTTAAGCTTTCCGAATATGATCTTTCCAGTATAATTCCCATTGAAAGAATGTTTTATCATTCTTGTGGATATTATTAGAATTTATCTACACATTCAACATGAGCTAAAAAAAACTATTTTGACAATTTGAAAATTTTGGTTGCGCTGATGGGCTTCACACGATGCACATCATTAGATTGGATTGACAGATGTTTTTGATAGCACGCACGGCGCTAGAAATAACAGTTTAAATGTCATGGAAATGGAGGCGATCGTATCAGAGATTATGCTGCGTTTTCATCAACTCAAATATCATGTCGGTAGAACAAATGTCAGAAATCGAAACGATTTATTCGATTATGGTTATTGCGCAGTAATAAAGAGCAGGGCGTTCCTGATATATTATTCCAAGAGCTTGGGTATATCAATTTGAACTATCAAACATATTAGAACAGTCGTCAGGAACAGGTGTCCCTCACCAATTTTCTTCCAGCTGATAGCTTGTGAAATGCTCCTGAAAGACGTTTTATACAGCATGGTGACCGTCAGCTGCGGCACCAATGGTAAGATAACTGATTTTGGTCCCCCACGCACGTGAAGAACAAACAATATTTCCAATCATTTCCTCCTTATTGAAAATTCATCGGATGATAGGTGATGATATACGTCCATCAAGAAAAAATGTCAGCCAGCTGTGGGGTAGTGGTTCATAAGTCAGCTGGTCACATGATTACTTACATTTTCAATACCAGTTCCGCCTCTGAGGAAGGCTTCAACTTTTTTCCGCTTTATATCAGATTGATTGCGAAGATTATGAACTTTATTGGAACATTCCTTCGCTGTCATACTTTGTCGGATCTTCAACACAGCGTCGCTCTGGCAATGCTTATCATGACATCTGCTCACTAGTCCATTTCTCAGATTTTGTAGCCATTACCGATAAAAATATAGCAACTTCCAAATTGATTTGTGATTAAGAATCGTTGTTTTTTTTTGGACTATAAGAGAAATAATTGATTCAATATGCCCTTCCAAGATTCCAAAGGCAAGTCCTCGCAAATATAGAATTTTCTATTCTTCAGAAAAATATTGAAATTTACTCTGAGAATCAATTTCCTTATGAAAATTGTTTCTTTCGTATTCTTATCTATTTTTCCATTCTTGATATTTCAACTGTCACCTAACACTTCTTAAAGCCCGCGACGCATTACGCTTTTTTCGCTACTGGATTGCTTGCCTGGTTACGCTGCTAGGTTTCTAGTTGGCTGCGCCGCTGGACGCTGTGATAGGTGCTTCGCAATATTGGCTCCACACGGTGCTAGGTTGGACTACCAATCTTTTCGATACGCGTACGGCGCCAGGTATTATCGTTCAAATATTAAGAAAAAAATAGACGATTCAGTAGAAGACTTTTATGAAACTGTCTGCGATCTTTGCAAAGAGATAGAGAGCATTCATCAATAATATCAGCAGGGTTGCGAAAATTGAGTTGAACAACTTAAATCACAACGATATATAATTGACACATTTATCAAAAATCACAGGAAACAATCATTGACATTTTATTAGGATATCTGTTCTATAATCAGGGTGACTAAAATACTGAATATATATAACCAAATAATTGATTATCAGCACGTCCTCTCAATTTTTGACTTAATATATGCATAAAATAAAATGAGATATTAGATCGCGCGGACCTAGACCGTGAACGCATTTCTCGAACTGGTTTCCGGAGAATGGCCTGGTTAGGAAATCGGTGATCATCTCCTCGGTGGGAAAATACTCGATCTTCAGTGGATAATTTTTGATTGCTCGCCGGATGGAGTGACATTTCATTTCTATGTGCTTAGACCTAGCGTGATGGACAGGGTTCTGCGCTAGCTCTCCGGCGGATTGATAATCGTTGTAGATTGTGATATTTGTCAGATTTTTTGGAATCAAGCTCTTTGGCAAAGTCTGAGAGAAATATGGCTTTTTTGGCAGCGTCCGTTAGGCTGATATATTCTGCCTCGATCGAAGATAGGGCCACAGAGTGCTGCTCATGTGATCGTCATCAAATTGCCGCTCTCGACAACGTGAAATTATATCCTGAATATGACTTTTTGTCGGTTATGCAGTTACCCAAGTCTGCCCAGAAATTCCATCCTCGTCTTTGACGTAGGATAGTTTTCGGTCAATTGTCTCTTGTAGATATTGCAGAACGCACTTCGCAGCCTGCCAACGGGCTTGACTATGATTGTCATTGAATTGATCCAGCATGTTTGCCGCGTACGTGATGTCTGGCCGAGTTCCGATCCCTAGGTACATCAAAGCATCGATGAGTTCTCAGAATGGATACCTTGCATCGTTTGCTTCTGTGTCTGTTGGGTATTTCAGTTCAGTTCCAGTTACCATTGGTGATTTCACAGGTTTACTATCGGCCACCTCGAATTTCTGAAGAATCTCCCTAATGTAGCCGCTTTGACATAATGAGATCTCTTTTTTTGCTTGCTTCACTTGAATCCCAAGACAATGAATAATATTACCTAAATTTTTGACTTGGAATTCGGATGATAAATGATTCTTGATTGTCAGAGTCCTCTTTGGCTCTTGTTATGCAATCAGAATGTTATCGACATATACAAGAACAAACGTTGGATTGGATCCTTTCTTGTCGATATGGACACAATGGTCGCTGTTTGATCCTTTCGAGCCAATCAATCTGAATACATCGCTCAGCTTAGCATGCCATTGCCGACCAGCCTAGCGCAAACCATAAATGGCCTCCAACAGTTTGCATACCTTGTCTCTAAATTCCAATTTTCGAAGCATCAGTTCCACTTTTGATGCTAAGCTGCTTCCTTTTCCAGCTCGGGCCGTCTTCTTCAGCATCTCTACCAGTGAATTGGGCTCATCCATGGGAATCAACGTGTTGATATTACCATTTAGGTACGTCGTCGTGATATCCAGTTGTGATATAAACAAATAAATAATCGAAAAGCCTTTTCTCGCCAATAGCGCGAAAGGTTCCGTGAACTTAATTCCAGGCCTCTAAGCAAATTCGCGCGCGACTACTCTGGCTTTTCGTCGAAGGAGGGTTCCATCAGGATAAAACTTGTTCCATAAAATCGTTCGACAACCGATTACCTTAAAATTTTTGGGCCTTTCGACCATTTGCCAGTTGTCGTTGGCTACCAGACTTTTGATGTCAGAGTATATACCTTGAGACCAATCATCCTGATCTGGCCCGCTGAGAGCATCGTCGACTTTTACTTCAACGGCGATAATTTCTGTGCTCACGTCATACAACAGCTCCCCCCAATCATCCATCGGATCAGAAGTATTTGTCGATGATGACGAATCAACTTTGACTATAGTGGATTGACGGCAATTTTGTTGTACACCTTGGAAGGGCATCCCCTATGTCCCGTTTTCTCTTTTCTTAGTCGTACAGGTCCTCGTCTCATAGCAGGAGCGTCCAGTTGATCTTTGGTGGCTTCAGGTGTGTTGACAGTTGCTTTTCAGCGTCGTAAGAAACACGACTGTCGACGTGAACATCATCCGCATTGTCCGAGTCTCTGGTTCTGTTATCAACGGTTTTTGGGCCAATCTCTGTCTATGTTATCGAGGATTTGTCTTTGAAATTTTGTTCTTCAGTGCACTGATGGAGTGCTCCCAATCATGAGTAATCTTCAGTTGAATCTGGTTCAAATTCCTACAGAAACCTTACATCTCTGGATATCTGGATTCTGTGCTCACTCGGAATCCAGATTCGGTACGCCTTTGATCCCTCGGAGTAGCCGATGGATATACCTGATATACCTCTTGGACGCCTTCTCTCCGAATGTACGAAGATGTGAGACATCGGGTTTCTGCGCTGTCAATTTCTCGTGTGAAGTAATTACCTTCGGCAATACTTTAGTCGGGCATCGATCTCTCACTTGATTTGCTGCAGCGATAGCTTCTGTTTAGAACGATGAGGGCAGGCCTGAGGTCGTGAGCATATATCGCGCTACTTCAACCAAGGTACGGTTCTTGTGCTTCGCAACACCGTTTTGCTGCGACATATGCGGTACTGTCAGGCGTTGCTTTATCCCCGCGCTCTTGAGAATTACCTTTATTTGACTATTGCAGTATTCTTTCTTATTATCAGAATGCAGAGCTTCGATCTTGCATCTTGTCTGGCTTCCAATGAAATCTTTAAATTCCATAAATTTGTCGTTTGCTTCGCTCTTGAGGTGTAGAAAATCTACCACACACCATCGGCTTTAATCATCGATGAATGCTATGAAGTAATGTGCACCACCGTGTGACGTGGTCCTTACTGGTCCGCATATGTTGGAGTAGATAATTTCCAGGAGCTCTCTCGATGAATTTTCTCGATTAGTAGAAGAAGTGTTTGTCAACTTTGCTGTAAGGCAAGACTTGCAGTTCATCACGTCGTCCATGGCGTCGAACGTCAAATCTGTCACATTTTTAACGGCTAACTTTCATGTCTTGTGAATTCAAATGACAAAATCAAGCGTGTGAGTTCTCAGCATCGCTCTTTGGAATTCTTGATCCTAAAACGGCATGTGCTTGATAATCATTTTCACGTTAAAACAATAGATCTCCAATTCTTCCACCAACGACTTGAATATCACCGTTAACATCTCTGACAAACGCGTTGTTACTCTTAAATGTCACTCCATTATCGCGATCTACAATTCTTGCAACTGAAATTAGGTTTGTACAAAGATCGAGTATGTAGAGTATGTGTGTTTTTGAGATTGACAACATTTTCCGAGTTGTCCGCGATTTCAATACGAACATCACCTTTTGCTTTCACGCGCGTCGTTTGATTATTTGCTGGATTCAATTTATTGGTAGTATTATCAAGGTTTTCAAACGCATTTTTGTCTCCGCATAAATACGACGTGCATCCGCGTTCTAAGCACCAGAGATTATTTGCAGTGTTCAAACCTCGTTCTTTGTCGACGAAGAGACAAACGTGTGCTCCCAAAATTCATAAGCCTTCTTTATCTTTACGTCCAGTCATATCCTCTATTAATTCTCCTAATACAAAACTATGTTCTTTTTTAACTAATATACTTTCTAAATCTTATAATGCTGATAATCCTTATTATGTTAAAGATTCATTCCATTTTTCCGAATTTATTAGAGGTTTTGAACTCCCTGATGACCATATTTTGATTAGCTTGGATGTGGTCTCTTTATTTAGTAACATTTCTGAAGATTTAGCTTCTTCTGTCATATATAAGAATTGGAATATCATTTCATTACATTGTAGACTGACTTTGGATCAATTCTCTGAAATACTGTCCTTTATTTTTGGTTCAAATTATTGTCAATTCAGGAATAAATTCTATAAGCAAACTAATGGCTGTCCTATGGGTAGTATTATAAGTCCTATCCTGTCACAGTTTGTTATGGATGATCTTCTTGATTCTTGTATCCCTAAACTCTCTTTTAATATTCCATTCATAAAAAAGTTTGTAGATGACATTATTCTATCTGTGAAGGAAGATGATATCCCTGAATTACTTTCGACATTTAACTCCTACAATTCTTCTATAAAATTCACTATTGAAAAAGAATCTGAGAGAAAAATTGCTTTTCTGGACGTACTTTTAATCAGGAATATTCATAACAAAATAGAATTAAGTTGGTATCAGAAACCTATATCTTCTAAGAGATACATACATTTTTTGTCTCAACATAATTTAAAACAGAAAATTAATACTTTAGTTTATATGAAAAACAGAGTTTCATATATTTCTGATGATAAGTATCTCCATGAAAATCTACGAAAATTGAAATATACTCTCTTAGATAATGGTTATCCCTTACATTTTATCAATAAATACATTTTTAGAAATAATAATAATGATTTTTTGAAAAATATCAATTCTAATATTAATGATTGCAATTTATCAATTTCTCTTCCTTCTAATTTGAGCAATCGATCTTCCTCTGATGCTGTCATTCACAAATCTTTACTATATATCCCTTTTTTATCTGACAAAATTAGAAAAATTCTAAAGAATGATTATTCCATTATAACATTTAAGAATTACCTCACTATCAGAAGTCTTTACACTAAACTTAAAGATTCCGCATCTATTGATAATCAAAGTGATGTTATTTATGAAATCAGTTGTAAGGACTGCACTTCAATTTATATTGGACAGACATGTAGGCTTTTGGAGTCAAGAATTATAGCCCATAGGAGTGATTGTAGTAATCCTAGAAAAGTCAACTGTTGTGCATTATCAATTCATATTAGCAAATCCAAGCATCATCCAGATTTTGATAATGTTGAAATTCTTGACAGGAGTGATAATTATGTCAAACGTCTGTTTCTTGAAATGTATCATGTAAATTCCCATAGCAACACTCTTAATAAAAAAACAGATACCCAAAATTTAAGTTCATATTATTCGAATATAATCAAGTGTTCATATTCATGACACTCCTTGTTTATTTATTTTTTCAATTTCAAAGAATTTATCCATTTGTTGATTATTTATTTATTTATCTATCAAATTCTACACATGTTTTGCGAAGAATATATATTTTTATATTTTTATCATCGTCAGTTATTTTATTCCTCCATTTTTTTTTATTTATTGATTTTTCAAGAGTTCTTGATGGTTTTTTATGGTTTTTTATGGTTGGTTTACTCTTGTCCAGTTGTTAGTTTTTCTCAATGTTTGTGATTATTAATTCTCTATTTTTCTGTAAGTTGAAGTTTATCCGTTTTTACTTGTCAATTTGATTTAACTGTCTTATTGTTTACATTACTTTAGTCCCCTGAAGAAGCCAAAAATTATTGGTAAAAGCTTGGGTCATTGAAATAAATGAGAATTTTTGAATAATTGAAGACTGACTACCCAAAAAACATCATAACATATATATATATATATATATATATATATATATATATATATATATATATATATATATATATATATATATATATATATATATATATATATATATATATATATATATATATATATATATATATATATATATATATATATATATATATATATATATATATATATATATATATATATATATATATATATATATATATATATAACCAAATAATTGATTATCAGCAAATCAAAAATTATTATGAAATGAAACACAGACAAGGAAAATTGCCGTATTTTCTGATATCTACATGTCCTGATTTTAGTATTTATATCAAAACTATGAAATTCACAATCGTGGGTCCGAAGTCCCTGAATTACTTTCTCAGTAGACTAAATCCATACATTTCCATTGTTCAAATCATTGAAACACACAAAATATGGTGAAATTATTAAGAATCACATGTAGCTGCCAAATTTTGAATAGAACCTACAGAAAACAACCAGAAATTTGATTCATCTAGGATCTCTTCTGTTCATGTTTTCAGAAGTCTTGAGAAATAACGAATAGCAAATGTGACATTTTTTCCAAAATTAATATCGATGTCACTTCCTATACTCACGTGACTAGGACCTAGCTTTCTATTGGTCACCGGTCGAATCCATTACACACATAAGCAAGAAAAATAGCACACGTTTTATAACAGAAACTATGTTCAGAAACCAGCTATGACTGTCATTTTCTATCACAGAAACAAACACGGTAGCCAGCACAACTCCGTGCTGGGAAACTACCAGTGAAACAAGTGATGTGTGAGGCGGACTTAAATTATATTTTGTTCTCTAATTGCCCCTCTAGACTCAGATTTAGATTTCTAGTAGATTTGTTGCATTGAAATGTAGCTGCCAAATAGATAAAAACAAGCACGGTGACCATCAAAGTTCCGAGCAGAAAAATCAGCAGCAAACAAGCGTCGTGTGAGAGGTGAGCTTTAGTATTGTTCATATCTTCCAATTTTCATGGCAACAGTATTCAAAACGGTGACAAATATACTACCATACATAGAGATGAATCAAAGTCATTCCGAATCATAGATTGATGTATTATTTTGTTCTGAATTATATTGGTCTAGTGATAAAGATATCCAGTGGAAAAAGAACTACTTCTTATAAAGGAGTCACGTCATTGCAAGAAGATCTCCTGTTCGTAATGTTTAGGAATAACTTAATAGCATTCCGCTTATCATATGTGCACTCCAAGACATTCATAACATCGTGAAGTTATCAGACTCTTGTAAATAGTCCACCATCATCGCGTCATTGGATGTCACAGAATCAAGACATTCTCTTTGTGTCCAGTGATATTTCAGAATTGGAGTCCCAAGAACGTCGACAGTTATGATGCAGCTGTCGACGTGTTCTTGTTGATGGAGTGAATCTGCGACTTGTTGCCTGGATGTCATACTGGTTAGCAAAGCTAGTAATTTGTCAAGTTATCTTCTCTTTATATTACTGATGAAAAGGATTTCGCGGAGATGACATGTGGTAAAGGAGATGGAAGTAGTGTGATTTATATTGCATTGGATCTTTTGCTTTCTCTTTTCGTGTAGAATCTGGGATTAGTTCATGCTAATCATTGTTTCTTAAGGCGGGTCTCTACGTGAAAGGTGATAATTGTCACTTTTCAAATCGTTATACAGCTTTCATTTATTATTGGAATATATCATTTCAAAGATTAGGGGCTTATAAACAATTGTACGTATCTAAATTTGATAATCTTTTCTAGATCCAGAGTAAAAAGCCCCTAAACATAGTACAAATATTGATTTCAAGGCTTTTCAAATCATTTTAACTCAAACATGATTTGACTTACACTAATGAAAATTAACTATACGAAAGATATTACTGTCAGCTTCAAATGAGCGTATGGAATACTCGAAAAATTATTCCAGTCTTCAGTAAAAAAATTGTGAATTTCACTAAAATAAGTACTTTTCAAACCTATTTTTCTTGTATGAAAATCAGATAATCAGTTCAAATACCTATATGTTGATTTACTATCAACCTTTATCTCTCAATTTTTAGCCATATATTCATCAAGAAAACCATGTATTCGGGGTAATTAGCAAAATAAAATTATAAATATAATTTATTTCGTTGGCTCATAGATGGCGTTAGTGAAGTGATATATTTTCTGGAAGACTAGCCTTTGGCATAACTCCGCCTTCCAATTTGTTTCCATAGCAACGAATTTATGAATGGACTGTTAGGTACTCGAGAGTAAAAGCGGTATGAATGTGAATTCTGTTGGTTCTTGAGGGATTTACCAGGATTTTTACTTTTCGTCACTCGATTGCCGATTGAAAGTGAAAGTAGTTGATCTGTGGATTTTGTTGGTTTTTGATTTTTCTAAGTTATGGCACGCCGTTTTGCTATTTAATAGCAACAATTTATTCCACTTCAATTAATACTATACATTTTTATTATCTTGCAAGATAATTTCAATTCATTGAATTTTTATGATTGAATTAAATTATGAACGTAATGGAAATTCAGAATCATTATTTTTTCGCAAGATAATTTTATTGTATTGATTTTATGATTGAATTGAGATTATGTACATAATGGAAAATAGGAGTTCTTATTATCTTGCAGGATAACTTTAATTTATTGAGTTTTTTTGATTGAATTGAAATTATGTACGTAATGGAGAATTATTATTATCCTGCAAGATGATCTCAATACATTGAATCTTTATGATTGAATTAAAATTATGTACATAATTATAATTCAGCATAGAGACTATCTAGCAAAATTATACAAAATCGTTGAATTTTAATAATTGAATCAAAATTATGTACATAATGAAAACTCAGAATTATTATTATCTTGCAAAATAATTTCGATGCATTGAATTTTTATGATTGGATTAAAATTATGTATATAATAGAAATTCAGTATTCTTATTACCTTGCAGGATGATTTTTATTCATTGAATTTTTATGATTGAATTAAAATCATGGACATAATGGAAGTTCAGAATAATTATTATGACAGCGACAGTGAGAACGCCGCGAGCTCAGTGGCAGCATGTTGGACTACGAATGCATGTACACCGAGTTCAAATCCAGACTGCTTCAATGTTTACTTCTTCATCTTTTTTTATTGTGACAATCTTTCGAATCTTTAGCAAGTTCAGATGCATTTAATTAAATTTCAATTAACAAACGGGTATGAAACGAGCGTCGTAAGCCTGTAAAAGGCAAAATCAGTGAACGGCTCAAAGTGTCTTGATCATCGTCTTTTTGATCGCTACCTGAAAAGTCCGCTGATATCGCTTGAGAGAGAGGAGCTAGAAAGGCAAGTGGTTAAATCTTTTTTATCCTCCTGATAGCCGTGGCTCTCCTGGTAATCATTCCTTCCCTGATGCTAGCGTCAGCCGTGGTTCTCCTAGCACTCGTCTAGGATGTTCCTCCTGATAGCCGTGGTGCTCCTGGCAATCATTCTTTCCCTGGTGCTATCGGCAGCCGTAGTTTACCTGGCGATCGTCTAGGACATCCTTTCTGGTAGCTGTTGCTTTCCTGACAACCCCATACCAACCCTGTCCTACCGCACTAGTGACTGCCATGGCTCTCCTGGCAGTCGACTAGAGTATCCTCTGCTGGCCTGATAACCGTGTCTCCGATATACCCGCCGCCACAGATTTAAATGTCACTGCTAGTTTCACCGCGAAATTCACTGGATGAATAAACTTTTGTTGACACATTTTTGTTTATTTACGTTATTGTTGCATTCTCTAGTTTACATTAAAAATTCAGTTCCTACATTACTCTGAGATTTCATTCTCTATTGCAATTTTTCCATGTAACCTACTTGTACTCAGTACAAGAAAGTATTGTGAAACCGACAAAATTCACCAATCGAGATTTTGATGGAAATATCCGTTTTAAGCATCCCTGAATCCATATTGACCATTTTTGGCTTGATGTCGGTACGTATGCTCGTGCGTACGTGCGTTCGTGACTTGCAAATTTAAAAACTGGTTGGACATATAATGTGGAAAATTTGTATTTGAGACTGGTATAGAGTCTAGTTGTGTACCTCGCATCATGGTTCCAGTCGTCTGTACTAGAATTGCACTTTATGAGAAACTTTTTCCGAATTTTTCCGATAAATCCAGAATAATCATCCGTAAGATGTTGAAATTTGGTATTTGAACTAAATGTTGTATCAGAATGGTTATCTGCTGTTTTTGTAAGAATCGGCCAGGCCAGAAGTGCACTTTACTTAAAACTTTTTTTGAATTTTTTGCATGAATATAGAATGATCCGCCATAGCCTATTAAATTTGGTATTTCAGCCTGCAGTTCGCATTAACTCGGAACGATCAGGTGTAGAATATTGAAATTTGGTATCTCAGTCTGCGGTAGCATCTAAATGGATGCCTACTATTTTCATAGCAATAGACCGAGCTAGAAGTGCACTTCTGTAAGAATTCATTTTTAAATTTCGCGCATAAACTCAGATCTGTTGGTATTCGTAGAATTTTGGAAATCAGTATTTAGGAATTTTGTAGTATAAGAATAATGGTCTACTGATTCCATAGCAACCGACTAGGCTGAAAGCGCATTTTACTTGACAGATTTTTAAAATCCCTTGGGTAGATCCGGAATGATTACTTGTGGAACGATGAGATTTTGTGTTTGATTATATATATCCAATGATATTTATGATCATGAGATTTCGGGTTTGAATCCCGACGCTGTACAAGACTTTTTCAAAAATTAATTTACTTTCATTCAACCGTCTGGCTTATTACGGACTCGCCAACTAGATTTACATCCAGAAAATGTATATATATTTATATATATGAATATATATATATATATATATATATATATATATATATATATATATATATATATATATATATATATATATATATATATATATATATATATATATATATATATATATATATATATATATATATATATATATATATATATATATATATATATATATAATACTTTCTTGTACTAAGTACAAGTAGGTAACATGGAAAAATTGCAATAGAGAATGAAATCTCAGAGTAATGTAGGAACTGAATTTTTAATTTAAACTAGAGAATACAATAATAACGTAAATAAACAAAAATGTGTCAACAAAGGTTTATTCATCCAGTGAATTTCGCGGTGAAACTAGCAGTGACATTTAAATCTGTGGCGGCGGGCATATCGGAGACACGGTTATCAGGCCAGCAGAGGATACTCTAGTCGACTGCCAGGAGAGCAATGGCAGTCACTAGTGCGGTAGGACAGGGTTGGTATGGGGTTGTCAGGAGAGCAACAGCTACCAGAAGGGATGTTCTAGACGATCGCCAGGTAAACCACGGCTGCCGATAGCACCAGGGAAAGAATGATTGCCAGGAGTACCACGGCTATCAGAAGGAACATCCTAAACGAGTGCCAGGAAAACCACGGCTGACGCTAGCATCAGGGAAGGAATGATTACCAGGAGAACCACGGCTATCAGGAGGATGAATTAGATTTAACCACTTGCCTTTCTAGCTCCTCTCTCTCAAGCGATATCAGCGGACTTTTCAGGTAGCGATCAAAAGGACGATGATCAGGACACTTTGAGCCGTTCACTGACTCTGCCTTTTACAGGCTTACGACGCTCGTTCTATACTCGTTTGGTAATTGAAATTTGATTGAATGCATCTGAACTTGCTAAAGATTCGAAGGATTGTCACAATAAAAAAACATGAAGAAGTAAATATTGAAGCGGTCGGGATTTGAACTCGGTGTACATGCATTCGTGGTCCAACATGCTGCCACTGAGCTAGCGGCGCTCTCACTGTCGCTGTTATAATAATTATTCTGAACGTCCATTATGTCCATGATTTTAATTCAATCATAAAAATTCAATGAATCAAAATCATCCTGCAAGATAATAAGAATACTGAATTTCTATTATATACATAATTTTAATCCAATCATAAAAATTCAATGCATTGAAATTATCTTGCAAGATAATAATAATTCTGAGTTTTCATTATGTACATAATTTTGATTCAATCATTAAAATTCAACGATTTTGTATAATTTTGCTGGAGAGTCTCTATGCTGAATTATAATTATGTACATGGAGAAAGCTTTTGATAGAGTACCTCGAAAACTGTTGTGGGATATTTTGAAAGAGAGACAAATAAGTGATCAGCTTTTGCAAGCAATACAAAGTTTATACCTGGAAACATTTAACTACATAAGAACTGGGAACGAGACGTCAAAGGAATTCACCACCTCCCAAGGACTAAGACAAGGAGGAGCTTTGAGCCCACTACTGTTCATTGTATTTCTAGACGATATCCTGAAGAAAATAGCAATCAAAGCAAAAATATTTGAGATAGGCTACCATAATTTAAATAGAATTGCTATATCAGAGTGTGTATTTGCAGATGATGTAGCTATTTTAGCGAAAAATGAATTGGACATGCAATATAACCTGAAGGTTTGGGATGAGGAACTCCAGAAACACAACATGAAAATAAATATAGAGAAAACAAAAATCATGATAGTCGCAAAGGAAGATAAAACAACAACAATAATCCTAAGAGGTAAAGAGTTGGAACAAGTACAAAATTTCACTTATCTAGGAACAATCTTCAACAGCCAAGGAAATTTAGAACATGAAATAAATAGAAGAATACAAACAGCAAACAAAACTTACTATGCTATAAATAGCTGTATCCTTAATAATAGGCAAGTATCCAAGAAAACAAAAATGACAATTTATAAAACCATTTATAGACCAACTCTGTTATATGGTAGCGAGACTTGGGTAACGGATCAAAGAAGCAAAAGCAAATTACAAGCTACAGAAATGAGGTTTCTAAGGAAAGTGGAAGGAGTAAGAAGGATAGATAGGAAAAGAAACGAGGACATAAGGAAAAATCTACAAACAAACAGTGTACATAACACAATAGATGAAAAGCAACTTGCATGGTACGGACACTTAATTAGGATGCCCGAAGACAGACAGGCCAAAAGAGTGTGGAACGCAAAAACAACAAATAAAAGGAAAAGAGGCAGACCCAAAAAGACTTGGGAAAATAATATAGAAGAAATTCTTAGCAGAAACAATATAAGTAGCCGCGAAGCAAGGAGAGGAGCACTAAATAGAAAAAAGTGGAAAGAGATAATAAACAATATTAATTAATATTTGTGTAATCTCGACACCCAATAGGGTATAAGAGATTTAAAAAGATAATAATAAAAAAAAAAAAAATAATAATTTTAATTCAATCATAAAAATTCAATGTATTGAGATTATCTTGCAAGATAATAATAATTCTCCATTATGTACATAATTTCAATTCAATCAAAAAAACTCAATAAATTAAAGTTATCCTGCAGGATGATAAGAATTCCTATTTTCCATTATGTACATAATTTCAATTCAATCATAAAAATTCAATACAATAGAATTATCTTGCAAGAAAATAATAATTCTGAATTTCCATTACGTACATAATTTTAATTCAATCATAAAAATTCAATGAATTGAAATTATCTTGCAAGATAATAAAAATGTATAGTATCAATTGAAGTGGAATGAATTGTTGCTATTAAATAGCAAAACGGTGTGCCATAACTTAGAAAAATCAAAAACCAACAAAATCCACAGATCAACTACTTTCACTTTCAATCGGCAATCGAGTGACGAAAAGTAAAAATCCTGGTAAATCCCTCAAAGACCAACAAAATTCACATTCATACCGCTTTTACTCTCGAGTACCTAACAGTCCATTCATAAATTCGTTGCTATTGAAACAAATTGGGAGGCGGAGTTATGCCAAAGGCTAGTCTTCCAGAAAATATATCACTTCACTAACGCCATCTATGTATATATATGTATATATACAGGGTGTAACAGAAATAAGTACATTAATTTTAACCTGCAATAGATCTCTTTAAGCCTAACAATTTTTCTTGATAACTTTTTTCCGTAAGTCTCCTGGATATCGAGTGAAAATTCATCAAAGTTTGGTCAAAAATTTCATAGTGCGCCTATGGTTAGAACTGAATGTATCCCATTTGTTGGAAGAATGACAGCTGTCGATTTAAATGATTATTTTGAAACTTTAAACCATCATAGTCTTATCAATCATTCATTTGAAACTGAAAGAATAACAGTATTTCAATAATACACTGATATTCGCTCACCTCGATAATTCTATTTTTGTATATGCTGCAAGAAAGATCAAATTCATCTCTGGAACCAACAATTTGGTATATTGGTCGTATTTATATGTAATTGTTGAGATATTTCATTTCTATTTAGAAATTTCACGTATATTTTCAAATAGTTGGTACATTTCTTGAACATTAGATTGTCAGCACGAGTTCATTGCACTTGGATCAGCTGATTTGAATAGTCTGAATATAGCATGTAACAGTTAGAATATGGGTCAGATTGTGCTGCCATCTACGATCAACTTAGAAAGTAGTGGCAGCTCTCAGCTTATTTCATTACTGTTGGCTCTCAAACATAAAGAGAAAATCATTCAACGATTTATTTAAAGTGAACGATGAAATATTAAATGGAATGCAATTTTAAAATAATTAATTTAATGAATAATTCAACTGAAAATGTGCCCGCAAAAATTGTGAGAGCTTATTCTTGAAAAACAGAAAACCTAACCTACAAATGTATCACACTGAGATTGGTAATTGATTTTAAATATTTTTTAAAATATGAGATACAATATTCTATTTGTTCAACAGATCAATTTACGAGGCATACTTCATTGAAACGACCTGACTGTGAAGTTTGTAATAATATGAGAAAAAACTAATTCACAGCTGCTTCATTTATAAATTAATGTATTTTATTTATTTCATCTGGTGTTTTACGTTTCAGGTAAACGATAAGTTCTCAATATCTCATAGTATTTTCATCATTATGTATAAGTGCACAATATTTTGACATTAAATACATGAGCATAACCACAATAATTCAATTTTTAGTGAAAAATGACATTTCTGAAATCGTTCCAAATAAATTCGCCGAGCTAATCCTACACTGCCTGCGAAATCGCAGATAGAAGAGCTTGACATTTTCACAGGTTTTAACTCTTGTGACAATAATAATTAGACGATTTTTTCCAAAATTTATTTGAAGGAATTGATAGCTCACATATGTCGAAATCAATTGTTTCGTTGTAACCAGGGTTGTTACTGCTACTGGATCCGATAATTATGCACCTGAACGACTCGTTAAATTATAGGGGTTAAAAAATGCTGAAAAAAGATGACAATTCGAGAAAAAGTTATTAAGAAAAATTGTTATGCTTGACGGGTTCTATCACTGGTTAAAATTAATGTACTTATTTCTGTTACACCCTGTATATATATATATATATATATATATATATATATATATATATATATATATATATACATATATATATATATATATATATATATATATATATATATATATATATATATATATATATATATATATATATATATATATATATATATATATATATATATATATATATATATATATATCAATATCCAATGATGCACAAGTACGTCACGTGATGTTCGTGTCAGATTTTCGGTATAAAAATCGATTTATTCCATTGTTCATACCTTTGAAACGAAAAGAACGACGTTTATTTGATCTATCTATCAGTGCAAATAACAATAAATATCGGAAACAGTGATGTGAGAAGCATTCTTACTTATTTGTACAAAGTACAAGGAAGTATTGTGACACCGACAAAATTCACATATCGATTTGATGGATATATCCGTTTTGAGCCTCCCTGAATCCATTTCAACTATTTTTGTCTTGATGCCGGTACGTATGTTCGTGCGTTCGTGCGTGCGTGCTTAACTCGCAAATCTCAGAACTGGTTGAACTTGAAATTTTGTATCCAAGACTGGTATAGGGTCTAGTTGTGCACTTCGCATTATAGTTGTAGGCGTCTGTGCAAGAAGTGCAGTTTACTTGGAACTTTTTCCAAATTTCTCTAATAAATCCAGATTGATCAACCGTAGGATGTTGACATTCAGTATTTGAACTTGATGTTGTATCAGAATGGTTATCTGCTATTTTTGTAAGAATCGGCTGGGCCAGAAGTGCACTTCACTTGAAACTTTCTTTGAATTTTTTGCATAAATATAGAATGATTCGCCATAGCATATTGAAATTTCATATAAAGAACTTTTATAACATCTCATCATACATCTTGCATTATGATTGCGATCGGCTAGACCGGAATTGCACTCTTCTTGAAACTTTTTCTCAATTTTCCGTATGAATTCAGAATGATCAGCCATAGGATACTGGAATTCAGCATTTGAAATTGCTGTAGCATTCAAATATTCATCTTTTAATTTTGTAACGATCGGCTTAGCCGGAAGTGCACTTGATATGACAGACTTTTTGAATTCTCCGTATAAATTCTAAACAATCAGTCATAGAGTATTTAAATTTTGTATTGGGCACTTTCATAATATCTAGCTGTAGACCTTGCATCATGATTGCTATCGACCAAGCCGGAAGAGCACTTTATTTAAAACATTTATCGAATTTTTCGCATAAATCCAAAACAATTGAACGTAGATTGTTTAAATTCAGTATTTAAGACAATTATACCGATTCGATGCTTACATCCTATTTTTATTGAGATCCACCAAGGCGGAAGTGCCCTTTATTTGACAGTCTTTTGGAATTTTGCGCATAAATTCGGAACGATCAGGTGTAGGATATTGAAATTTTGTATTTCAGTCTGCTGTAGCATCTGAATGATTGCCTACTATTTTCATAACAATAGACCAAGCTAGAAGTGCACTTCAGTAGGAATTTATTTCTTAATTTTGTGCATAAATTCAGATCTGTTGGTAGTCGTAGAATTTTGTAAATCAGTATCTAGGAATGTTGTAGTATAAGAATAATGGCCAACTGCTTTCATAGCAACCGATTTGGCTGAAAGCGCATTTCACTTGGCAGAATCAGAATCTCTTGGAGGAATCCAAAACGAATTACTGTGGAACGATGAGATTTTGTGTTTGAATAAATATATCCAATGATATATATATATATATATATATATATATATATATATATATATATATATATATATATATATATATATATATTTATATATATATATATATATATATATATATATATATATATATATATATATATATATATATAATCAAACACAAAATCACATCGTATTATATATATATATATATATATATATATATATATATATATATATATGTATATATATATATATATATCTATATATATATATATATGTATATATATATATATATATATATATATATATATATATATATATATATATATATATATATATATATATATATATATATCCAATCATGTACAAATAAGTTACGTGATGTTCACGTCAGATTTTTGAGTGTTCCGCCGCCGAATAGAAACCGACTGTACCGCAGAAGGCGCCTGAGCAAAAGCAACTAGGGAACTCTGGACAAAGGGTACCGCCCGACATAAGGCGTGTAGGGACGTCACAGGTAAAGAAGACACAGCTTATCGAATGTTTCAGACTCCAAAGGCTGATAATATAGAATTATTATTATCAGTTTTTCATAAATACAGTGGTTACGTGTAATGCTCTAGGAATAGTGAGATCATCCATAAATTTTGGAAAATCCTAATCTCAGCTCCCTTCTTATAGAGGTAATGTACATAGCTGTCACTATGAAAACTTGCTAGAAGTGATCACATATTTTCTCGCTGAGGAGTCTTGCTGCACTTGTCTGCGTGATCGGACTTGAGTCTGAGGCAGTTAAAAAAGGTGGACTAAACCCAATTTATTTAGTAGCCCTTTATCTCAAGAATAGCATAATGACTCTTGCTTGGTTGAGCTCGAATGGGGCCAAATGTAACTGATAGTGTGACGCATTCAAGATCAAACTTATTTCACGTCCTGCAGGAAAAGGTAATAATTTCGCGCCTAAGAAAGGCTTCACTTCAAAAATTAACCTTCCATGTGAACAAACAACCACTTTCGTATATCCGTATCTATAACTGGATAGAGAGAGGTTCATTTAGATGGAAACCTATGATTTTTTTCCTACAGAAATATATATAAAGAACTCTCTCGTACGCGAGTGAATAGTGGATCTCCCGATGTTTTTGCAGTATAACTATTTAATAATATTTTTTTCAAAAGTTAGAAGAAATATTGGAGTAATGTATATCTCCAAAGAGACTTCAAATTTGATTAATGTCACAGAAAATGTGAGAGAAGATGAGCTGCAATGAAGAATAATTTTGAGTTTATCTCTTATAATCACTTCAAAATCATAGCTAACTCACTTTGAGATGATGTGTTAGCTTACGCTCACTTTCAAAAACTACAATTTCGAAGATTTCACATGATGTTCCATTGCATAAGTTCTGATTCTAGACTCAATCTATTTGTAAATTTAGTCATCTCCACATTACATAACTTGATAGAGTAATCTTGAACATGTTGTAAAGATCATCCAAAATGATTCAATCTTGAAGAAACTATTGTTATGTGATATTTAATTTCAATTTGTAATCTCACAATCATGCTCCGCTACAGGCTTCTTCAAATTTATCAGCTCCCCACAAAATCAACAAAATTGTTAAGATACTAGATAATTCCAAATTTTCAAAGTATCATGTACATTCGGAAAGAGTGGATGTACTGTCCTTTGTTTTATAAACAAAGTTTATAACAAATAATCGCTTTTTTGTTACCCTTCTTGACAGCTGACACAACAATATGATATGAGGACAAATTTTCTATCAGCGACCTGCTTCGTTTTTCATACTTACTTTGCGCTACTTTAATTCATAACCTTTTCCTTGCAATAACAAGAAAAAGATATATTTGGAAATATCGTGGATATGAAACCCACAAGCGAGTGATTTGTCTTTATCATATTGTTGTGACCGTTATAAATTCATCGAGCTGCTTCATTTAATGGTTTAGGCTGTCTTGATTGCACTTGCATCTCCTCTTGTAAGAATTGAGAGCCAAAAGACGCAATATTGTGACGAAGCGCTTCCTTTTCAAGGTCTTTAAAGATCTGAGAAACTGCTGTTAGTAACTGTTTGGCTAAATTGCTGAATTTGCTTCAGCAGCAACGTTTCTAAATACTCAACTCGGCCACAATGTCGCTGTTCCAGTTAATTAGCCTTCAACTGCAGTAATTCCTGTTCACTGAAACCTTTGCACAGAGTAATTGATTTGAAATCGTCCGATGAAAGTCAACTTTTCAGTTGTCCTAGCTTATTTTCTAAAAGGTAAGAAACTGTTCAATACAATATTTAGCTAGTAAGTGACAACTCACAGTCTGTTTTCGCTCCGTGCGCGACAGCAGCATTTGATGTATGAACTAAAGGAGGACATTTGACGTATATGTATATTGTGATCTAACGAGATGAAATATTATATTTTGGTATCAATAAAAGTATAAACGGATATAGCATTGTTCATGAAATATTCTTGAAATTTAGCATGCGTTGACTTTACTATATTGTTTCAGACAGTTTCATCTCAATAAGCAGTAATAATAGGACCAAAGACGTTTTTCGGTATCATATTGAATGAATATATGATTGATGAGGCCACATTGTTGTATGGTAAATTGGCGAAACATTCTTGCCTTCAATTGAAACGGTGGCTGAAGTGCCACGGACGGAAATAGAGTGGTAACAAAGAAGAATTAGTGAAGAGGCTAGTATTATTTTCAGTATTCGTCATTCTGGTATTATGCTTATCCTTGAAGTTATCTCCTTATCAATTTTACATCAATTATTACAAATTAAAATATATGACAGCTTTTTGATAGTAGTTATAATAAATGTCATGAATGTCAAGCGATTATGTTTTCGCAAAGTCTCAATTTTCAATTCTTTTATTGATATTAAGCTGAGTTCCACTTATGTGGGTCCAGTGTCACCATAAAAATAAAGGGAACAAATATATGTGTCCTTTGTTTCGTGATCCAGAGTTTGAAATCTTCACGCCGATACGATTTCATACCCGAATCACATTTTGCACACTCAGAACAATTTTTCATATGCACTTCACCAGAAACTTGTGCTTTCTTCTGTCGATATGTGAAGTAAATAGTACATATTATCTTCTCGTAACGATTTTGAACGACTGTCACTCTGACATATTCTGAAACAACACCATTTTGTAGCTCCTTTCCTGCCTTTTCGATCTTCTATAATTAACTCAGCTCAGCTATAACCTTTTTCGAATCAATTATCCCTTTATATCAATAAACTACTTGAGTAGATATAAGAAGCTGGTTCTAAGCCAATCTCAAGGTCATCAGTGATAAGAACGTCTTAAGAACTGATAAGAACGTCTTGACTTTTCTTGGCCAACGTCTTAAGAAATGATAAGAACGTCTTAAGAAATGATAGGAACGTCTTGAGTTTTTCTTGGACAGCGTCTGTTATTCTTTTCTGTTATATTTTATATGTGAATTGTGATATTTATTTTTGATATTTATTCTGACAACTTATTTTTTTTTTATTGGTTTTTGTAAGAGTATTGAATAAATATTTATTTTTTTATTTCAAGGAAAAAAAGGAGCAGATTTAGGTGGAAACAGGTAATGTTATAATTTCATTTTTTTTTCATTTAATTAACAGAAGAAAGTTTCAATTTTCTTTTAACTTATTTTGGAAATGTTAAGTGTTATATGGTTCTATAATTGTATGATCACAATATTTTTTATTCAATTTTTATATAGGGTTTAGGAAAACAAAATTACAACTGAAAGCAGGTAATGTACAGGTGGAGTATTTAATTATATATATTGTGAATATGTAGTGAGTTATTGATTTTTATTGCATTTTTTAAATTTTGTTATAAGTAATTTTTTTCATATTATGTATTAGGCTATTTTTTATACAGTTTAAGAGTTACAATAGTTACAAGTTGTAGATGAATACTAAGCATATAGTAGTGTTAAACAAAAATAACAATAATTATTATTCAGATGAAGAAGAAGTTGAATCATTCCATTCTTCTTCAGTTTCTAAATTTACAGTAAGGTTCATGGTTTCATGTATTTCAACAAGATTCTTGAACACATATGTGAAATTTAGAGCCTGAATGTACCCTCAAACTTATTATTTTATAATTATAGCTAAGAGAAACAAATGCTTATATTATTGTCTTTTTTTTGTTATATGAAAGTAAGTATTAATCAGTTCCTTTGTTTGTTCTTCTGTTAATTCTCCAAATTTGGCAGGAAAAAATGATTGAAAACATTCGGTTGTCACCAAAAGTCTTGTTCCATAGCGAGTATTGATGATTTGGGTATTCAAAATTTTGAACTTTTTTGTTTCTTCTAAACTGTTTAGGTGTACTGTCGGTTTGATATAATCTGCAGATCCAAGCTCATTAAAAAAAGATAGGTCAGCCATTTTTGATCTATATAGAGTATTTTTATGTCAACTGAAATAAGGCTTGTATAAGAAAAATAAAATTCACTAAAAACTTACGCTTTAAAAATGTAAACTTCTAGAAGTTTTTGATTTTGTAACTTGAAGTAATCCACTCAACACTTTACTGTTAACTAAGTCATACATAATTACAATTCATATATTTATATCAAATTTCACATGTATTTATGATAAAAGTACGATAATAATTTCCTGTTTATTAGGAGGATGTTTTTTTGATTAAAAATGAAATGTAAGATAATAACTTCCTACTCAAAAAGTTATCAATATAACAAGGAAATACTTCCTTTTACTTTAACGAATTTTATTTGATTGAAAAATATGTACCAGATACTTATTTCCTTTGTTAAGAAGATATGACTGGAATGACAGGAAACTATTGGATAACGACTTCCCTCTCAATATCGGAAACAGGAAATATTTCATTGATAATTTGTTGCGTTTATAAAATTTTGCATGTGCTTATGATAAATGATGGATAATAATTTCCTGTACATTTGAGGATGTTTTTTTGTTCAAAAATTGAATGAAAGATAGTAATTTCCTTTCGAAATAAAATATGATATAATTCCTTCAGTACGAGCATATGGTTGGAATGATAAAAACTATTAGATAATGACTTCCTTCCTAATGACAAGAGTGGGAAATTTTTGTTTGATAATTGGTTGGGTTTCATATATAAATAAATGAATATTTTTGAAGTAGCCTACTTTTAATTTGGTGATTAGATAGTTGCAATGAATTTATGAATAACAATAGTTTTGACAACAATTTGGTATACAAAATAGTTACATTGTTTCTTATTGATAATTGCAGTTTTGACAAACTGAAAAATGGTTGTATGGGAACGTGTTCATTCAAGTTTTGAAAATCGCGTCTTTTGTGGTAGAATTAATAATACTGATTCTATATTAGATCCTAAAACTTTCTTAGAAGAGTGTTTATTACTGTTAATAGGTAAAGTAGGCGAGTTTATGCATTTTTATCGTGCTTCAGTGAAACTCAATTGTGAATTAGCTTGTCTGTATACATTACAAAAAAATGGTGTGACAATTGATGCTGATATATTCCATCATTCTAAAATGAAACCAGTAACGTTATCTGATGATTTTACTGAGTGGTTTTTGGAAGTTGTTGAAGAACCTATTTTATCACAAATGGAAGAATTTCAAGAACGCGATAGCGGAAAAGCGCTGCGTAAAATTTTATATTTAAAAGTGAGTTAGTTGTTTTTGATTTAATTTTTATTTTACGTAATTTTTGTTTTGTTTTAAGGTTAATATAAATAAATTTGATCCAATAAATAGTGGAGGTTCATCATATATAGAACTTCCAAACGATATTAAAAAAAATAAAGCTGTTATAAATGTGGGAAATAATGACCAATATTGCTTTGTTTGGTCCATATTATCAGCATTGTACCCTACGGAACAACATTCATGTCGTGTTTCTCGGTATCCTCAAAATTTTGTTGATATTTTCAATTTGAGTAATATAAATTTCCCTACACCGTTGTGTGATATCATTAAATTTGAAAAACGAAATAATTTATCAATAAACGTATATGGATTAGAGCAAATTGCAACAAATAAGAGAACTAATATTGTGGGTCCGCTTTATTATACAAAAAAGAAACTAAATACACATATTAATTTACTTTATTGGAAAGAGAATGAGAAGTCACATTACGCATGGATAAAGTCACTCTCTCTCGTTTATTATCATTTCAAATGAATAAAAGTAATAGAAAACGCTTTATATGCGACCGGTGTCTACAGTATTTTGGAACTGGAGTTTTACTAACTAAACATGAAGAGTATTGTCAATTAGTTGACGCAGTTAAAATTGAGTTACCCACTGAAACATCTATGTGGGTTAATTTTAAAAATTTTCTAAGAAAAGAACGACACCCATCTGTCATTTACGCTGACTTTGAATGTTTAACAGCACCAATTGATACATGTCAACCAAATAGTAGTACATCGTACACTATGAAATATCAATATCATGTACCATGTGCCGTAGCATATGAGGTTGTTTGTTCGTATGATGAATCTTTATCTTTTTTTGAATCATTTCGTGGACCTGAAGCTGCTAAATGGTTTGTGCATAGATTGAAGAGCGTTGTCAAGATAATTGAGATTTTTTATAAGAACACCGTATCAATTATAATGACACATGAAGATTGGCAGGATTTTGATAATGCTACAGATTGCCATATTTGTGGAGAAAAGATTAACATTGCAGATAAAAAAAAAGTTAGGGACCATTGCCATTTTACAGGTACTTTAATTGAATTTAATACTTTATTTGAACTTTATAAAAGAATATTGAGTTATTTTTTAGGAAAATATAGAGGCGCAGCACATGAAGATTGTAATTTGAAGTACAAAAACTCCAAATTCATACCCGTATTTTTTCATAACTTCAGTGGTTACGATTCTCATCTTTTTATAAAAGAATTTGGTTCAGAGGATGAACATATTTATGTTATTCCAAATAATAGCGAAAAATATACGACGTTTTCAGTAACAGTAGGCAAATTCCAACTACGTTTCTTAGATTCATACAAGTAAGTTCTTAGAGAGTAAAAAGAAATGAATGAATTCAAATTAATTTTTTAGGTTCTTGAGTACTTCACTGGAAAAACTGGTTAATAATTCAGATAAAAAAAAATTATATATAATAGATAAAAATTATCCTGATGAAGATAAACGAAATTTGATACTTAAAAAGATATTCCCTTATGATTATTTCAATTCATGGGAAAAAATGGAAGAAGAAAATTTACCTGCTAAACAAGCTTTTTTTTCAAAATTGAAAAATGAACATGTAAGTGACGCAGATCACGCCCACGCACAAAAAATTTGGTCTACATTTAATATAGATACATTAGGAGACTATTTGGAACTGTATCTCCAAACAGATATTCTCTTGCTAGCTGAAGTTTTTGAAAACTTTCGAGATGTTTGTATTAACGCTTATAATCTTGATCCAGCTCATTATTCCACACTACCAGGTAAAATTTTTCAAGTTAAAAAACATATAAATTTCTTATAAATATTTTTGTTGCTGTAGGTTACGCATGGGACAGTATGTTAAAAATGACAAAAGTAAATCTACAGTTATTGACTGATGTTGATATGATTTTAATGTTTGGGAAAGCCATTCGAGGTGGTATATGTCAGTGTGTAACTCGTTATGCAAAAGCTAATAATAAGTATATGAAAGACTATAATTCATCTGAAAAAGATTCATATTTGATGTACTTCGACGCTTGTAATTTGTATGGGTGGGCAATGACTCAATATTTACCCTATGGCGGCTTTAAATTCTTAAACAATGAAGAAATTACAGAACTTGGTATAATAAATATACCCAATGATAGCTTAGAGGGCTATGTATTGGAAGTTGACTTAGAATATCCAATAGATTTACATGACACCCATAGAGACTTTCCATTGTGTTCTGAACATCAAATTCCAGAAAATTGAAAAACACCGAAATTAATGAGAACTTTACATAATAAATCCAAATATGTATTATATTACAAAAACTTAAAGCAAGCATTGATTCTAGGAATGGAGTTAACTAAAATTTATAGAGTTATATCCTTCAAACAAGATTTATGGTTGAAAAAAATTATAGATTTGAACACAAATTTTAGGAAAAATGCAAAAAACGATTTTGAAAGAGATCAGTATAAACTTATTAATAATGCAATATTTGGAAAGTCTATAGAGAATATTGGAAATCGAAGAGATATAAAACTTGTTACAAGTTGGAATGGGCAAGCTCAAGCACGAAAATTGATTGCGAAACCAAATTGTAAAAAAGTTATACCATTTACTGAAAATTTGGCTTCAATAGAGTTGAGTAAAATTAAAATATGTTTTAATAAACCTATATATGTGGGGATGGTCATTCTTGATGTAAGCAAATGGATAATGTATGATTTTCCTTACAATTTTATAAGCATTAAATTACCACATTCAAAATTACTGTATCAAGATACAGATTCCTTGATATTTCAATTTTTTGAGAATCCCTATATCAAAATTAAACAGAATATTGAACGTTTTGTCACATCTAATTATTCAAATAATAATGAATTTGGTATTCCACTAGTTAATAATAAAGTTGTGGGACTGTTTAAAGATGAAAATGGGGGAAAAATTATGTTGGAATTTGCGGGTTTAAAAGCTAAGATGTATTCTTTCGCTTTGGAAAGTGAAACTCATTGTGAAGCAAAAGGAGTGTCAGAAAGTGTTACCAAATGTTTAACCATAGATAATTTTAAAAATACACTTTTTAATTCTGAAAATTTACATAAAAAACAAAATAGAATTATATCAGAAAATCATAATATATTTAGTGTTGAAACGAACAAATTAACTCTAAATGGCGACGATGATAAACGATGTGTAGGAGAAAATAAAATTGACACATTACCCTGGGGGTGTTATTTAATACAAAAAATATATAACAACTGTAACAATTGTATTAAAATAGAAAAATGTAATTAAGTATAATAGTATAATTAAATTAATTGATATTGTAGTAATATTTGAAAAATTTTATACAAAAATATTGTAATACATAATTTAATTTTTTTTAATTAAAATATATTGTAAGGCCACTTTATATTTGAATGCAGTGATTTTTCCAATTTGTATATTGTTTTATTTTTCCTACTATTCACATTTTTTTCAGGATGAATAAGGATTTGGATATAATAAAAAAGCTCAAATATAATAATATTATTTATTATTGAGTTCATTTTTTCATTTACATAGCATTGTACTTAAAGACTAATTTTTTCGATATTTTTTGTTATATAAACTACATTACTATATATATTAATGTTTTGTTTCAACAATTTGATTTTTTCAATATACATCTTAATTCTATATTTCAAATTATCGTTTAAGTATTTTATAGACTCTTTGTTTGCAGCTGAGCGATGCTTATTATATCTTGACATGCTCACAAACTTTGTTTAAAATGATGTCACTTGTTTATCATAAACAAGTAATGCTGATGACGTATGTATATCGTTATTTATCAGCTTGAGCTGTTTGTCAGTGAGCTCCTTCAATTAAGCTAGTAGGAAAAACTTCATAGAAATTATAAAACTTCATTTTTATTTATCCACGAATTATGTGAGCTGTCAAACCTTAACCATTTTACAAAAACCTGTGTTCCTTTTCTCTTTAAAACTCTTTCTACTAAATATATATTTGGGTGTTCAGTTTTCTGTAGTCCATCTTCATAAAATCCACCTGCAACAGGTTGATCCAAATAATCCTTTTGTTTATATGTTACTGGGTTTGTTAGGTTTATTTTTGAAACTGTAAATATTTCAGTTGACCAGTTTGGAGTATAGCCTTCTTCGAATACATTTTTCAACTTTGATATTCTAACAAAATCACCTAACTTCAGCTTTGCACGACCAGCAATTTTTATGTTACTATATACAGTATTAAGTAAATATTTCTCATTTTTACTTTTAACATCAGCTGGACACATTTTTACTGTACTGTGTTTTGTATTATTGTAGGACTCAAGTAAATTTGGTAAAATATCAATTCACTTGTAAAATCCACGAAAACTGAACTCCTTCCACATTTTATTTTTCAGTGTTCTATTAAATCTTTCAACTACGCTTGCTTTCAAGTTGCTAAATGTAGAATAGTGATTTATATTATATTTTTGCAATACTTCTTTAAAATATTTATTATAAAATTCTTTTCCATTATCTGTTTGCAAATTCTTAGGTTTTCTCTTCTGTTTAATAATATCTTGGAATACTTTAGCATTCTTCACCTGATTTGGATTTCACAGGTTTAGCCCAAGCATACTCAGAAAATACATCAATTGCAGTTAACATGTATTTGTATCCTTTATTTTTGTTTGCGTATGGTATCATTTCGACAAGATCAGCTTGTTATAAATCGTTCAAGCCTTCTGTTATTACTCTGCGTCTATTATAATGTCTTCGAGCTTGTTTGTGTAGTTCTTCAATAATTTCTCTCTTTGTCATTTTTTTGTGATTTAAATTCTATTTTTTTCTGGTAGCTTATTTTCGTTTTTTAATTTATCAATTTCTTTTTTAAAATCATTCAAAGCTTCCAATTTGAATGCTTTATCAATTTCTTCATTAATTAAAGCTTTTATAATCAATATTTCATTTTCAAATTCTTTTTTAATAGCTTGCACTATACTATCAACATATAACTTATTAGCAGCTTGATCCTTATGAAGCGGTGCTGGTAAATAGCCTATATGTTATAATTTGGCATTAAATATATATTCATTATTTGTTTGTTGCAAAATAATAGTGTTCAAATTTAGAAATTTTTCTATATCAACAATTCTTTTATCTATATAACCTTTTGTAACTACATCACCATCAGTCATTGCTCTTCCAATATTCGAAATTTGTTTCCCATTTAAATCAAAACTTCCATATTCATCAAAAGAAAATGTGGCAATGTTCTTTCGTTTTTTCATAGAATAACGACCAAATTTATCCACTGACATGATAAAAATAGTTTCTATTAAAAATAAACGTCTTTATTATTGTAAAGACAAACTTAAAATGAACAAACATTATGTCAAAAATTATTTTATTATATTTGCTTCTTTCAATTCTTCAATAATTGAGATGATTTCATTATCATGACCTGAATGACTGTTTTTAGAGGCTATTAGTAATTGCAATCTATCAACTAATTCATTTGGATTATCTCAGTAGATATACTCCCGTTTTCCATTAGAATACTGCATATTCAATGGTAATAGACCAGAACCTGTTGGTAAGAATTTGGCAGGTGGTTTTCTTCTTCTTTTTGAACCCAATGGTTCTTCTTTCTTGGTGAAACATGGTTTGATTATATTGAAATATTTTGGAGTACTTGAAGTTTTAAGTAAATTATTTGTTGAATTTTTGTGCGCATTTGTTTGTTCTAATATATTTATATACTCAATTTTGTCTTCTTCTGTGAAATTCTCAGGTTTCTTCATAAATATCAATTCATAAAGACCTTCAGTTCCTTTGTATTCCTTATCGTCAATAATAATATCATTCTTATCTATATAAACTTCCTTTCTACCCAATCTAAATATTCCATCCTTTTTATTATACTTTAATCCATACACATTATCTAATTCTTTATCTTTATTTATCATTTTCAAGAGATATACATGTCCTATATCACGAAATTTCAATTTTAAATCTTCCATTTCAAGTTTTCCTTGGGGGGTATTTAATGATTCTTGAGCCTGTGATGTAGGTGATATTATGGGAAAATCTTCATAAATATCTTCATCTTTCACATTAAAACTGGTACTTGGAGTTCCAACATTAATATCCAAAACCTTCCTCACATCCGACCTACTCTCCTTTGGAAGTAATACATTTTCTTTACCTATACTTTTTTTTATATTAGTTTCGTTTTTCTTTTCTTGTACTTTTGTATTTTCAACAAGCGTTTTAAGTGGTTTTGTGAGGGGTTTAAATGTTTCTTCCAATAGAATATTTTCATCCATTTTGCTATGTTTTAATGCATTTAATTTTTTCCTCAATACTTTACTAACATTAACTATTTCCTCAAGATTTTTGTTATTATTCATTTTTGTCATTGTAAATAGAGCAGAGCTCAGGAAAATTATCCAATTCTTCACGATAACGTCCTTTCTCTTCACTGTCCTTGTCTATAACTGCGAATCCATATTTAGTTTCCCAACATCTTATACAAAATTCCTTGAACTTATTGAATGTCATATCCGTATTCACATGATCGTCATAAATATGCCGTAAATTCGTTTCGTCTTGCTTGAATATTATAATAAAATTAGCATTGTCCCTGATTAAATGTTTGGGTATTTTTGCATAAGATTGTGAAAGATAAAAACAATCAATATCACTATGTCTACCCATACTGAAAAAATTACGCATACAGTCTTGTTTATCACATATAATGTCGTCAAAAATAATGATGGAAAACATTTTAGCTTCAGTAGGTTATATAACATCAACATTTTCACTGAACGAATGATACCCCATACCCTTAACTCTTGAAATACACTTTTGTAGAAAATTATACTTAGGTTGATTCGATGATTTAGAGTATAAATATATATTCTTGAATTTTAATCCATTTGGATGTGTGAGTAAACTAAGTAAAATATTTGTTTCACCACAATTACTTGGTCCAACGATAATACATCTTATGCTATTAGGTAGTAAGTCGCTATGTTTTTTCATAATTTTTCTACTTTCTTTATTATCAAAATTGTTTATTTGAAAACGATGTCTTTGCTTTATAAATTTCATGGTAACTACTGGTTTTAATATAAAAACACTCTCCTATATATAAATATTCAGTTAAGTAAAATGCACCAATGCTTATACATCGAAAAAAGTTTTACGGAAAAGAATTGGTGAATAAAGCAATTAACTCCCTACCTATAGAGTTACATATTCCAGGTTATCAATTTTGTGGACCAGGAACTAAATTGGAAAAAAGATTAAATAGGGGAGACAGGGGTATCAATCCATTAGATGTTGCATGTCGTGAACACGTATGGCTTATTCAGTTAGTAATAATTTGAATGATCGTCACAACGCTGATAAAATTTTACAAGAAAAAGCTTGGAACAGAGTTAAATCTAACGACGCAAAATTTAGTGAAAAAGTAGCTGCTTGGACAGTAACTAACGCCATGAAGGCAAAACAGAAACTTGGAATGGGAATGAATAAGAAAAAAAAAGCTCAGAAATCGAAGAAACGGCGGGTACTGAAAACACCTCGAAAGCTTGGTGGCTTTTCACCACTGGCACTTCTTCCATTAATTGGAAAAGCATTACTTGCTGCAAGTGGTGCTGCTTCATATGGTGTCAACAAAGCCCTAGGTAAAGGTCTTTACTTAAAACCATAAAAAGAACAAAAGAAAGAAAAAAAACTCCAAAAAATAAAATTACCAAAGAAGCCTTTAACAAATATTGATATAAAAAAATATGTGAGCAAGTATAATATAAAAAATTTCCGCGGAGTTTACATGCGGAACAATTCACCCAAGAGTCCATTAAAAAACGAGACTGCTGTAATAAATTTAGATTCTTATGATGGTTCTGGTACTCATTGGGTAGCTTATGTTAAAAAAAATAATATCGTAAATTATTTTGAGAGTTTTGGAAATTTACCTCCGCCAAGAGAGTTAGTGAATTATTTTGGACCTAATATTAAAATAACTTATAATTACAATCGTTTTCAAAACTTCAATGCATACAATTGTGGTCATTTATGCTTAGAATATCTTATAAAATATCAAGCATGAATATTTATCATACCAGTTACAAAATGGAATCAATATCATTCACACTTACAGGAAAAGAGTCCATAATTTCTGCAGACTATTTTCCACCAATTGAATTAGATAATAATTGTAAATATGTGATGGGTCTTATCAATTTCGACACATTTCATTCAATACCAAACATTGATGGAACTAATAATAAATTCTATTTTAAAAAACAAGCAGATAAAGATTTTACACTGTTTCAAATACCAATGGGGTCGTATGAAATTGAGGATATTGAACAAGTATTGAGGAAAGAATTGAATGATCCTAATTACATTTTCGAAGAAAAACTTGAAACAAATAATATTGAAAGAGAAGGGAAAAAAAAGAACCATGATTTCATTTTCCTAAAACCAAATATTAATACGTTGAAATGTGAGCTAAGAAGTACTGTTACAATTGATTTCTCAAAAGAAGATTCATTTGGTTCACTATTGGGATTTGAAAAACGAATATTAGAACGGAACACATTTCATGAAAGTGATTTACCTGTTAATATAATAAAAGTGAACGCAATTTTATTAGAATGTAATTTAATATCAGGAGCTTATAAAAATGATTTACCAGCACATACTATACACCAATTCTTCCCTGAAGTTGCGCCAGGTCATAAAATTAATTTAGTATCTCCAAGTCCTATATATTTAGAAGTGAACACAAAATTGATAAGCAACCTTACTATTCATATTGTTGACCAAGAAGGAAGATTTGTGAATTTCCAAAGTGAAACAATAACAGTTAGACTTCACTTGAAAAAAGTCTAAATTAAAAAATGGGAATTGATTATAAAAGAACAAAATCCAATTGTGGTAAAATTAGTTTGTCGAAAGTCATTAAGGAGTTAACAAGAAAAAATAAGAATTTTCTCAAATTACTTGGGTTTCATTTAAAAAAAAAATAGAAAAGAAAAAAAAAGAATGAGTGATATATTCGATGTAACGTCAGGAATATCTTTTGATAATGCAATAAGTCGAATTGAAATGCACAGCCATCAACCGTTGGTTGCATCAGCATTTAACAATTGTGATGAGATTCGAATTCAAATTCAACAGCAAGACATATACACATTACCAAACCAAAGCTTCTTATATATTGAAGGTAAATTATCAACAGAAGAAAATGCTGTACCTCCTAATGATACAAAAATAACAAATAATGGTATTGCATTTCTATTTGATGAAATTAAATTCTTGGTAAATAGTGTTGAGGTAGATAAAACAAAAAATGTTGGAATTACATCTACTTTAAAGGCATATGGCTCCTTAACTAATGTTGAAAGTAAAAATCTGGAAAACGCTGGATGGGGGCAAGACATTAACATTTTAGATGCTAATGGGAATTTTAATGTTTGTCTTCCTTTAAAAATGCTACTTGGGTTCTGTGAAGATAATACGAAAATTATGGTGAATGTTAGGCAAGAGCTAGCACTTATAAGAGCAAGAACTGATGCTAATGCTTATACATCTACAGCTAATTTGAAATTTCAATTGAATAAAATACATTGGAGAGTTCTTCATATTCATGTTAACGATGAGTATAGGTTAAAATTATTGAAAATAGTTAATTCAAATCGATTCATATCTTGTGCTTTCCGTTCTTGGGATTTATATGAATATCCTGCTCTTCAATTGTCAAAAAAACAAACATGGTCGATTAAATCCTCTACTCAAATGGAAAAACCCAGATTTGTCATTATTGGTTTCCAAACTAATCGTAAAAATCAAAAAGATAAAAACAGCAGTAACTTTGATATTTGTAATTCAACAAATATGAAACTATATTTAAACTCAGTTTGTTATCCATATGATAACCTAAATCTTGATTTTAGAAATAATCATTATGCCTTACTGTACGATATGTATGCGAAATTTCCTCAAGCTTATTATAATTACTATGAAACATATATTGGACCAGCTCTTAGTAAATCAGAATTCAAATCAATTGCTCCAATTATAATCATAAACTGTTCTAATCAAAATGATTCAATAAAAAATAGTGCTGTAGATGTTAGATTAGAATTTGAATCTAGTGAAAATTTTCCTGAAAACACAAGTGCATATTGTTTGATCATTCACGATAAAATTATAGAATATAACCCACTCACAAGTGCAATTAGAACATTAGTATAAAATAGTCATTGAAACAACTGGGAATGGAGTTAATTGTTGATATACAGGGATTTAATGCGGAAAATTATATAATGGTAGCAAAAGAAATTGCTATCATGTCAAGAGATGGGAATAAGCTGAGCCATTTATTATTTGAGTCACCATTTTCCTGGAACCAACTGGAATCAAAATATAGAAGACAAGCTGTTTGGTTATATAAAAATTATCATGGATTTCGTTGGGATGATGGCTGCATACCATATACCAACCTTTCGGAAACAATTATACGTATATTAAATAGTGCAAAAGTAATATATGTTAAAGGTGATGTGAAAAAAGTATACCTTGAGTCATTCAATAATAAATACAATGTTATATCTTTAGAGGAATGTAGAGCTCTTAAGAATATTCTTCCACGAAGAACTTGTTTTAATCACTGCAATAACTGTGCAATAAGTAATGTATATAAAATTAAAGACTATTTAGATGATGAATTGTATAAATCAATAGATATATAATAAATATAATTTTTGAAAAAAAGAATATATTTAGTTTTTTATTTTTAAACTTGTTGTAAGGTTTATTAATCATTTATTTGTTTTTTTCATCTCAAGTAATTGTATAAGGCAAGTACTAACTTGTTTTATGTTTTATTAATAAGTTATTGTTTTTAATTTTTTTTTGAAAGTTATTTTAATTCAAGTAATATAATATGAAAGATTGTATTTTTTTTCAATACATCATCAGTGTTTATTTTGCTTTCGTAAAGATTGGAAGTAAAAAAAATTTCTCATGATGAGTTTAAAAATATTAGCAAATTATTTATTACAAGTTTATAAGGACATGTGCGCATCGTCAAAAAGAATAAGTGAATTGTATGAACAAATTATAAAAGAAAATTCAACCGATAGCGAAATACTTAAAATAATTGGTGACTTAGCTTGTGATGCATATATTTGTAAAAAATTGAATGATAACTCATTTATTGATATATTAAATTTATTTAGTGGTAATGATTTATTAAATATTTGGGGAAAACTTCCAGTTTCTTACAAAATAAACCCTAATGTAATAAAGAGGCTACCATGTGTGGAACATTGGAATTTACCTAATCAACACATACAAATGGATGGTCCACCACCATGTTTTGGAAATTGTGAAACCAGTGCTTTTTAATCCATTCAATTTGTTCTGGAAAAGTTAAAGTAAAAAATGTTAATCTTAAAAAAATATTTAATTGTGCAAATAGTGTTATTATATATAAATAAGCATTTTTTGTTATATATAACCATTCTTATTCAAGAAGTATGCTAATAAGCATATAAGCTAAAACATGTTGTTTTTTTATCTAATTTTATTGTTGAGTATTAGTGTTTATTCTAGTGTTAACCACTTTCAATTAGCTGTGAATTATTTAAATCATTATGGTTACTTAAATTCAACAACTACTGAATTATTCAAACTAGATAAAAATAGCACGATATTCATAGAAGGATTGAAAACATTCCAACAAAGATATAATTTACAAAATACGAGTGAAATAAATAAAGAAGTGATTAATTTTGTACAAAAATATAGATGTGGTGTTGAAGATGTATATTTCCGAACTCATCCAATAAAATGGGCTAATAATACAATTTATTTGAAATTTTATGGTAATTTTCAAGAACAGAACCTTGTGCTGGATTCAATCAAAATTGCATTTGAAGTCTGGTCTAATCACACAAATCTTCATTTTATAGAAGTTATTGATCCTCATGATGCTACTATTTTAATATCATTTGGAACATCGCCCCATCACTATAGCTATTTCACTCACAATTTTTGTAATAGTATATTCGATGAACCAGGCAACATGTTGGGACACGCAGAATACCCAAATACGAATATGCAATCAGAAGTTCATTTAGATTCAACAGAAAATTGGTCTTACGAGCTAGTAGAACCACCAAATTGTGAGATTAGCCTTTTTGATGTACTTGTACACGAAATTGGACACTCCCTTGGAATTGAACATTCAAACATCCCAGATAGTATTATGTTTCCAGCATACGATAATAATGTGTTTAAAAATGGTAATGGTAAACCTTACGGTTTATCTGTGGATGACATAAATGCTATTCAATCTTTGTATGGAAAAAGAAACCAGAATATCATTCCAACAACTACAAAATATTACGCTAAGCCTAATAATGTTATAACCGAAGCAACTATTATTCCAAATTTTCAACCCAATTTATGTAAACTAACAAATGTTAATAAGTTTCTAGTACTTAATAAGAAACTATATATATTTTATAATGAATGGGTTTGGATTAAAAAACTTAACGAAAAAAATTTTAATGAAACACCATATTTATTGACAGATTGGTTGAACTTTATACCTAAATTCTTCGAAAAGTTGAATGCTATTTATCAAAGACCAAACGGAAACCTTGTAATAATAATAGATGACGTGACATATAATATAAAATTTGATTGGTAACACTGTTGTGAAAGTGATAAGTTGTGGAAAAAATATTATTAACAAAACTAATCATAATCTCAACAAAGATTTCATTAAATATCAAGAAAACTTGAGATAGTGATAATTAACTGTTCGTGCATTGTGTGAAATTTTAAAATTCTGCAATTTAAGTCAGGTTTTGTGATTAAAAGTGCGAATTATAATTTCGGAGACAACCAAGGTCATTCTTTTTGTGATAAGTCACTTGCTGAGTAAATTGATTTGCGGGCTACAGCAAGATTGAAATCAGTGTTTCCAACTGTGTCATAAATAAATTTATAATAAAACTAAAAAAGCAGTAAAAAGTATCAAAATGGCTTCAGTTGAACAAATAAAAGATTTATTGCAACCACTTAGCAACAAAATAGATAATTTACAAAAGTCTTTTGATGAACTATCTAAAGCTGTACGTATCAACGAAGAAGAAAATAGAGCTAAATTTCAACAAATTGAAGAAAAATTCAAGATAAAAGATAAACAAATTGAGCTGTTAGAAAGAAAAATAAGAGAAAGAAACATCATCTTCTTCGGTATACAAGAAAGCAGGAATGAAAATGTGGAACATCGCATCTTACAACTTTTGAATGATCAAATGAAACTGCCAAATATTAATGTAGAAAATTTAGAAGCTGCAAAACGACTTGGAAAACCAATGAATGGAAAAGTTAGACCAATACTGGTGGAATTCGACTCAAAAAGAGTCAAAATTAATATCTTACAAAACGTAAAATTGCTTAAAAATCAAAAAATACATATAGAAGAGGATTACACTCCCAATATATTACAAGAAAGAAGAATTTTAAAACCTCACTTCATTAAAGCTAGAAGGGAAGGACATAAAGCGAACTTATACCAAAATATATTATATATAGACGGAAACAAATACACTGTAAGTGATTTTTTTGATAATGATGAAGGTATAACATCAGAGAGCAACGATGATACACCAATAGTTATGAAAAGACTTTCTGGATCTCTCCCCTCATTAGCAGAACCAAACAGAGAAGCCAATAATACAGATACTCTGGCCCAATTCAATATTCAAAAAACTAACCCAAATGGAGCGCCAAGATCAGATGGAAGAAAAATGAACAAAAATAATCAAAGTCAAAACAAAACTGGCCCTCTGGACAGACATATCCAGACCATACTCAGAACTAATTCTACTCCAAAAAACTGAGAAGCAAAGTAACTAGGACAAACAAATTTTTCAACATCTTATTCTGGAACATACAAGGCTATAAAAACATATTCAATCTCGCCTCTGAAGATGAAAATATTTTATTAAAACATGAGATTATATGTCTAACGGAAACATGGACAAATTTTAAACTAAATGATAATCCTTCTTTCTTACAGCACTACAATAGATTCGAACAAGAAGCAATAAAAGAAGCGAGTACTGGAAGAGCTATTGGAGGTATTATAATTTTCACAAAACTTCCTTCTGAAAATGTCTCTATTATAAACAAAGAATTACACTGGATATTTCTTAAATTACATAGTCACAATCAAAACTTTATCATTGGAACGTCGTATTTTTCTCACTCATTCGAGTATAATATATTACTGGAATTATTTTCTGAAAATTTACAAAGCTTAACAAATCAATTTCCAAACTATTCTTATATTCTATGTGGCGACTACAATGCTCGCATAGGAGAGCTTAATCAATTTGATGATGAGTTCCAAATCAATAATTTCAACGCTACAAGAGTTGCATCAGACACAGTAATAAATAAAAAAGGTAAAGATCTTGTATCAATTTTTGAAAAAGAAAACTTTGTTGTTCTCAATGGAAGATCGAGGAGTGATACTCCCGCCAAATTCACCTATTTAAGTGGACGTGGAAAGAGTACAATCGACTTAGTTTGGACAGATATAGGTGCACTTCAATATATAGATGATTTTAAAGTTGTGGAAAACATACTAATATCAGATCATCTTATCTGTTCCATTAAAGTTGCAGATTTGTCCCACACGGACAGCTCACAAAATAAAGTGATCAAGAGTTTCGCAAAAACTAAATGGGACAATTCAAAAATCGACATATTCAGGCAAAAACTTGAGGATAAATCGTTTGATACCACTGATATGAATTCAACAGAAATGTATGAACTCATGATATCTGAAATTAAAATAACCTCCATCGAGATTGGAATAACAAAAAATATTAAGATTGACTGCAATAAACCCTATAACACAAACAAAAATAAATGGTTCACTGATAAATGCAAAAAACTGAAGAAAATCACTAAAAGCTGTTTGGATGATTGTAAAAAGCACAATTTCACGCAAGAAAAACTAGATATATATGTGCAAGCAAAAAAACGGTATAAACATAGCATAATGGAAGAGAAAACCAGGTACAAGCTAGAACTTAAATATAAACTCCAAAATATAGTGGATCAGAAACAGTTTTGGAGTACAATCAATGCTCTGCAGTCGTCAGAACATGTTAAAAACCCAATAAACTCACAAGAATGGACAATATTTTTTCAAAATTTTTACGGCGAGAGAATAGTAGATGAACAAAGATTTTTTGACGCCTTTCACCCATATTTAGATGGAGACATCACTTACATTGAGATCAATTGAAGCGAACAAAGCGGCGGGATCAGACGAAATAATATACGAACAGCTTCAAAATCTACCTTATAAATGGAAAATGTACCTTAAGGATTTATTAAACAAATTTCTCAGAGATGAATACCTACCGAAGGAACTGAAAACTATAAAAATGACACTATTACATAAAAAAGGAGATCGGATGGATAAAAACAATTACAGAGGTATCGCTTTAATCAATGCTACAACCAAACTTTTTACTTTCATCCTGAACAATCAAATGCAAACTTGGATTGAAAGCAAAACAATACTTCCCGAAGCACAGGCTGGCTTCAGGAAACGAAGGTCCTGCGCGGACAACATATTTGTTCTGAATTCGATAATTCAGTTATCGTTTTTAACAAGCAAGAAAGGGGTATATGCAATTTTTATCGATTTTAAGAAAGCCTTTGATTCGGTACCTCACTCTATTCTTTGGAATAAAATCTATCGTCTAGGAATAAGTGGTAAAATCACAAGATTACTTAAAAATATTTATGATGAAGCAACTGTACGAATCAATGTAAATAATGAACTATCAGAACCAATTCGAGTTAGTAAAGGTGTACTACAGGGTGAATGTACAAGCCCTTTATTATTTGCTCTATATATTTCCGACCTAGAGAGCTTCATCAGACAAAAAAATCACGAAGGGTATTTTGTAAACAACAAGACTGACATACTGTCTCTTCAATATGCAGATGATATTGTCTTGTTGGCACACTCCCCACCTGATCTGCAAAGAAAACTAAATGCACTGTCCGAATACTGTGATACACATCAACTTCTAGTGAATGCGGAAAAAACTAAAATAGTTCATTTTCACATGGGCAGAGCACCTGAACGTCACTTTAAGCATATTTGCCAGAATAATGAAATCATTTTCTCCAACAAGTACACCTATTTGGGAACAACGTTCACGACTTCTGGTATTTTCAATGAAAACACGATCGAAAAGGTAACGAAAGCTCATCGAACCACAGGTGCTATAAAAAGTACGTTTCTGAAAGCTAAAATTTTTAATTGGGAAACTTTAATAAAATTGTATGCCGCTGTACTTTTACCAACATTATTATATGGATCGGAAATCTGGGGTCTAGCACAATATGAAAATATCGAAAAAGGTTCCTCACAATTTTTCAAATCTATCTTTGGCTGGCAGATGTCAACCCCAGGCTACATTATAAGAAGAGAGTCAGGCTTGGAGAAAATAGAAGTACACATAACACGAAGAGTATTAAACTTTTGGTACAGAATTCTAATCATGCCAGAGGATAGATATAGTAAAATATGCTACAATAAACTGCTTCAACTAAATGAGAAACAAACTTGTATCATCCCACATGAAAAACAAATGAAATGCAACTGGGTAAGACAACTCCAAATGGTCTTTACGAGATCCAACTTTTCATGGGTATGGGAGGAACAAAGCTGTATTACATTGAAGGCAGAAATGGATAATATTATAAAAGCATGCAATTAAGTACATTACGGAGAAGATACTAGAAGAATACTACACTCTAGATATAATCCGCTCTATCAAACTTATATTATTAGCGTCAATTACTTCATTTTAAAAATACCTTTTGGCATCCTGAAATTATACAGCCAGATGAGAACAACAAATATAAACAGATTCTTCTATTATCAAGATGGATTCCTTCATAAATTTAATGATGACGAGAACTGCAGTATTTGTAATCTTCAAGAAGAAAATAGCTTGAACCATTTCCTTTTCAGTTGTCCCATTTATAATCCCGTACGTTCCAAATTTATTAGTAAACACGTGAACTGTACTGTTTCAGAAAATGCTATGAGGAACTTACTTACCAGTCCGTCGGGTCCGATAATGTTAGACGTCGCCAATTATTTTAAGACTGCTCTAAAGCTAAGAGCATTTATATTAAATGTATAAAAAAAGAAAAAAAATATTATTTACATTACTTTCTATGTGTTATATTATATTATTACAAGATTTAATTGTTACCAATCTATTTGTATGGAGCTATCTCTTACTCTTGGCAAATAAATTATATTATTATTATTATTATTATTATTATAATATAAAATTTCCATCTCTTCAATTGGAAAGTACTCAAACTCCCTATATTAGTCGCATTACTAATAATAATGGAGCTGTTTCAACAAACAACGGACAGACTTATATATTTTATCAAAATAATTCGTATATAAAAATAAATGAATGTGAATTTAATACTGAAGAATATGGGACATTAGATTCAATTTTTCCTGGAGTTCCAATTGATATTGAATCAGTTTTTAAGTATACAAACGGACGTATATATTTTTTCATAAACAATTACTACTATGAATTCAATGAATTTACAAAATCACTTGAAAAAGCCGAGAAATTTGAGTTTTCTCATTTTAATATCAGTTGTCCAAATATTAGTTTATATGAACAATTGAAAATATTGTTATCAAAACTAATAAATAATGTTTAAATTAGGTTCATTATACTTTTATTGATGTTACTTCTTAGCTTTTATTTGAAATCTGTGAGTTTTGTAAAATAAAAATTAGAAATATAAATAATTAACAAAATTTTCTATAAGACTGTTTATTTATTTTTTTTTTCCTTATCAAATGAATACACTCAATAACGTTAACATTATAAACAACCATTATTGTTAATAGGAAGAATTACAAAAATAATATTGTTTAATCATTTAATTTATCTCTAATACTTCATTAATATTTTCCTCATTAAAATACTGGACAGTATCATTAACTACATCTGGATAGGTTAATAATATTTGCTTTATTGCTAAATTATGAATATTATTCAAATTATTAACTATATTATAAATATAAGAGAAAATTTCTCCTTTACATGTTAATGACTGTTTTACAATATTAGAATAGTAGTTGAAAAAGTTTAAAGATTTCAAGTACTTGATTGTAGAATTCAAAAAATCTGAAATTGAAGATAAATTGTTAAGACTTGTATTGCTCAGATAGATTTGTTTATTCTGTGACTCAATGATAATAATTTTTTTATTTTCTATAATATCAAATAAAATCTTGTTACTGAAAAATGAATACGATTCTATTGTCGAATTACCATTCATATAATCCATAATGATATTATAAGTCATAAGGAGCTCATACCACTCACATACTTTGAAATCTATAAACTTTCCAATTCTTTTGTTATTCAATCTAACAATTATTTCAAAATTTTGTGCTGGATTAATACCAACACATACACAAACATTCTTATCTAAAAACTGTCTATGTCCTATAATTAATTCATTATTATTATTACTAATCACAGGGAATGTTGGTGGTAAATTATTAAACATTGGATCCAGTGTTACTTCTTTCACAAGCTCAGCAGTTTCTTGGTCAACATTTCTACTTGATTCCGATGTAATTCCATTTTCAAGTTTACCAGTTTCTTGTTCAACATTTATAACATTTTTACTTAGATTAATTCTTCTTTTTCTCATTGATTTTCCATCTTGGGAAATTTGTTTACAAGAAGCTTTCTTATAAGCTGGATATTTTTTACCGTTATTGTTCGTTTTCACTTGCTATAAGTAATTCAACAATTAAAAAATATTACAAAATGAAATACAAAAAATCTTACCATTTTCTCTTCCTTTTTTTTACACACATATGAATATAAATCTTCTCACTTGAAAAAATGTGTATCAACACTGAATAAAACAATAAAATTTCTGTCTTTTTATATATATTTTTTATCATTCTATACAAATCCTGCGCAGTAAAACGTTCACACATGAAAATTATTTTTAAAAAAAGTATCCAATAACTTTTAAAAGTGATGTTCTTATGGAAAATCATTTTTTTCTTCAAAGTAATTATTTCTGTAATCATTTAATTTATACTCCAACATTGGTGTTGAAATAATGGAATATTGTTTAATTTTATATTGAAAACGGAAACGATCTCTTGCATATTGCTCCCATATTCCTTGACGACTTAATTTGTATGCATATTTCCACACTATCATCTGATGTACTATTACTTTATCATTGAACGTTACAGATTTCATATCAATTGAAAAATGTATAACAAAAAGATTGTGGCTATTGAAAATAGAAAGCATAAAATTCTAACAGCTATTTTATAATACAAAATAATACGACTTTATCACTATGTAAGTCCAAATTTCCTTTCTACTGTTAAGTCTTCCGTTCAATTTTGATTTACAATAACCTTGAAGCTAGTCACAAAAGATAAATTATTCTGCAGAGCATGTAACAACGAATGTAAGCTTATCAATTTTATTGTTATCAAACGTATACATCCTGCATTCATATATATATATATATATATATATATATACAATTATATCTCTGTTATAATATTTTTTATTCGTTGATCTAAGTACACATGCACTCGCAAAACTTATTAACAAAATTCATATGCAAACGATACTTATTAGTGTATAATGACACAAAAAAAAATTCTTTAACACACCACAAAAATCTTCCAGATGCCCCTCCATTTTTTTCTTGCAACCTTAAGCTACTCATTCACAGATGGCAGCATCAGCGCGCTTCTTTTCATTTTCAACCATTTCTTAAGACGTTGATCAAAAAAGAACTCAAGACGTTCTCTTATCAGTTCTTAAGACGTTGACCAAGAAAACTCAAGACGTTCTTATCATTTCTCAAGACGTTCTTATCATTTCTTAAGACGCTGTCCAAAAAAACTCAAGACGTTCTTATCATTTCTTAAGACGTTCTTATCATTTCTTAAGACGCTGTCCAAGAAAAACTCAAGACGTTCTTATCATTTCTTAAGACGTTGGCCAAGAAAAGTCAAGACGTTCTTATCAGTTCTTGAGACGTTCTTATCACTGATGACCTTGAGATTGGCTTAGAACCAGCTTCTTATATCTACTTACTTGTATTCAACATTGGAAATAAACTTCAATAATATTGCTTCATGTTAACTGTACGAAACTGTCAGAAACAATATAGTGGATTCAACGCATGCTAAGTTTCCAAAGTATTCCATAAACAATGCTATTCTAAGCAAGTGAAAAGTTTTACTTATGATCATTATACGTTTCTCATGAGTTCGGCTGACATTGGAGTAAGTATGATCAATGAAAAAATTGTTTTAAACTCAGTGAAAGTTTGGTTAAGTAATCGCATAATATACGAAAACGATCATAAAACAATAACATGGAATAAGAACGTATAGAATGAATTGAATAGAATAGTCATTCCTTAACTAATGTTGCAGTTCTGTGTCAAGTTATGAATCAGTAAATCCCGTAAATTCATGAATTATGAACAAAATCGCAATGGTTTTGTCATCCTCATGAATCAATGCGTTTTTAACCATTTCTTATGGATTTATAGATCATTAGAATAAATGAATCTTCACAGAGTTGCAATATGAATTGTTATATATCTGTGAAATCGAAATGACAAATTCAAAATGTCCAAAATTGATTAAAGTATTGTAGGTGGGCTTCAAAATATTCTCCAGATGTTTAAAATACTGGTATATCCTATTGATGAGTCTATATTATTACTATTGCTTTCACTGGGTAGATTTTGTTCATTTCGAGGTCCATTTTTCCTCCTCAATCAATGCTTCATTATTTGTCGTTGATTATAACTCCTCATGCCATTGATACAGATGGACAATTGAATAGTAATATTGAATTATTTGCATATATTCATTTTCTAACTTGAAACTGAACTTTCACTAACTTCTGAAGTCTTGTAAATTGAGAGGCATATTGTAGAAACATAGCTAGGGCATGACTTCTCTTTAGATTTTTTGCCTGCAATGAATGATCACTCTAATGTAATCATGTGATTGAGGATACCGCAGTGATCCATTAACTCTTGATGAAAAATCATTGATAAATTCTCTTGAACTAGATGTATGCATGATTCTATCATAATATAAGACAATTTTTTGGTATTCAAACAATAATCCCAAATTCTAAAGAAGAAAAATTGGAGAAAATATGTATATGGGAAAATGTTTAGCGCCAAAAAATGCCTATTTTTTATTTACTATTAAGAATAATAATTGATGGTCCATAAGCATCCGTGACCTCTCTGAAGTCTGCTATTTTCAATGTTATTTTCATCACAGAAATGAAGATTATGGTACTACGTATTTTTTTCTTCTCACTACAGCTATCCATTCATTTTTTTGATTTACTTTCCATTTTGCAACGGCAAATTCATGAAATTTACATTTGTTGTTTCTTCTAGTGTTTTTGCAAGCCACAACACTGCAGCTCCGATTGCTCAATTCATTTTTTGTTTTCTTGCAAAACTACAATCAAAACGTGCATTTCTTATGTTAGAAATATACAAAACAGCCTCCCGAAGTGCCTGAATCATCCGCTGATAGCGCTAGCGACGATTCTACTCACCTTTCCATGGCTTCTCACGCTCCCAATAGGAATTCTCCTATATTGTTTAAAACCCAGTTCACAAGGTTCTGTCTAGAAGCGCAATTAAAAGTTGAGCTACGATTTAAATACATGTATATCACCATCTGAAAGAAACAAGTGTTGGTCCAAGTGTAGTTCACATTAAGTAGTAAATGAGTCCCACATTTTGTATAATAATATACAGTATTTCAGTGGAATATTGGAATTGTGTACATGTGCAATTGTTTACACTTCTGACTGACTATACTCATTATTTTGAAATGTTGGAAGACCCCCAGTTTCCGATTTAGCACTTTCTGCTAAATCCACTTGATGAACTATAGCACAAACGTGCTCATATTTCCCGGATAGACCTGCATCACATTTACAAATTGCACTTCTGATGTTTTTATTGCAATCAAGTGAAAAAGAAGAGGAAAATTGTTCAGGTTATTTCTAAGGATAATGCAATGATAATTAAATCAGAAAATTACTTACTGTTATCCCAACATCATATACATTTGAAATCACTGAGCAATAATTCTGCCTGTTATCACTGCCTCATCTTGCCCAATTTTTTCTATAATACCAAGAATATGTTCTGACTTTAAGAGCTTTTTGCCTCTCAATGTATTCTGACCACGCTGTCGATCATTGTATATTGGCCAAGACCCACAGTTCTGTAATTTTATTCACATTGATTTGAGAAAAAGTAATATGTGTTATAATAAATGTCTACATTGAGACATATATTACAGGTCTTGAGAGTCTATTTTTTCATTCGCACTGTGTCGCTATTGTCGACTTTTGTGCTGTTATCTATAGTTTCTGCACATTCCTTTCAAAATAATATAGCTTGTTGAAGAGAAGTACTCCAGAATGGGATCTTGTATAATCAAAAGCAATTTTTAAATTTTTTGGAAATCGGGCATGAATTTTTTTTCCCTCACTAAAGTTCATCTGTCGACAGTAATAATTCTAGCGACTTTTCCTTTATACATGCCCTCAGAGATAGTTCTTGTCTGCATTCACTCATCTGGCGATCTCAACCCCAGATAATAGGGGACTAGTTTTGAATGGTATTTGGAAGACACTTTTACATCCGATTGGTAAAAATGATGTATCGCATCAGCAAATGATAATAGGATTCTAAATTAATAGGAATACTAGGCAAGATATTTTATACATCTGGAAAACGAGAGCTTTTCCTATTGAACACTTTATTGCATGGAAGTTGACCGATGAATTCGATGCAAATTCAACCGAGAGATTCACAAGGAGGAGATGATACCATAGGATTATGTAAATTGAGTTAGAAAAAAAGGTGGAGTAGTTCGAGCTTATCCCGGATTGTATCAAGAAGGCGCAGCATCTGTTTCTCAAAATCAAAAATCACAGAGTGTGTGTGACTCCATTACAGAACACTATCAAAATAGATAGATGCATTTGAAAGCATACATAGTAGAATATATTAATACAGCAATATTGACCAAAAATTCAAGATTCAAACTCGGGATAAGAATTTTGGTTGAAGTGAGAGAAGATTTGGAAGTGACTAAAATTGGATTATGTTGAAAGTATTCGTGTTTGACTGGCTTTACGAGATTGAATTTACATTCTTCAATTTGATCGACATACTTCATGCGCTTAGATTGATGTATAATGAAACTCCGAACTCATCTTTACTCTTGATTTTGGGTCCCATCTTGAGTATATGATTCTGGAAATTATCTATAATTCGTAAAATTTAGGATTTCTACAAGCCTAAAAGCTTACGCATAACAAATGCTTGATTCCTAATCGATGATTTTACAATAGCTTCATATGATTATTGTATGCAAGTTTTCTATCAAAAAGATCGTCAAGGTCTTGTGTCAATCGCTCAAGTTGAGTATTATTCATGTGATATTGATGAGTTCACACAAATTCAACAACAATAGTAAATCCTGATATTGCATATACTGAAATTCCAAACAAGCTTAGAGGTTTGAGACCATGTGAGAAAATTATTATGCAAGGAAGCATAGTCACCAGTAGAATTGATTATTTTGAAGATTTCCAAATAATGGATCAATATTAACTCTTCAGACTGTTCAACAGAATCCACGAGATCATTTATGAATAGAACAGAAAGTAGGGAGTCAAGATCGCAGCCTTGTGGCACCCCAAAAATGGAAATAAACTATTTGGAGCTAAAATTATTGACTCACACTCCAATAGTACGATCTTGTACGTATACCAGTATTCGAGCATAAATTTTTATGTAATGAGGAATATGCTGTGATTGTTCAACTTGGTTGTTGATGTTGGTATTTAATAGACTCACAGAGTAAGGATTGATCCTAAGAATGAAAATTATGCCACGAATTCTACTATACAATGTCAAAAAGCATGAATCGTCCATTTATCTCTGCAGCAGCGAAGTACTTTAATATTTTTACCATCTCATGTACATAAAGTTCACGTTTATACAAATTAAATGAGTGAATCTTCTGCACCTGTAGGGAATATTCTATCTATTCACTTGTTACATGAGCTACGAACAGATATACAAAGCTTCTATGTTAATTCTTATGTAATTATGCTCCACGTGTTCACCTTTTCCACTACATTCATACTCTGTTTATTTCCAGTAGGAGTCAGATTTTCCTGATCTCTTATTTCGGGCATTCATATCGTTCTTTGTTCTCATTATATGTGAATGGTGATATTCTGATTTGTAATCCTTGATAAGTAAGTAACTGACAAGTGGAGCGAATGTAACATAGAAAGTATTATTAGTTTTTGAGATGTATAATGAAGATAAGTATAGAGTTATTGATCTTAAGGATGGTGCACATATTTCACAATCATTTACCTATACTTATTCACTTTTTTGTGCCATAAGTGCAGATCGCGAATCAAGGGTACAGAGAGTTAGTTTTTGATTCAAGAAATGCTGGCTATACCTTGTCCCGCTCATACCATTGATTTTCTTGCGGTTATGATACGGATGAACGTGAATCAATATGTACTCTAACAATAAAATTGTTGGTCAAGATTGAAACTGGAGGATCGCCAATCCTCAAATTTTAATTTTGAGGATTTGGATGAGATAATGATGTTCCCAGGTTTTTTCTCTAACAAAAGAGATAAGGGATCAAAATTGATGAAGAGGACTGAACTCCTAATGGAACAAACAATTTACTTCAGATGAAATAATAATATTGTAATGTTTATTGCTTGAAGAAATAGTTCATAATTGAATAAAAATCACTTTCTGATAATTGAAAATCAGATAAAAATTATATTCCTTCGGATATCACTAACAGACACTATATTATTTATACATCACTCACTACTTTCTTGAACAAAGCCACAGATATTTATTTTTAACTATTTATATACACTGATCACTTTACTGTTCTAGATTCACCATTATACTACTCTCTTGAGTCGTTTACTTGCCTTCATATTAGAAATATCAATTCTTTGAATGTTCTACCACATTTCTGGAATATTGCTAGAGGCTTCCATCGGGAGGGGTGATGTGATATGATGCAGCGCGATGCAAGGAGGACGAAACGCTACTCCACTTCTATGAACCTCCACACTCTCGCACGTTACACTGCTCCCTTCGTGAGAGTATCTCGTCCCAAGACATATCTTCATATCTATGCCGGAATCAATACTTTCCACGCTTGGTGCAACCAGTAGTTCAGTAGAAGTAGCATTCGACAGTTTTTGGTTCGATCGGGCCTGCTGGGTGGAAACAGCAGACCAATATTTGAGCATCGCTGTTCCGAAATATGATCTCTATCACATTTTGAACGATCTTCCAATCTAATCCATTCAGACAGCAGCCTAACTTCGGTATTGCATCAGATGGCCTCGCATGTCTTGCAACGTTTCCCAAATGGAACGGTAGGTTGGTTTGTGATGAAATTTGTCTTTTGTTACTAGGTGTTATAGCGTCCTTTTGTTGTCCCATCGTCCCTCAGGTAGATGGCCTTTCCTACTGTAGACTTCTGGTGTTCTGGCCTGCCAAACTTTTTCCATTACGAAATGGGCCAAGGAGTAGTAAGTCGGGACTCTGAATAGATCCTGCTGCACTTAGGAAGTTATTCCAGATCGAGCCTGTTGTCCACACGAATAAATCTTCAGGATCTCGTTGAACGAATTTTACTGTGCACGAAACTTGCAAGCACGTGCATCATCGGTATCTTCATTGTGGTTTCCCGCAAATGGTGCTAGCCGATTGAAGTGCACCATTCTTGATTTGCGCTTTGGGTGGCATCTGATTCCATAGATTATATCATTTATTCTCCTGATGACATCTTAAGCCCCCCTCCCCCTCTCAAGATGTCTGTAATTTTGGAGACAGGCCACGTCGCCGCTTTGATTGAAAACCTCCGTCTTGTGCCTTGACGTCATAGGTCTCTTTCATCCTGTCGCTGGCATACAGTATGTGCCTTGGTACGGACGACGTTTTATCGCAGATGGTAGCAATTTTAAAAGAATAGCCACTCACAATTCCAACTAATCCCCAACACGTGGGCTGCTCCGCCGAATAAAAACAAAAGGCCAACTGCCTCGAAATATTCTGCCAGAGCACAGGTTTTCTCCAGAAGAATCCCTGAGCTTGGGCTTGCATGGGCAACAAAAACTTTGGGAGAGCCCACAAAATTGTAGCAGTGAGAATAAGAACAATATAACGTCCGTCCTATACGAGGACTTTAGGCTGACTACTCAAATTAACTCAAATCTGGTATGATTTGACTGAATTGAAAATAAACCGTTTTTCATTGAATAATAAAATCCTAGCGGACGTTCAAGTACTAAGATTCAAAAAAAAGACGTAATGTCACTGCCTGCAGCGCTCGCATTGTCACAGCGATGATTTGAAACAAAAAAATCTTGAACTAAAATGAATTAACAAAAGTAAACAATGAATACGGTTCTTATATAATTAAAAAACTGTGCTTGGAGAAGAGAAAAGTAACAGACAGAGATGGGCATTTACGTGTGAAAAAATGTTTTTCACGTTTACAGTGTAAAAAATATGTAAATTATGTAAAATATGTGAATAATGTGGAAGACGTGAGGAATGTGATATCTTGGACCTGCATTATGCCGAAAGATGCAATTTTCAAACGTCAAATTTATAGGTCAAGTATTCTATTCCTGAGAAAGTTTGTGAATCATCAAAAATCAATATGTCAGGTCTAGGAAGACGGCCGGAGACTATAAGTTTTGAAACATAATTAAAAATCAATTTCACACATACTGACAGCTTCGTCCTCAACTTAACCTCTTCTCTCAATTGTTAAAAGAAACAACATAACCCAGCTCTTTCTCCAAGCAAATTGAATTATTGGCAATGTAAACCGTAAATGTTTCAGATGATACATTTTTATATCTGAATGCAATAAGATTGTAAACATCACAAAATAAATTAGCTTCAATTTTACGTGCCTATCTCTGGTAACGGCACTAAAGATTAGAAGAAATAATGGAGCTATAGAATGGAAAACTTAAATATCTTTAACCAGAAGTAAGTAGATAAAATTGAGTAGAAAAACCTGAAATAACCCAAACTATATTTCAGAATTCAACTCAGCAAAAAAAGTGACCAAAAGTCAAATTGGCACGTAACATAACATAGTAGCTTCTTTCTGGCCTCGACAAAACCTTACTGAAGTATCCGATGACTCTTTCTTGACTCTTCTGCAATTGGGACAGGACTCCCCTTATACCGACGTCACTGGCATCTGTGTCCAAAATAAAACGTCCTTCCGTCTTCGGGTAACTTAGGATCGGTGCTTGGACTTGGAGTAGTTTAAGTCGCTTGGAGGCGACCTGGCAGTCTTCATTCCAGCTATATCTGCGATTATTTTTTATCAGTCTGGTCGGTGGTTTGACAATATTGGCGTATCCATAGACAAACTTCCTGTTATAGGTACAAACCCCGAGGAAACTACGCAGCTGATGTTCATTTGCAAGTACAAGGCATTCTTGAATTGTCTAAGTCTTTTGTACATCAACTGCTGCGCCTTCTTCGGAAACCTCATATCCCAGATAATTCACCCGTTTTTGGAATGAGTGACATTTCCTTGGACTGAGTCTCAAACCAGCTTTCTCTAAATGTTTAAATACCTGTTCCAGATTTTTCAAATGTTCTTCAGATGATTCTCCCATCACAATTATATCGTCCAGGTATACCAAGCAAGTTTTCCCTAGAAATCCTCTTAGTACGGTCTCCATAGGTCGCTCCAAGGTAGCAGAACCATTACATAGGCCAAGTGGCATGACTGTTAATTACCACAATCCACTGCCGATGGTAAATGTGGTTTTCTCTCGGTCGTTCTCGTCCATCGTTATTTGCCAATATCCACTCTTGAGATCTAGAGTCGAGAAGATTCTTGACCCCACCAGAGTATCCAAGGTGTCATCAATCCTAGGTAGAGGATAACTGTCCTTCTTGGTAGCGTTATTCAGCTGGCGATACTTGACACAAAATCGTGTAGACCAATCTTTCTTTTTTACAAGTATCACCGGAGAGGCCCATGGACTGTTCGAGAACTCAATGATGCCGTCTTGCTTCATGTCTTGAATAATAGCTACAGCGTCCTCTCTCTTCGCAATAAGGAGACGTCGCGGTGCTTGTCGGATTGGTCGTGCGTCGCCGGTATCAATTTTGTGATGGACAATATTCGTCCTTCCCTTTCGCCCCTCACTGGTTTCAAACACCTCTTAGAATCGGTCTATCAGATCTTCAGCTTTTGCGTGCTGCTGGTCATCTAATTCTTGACCCTTGGATAGTAATAGGGTCGTTACCTCCTTTGAAAGTTTATCGCAGTAAGGCTATATCTTTGTGTCTTGTTTGGTGGTTTCCATTCTTGCTAGACGTTCTTTTTCATGTCTGAAGTTATCTTTTGGTAGCATCTTCAGAGGTTTCTTGCATAGACTTTTTGGTCGACCTAGTTCTCCACAGTTCCAGCACCGAGGTTGTCTGGAATTCTTGAGATCTTTCACTGCTTCCTGGACCAACCGCTGAGCCTGAGCTTCCAAGATTTCCGTGGCATCGGAGTCGCAGGTAACTTCTCGCACTCGAGCACTACTTCTGGACGCCTGCTTCGCCGCTTCGTATTCCAGTGCATGAGCCAATGCTTCCACCAGCTTCTTCGGTCGCGCCAAACGCAGGGCTTGTTGCGTTTCATGGTCTCTGATGCCATCCACAAATATTCTCACAGCCCAGCTTTCCAAGAAGTCATCCGGGCCAGTTGGATATGCCAGTCGAACTAGGCGTGCCACATCAGCTTCGAACTCCTGTAGACTCTCGCTGGGACGTTGGTATCGGTTCTTGAGCTGCGTGTGATACACTTCCTCTAAGTGTGCAAGGCCGTAATATATATATATATATATATATATATATATATATATATATATATATATATATATATATATATATATATATATATATATATATATATATATATATATATATCATTGTGGTTATGCTAATGAATTAAATGTCAAAATATTATGCACTTATACATTACGATGAGAATACCATGGAATATTTAGAACCTAACGTTCATCTGGAACGTAAAGCAGCAGATGAGATGAATTAAATACATTAATTTATAAATGAAGCACCTGTGTATTAGTTTTTCTCATATTATTACAAACTTCACACTTCACACCCAGGTCGTTTCAATAAAGTATGCCCCATGAATTGATCTGCTGAATAAGTAAAATATTGTACCATATATTCCAGAAAATATTCAAAATCAATTACCTTTAGTTTGATACATTTATAGGTTATATTTCCTGTTCTTTGAGGGTAGAATCTCCAAAATTTCATATAGAAATATTTCTATTGAATTATTCAGTGGAATAATTGATTTAGAATTACATTCCATTCAATATTCTACCGATTTCTTTGAATAAATCGTTGAATGATTCTCTCTTTAAGTTTTTCATGAAGTAGGTTAGGGACAGCAGCTACTTTTCGAACTGCTTGTAGATGGCAGCACAGTCTATTTCTCCTGACACAGTGACACAGTTTCAGACAATTCAAATCAGCTGATTCAAGTGCAATGAACTTGTGCAGACAATCTTATGTTTAGTAAATTTACTATCCGAAGATATACGTGAAATCCCTAGATAAATATCGAACTTCCTAACAATGACATATAAATACGACTAAAAGAACAAATTGTTAATTACAGAGACAAATTCAGTCTTTTTTCCAACATATACAAGAATAGAATAATCTAGGTGAGCGAATATCAATGTATTGTCAAAATACTAATATTTTTTCAGTTCCAAATGAATGATTGACAAGTCTACGATGGCTCATAGTTGCAAAATACTCGTCTCAATCGACAGCTGTCATTCTTCCAACAAATGATAAACGTTCAGTTTGAACCATAGGCGCACTATGATATTTTTGACAAAACTTTGGTGAATTTTTACTCTGTATCCAGAGGATTTACGGAAAAATTTATTAGGAGAAATTGTTATGCTTGACAAATTGCATCACAGGTTAAAATTCATGTACTTCTTTCTGTTACATTCTGTATGTATATATATATATATATATATATATATATATATATATATATATATATATATATATATATATATATATATATATATATATATATATATATATATATATATATATATATATGTGGCAGCACAGTCTGGCACTTATTCTGAATGTATTCAGGCTATTGAGATTAGCTGACTCAAATGCAATGAACTTTACAGACAATAAAATGTTTGAGGAAAGTAGGAAAGTACTAGGTATTTGAAAACATACGTGAAACTTTCTTTCAACACATGAAAAAATAGAATTATCGATTTAAGCGAGTATCAAAGTTTTGCCAAAATACTAGTATTCTGCAATTTCAAATGAATGATTAACAAGACCACGATGGTTTAGTTGCAAAGTACTCATCTTTATCGATAGCTGTCATTCTTCCAACAAATGAGAAAGATACAGTTTGAGCCATAGGAGCACTATGAAATTTTTAACAAAACTCAAATGAATTTTTACTTGATGCCCAGTGGATTGACAGAAAAAATTGTTGAGAGAAGTTGTTACGCTTGACGAGATCTATTACAGGTTCAAATCAATGTACTAATTATTGTTACACCCTGTATATATATATATGGGAGAAATAATATTACCTGTAGTTAAACTTTCTGTCAAGCTTACGGAATACTTTATCCCTCACTCAAGTCAGTTTCTAATTCAGTTTGGTTATGTGAATGTATCTTCTTTGTATGACGTACTAACAAGACTAGAAAGACTTTCAGTTAACTTAGAATAAGCATTAACTTATAGAATATCCAAAATTCCAGCAAATATACCTAAAACAACGATTGACTCAGATAAGGAATACGTGGTTATAAATGATAATTATTTGGAAAACGAAGCTGGTATATCACTATAAATGGAACCAATTGGCTGATAACATCTGATTTAATCAACTTATATACCAACATCACTATATTAGAAAAAAATGTTATGAAAAATATCCTCAACGATAAAAAATATCATGTGGATCCTCCTGGAAAATTAACAAATCCCCTTATAGATGGAGAGCTGGCTACATATAAAATCTTGTTATTACTACATGGCTAATTCCTTTTGCAGAAGGATCTTTTTGTGTAGCCAAGCTCGAATGATCTTTGCACGCGCGAATCCGTGGCTTTTGGCATTTTGAACTTAATATTTTAATAAAAATTGCCAAGAAATTTTTTGTCAATTTTGATGAGAACAATGCCATTCACAATATCTTTCCCCTAGTTACCAACTACTACAGTCGTAAAACTGACATTTATAAAACAAAAATGTCACATCTATGAGGAAGCACGTCAAACTTATCAAACGTCACTCCTGTACATCATATTTATTTGCTCAACATAAACAGGATAAAACCTTCAAAAAAAAAAGTTTCGTGTTTAGGCGCAAGCGCTTTTCATATATGTCTGCCGTGGTTTTAGTCATGAGTTTTTTGTTCGCCATTCTGCATATAGCTATTCTAATATATAAAATTCTCGTGTCACAATGTTCGTTCCCATACTCCTCCGAAATGGCTTGATCGATTCTAATGAGTTTTTTTATATATTCAGTGAGTCTAAGAATCGGCTACTATCTATTTTTCAAACCTTCTAATAATGAGGGATGTCCACCGCAAAAATTTTTTTGTTTTTTCCGATAAAATTTTTTTTTTATTTTTTTTTTATGTGAAATTAAAAAATACATACAGCATTTTCATAATTTTATCATTTTTTATCCCAGTCGATAACACCAAGTTATCCCCTCCATGTGTCTACCGGTGTCACTTCTCACCCAGTAAACAGCAGAGAGTAGGGATGACAACGGAGATGGTCTCCTATTTCTCTCAAACAAGAATCCTTCTCTCACTCCCTCTACAGTTTTTGGCTATTATTAGTGTTTATGCGTCAAGCGTAGTAGTTTAACATTCTTACTATCTCAGTGTTACTCTCATATCAAATATATTCTCAAGTAACTTTATTATTTATCTATTAATAACTAATATTATTGAGTATGATTAATTAATAATAACTAATAAAGTTATTAATTTTAAGTGTAATTCGCACGATCAGTTAATTAAGTGATTTACATAACCTCTAAAATACTCAACACGTGTCACGAGTTCCCGCAAACAACGGCTATTGAGTTGTAAGTATAAATTATTTTTATACGTTCATTATAAAATCATAAATTATTCTTTCTTATTTATAACGAAAATATTGTTGGGAATTGTGAAAAACGAATTTGGTGAAAGTAAGATTTGTATTACAATTGGGAATTTTTTTTTTGTGTTTACTTATAACAGCTCTAACTTCGACAGAATTCTTTTTCTCACTATTCCCAACAATATGTATTTTCGATATAATTAAGAAACATAAGATTTTTTGCTTTCGTTAATCTATCTGATTTTTACATGTATATTTAATGTAATCAAAGATAAAATAAATTATTGATATAATAATTAAATATGATAATTGAATAATTCAATCAGTTCTATTTATGTGTGTTTTGTATTGTACAGTGAACAATGTCAACAAAACGCAAAGGAGCCAATTTGAGCCGTGGTACAAATAAATCTAGAAGCATTCGAAATAGAAGAGCCCAAAGAACAAGTTCAGGAAGAAAATACTGGAGCGCGTGTGAGAATGACGCAATTGCGTCAAGAAGAATTAGACGATACACGAACTGAACGCAATGAAGTCATGAGATTAGAACAACGACCATCACACAGTTTTACTGTCAATAGACGCAGATCAAATGACTAACAACGCCAACAGGCACATCGAGCATTTGTAGCTACATCATTCCTGCGACTAGCATTCAAGTATGAGCCCGATATTGAATATTATGCTCATTCAAAAGTGGTAATTGGTGCTATGGACAAAGAATGCCCGTATTGTCATGCTTTGAAATTCAAAAATGAACCAGCCGGGATGTGTAGCGCGTCAGGGAAGGTACGACTACCTGAAATTGGAACACCACCGGAACCATTGAACGGTTTGCTTATCGGCACATATCCAGATTCTACCGTGTTCCTGAAGTCCATTTGAACATTCAACTCATGCTTTCAAATGACATCGTCCGGAGCAACAGAAATAGCTCAAAATACTGATGCAAATGGTCAACAATACAATTCTACATTTAAAATCAGAGGCCAAGTTTATCATAAAATAGGCGCATTGCTGCCAATGCCAAAAGAACCACATAAATTTTTACAAATCTACTTTATGGGCGGCGAGGACTCCGGAAGCGCACTAGCCAATCGGGTGGATGCACATTGTGGCCACAATAACCTTGATTCATTCTTTGCCAGACGCATCGTCAGCGAGCTGGATGCTCTATTGAATGAGCATAATGAATTGTTGAAAATATTCGAATCCCACATGCACAAATAAGAAATCAATAATCACGCCATTGTTATTAATCCTTATAAAACACCAGCTGGAGAACACATTCGTAGATTCAATGCACCTGTTGCTGACGACGTTGCTGGAATCATGGTTGGCGATCGTACAGGTGCACGAGAAATTGTGATTCGTAGGAGAAATAATAATCTTCAGTTCATTGCTGATACACACCATTCATATGACGCTCTTTAATATCCGCTAATCTTCTGGAAGGGAGAAGACGGATATAGCATGAATATTAAACAACGAGATCCCGTATCAGGTACTTCATTAATTATGAATTTGATCATTACAGTTTCAACAAAACAATTGAATCATTAAACGTAATCAATTCACAATAATAAGGAGTTTTTGCAAGCCTCCGCTATTGATACGATAACGCTAACGTAGAAAACATTTTTTTTGGAAAATGCTCGCTCAGTAGTGCTAGCTTGAATGAGAGTGTACTCACAAGAAACTTCAAGGATTAGCAAACATCAATAACATAACAATAAATATTATTTGTCTATTCCAGTAACGGTACCCAAAGAAAATAGTTTTTGACGTTATCGTTGACGTTTCATTAGCGGTGGCTTGCAAAAACTCTCTAATATTTATAAATATATTATTACAGGAGCCGAAACAAGCTAGAACGTTAGCTCGAAGGATCATTATGCATATAGACTGATGATTAGACGCGGGCTGGACAACGTCATTCTACGATTTCGAGAGCTTTGTCAACAATTCATGGTCGACATGTACTCGAAGATAGAGGGCGAACGACTACGATACTCACGATATAATCAACTCAAGCTATGAGTGGAAGAGTACATTCACTTGCGAAACGCTATTGTCAACAACGCCGACGCCGCCGAAATTGATAACTCTGTCATTCTACCATCATCGTACGTAGGCAGTCCACGTTATATGCAAGAGTATATACAGGATGCTCTGACTTTCGTGCGCGAATATAAGCGACCGTGTTTATTTATCATGTTCACATGTAATCCAAAATGGCCAGAGATTACATCTTTGCTGTTGCCTGGCCAAAATGCAATACATCGTCATGACATTACAGCACGTGTGTTTAGGCAAAAGCTGAAGTCTTCAATAAATTTTATTACCAAATTACATGTATTCGGTCCCACACGTTGCTGGCTGTATTCGGTTGAGTGGCAAGAGCGAGGATTACCTCATGCCCATATTTTGGTTCGGTTAATCGACAAAATCAGTCCTGAAGAAATAGATAATATAATTTCTGCAGGAATTCCCAATCCGTCTACTGATCAATTGTTGTTTGATATTGTAACAGTCAACATGATTCATGGCCCATGCGGTACTTTTAATCGATCATCGCCTTGCATGGCAGATGGAAAATGTACAGAAAATTTCCTTAAAGATTTCACTAACGATACAATCACAGATGTCGACGGATATCCAATATATCGTCGAAGGAATCCAGATAATGGCGGACAATCATTTATTAAAAACATCAGCAACACAGACATTGATATTGACAATCGTTGGGTTGTGCCATATTCGCCCCTGCTGAGCAAAACATACAATGCTCATATTAATGTTGAGCTCTGCAGTTCTGTGAAAAGCATCAAATACATTTGCAAGTATGTCCACAAAGGCAGTGACATGGCGGTGTTTAGAGTGGAAAATACCAATGTCAATACTCCTCCAGTGAATAAAAACGATAAAATAACGCTCTACCAAATTGGTCGGTACATCAGCTCCAATGAAGCTGTTTGGCGTATCTTTGGTTTTCCGATTCATGAACGGGATCCAGCAGTTGTTCAGTTAGCCGTTCATCTTGAAAACGGTCACACGGACAATTATACGTGCATGCTCTCGAGTGGGTAAGCCATCAAGTTTGTTTGTATTAACTAGAGACGGGCCAACAAAAAATATTGTTTACGCTGTAGCATTAAGAGATCAATATTATGTATTGAATTGATGGTACAAATAATCAATACTTCTAATAAATTGAAAAAATTATTGTTTGGTGTTTTGTTATTTTTATATTCCCTCATCGTTCACAGCGCTCCATACCTTTTTCACTCATATTCCACATCCTTATACACTCCCAATAGGTTAGTTATTTTTTTTCTACACTAGAAATTCTCTAGAAATTATTTACATGGCAAAACAACGTTTGCCGGATCAACTAGTATGAATATAACATTTAATCAATCGGTATGCATATATGTGATGGACTTTTCAATTGAAATTTTATACCAATATCGCGCCCATTTGAACTTGCCTACACAAAAGGATCCTTTCATAATGGAATCAGCCATGTAGCGATGATAAGCTTTCTTATGTGGCCAGCTCTTAGATTAGGTGCACATGAGTGCATTAGAGTATTTTTACAAGGTATTATTTTCGATTGTCTCAATTTCCGTAAAATAAAGTGAATTCTTCATGGACATTTTTTGGATTGTAAATGTCAGTTTGACGGCAGTAGTAGTTGATAACTAAGGAAAGGATTGTGAATGACATTGCTCTCGTCAGAATTGACCGAAAATTTCTTGGCAATTTGAATTGAAATATCAAGTTCAAAATGTCCAAGAGCCACGAATTTGCGCTGGCTGTCCGCCAGGATTCGAACTGGTTACACAAAAAGATTCTTTTACAGAAGGAATTAGCCATGTAGCGATAACAAGGATTTATGTAGCCAGCTCTTAGACTATTACAACAATACTTAATCAAAATCACTTCCAGTCCAATTGAAAATATCAAAGATACATAATGATTTAGTTATAGGAGATCTTTTCTCTGATATACTATCTGAATTTCTGATACAAATACGTCAATAAAAGCAAGGTCCATAAAATACAATGCGTCACCTATAACTTGAATTATATCGGACGAACAGGATATGAATTCAAAGATACATCTATCCCAAATCCTACATTGAGCATTATCTAAAATCTAACATCCTCTAGAGAGTGAGAGCAGAGTTCATATATTGTATTCAAATGGAACTCATTTGGAGTCTCTACAACGATTTAACATTTCATTTTCTCAGACACAAGAGACTGAAGAAATGAAAGATATAAGAACTGCATTTATTTTTATTATATTATCCATATCATGATAATTGTGATATTATTTGTAGCAATTACAAGAAAATTGAACTCAAGGATATAATAAAATTGTAACGTGCGAGAGTGTGGAGGTTCATGAAAGTGAAGTAGCCTTATTCTTGACCGCGCCTGGGCCAAGTTTTTCGTCCTCTTTGCATCGCATCGCAACGCATCACATCACCTCTCCCGATGAATATAAAGACAAGCAAATGACTTGAGAGAGTAGTGTAATGGTAAATCAAGAACAGTGAATATAAGACACTGAAATAATCAGTGTATATAAATGGTAAAAAATTAATATCTGCGGCTTTGTTTGGGATAATAGTAAGTGATAAATAAATAATATAGTGTTTGTTGGTGATATCTGGAAGAATATGACTTTTTTTTTTCAATTATTAAATAGTATTTTCATTCAATTATAAACTATTTCTTGAGGCAATAAACATTACAGTGATTTCGAGTGTGGAGTTGTTATAAACACTCAAGTATTTTGTCTATTGCTGCTTCGTAGAATTGAAAAATGGCGACTAAGAAGTTGTTGAAATATTTGAAGGTCGCAGAGTTGACCTATCAATTGGAAGAGCGGGATTTGGAAACCAGTGGCCGCAAACAAGCTTTAATAGAACGACTGCTTGAAGCTATGTGACAGTGAGAATTCTGATACATATTTGTATGAGGTTCAACTTTCTTAAACCGATTTGACTATGAATTTAGAATCAAAATTTGGAGAAAATTCCACAAGTTTAGAATCAAAATTAAAAGAAAATTCCACAAGTTTAGGATTAAAATCGGAAGAAAATTGTACAATTTCACAAGAAGATTCAGAATCAGAATAAGAACAAAATTCTACAAGTTTGGAATTGAAGTTATAAGAAAATTTTACGAGCCTAGGAGATTCATTAAGAACATAAGGAGAAAATTCCAGGAACTTGAGAGAAGAACTGCATGGAAAAATGGAGGAAAATACAAAGGAAGTTGAACAGCAACAAGAAGTATTTAGAGAAAATTCAAAGGTATGGGAGGAAGTATCAATGTGAAATGTTGAGAGAAGAGTTGGATGCAATATTGGATTCAAAATTGGATGAAAAAATGAAGATTTTTGAAGTAAAGTTCAAATTTGGTGTTTCATCTACGGGAAGAGCTTCAAAAGCTGAGATGATCAAATTATCTACACCAAATTCTGACTCCACTACAAGAATGCGTGTCAAACCTCCAACATTTGATGGCCAAACATCTTGAAATTATTACCATAGACAATTCAAAGCCGCTGCTGAGGCTGATGGCTGGAATGATACTGAGAAAGTTTCAGCGCTCATAGTTGCTCTCCGAGGACATGCGGTGAAAATTTTACAGGTTATTTTATCATTTAAGTTTTGTTGAAAATTTTATAGTGCTCCTATGGCTCAAACTGTATGTTTCTCATTTATTGGAAGAATGACAGCTGTCGATGAAGATAAGTACTTTGCAGCTTTGAGCATCGTCGTCTTGTTATTCATTCATTTGGAATTGGAAGAATACTAGTATTCCGGCAATACATTGATATTCGCTTGATTAGTTTAGACGTTGTATCGTTGTTCAGTAACATTAGTTACGAAACGGCTCTGAAGAGTATTGAAGAGAAATGGGAAATTGTTTCGGAACACACTTCTCTTTCTTTGCGTGAATTTTCTGACTTATTAAGGTTTGTTTTTGACAGCTGTTATTGCGCATATGACCGTGTTTTTCATGAACAGCTTCTGGGCAGTCCAATGGGCGCAGTAATCAGTCCGATTATTGCTCAATACACAATGGACTACCTGCTGGACCATTGTATCAGCCAACTTGATTTTCAATTAAATTTTATAAAGAAATACGTGGATGATGTCATATGTGCAATTCCATTTGACAAACATGAATCGATCCTGGAGACGTTTAACAATTTCAATGAACAATTACAATTTACGATTGAAAAAGAGAACAACAAGAGTATCCCATTCCTAGACACACTGGTCATAAGAAGTGATGATGGTACTACGAAAACGGATTGGTACAGAAAACCAATGGCGTCAGGAAGATATATTCATTTCAAATCTGACCAACCAAAGTCGATGAAAATCAACGTAATTTTAGCGTTAAAAAATCGAATAATTAAAATATCACATCCTTCTTTCCACCAAGTAAATCTTATTAAACTTCGTGACATATCACTAGAGAATGGGTACCCGATAAAATAGTTGAATAGTCTGTTATTCAATATCTCACAGAGACAAGAGGTGGTCCAACAGGAGGTGATCGCAAATGCCGAGGACACTGTTCCGAACAAAAAATACGTTTCACTTCTATACATTTCAGAACTCACGCCAAAATAAAAAAAATGTACTTGCCAATGATTCTATCATAATTTGCCAAAAAAGTTGTACTACGATCAAATTTTTGTTCACCAAATTGAAGGACCCAGTTCCTATTCTAAAACAATCTAATATAATTTACAGCATTCCGTGTAAAAGATTGTGAACTAAAATACGTGGGTCAGACCTCGAGACCGTTAAAAGACAGAATTATAGCACATAAAAGTGATGCTAAGCATAAACCGAATTCTACAGCTTTAGCAGAACACCTTACAAAAAGCAAACACAATGCATCTTATGACGAGGCTGCAATTTTAGACAAAGAAGTAAATTGGGTCAAAAGGAATGTCTTGGAAATGATTCATATTTTCAATACTGATAACACTATGAATAAACGTACTGATGTTGATGGCTTGAGCAATATTTACATTTTTCTACTACATTTAATTAAAAACAAGCATATAAAAAATAACACTTCTCAAGTAACATAACATTGTTGTACATTTTACTAAATTTGAAGATCAGGGTTGTGTTAGATTATCTTAAAATTATTTTTTTAATTTTCTCTTTTTGAATAAGTTGTTCTTTCTACTTTAATTAATTTTTTAATTAACTTGGTTTTTTGAAACTTGTTCAAATTCTGCCGCCACTTGACTAGTAACTTTTCTAGGGACTATTTTTGTCTAATTTAGTTTTAAATTTATTTTTTCGGACCTAACTTCGTTGGTTGACTTTGTTGAATCTTGTTGGTTGCAAAATGGCTGGCTGTCATGGTTCCGTTTGGTGGTCCAACATGTGACTAAATTTTACTTTTTGAAAAACAATTGTTGTTCAAATTTTTAGCATGTATTTCCAATTCTCGTACGAATATGCTGATCTGTGATGAAAATCTATTGTTTTTTGGAATCTCACTGGATGTAAGTAAAAAATGTTTTTTAAAATTGTTATCAAAAAATTGTGATTGATAACAACTGTTTTATTATGAATTCTAGAGTCCTGAGGATGGTTTTGATTAAAGACCGAAAGCTCGACCAATCTAAAAGAGCGTTTTTTACTTGAGCCCACTCACAAAAAAATTTTTGACTGTTTAACCTGCGTTATTTTTGTTTCCTTAACTATTCGCAACAGTCGCGAGTACTCTTCAACTATATATATATATATATATATATATATATATATATATATATATATATATATATATATATATATATATATATATATATATATATATATATATATATATATATATATATATATATATATATATATATATATATATATATATATATGTGGGTGGGTGTGAGTGCGTGTGGGTGCATGTGTGTGATGTTGGTGGGTGAGGGAGCGTGAGGGTGAGTGTATGTGTGGGTGTGGGTGTGGGTGTGAGTGTATGTATGTATGTACGTTACTTGCAAATATCAAAATCCGTCAAAGAAATGATGTTGGAATTCTGTATTTGAGAATGGTCCATGATCTTCTTTTGTATCTCGCATCATGGTTGCAAATGACCACCAGAAGTGCACTTCACTCAAAATATTTTTTAGAACTTCTTGCATGAATCCAAAATGATCAGACGTAGAATGTTGAAATTCAGTATTTGAAATTGCCGTAGCATTTGAATAGTTATGTCACATTCTTGTGTCAATCGATTGAATCAGAAGTGCACTCTACATCACAGTCTTTCCGAATTTGTCGCATAAATTCAAAATAACCAACCGTAGAATGTTAAAATTTTGTATAAAGCACTTCTATAACATCTATTTAACATTTCGCATTCTATCATGGCGACTGGCTCAACCGGAAGTGCCACAAAACAATTTTCTGAATTTCTCGCAAGAATCCAAAACTCTCAGCTGGAGAATAGTGAAATTAGATATTTGAAGCAATTGTAGCATTCAAATGATAGCTTCATATCTTTTTAGCTGTGTATTCTATCCTTAGGGTTGTGCGGAAAAGAATGCATAATTGCGCCTTGGTGTATCTCATCAAGGTTATAGATACGCAAACGAGTCGTATATTATTTTCTGCAGACAAAAAAATTGACTTCTTCTTTACTTCTGTCTCACGACCGTTAGGAAATGAGATATTTGCGAGAAACTGGTCAAAAACGGAGTTTTTGATTATTTTGATATCTCCTGAAGCACCATGATTTGACAATATGATTTTGGCGCACCCATAGTACAACGAAGAATTTCTCGCTAAAAAAAAATTGTATCAATTATTTGATGGATAAAACCTTGATAGATCAGACTATCTGGGCATCACAGGGCAAGATTCTATCAAATTGAAGCTCTTGCGGAAATAAATTTTTTCATCTTTACCACTGTCAATTGTTTTTTCGCAAGTTATTTGAATGATGTCCTATTTGTTATAAATTGAAAACTCTCAGGAATATAAGCATAGTGGAGATCCAAAATAAATGGTTCTTCCGATTATTTATTGCTTTTTTGTTCACAGCCTAACCAGACTATGCTGTGTTTAAGATCAACTGGAGCCAACGAACAATAATATATGGCCGTTCTAAAATATAATAATGATTTCATATAACTGCTATCTGTCACTCAACTAATGAGAGCTGTCACTTTGGAATATACAAATCACTGTCACGTCACTCAAGTTTATGAGACTAACCATAAGATATATTCTCGAGATTGCACTATGATGACCACAGCAGATTCTGAATAGTATCCGTCGTGATGATATTTAAATTACTCCAAGACCTGTTTGTGCAATGTAAACTGATCTACAGTTCAGTTAAACTCAGCCCACGACTTATTTCAACAATTTCCAGCAAACCGGATTAAAAAACATAAATCTTATTGATCTAGTGATCCAAGTGATATATTTATGTATCTAGTTTGATGATTGAAGATCCTAGTCTCTAACTTTCCACTACACAATTTTATATTCTCAGTTTTCATCTTGAAAAAAATTGAAAATCTCTTCGTGATATCTGGAAGAAATGAGTATCATCTTAATTGTTGAATCTTATAATGAATTCCGATTGAATCATTATCGTCTGATGGTCGTGTTTCTCAATTTTAGTTTAATATATACTGGATATGGAGAAGAAGACTTCTCTTTCATCTTTTATTTGAAAAGAAAAGTTTCCACTTACTTTATTTCCATTGATTGAATAGCTAGAGGCCAATTGAACAGTATTTACAAAAACTGTCAGACTTGAAGCTCTCATCAAAGTATATATATATATATATATATATATATATATATATATATATATATATATATATATATATATATATATATATATATATATATATATATATATATATATATATATATATATATATATATATATATATATATAAATATATATATAAATATATATATATATATATATATATATATATATATATATATGAATATAACTTACTCATTATCAGAAATATCATATATATATATATATATATATATATATATATATATATATATATATATATATATGCTCCACTTACCTAGTAGTGTCCATGAAATTGGAAATCTGTAATTTTTTGCTGACACCTGACATGTACGGACATTGATACAAAATAACTCTGAGAAGTAACTAATAGAACTCAATCTCCAATATTTTTTTTTTTATTATACAAGATTCGTATCATATATACATTTGGTCACATTGCTTGTACATTGATGTTTCCACAAATAGAAATAATATTTCCACAATATATAGGAGTATATTATGAACACCCGTCATTTCCGAAACATCATTCTAGAATTAATTCATCTTAATTAAAATTTATGTCCCAGAATATTTACAGTAAGTCCGTCCCAAAATGTCTTCGAGAGGTATCTGATTCTCTAAAGGTAGAACGCCCTCCGCAGCCATTCGATCCCGGACCTGAATCACACATCAGAACAAAAAATATGTAAACGTGTGAAAATTGTTGTTATAAATCTAGATTTGAAATTGAGAAGCCCTGGTCCGTGGAGAATACACCATCTTATCTGAGTATGTCTATTTCATTATCGTCCTCGAATATCAAATGATATATCAGTTCCAAGATGAAGCCTAGGAAGAATATTCATGTGGATGTAGATCTAAAATCACTCTAATGCAAAGGCCGCACTCAAGTCTAATGTCATTAATTAAGGCGTTCAGTGACAATTGATATATTGTCCTTGACAATGTGTTTATTGTGGAACAATGCCTCAATAAATGGCATAAGGCGTGGAAGTGGCTCCAGCATGATTGAAAAATCACGTGGCACTCCAAGTATATCCACGTTTTCATCGAGCTACAGAATGATTAGATTGCATAAGGATAATTCAACAGCTTATCAGGAGTATCTATGAGGAATAAGTACTGGTCGGCGTACGGCATAGAAGTGAGTCACTGAGACATTAAAGCAACAATTTTTCTAATATGAGAGAGTAACTATTTCATCGAATTAAGTTTTTGATCATAAAAACCTATTTGGATAATGTAGAAGGCAAGCTTAATATTGAATGTAAGTATTGCAATCAGAGAGTTCGGTCAAATGATTTATTTTTTTATTCCTAGCTCATCATTCTCGGATACACTTTAGTCATCTTCAAAAGCGAGAAGAATTGTGTAGTTTGCATATCATTCAGGTATTTTGATGGACATTTAATACATTAAGGTCAAAATTCAGAGACGTGACTCATACTCATCTCTCACTCACCTTTCACTCAATCTGACAAATTGAATGTCATAATGAAGTCAAAGACATTTGATTGCTCGGATTTAATTTAGAAGTGAGTGACAATTAAGTGTGAGTTGAGTAAGATCTTAGTGTGATGAGCAGGTCCTTTCAGCTGCACTCAAATTAGTATAAACGCGTTTTCAACTGGTTTTATGTTGGTCAGTTGATATTTTCTGATGAATATGATTCCAAACGAGGTTCCACGGGGAGAAGAAGATTCTAATTCAACCATAATATTTTGATATAGATCTATTTCGATAAAAAGAACGGTATGATCCAGGAAAGGACTACTAAATAAGAAATCTGGAGAAACTTTTGTGTCGGAAGGTTTTCTGATGAGACTGTATCATTAACACAAAAATGAAATAAAATACTGTCAGTAAAACCAAAACGATGTTTCTTCTTTCCTATTAAAATGGTTATGGACTAGCTCGCTAAGCTTGCACTTTCGAAAAACATCCCTGACTGGTATCGGATTGGGTTTTCGCGCAGATGTACTGATATCAAGAATAGTGTTGGATCGAGATCCTGTTTTTGAGCAATAGCATATACGATCAGCACCCTCGCGCTCACTTACATTCATTATACTAGACTCAAAACTGAATTTCTGTACTTGTTGACTGAATTGCCCCCCGTTCATAATCAAGAAATCTACTACCTATTGTATTCTGGATCTTAAATAATCAGTAACAGCATTATTGTAGTCAAAGACTTATCCATCGTACACAATTAATTAATCATTGGAGTGAAATTCTCGCATATTAGGATTAATCTTGATAATTTTGAGCTACAAGTAATATATTTACACAGTATTGCTACAAGTATAATCTCGAATATTCTTGAGATGCTCCAGAGGAAGATTTTCTGTAGTATGTATCCAGCTCATTCTCTTACATTCCATATTTGTTGTATCATTGAATTGTATTCATTTTTTGCTTCGTTTTTCACTCTTATGACTTTCAAATTTTTGTCAATAACATTTTGCACATCCATAAATACGGAATTAATATTCATTTGTCCATATTCTCATAAAGAAAAAATTTATATTCTCTCATGTATTCATCCAAATTCTCTGTATAAATTGATTTTGAATCCGTCGGTATGAATAAATTTTAGTTAATTGAATGACATCTATGCGCAAATGTTCAGGAGTGACGTCATTATCTTATGACGTATTCCAAAAAACGACTTTCATGGATGACTCCTGAATTCGCTTCACCGAATACGGAATTGAGGAAGAAGTGAGTGTTGGCACAGCTCACACTCAAAAGTGTGAGAACTGGGTCTAGGTTGAGATAAGATTAAGGTAAGTGTGAGTCATGTCTCTGAATTTGGTCCTAAAACTGTGAAATGAGTGTGGAACTGTCCTAGAGACTGTCCAAGATACTGCAAATCTTTTTAATACCTACTTCAATAGTTTATCCTGTAAAAAATGCAATTTGAAGCTTACTACTCTACAATCGAATTGAATATTACTTCAAAATATGTATATAAACTCAACTGACATGCAGGAAGTGTTATCTACTATACATAGAATCTTCGGAAAAAATTCAGCTGGACCAGACGTTGTTTCGTGTCCTCTGTTACGCATAGCCACCACTTATGTTACATTGGTGGTCACTGATATTATCAATTCTTCATTTATTAATGGTATTTTCCCTAATATCTTGAACACTACTAGAATCGTTCCAGTTCACAAAAAAGGCTCACATGATGACGTGAAAAACTACCGTCCCATCTCGCTGCTGTCTGCCTTCAGCAAAGTTATAGAAAAACTGATGCAAACACGTAATATGACATTTCTACGGACGCATAATATTCTATTAGATCATCAGTTTGATTTTCTACCACATTAGAGTACGACTAAAGCCATTTATGGTTCAATTTATAATATAAATAATATTCTAGATGATAAAAAAGTTGTTGGAGCGGCTTATCTCAATCCTAGTAAAGCGTTTGACTCTTTAAATCATAAAATCCTTGTTGCAAAATTAGAAGCTATGGGTATCCAAGGAGTTGTCAGTAGATGGTGTTGCTCATACTCATCCGGAAAAAAAAAACAATTCGTATCACCTAACTCTTTTGACGGTGTCTCTAACACTCAAGCAAACTTTGAATTAGTAGGGATAGATAAAAGTGTCCCTCAGGGATCAATTCTAGGACCGCTCCTCTTTCTTCTTTATACAAACAATTTCCACAAGTTCATCAAATGTGAATTGCCTTGCCAATTTGCTAATTATACTTCATGTATACTTTGCGAAGATACATTAGAAAAATTCAATGAAAAAGCTACCATTGAAATTGACTCTATGTCCGAGTGGTGCAATGATAATGATTTAATATTGAACTCTGACAAAACTAGTCTAGTAGTGATTGGTTCAAGAAATCACCCTTTAAGTCCTTTGGTTTGCACCGAGAGAAAATGTCTACCGGTTTCTCCTAGCACCCATTTTTCAGGTCTGCTCCTGGATAGCGATCTGATTTGGCTGCCAGAAATTGAGAGTCTTCTTGCCAAGTTATCCAAGATTTACCATTTCATTTATAGAATTTGGAGTCTTGTCGACTCGAACACCTTGAAGATCTATTATATAGCACATGTTAAAAGTAGAATAAAATATCAAATCATGTTATGGGGAAACAGTCACCACGCTCAAAAAATATTCGTTCTCCAGAAAAATTTTAGGAGGTGTATTGTAGGCGCTGCATTAAGATCTTACTGTGAACATATATCTGTTAAACTGGGTATCATGATACACCCTGTTTATATAAATTCAAATTAGCCGGTTTCGTTGAAAAGAATCTCTCTCTCTCTTCACGTTCAACAAAGATATGTATTCCAACATGACTTCACGAAATCGAAGTCTGATAAATATTGCTAAGCATAAGTCTAACCTCTTCGCGAAAGCACCTTATTACAGTACCTTGAAGATCTGCAATTCTTTGCCATTAGCTTTAAGAGGCACTGAAAAATAATATTTCTTTTAAGATATCATTAAAAAATACCTTTTATGAATGTGTTTCTATGATGTAAATGAATTTTGGTGATTACTTATGTCCAGCTCGACTTTGTTATTGTGGTGTACACATGTCTTGAACAATAAATAATGGAAGCGAAAGAAGCAATTTTCTATTTGTCATTTGCCACATTTGACTACTATGGGCTCTGCTGACCGGAAGCTAGGAGGAAAAGGATGAATTATTTGACTGAACTTCCTAATTCCTACACTTACATTGAAACTCAACAATGAATTTTGCATGGCATTGATTATAGGGAATGGGGTTATTTTGTTATATGAGTCCAGAAGCATACTAAATAGCATACAATCAATTTCAATGGAGATAATGTCTGCTGTTATTCAAACTTGGCATCAGGACAACAGAAAGAATTCAAGAAATTCAGGCTTAAACTATTCTACATACTACATTACTGCTTTACATCCTCATGATTGTATACCCACTAAAATTCACATGCATGAAAATGTATTCGACCTGTCGGAATATTGTAGAATCGGTAACAAATATAAATATATAATCCATCACTGTAGCAAATTGCAGCTCGTCTTTATGCAGAAATATCAAATGGATATCCAGCTATAGACTTGTACAAATCCTACCAGAATGAACGCTACCAGTCGACCAAATTCTTATTATGCAAACTTAAGAGTATGTTGTAACTCTGTACAAGACTAAGCATTAGGTGTATGAGTCTGTGGGTTATCAACAACAGAATGAGACTCTGCTTATCTTGAAAAAATTATTGTGAGACAATACTAGTTGTTGCGATTGCATATTGTCATGAACAGAGTCCCTATAGATTCGTCTTTCAGTGATATGCTGGATAAGAGGATTGCAAAAGCAACTGAGTCATATGCGTCAAGGACATAGTGTCGTCTGGTGGAGTTTCAAGAAGCTCACTAGAACTTTTTGGAGACTTCAAAAAACTCTAGGCGAGAATATTCAAATCCGGACAAGGTCAAGCCAAGGAATCATTGTAGTACAGATATGAAGTAAGTAAGATTGGAAATAGGTGAGCAAACTAGTCAAAATGAATAAGAAGCAGCAAAAATAAATAGCAGACAGTATTACTGTCTGAATACTCTGAATAATGAATGAGTGAAGTGGGAGTGTCTAGCTTAGCGTCGATTATAGGTTAAAGTATTCTTCTTAAGTAAGAATAAATTTATCAAGTCCACAAACGAGTTGAGTTTTGTTACAATATAATTCTCATGAATTTTCTGATCTATTCCGTGCATAATAACTCTGTGCAATTGATTCAATTTGTTTCCCGATATTAATGTATCTGAACAAAATTAGTATAGATTTATAGATTCAAAATGATTTCTCCATCATATATTGTTTTTTTTTTTGCCTGTAATAAATACAAAGGAATCATGTTGGAAAATCCTCAATGTATTGTCAAGAAAAATATTCAATAAATGGCATTGACGTAGCAAAGATATTTTCCTAGGGGGGCAGCCGACCAGCTGATTTCGGCAATTAAATTCAACTTTTCAGTAAAATCGACGAATTTTGGGAGTAGCAAAGCAATTTAATGAAAGAAATATTTTTGATACCTAGAGATACTTGGGAAATCAGCAGCAAAGGAGGGTTTTCAGAGAAGTCAGCAAGATATTTTGCGAAGAAATAGCTTTTGGGGTGATAATCAAGATATCAATGTCTCAACCAAAATTTGAGGGGTGCACTATAGTTTTATTCGCGTTTTTATGCGATTCATCGCTTATTTCGTCAAATAATCCAGAATATCTTAAGAACTATCGATTTCATCAAAATTATTCATATAGAGAAAAGTTTCACAATTTGATTTTCTATCATTAATATTCGTACACGATTTTATCACTGAACATGTTAGTAGATGAAATACATAGTTTTTCAGATATAATTGATTTTTGTTAAATTTTCATGGTGATGTATAATGATTTCTGATTAACTGAGGAAAATTATCATCTAACCTCAAATCATTCTGTAGGAGATTTGATCATGACAATTTCTTATGCTAAGTTTTCTGATAGAATAAACAGCTTCCAGGAAATGCGAGAAATCGCGTGAAAACATGAATATAACCATGAAGCTTACTCCAAATTTTGAATGAAACAATGATACGTTATCAGGTCCATCAAAAGCCAGCTTTCTGACAATAATCTTGATGACTTCTGGGAGAGAAACATTTTTAGCGCATTTTTCCGAAAAAAGCGCTATTATATTCACTTTGGCTGTCTGGCTGGCTGGCTGGCTGGCTCGCTGGCTGGCGTGACGCTGAGTTCTCACCAACTATACTATTTACAGACTTGAAACTGGTACTAAATAAAAGCTACTGTTTCCTAGGTTTGCACAAATTGCTTTAATTCAAGCTCAGTGATTGTGGAAGATTAAGTTATTCAATTACTTGTTTCAAGTGAAACAATGCTCATGGATATATATGACATTAGGGATATGGCAACTCAGATCTATTAAAGTAGATAAAAATTTAGTTACAACTTTAGCCGGGATATCACTATTATTTTGTACAGTTGTCAAATCTGTCCGAGAATCATTCAATGACTTGTTTGACGCAAATTTGAAGCTTATTAGAATGAATCACTATTATTGGTTGAAAATTTATTTAATTGTGGTGTATTTTTTTATATAGCTTTGATAAAGAGCAAATTTTAATTTTAAGGTACAGCACTTGACCTCCTGTCAGTCAATAACTAAACAATGAAGAATAAAAGGTATTTTTGAGTTTGTACATGCATAAATTATGTACCTATCAAACTGTCAACTTGAAACTAGTACTAAATGGAAGCTGCTGTTTCGTGAGTTTGCCAAAACTGCTTGATTCCAAGCTCAGTGATTGTGAGAGATGGTAATTTGCGAAATCTCTGAGGTAACAAGCATTCATGAGCTGTCAAAAATGCGCTTTCATCATCTAGATGATTCTTCCATTTTTTTGCTGATTTCCTTGTATTCAAAATGGCTCCTTCGTCAAATTTGCAGTAAGGTTAAAAGTCGGTCGACGGAGCTAAGTTTCTAGGGTGGGCAATGAGATTTTAGCGTGAGCACTGTCCGTCCTTGCTCCTTCCTAGCAAGGCCCATGATGAATATGTGAAATTAAGTGAGAAAGATTGTGAGGAAACCTATGTGCAGTTGCATGAGTTTGATTGTTGATTCGCTATGCGAGAGGAAATTACAGATCTAAAAGAGTCAACAAGATTTTATGAACCCGGTTACGGATGTGGATATAGTGAATAAGCTGTATGTGATGATGAGAAGTATGTGTTTAAAATAGAATATCAAATGTTACATCCAAAATTGGGGTAAACACCCTACCCTTCAAAGACAAATCAGCCCACGTTGGGCGCCAATTTATTACATTTGAAATTGGGTTGCGGCACTAAATGAACAACTTCCAAATTTCCGCAAACTCTGGCTATAAATCGGCCTAGCTCAATATCTAAAACTTATCAGAATAATCCCGGGGCCGGACTGGATTGTTGTGAGGTTAGCTTTCAAAAATGTAAACTCTACTGAAACAAATCTACTGGACTCTACGTAAACTAACTCTAAATAAAACAAAAGATAAAGGCGCCACGCAATTGTTAATTTTTTTTCGTCCTTAGGCACAAAACTGCGAAAATACTTGAAAAACAAAAGATGGTAGGATGGACGGATAAAAAGTCGTGATGAAGCCACGAGGTGTCTAATGACTTAATTAGCACCAACAGAAAAAGTCTGAATATAAGGAAACTGAACCATTTAGCTGGCGACGTCGCTAGAGATCCTACTTGACTTCTCTGCCTGGCGTCTGGATCTTGGCCTCGGATCTAATTGGCTGGATTCCGGATGGTCAGGAAAGCCAGGGTGAAAGTGAGGTACTCCCACAGTATGTGCCTTGGTACGAACGACGTTGTATCGTAGATGGTAGCGATTGCAAGCAAAACAACCAGTCACAATTTTGAATAATCCCCAATACGTGGGCTGCTTCGCCGAACAAGACGAATGGCCAAACTGCCCAAATATTCGGCCAAAGCACAGCTTATTCCAAACAAATCCTCAACTTGGGCTTGCACACGCAAAAAAAAAGTCTGGAATGAACCCTGAAATTGTGGTGGTGAAAAAAAAGCAAATAAAATAAATTTTACGCCCGTCCTATAGAAGGACTTGAGGCTGACTGTCTCCATTTGAGTCAAATGCGGTCGATTTGACTTAATTGAAAATAAACTGTCTTTAATTGAAAAAAACCTAGCGGATGCCCCAGTACTAAGATTAAAAAAAAACGGAAAGTCACTGCCTGCAGCGCGCGCACTGCAACAGCGACAATTTGAAACAAAAATCATTTTTGAAATTAAAAACACGCTTTTGATATAACCAGAAAACTGAGCTCGAAGAAGAGAAAAGAAACGGAACTAAAGAATTGAAATATAAATGAAACTATTAGATTTGAAACTGAAAAAATCTTAAACCAAAAGTAAGTACATAAAGTAGAACAAATGGAATCCAAATAACCCAAATTATATTTTAAAATCTAATCCAGCAAGAAAGTGACCAAAAACCAAATTGGCACGTGACAAACCCTCCCCTTACTCCCGTGAGATGAAATTTCCCCAGAAATTTATCTCAAAAAAAACAGCGCACTTGCAGTAAATAATTAAGGGCCGTAAAGAAGAAAGAAGTAGAACAGATGAAGTAATTTTCGCAGCAATGGAGTCAGAAACAATACTTTCAAATAGGAGATGCCTAGAGTCGTGTATAGTAATAAATATCGAAGTGAGACTTGGAATAGTTAAAACTCTTGTCTGGACAGTAAGGCTGCGATAAGACGATCATTTGAAGAAGTACACGCTTCGTGCACGTCTCTAAGCTTGTCAGCGACTTGTATCCGAAAACGGAACGACTCAGCAAGACCATAGTCGAATGGGCCATGATCTTCACGCGGTAGCTTCGCGAAATCAACCCATTCGGCTATCCAATCATCCAAAGAGCTCGCCAGCTCAATGGCACAGCTGTCCATTTCCGCCTTACACACAATCCTGACATCAACCAGTCGTTCTGGTACTTCAGTCGTCGCGATGCATGTACTATCTTCTTCCAACGATAAAATATCATCGCAATCTCCTGCGATCGATTTCTTACAAATACTAGGAGGCTCCCATGAGTTCACTTCTGGATCTTCAACATATTCCAAGCCAAAATCAGCAGCCTCTGCTTTGGTGACAAATATTTCATCTAGCCGATCAATCTTACAGAGCAGTTGATCCATGGCCAAGTCCAAAACCTCAACTCCAGAGTTTTCTACTCTAGCCAACCGCAAGAGGATGTGTTGCATTCAAGTACCTATCCGGTGGTACTCTGGACTATCGATCTGAGACGAAAAACTTCCTATCAGCTCTTGCAACAACAAAGCCTTCCCAATACAGATGCTAGTTTCCTCGGTTACATCTAAGGACTCTATAGGATTGTTCGGTAGATCGCCAATGCTCTCTTCATCCACACGTTCCTGCAGTTCTCGGCGTATGCTGTCGATCGTCAAGATTCTTGAGACCTTTATACCGCGTACCTCGAGTTCGTGATCAAGTTTATTATTTTGCAAGAACGCTGGATCCATTGCCACAAAATTAGGAAAAGAAAAAAGAAAAAAGATGGAAATGAACAAAAAAAATCTACGTGAAATGAAATTCTGATAGACAAAATCAAATGGAGTTTAATTTAAAATTTCGATCCTCCACCCACTGATCCTATCCACTGAAATTTAAAATGAAAGTCAAAATGAAAAAATGTAAGCTAACGTGAAATATTGTCAACTAAAGGAAGTGAAGTTACATTTCATATATGTGAAAAATAAAAACAAAAATCAAATTTACCCAGAGCTTAGTAACGTCCAATATAAAATCCAAAACAAAAACAGTGAAGCTAACCAATCGAGGCCCCACGTTGGGAGCCAATTTATTACATCCAAAATTGAGATAGCGACCCTAACCTTCAAAAACAAATCGGCGCCAATTTATCATAATTAAAACTGGGTTACGCCACTAAATAAGCTACTTCTAAATTTCCGCAAACTCTAGCTTCAAATCGGCCTAGCTCAATATCCAAAAATAATCAGAATAATCACAGGGCCGGACTGGATTGTTGTGAGGTTAGCTTTGAGAAATATAAACTCTACTGAAACACTCTACTGGATTCTACGTAAACTGACTCTAAACAAAACAAAAGATAAGAGCGCCACGCAATTGCTAATTTTTCTCGTCCCTAGGCACAAAACTGCGAAAATACCTGTAAAAGAAGAGATGGTAGGATGGACAGATGAAATATTGGGTTGTAGGACAATTAGATCAGCCAGCGTTGATCAAGATGCCGCAGAACACAAAATAAAACAATATCTCAAACAGTGATACTTATACCAGCTGAAAGAAAACACTAAATGAAATAACTCTCTAAAAATGAAAGTGGTAGATACTTTTCTCTACAAAATTAATGAATCAAAAATTCATTCAAAGAAGTGAATATTCAATAAACCTAATTCAAAATTAATATTAAAAAATACAAAAGTAAGAATAAAAAGAATATGAAATCGACAAAAAATGAATCCATTTAATGTAAACAAAATGGCGGCGATTCGCGTCCCTACGCAGACCTCAGCAAGTCCCAACTGAACAAATACGCCTATAAACCTACTCCAGAAAAAAGTACAAGATAATGAAAATCAGACCCTAGATTGATCGACCTGATTCACAACGGGACGTAGCGCTTATAACGTAACCAGAAAAAGCATAGGAGGAAAGAGGCGACAACGAATGCCTACCGCAGCAAAGTTATACATAAAGAAATAAACAAAAGTCGTGGTGAAGCCACGAGGTGTCTAATGATTGAATAAGCACCAACAAAAATAGTCTGAATATAAAAAAAACTGAACCACTTAGCTGGCGACGTCGCTGGAGATCCTACTTGACTTGTCTGCCTGGCGTCTGGATCTTGGCCTCGGATCTAATTGGCTGGATTCCGTACGGTCAGGAAAGTCAGGACGGAAGTGAGGTACTCCCACAGTATGTGCCTTGGTACGAACGACGTTGTATCGAAGATTGTAGCGATTGCAAGCAAAACGACCATGAAGGCTGCTCTGCCGAATAAAACGAATGGCCAAACTGCCCAAATATTTGGCCGAAGCACAGCTTATTCCAAACGAATCTTCAACTTGAGCTTGCACACGCAAAAAAAAGACTTTGGAATAAACCCCGAAATTGTGGTGGTGAAAAGAAAGCAAATAAAATAAATTTCACGTCCGTCCTATACAAAGACTTGAGGCTGGCTGTCTTCGATTAAGTCAAAGTTTCTCATTCAAAAAAAACCTAGCGGACGCCCCAGTACCAAGATTTGAAAAAAACGTAACGTCACTGCCTGCAGCGCGCGCATTGCAACAGCGACAATTTAAAACAAAAACCATGAATTAAAATTAATGAATGAAAGTGAACAAAAACACGCTTCCAATATAACCAAAAAACTGAGCCTAAAGAAGAGAAAAGAAACGGAACTAAAGAATTGAAATATGAATGTAACTATTAGATTTGAAGCTGAAAATATCTGTAGCCAAAAGTAAGTACATGAAGTTAACCAAATTGAATCCAACTTATATTTTAGAATTTAACGCAGCAAGAAAGTGACCAAAAACCAAATTGGCACATAACAAGGTGCAAGGAGTAACGCAAAATTCTTGTTTTTCTGTTTGTAAACATGTCTGAAAAGTATTTGTACATTGTGAGTCGTACCGGATCTTAAGTCTGTTGTCAGTTGTCGAACAGGTTACATGTGTTCAGTACAATGTGCGAAACATAATTTTTCCACAGAGTAGGCCAGGGAATTTGTGTGAATTTTGCTGAAAAACTAAATAAAACAGAGAAAAGTTCTAAGGAAGTCGAAAATTGCTCTTGATATTCTGTTGAATGTCTTGACTTACAGCAGAGCAATTGATGGCTTCTGCATCACGACAATGGTCCCACTCACGCATCATTGCTTGCACGATCGCCAGACATAGCACTTTTTTTTTGTTTCCAAAAATATAGAGAGAATCTTTTAAGGACATCGTCTTGCAAATACTGATAAGATCATAATCACATTGCTGGTAAACTAAATACTATCCAGAAGATCAAATTCTAGGAGTGGCCCTAGGACTGGAAGAAATGCTTGCACAGATAAGTAGATAATTTTTAATGTGAACATTAATGTACATAGAAAAAATTTATAAAAATCAGGGAACCGATGACATTCATATTTTTCTCAGCTAATCTCTAATGTACGCATGCATGCAAAATTGTAAGGTAGTAATCCAAGCTGAAGCAGTTTGAAATGTGTGAAATAGTGCTACGCAGAAGATCGGAATTTTTCTTGAATTATTTCTGTAGTGTCATATATACGAAAAAATTGAAGAATCATCTAGATGATTAAATCGCATTTTTGATAGCTCATGAAAAGATCGGAGATTTTGCTAATTACCATCTCCCACAATTATTTAGCTTGAAATCAAGCAGTTTGGGCAAACTTACGAAACAGCAGCTTCCATTTAGTACTAATTTCAAGTTGACTATTTGATAGGTAGGTACATAATTTATGCATGTACTAACGCAAATTCTTTCTCTAATCTTCATTATTTAGTTATTGGCTGACGGAAGGTTAAAATAATAATTTGATCTTTATCAAAGCTATATAGCAAAAATTTTTATTCATAATCATTATAGTAATTTGGCAATTCCTAACCTTTTGGAGGTTGGGAAGTATGAAATTTCCAACTACAATGACTAGCTCACGGGTCGGAAGCAATACTTCCATCTCTTGGGCGGGAAATGTTTATGCAGGGTTGCCTAGCATCAGTCATAAATCTTTGTTGGAGTAAAATAGTCTGTGCTGTCAGAAATACCGATCATATAATCAAATGATCCAAATACAACAATTGATATTGGAAAGAACCGGATTTATGTTGCAATTGTGTGTAAATCTATGTCTTATAAATTCATAAATTTGCAAATTATGAACAAAATCGCTATGAACTCACATACGTTTGATTCGGGGCAAGTGTATAGCTCCATTCCACTTTTATAACTTATTGATATCTGCACTCATCACAATTTCAATGGGTACATGTATGAATAACTTGATTCATAAATCATAAATCCCCCAAATGTCAAATTAATTAAATTCTTCAAAACATTCTTGTTTTCATAGACTACTACTTCAATTCACTTTGTTGAAAAAAGAACGAAATTAGATCAATTATTTCTCGGAAAATTAGGGATGATTGTGAATAGAATAGTATACATACTTCGGTGAGGATTTCATATCAGCCTCGAGCTATATCTGATCCTCGAGGCTTCGCCTCTCGGTCTTATAATGAGCTCTCGGCTTTAATGAAATACTTTCCACCTCAGATGTAATATACTATTACTTCAGGAAAAATACACTGCAATTGTCAATTTGATGAGGGAAATGATACTATGCTGCAAGCTCATTTCGTCGTCTTGGTGGTGAAGTAAGCTAAACCACACACTCACTGATTTGGGTTAGCTCTTTTCACCACCAAGACGACGATTTGGGAATGAGAAATTTTTATTGAAGTAGTATTGTTGAAATTTATGTTTATATTCATTAACTCCAATTAGAATTTTATGATCATAGGCTGTTGCTATGAAATAATTGTAAAAAAATGTCAAATACTGTGTTGATAAGTTGAGTATTTTGTTTAAAGAAGATAAAACATTTTCTTCGTATTTTTGGAGTCATTCATTAAATTACTATAGGTTATGGGCCCAGAAACCCATAAGTAAATCGGTATGAGTGGTTAAAATTCGTTTAGAAAAGTGTACTGTCACAAGAAGGAATGTCGACGAATACACCAGGAATCGTGAATTTGGTACCGTTTGATAGACGAGGCTTTCTGGACTGGGAATTCCGAATAAAGACCAGGATGGAATGAGAGAATTGCTTAGAAGCTCTACAAATTAAACCAAACACAATGTCTGAGGACGAGTATAAAAAGAAAAATGTTAAAGCCAAAGATATTATGGTGCAGTGGATTTCTGACTCAATAATAGGTACTGTCAAGGATAAAGAGACGGAAAAAGAAATGTATGATTCTCTAAAAATGACTGACACCAGGACCGGTCTTTCGGCAAAAATCGACCTCAAAAGAAAAATTAATAGTATGAAATTCATTGAGGGCAAGTTGTCTGTTCTTTTTGATGTCTTCTTCACAAAAGTACAGGAATTAAAATCAACAGGATGTATTCTAAGTGATGAGGAGATTATTTCAATTCTTTTGATCGCAATGCCGAAATCTTTCCACAATCAAACGACATCTATAGATATTTTCTTTTTTCAAGATTCTGAGATGGTAACTGTGGAATTTGTGAAGTATAAGCTTTTACAATAAGAATCTCAACAAACTCGGGAGGAAGGAATTGGTAAAGAAATGAACATGAACTCAGAATAGTCCAGTCAAAATAGACATACACCCTTGCATAAATTCCCAAGAAGCTGAAAATTGGCATGAACATTGGGGATACCATTATGATGAAGTCATAAAAAGTTCCCATCGATCCCATGTGTGCAAAAGATTTCATGCGAGGACAAAGTTCGTAGAAATTAGTTTTCCGAATTTTTTAACGAAATTGTCAGTCTTATGATAGAAATAGCTCAAACAAATATTATAGATCCTCCAATTCTCTATAAAAATGGTCATCACACATTTTTCCTCGAAACTCACCATTTCTGAGAAAAAGCCATTCAAAAATTATACTCTTCATGATATGCCCACTTTTCCACGCCACCTGTAGGGTAGTGTACTTGGCGCGTATTTTACGTCGTGGTTTCTCCGGTAGTCCCATCTCACGGTCTTCATATTGAGGTTCAATATAATATTTAGTCTTGTTATTTAACTGCTTCTTCTTTTTCCTCATCTTCCTGAGTTGACATAAATTGTTCAAACAGCAATACATCAGTTGTTCCGTCGTTGATGTAAGGATCATCTTGTTTTGGAGATTCAGTATTTAAACACGAATGGCCTTCACAGCTGGTGCCTGCTGGTGAACAAAGTAAGCCTATTTTTTTGCAGCCGCATTTCGAATAACACCTCTTTTCGCAGTTAGAAAAAAAGGAATCAGGAGGTTTTCAGGTGCAGGGGGGAGTAGAGCGTGAATTCCAATACATTATTAATTAGCTCCCAACCCCATTATTCTGAGTCCAGTTCATTACCAAGCTACAATTGAATCAGGCACTATACTCGATAAAAATGTTGATGAGCAGAAGCCAAGGTTGAAGGAATACAAGCTAATTGAACACCTTTTTTATTACATGTATGTTTTGCAAAAGATACGTAATGTAACTTATCTATGCAAGTAATTTAATGTAAGTAACAGACGGACACTGCTACGTTGACAATTGAACAGAAGACAAATGTTACTTAGGGCCACATGGTCACATAAAATAATGGACTAGGTTTCTTTTCATTTCATATCTTCAAAATTACTTATCATTCAATATTAATGTACGAGTACTAGTCATGCAGACTAATAGTCTTACTAATATTATACGTCAATAATGTATATAGGCAGCGTAGTCATACATATTATTGAAAATAGAGAGTTTTTGCAAGCCTCCGCTAATGATACGATAACGGTCACGTGAAAAACATTTTTTTTTGAAAAATGCTTGCTCAATAATGCTAGTTTTAATCATAGTGTACTCACAAGAAACTTCAAGAGTTAGCAATAGTTAATAACAATGAATTTATTTATCAATTCCAGTAGCGGTGTCCAAAGAAAATCGTTTTTGACGTTTGCGTTAACGTTTCATTAGCGGTGGCTTGCAAAAACTTTCTGATATAACTTTAGAATGGATTTTTCTCAGAAATGGCAAATCTTGGAAAAAAAAAGTGTGAAGACCATTTTTGTAGAGAATTGAAAGATCTATAATTTTTGCTAAGACTATTTTTATCATAAAACCGACAATTTCGTTAAAAAATTCTTAAAACCCATTTCTACGAGCTTTGACCTCGCATAAAATTTTTTGCACACATGGGATCGATTGGGACTTTCAACAACTTCATCATAATGGTATCCCTAACGTTCATGCCAATTTTCAGCTTCTTGGGAATTTATGCAAGGGTACCCGTATTTTTAGGACTAACTTGACTGGACTAGAAGTTGCATTTTATTCCTCTAAAACTAGGGATACGCGGAAAGGTGAGTCACAGAATGGATATTTTGAGTTCAAATGTCACAAAAAAGGACATTAGAAAGTTGATTGCATGAAATATAAGAACTACGTCCAGAATAAAGAAAAATTAACACCGAGAACAAAGAATTTTTGCGGAGAATGTATTTGTCATAGACACAAGGAAGATAAATCTGATCCAAAACAAGATATTGCTTTTGGAATTGACAACAATGATTGCAGCCACAATGAAGCATCTATGTATGAATCTGGTAAGATTGTTTTCATTATAGATTCTGGATGCACACAGCATTTGGTAGGATCAGAGTATGAAACTTTTCTTGATGATGTTCAAGAGGTGAATGTTTAGTTGACTGTAGCAAAGAAATATTATAAAATTACGGCAACAAGACGCGCAACACTACGTGTAAAATTTCAAGATCAGATTCTTATAATGAAAAATGTTTTGATGTGTTCAGATTTTACTCACAATTTGCTATCTATCTCTAGAACTGAAAGTAAAGGGATCAGTGTGATTTTTCAAGATGGGCGAGATGATTTTATAAAAAACGATAGAGTTTTTCTTCATGGTCATCGAGTAGGAAATCTTTTCATAACAGAATTGAAGATAGCACAAGATCAACAACATGTATTTGGTATTTTTAATGATTTAATGCATAAAAGAATGGGTCACTCTTCTGTATCTCCTACAAGAAATCTATGTGAAATTTGTCTGAAGGGAAAAATGACAAGATCACCGTTCAAGTCTATTGAGGAAGAGAAGAAACCAAAAAATTTACTTGAAATTGTAGGCTCGGATGTCGCAGGTCCAATAATTCCTACTACATTTGATGGTTACAGGTATTATGTAGCATTCACAGATCATTACTCACACTTTACTTGTATTTATTTGATAAAGAGTAGAGCAGAAGTTTTTGACAAATTTGAAGAGTATCATGCAATGGTCACAAATAAATTCAAATCGTCTTTGACACGTTTTCGTTGCGATAGAGGAGGTGAATATACGTCATCTCAATTCAAAGATTTTTGCAAAACTCATGGAATTCTTATAGAATATAATGTACCGAGAAATCCTGAGCAAAATGGAGTAAGTGAACGTTCAAATCGAACTATCATGAATATGGCGCGATGGTTGATTTTCGATCCAGGCGTTGGGAGAAGCATTGCTTACAGGTACTTACATTATAAAGAGACTTCTCACTAGGTCGAATAGAAATAAGATGCCTGCAGAATTATGGTGCGGTAAGGAAATAAGCGTACAGAATATACGAGTATTTGGAAGTATTGCTTATGCACATATACCGAAAAAAGACCGAACTGGAGAACTTGCTGGAAGATGTTTACCATTTATCTTGATTGGTTATGCACCAAATGGGTACAGATTATGGAATCCAAGAGAAAGACAAATAACAACATCACTTTCAGTAGAATTTGATGAAACAAAGAGACCAAATCCTTCAGTGATGTATCCTGATGCATCTCAAGAAGAACAAGGAACATTCGAAAAGGATGCAAGTGAGACACATCAGGATGATGTTTCTCAAGAAGAAGAAGAATCTTTTGTAGAAAATACAAGTAAAACACATCAAGAAAATGAACCAGTACTCCGCCGAAGCACTCGGGAACGAAGACCTTTGGACCTAAGAGATTTGGTTCCAAGATTTAGATTTACATATGATGACGGCTTTGTCAGCTGGATTTCTTCCAACGGAATCGCCAGCGTCATATAATGAGGTAAGTTAGAAGGAAAATGGCTGGGAAGATGCAATTAGAGCTGAGCTTGACGCCTTGATTAAGAACAATACTTGAGATATGGTCAATCCTCCACCTGATGTTCAAGTGATTGACTCAAAATGGGTATTTACTGAAAAAACCGTGAATGAAGCTACACAAAAGAAGGCAAGACTATTGGCAAGAGGCTACCAGCAATCACAAGTAGAAAAGGAAGTCTACGCTCCAGTGGCAAGAATGATGACATTACGTATTCTTCTGTCATTTGCTTACGAGCAAGGTCTTAAAATTGGACAACTGGATGTGAAGACAGCTTTTTTGAAGAGCACTCTGAAGGAACCAGTATTTATGAAACCACCAGATGGACTGAGCTGTTTACCAGGTAAAATATGTAAACTGAAAAGAGCTTTATACGGTTTAAGACAAAGTCCAAAATGCTGGAATAATTATATCAATGATTATTTGATTGAGTTAGGTTTTATTCGTTCGAAAACTGATCCATGTTCTTATTATAATATGGATATATTCATTTTAATTTGGGTAGATGATTTTATGTTACTAGCTCAGTCAGATGATTCTTTGAAAAATATTAAACAGAAATTAATGATGAAATTAGAGATGAGAGATTCGTCCGATGAGAGAAATATTAATTTTTCAGGTTTGGAGATAGAAAACGGAGTATATAGAATAATTATTACTCAAAAACAGTTAATTAGGAAGATTATTGAGAAATATGTCAGATTGCAAACCTAGCAAGGTGACTGTGATGAATGGATTAAATGTAGTCAAAAGTACAAAATTTGATGTGAATATAAAGAACTTATTGGAAGTTTGATGTATATTGTGTTAGGATCTAGGCCTGATTTATGTAATTCAATTTCATATTTTGAAAGAATCCAGAACTCCCATGATGAAAGTCTTCGGAAAGGACCTAAATCTGTTCTAAGATATATAAAAGGTACAGAAAATTCAGGTTTGATGTACAAAAGAGAAAATTCAAAAATTAGTTTGAATGCTTGTGTTGATACAAATTTTGCTTCTGATAGTTTTATACTCAATTTGAATCAAAATTTCATCCATTGGTCATCTAAAAAGCAATCTATTATAGCCTTAAGTAGTTGTGAGGCAGAGTATATTGCTTTTTCAGGATGTGTAAAAGAATGCTTATTTGTAAGTTATTTACTTTCTAAAATTGGATTTAAAATTTTGTATCCTATTATGGTTTTTGAGAATAATCAATCTTGTATAAGGATTGCTCAAACGTATGAAACCAAAAGGTCGAAGCATATTGATATAAAACATCACTTTGTCAGAGATATGTTAGTTAATAACAAAATTCAGTTGAGCTATGTACCATCAGCTGAAAACACAGCAGACCTAATGACGAAGCCATGTTTTATTAAAAAATTAGACTATTTCTGTAGTAGAATTAAATGTTTATATTTTATGTAGCTTTGTATTTTATATTACTGTATTGAAATTCTAATCGAGGGTGGATGTTGAAATAAATGTTTATATTTATTTACTCCAATTAGAATTTTATAATCATAGGTTGTTGCTATGAAATAATTGTAAAAAAATGTCAAATATTGTGTTGATAAGTTGAGTATTTTGTTTGAAGAAAATAAAATATTCTCTTCGTATTTTTGGACTTATTCACTTAATGACTATGTATGGAACGTTTGAGGTCTTATCGTGGATTTGTGTTGAACTTGCACGATAGCCTCATCTGAAAATAATATGTATCAAAGCTGACATTCTATCGACTTCCATTTATAATGGTCATAAATAGGTAATTTGAAATTTCAACGAATTACTTTCTCAGATAGATAGATAAATAGTTCATTTGTCCCAAGATCAGAACATGAATTCTGACGAGTAGCACAATTGATAATCATCAACGTAATCAATGACATAATCCCAGTTCACATAACCAAGCTTTGAATTAAGAGAATCTAATACATATTAAGAGAGCTATATCTACTTCAATCTAGAATAAACATTTTTTCTATATATATTCTACAATTGCTGCATTCAAACTTCTCAGCCTCATTAAAAATGGGTGAGTATAACTCAGTGGGTCATTTACTTGTATTAGTATCTTTTGGTGAGCCAAATATTGCAAACTACGGCTTATGCTGGATCTTAAAATTATTAAGATGACTGCTCGATTTACAGACAAGAAAATACACCAAAAGTGAACAAATGCTCATCCAATGATGATAATTCATTCTAATAAGCTTCGAATTCGCGCCAAACAAGTCATCGAATGAGTCCCGGAGAGACTTGACAACTGTACATAATAGTAGTGACACGCACGGCTAAAGTTGTAACTTAACTTTCATCCACTTGAATAAACTCAAGTTGCCATATCCCTAATGTTATATATACCTATGGGCACTGTTTTGCCTGAAACAAGTAATTGAATAATTGAATCTTTCACAATCACTGAGCTTGAATTAAAGCAATTTGTGCAGGCCTACGAAACAGCAGCTTTTATTTAGTACTAGTTTCAAGTCTGTGAATAGTATAGTTGCTGAGAACTTAGCGTCACGCCAGCCAGCCAATCAGCCAGCCAGCCAGACAGCCAAAGTGAATATAATAGCGCTTTCTTACAAAAAATGCGCTTAAAATGTACCATGTCGCACTAGTCAATTCTGAACAGTTTTAGCTTGTTCATATTCCTCAATCACATAACTATGGACATGATGTAAAAGAGAGAGAATTGTTTCGATGTCTCCCAATAGCAGCACAGAAATATCGAAATATAAATTGCTACAAAGAAGTAATAGAAAGTTCAGAGATTTTATTTCATACATACATAACAAAGAAAAAGAATATATCTACCTGCTCGACCTGCTGAAAAATGCGAACGAGGTTATTCCCTGCCAGTTTTTTCAGATCTTCTTCAGACCAATGACCTGTCTCCAGTAACTCCGCAAATAAGTACGGATACCGGGATACGTCCTCCAAACCTAATGGTGTTCTACAACATAAGGTGATGACAATATCTACATTAGATCAACAAAATTAAATGATATTAAGAGATTTTCGAGCTTTCATTCATGAGGTCATGCTCATATACTTTCAAATTCCGGTTCGTTGGAATTATTCATCAACTAAAAATAAGCCATATATAAAGAGTGCTGAAATTTTTCATGAACAATGTATTACAAACTTTGGTAATTCATAATATTTTTATGAAATATAAGAATGCTAGGAGATTTGTCAACATGCAGTTGTAATTCACGTATATATATAAGAGATATTTAGCTTGTAGGTCAATGTTACCTGCTAAATATTTTTGCAGTTTTTGAAACATGCTGCATGGTAACAGCTAGAATCCTTGCGAAGGATCTATTGACCTGTGAGCAAAATGTGTGAGGAAACTGTCAGAAATTGATGATAATTTTTTTGACTGATCAAACTCGCAGCTATTTGCTGGAATACAACAAATAGATCAATGAGGCTGTTTCAAGTATGCTATTATTTTGATTCATCAATCTCGTATATGTGATCACAAGAAGTCATTAGACATTGAATATGTCAGAGATATTTCCATCTCATAAATAAGACTTTGTAGTAAAAGCACTTGAACACAAATTTTAAAGACCATAGTGGACTATCTATCGTTACTGAGATTAAGAAAGATGATCTTTTTCATCACTTCTAAAATGGTAACCTTTGTTCATTCTATTTTGTTGTGCGAAGATAAAAGTTCTTATCCATCGCATTTACTACAAAGTATGATTATAATATGAGTCAGTACTATCCTGATTTATCATACAACACTGAGAAACTGTCATCATTACAAATGAACAATTTGTTTTGCATTAATATTACATTTCATGTTGGAATCAAGAATCATCTATTCATTTAGGTAGCAGATGGGATTTGTACTTACAAATTGATACCATCATATCCGGCCCCGATTCCCACATGATCAACTCCTGCAACATCCCTGATATGGTTGATGTGTGCTGGGAATAAGAGCGAAAATAAAAGTGAATACGCATTCTTGAAAAAGAAAAACTCTTATTAGTAAAAATATTATCCTAGGCTAGATATTGCACTTTATACAGACATAGACCCTACTTAGTTATTACAAAATGATGTTCAGAATTATGAGTGTGTGAAAAGTATAAGGCCAAGCCTTGTTTTGAGAATCCTTATACCTTATACTTGTTGAAAGCAAGAAGCGCCTAATTCACCCATTATTTACGATGACTGAATAACTAAGTTTTAAAATAATTAAAAAAAGATAGAAAATCAGATAGTATACGATTTCAAAGAGCTATTCTTCTGAATGTAAACAAGTGAAATAATTCTTCATGAAATAAAATATGTATACAGAAGTAGCGTTCAAGGTTTTGTTCAATTAAAAATTCAATAATGAGCTCTTTTCCATATTTTCACTGATCTTGTAACCAGAAACATCGATTAATATGATAAAGCCCATAGAATATGCAAAAATAGGGTTGCTTATCTTTTTCTGTCCAAGGCTATATAGCTGAAAGGTTTAAAAAGGTGAAACTAAAGAGGTACAGAAAAAGGTAAGCTTGAATATAATGTTGAACAGATTTCTCTAGGCAACTCAACAACGCTACTTTTGTCAACATATTTCATTGCATACAAAATTAATTTCATTTGGTTGCTTAATTGGTGCAGATCGACACCTTTATCAGATCCTGTACTATATCACTTTCATAAGATGTCTTATCATCGTATTGTTCATGTACCAATTACTATTGGAAGAGATCTGTTATTTTACTCACCTACAACGTTTTTTATTGTAGCGGTATCACTGCAACTGATGAAGTGTGGGTAGAACGAAACCATCACCAAGCCACCGTTGCTAGTCTGTAAATCATGACTGATTGAACTTCTTCGCTCAACAGAAGCAAAAGGCAGACCTAAAGATTTATATGAGGGAGCAATAACAGTGTCTTCAGCATCATGTCAGAACTAGGAAGTTTGTCATTATTCACATAAACATCAAAATAGTAACCTGAATTTTGTCTTCTAAATTGTGGTGCATATATGATTATGTTTACTATCAGAACTGTTAAACTTCGTTCATGCGTATCATTTTTCAGTATATTGATGGGACGAAGTCAAATCTAGGAACACAAATGGAGCGGTAGATCTATTCTCTAGTCGAGATGAACGCAGTTTTTTTTTAAGAAATATATGTAACTAGCAACCCGTGGCGGCTTCGCACGGGTGGACATTTAATAATATTCAACATTTTTATACGAATCTTCGAAGCATAGTTTTATAGTATGAGATAATTATTAAGAATAATACCACATATCTTGCTTGAGTAACTCAATTGAAACATAACCTAAGCTGTCAGAATTTCTTGATAAATGCGTAGATCTATGTATAGATAGCATCATCAGTATTTAATTTGATCATTTACGGTAAATAAAAGATTGTATTGCAGCGCAGGCATTGCAAGGAATTTTACTGGTCATTTTTTCACATCTTGGGTTAGAATTGAGGTTTTTGTAGGTAACCCTTTTTTTGAGAGTAAATTATAGCCCATGTTTATAGTGATGATAGGTATATGATTCTACAGGTGGAAGAATTCTTAAAATCGGTCCCCACGCAAGCGCCAGCAGCAACTATAGAAAGTTTCAATTTAAACGGTTGAACGATGCTCGATCGGACAAATACTGTTAGTGTTACTATGTCGGAACCTTCATTCAACAACCACTATATAAAATTATAACTCAATTGGATGAACGATGAGTGAACGGACAAATACGGCTCGTGTGCCACTTGAGGTATGCTGGTGGTATAATACTGAGAACTTTCTCGAAAGAGCCAACAACAACTATATTAAGTTTCAAATCAATCGGATAAACGATGCGTGAACAAACTAATACGGCTCGTGCGCCACGTTGATAATACTACAATAAGATCCCTCGCGAATGTATTGTGATAAATCTCGTGAGGTTCAGCCTGCGTTTGCAATGTAAGCGGAAAAAATGTTATTATTTACGACATCACATTAGAGACCTCAAATATAACAGTATTTCTTCACTATTTGATGGATGTTATTATACATATGAACCTTCTTCTTCAATCACTCTATCTATTGAAAAAAACCGCATCAAAATCCGTTGCGTAGTTTTAAAGATTTAAGCATACATAGAGATATAGGGACAGAGAAAGCGACTTTGTTTTATACTATGTAGTGATGCAGTGATAATATTAATCACATAATTCTCAAAACTTATTTCAATGTCATCGCAAGCATCGTTATGATTGCTGTGTTTATTAGATTTTTGTATGTAAACAGAGTTATACAACTGTCACATCCGTGTCATTGCATAGCGAATAAGTTCTGAAATACAAATGTGGAACCCAAATTTTAGCTGGATGAGTGGGAGGCATGACACAAAGTTATTATATAATCGACGTTGCCTATGCTGTAGAAGTAATAGTTTCTGACCAGAAAACTGTCAGTGAGAATCAACTTTTAGTGTTGATCGACGGGAAAAATATTCGTCGTATTAAATCTAATTATGTCCTAATTATTGATTCTATAATACTGCAATAGAATACAAATTTTATATTTAGAAAAATCCCTCCAGAAACCAGCTTTTATCTAACCTTGCAGTTGTACTAGATTGGAAATAATAATATAATAATAATAATAATATAATATTTCATTTATTCCTGAGAAAAATGTTTACATTTTGTAGGAAGCGTCAGTTATACAAAAAATATTCAAGCATCGAAGTATTCGTTAAGATCATAGAAGCATGCTTCTATAAGATAGATTTTTAATTTATTTTCAAAGACTGCTAAGGATTTTGACTCTTTTATATTCACTGGAAGTTTATTGAACACTCTAGTTCCAAGAGCATACGGTGATGGATAACTTATTTTGAGTTTTTTAAAAGGAGTTCTTAGTTCATTTTTCCCTCTTGTATTGAAACCATGACAATCCTTATTACACAAAAATTTATCAATATTCTGAAAAACAAATAAACATGTTCCATAGATGAAGAGGCCAGTGAGCGTTAAAATTTTTAGTTCAATGAAATAATTCCTATAAGATTCTTGCATCTTCAAATTGGCTATATAGCGAACCACTCTCTTTTGACTTTTGAAAACGTTATTAGCATGATTTGAAACACCCCAAAAACTTATACCATATTATCTTAAAATAGATTCTACTTTGGCATGATAGAACATTAGTAGTTGTGTCTTTGTTAAATATTGCTTTAGATGCCTAATTTGGTAACAAATTCTATTGATATTTGTTATAATAATGTCACAATGATCTTTCCATAACAGACATTTATCAAAGGTGAAACCTAGAACTTCACTAGCTTCAACCTTGTTAATATGTTTGTTTCCCAGAATAACATTCACATTCATGTTATTAGGATTTTGAAGAGTACAGAAACATATAAAACTAGTTTTCGACTCATAAAGGTGCAGTAAATTATTATTACATCATTGTAACATTTTTACCAAATTTTCGTTGCATCTATTTTGCAGCAGAATATTGTCCTTAGCAGAAACTACCAGAGTTGTATCATCAGCGTATATCAACGAATTTATTTCTTCATCAAAGATAAAGTTAAGGTCATCAATATGGATTATAAAAAGCATGGGTGCTAGAATACTACCCTGAGGTGTTCCAATGTTGGTCGCTAACGAACTCGAGTTTATTGAACTACCATGTGAATTTGGTGAGGTATTAATACTGACATACTGTCGGCGATCTTTGAGAAAACTTATGATCCAATTGAGAGGAACACCTCTCACTCCAATGTGATCTAATTTTGAAATCAATAGATTGTGATCGATACAATCAAATGCCTTGCTAAGATCACAAAATATTGCTACTGGGCATTCACCAGCTTCTAAGTAGGAGATTATTATATCGTAGAATGCATGTGTTGCTTTTACGGTGGAGGATTTTTCCCTGAAACCGAACTGATTTTTATGTATAGCATTGGTATATTTTAAAAATGAATTTAGTCTCTCAAGATAGCAGTATTCAAATAACTTTGAGAACACGGATGACATAGTAATAGGTCTATAATTATTTATATCGGTTTTACTCCCTTTTTTATGAAGAGGAATGATTTTACTTAGTTTCAAAATTTCTGGAAAGGCTCCAGTTTTGAAAGATAGATTTATACAATACAATAAAAGATCTATGATAGTGGGCGCTACGGCTTACAGCAATAAATTTGGTATCTCATCTGGACCTGAAGATGTTTTATTTTTTATTTTTAAATTTATCAAGTTCAATAATTCAAGTTCGGTGAAAGGACGCAAGAACATGGATTTAGTTTGCAAATGTGATGCCAGCAGGGTAGCCGCACCTGGATTACTCATTCCGGCTCTTATCAAGAGAGGAGCATCTCTGAAAAATATATTGGAGCAGTCTACTATCTGTGCTGGGTCTTCGATGACACAATCATTTATATTCAAAGAAATATCGATTTTTGCTGAACACTTCCCCGTATCATTGATAAGTTTCCAAACAGATTTTGACAAGTTATCAGAGGACTTGATTTTATATTGGTAATAACATTCTTTGACCTTTGCAATCAGAAGAGAGTGCTTGCGCTTTGCTTTCGCATAAATCTCAGAAAGTTCAGGAAACTGAGCTTTTTGATGAAATAAATGTTTCAAATTATCGCTTGACTGCCTTATTTCAGTATTGACTCAATTTCTGTCGGATTTCGTGACTTTTTCAAAGGAAAATGAGCCTGAAACAGATGAACAAAATTATTGAAAAAAGAATTGAAAGCATCATTGATCTTTGTTTGCGTAAGAACAGAATTCCAACTATTATCTTCCAAGCTTTCATAGAATGATGTTGTGTTATCATTTGAGAAAATCCTTTTACAATCAATAGTATAATCTTGTGCTTCGTCTTGCAATAAATTACAGAGGATGCTTCTATGATCGGAAAAATAGTTATCTTTTACAACACTAAAATTAGTGAAATTTACGTAAATATGGTCTAGAATAGAATTACCTCTTGTGGGCTTCATAACAATATTGGTCAAATTACAACTAAGCAAAGTATCACAGATTCTTTTATATATATCACAATCTCTGATAGGGTCTACATCAAAGTCACCTCCAATAAGAGCTCGTCTGTCAGTTTGATAAATATTATCTAAGACACTGGAAAAACTATCCATGAACATATTGAAATTAGAGTCAGGACTCGTATAACAACATAAAATATAAAAACAAGTATTTTTATCAAATTTATAATGTACACCACATACTTCTAGCTGTTTATCCGTACAGTAGCCTTCCAAGTTTGAAGGGGATGCTATTAAATGTTTTTTGCACCAGATGCCTACCCCACCTCCAGTCGTGTTCAATCGACAGTAACTGGAGGCGAGAAAAAAGTTTGGAAAATTGACAAAATTAATATTCAAATCGAAACGCCAAGTTTTTGTAATTAAAATGAATTTAAAATTTTTAATTTTGTAGATATACTCAGTTGTTATAAGATCAACTTTTTCTTGCGATGAAGATCGAAAGTTTATTAGCAACACATTGTTTATGATTAAATCTGATGAATTCTGTAATTTACATTCTGGAACTGATTTACTTATCACATTTGTCACTTCGCTGACTTCCTGGCCGAAATCAAAGCATCTATTATCGGATGAAATCATTTGTCTTTTGATGAGAGACGGAATTTCTGAGAAAAAGGTTTAACATATGCAGCAGAAGGCCAAATCACCGAATTGAAGGCATCTTGCTTGTTTCCAATGTGTACGTTGATTTTGAAGGAGGAGTACTGCTCCGGATATTTAGAGTTCAGCTTTTCCACTTGGACTCCTAGAAACTTTTCGATTAGAAATTTTTCCACATCTTTTATATCGTCGTAGGATGCAGTCGATATAAATGCAAAGAGGTAAATTTGGGAACAGTGATAAGAGAACTGGATGTACTTGATATACTTGTATTATCCAGGTTTCCGACAATTATTTTTGTTTTGGTTTTTTTCCTATTCGCTTGGGTGGTTATAGATACACTAGCTGTTTTCTTCTCCATTCCAGTTACCTTGTTACATTTGTTTGGCACTTCAACCATTTCGGAGTATGACAATTTAGGTGCTGCATCACAGTTGATGTCTTGTGACTTGTCAAATTCAATAACGTCTTCATTTTGAGTGACGACATAATTTCTCTTACTCTTCTCGTTCTTGTTTTTGTTAGTTGATGAGTTAATTGGTTCATAATTATTCTCACCCTCACTAATAATTTTACTATTTGTATATTTGTTGCTGCCAGATGGCAGAAGTGATATGTTTTTTACTTGTGTATGAGCTGATTGCAATAAGTCATTGAAAATATTGATTGTCAATTGCTGATTTTCAATTACCAAATCTTTGTCTTTTAACTGTTTTTTTAAATAATGTATCTTACATTTCAGAATTTGAATTTGATTACTGTCCAAAACTTCTGCACTATATAATGCAAGGGCTGTGCTGAATGCTGTTTATTATTTGTGCACTTTTGCAAGTTTTGTATAATGTGTGTACGCGCATTCCTGATCAGGTTACTTGTTCTCTGGTGTCGGTTGTTGCATTGTTAAAATTTTTTCTTTCATATTTTTCTCTAATTCTCAATCATTATTTGGATTATGAGGACTTTTGTTCTTATAATCACATATGTATAATTTATTTGAAACCAAATTCTTTTGTGAGTTCAATTTTAATTTTTCATCCTGTTTATAGTTTCTGGAGTATATAGAGATAATGCGAATGTGGAGCACTTATGAAGATGAGCTAGGATAGACTGAGCAGAAGAAAAAAAATTAAATAAGGTTTTGACTAGACTCCTTTATTACTAATGAAACAAGCTTATATTAAATTGTAATCTCTATTTTTTTTTGTTGTTGTTGTATATTACTGGTGCGAGGAATTAAAACGGTATTATAACTAATTCGGATTATTATTGTTAATGACAAACACCAAATAATCCGTGGCATGTGTTGCCTGGCATTAGTTGCCAAACGCGTGGCATGTGTTGCCCGGCATTAGTTGCCATACGCGTGGCATGTGTTGCCCGGCATTAGTTGCCAAACGCGTGGCATGTGTTGCCTGGCATTAGTTGCCAAACGCGTGGCATGTGTTGCCTGGCATTAGTTGCCAAACGCGTGGCATGTGTTGCCTGGCATTAGTTGCCAAACGCGTGGCATGTGTTGCCTGGCATGTGTTACCTGGCATTTGTTGCCAAATGCAAGGCTTGCGAGGTTTGGTCACTGAATATGAAGCAGTGAGTGTGGCCATAATTCCGCAATACGAGTGTATAGGATGACGTAATGGATGTATCGCCGTAAGAAACAAATAACCATTGCGAGTCGGTAACATGAAGTATTAGATAATCAGATTCCCCCACAATTTACTAGATACAAACTCAATTACTCAATTGTGAAGCGTTGCATAAGCTATTATGATTATTCAGGATTACTGGGTTGATAGGCATGTTGGGGGCAGTTCTGTACAGTCAGTCAAAGAGAGAGGTTGTGTCGAAATTTTTCTATTCTAATTGGTTTTTTTGTTTTGAATATTGCTATTGGATATATGTAAGTGGGTAAGTGGCCATAGCTTTGTGTTACCTCACACTATTATACATAAAGTATAGTTATACCTGATATTATTACATCAAATAATTCTTGAAGCTTGTAACGCATAGAGAGTCTATTCAGTTCAAAATCCTCTTCACCCGTTTTTCAATTGCGCTACAAGCTTTCAAAAGTATTAGATAATAATAATAATGATAATAATAATAATAGTTCTCTTTATTTCCATGGACATATACATTATGTATGGAAAGCGTCAAAGAAAAAAATACATACAAGTAACTGCGTATGAAATAAAATACAAAGGACAAGCATTGAAATGCCAAGAATCAAAGTTCATTGATATTATATAGGTTTTTACTACGAAGGAACAGTTTCAATCTATTTTTGAAAATACTTATATCATTAGATCCTTTAATGTCATCAGCTAGTTTATTGAAAAATGATAAGCCAATCCTGTTCAATGGATCTTTGACTATTTTTATTCTAGAGTTCGGTATAGAGAAACTATTCTTATTTCTCGTATTGTATTCGTGGAAATTCGAGTTAGGGGGGAAATTATTCTTATTCCGGAAAATATAAAGATAAATATCGAGTATATAAAGATCAAACACCGTGAGGAAATTTAGTTTCTTGAATGAAGGTTTGCAAGAAGATTTCCTACTAACTCCCATCAGACATCGGATTCTTTTTTTTGGCAAATGAGAACAGAGAAAGCACTTGGAGAATTACCCCAGAACCTGATATTATAGCAAGGTCTAGACTCAATAGAAACATGATAGAAGAGCAGCGGATGATTGAGATTCAAATATTCTTCTAGGTGACGCACTTGGTAGCATAAGGAGTTTAATTTACTAATTAATTCCTCACAGTGGGGGACCAATTTGAATTTTCATGGAAAACCAACCCAAGCACTTTGGTGCAATTGCCATTTTCAAGTGCACTGTTTCCAAAGTTGATTTCGATGTCTTCAACGTTGGTGTTTTGGTGGGTATGGAAGCGCAGAATTTTAGTCTTGCTTTCGTTTAGGTAGAGGTTATTCGCATGGAACCAATTAATAACAAAGCTTATGTTCTGGCTCTATGAGGAATTGAGTTTCTTTGTGAGAAATTACTAGCGATGTGTCATCAGCATGAAGAACCGAGAAACAGTCGTCGGAGATTACTGAAATCAGATCGTCTATGTAGATTATGAATAAGAACGGAGCTAGGACAGTACCTTTTGGTAGTCCGACGTCTTTTACAGCAAGGTTTGAGTTGCATTGTGAGACTGAGACGTACTGAAAACTATTTTGAAGGAAGCACGCTATCCAATTAAGAATGGGCTCCCAAATACCGAGATTATCAAGTTTTCTGAGCAGAAGCCCATGATTAACGCAGTCAAACGCCTTACTCTGGTCGCAGAAGACACCAACAGGATTTTCATTATTATTTAAATGATGAGTGATTGTCGTAAAGAGACATGGTGGAGCATCTATAGTAGAGCAATTTGGTTTAAAGCCAAATTGACTGGAGAAAATACTATTTCTCGCATGAAAGAAGATAGTAAGCCTATCAAGAAGGCAGTATTCCAGGATTTTTGAGAATCCTGAAGTAAGAGCGATAGGACGGTTGTTTTCTAAAGTGTTCTTGGCGCCTTTTTTGTGCACTGGAATCATTTTATAAATTTCCAATTTTTCGGGAAAGATACCACTTTCGAAAGATAAATTAACTATGTAAGTCAAGGGCTTTATTATGAGATGAGCAAAGGCTTTAATTATGAAGCTAGGTACATCATCTGCACCCGCTGACTTCTTATTTTCAATTTTTGAATTAATAATATTGTATAATTCTGTGTCACAGAGAGGCTGAGAGAAGAAACTTTTTGAAGGCGAATCACGAGTATTGCTACGACTATTAGCATTCGAGTTGACTGTGGGAATATTAGAGAGAATATTGAGGGAAGCATCTTTGAAGAAGCTGTTGAATCAGTTAGCAATCAAGCATGAATCATCAGAAGTGTAATTTTCATGCGTGATTTCGAGTTTATGATTTACCTGAGTTTTGGTTTTTGAGTTAGTTAGGTTCCAGGTGCTTCGTGATATATCATCAGAAGATAAGATTTCATTCTGATAATACAATTTTTTCTTATTTGAGACTAGTGAATAGTGCTCTCGTTTTGAGCTTCTATATAATTCGTTTAACTCCGAAGATAAGTTCTTTATATAACGGATTGATTTAAAATTTTTGCTGGACTTAATTACGTCCGGTGTGATCCAACATTCGTCTTCATTTTTTGTTTGGCGAGTTTTCTGTAAGGTCAAACATGTATTAAAGAAAAATATAAAAGTGGTAAGAAAAATATTCGGAGCTTCGTTTACCGACGTAGAGGATTCAACATGCAACCAAGATTCAGATAGTAATGAATTATTGAATTCAATCATATTAGTGTGATTGAAGATTCTCCGATACAGGACTGGCTTACCACATTTCGATTCATCTAAAGTAATGTTCATTAGTCTACATTTGTGATCAGAAATGACATTGTTATTGTAGTCGGATGCGTACTATGGTTAGTAATGTAATCGGAGGTGTATGACTAGTAAAACAAGGACTTTGACCAATACGTGATTTATTGTTACTTGGAATCACACATGTACACTTCACAAGCTTAGACAACCGACTGCCTCCCTACGATTTGGAATGAATCGCTTATATATATCTCTTACCTAATATTCTAATTGTTTGATATATATTGATATAATTATGTTATGTAATATTGCTGGCCTTTACGAAATGATGATACAAGTGAGGTATGGTCTGCAATAGGGTCCGCACGACCATCCTGATTTTCTTTCGTCCTCGAAAGATTGTTTGTGGATGGTTGATCTCAGTAGCAGTGAACTATAATTATCATAACCCTTGTTAATTCTAAACCTAAATAATTATACCTAACTGGACAAGATATAATGCCTCTCAGGGCCACGATTAATGTGCCTATCAGGGCCACAAAATGATATGCCTGTCAGGGCAACAGAATGATACGCCTGTCAGGGCGACAGAATGATACGCCTATCAGGGCGACAGAATGATACGCCTATCAGGGCGGCAGAATGATACGCCTGTCAGGGCGACCGAATGATATGCTTTTGTTTCAATTTTTTTTGAATCTTGAACAATTTGATATTTTCTAACCCTACGATTTCTTCGTATGGTCGTTTTGATCTTTCGGTATGAATATTTTCATAAGCTCCGTATCGATCATTCGGTAATATTTCTACAATTTGGAATGGTCCTTTGAATTTTGGGAGCGATTTCTTGCTTTCATTGTTTGATGAGAAGCTTGTTACTCTCGTAAGTACTAGATATCCAACTGAAAAGTACCTGGATGGTAGACGTTCTTCGTTAAACATAAGATCTTGTTTGATTCGATTGTTTACAAGATTTTTAGCTGGTTGTTGACGAATTTTTGTAACGTCAATTGTTTCTTTATCAGATATAGTGTATAAGTCTCCATCTGTTTTGAGTTGGAAGCCAAACACTAATTCTGCGGGCAAGTAATTAGTTATACGGTGTTTTGTGCTATTGATACCCTGTTGGATTTGATTAACTTTAACGTTCCAGTTGTTTCTATTTGTGCTTGCGCCTGAAGTTGCAAGTGCTTCTAGGATCGTTTTGTTCATTCTTTCTACCTGACCGTTTTCTCTAGGCATTCCTTCTGCTGCTGTAAACAACTGGATGCCTTTATTTTCAAGGTACTGCCTAAACTCGCAGGAGGTGAATGCGGTTCCTGCATCTGTAATAATGCGTTTTGGATTGCCAAGAACTGGAAAAATTTCTTCTAATCGGTCGATCACATTTTTGGGAGAAGTATCAGGAACTGGTTTGATAAATGTATACTTAGAGAATCTATCTGTTATAATCAGAAGGTATTTGTTCCCGTTTTCCGCCTCAATAAAGGGTCCCAAATGGTCTAAATGCAGTGTATGATAAGGCCTAGCATACTTTGGTATTGAATGTAAGTAGCCCGGTTTTTTACGTCCGAGCTCTTTATGGTAGAGGCAGAGAAGACATGAACTCATATATTTTTTCACAAATTTATCTATTTTTGGAAACCAATAGAAACACTTTATTCTTTCCGGTGTTTTATCTACTGGAAAATTACCTATGTCATCGTGGTTAGCTTTAGTGATATGCCATCTACACAGTTTGGGTACAACCTATTTTCGACCATATTCTGTTAATTTGAATAACTTGTTTTCTCTAAGATCGTAATTGTTAAATATATCTCTATGTTTATCTGTTTCACCGCTTGGTAGAATCTCCTTGATATCTTTTATATGATCATCTAGTTCTTGAGCTTCGCGTAGATAGTCATTTTTTTGTAATTATTAATATTTTTTTTTGCATTTTCGATTCCGAAATTGCGACTCAAAGCGTCCACGTGCTACATTTGGGAACCTGCTTTATGCAATACTTGGAAGAAGAAGTCTTGTAGGCCTAAAATCCATCGTGCAATGCGAGGAATTATTGTTCGTTTTTTCCAGGCATTTTTAACTGCATTACAATCTGTGTATATTGTAAATTCTACACCTAATAGGTAAAACCAAAATTTTTCTAGTGTTTTGACAATGGCTAATAGTTCTAATTCAAAAGAATCATACTGTTTTTCTGATTCTGTTGTCTGTTTACTATAGAATGCTACCGGCTCCTCTATATTGTCTTGCCTTTATGCCTAAAAACTGTCTTAGTTGATGTTGACTCTTAGGGATTAGAAAGTTTGTAACGGCTTCTATTCTTGAGTCTGAAAATGACCAACCCTTCGGATACTGTTTTTGAGGGTATTAGTAAGTCATCCAAATATGCTACTACTTCATAGTGGCGTGAGAGTGCAAATATCTCGTTCATGAATTGTTGAAACACCGAAGGTGCATTGCACAACCCAAACGGGACCCTGAGGTACTCATAATGCCCTTCAGAGGTTGCAAATGCAGTATAGATAACTGATTCTGGATCCATTGGTATCTGGTGGTATTCAGATGCTAAGTCCAGGCTGGCAGAATATCTGTAATCCGACAAGTTATCTATTATTTCTTCGATAATAGGCATTGAAAACTTATTTTTAACCAAGATTTTATTGAGTGCTCTATAATCGACTACTAGTATTTGACCTCGATCCTTCTTGTTTACAAGTAGGGCGAGGCTAGAATAAGGTGACTTGCTTTCGCGAATTATCTTAGAATCGAACAGATCTTTAATGATTGATCTGAATATTTCTTTATCCTCTTCTATACCAAGGTAAGGTCGATGGGTTATTGGTTTATTTGTAATTAAGTCGATAGATAAAGAAATATTATGAGCTTTTCCAAATTTTTTGAATGGTTCAAACACACAAATTTCGTATGACATTAAAAGATCATGTAACGTACCTATCTCGTTTTCTGTCATTTGATTATTATAAATAATGTATTGAATCCACTCAGGTAAGATTCTGTTATTTTTCAAATAAAGGGAGTTATCTATTCTGTAGTAAATGATATTTTTGTTTTCAGTAAAGTTACCTCCTATCAATATGTTAGGTTTAAATTGTGGGTTATCAATTATGTAGTATTTAGTGTTTGAAGGTACATCATCAATTTGGGTATTTTCAAGAATGTATTGCGTAATGGTTGTGCTTGGTCCTAGGAATCCGGAACGAGTAATTGGGTTATCGAGGTCGTGATCTTGAAATTTGAATTGTTGAACCATTGGCAACTTTATTATAAAACATTCGCTACCAAATCTATAAATGCTTCGCAATAATGAGTATTGAGTAGAACTTGTACATGAAATTTTGATTGCCGGTCAGAATTTTGAATCAGATTTACATTTTCGGTTTTTGTAAATTGAGGCTTAGACGGTCTTTCTGGTCGTTTCTGATTAATGTTTGGGGTTCGTTGTGTCTTTTTGAAACAATTAACTTCAATATGACCCTGCTTGTGGCAAAAATTACAAGTTTTCAGTTTATGTGGGCAAGTGAAACGCTGATGTCCCAAATGCTCACAGGCTCTGCAAGGTTTTGAATTATCGACATAAGATCTACTGGTTGACGGCTTATTTTGGAAATAACGGGACTTGCTTTTCACTCTTGGAAAATTGGGTTCAATCTTTGTAAAATTTTGTGGAATATTTAACGGTAGTCCGTATGTTTTATTTTTAAGATATGCCCCTAGCAGATCAAGATCCACCATATTAGATGCTCCCACGACTGAGGTAATATTATGATCAATAATTGCTCCACAAATCAGCGATATTCTATCGGTCTCCGAGAAATTTACCTTAAGTTCATTAATTTCAGCTTAATGTTCAAAATAGAAATCATATAGTGAACAGCCTTCGTTAGGCTCATGATTGACAGGATCAGTTAATAATTCAAATGCGTTACATATAGCCTGGAAGTAGATGTTAGAACCTTTTTCCATCTTACCCAAGAGAACTGCGTCCACTTCAATTCACTTTCTATATAATTATCATACCATTGTTTTGCGGTGCCTTTTAGTTTATTGAGTGCTTGGAAAATGATGACTTTGTCAGACCATCCATAAGTGTTAGCGTTATACTGAAACATCTCAATCCAGTCATTCACGTCCGCAGTTTTCAGATCAATTTCTGGGATCATGGCTGATGCTCTCATATCCACGTTAACCTGATTATCACGTATCTGATAAATGATGATACAAGTGAGGTATGGTCTGCAGTAGGGTCCACATTATGTACTTTCAAAAGACTGTTTTGCAAGTTTGTAAAGCAATGGTCCAAGGCGTACTCACCTCTTGTAGGGGCATTGACTACATTACACATATTAAAGCTGGCTAGGATATGAAATATAGTGTTATAGTGTACTCTGTCCCTCATAGGATCCAGATTAAAATCTCCACAAATAATGGTATCATTTGATTTAATTTATTAAAATTTTCATCTAAAATTATCGTAATATTGTTGCAAAACAACGTCAGATCGGCACTGGGGGATCTGTATACAGATAGTATAAGAGTAGGGCTGTTGAAAATTGGGTGCCATAGAGCAGCACATACCTCTATATTGTTTTCAGTGCAATAATTGGAAGCATCAATAATCTTAACTATGGAGGATGTACTGTTATGAGCCCAAATTCCAACTCCACCTCCTCTGTTAGATGTTCTACAAAAACTAGACAGTAAATAAAAATCATTAAAAGCAACGTTGTTAATATTAAATGCATTGCACCAGGTTTTACTCAAGCAGAAAAACTTAAGATTGTCATACTTTATTAGATACTCAGTGGTTATAAGGTTCACTTTGTCATACGAGAGCGATTGGCAATCAAGGATCAGAAAGTCAAGATTGTTGATACTAACTTCATTTTCAGGACAACGGTTTTTAGTTAAGCGTTTCTCTGCAGGCTGCGTTGGGGAAAAAATCTGTTGACCAGAGTCACCGCAGGCCAAATTGTAGGATCCATAGCCTTTTCTTTGTTGTTAGAGTTTACTGTCACCTTTAAAGATGAGTAGTATTCAAGGTACTTGGAAAGAAAGATGTTAGGTAATTTCTTAACTCTCCTTCAGAGGTGTCCAGGTGAAGTTTGTGAACGTGAAGATGCGTAGGCATTATAGTTGCTGCTTTTATAGACGAGTTGTCAACAAGGCTACCTGTTATAGTGTTGTTACGTCTTCTTTCTGGTTGAGATCCTTGTCAGGCTTATATCCACTCAGGTCACTATTAGTATTATTGTGTGCTACACCATTATTTAGAGGTGCCGTAGGAGTAGTAGACACCTTTTGTTTGCTGATTTAATGTAGCAAAGTTATTTTTGTGCGACGACACATGTGCTTTGGTTAGGTTATAGCGATCTTTTTTATTGACATCGGCAGTCAAACTGGCCGATAAAGTAGATCTGGTAGATCTGGTGGAGTTTGATAATTGTTGCACTGATAAGTCGGCAGATGGCTGGCTTTGGTGCGTTACTTTATCATGAGTGAGAGATTTTATAAGATTTAACTGCTGTTTTAACAACAGTATTAGGTCATATAAGCTTTCAATAATCACATTTTCATCAGATACAATATCTTTGAGATATGTTATTTCCAATTTGAGTGCAGCAGTGTCCGCATTGTCAGATGCACTTGTCAATGTCGCATCAAGGTCACTGTTTTCCACGTTTTCGGTATGGAAACAGCAGTCAAATTCACTATCACTTATTATTTTAGTGTTTTTTAGTAATTCAACACAGCTGCTATGTGATACTATGCTACAGGTTACACATTTGTAGCCCCTTACTGCAGTCTGTTTAAACTTTTTGCACTTAGATGTAACGTCATACTTAGTACAAATATAAATACTGGATTTTCAATTAGCTATCATAACGTCGTGTCAATATTGTCTGTGTGTCAGACCACTCGGTGGTATAATTTAATGGGACCGGATGATATTCACAATGTGAAGTATGGAAAGCCATGATGGTCATCTTAGAACGGTAGCTTCTGGCAATGACACCCTTTCAAAATGGCTGCCGACTGCGATCATCATTTCTTGCAAACGGATGATCAAATTTCAACTCTTTTTTTTTATATGTAGTCAGTCTCGAAGTCCACGTTTATGTTATTGTTGATAGAAGTCAAATGATATATATTTCATCAAGAAAAAGTAAGAAAAGTTGGAATAAAATTTGTCAACATTCTTGTTTCAGTACTTTCCAAGAAAATGGTGCAAGGTAGAAACATCCAATTTGATATCAAAGCTGTAGTGCATTCCTTAATCTACAAGGGAAAAATACCAAATTGGTTGATTTGAAGCCAAGATATATCAAAATTTATGCCACCGAAATGATGTCGCTTCAAAAACTCACGGTATGAAAAAATGTAAGATGCTAGTGAAAATTGATCTAAGGCATTCCAAATGAAAGTTGCTTGATTTGAAACATATACTTGATGTATGTTGAAGATTTGATAACAAACTTGAGAAAGTAATAGATGTATTTTGAGTGGGAGAATATTTCCACAATGAGAATAGTTGAGGTACGTAGCCAGTAGGAATATTTATTGTAGGTATATAACTTACATCAATTTATGAGAGATACTAGGAGTTAGCAATGAGGCTGGCAGCAATAAAGGTGAATATGACCATGAAATTATTTAGGAACGCAAGATTGCAAGAGACGCAAAGTGGATTGTTAGAAAATAGACCTCATTCTAGTTAGTTATTTCCATTACAGGTATTTATTTCTTCTCACTAAAGCCACTATCACAGTTTTTGATTATCTCATCACATTCTTTATCATTGCTGTAATTGTGCACCCTTTGCAGCCTCAAAAACTAGTGCATCTTCACTTGTTCTAAATGTTACTGCATGCCCCAATCAGACAGGTCTCTTTATTGAAAGAGCACTTCATCAATGAGAGGATGATCTAGAATCAGGAAGACCTGTCATCTTCTTCATTTGCCAGTTATCCTCACGATCTTTTCCTTCACCATGGAAAGTGAGATCTGAAATTTTTGGTTTCTGTTCCAGACTCCTGGCCCAAATGTTAGTTTGGTTGCTAACTTGTCTGGCATACTGCATCAGCAAAAAAAGACTCTGGGAACTTGTCATTAGCTCATCAGGAAGAACTCGCTGAAAGCTTTCAAATAATCTTTGATATCCATGACAAGTCTGCATCTTTTCTATATTTTCTTTTTCTGCGAGGGCAATCATAGTGTCGCACAAAACCAGCTATGGAATCCAATTGAAGTTGATGCTATTTCTGCACCAATAGCAGAAGTTATTCACTTGATACCAACAACATTTTGCTGATCTTCATTTCGTGATACAATGTATGAATGAGTTCTTATATCCTTTTGAAGATCTACAGCAGACACTAGAACATCCAAGGTGATTGAGCTTATGAGAAGATATGCTGATGCAGCATGCAAGACAAATTAGCTAACAAGCTGACGTTTGAAAGCTAGAGCAGTATCCGAAGACTCCAGATCCCACTGTCCATGATTGGGGAGAAGATCCTCAGTGTAAGTACAGTGGTCTTGCAGCTTCTGAAGATATCCTCTTGTAATGTTTATTGCTTCGGAATAGCTTATGATAAAAATAAAATCACTATTCAATAATTTAATATGAACTGAAAGTTTTATCCTTCTCGATATCACTAAGCACACCATATTATTTAATTATCACTTGATACTAACTTCAACAAAGTTGCAGATATTTATATTTAACTATTTATATCCACTGACCACTTCACTGTTCTATATTCACTGCTCCAGCTTCACTCTTACACTACTCTCCCAAATAGTTTTGTAAGAATCAGCACAGTTCAGCAAAGAACCCAATCTAACAAATATAAATTTATTGTAAGTGGAAACCCTTACAGTTTGCTTGCGTTTATATAAAGAAATATCCATTCCTCGAATGTTCTACCTCTAGAATATTGCTAGATGCTTCCATCGAGAGGGGTGATATAATGCGTCCACAAACCTATCGAGATTTTGAAGAGGTCAAGTGAGTCAGCATGAATTATATTCAGAACGATGATGCAAGAAAAAAACAATGTTGTTTATTTCAGGCGGTAAAGGTGACTAAACAAATAAAAAGAATTTCCAATCCAAAGATACACTTTTCCGACAAATTTTCTTGTACGGCATTTTTTGCGTCGATAGATCATGGAAAACAATCACTTAGAATCTATTGCCGTACAAAATGAATGGGACTGGGAGCCAAAGAAATTTCAGTTTCTTCTTTAGTTTTCTTCAAAATATAGGTGATTCATTATCGTACAAAATTTGCACACTACGATTCTCATGTTTACATAGATTCATCATTCAGCAACGCCCTACATATTTTGTCAATGCAGGAGTGAGAACCTCCAGGCATAGTCCTCAATTCTCAGCTAGTATGATGACAGGGATTCCAGCCAACAATCAAATAAATAATCCTTATCCTATTTTATTTAACAATGACATTTCTTATCATGTCATATATTTTTCATAGAACATATGGCTTCGTCTCAGAAATATATTTCCATCTGCAGAAAGCAATGCCACAGTGAACCTTATTTCACGGAATCAGAATGACATACAAAAAAAGGCTTCAGGTGAATGAGGTGGTTATTTGTTATCCATGTACAGAAAATGCTGGACCTTGGGATGAGTAGGAAAGATCCAACGAATCCAAAAATCGTATTATTCATACGTTTTAAACATAAAGGATAAAATTTATGAGGCTGACTGGATGAGAGAATCTGAGCGAGAAAAAAACTATTGGGAATTCAGTCAATTTTCATGATTTCATTTCTTTCTTACTTCACAGTTTCGGCTGTACCTCAGCCATCTACAGAAGTGAAAAGAATTATTTGGTGTGGAACTAAAAGTGTACATTCATGTGTGATTTTAATCAGATGAATCAGCGGAATTCATTGTCCCTTTGTGTAATGCCACAATCGACATCTGCAGAAAACGTTGACAAAGTGCTTGAGAAAATTTTTTCTGTCTTAAATCAAAAGATCATACATAACTCCCATCATAAAAGTTGTTTTGGTTTTTCTTTTTTCATTGTATTTAAAAAATTATAACAAATTGAAAATAAGTTTTACAACTCAGTACCGAGAACATGCCGACAGTTTCCGACCAAACGCGAGCGCGTGTGACGTCACAATGCTAATTTCTACTCATTTTCACATGCAGTTGATATAGTGTTTTGGCTTCTTATCAAATAAATCTTGTTATTATTATCAATATATCAGCTGATTTATTGGAAATGTCAGATCCTTAGATTTATCGTGCTTGTTTTGTAGCACCGTGTACGAATACTACAGCAACAACTCCTGTTCAAATATCCCGCGCTGTCAATCAATTTTTTCAAGATCATATACGCAGTGGAACGTAGCTTTTGTGATTAAGTTTTTTCATATCAGTCATTCAGTAAACTCATATCAAATATCTACTCTTATCTAAAATATATGTATAAAATAAACGAAACATATGATTAATAATTCAAGTTTATTCAATTTAGGCAATAAAAGTGTATTTTTGTGAATTTAAGTTGTGAAATGTCATTTCAACTTGAGTCTCCCAGTTCCAGTATTTTCACATCTTTTTGATCAATCTTTTTGCAAGTTTCAACATTTTTTGGTCCTTCGAGCCGGATCTTGGGAGACTTTATCTATTTTTTATCAACTTGTGTCTGTGAGTAGTGCTAAAATTCTGAACTTGTGCGTGTAGCAACATCGACGTATTGCTGAGCACCCAGGACGTTGTGCTGCGTTGGTGGAAAGGGTGTTTGGGACAATCATGCAAAAGACCCTGTGTCTACACGCGTAACAAGGACCGCAGTGCAACATCATTCCTAAGTACATCCACCACCCGCTGAATCATCTCTAGAGAAAAATTCGTAATTTGTCAGTTCTCTCCTTTTATAAATATCAATTCTGCTAATAGACATCTCTTTCTCGCATTCATTCTGTTTCAATATCTTCTAGATAAATCAAGGATGTCTGCGGCTAAATTTCTACTAGCCCAGGAATGCCACGTAGCCTTCATCAACTCACTCGTCCAAGATCATCAAAGCGGTGCGCTGGCCGCATACAACATCTTTGAAGCGGACACGACCTTGAATGCGCTAGAATCCGCATGGTCGAAATTCTCCGAATCACACGACAAGCTGCTGAACTGCAAGGATGTCAACGCGGAAAACTCTTACTTTAAAGATCATCGTCATACCAAGACTTATCAGCACTACATTCTAGTTAAAGCGGCACTCAAAACAAGAATGAATGAGCTGGAGCCTCGCACTGCTCCTCCCTTGCCTCACAACGTGACCGCGGCGGAATCTGCACATTATCGTACTCAGCTGCCGACCATTCAGCCTCCCAAATTTCAGGGTGACATCCTCGAATGGCAGTCCTTTAAACATCTATTTCTCTCCGTGATCAACAAACAAGGCGTAACAAACGTAGACAAAATGCACTTCCTTCGACAAAGCCTTCAAGGCAACGCCGCATCACTCATCGCTAATGTGGAGATCAATGACACCTCCTTCGATGTCGCCTGGGCCACACTGACCACTCGATACGAAAATAAGCGTGTCCTTATTACGGCTCAACTCAACAAGCTGTTCGGCATGTCCAAAATGACCACTCGGTCGGCGAAGGAGCTGAACGCCATCATCAACACTTCCACGGAAGCTATAAACTCGCTTAAAGCTCTCGAATCTCCAGTTGAACATTGGGATCAACTCATCGTTCATCTCCTCGTACAACGGCTGGACTCTCAGACTCGAGAGGACTGGGAAATAAACCTTGGATCAGCCACAGAATATCCAACTCTTGAGAGGCTCAAAGCCTTCCTACTTGGCCGTGCGCGAGCGCTTGAAAACTTAGAAGAGAGGCTTCCTGCGAAGCCTCAAGACTCTAAGAGCAACAAGAAACCCGCATGGAATAACAAAAGCATCACACACGGCGCAAAATCTACTTCGGCTCATGTCCACGCCGCTAGCACAACGTCATTATCAAACGCTCCTGCCTCTGGACAAAATACGCAATCGTCCAAACTCACGTCAGCTTCTCACTCGCTCTCAAAATCTTCAGGATCTTCTGCGAGCCCTCTACTGCTTTGTTCTTGCTGTGGAGACGCTCACTTCATTGTTCGCTGTTCAACGTTCATGGGATTCTCATCAGATGAACGTCTCAGCACAGTCACGTCCAGAGCACTGTGCTTGAACTGCTTGGGACCTCACGCGGCCGCAAATTGCCGCAGCCAGAAGCGCTGTCGTCTTTGCCAAGCCGCGCATCACTCTATGTTGCATGACGCAATTCAAATCAGCTCAGCTCACAGCTCGCCAAACTCAGGTCAATATTCTCAGTTTTCTGTAACCTCACCGTCAGGTAGCGGTACGGCTGCATGACTAGATGGCATGAAAATATCTCAACCTCAGCTCTCATCATCATCAACTTGTGTTTCGCTCATTTCTGCGACTCAATCGCTCGCATCCAGCCACTCGGCTACTTCATCTAGACCTGAAGTGCTGTTGGCTACGGCTCAAGCTCTTCTCGTATCGCCTACTCACATCTCTCATCCAGTGCGTCTACTCATCGATCCTGGGTCAGAACTCACGCTCGTTTCGCATCAGCTCACTCGCCAACTGCGTCTCAAACTTACAAACTCATATGTTCCCATCGTCGGAGTAGGAAGCGTGTCCTCTGGACACACCCAGGGTGTCATCGACCTCACACTTCGGTCCAGGCACTCCGCCGAGCACGTGAATCTTCACGCACTCGTGCTGGCAAATCTCACCGTCGAGCTGCCTGTCTCTGACATCAAGCAGCAGACCTGGCCGCACATCAACGTCCTGCAGCTCGCTGATCCTGATTACCTCTCATCAGGCAGGATTGACATCCTCATCGGAGCCGATGCCTACGGCTTGATCATAAAGCCTGGAGTTAAAGCCGGCAATTCAAATTAGCCTGTCGTCATCCAAACCATCTTCGGATGGACTGTAATCGGACCAGTTGGTGAGTCCTCTCACTCTGCTCCATCTTATCTGGGACATCTTGTCTCAAACGCTCAGCTTTACGAGCTAGTTGCCAACTTTTGGGAGTTTAAAGAAGTGCCATCTTCTCAACATGATTATCTCAGCGCCGAAGAAGCTGCCTGTGAAGCTCATTTTATCTCAACTCATACTCGCGACAGCTCAGGTCGCTACATCGTCCGACTGCTGTTCAAGGAGAACGCCTCGAAGCTAGGCAACTCTAAAGACATCGCTCAAAAGGCTATCACTCGCCTACACAAACGACTTGACGATCAGCCAGAACTAAACAAGCTTTACAAGGAATTTCTTGCTGAGTACGAGTCCATGGGACAAATTGAGAAAGTAGCAGAGTCATTTCGCGACGGCTACTACCTGCCTCATCATGGCGTATTCAGAAATAACAAGATCCGTGTTGTCTTCAACGGATCCAGCAAGACCACTTCTGGTCTCTCTCTGAACGACGTACTTCATACAGGTCCCAAGAATCAGAACGACCTCTTTGATGTTCTGCTCTACGTCAGAAAACATCGCTATATATTCACGACTGACGGGGTGAAAATGTTTCGTCAAGTTCTGGTCCATCCTGATGACCGAAGATATCAACGTATCCTGTGGACTGACGACCATTCAAACATCATCGAGTTTGAGCTCACCACAGTTACATATGGCACCACGCCTGCTCCATACCTCTCAGGTCGCGCTCTCAAGCAACTTCAGCTCGATGAAGGTCATCAGTACCCCTTGGCAGCAGAACCGTTGAAAGACGGAAGTTACGTCGACGACATTAGTGGCGGCGCCGACGACATTGCTACTCTCAACGCTATCGCTACGCAAGTGAAAGAGCTGTGCCACAAGGGATGTTTCCCATTGTCTACGTGGAAAATTAATAATCCTGATTTCATCAAACTCAACTCAGCTTCAACACCCAGTGCCGAGTCCCACGAATTCAACGAATCCATGTCCAAGATTCTTGGGCTTGCTTGGCATTGCTCCACGGATAGCTTGAAATTCACGGGCCATGCTCATTGTCAAGTTGCCATCACGAAGCGCTCAATACTCTCTGAAACTGCGCAACTATTCGACCCACTCGGTCTCATCTCGCCAGTCATCGCCCGCGCCAAGATCCTGATGCAAGATCTATGGCTAGAAAAAGTTGGCTGGGATGACACACTATCATCCCAGATCATTCATCGCTGGTCAGCATTTCGTGAAGAATTATCAAGACTATCACAACTCTCAATTCCACGTTGGCTAAATCTATGCGCCGATGGCTCTCAAGTGGAACTGCATGGCTTCTCAGACGCATCGCAAGCTGCGATGGCCGCTGCTGTGTATCTAAAAACTTCTCATTCTTGCACTTCATCCAAAGTAACCTTGATCTGCTCCAAAACTAGAGTTGCTCCTCTCAAACGCCTCACGATACCTCGTCTGGAGCTATCTGCAGCTTTGCTCCTCGCCAAACTCGTCTCAAAAGTCCAGAAAGTGCTCAAGCTTACGGAAGCACCAGTTACTCTCTGGACTGATTCTTCGGTTTCCCTCGCGTGGATCAACAGTGATCCCATGCGATGGAAAGAGTTCGTCAAGAACCGAGTCCAAGAGATCCAGCAAACTTCCCCGCAAGCAACGTGGAAATTCATTTCCGGGAAGCATAATCCCGCAGACTTCGCATCTCGAGGTCTTACTACCTCGCAGTTGATTTCTCATTCTCTCTGGTGGTCTGGTCCAGACTGGCTAGCTGAAGACGTTAATCTCTGGCCATCATTCATCATCGCAGATGATCACTCTCCTGAAGCTGAAATACGACCTAGCGCGGTGAATGTATCCTCAGCTGCACCTCAACTACCCTTTGAGAGTTTGCTCAAACACAGCTCTCTCACCAAGTTACTTCGCAGAACAGCGACGATCATGCGAGCAGTAGCCGTTTTCAAGCGAGTACCCGCGTCTTCTCTTCGGGCATCTCCGCTCACTCCCGCGGATCTACAATCAGCGCTCAGATTCTGGATCCGAGCATTTAAATATGCCTATTTCGCAAGCGAGATCCGCGCCATTTCACAAGGCAAGAGCCTCGCAAAATCTCACCCGCTCTCAAGACTTACTGCTCGAGTAGATACAGCCGGCGTACTCCGAGTTGGTGGTCGTCTGCAAAACTCAAAACTCGTCGAGGATGCAAAACATCCGCTAATTCTACCAAAGGATTGCATTCTCTCCAATTTGATCATCGCAAACGCTCACACTCGAACTCTCCACGGTGGTACACAACTAACACTCAACTATATCAGGAAGTACTGCTGGATTCTAGGAGGACGAGCACCTATCAAGTCGTATATTCACAGATGCATCACCTGCACCAGAATACGTGGCATTCGAGCTCAACAACAAATGGGACAGCTCCCAGCAACTCGAGTGACTCCTTCTCTTGTTTTCGAACACTCAGGAGTGGATTATGCAGGTCCAGTGTCACTTAAGTTTTTCCAAGGTCGTGGCACTAAAACCTACAAGGCCTGGATTGCAATTTTTGTATGTTTCTCGACCTCTGCTACCCACCTCGAAGTTGTCACGGACTACAGCGCGCAAGGATTCCTCAAGGCCTTCAGGCGCTTCACTGCTCGACGCGGAATCTGCAAAACTCTCACTAGCGACTGTAGCACCAATTTTCAAGGCGCTGACGTTGCTCTTAAACAGCTGCTATCCGGCAGTATCAAAGAGTCTCAGCATCTGCAACAACTCATCACCAACGATGGTACCCAATGGAGATTCAATCCTCCTGGAGCGCCTCACATGGGTGGTAAATGGGAAGCGGCAGTGAAATCTGTCAAATACCATCTACAGCGTACAATTGCTGCTCTCTTGCTCACCTACGAAGACTTCTCGACCTTTTTAGCTCAAGTTGAAGCTGTCTTGAACTCTCGTCCGCTCAGCACTCTTACCGAAGATCCTGACGACCTCTCGGCACTTACTCCAGGACACTTCATCCGTGGCGCACCACTCTCGACGATCCCAGAACCGTCTCTCACAAGTGTAAACGCCAACCGTCTCTCACACTTTCAGCGCATTCAAGAACGACTCCAACACTTTTGGGCAAGATGGTCTGCCGACTGTCTCCAATCTCATCAGACGATCTCCAAATGGAGAACCAGCTACAGCAACATAGTCGTCGGATCGTTGGTGCTCCTCACAGACGAGCGTTATCCTCCATCCAAATGGCCTCTCGCTCGAGTTACTCGAGTACATCCTGGTCGCGACGGACTCACACGCGTAGTTACGCTGAAGACAGCCACCTCATCATTTACTCGTACAATCACCAAGCTGGTACTGCTGCCCATCGCTAGCCAAGAGAGAGATCCTCATGACGACGAAGCGTCTACATCTTAATTACTTCTCCAACGAGTGGAGAAGGGGGGAGAATGTTCAAATATCCCGCGCTGTCAATCAATTTTCTCAAGATCATATACGCAGTGGAACGTAGCTTTTGTGATTCAGTTTTTTCATATCAGTCATTCAGTAAACTCATATCAAATATCTACTCTTATCTAAAATATATGTATAAAATAAACGAAACATATGATCAATAATTCAAGTTTATTCAATTTAGGCAATAAAAAGTGTATTTTTGTGAATTTAAGTAGTGAAATGTCATTTCAAGTTGAGTCTCTCAGTTCCAGTATTTTCACATCTTTTTGATCAATCTTTTTGCAAGTTTCAACAACTCCCCAAAAAATGTTTGTAATGAACCACAAAACTATTAAACGTTGAAACCAATAGTTTCAAGCGTGCGCCGAATAAATCCTGAATGGACATCAAGTTCAATTTGCTGGGAGGATCTTTACGGAGCAAATACTTTAAACTGAAACAGTTACTGATAACGATCTGTATAATTATAAATTCAATACTCAGAATTTATTTTTTAGATTTTATCACTTTTAGATTGTTCTCAATTGATTAGAAAGAAGAATTCTCAAAGTTTCCACATCGAATATCATAATTATTCATAATAAAGTTCAAATATACATAAAAAATAGATATTTTTGTATTAAGTGTGCGAAGTGATTGTTTTTTTGTTGCGCGTGAGAATGTTAATTTTCACCGAGACCGTGAGGTCGAGGTAACAAATTCATTCGAAGGCGCAACAAAGAATACAATCACTTGGCGCACGAAATACGAACAATATTTTTTCGCCAACTGTCAAAAAATAATAGATCAACAATAATTATTGTCTTATTCAGTAAAATGTAGGAGAAAAGTTCAGAATTAAATAAATTTGGAGTCACCTGGGTATTGTAACCATAAGAATGCGCAATTGTTGTTTGATAAATAATGAGCTGTCAACAATTCATTTTTATATCCAAAAATAAGTAGTTTTGTGTACAAATTCATATTTCTTTTCTGTTCAATACTTGTTTTTTTCTATTCTTGTAGCATTACTAAACTGAATTATTACATCAGGTGTGCAAAAATCACTAGTGAAAAAAACACGAACTTTGCGTATCCATAAAAATACAAAAATATCATGTTTTTTTGACAGTTGGCGAAAAAATATATTCTTGATTCCTTCAAGAAACCAATTGGTGAGGCATTTGATATCGATATATTTTGATGGTTTGCAACAATTCAGAAGTGAGATAACACTAAGCTCGATGTAGAAATGTGATTATGACAGTTTGAAAAAAAATATATATGATAGAAGGAAGTTCGAAAATCATGGAAGGTGACCGTGTAGGTGAATCGAAGCATCACAACCAGAAATACTGCAACTAGACCTCCGACATCCTTTAGATGATATTGGAAGAATGTGGATTCAGTCATAATAACAATAGTAATGCAACGGCTAGAGATCCCGTGGACAATCGATCAGTATTTCAAATAGTGAAATTTCAAAACAAATACGAGACCTTGAAAAAGAGTTTACAGACATTGACCAGTGGATAGGAAGAGTCAACGATATACAGGTGATGTACAATCTATCCGATGAAATGATAAAAGTATTAGCTACTCATAAATTAATCGATCATCCACGGACATGGTACGATGAGACGCCTGGAGTATATTTGAAGTCCTGGAATGAAATTCACATAGAATTGAGAAAGCTTTTAGGCGGACTAGAGGATGAAGTAGCCATAATGAAAGAAATACGGTCCAAAAAGTGGCGCAGAGGTGAGTCCTCTTATAAATATTTTCAAGAGATAATATTATTGGGAAATAAAGTCAATTTGAGGCAGCCAGAATTAATTTGATTTATGATTCGTGGCATTTGAGAGCAATAAGAACGCAGATGCTGTCTGCAAGATTCTCAAGTTCACATGAGCTACCAAAAGCCATGAGAATTATAACAAAGAAAATAAGACCGTCTTTAGATACAAAGCCTATGAAGAATCACTACTGAAGGGAGCAAGTTAGGCAAGATGAACAAATTCCGTTGAAGAATGAATTGGGTTGACCAAATTGCTTGAATTAGAAGCAGTACGGACATATTGCAAGCGCGTGTCCAAAACCAGGGCATTTGACGTGTTTCCATTGAAGTAAGAATGGACACATTGCCTGTGATTGTCCATCAGAGCAAATGAGAGATGTACACATATTAACAAATCAAAAATCAAGGGATGGTTTGGCGGAAGAGTATTTCAAGTATGCTAGGATCAATAGCACTACAGGATTGGAAGTATTATTGAATCCAGGAAATACAGTATACACAATTCTCAGTAGTATAGTGTCTCGCTTAGCAATTCCAGATATTGCTAATGAAAAAAAAGTGTTTGAGTCTGGTGGACAAGCTGTTGAGAGCTTGGAAACCGTTACTAGAAATTTGGAGAGGGACGGTGTAGGAGCAAAAATTGAAGTTCTTTTTGTTCCAAATGGCAGTCAGATGGTGAATATGATAAAAAGGCGACCATTTATTGATTTGCCTCATTTATCTGAAAATACATTCAGTAACATGGACGTTGAGCAACTAAGACGAGAATACAGAGTTCGCTTGGGAAGTTCATATTGTTTACCCAGAAATTCGATCAGCTTTATAGCTACTCTTGAAGACGAGAAGAAGATATGCCCAGTGTTGAGCCTATACAAGACTGATATTAATGTTGATGTGGGTCAGACGCTGAGGACAATTATTTCGGAAGGAAATGAAGATAAGATTGAAAAAAAAATGTATGGAGGAAATATCGAGAGCATATTCAAATATCGATTAAGAAATGGCTGGAAAACAAGTACAACAGTTGGAAAATTTGCTTAATGAGTACAGAAACTGTTTCTGTATGTCAATTGTAGAACTAGGATGCACAAACCTCATGAAAATGGATATTGAAGACAATGATAAGCCTGTGAGATGCAAACCATATCGCCATAGTTCAGAAGAACGAAAAATTATTTCCGCTATAGTTAAAGAGTAGGAAGAGCAGGGAATAGTAACCGAAACTAGTTTTGAGTACGCTAGTCCGGTATTATTGGTACGTAAGAAGACAGGAAAATCTAGATTAGTTGTTGATTATTGTAAATGAAATAGTCGGACCAAAAAGAGGAGTTATCCAGTACCTAGCATTGTCGACGCTTTCGAGCAACTAGCTGGTAGTAAGAGACTCACAACCCTGAATCTTGCCCATGGATATCTACAAGTTCCACTAGCTGATGAGGCGAAACCAAAAACAGCCTTCGTCACTCAAGATGAGATAGGTCAGTTCGAAAAAATGGTTTTTGGATTAACCAACGCACCATATGAGCTTTCAAGAATGATGGCTGCAATTTTAGGACCATTAAGAAACCAGGCTGTAGCTTACTATCTTGATGATCTGCATATACCGCCAAGAATTGGTAAGAGATGTTGATAAAATTACGTCAGGTACTAAAAGTTCTGAAAATGGCAGGTCTGGCGTTAAAGTTGGCGGAGTGTGAATTCCGAAAACTGAAAGTGAATTTCCCAGAATTCGAATTGACAGCTGAAGATTTGATGCCTGCTCAAACAGAGATAAAAGTGATTGAAGATTATTCTAGACCAGTGAATGGGCATGAGGTAAAAAGATTTATGGGGCTTACAAATTTCGTTAGAAGATTTATCAAATATTATGCGATAAGAACTAGACATATCACTGATCTGACAGAAAAAGCAGTTCCATTCAAGTGGACTGAACAATGTAAAACATCGTTTCAGGAATTAAAGGAAGAATTGGTCAAGCAACCAGTTTTAGGGCTCTACGATCCAAGAGCGGAAACAAAATTGCATATTGATGCCAGCAGTATAGGTTTGGCAGGAATGTTACTGCAAGAAGAAAAGGGAGGAACGCTCAATTTGGTGTACTGCGTGTCAAGGAAAACCACTGATGCAGAGAAACATCATCACAATGGCAAACTTGAGTTAATGACGGTAGTATGGGCAGTCGATAGACTTCAAATCCTGCTGTTGAACCTGCCTTCCGCAGTTGTGACGGATTGTCAAGCTTCAATTTATTTGAATGCACAGAAGACACGAAACGCTCAAGTTGCCAGGTGGAGACAGTTATTGCAGGAATTTGATTCTACTAATGAATACCGCCCAAGAAAAATATAGGACATGTGGATACACTGAGTCTAGCCCCCATTGACGATGGTTACCAAACAGTTGATGAAATATTAGAAAATCGATTTGAAGTAATGATGGCTTTCACACAGAAGGAAAGAGTTGAAATGATACAAGCAAGCGATGAGAAATCAGGAGCAATCATCAAGATATTCTAGAAATCTGTTACACAAAGAGATCTTTCCGAAAATCAAATTATCCAAGGGTATGAATGGACAGATGAAAAGCTATATCGGTTGATCGACGATGGGAAGCCTTATGTAATACCAGATACTATGCGGAGAAGTATTGTAGTGAAATTCCACGAAATGATAGGACATTTTGGTCTAGACAGCAATACAAAGAAGATATTGGTTTAGAAGATTGAGAGAATATGTGAAGAGACATATTCAATTTTTTTCCTAATATTTGTATTCAAAAATTCTATCTGGATGTCAAGCAGGAAAATTACACTTCATACCATCAACTACAAGACCAATCATGAGAATACACGTCGACTCCCTAGGACCGTTTGTGAGAAGTACCAAGAGAAATCCGTATTAATTATCATTGACAGTTTGACAAAGTTTATCTGTTTGTATGCAACGAAGAACACTGAGATGATAACTACTCTGACAGCAATAAGAAACCCTGCCATGGAACACGAACTATTTCTATTGCATAGAAAATGAAATCAAACATATTCTCACATCACCAAGACGTGTTCAAGTCAATGGCCAAGTGAAGAGAGTTGATCGGACTGTAATATTTTAATCATGTGCACTATAGAAGAGGAAGAAAAATGAGACGATAAACTGAAGAAAATGGAGAGGAATTCGAATTCAGCTGATAATGAAACTACAGAAATTACCCTTTTCGCTCTATAGCCACAAACCTTCATATAATGATGGTTTGATGAGTAGCGGAGTGAATCCAGAAGATGACTACATTACTGCGAAAGATCGATGGAGAAAGCTGAATTAAGAAGTATTGCGACGAGAGCATACAAGATGAAGGACGCCCACGATCAGAAAAGAATAAAACGTTATTAATGTGAAGTAGGTGACATCGTAGTGATGAGAGCACAAAGTGTGAGTACAGGCACATATACAAAAACACAAGCAAGATATAAGAAACCGTATGTAGTCACAGAAATATTTCCCTCTGATACTTGTCGAGTGACTAACTTTAATATAAAACGACGACAGTAAAATAATACGGTCCATGTCTCACAATTGAAGTTATATCGAAGCCATGCAGAAGACGAGTTCGAGAACAACGATCAAACAAGATCAAGACAAAAAACGACATCCATCGACGCCGGTCGATAGTGAAGAGAGAGGTTAGCAGACGGCAGTAATAAAAATCTAGATAATTACATATATTTTTGTACTAGAAACCAGTTTTAATTGATAAAGTATCTGATATAAATATATTTTGATAATTTGTAACATAAATGAATGAATAAACTTACAAGTCTTCGTAGTACATGGTCTGGTACATTCCGGGAGCTGTTGCAGATGGCGTGCGCTGAAGAATGGCTGAAGATAACAGGAGCCCGACTCGTGGACAAAGCATCCAGCATTGTTGGTACGGAAACGTGTGATAGATCCACCATCATTCCAAGTCGATTCATTTCACAAACCACTAGCTAGAAGCACAACAGACAATAGAAATTAGCTACCGAAATTGATTCAGGAACTTTCTTTGTTCATATCAATTACACTTGCTAGAAGCACATGATATAGTTGCACGTGATACGATCCTAAAGAATATAGAAAAAATCGGTCAATTAAGTCATGAAGCTTCAAGTAGCTGACGTCCATGAGAGAAAAAATTTGCATCTTCTAGTAACAAGAATATGATAATGTTCAAAGGTATTTTACCAGTGCTTATAGCGACAAGTTAAGAGAATGAATTTACAATCATTAGAATGAACGATGCACTAAGAAGGCATCTGATTGATATAAATTATGATGATCAATTATAATTGTCGCCAAGTTAATCGGGTCGATAGAGCAAGTCTTCAGCTTCCAGATGATCTTCTTGTTCAATCATTCATAAAACAAGCAACAGTATTTTGGGTACTGCTAGAGTCATCGTGAGCATGCAGAGAAAAAAAATCACTCACTGCAATAATGGTAATATATCCAATATTTGGAACACAAATTATATATCTTAGATTCAATTGGAATTTTGAGAGTACGACACATATTTTCAAATGGAGGATGAAACAAATCTATGATGTTACTTACTAGGTGCAAGATACCAAAAGAAATAAGGCGAATTCACGACTTATTATTGTCTTTCAATAGTTGATATTATCAGTTTACTATAGTAAACTATATATTACTGTATAAATCACCCAGTGAATCTGATTGGTCATCAATAGATCATTGTTCAGATGTTAATTTGGCTGTAGATACTTTCTATCCGATATTGTATAAGATTTTTGATAAGTGCCGAAAACCATAAAAAGTTCAAAAAACGTCGATATCCCTTATGGTCTAATGGCGAGTTGATTGATTCCATAAAATTAAAAGTACACTATCACAATCTTCACAGAAAATACAAAATGTCTTGTTACTATCAGAAATTCAAAGAGTATAGAGCCAAGATTACATATCTTGCTGATAAATTGCATACTGAATATGTTAGAAATATTGAAAATGAAATATCACGTAGCCCTAGAAGGTTTCTGGTCTCATGTTACCATTGAGAAGTCCAACTATGGTGTTTCCACATCCTTAATTGATGATAATATCACTCACACCGGAGGTAAAAGTATTGTTGAGGCTTTTGCCACTTATTTTAGCAGTGTTTATCAGAATGATGATTCTAATATAATTCATCCTCCACTTGAAATTGCTCCCCATGATCTAACCGATATTTGTATCAATTCAATAACCACTGAAGAAATTTCCTTAGCCATTAAAACTCAAAGTATTAGTAAATCTACTGGTCCTGATGAAATTCCTATATATATAATAAAAGGCTGCTCTGAAATTCTGATCGCCCCATTGAATACTCTATTCAACCTCTGTTTGATAAGTATTTCATGTCCCCATAGATAAAAAACAGCAAAAATCTGATCAACTCTCAAATCAAGTAACCGTAATAACTTCCGTAATTACAGACTTATCTCATGTTTGAACAGTTCCGCTGAGATTTTTGAGAACATTCTATCTGAAAATATCCAGATTTAAACTCAGCGATACATCAGCTCTCTACAACATGGCTTTGTTACCAATAGGACCACTATCACTTACTTACTAAATTTTACTCAGTAAGTAATGCACTTGAAAGCAATGAACAAGTTGATGTGGTATTTACAGACCTTCGGAAGGCTTTTGATACAGTTTCACATTCAATCCTGCTCTATAAACTTGAAGTTATCGCATGCAGTACCGAATTATGTACATGTCGATGGTTCCTTTTTTAAAAATTTGTTGGCGTCGTCAGGAGTTTCTCAGGCTAGCATACTATTTCTGTTATACGCTAATGGTATAATCTCTATTGTCAAACATTCAAAATGCTCACTATTTGCTGACGAGTTTAAATTTTTTTACACAATTTCAAATATTTCAGATTGTGTGGAATTACAGTATGTCCTCAACTATATCCTTGAATTGTCTTCAAATAATAAGCTATATTTTAATACTGCTTAATGTCAGGTCATGTCAATTTCTAGAAAAATAACATCAATGCTTTTCGATTATATAATAAATGATATCGTTTTGGATCGTGTAAGCTCCACCAAATATTTGGCAATAATTTTTAATTCCGAACTATTGTTGGACTCACAAATTGTCACTCTCATATCAGATTCATATGAGTGTGAGGGTTTCTCGTTGCTGTCAGCTTACAGTTTCATGAATCCCAACTGTTTACATGCTTTGTACGTATCGATTATTTGAAGCAAGCTTGAATGTGGCTATGTGATTGAAAGCCCGTATCTTAATTACCAGATGAATATATATACAATGTGTCATACGGTCCTAATGAATGGGTATTATTTTCGCAATAATCCTGAAAGAAAAAATGGAACATCGATTAAAAAATTTCATCCTAATATGAAATGAAATCAAAATATGCAGGTGTTTCATTCATCGTACTCACCGTTGCCAACTTCTGTGCGTGAAGAGATATGATGTTCATTAGATTAAACAATATGTGCCATTATGCTCTCATATTTTGAGAATTGCTGACATAAATTTTTCAACTTCAGTATCGATGAGCTTAAGACATATGTACCCACACATTCTAGTTTCTCATTCATATTTGTAATATTATGACTGCTCTCGTTCATAACTCTATCCTCCTTTCATCATTTAATAACAATCAACAATATCATGAGTAAGGCACACTGAATGTCAAAAATATTCATTGTAGTGACATTTCTGAACGAGAAGAATAAATAAAAACATCAATAGATGTATTATATCCCTCTGTTGAATAACTGGACTCAAAATTTTGTTAATGGATCGCAGAATGAATATAACCAGTAGATTAATTTTATTCTTCTGTTAACTAACCAAGTATTCATACCAGCATTGGTGAAACCGGCCCTAGAGTTTCGATTTTTAATAACCGTGTAAGATGGATTTCAGCTCGCTTCCGGACGATCCAAGATCCTGTTGCGTGAAATAATAGACTTGGCCATACAGAGAGGGAATATTATTTGTATTCAAGTATGAAAATATTTTTAGGATCCACAAATGTGATCTATTTTGAGACATTATGATTAGATCAGACTATGTTTTATGCAATTGAGCCTAATTCAACCAGTGAATCTCATATATATGATGAAGCAAACTATGAATGTGTAACAAATAGTCTTAATTAATTTCTTCATGATGTTTTCAATCAAGGCACATGAATAATTTACATTCTCCAGTTTTTCACTGGCATAATGATTCGCTTGGTCTGATTCTATTCAAGCGGCGTTCATTCAAAAACATGAATTTTAACCTTCTCCTATATATTGTCACAGATTTTATTGTAAATAATTTTTTAACACAGGTTACAGTGTGAATATCCATTTTACAAACTTGTATGAACATAATTTTGCTCACAGCTACTGGTATAGATTCACTGACTGAATAAATTTCTTTGCTAGCTCGCACTCTTATATAACTAAGCCGACGATGGGCCAACATTTAATTGTCTAACAGTTGTTGTCTGGCAACCACCGAACATCTAGTGACCACAGCCTGTCAATCATGTCTGACAATTGAACATCAACCTTGTAAATACTAACTAGGATAACAGTTACAGCGAATCTGACATATCTAAGTTTGTATCTTTAATACTTCAATGAGAGAGTGACTACCTACATCTTATTTCACATTCAGGGAGTATCTTTAGCTTAATAAAAACAGCTAGCATTGTTATCCGGAGGCTGCAGGGCCAAATATTGCCATCAGACGAAGAGTTTGTGAGACTTTTATCATAATCTAATTAACTTTCAAGAGAAAAAAATCTGACGTGAACATCACGTGACGTACTTGTACATCATTGGATATATAGATAATACAATTTGATTTTGTGTTTGATATATATCATTGAATATATATATATATATATATATATATATATATATATATATATATATATATATATATATATATATATATATATATATATATATATATATATATATATATATATATATATATATATATATATATATATATATATATATATATATATATATATATATATATATGTAGCGGGTTTAAGCAGTCTTGAATTTTGGCTAAATTGAATCAAATATAACTCATTTGAAATTTACCAAGCTTTCGATTTTAATGTTTAAATCTTCATCAGGGTACTGAAATATTATACATAAGTTCACAATGTGTCAATAATTATATAAAAGTATTTTTTACTTACATTACTTTTGAGAATTTATAATAGAATTTCATCTCTGATAAATTTAGAATAATCTGAGTTTTCATTTTGTAAGATAATATCACAGTTTAATACATTTTTAAAACATTTTTAAAAGATAAATAAAATGAAACGTTTCTTGTGCAAGTTCTTGCAGCACACGTGTGTTTCGTTTTGACAGTGGAGGACAATTTTTAGGTTGTGTTCAACTTTTTAGGAAGAGTTCAGACTGCTTACAAAACCGCGGCAGTTTTAAAAAAAAAAAAAAATATAGGTAAACTTATTTGTGAAAAGTTCAAAATCTGGTTTTCGGTTATGAATTAGTTGTAGTAGGTGTTTCTTTTTTTGATTTTTGTTCAATATCTAAGTGTAAAAGAAAAGAGTATATATTGCTAAGGCCTTGTACGTCAGTTTTTTTGTTCATTGTATTTTCTGTTTTGTTTATTGATACCATTTCAAGGAAGGATCTTTTTTTGAAATTTTTTTCTTGTTCCAAGACTTTAGTGTTTTTGAAATCCATGTTATGTTTATTTGTACTGCAATGAGTTGCAAGGGCACATGCATCTGGTTTGTGTTTTATATCACTTTTGTGTGATGTGATTCTGTCTTTCAAATTTCTAGATGTTTGGCCAACATAGCACTTATCACAGTCGTTGCATTGTATTTTATAGATCACATTCGACTTTTGCAGTTCTGGCACAGGATCTTTCAATTTTAAAAAAATGTTTTTTACAGTTTTCTTGCTCTTTTGGGCTATTTTTAAATTATCATCATGAAGTACATTTATCAGTTTGGGTGTTATTTTTTCGATAAAAGGTAATGATACGTATCTTATGTTCTCACTTTGTTGTAATTCTGTATTATTATCATTAATTTGTTCAATAGTCGTTGGAGTAGAACCTATATTTTTTTTTTTTTTTAAAACTGCCGCGGTTTTGTAAGCAGTCTGAACTCTTCCTAAAAAGTTGAACACAACCTAAAAATTGTCCTCCACTGTCAAAACGAAACACACGTGTGCTGCTAGAACTTGCACAAGAAACGTTTCATTTTATTTATCTTTTAAAAATGTTTTAAAAATGTATTAAACTGTGATATTATCTTACAAAATGAGAACTCAAATTATTCTAAATTTATCAGAGATGAAATTCTATTATAAATTCTCAAAAGTAATGTAAGTAAAAAATACTTTTATATAATTATTGACACATTGTAAACTTATGTATAATATTTCAGTACCCTGATGAAGATTTAAACATTAAAATCGAAAGCTTGGTAAATTTCAAATGAGTTATATTTGATTCAATTTAGCCAAAATTCAAGACTGCTTAAACCCGCTACATATTTGTTTTCTTAACTAATCGACCAGTCGCGATTACCTTAAACTACAGTTACAGGATGGGCTTCTACCAATTTATCCATCAAAAATACGGCTACAATACGTCAAGATTATATAAATCCTGGGCGAATATTAACACCAGAATTTCATCAATGACAAATAGAAGAATTTTTTTACTACAATGTCGAAGACATGGAGTTATACCAAAACATATTACAGCAGACAAGCAGGACTACACACAACATATACAAGGACAAGACAACAAAAGTAGAGAAGAACTGAGGAACCTCATGACCAGGTTAAGGAAACAAATACTTAATCTAGAAATAAGAACAACTTGTAATCAACTAAAAAGGCTCGGTACTGAATTAGCTGAAGTAGAGACCAAAATAACTTGTACCTCTCCACCATGTATTTTCCAAAATTTTAAGAAAAAACAAACAGTAGCTTATAACAAACATTTTCAAAAGATTAAATTAAGTAACATGAAAAAATTAACTTCCCTCATAAACAATGAAAAAGATAAATTAATGACACAAAACCATTGGCTAAAAAATCTTACAAATAACCTTGTACCCAGTAACGTTCAGAAATTATTGAGTTTAAGACCTAAATTCTGTATACAAGAAACACCAAATGAACTTAATATTCCAAGATTATTAAGTGATATTGAATCTATAATATCAAATTTCAATGAAAATAAAAAAAACTTTTGTAGAGCACAAGCTACAAACATCATTACCAATTTTTGCAATTCTGATACAGAAAATCAATCATATATAAACACACTATATAATGAAACAAGAAAATATCTAAACGAAAATAAAGATTTGATAGTTTTACAATCGGATAAAGGTAACGTTACGTGTATTATGGAGAAAGACGACTACCATAATAAATCATTAGCAATTTTAAATGATCAAACAGCCTATAAATTACTGAAAGGTGACCCAACATCCACTATACAACAAAAAGCCAATAAATTAGTATCACAATTGAAATTGGAGAGCAAAATTACCCCAGAAAATGCCAAACATTTAACAATCTATAATTCTACAGCACCTAAATTCTATTGCAAACCAAAAATACATAAAGAAACACTTAGCGTCAGACCAATAGTAGCTTCAATAAATGCACCTAATAGTAAAATTTCACAATTCATTACAGACATTTTGACCATAGCATACGATAAAGAAAACCAATATTATATAAAAGACTCATTTGACTTTTCTATTTTCATCAATAATTTTAAAATACCAAACGGCCACATACTTATAAGTCTGGATGTTGTATCACTTTTCAGTAACATAACAATAGAGTTAGCGATTGAAAGTATATCTACAAAATGGGACCAAATTGAACAACATACACCGTTGACCTTGCAAGATTTCAAAAAATGCCTAGAATTCGTATTTGACAGCAGCTATTGTGCATACGATAAAAAATTTTACAGACAGACTCTTGGAAGCCCAATGGGTGCAATAATTAGCCCAATTATAGCCCAATACATAATGGACTATTTATTGGACAATTGTATACCAAAACTGAGCTTCAAAGTAGGTTTCATAAAGAAATTCGTCGACGATATCGTCTGCACAGTACCAGCTGAAAAAACGAATATTATCCTGGATGTGTTCAACAGTTTCAACCCACATATACAATTTACCATCGAAATAGAGAAAGAAATGTCTATACCTTTTCTTGATACTCTTATTATAAGAGACAACAATGACATAATAAAATTAGATTGGTACCAAAAACCAATGGCGTCCGGTAGATATATACATTTCTTATCTCAGCAACCTTTAAAAATGAAAATCAACGTGATAACAGGATTGAAGCAAAGGATTCTTCGAATTGCACATCCAACGTTTCACCAAAAAAATCTCCGCAAGCTTGGTATAATCCTCAGAAAGAATGGCTACCCAGAAAAGCTTCTTAATAGTATACTATTCAATACGCCTACTCCAACGACTATTGAACAAATTAATGATAATAATACAGAATTACAACAAAGTGAGAACATAAGATACGTATCATTACCTTTTATCGAAAAAATAACATCCAAACTGATAAATGTACTTCATGATGATAATTTAAAAATAGCCCAAAAGAGCGGGAAAACTGTAAAAAACATTTTTTCAAAATTGAAAGATCCTGTGCCAGAACTGCAAAAGTCGAATGTGATCTATAAAATACAATGCAACGACTGTGATAAGTGCTATGTTGGCCAAACATCTAGAAATTTGAAAGACAGAATCACATCACACAAAAGTGATATAAAACACAAACCAGATGCATGTGCCCTTGCAACTCATTGCAGTACAAATAAACATAACATGGATTTCAAAAACACTAAAGTCTTGGAACAAGAAAAAAATTTCAAAAAAAGATCCTTCCTTGAAATGGTATCAATAAACAAAACAGAAAATACAATGAACAAAAAAACTGACGTACAAGGCCTTAGCAATATATACTCTTTTCTTTTACACTTAGATATTGAACAAAAATCAAAAGAAGAAACACCTACTACAACTAATTCATAACCGAAAACCAGATTTTGAACTTTTCACAAATAAATTTACCTATATTTTTTTTTTTTTTTAAAACTGCCGTGGTTTTGTAAGCAGTCTGAACTCTTCCTAAAAAGTTGAACACAACCTAAAAATTGTCCTCCACTGTCAAAACGAAACACACGTGTGCTGCAAGAACTTGCACAAGAAACGTTTCATTTTATTTATCTTTTAAAAATGTTTTAAAAATGTATTAAACTGTGATATTATCTTACAAAATGAAAACTCAAATTATTCTAAATTTATCAGAGATGAAATTCTATTATAAATTCTCAAAAGTAATGTAAGTAAAAAATACTTTTATATAATTATTGACACATTGTAAACTTATGTATAATATTTCAGTACCCTGATGAAGATTTAAACATTAAAATCGAAAGCTTGGTAAATTTCAAATGAGTTATATTTGATTCAATTTAGCCAAAATTCAAGACTGCTTAAACCCGCTACATATTTGTTTTCTTATATATATATATATATATATATATATATATATATATATATATATATATATATATATATATATATATATATGTATATAATCAAACACAAAATCTCATTGTTCCACAGTTAATCGTTTTGGATTTACACAAGAGATTCTAAAAATTTGTCAATTAAACTGCGCTTTCAGCCAAGTCGGTTGCTAAGGAAACAGTAGGCCATTATTTATATACTACAAAATTCCTAAATACTGATTTCCAAAATGCTACAACTACCAACAGATCTGAATTTATGCCTAAAATTTGAAAATAAATTCCTACTCAAGTGCACTTCCGGTTCAATCTATTGTTACAAAAATAGCAGGCAATCATGCTGATGCTACAGCAGACTTAAATATCAAATTTCAATATTCTACACCTGATCGTTTCGAATTTATGCGGAAACATCCAAAAAGGCTGTCAAGTGAAGTGCACTTCAAGTTCGGTGAATCTCAATAAAAATATAATATGAGCATCCAGACGGTAAAGCCGTCCTAAATACTGAATTCTAACAATCTACGTTCAATCGTTTTGTATTTATGCGGAAAATTTGAAAAATGATTCGAATAAAGTGCTCTTCCGGTTCAGTCGATAGCAATCATAATGCAGGATGTACGACTAGATATTATAAAAAGACCTAATACAAAATTCAAATATTCTACGACTGGTGGCTTAGAATTTATGCAGAAAATTCAAAAAGTCTGCCATATGAAGTGCACTTCCGGCTCAGCCGATTGTTACAGAAATAGAAAATGACCATTAAGATGCTACAGAAATTTTGAATGCCAAATTCCCGTATCCTACGGCTGCTTATTCTGGTTTCATGCGGAAAATTGAAAAAAAGTCTCAAGTAAAGTGCACTTCTGGTTTAGCGGATCGCAATCATAATGCAAGATGTACAATAAGATGTTATAGAAGTTCTTTATACAAAATTTCAATATGCTATGGTGGATCATTCTATATTTATGCAGAAAAAAAAAAAAAAAAAATATATATATATATATATATATATATATATATATATATATATATATATATATATATATATATATATATATATATATATATATATATATATATATATATATATATATAAATCTCCGAGAGACTTGGTGTAGCAATAACTATAGGAGAAGAACCTACTTAGTTCCAACTATCCTATTTCATCAGTATCCAGACAGCAGAAAACTACACAGTCCTCAAACCCTAGAAATCATCCCTTTCAAGAAAAATGGAGGGAATCATATCATCCTGACAGACTCCATTAACTCCATGATATATATCTTGAATTCCTAATGTCCTGTTATCATCCGAATCAGAGAATCATTCCATCGACTGAAAACTCACAATAAACAAATAACATTCGTACGGGTATCGTCTCGCATAGGAGTTGTTGAAGGGAATGAAACAGCTGACCAACAGGCGAAAAAAGCAATGAACATAGGAGGGATCAACAGCCTACATACCCCTAAAGATGACATCACACAAACAATAAAAAAGCAATTTATAGGAATTAGACAACAAGCTAGGACCAAACCAGAAAACATCAAGCTAAGAGAGATAAAAGAATCTAGCGAACCATGGAAAATGAAAGACAACAAACGAAACTGAATTACATACACATGACTTCGATTAGGACACAGGGAAATAACCCACAAATATCTATTCGGTAGAGCCCCCTCACCAGATTGCGATGTGTGCAACACGAAAATAATACTTGTTAGTGGTACAGTTATGATGTCTCGCCAGATTTATTTGGACCCTTTTGGGATTCAGGTAATAACCGAGCTATGGTAATACTTGATACTTTCCATTTTATGTGTCTTTGTTGCCGGACAATGGAAGCACCTCTAGTGAGCGTTACATTGCTCAAGTAACACAGATGTTAAAATTAAAATTTGATTCTCAGAATAGCCTGCTCCATTTCTTTGAATTTTCTCAAATCTGGGCTGGTACCCCACCAAGTCGACATTGATATATTCCGATCTTGACTTGATCTCGCAATATCATTATCCAGATCTTATTTTTACAGAAGAATAACCTGATCTAGTCTCTGTCATGTCCCTATGATAAATATCAACTGAAAAATGTCCACTTTGCATGACAAATTGATAGTGAAAATCAAGTCAATGTCAAGTCGTAGTTTCAGCCCGAATTTCAGTATGTTGAATAATATGCTTGATAGTCAATATTTGATATTAGATATAAAATCGATGATCCATTCCTTTTCACTCTCATTTAATTGAATTGTTTGAACTCATTCTTTAGCTTTATTCCAAGGAGAATATTTCCACCTTCTAGAATCGAAATCCTCCAGAATAAAAATTCCAATGTTCTGTTTCTTTCTGTATAGAACGTTCCTTGCGCCCGAGCACATATAATCTCAAGTTAGTAGCAAGATATAAATTGTATGTTCATTCATTTTTCAATGAACGTCCAATGTAACGTAAGTGTTGGTTCATTATCGCAAAATGGAACGTTAAACCTTTTTACTTACTTGTACAAAGTAACAAGTAAGTATTGTGGAACCGACAAAATTCACCTATCTAGATTTTGATAGAAATATCCGTTTTGAGCATCCCTTAATCCATTTTGACTATTTTTGGCTTGATGTCGCTACGTTTGTTCGTGCGTGAGACAAGTATAGGGTCTAGTTGTGCACCTCGCATTATGGTTCCAATCGCCTGTCCCTGAAGTGCACTTTACCTACAATTTTTTTCGAATTTCTCTAATAAATCAAGAATGATCAACCGTAGCATGTTGAAATTCAAAATTTGAGCTTGATGTATCAGAATGGCTATTTGCTATTTTTGTAGGAATCGGCCAGGCCAGAAGTGCACTTTACTTAAAACTTTTTTTGAATTTTCTGCATAAATATAGAATGATCCACCATAGCATATTGAAATTTTGTATAAAGAACTTCTATAACATCTTATTGTACATCTTGCATTATGATTGCGATCCGCTAAACCGGAAGTGCACTTTACTTGAGACTTTTTTTCAATTTTCCGCATGAAACCAGAATAAGCAGTTGTAGGATACGGGAATTTGGCATTCAAAATTTCTGTAGCATCTTAATGGTCATTTTCTATTTCTGTAACAATCGGCTAAGCCGGAAGTGCACTTTATATGGCAGACTTTTTGAATTTTCTGCATAAATTCTAAGCCACCAGTCGTAGAATATTTGAATTTTGTATTAGGTCTTTTTATAATATCTAGTCGTACACCCTGCATTATGATTGCTGTCGACTGAACCGGAAGAGCACTTTATTCGAATCATTTTTTCCAATTTTCCGCATAAATACAAAACGATTGAACGTAGATTGTTAGAATTCAGTATTTAGGACGGCTTTACCGTCTAGATGCTCATATTATATTTTTATTGAGATTCACCGAACTTGAAGTGCACTTCACTTGACAGTCTTTTTGGATTTTTCCGCATAAATTCGAAACGATCAGGTGTAGAATATTGAAATTTGATATTTAAGTCTGCTGTAGCATCTGCATGATTGCCTGCTATTTTTGTAATAATAGATTGAACCGGAAGTGCACTTGAGTAGGAATTTATTTTCAAATTTTAGGCATAAATTCAGATCTGTTGGTAGTTGTAGCATTTTGGAAATCAGTATTTGGGAATTTTGTATTTCCATAGCAACCGACTTGGCTGAAAGCGCAGTTTGATTGACAGATTTTTAGAATCTCTTGTGTAAATCCAAAACGATTAACTGTGGAACAATGAGATTTTGTGTTTGATTATATATATATATATATATATATATATATATATATATATATATATATATATATATATATATATATATATATATATATATATATATATATATATATTCAATGATATATATCAAACACAAAATCAAATTGTATTATCTATATATCCAATGATGTACAAGTACGTCACGTGATGTTCACGTCAGATTTTTTTCTCTTGAAAGTTAATTAGATTATGATAAAAGTCTCACAAACTCTTCGTCTGATGGCAATATTTGACCCTGCAGCCTCCGGATAACAATGCTTGCTGTTCACATTAAGCTAAACATACTCCCTGAATATGGAATGAGATGTAGGTAGTCACTCTCTCATTGAAGTATTAAAGATAAAAACTTAGATATGTCAGATTCGCTGTAACTGTTATCCTAGTTAGTATTGACAAGGTTGATGTTCAATTGTCAGACATGATTGACAGGCTATAGTCACTAGATGTTCGGTGGTTGCCAGACAACAACTGTTAGACAATTGAATGTTGGCCCATCGCCGGCTTAGTTATATAAGAGTGCGAGCTAGCAAAGAAATTTATTCAGTCAGTGAATTTATACCAGTAGCTGTGAGTAGGTTGTTCTCCTATAGTTATTGCTACACCAAGTCTCTCGGAGATTTTGGCTACGTCAGTATATATATATAGATATATATATACATATATATATATATATATATATATATATATATATATATATATATATATATATATATATATATATATATATATATATATATATATATATATATATATATATATATATATATATATATATATATATATATATATATATATATATATATATATATATATATATATATATATATATATATATATATATATATATATATATATATATATATATATATATATATATATATATGGGTTCCAGGGTAGTTCCTCAGTTACTCTTCTAGTTCAGTTTTGTATGTTGCTTTCGCAGTTTCTTTCTTGGGATATTCTTGGAGATTTGCGTTATAGGATGGTTTTTGTATGATCCACAGTGCTATTAGAGAAATGGTTTTTGGACCTTTTTTTTGTAGGTTTTGTTTCTTTGTACTAAAAAGTGATTGGATTTGGACAAAAAAAGTAGGTGCTGTTTCAGTTGGATGTTTGTGGGTCTCTCGAAGATTAGTCTATTAGTTGGATGATTCGGCTGATTGGCTACTTGCGTGACGTAACTGGATAGAAGTTGTTTCCTTCTGTCTTCAAGTGTTGATTCACCAGTCTCGGTTAATATACTCGCTATTTGGCTCGTGCGATATGCTCCCATCATCATTCTTATTGCCGCGTTGTATATTGGGTCTAGAAGATTGAAAATGTTGCTTCTGCATTTTCATAGATAGAGTACCAGTAGTCTAGCTTCGCTCGTATTATTGCGCTATATTTGGTTGATGATGTGTCTCTGTCTGATCCCCAGATGTGATGTGTTAATGCTTCGATTTAATTGAGTCTTTTGAAACATTGAGCCTTCATTTCAAATATATGTGATCCCCATGTCATTTTGGTAGAAAAGAATACTCTAGAGCTGTAGTTGAGTTCCATTTTTCATGAGATTATTCTAGATTGTCACGTGGGAATGGTTTTTGTTATGTCTCTTGTTACAGATGTGTATACGTTTTGTCCATGCCGATGATAGTTTGAAGTCAGTCTCTTTTGTCAAGTGTTGGATGTTATCTATTGCTTTTTGGAGATTTGAGGTAACAGAACGTGGGTTGTTTCCTCCGCAAAAAATTGCTAGGTCATCGGAAAAGAGGGCTACTTTAACAAGTTCTGGTATGTCTCTGGTTATACTATTTATAGCATTAGGGAGAGAATAACACTTATTGATGATCTTTTTGGGGTATCCTTTGTCTAGAGTACCTATATTTCTCCAAGCGGTGGCCGTTACGGCGTGCTCTAAGTTATGTTCCTGAGAGAAAACTCTTGATAGAGAAGTGCATGTTCCTCTGTATTCCTTCTGTAGTGAGCGTTTTCATGATATGATGAGCCCATAATCTACCATATACTTTCTATATGTCGAACTGTACTGCTGTTGAGTGTTGTATTACGTAAAATTAGAATGATAAGCTGAAAATGACTTTAAAAATTATACGTAAGTCCAGCTCAGACTCAGGGAAATAATTGGGTGAAATGAGGCTAGCTTCAACAAAAAAATATATACAATAAAATATAGGTGAATAAATAAATAGTAGAGCGCCACGTAGTTGAACTTATTTTTCCCAAGGTACTCAACCACAAAAATACCTGAAACTAAGGTGTTGAAATCAATATTCTCAGTCCAAGCTTGAACAAACCAGTCAGAGGGGCACTCACTGTCAAAAAGTTCTGGACAAACCGCCGGTACCACGATCATATCCCCAGGAAGCTGCGAACTTCTGATACACAAGTGGGTGCAGATATGTTTAAAATTGCACTGACCTTATCTGGATCAACCCTCAGTCCTTGGTGATCCACAACATATCCCAAATACCTTAGCTCGGGACGACAAAACTGACACTTATCTCGACTAAGTGTCAATCCCGCAGCGTAAACTCTGTCGAAGATGAGTTTTAAAATTTCCAGGGGCTTCTCGAAGCTCTCTGACACCACTACCACGTCATCGAGGTAGACAAACACATATAAATTGAGCTCAGGCCCTAAAACTCGGTCAATCAGACGCTACCATGTTGCCGGTGCGTTGGTCAAGCCGAACGGCATTTTTCTAAACTGGAAGAGTCCACGAACAGGTACCGTGAATGCCGTGAGCTCGCGACTGCTCTCCTCCACAGGTATCTGCCAGTATGCCAATTTGATGTCGAGGGAGCTCAAATTCTTGGCCCCTCTGAGCCTATCCAAGATGCTGGAGACAGAAGGAATGAGGTACGCATCTTTTTTTGTGGCCTTATTCAATTTGCGATATTCCACGCAGAATCTAAACTTTCCATCCTTTTTAGGTACAAGTGAAATAGGCAAGGCCCAGGGACTTGAAAATGGCTCCACGATAATCTCCCTCAACATCACATCCAATTCGGCGTCAATATGCTTTTGCATCGCTTGCGATACTGGGTAGTAGCGCTGTTTAATAGGTTCTGCTTCCGCTACTATCTTGTGCTTGACCAAAGTCGTGCAACCTATGCCGCTCTGCATCCAATTCCACGCCTGCTCAAGAAAAAAATTGAACTCGCCCTGTTGTTTGTCCGTCAATGAAGATAGGACGTCCTCGGAGGTCGTGAGTGCTGAAAGAGCCGAAAAACTCCAGACATCGTTCCGAAGATCGGGAACGATGCCCATGGCTCGCCAGAAGTCTGTTCCGAGAATCAGTGGAGACGTCACCTCCGGAACTACTAAAAACGAGATTAGCTTTAGCTGATCCATTAACAAAACAGGTAATGTTACAGCCCCCAGACTTGCGCACTTCTTACCATCAACCACCATACAAATGGACGCGTCAGTTAAATCAACTTTGAAATTCATGTTCTTTAAAATTTTCAAGCCGTCCATACCTATAATTGAACGTGTGGCTCCCGAATCGAGCAATCCTAGAAATTTCCCGTCAAATATCGAAACTTGTAGATATGGGCGTTGATCAACACCTAGATGAGAAATAACGAAGTTGATGATAGCAAAATTAGGTTTGTTCTCGAGCTGTTTGGCCGTCCACGTCGGCGCAGGGGACGTTCCACGGCCCACTAACGTCTCCGCTTGCCGTTTCCCGAACACTGTGGACAACTTTTCCTGAGGACATCTGTTCGGCCACAACCGAAACAATACACGGTTTTCGGTTCCGCACAAACTCGTGCCGTGTGACCAAGAGCCTTGCAGTTCCAACAGGTGACCTGTTTCGTCGATGTCGTTGGAGATGTGGGTGCTTCGCCAGCATGTACTTGTGCCAACTTTGGCCGTCCTTGGTAAGCCAAATCTGGTTCTAATAGGGCTTTTCTATTGACAGGAGGTGGCTGAAATTTCTCAGCCATCAATTTATTTATTTCTAGTCTCTCGCAAACCTCCAGAAGATGCTGCACTGACGGAATATCCTCCAATCCTAGGCCCTGAATCAAGTAGGGCAGGATATTCCGCCGCAAAACTTGCAGCTGCTGCACGTCTGGTGGTGGTGTGAGAAGGCGAGCAAACAAATTCGCTATACATGCCATGTAAGTCCCGATTGACTCCTCGGCTCTCTGTGTTTGATGGCGGATCTCGTCCAGCAATTCTGACTCGTAGTCGAATGGCTCAAACTCCTCACGAACGAGTTTCACAAAATCTTGCTATTCAACTATTCGGCTACGCACTGAGCGGCACCAAATAAGCGCTTTCCCTTCGAGCAGATCATTGATGGAATCGCACAGTTCCGCTTCAGACACATTCCGGGATATCCTGAAGTCTTTTATCCTTCCCAGGAACGCATTCACGCTTGGATCGCCTTCTCCTGAAAATGATAGATCCCACCGAGCTACCTGAATCTGTTCTCGAGAGGTTGATGGATGCATGGCTTGCTGTGCCTCCTCTCTCATGCCAGCAAATTTCAACCTATTATCCATCGCATCGGCCTTACGCATGAATATCTCCTCTTCCTTTGGCATCAAGTTCTGCAACTGTTCTATGGAGACTTTCAGGTCAGCATCCTTACAAACCAATCTTGCCAGTCTTGAGTTTAAATGTTCTAATCTGGTGTTAGTTGTTGTGAATTCCAAGCACTTTGAACTGCCTGTAAAGTTTTTAATGAGGCTTTGCAGGATGACAACCTTTTTTGTGCAAATGTCTATTTCCTTTGCGACATTTAGAGGTTCGATAGGGTTGTTGGAAAAATCCGACCATCCTTTTGCTTTGAGAAATTCTGACAATTCTCTTCGCATGTTATGAAGTGTGTAGCGAGGTGTTAATTTTACGCCTCGAACTCTAAGTTTATACTCTAATTCATCTCTTTGCAGTTTAATCGGATCCATTGCTCCCAAAAATGTTCAGTGAAGGATTCGAGGAAGGATACACAAGAAGAAAGCACCAAAATGATATAATGTGAATTTGAAATAATAGAATAATGGAATAAATTGAATGTATCTACTTCTCACCTATATCGCTTTTGTATTCATTTACCAGAGCAAAAAAAAAAAAACTTCAGTGAAGCTTTGCCAAAAAAAGGCCTCACATGGTTGGGCGTCAATTTTATTACGTAAAATTAGAATTCTAAGCTTAAAATGACTAAAAATTCTACGTAAGTCTAGCTCAGACTCAGGGTAATTATAGGGTGGAATGAGGCTAGTTCCAGCAAAAAAAATATACAGTTAAATATGGGTGATGAAATAAATAGTAGGGCGCCACGTAGTTTAACTTATTTTTCCCAAGGTACTCAACCACGAGAATACCTGAAACTAATGTGTTAGAAGAAATAATTGGGAAACAGGAGAATAGGTGCCAATAATCTGTTCGTCAGCGTCAATCTGGTTGCTGACTCCCAAATAATTCAATATAACTCAAACAGCAACTTACCTCGAGCTTTCTGAGAGAAATGACGCTCTCTTCTACACTGCTGGGAAGAAAAGTGTGGGCAATTTTCATACAATAAAAAAATAATACTTACCCAAAGTAATATTAATTTAATTAAAGAAGTACGTAATTTTTGACAACGCACCTAAGTACTGCAAAATTAAAATAAATGAATTGAAGTAATTGAAATAAACTATTCCAAATTACGCGTCTAAATAACGCAAAAAAAGAAATAAATGAAAGTAAATAGTAGGTCTTACAATGACCTACGCCTAAGTAACGCAAAATTAAAATAGAAGAATGTGAATAAGCTAGGTTACAGTCCTCGACGTTATACAAAAGGTACAAAAAAAAGTAAATGGAAATGCGGAACAACTCGCGCGTACGTCTATGAGTATACAAAAAAAAAACAACAACAATAAATTTGGCCCTTCTTTGATCGAATCGAGTTCACAGCGAAGTATACCATATAAGCGTAAAAAAAGGAAAACAAACCAAATGACCACGCAAAAATAAGCAGTAAATAAAAGTAAATTAGATTTAGCTGTGTAGGGCGGTTTGGCCACCCAAAGTGGATAAGTAATAATAAAGGAAAAAAAAATCGGCAGTCCGAATAAGAAAAAAAAAACCAAACCACGAACGTAATGCCACTTAGCTGTCACTTCCGGTTGGTTGCGGGAGCTCGTTGACCTCTATCGGTCTGTCACACCAAGATGGACGCCTCAAACAGATATTTCCCGGTCCGGACTGGCAGGAAATCTGGTGACTCCACTCCAGGGTCAAAGGTTGGATAAGAGGGTGCCTAGGTGGTATCAGGCACTCCGTAGCCGAGATGTTGGTCAAAGTAGTTCAACTACGCACACTGATGTTCGGCGCAAAGAGAGCGATGTCGTGCACAAAATTTTAATAATCCTCCAACAATGGAGTTGCTTGCGGAACAACACAAAATTGCACCAAGTGCCCAAAATGTTCCGCCAAGCAAAGTAAAGCTAGTTTTTTATCCCTCCTAGAGGATTGCGCAAGGCAATATACAAAAAGCGATTCTTGAAAATTTGAATGAACAAAAAGTACTATGGTACTTGAAGATCAACTGTAGACTGACTACTTCTGTTGAGTCAATTCCAGACGACCGGACTTAATTAAGAAAAAACCGTTTTTCATTAAAACCAAAAATAAAACTACTCGATTGGTTGACGCTAAATAAATAGAAGGGAGGAGACAGACAGACAAACCTGGCGGAAAGTGACTCAAGTATCGACAAAGTAAGAAGAAAGTAGGAGAGAAAGGGGCAGGACGAATTGAGCGGGAACGAAACGAATTCAAACATTCTCAAGGCACTGTCGTTACCGCGCAAGCGCCAGCGACGGTCGCAGAAGATTTGCGCGATGAATTTACAATCGAAACAAAGACACATGTTTATTAATTAAAACCAACCTCAAAATCTATGGCAAACTATTTAAAATAAAATGTAAGTAATAAAAAAATTATGAATCAAACTAAGTTATACTAATTCTATATTTTTAGGATTGAAGCGACTACTAAATAAAACAAAAATAATATATTGAACTGGAAAAATAAAATTGAACTGAAATCAAAAATTGAACGTAACAGTTGTTTGAGCTTTATAGCTTCATGTGCTTCTGTAGTCAGATTTATAAGGTGATAGTAGGTTAATCTCTCATTTGGAAGTCCACATTGCTCTGGTGTTGATAAACTATGTTTTTCTAGAAGCCATACGAGTCTTCAATTCACCATATTTTCCAACAACTTGCATACTGTGTTTGTTATGGCTATTGTGCAATAGTTGTATGGATCTGTTTCTGGTTTCTCTTGTTTATGGATGGGTATTGGGATCGCTTCTTCCCATTGGCTTGGAAGTGTACGCGATTTCTCCATATGGTTAAATACGTGAAGTATATGGTTGAGAATCTCTTCTGATGACTGTTTTATCAAGTCATCAGGTATGTTGTCGAGCCAAGGACTGTTGTTATTTCTGAGCTTATTCATAGCGTATTCAAGCTCACGCCTCGTGAGCTCTATGTCCATGTGGTTATCTGGGTCATACCCTATAATAAATTTTTCTTGTTCCTCTATTTGTTTTTCCTCTAGATATTTTGCTGATTGCTCGAAGTATTTTGATATACTTCTGCCACCTTTCTTGTTACATCTTTTGGAACTGTTATTGTTTCGTAGTTGTTCTTCATTGCTTCCAATTTGTTCAAGGTGTAGACTCTTTTTATTTTTTCGATTTTTGTCCATACTTTTTTTGCTGTGGTATTTGGATTTATAGCTGCAACATATTGTTGTCATGACTTTCATTAACTTATTATAATTGTTCGTCTGCCTACTACTTTTGTTCTTGTCAGTTCGATAAGGTCTTCTTGTGTTATATTTCGACGATATTCTTGTATTGTTTCTTCTCGTTTTGTATGACTTGTCTACATTGTTCGTTTCCCCATGGTACACATTTCTTTCTTTTGTGTTTTTTCATATCAAATTGTGCGTTCTGCTACTTTTTTTATTGGTGTTGCTATATTTCCCATTGATTTGTCAACAGCCGATCATACTTGAAATTGATAGTTCCGCTTCTTTCATCTCTACTATGTATCTATCCCTCATTGCATGTTCTAGCTCTCATTTTCTTACTTGTGTCTTCGTACTATTGTTTTGTCAGAATTTCATGTTATTTGATTGGAAAGTGGCTTTCGTTTCCGTATTGATGTACTTATGTCCCTCAGTTGAAATTGTACGCGACAGCTGAATCGCAGAAGGATAAGTCTTCAATAGAGAATGTGCCTACTCTTGGACATAGGAAGCTTTGGATCCGTCATTCAGCAAAACAAACTCTTCTAATGAATCTTCTATATTTGTACCTCTGTTACTTGTGTATCTAGAGCCCCAAAGAATGTTATGGGCATTGAAATCTTCAACAATTAGTACTGATTCCGGTAAGTGGTCAATTATTTTTGTAATATCATGCGTTTGGGGGTTTGTATCTGGTGGAATTATTTTCTCTGCTGCTCGTTCTTTCAGGTCTATGTCTTTCCTATACATGTAGTAATTCCTGAGGTTTAATTATTTGTTTGCTTCTGATCTAGTTTCTTGTAGTACTATTAGGTCAGTGTCGTGCTCTGTAACTTGATATCTGTAGTTTCCCTCTGTGTGTGCTCAAACTAGTGCAATTCCATTGAATAGTTAGAATAACTATCATAATTTTAGTTTTTCATCCATCTTATTAGTTTTATTTTGTTTGCTAGTTGCTTGATGATGACAGATTTTTTTCTAGTTGTCGTGGTTAGTTTGTTGTAGTTCTTGGTTTTTCCAGGTACCTTCAGTTTGAGTTCCTTTTCTAAACATGCTGTCTCTCATTTTCCGTCCTTCGGTTTCTGTGCGGATGTTATTCAACATATTTATCATTGTACTGGCTTCATCTGTAAAACTGATAATAAATTTCTCTATATGTTGTGATCCTAAGGCGCTCTACAAGAAATCTTGGAATTGTTCAAGGCCAATTGGATATTGGTCTTGATTTCCTTCAATTTCTTTCATGTCATCTTGAATGAATTTTTGTATTCTGTTATTGTGACGTTGGCTGTTTCTATTCTTTTCTGTCTGTTCTGTTTCTGACTGCCAGGTATTTGTAATGGAATTGATTCAGAATCTGACTCTGTCATTCTTGCTGGATCTTCTTCGCTTTCTATTCATTTTGCGGGACGTTTTTGTGAAGTGAAAATATCTTTAAGATGTTCTATATTTTTACAATCGATATTATGTGAATTTTGTTTCCTCAATGCTTCTTTATCAGCTAAGTTTGCGTTATTTGTACTCAGTCGGTCGGATTTGCTTTTGGTGTTTGTCGTAAATGTATTTTGAATATTTGTGAAATACAAATAAGTATTATCTTAGATGATATTTATTTGTGTGATTTTGTTCTCTTCATTGATTTGTATGCTCGTTTCTCCATATATTTATCTTTTCTTGGTATTTTTTTGTGTAATTGTGCGTTAACGATTCTTACATTCTTGCATTTATTTCCAGAATGTTCTCATCTATTGCATTTTTTGCAAGTTATTATGTCCGTAATGGAAAAGATACGGTTCTCTGTATCTTTGTGTTGATTATAATAGTATCAGGTATTTTTTAGTTGTCTGTCTCCGTGACGTATATATGTCGTCCAATACTTAGTATATGCTCGTATCCAGGATCGAATATACCAGCTTTCAGATTTGTGATTTGAGATATTGTTCTCACATTAAATTTTTTGAAGCTCTTATTATTGTTTTTTGGGGTATAGATGGGCAGACATTCAATATTATTATTCTGGTCGATGAAGTTCTGTATCTTTCTCCTCCGGCGTTGTGATTTATGCAAATTATGCAAATGCGCTGATTTGATAACCTCAATACGTATGTGATGCTTTCAGGTTTTATTAGTTGTCCTATAGCAATGACATAATCCCTTATTGGTTCTTCGCTCAACGCGCAAATTATAATTGCTTGGAATATCTGTGGATCATTTTTAGATAGATTTTTCATGTAGTGTGAATTTTGCTGAGTTCGTTGTGAATAAGTTTGTATTTGAGTCAGATTGTCACTTGTTTTGCTTGTACTGCCTCCACCTGGCGATGTTGAGAGTGATCATGTGTAAAATGAAATAAGCTGATGACTTTCTGCACCTCCAAATCGATCTTTGAACTCCGCATATCTCTTCCAATCTGTATGTGCATAGATAATTTTTCGAAAAGAAGTAAAACCGTCTTATTGGGAGATCAAACAGCGAATAACAGATAATACGATGACTGTTGTGGTTATAGACTATCGTATTATCCGTTGGATACTGTCTCATGAATAAACATATTTTTCAAATGAAATCTAAGTATTCTCGGTAGAAGAGCTAGCGAACCATTCGGCTAATCCATTTTCCACAAAGCTGAAATATTTTTAAATGATGTTTTACTATCGGTCTATCAAGAAAATACTGTTTTGACAGGTATCTCGCGATTGTGTAATCTTCTCTAGAATTTCTGAAAGTGCGAGTGGTCAAGTTTCTTTTGATACCTACTTCCACAAGGCTATTATCTGAATATGTTGTCATTTACATATGTTTAAGTGTGAAAAAAAGAGTTGATAACCTATTTCGAAGGCTGCAAATATGTACCAGACGATAGCAAAGTTGTCATAGAAATGATAATTCATAGACTCCTGCCACAAGGTCTAAGTTTTGAGGGAATATTCTTTCAATAATTCAAAAAGTATATGTGAACAGCCATCAGCATATCCTGGCGGTTATACATGTCTGCCAGACAAGTATAATTATGGGATGGGAGTGCAAGCACAACAGACATGTACGAGTTCTGATATCAGAAAGAGATAATGATCAAACATAATTTTCATGAAATGATAAAATATATTCTCATTGCTTCATGCACCATAAAAATAGTATTCCTGCAATTAACACTGAGAATGCGTTGATTTTCTCATAAGTATTCATTTATAACTGAACTCGAAGAATCACATAACAGATCTCACTCGCAACTAAGCAATATAATCTTGATGGCACATTGACATCCTATTGCCTTTGATGGTCTTGATTGTAACTTCGTGGCCGCATGAGACCTATGTGTCACCATTACTATTTTCACTTATAACCACAATTTTTTTCCATACTTTGTTGTACAACTCATCATATATATGATACGAAAGACAATATGAAACTAGTTTTCAGAGAAGATTTTGGTTCACAGTTCCGATCCTGTTTGATTACATGGTGGCATTCAACATACTTGTCCGGCAGACACTTGCGACCCTCAAAATAGGTTGTAAATTTTCTTTTTGCACTTAGACATACGTAAATTACAACCATATTGAGATTATAGCCTTGTGGGGAGCAGGATTAAAAAGAAATAGTTATTGACATTTTCAAAAGTTTAAGGGAGGATGACGCAACCACAAAATGCCTGCCAGAACAAAAATTCCCTAATAGACCGATAATAAAACATCATTTCAAAATTTTCTACTTCTGTGGGGAACGGATCAGTCGGATAGTTCACTAGCTCTTAGACTACTTTGGATCTTAAGACCCACTGTTTGAGTGAAAAAATAGTTTTTCGCAAGTCATGAAAAACTTCGAAGTCATAAAAATGATGCTGCAAGTACTACGAGGTTTTCTGAATAGCATTTTCACTAATACCCCCATCCTCCGATGCCCTACCAGTGAATCAAATTCAAAAAAATATAGCTGTATTATAATTCTAGACGTACTTCACACAGAAACTAAGACTAACAGCACCCTACGACCACGGAAATATCAATCAGTCTCTAATGCACACTATAAAAATCTGTCACAAATTCATCGGATGAAAAGTGCGATTTGCATTTATTTTATCCATCTATCTATTCTATTTGATATTGAAAAGCGCATGAAGTTTCATATCTATTCTTATAGTCCGAGATTCCATAGCAAGAAAGCTACGTTTATCTGTTTTTTGTCTGAAATACATTTTTTATGGATAATTATTAATCGAGGAATACGATTTTGCAGGGCTGCTCCAAAAACTATGACCGCAAGTATTTTGAATTAAATTTTATCCAGCTCATTTTTTCAAACAAATACGTTCATTTGTTTTATGGGAATTATATGATTCATTTGAAAGAGAGGTACATCAAGGACTTGAAAAGTTAGGGTTGCCACCTCCCACTTGGCCGCAGCCTCTTGGCAGCCAGGTGTGGACAGGTACATGAACGTTGATTTTATACGTTCACAAATAGCCCTTAGACAAGGACGCAGTGTGACAACTGTCCGACGTTTTGAGATCTGAGAAAGCCATTCAGACAATTTCTAAGAGAATATCTGTATGTATTTATATATGAATACGCAGGTAAGTGTCTTACAATTTTTGAATGAAGCAATCGATTGAGATCTGGTATGCGACATTTAATAGGGCTCTTTTTGGTTGAGATTTCCCAAGAATTTCAATTGGAATGCACTTATTTTCAGAAGATTAATTCTCAAAAGTAGCTTTAAAACTATTCTGGCGATCAATACAAGATCTGATTAGCACAATTTTTTGAAATACTGTGTCGAATTCCGTGAACCTGATGGAAACTGATAGATTGGTTTTAGGAATATCTTTCGCTCTTATGTATCTTTGAAAGCTGGTGACTACTATTTGCGGACACTTTCACATAGGCAATCATGTACCTTTGCAGAGAGATAAGAATCAGCTACAATTTGACATATAATTCATTTGAATACGTTGCGGACGTATAAAATCAAAGTTCATGTACCTATTTACACCTGGCTGCCAAAAGGTTGCGGCCAAGTGAGAGGTGGCAGCCCTAACTTTACAGGTCCTTTGTGTACTTCTCTTCCAAATAAATCATATATTTCTCAAAGAACAAATGAATGTAATTGTTCAAAATAATGAGCTAGATAAAATTCAATAAAAAATACTTGCGGAAATATTTTGATAGGCAACTCTGCAAAACTGTATTCCCCAATCAATAATTATCCATAAAAAATGTATTTTACTCAAAAAACAGATGAACGTAGATATTTTGCTGTGGGATCTTGGACTATTATCATTTTTAAATAATTCAACTGGGAGTAACTTTAGAATTGTATGAACTACTGTTCTCAAATGAATTGAGACTCAATCAGCTGGGAAAGGTGTGGAAAATGCATAATTAGGTTGGAAATAAGAGAAGACCTCAACGTTTCGACAACGGAGTGTCATCATTGTTACTTATATATAATATCAAGCGCATTTTTTACCTTTTCTCAGGTACTGCAAAACTGTATACACAGATTTTGCTGTGTGATACGATAGATGGAAATCCCGAAATCTCAAGTTGTTAGTGCATTCTAGCAGTCAGCAATATGTGAAAAATTCTTGGAGCTTGCTTCACAAACTAAGAATTGCAAAGTCCCCTATCCAGAATACTTTAATTCAAAGATCTGACGTGAAAATCAGATGACCTATCTGTAGACCGGAAGCCAGCGACCAAAATTAGAATATTATTCATCAAAAAACCTTATACATTCGATAGAATACATCATTCTGACATTAAAAAGTCATCTCATACACCTGAAGCAAGAGACAACTTCCGCGGGAAGCAGACAAAAAAACAGTGGGTACGTCAATCCTAATTCCTCTTGCATCTCATTTGGTGATTAGTTTTCAATGAATAAATTATGGAAAAATATGCCTTACATCTGACAAGCGGGACAAAGTTGTTCTTACAGAGTGCAAGACATATGATGGGACATGGGAGGTTTGAACCATAAATGATAAAAATGACAGATTGATAAACCTCTTATATTATTTGTCAAGTAAATAAATTTTGACTCTTCCCTTGTAAGATATCACATATCTTGCACTCTGTGAGAACAACTTTGTCCCGTTTGTCAGATGTAGAATACCTTTTTCTATTGATTATTTTCTGTTGGAAGCCAACTACCAAACGAGTTTCACGATGGATAAGATTTGACAAGAACACTTTGAGAAATGACATGTTTGATATCATCTTTTACATGTATGTCCCACTGAACGACTTCATGAATATCATGTACCTTTCTTATTCGATTGAAATAACTGATTATATTGATATGGCAATAAATAAGATGATACAATGATTTTGTCACGAGCTCCGGGTCTATTGTACATCATTCGATATATTGATATACTTGCAGATACTTGTTTGAGGATCCAGGAAGTTGATTTGAAGATTTTTATTGAAAGCCTTAAGAGATTCAGTTGAAAAATTGTTTTATTACAATTTTATCATACACATATGGACGTTTCGACAGTCAAACACCCTCATCATCAGCTATAAATTTTTTTCAACAATCATTACATTGTCTTAAATTCTGAAAAAGTCTACAATAATTCTTACCAGGTAATGAATAAATGTTGTCACATAGCAAAAATCTCACAATGCAAGATTTATTGTAGATTTTTTTAAAATTAAAGACTATGTAATGATTGTTGAAAAATTTTTATAGCTGATAATGAGGATGTTTGATTCTCGAAACGTCCATTTGTTTATGATCAAATTGTAAGCAAACAATGTCTCAACTGGATCTCTTGAGGCTTCCGAAAAAAATCTTCAAATATATTCATATACAAAAATTCATTCAAAAGGTGAAAAGATGTACTTACTCGTTATGAATCATAAACTTCATGTAAATCAATTTACAACTGGATTGTATTTCAATTAAAGTGCACTTTTGGTACAGATGATTGTAACCATTATGCGAGGTGCACAACTAGATCCTAAACAAGTCTCAAATACAAAATTTTAACATTATACGTTCGACGAGTTTCGAGATTTGCGAGTTACGAACAAATGTACATACATATGTACCGACATCAAGCCAAAAATAGTCAAAATGGATACAGTGATGCTCAAAACGAGTATTCACATTAAAATATCGAAGTGTGAATTCTGTCGGTTTCACAATACCTACTTTTGTTTCGTACAAGTAAGAAAAAAGTTTATGAATTTTGGATTATATATATATATATATATATATATATATATATATATATATATATATATATATATATATATATATATATATATATATATATATATATGTGTATCTCATAGATATACATATATATAATATATATATATGGATATATATATATATATATATATATATATATATATGTATATATATATGTATATATATATATATATATATATATATATATATATATATATATATATATATATATATATATATATATATATATATATATATATATATAGTCAAATCCTCTTCTACCCGTGGGGTGTTGAGGCTGTTATATCCTATTTCTCTTACTCATCTATAAATATCTTCCACTATTTCCTGTCCTGTGCCAATTCATGTGCATCTCAATTTGTGATCTTCTTCTCATTCAGTATGCTATTCATCGTATCTTCCCATGTTTTCCGTGGTCTTCCTCTCGTTCTTTTTCTGTAGTTCGAGCTTTCCATATTGTTTCTACCTGCCTACTATCTGGAAGTCTGATAAGATGGCCGTACCATTGTAGCTGTCTGATCTCTATCGATTTTTGAGCTGATTTCATGTCGAGTCTCTTTCTAACTTCTTCGTTTCTTATTTTATCCCATTTGGTGACTCATTCTATTCGTCTAAGGCACTTCATTTCTACCGCCTGTATTTTGCTCTTTTCCCTTTGATTCAGTACCCAAGACTCGCTTCCATATATCAGGGTTAGTAATGCAATAGTTTTGTATACTGTTAGTTTAGTAATTTTACTTATACTTTTATGTCCGAATATCGCTGTTCTCAGAGAATAATAAGTTCTTGACGCCGCTTGTTCCCTATTGTTTACTTCTCCAATATATCCCGTTTTGCTCTCAATTAGGCTTCCCAAATATTTGAAGCTTGTTACTTGTTCGATTTCTTTTTCATTCAATTTAATTTTTATTGTTTCATATTCTCTGGAAACTGCCAGCACTTTTGCTTTTCTAACATTAATTATCGTATTTGCTCTCTCCAATTCCTCGTTCCACACCTCCAAATTTGTTTGTAAATTGTCCTCTGTTGTATCGAATATTGCCATGTCGTCAGCAACTAGGGTTTCTGATATTCTTATGTTATTTAGATTCAAGTTCCCCACTTGTGTTTTTTCAAGCCTTGGGTAAGCATTTTTCAATATCTCGTCGATGTATACCACAAATAGAAATGGATTCATATTTCCCCCTTGCCTTAGTCCTTTAGTAGTCCTGAATTCTTCGGATATAGAGTTACCGGTGCGCACATAATTCCTGCTGGTTTTATAAAGTGTTCGTATCGCATCTAGTAATTCATGATCTACTTCTCTCCTCTCCAGAATATCCCACAGTTGTTCTCTATCTACTCGATCAAATGCCTTCTCTAGATCGATACAGCATATAAACAGTTTTTTGTTGAATTGCAAGAATCTCTCTATCAATTGGCGGATACTGAATATGTGGTCCTGTATGCAATATCCTGATCTGGATCCACTCTCTGCCTTTCCTATATCCTCTCCAATTTCTCTTCTTAATTTTGTCCTTATTTTCGTCTCGTACAATTTAGCAGCTACACACAAGAGTAAAATTCCCCCTGTAGTTTTTGCAGGCTCTCTTATCACCCTTTTTGAAGATTGGCATTATTATTGTCTCTTCCCAATCTTGTGGTGTGTTATCCCCTTTCCAGATTTCATCAAACAACTTGTATAACATACCTATCTCTGATATGCCTAAATATTTTATTTGTTCCGGTTTTATTTCGTCAAAGCCTGCTGCTTTACCAATTTTAATTTTTCTCATTGCATCTGTTATTTCATTTAATGCTATTTCTTCTTCACCTTGAATTTCCTCATTATATATTACTATTGTTCCTTGTTCCGGTTTACTATCTTCGACCTCCAGTAGCTCTTCAAAGTGTTCTTTCCACCTTCCCATAATTTCTTCGTCCTCTTTCAGAAACCGGTCATTTTTATCCTTCATTTGTTTCAATGGTGGATCTTTTTCTTGCCTTAGGTTTTTGGTATCTTTGAAAAATGATTGTCCATTTTCCCTGTAATTCTTTTCATCTCATTCCTTTTTCTTTTCTGTTCGTATTAATTCCTTCACTTTCTTTCTCTGCATTTTATATGATTCGTGGTTTAGTTGATTCTTATTGTTAATATATGCTTTCCATTTTTGTTCTTTGATTCCAATTTCTTCTTTAATTTCCTCGTTCCATCAATGCGTTCGTTTTTTGTTTATGAGTGTTGTACTTGTTCCACACACTCCTCTTGCAGCTTTCTGTACAATGTTCTTGGAATAATTCCATATTTTTTCTACACTAAATCTTTCGTAGTCTCCTAGTTTTAATATTTTCTCTTCTATCTTCTGTTGGTATCCATCATTGTGCTCATCGTTTTTCAATTTGTAGAATTTTAATGCTTTTTCACTGATCCTTCTCCTCTCTTTGCATTAATGGGTGTCAGATTTGTTTTCGGTTTTGATTTTTGCTTCCACCAGGTAATGATCACTCCCTATTTCCTTCCCTCTTTTTAGTCGCACATCTTTGATTTTCTCTCTGTAGCTATAACCAGCTATCACATAATCGATTATTGATTTTTCTTTTCTACTCTCTACTTCTCTGGTGTATTTATGTATTTCTTTATGTGTGAACACTGTATTCATCATCACTAGTTCAGTAACTATACAGAAGTCTATTAACCTATTCCCATTATTGTTTATCATTTTCTCGCCATTCTTCCCCATCACATGTTCTATTTCTGCATTTTTGTTCCCTACACGCGCATAAAAATCGCCTATTAGTATAAGTGATTCTGGCTCTTTATCAATTATTTGCTGCATTTCTTCCCAAAATGTGTCTTTGATTGTACTTCTATCGTCTTCATTTGGTGCACAAACTACTATCTTCGTTGTTTTCATTTGATCTATTTCTATTGTTATAGATAAAATGCGTTCTGTGTAGAATTCCCACTTGTGTACTTTATTTGTGAAATCCTCTCTTACTAAGCAGCCCACTCCTTCCCTCGCATTCTCATGTTGCTCCACTCCACTGTGTATTAGCATGTGCCCTTTGAATGTTTGTGTTCCGTTGCCTTTTTTTTTTCATTTCAGTAGTACCTAAAATACATAAGTCACTTCTTTTGAATTCTACTACTAGTTCTAGTTCCTTTCCTTCTATGCCTCTTACATTCCATGTGCCTATTTTTATAATTTTATCCTGTGATTTTGTTATTATTTTGTTATTCAAAATTCCGTCTTTCATTACCGTTTTCTTCGCCATTTCCGTCTGAAGGGAGCCAGTTGGCTCTTGTTTTAATCGTTTTTTAGAAAATTTAAATTTTTTACATTGCTTTTATTTGGAGTAAACTCCTCTAGTTTCCCACTCTCGTTGCTCTATTTCAAAATTTTATCATTAATTTTGATTTTTAGATGACCAATTCTGACTCTTTCCCCTTTTTCTTCTCTATCTCTAGCAAGTTTTCTTATTTCGAATTGAATTTTCCTTTCTTCTTTTGTTAAATCATTTTCTATGTATATACGCTTGTTCCCCAGTTTATTTTTATTTTTCATCATGTCCATCTTCCCCTTCCACTTGTTCATTTCCACTATTACAATTATTTCATGATCTTTCGTGGCTATTTTAGTTATTTTATCAATTTGTGGCACCAGTTTTAATTTTTGTTTAAATAATATCTCCACTGCCCCTTTCAGGTCTTGTTCTTCTTCCCTAATTTGTAGTCCTTCTATTACTATATCATTTTCTCTTTCTCTTATATCCTTTGCTTCAATTTTTCCTTCTAAGTCTATAATTTTTTGATAGATTTGTTGTTTCTCTTCTTCCCATTTTTTCTCCTTTTCCTGCATCTCTTGTTGCATTTTTATGATCAAAAGGTTATTTTGGCCTATATGTTCCCTTAGCTTATCCTTATTTGTTTCCATTTCAACCTTAAGGTCTCGAAATAATTTTTCTATCAATTCTCTTATGCCTTTTATTTCCCTGTCAGTTGATTGCGTATTTTCTTTAATCTGCTTGGGTGGTGTTCTTCTTGTGGTTTCACCCTTTTTAAGGATTTCTTTCTCTTCCTCCTCTTTTCTCTCATTTCCCTTCTTCTTTTGGAGTCTGAGCCGCTTCTACTTCTGAAATTTTTATTCATTTATTTTGTTTCTGCTATTCAATGATTATTTCCTTGTTAATCAACAAAAATGTTTCTATTCAAACTTTTATGCATTAACACTTTTCTAACAAAATTTATTATTCAAATCCCACCTAATTTCCACGCCTATGGCACTTCCCTGCGCTCCGCACTGCTCCCCGGGTAAATCCATCGTAAGTTACAGTGCGACCTTCAGCCAAGTTTTGATCGTCAAGAGTTTAAATATCTGCTTACCTCATCTAGATCACTCACTATATGAAAGATTTTCATAGAAACATATACTAGACACCTTTGCCTTACTCTGTACCACTCACTTTGGAATAAATAATACTCAATATTGCCCAAAAAAGAGTTTAATATTGGAGCGTAAATTTACACATCAACTTCGCACAGTGTCACACATTACAGATTTTTGACTAATGTACTCTAAATTAAAATTCCTGAGACATAAAAATTAATGGCTTCAAGAAATACTACAATTCTCGAATATAATTATATACTACTATGAACGAATCCTATCTCAGAACCCTGTTATTTTCCAATCACCAATTCACTTGAACCATAAGAATGTCTCATATTGTAAGAATGAAATATGAGGAAATGTACATTCCGTTATGTTGAAGCTTTCATCATAAAAATAATCAAATTGTACTCAGAAATTACATTCCACGCGCTGAAGGACATTTTGATGAAAATAACTATATTATTATATAGTGGAAAGTGGAAATATTCCTCGAGAATGGAGTAAATGCTTTTATATAAAGTGAAGTACAACAAGAGTGGCATTTTCCGAACAGATTAGATACTTGGGAAATAGGGAACCGTGACAAGAGTTGTGCAATCATATTTTTTATCAAGTTTTTCATCAAAAATGGTGTAAAAATATTTCATATGGAATTCTTTCAACGTAGTTGCATCAGAAATATTCTCAGCGATATATTTTTGCATCTAATGACATAGAAGATTCAAATTTTTGGTGACTATTTGAAATACAAAATGAAATTTTCTTCCTTTGTTGTAACATAAAATAGAGAAACGTACTTTATATTTCACAGAAGAGAAACTTACGATGTATAGAAATAAATTCAAATGATCAATTTGAAGTATCTATTTTCGCAAAATATTTTTCAATTCAATATCTTCCAACGCATCTGGACTTCGAAATTGGCTACGCTTAGAGATGAAAGATAGCAGCTCCACAAGTATCATAAGTTCCAGAAAAGTTTACCACAGTATCAAATAGCTATCCAACAAGAGTTTCGAGCTATAGTTACTAAGTAGAAAGCGATGCTACTCTTACAAACGCACTAATCACATTTTATAGCAGAACAATGTACGTTTGACAATGACTATAAATGAACAATATTCCAAGAAATTCAATAAGAGAACAAATTTGGAGTTCCAGAGAAATCTTATCATCTATCGAAGGTGGATTTAACTTATCTATTTCTAGAGCCATTTGACTCAATTCATTCAATGTTGCATTTCGCATTGCTTTTTGATACAAATAAAGATGCACTTTGTCATATACAAAATTTAGTTATCGTTTTTCTCACATTTTAATGCTAGAAAAAGTCCATTCATCAAGTTTCATCAAAATCGGAGGTGGCTTAGTGCATCGACAGTTTGACCTTTTTATCACTTGCTCGACCTATATAATAGGGGAAGAATTATTGTGATCTTGATTTTATGACAGTTCGAGATTTTGATGGATCTTCACGTTTTAGATCCCACTGAACCTAAGAAAAATAATTTAAAAAATATGTCAGTCTGTCGATCATAAACTCCTATATTTGCCAATTTCACTCTGAAAAATATACATATAGTTAAGCCAATGAAACTCAAAACCTCAAGACGTATATTCACTTATTTTTCAATTTATAACTTCAAACCACTTACTTAGTTCAATTTAAATTCAAGAAAATTACCTCCAAAAGAAAAAAAATAACGAGCCAAAGAGTCAACCGTCAGCAATTTTTTTAGATATAAACTTCACAAAATCTTTCCATTTTCAAATGTGTAACTCCAAAACGTATACTTTTGGTTAGATCAAACAAATTTTCACGAATGAAAGATGTAAAATCATACTCCGAGCCAAACTCGAAAACTTTAAAACATTTTGCAAACTGTTTAGTTCATAACTCCAAATGTATACTTATGGTTAAGTCAATAGAACTGAAAGCCCCAAATCAATCTTCAATTCTGTAGCTTATAACTTCCGATGCCAAGGGTCATCTTCAGAGTGTTTACCTTCCAAGTAGAATTTTTGTGCTAAGTCTGTTAGTACAACTGTCTGACACAATTTGTGAGTTTGTTTGTTTTTTATAAGTCCGTAAAAGGAACTCAGATTTGTGCGCTTTTTCCGTTTTGAACTTGGGATATTTTTGCTGTTTTAAGACTTAGAATATTTTTTGAGTAATTTACCGTATAATCACCGCTAGCGAACTCTTTGTCGACTTCGCAGTGTCGGAATGATTTGACGTAGAGTCACCGCTGGCGAAGTCTTGGTTGACTTCACAGTGTTTAAATAATTCACCGTAGAATCACCGCTATTCTTTTAAGAGAAGGAAAAACAAGAAAACTTGGCGAGTCCGTTTTGTCTAAAATTACTACATACAACGGTATATACTTTTGAAACATTCATTACACCATAATGACGGTATGTATTCATGAATGAAAACGAACTCACCAAGTTTCTTTGTCGTATTTCTTCTCTCAAATTATTGTAAAAGTGAGAAAACTGAGAGGATAAAATGTTTGGGACATAATTTTAGTGTGAACGAGTTTTCGAGGTAACAATGTAATATCATATGCTTTGAGTTTTTTAAAGACCCCTAATGGAATTATCACGAGGAGATATGTTCAGATAGTGTCCCACTGTTGGTCACTCTACCCTATACGTTCTCGAGTTATAAATTGAACAATTTGAAAACTGTTTTGAAGTATTCGAGTTTGGCTCGGAGTATGATTTCCCATCTTTCATTCGTCAATTTTTATTTGGTTCAACCTAAAGTATACCTTTTGGAGTTACACATTTCAGAATGCAAAGATTCTGTGAAGTTCATATCTGGAAAAAATGCTGACGGCTGACTCCCGACAATATACATAATAACACGCCTTGAACGCACGCAACCAACAACACACCAGTGTGTGCAAAACCTGACGCCTATACGCCTTGCTTCTTAACTGGCCGAAGCTCACACTAATCACAAAGATAGGGGCGTAGCCCAATTGATTGCGCTATACAGAATCAGCGTATAGCACCAAAATACTACTGCGTCAACATCAGCTGCATCCAAAAGGAGCGCCTGACACAAAAAAAATGAGAAGAACGTGGAAAATAAATATATGTAGACTTCTGCTCCAGCAATAACTGAACCAACAAAACAGACACTTAGCTGAACCCACAAGTTCTTCTACACTGTAAATATGACGTCGCCTGATCTGATGGAGGTATTGGGCCAAGAGCTGATCGTTGACAGGCGTCAAGATTAAGTAACCTGGAGGTGGTCTCAGGAACTGGATACCGGCGCTCACGTCGCTGGGTGCTCTGCGAGCGTCCGAACACTTCGCCTCTGATGTTAGTGGCGATATTCTTGATGAACACGCGGTACACGGAACGATTTCTTCTAATTCTCAAAATTGGGCTGCTCGACCAATGTACTTCACTCAAAATACGTTTACTTGATCGGAGCACGACGCCGATTTACAGGAAACCCGCTATGTGGCTTTGATTTTACTCAAAGTTCAAAATGAATCGTTGTCTCAAAACTTTCCCCACGCAACCGTCACTTTCTCAGACTTTTACTCGAATTCCTTAGTTGAATTAGTTTCCAAGCAATCACTTGAAAAATAAAACCGTTTTCACTCAACTTTCACGTTATAAATGCTACATCCTGATATTGTGCACCAGGTCGATTGATCTTGGGCCTGCTTTTTATTCCCAATGTTTTTTTCAAGGAGTTGGTTAATTTGAGTTTTGCTCAGATTATTTCAGTTGAGACTTGCTGAAGTCTGCGTTAGGGACGCGAACTGCCTCTATTGTCTCATAATCTTTTTTGTTATTCTACTTTTGTTACTACGTTAATCATGCTGATTTCAGTTCACCCTATTTTCATTTTGTTATATATATTTTTTTCAATAAACTTAATTGAATATTCACTTCTTTGGGTGAATTCTGATTATAATTTATTTTGCCAAGAAAAATAAATACCTACCACATTCATTTCCAGAGAGTGAATTCATTGAGTATTTTCATCATATGCGAACGCTCGTCAATGGTTTTTTTTAAATTGGTAATTATGGTTCTATCGTTTTTGATATGAAATTGAAGCTCCTACGGAAATAATTCTAGTAGAAGTATCAAAAATTATATTAAAAGGACTTTCCATTGGTTTTCCTACAAGCTATTCAAATGATGTTCAGTTTTGTATCAATTTGAAACTCTTGTGGAGATAAGCTCAGTAGGAATCTGGAATTATTAATTTTTCCATTGTCAATTGTTTTTTCACAATTTAACTAGTTCATGTCAAGTTTGGAATGAACTAAGGCAGCTTGACACGGAACTAATGGCCATTGTAGAATGAAATAGTGATTTCATATAGCCGCCATCAGTCACATCAACAATGATAGCTGTCACTTTGGAATATGCAATTATTCATTGGCGTAGCTGGGAAATTTTCACAGGGGAAGCAACCAGCAAGTTGATCAGCCAATGCAAGATCTCAATTACGGTATTTTAATTCAAGATTTCAGTCGGATCAGCGAATTTTGGTAGTGACGAAGCATTTTAGTAAGGAATACATTGTTGATTCCCCGAAATTAAGGGGCTTATTCACTCTCCTGGAGAATTGGCAGCAAGAAAATATTTTTGCAGGAGTCAGTTCTGGGTAATAATTAAGATATCAATGTCCCAACTAAAATTTAAGAAGCGCACCATTATTACATTCATGTTTTTATTTGATTTATTCCAGCAAATATCTCAGAAACTATCAATTTTATCGAAAAAATTCAAATAGAAGAAAGTTTCACAATCGAATTTCCTACAGAGAATCGTCGTGAAAAATGTTATTACTGAATATGTCTGCTGATAGAACGAATAGTTTCTAGAGTAAGAGTGATTTTCGTTGAATTCTTTCATTTGGCTATATTAATTTCTCAATCACTAAGGAAAATCAAGATTATACGACAGATATTTCCGTAGGTAATTTGATCATGAAATTTTCTTAATGCGAAATTTTCTGATGAAATACATAATCCTCTGATATTCTGTAGTCTGCCAAAAAATGAGAAAAATCGCGTTAAACACGTATATAACCATGAAGCACCCCCCAAATTTTGAACAAGATATTGATATATTATCAAGTACACCAAAAGCTAACTTCCTGCAAATAATCTTTTTGAATTCTCACAGAGAAACCTTTTTTTGTTTAATCATCTGGACTAGAAGTAACGCCTTACCCAAAATTTGCAGTAAAGTTGAAAGTCTGACGATGGAAATAAATTCAAAGGGTGGGCAATGGGTTTGGTGGAGTGAGCACTGTCCACTCTTGCTCCCTCTTAGCTACGCCTATGTAATCAATTCATACGATCTTCTCAATTCATGAGATAGGAATGAATCTATCCATATGGTTGGAGTAGTACTGTGTGGCCACAGCAGATTTTTAAGTATGACTTTTGATCGTGAAATTGATTATGATGATTTTTCTGCTCTTTGGGATTGCATAGATTCTGTTCATACAATAATTTTCTTCTACGGTCTTGGACAATTGAGCCATGGAGAGCTCGACGGGATTCTCAATTTTTGGGTCGCAAAACATAAACTGATATAGTTGATAGAGCGTGAGTTCGATTATAGACCGGTAGAATCCTTTCTTACAGACTCCCATTCAAATGCGACCCCTACTGTATCCTTTTATTCCGTGCTGCAGTGCAATAGATTGAATTGAACAATTTTGTTGCATGGGAATTATTTCATGCCTGCACATGAGTACGTTTCTAGGTCGAAAAATATGAGCTTTCTTGCAAACATTGGAACAGAAAGATATTCAAGAATTAGCCTGTTCGAGAAATGAGCAAAAGCAGTTGACAAATAGATATTTGAAGAGGAAGGATCTCTCCACTAATGTGCTCAAATTGATTGCTCAAGTATATTTTCAAAGGTATTTGACAGTTTCGCTGCCTCTTTGAGGTCTGGTAATTATAATAATCTGTCACAAAAGCCTGGCATAGTCTTTTCAGCATTGTCCACCAGGCCTAGAAGTTCTCTCCCTCTTATTACGTTTCTATTATATGGGGAGTCGTACGAATCCATGTAATGCAGATTTTGTTAATTCAGTTTTGTCCAAATAATTGTTGTTCAGTTGTTTTGTTTTGTTTGTGTTTGTGCATAATGAGCATTGTTTTGCAGGAAATATCTGCTGTAATCCATTGAAGTTATAATCCAGCATTCTGATTTTAGTGCAAGCTAATGTTCCGAAGTTAAGAGTTTATTGAGATTGCCATATTTTGTTCAAGCAATATTTATTCAAAAGATGAATTTGATATATAATAGAGTAACTATAGCTCTTTTAGAGATTTTTTCAGTTTTATTTGAACCTTATTAGTCAATTTCTGCATATATGACTGGGAATAGATCTCATTGAATTTTGAGCTTTTATCGTAATACTTAATTCTTTGAAAGTGATTTTTATGTTATATGCACTGAGAAAAATTTCTACTAACCACTATGTGAATTCACATACTAGGTATTAGAATATTCTTCTACAAAAGTGACAGCAAGCCTATTTTATGAATCTTAATGAATTCGTATTTCAGTTATATTTGTATAAAAGGTAATAAATCAATTCTATATCCCTTTATCTGAAAACTTGAATAGATTCTACAAAGCTGTGCAATAGTACCTATAAAACTGAATCATAATTTGTATAAAATATAATAAGTTGAAAAGTTGAAAATTGCTTCAAAAAACGTACGTTTTTTTATTTTGGAATCTTTAGGCTATCGATTTCGGACAATCGTCCATCCTCAGGCCTTGGCTAAAATTACATTGTGTTATAATTTTGAAAAATTTAGAAAAATATTTAAATTGTGTTTTTTGAAATAAAGTTTTGCAATAAAATTAAATCTAGTCAAACTATAATATAAACATTGGAAAATTATATTTGTTTTTTGGCAATTGATACTTGGAAAATAGAACACGTGTTGGAAAAATTATTTTGTGAGGTTAAGAATTTAGATATATATAAATAAAGAGAAGTAGGTGCATGCGATACTCGAAAACAATGAATAGGCTTACCGTCAATGGTTTAAAAGCAGCTAAGTTTGTAAAAAGTCATGATAATATTTAAATTTAATAAAGTTTTGTGCTGAAACATTTTTGCGTGTGTTTCTGTCAAGTGGGCGAATTACATTGAATTATGGGTGGAGTGTTGTTTCCGGATTTGTGTCATGTGTGGTGTCGGGAGAATGGCGGTAATAATTTGAAAATATGATTTTCGGGGAAAAAAGTTTGATCGTTTAATGTATTTTGTTCTTCATTATTTTTAAGGTGTTTTAAGATTTCTAATTTTTCTAAAAGTATGAGTTTACTATAATTATCTTCTTTGTGTAGTAGTTTGCTGTTGTCGATTGTAGATGAATGATTCTCTGTTTTCAGATGTGTGCCGAATGCTGACGGAAGGTTGTTTTTGACATGTTCTTTATATCTAATTTCAAATTTACGTGTTGTCATTCCAATATATGTACTGTTGCAATCATCACAATTAATTTTGTAAATCCCACTGCTATTGTTTTTTGATGTAGTTGGTTTAGTGTTGGTGAAGATGTTCGCTAATGTGGGGTGTGATTTGGAAGTTAGTTGTATATTATGTTTCTTGAGTGTACGGTTTATCTTGTTGTGAATGTTTGTATAATAAGGTATGGAGATATATTTTGTAGTGTTTTTGCTGTGTTTATAAATTTGTTGTAGGGTTAAGTTACGTTTTGTATTTTTAAATATATTTTCTATTAAATCTAAAGGGTAGTTATTGTTTAAACCAATTGTTGTTATTGTTTTAAGTTCTGAAGTGAAGTGTGTGTGTGAAAGAGGGGTGGTCAATAGTCTCTGAAACATGAATCTAAAGGCACTAACTTTAATTTGTGGTGAGTGGTATGAATTATATGGAATTATTATGTCTGTGGATGTTGGTTTTCTGTATATATTGTATTCTATATTGTGTTGTGAGTGTAATAGCGTGAGATCTAAAAAATTAATAGTCTGATTTTGTTCTGTTTCCAGCGTGAATTTGATTTTTGATAAGTTATTAATATCGTTTAGGAAAGTATCTAATTCTGCATCATCACCATTCCAAAAACAAAGAATATCATCTACATATCTTTTCCAGAATAAAATTTTACTATTTAAAGGGTGTTTGAATATATTGGTTTCAATATAATCGATGAAGATATTTGCTAGTAAACCGCTGACTGCAGAACCCATCGGTAATCCGTCATTAAGTGTGTAAATTTGATTCTCAAAGTTGAAGAAATTCTGATCTGAAATAAGTTGAAAAAGTTCTAATATATTAAGTATGTCATTATTTGAAATATTGTATTTTTCCCGAAAATCATTATTATCGTATAGGTGTTCTTGTAAGAGTGTAAGTGTATCTTGTGTTGGAATATTGGTGTAAAGGTTGACAATATCAAATGAAATCATTTTGAAATTCTTGTTATTTGTTGTATTAAAGTGGTTTATTTGTTCAATTAGATCTGAAGAGTTTTTTATACTGCAAGGGAAGTTGTATTTGAATTTATGTATCATGATATTGTTCATATTATGTGCTAGTTGTATGCTGGTGAGTGTATGGAGGAGGTTATGGGTCTGATTGATTTATCTGGTTTGTGTAATTTTATTAAACTATATAGGGTTGGAATTTGAGGATTTCTTTCTGTAAGGAAGTATGTGTTTATTTGTAGTTTATTAAGTGTGTCTGAAGTGTATTTGATTATATTTTTGTATGTTTTTATGTAGGATGGGAGTGGGTTTTTGTTGCATGTTGTGATGTTGTTTGCTGTGAAAAAAGTGGTTGTTTTTTCAATGTAATCGGTTTTGTCTAGTATGACCGCGCCAGCGTTTTTATCTGCTCTAGTAAAAATGAGATCGTTATTTGTAATTTTTTCTTTGATTGAATTAATGATATTCTTATTTTTAGTATCTATGTCATTGTTTTGAGTATTGCAGGGACCTACCTTCTTGTTATGAATTTTGTTCAAAGTTGTTCCTAATTCAGATTTAATGGAATTGAGTTGAGGGTGTTTGTAAAGTTGTACTTCTAGTTCGATTGATAATTTGTGAAGATCTGGCTTTTGAGGTTTGGGTGCAAATTTGTGTCCAGTTTTTGATAGTTGTTCTTCGGGTTCAGTAAAGGTAGTTGTCGAAAGGTTGGTGACTCTATCAGGAAAAATTTTTTCTGTATTTCGATCGGATGTTAGTGGTTCTATGGTGGTGTTGTTTAAAGCTGTTGTTCTTGTTTTTTCTTGGATTAAATTGTTGAGTTTCTTTCTTCTATTCTGATCGTCGTACATTCCAGGCTTTTGAGAAAGGAAATTAGAAGACAATTCAATAACAACACCTTCATAGACATGAAACTTAAATTTTTACACAGACACCTACTACTATTCTTACATACAATTGAATATGAAAACTTAATCGAAAATCTGGAAGAAGAGGTCATATACACAAACTACAACGACGATCAGAGACTATCGACCACCCCTTTTTCACACACACACTTCACTTCAGAACTGAAAACAATAACAACTATTGGCTTAAACAATAACTACCCTTTAGATTTAATAGAAAATATATTTAAAAATACAAAACGTAACTTGACCCTAAAACAAATTTATAAACACTACAAAATATATCTCCATATCTTATTATACAAACATTCACAACAAGATAAACCGTACACTTAAGAAACACAATATACAACTAACTTCCAAATCACACCCCACATTAGCGAACATCTTCACCAACACTAAACCAACTACATCAAAAAACAATAGCAGTGGGATTTACAAAATTGATTGTGATGATTGCAACAGTACATATATTGGAATGACAACACGTAAATTTGAAATTAGATATAAAGAACATGTCAAAAACAACCTTCCGTCAGCATTCGGCACACATCTGAAAACAGAGAATCATTCATCTACAATCGACAACAGCAAACTACTACACAAAGAAGATAATTATAGTAAACTCATACTTTTAGAAAAATTAGAAATCTTAAAACACCTTAAAAATAATGAAGAACAAAATACATTAAACGATCAAACTTTTTTCCCCGAAAATCATATTTTCAAATTATTACCGCCATTCTCCCGACACCACACATGACACAAATCCGGAAACAACACTCCACCCATAATTCAATGTAATTCGCCCACTTGACAGAAACACACGCAAAAATGTTTCAGCACAAAACTTTATTAAATTTAAATATTATCATGACTTTTTACAAACTTAGCTGCTTTTAAACCATAGACGGTAAGCCTATTCATTGTTTTCGAGTATTGCATGCACCTACTTCTCTTTATTTATATATATCTAAATTCTTAACCTCACAAAATAATTTTTCCAACACGTGTTCTATTTTCCAAGTATCAATTGCCAAAAAACAAATATAATTTTCCAATGTTTATATTATAGTTTGACTAGATTTAATTTTATTGCAAAACTTTATTTCAAAAAACACAATTTAAATATTTTTCTAAATTTTTCAAAATTATAACACAATGTAATTTTAGCCAAAGCCTGAGGATGGACGATTGTCCGAAATCGATAGCCCAAGGATTCCAAAATAAAGAAACGTATGTTTTTTTGAGCAATTTTCAACTTTTCAACTTATTATCCTTTACATACTACCATGGAGAAATTTATTCAAAATATTGTATAAAATATGTTTAATGATTCATAACAGTTGTATTTTATGGAGCTTATCATTTATGTGATGGCAAATATCAAACAAAGTCATTAGGAATTATATAATATTTTATTTAAATTAAATGATTACATATTGATGAAAAAAAACCTATTGACAGTTTCAAAATAACTATAAATAATAATAAATAGAAATATCATACCAATACATATAGATAAAGAGGAGAACATAAATAATATATAACAATATTTTCTAAATGATATTAATAGTGTAGTAAGGAGAGTTCTGGACCACTTTTCAAGATGGCGGCTGGTCTTGAACTCTCAGAGAGTTCTGGACCAATTTTAAAGATGGCGGTCTGGTCGGCGGTTACTAGATGACGTCATAGTTTGCACGTGTGAATGAGTCATAAGTTCAGGTGGGCAATGACACGTGTCCGCTAATAGCTCAGGAATGCACCTGATTAATTATTACACCTGAGGAGGCACGCGTCCAACACGTGTCCGAGGATGTTTAACCCGCATTAACCCCAAGTGCTCGTGTCTAAACACCTGCTAACTAGGAACGCATCTTAAGTTCAGTGCACGTGTCTCATTACTACCTGAAGATGAGTCATACCCAATATTAACCCCCAGTGACAACAGATGTGTAATTATAACACCAGGAATGTGTCTTAAGTTCACTGTACTTTTGTGCTAGGAGGGCAATGACTGAGATGAATTAGAGAACATGAGAGAAGAAATATTAAAACTGAGAATTGGTTTAAAATATTTATTCCATTAAAAAAAGATACAACTGAATTACATATTACTGACGATGTTTGTCAGTGGATTATAACTTATCAACTTATCATGTATTATTAAACAATAAGCAGCTGTATTATCAGGCACATTTTCATTCGTTTCAAACTCCAATCTTCTATCCACATTTCCTAATTTTAACAACTCACTTTGATGAGAACAGTCGATTATCACCAAAGGTGCTATTTTGAGGAATTCATTAGGTGAAAAAATCGGCTCGTTAGGCCGTTCGTAGTACGATTGTTGAAACTGAGCGTACATTTCATAAAGCATTGCCCATTGATTGTTCTTAAAGCTCAAGTTAAGATTGTCATATGGATATATTTCGGAATTCAAATATAGCTTAGTATTAGTTAAATGACAATGATCAAATTTACTCATATCTTTATTAAGTTTATTTTTGCGATCAGTTTGTAGACCAAATATGATGAAACGAGGTGTTTCCAACTGCGTGCTAGTTTTTATTGGCCAAGAATGACGTTGAGTTTTCAACAGCATCGGAAATTCATGTAACTCTCAGCTACGGAATGCCATCTCCAGATTGACACTTTTTTCCATATATTTCAAAAGCATTAATCGCTCTGCATCAGCTACAGAAATATGAAGTATCTTCCAATGTACTTTATTCAATTGAATTTTCATATTTTCATTTTCAACACTATTTTCAATGGCATTTATATCTGAACTGCTTCGTATGAGTACCAATTCTTGTTGCAGATTCATGACAATTTTTCTAAAATCCTCAAAAAAACCCAAAAGCATGTTTAGAGGAATACACACGTTAAAATTACCATGTTCATCAACTATTTGTTTTGTATTATCAGCGAGTGGTGACCAGCCCGCATTTTGCAGACGTTTACTTTCATTTGTATTGTACGAAGTGTAAGCTTTCATTGTGGAAGTTAGGCCGGGATTCCGTACTCTATCTATTACTATGCCACCAATTTCATATCAAATTTCGCTAAACAGAAATGCAAATGCATTATTGACCAATTTAGCTGTTTTCGACACTTTATCATCATGAGTTAGAAGTTTACCCTCAAGATATAACAAACTATTCCAAGGAAGAGTGTATTAATCAGTTTGTTGAATAGGAATACGGACCTCATCATTATTATTTAAAGTTGTTGCAGCGTAAGGTTGATGAGTATGTTTCTCAGCATGAGTGATTGAGTTATCAAAAAGTGCTTTTTCAGTTACACTTAATATATTAACATTCATTTTGATGTACGCAAAGTACGAAATCTTTTGATTTCTTAAATTGTATTCCGAACCAAACAACAATTGCTCTTATCCGTTTTTTTCCTCTTCGTTTATCCAGTTCGAATGTTGAATCCCAGCGATCTTAAAAAACGTGAATTTATAGGTGTGAGTCGCTTGAAATCTGTCCTATTAATGACGCTATGATGATTGTGTGGGATATTTATATGCCTATAAGCTGAATTGTTGAACTTAATCCCCATTTCGCTTTCTTAGATAAAGTCTTACCGTGATGACTTCACCTCTAAAATTAACTAAGTCACCATCTTGATCGACTATTTTAAGAGTTAAAGAATTTATAACACGTGTGTTGATTGGTAGAAAAATTATTTGATTTGGAATTTCTATTATTTTGAATCCTGGCGGGACGCGCGGAAAAAACTCGTGAATAATATGTACGTTGTTGTTGTTTGAATAAGAGTTTGTGGTTATGCTACACTCAATACAAATCGCGTTCACCTTGATAATTGATACAGGATTGTCGGATTCGTGATGAGTATTAGCTCCTAATTTACATGGATTGAAGCCTAGTACATCACGAAGCGTATCTGTAGGGTTGAAATTTATCTCCCGATTACTCTTAATTTCACATTTAAGAGTATTATTATTCGCGGCGATGTTTAATTCTGTACCAACACTCACTTTTTCTTTTAAATATTTATTTATATCCTCCAACTCATATGATCCCTCCGGTATTGTAATTGTCTTACCATCTATGTAAAATTTATTATTTTTCTTATCAATATTCGGTATAGCATTGAAAACTTCAAAGCTTATTAGACCAAGAAGATATTCTGACTTATCGTCAAGAATTATTGGTGGATAGAATGTTTGATTGATGATGGAATTATCTCCAAACAACGTAAATGTGTACGACATGACGGTTGATTGAACACTAAGCTTGCTTATATAGAAAAGTTGAACATAAATGACCACATCTCACACTACCGTAAGATTGATATCTGTCATAATTATAACTAATAGTACAGAGTTTTCCAAAATATTCAACTAGTTCTTTTGGCGGTTTCAAGTTTCCAAAGCTGTCAAAGTATACGACTGAATTATTACGTTTAATATAGGCAACCCAATGTGTTCCTGATCCAACATTTTTATCTAGATTAATAATCGCACATTCATTACCGTTTATTTTCTTTGGTAACTTATCCTTCATGTATACACCTCTAAAGAATGGAATTTTCAGTTGTTTAGCATATTTCTCAAGATCAATGTTACTCAAAGCGCGCGATGGTAGTTTTATTGGTAGTTTTTTGACTGATACAAACCTAGTCCTTTACGGTATGGTTTCAAATATAAACCTTTTCCCATTGCTATCGACTCCAACATAGCATTATGTCTTTGAGATTCCTTCAATTGTTCGGCTGCTGCTCGTGCATCATTAACCGCCTTAGCTATACTAGCGGCTCCGCCTCCCAATGCTCCAAGCGCACTAAGTCCAGCGAAAATTGGAATTAATGGTAAAAATCCACCAGTCTTGGGCGCTGCTATAACTCGAGGAGATTTAATTTTCTTCTTATTTCTTTTCTTGATTAGTCGTAAAGCGATTTTTGTAGATTTTTTCAAGTCTGGTTCAGTATTCTTAGACTTCCTTATTCAGCTTACAATATCGCGAAATGATAGACTTTTACCAGATTTTCTCGTCATGACTATTTAAAGCGCAAACGTGTAATCTGATCAACAGTCAATTAAGAACTGTGCTAGTGTTATGATACGATTTCAATTTATACCATCATGCAGGCTATAAAACAGAATTGCAATCTTGAAGTGAAAAATTATGATTTCAATGATGTTAATGAAGAGCGACGTCATGGCACATTATTGCCAAATACAGTTCGGTGCATAATATCAGGTCCGAGTTCATGTGGGAAGACGAATGTTATGCTTGCACTCTTGGAGCATAAAAATGGATTATGTTTTTCAAATGTTTACATTTATTCAAAATCCTTATTTCAACCCAAATATACATACTTAAGAATGTTACTAGAACCGATCAAAGGAATTGGTTCTCACGCATTCAATGATAATACTGAAATTGTAAGACCTAATGATGAAATATGTGATTCAGTATTCATATTCGATGATGTTGCTTGTGACAAACAAGATGTAATAAAAGAATATTTTAGCATGGGTCGTCATAAAGCCGTAGACTGTTTTTATTTATGTCAGACTTATACCAGAATACCTGAACATCTTATACGTGATAATGTTAATTCTATAATATTATTTAAACAAGATGATTTAAACTTGAGACATGTATACCTTGATCATGTAAACACCGATTTCACGTATGAACAGTTTAAGAACCTTTGTTCCTTTTGCTGGCAAGATAAATATGATTTTCTTGTTATTGACAAAGACAGTGATATCGATAGAGGGCGATACCGAGAAGGATTCGATCAGTTCATAATATATAGCAAAGATCTCTGCTAATACAATCAGTTACGAGGTGAACATCATAAGAACAGTTGATCATAGCTGTTTATCAGTTCAACAGAACTGTTCGAAAGCTGTTCATTGGTACTACAGAGCTGCCGGAAAAGCTGTTTATTAGTTCAACTGGGTGATTCGAATAGCTGTTCATTAGTTCTACAGAGCTGTTGGAGCTGGATTTTTTGGATTCATCAGTTTTTATCGTCGTTGTTGAGCTGGTTATTCTAATAATATCTATCATCCAAACACTGTTCATTTGTCTGGTTTAATCATGGATCCAAATTTGACGCGAGATATCATAAAAACTAGGAACATTGTTAAAGAAAAGCTCAAAAAGCTCAAGCTTGGTGCCTTGCAAACAGAAGCTGAACTACAAACTCAGTATAAACCAATAATTAAATCATTGCAAAATATTGCGAGCAATCTACCAACAGTAAATATCAAACAGGAGATAAAACGTGAGCCGGAAGAAGAGGCTGTGAAAGAAGAGGAAATAAAGAGAAAGAAAAGTGGTCCTGAATTCCTTGAAACAAGTGTTGTAGCAGAAACGCATGACGAAGGTGAAGATGAAGTGTTCACTGAAAGTCTTCCAAATTTAACTCAAGAGGACATATTGAATTTAACTCGTGAGCCTTCATTTCGAGAATATTTGGATCAATATGATCCTTTACCAAGAAGCTATATTGAAGCTATGTTAACTGATGACAAAGATTTATTCGACTTTAAATATGGTATCCGACATGATGTAGAGTCTGAAAAATTTTCGATAGGAGACTCTGAGATAAATATTGATGGTAAAGATTCTATTATCAACGATCTAAGATATGAGGGGACTTCTGGATAGTATGAATTATTATTCAAGAAACACCCAATAAGATTTACTGACGCTGACCGTAAAAATTACGTTGATATTGTAAAAAGAACCAATGCAGCTCGTCGCCATTATAGTGACTCTGAGCAATTAGCTGGTTCAAAGTCATACAAATATATAAATGTTATTGCACCCTCAATCGCAGCACGTAGAAGAACTCCATCGATACCAAAAAGATCAGGAACTCCATCGATACCAAAAAGATCAGCTGTGAAATCTGGTAAAGGTTATCTCAAGAATTTTAACAATAAACGGGTAGAGAATGTTTACTGGGATAATATTAACGAACTAGTTGATCGGCTACGTTTATTGATAGCATCACGTGACGCTGGAAATTCTAGTCATAATAATGAGATCGTGTCTATAATTGAGGAGTTAAAAGAAGCGGGAATTATAGAATAGTGTCATTTCAACAATGACTCTAGATAAATTCGGATCACATATTGAGCAGCATGAAGCAAAGAGATATATCGATAAGAAGTTAGCTAACCTCAATAGGGAATTGCTTGCAAACAAAATCAGAATTGATGATCTTAAACCTGAGCTTAAAAGTGATATTTCACGTTTTAAAGAAAACACTAGGATTGAAATATTTAATATTATAAAAAATTTGAGATCACTCACTTTCATTAATCTATCGTTGAAATTAAGAGATGATACGTATGAAATTTTAAATAGCCCTGACTCATCTCACTATAATTTTTTAGTTCCAGGAAAAATATTGCAAATCAGAGTGAATAACCCTCAGGCATTTTTAAATTATAGAATCAACGATACAAGGCGTGTTTCGATAATACTTGATAAAAATATATCAGTTGGTGATAAATTAAAAATATATCAGATTTCGGTAGGAAAAAAAATCTCTGATTTACAGTTGGAGATATTATTCGAAACTCCAGTACATTATGTCGACAATTAAGCGTGGAATTGTTGAGGAAATACATAAACCAGCTCGTATCAACTTCCCAAGACGAAGAGTAATTGTCAAGGGCATAGATGAACTATTCCAAGCAGATTTGGTAGAAATGATCCCATATTCTAGAATTAATAAAGGGTATAAATATATCTTGGTTGTGATTGATGTTTTTTCAAAGTTTTTGTGGACCAGACCTGTTGAAAGTAAAACGGGGGTTGAGACCACTCAAGCTATGAAAAATATTCTACTTAAAAGTAATCGCATTCCTAAAAATTTACAAACAGACCTTGGTAAAGAATTTTATAATAAAAATTTCAAAAATTTGATGAAAAAATTTAGTATAAATCATTACTCAACTTACAGTACAAAAAAGGCCTCTGTTGTTGAGCGTGTTAATCGCACTTTAAAATCAATGATGTGAAGACAGTTTAGCTTACAAGGAACATATAAATGGTTAGATTTGCTGCCTAAGTTAACTGAAAAATACAATAATTTGAAACATAGAACTATCAATATGAAGCCAATTAATGTGAGTAAGAAGAATGAGAAATTGCTCCTTGATACGGTTTACAGCAAAATCAAAATTGTTGGAGTAGCGAAATTCAAAGTAGGTGACTCTGTACGTATAAGTAGACATAGAGAATCTTCTGTGAAGCGATATACACCTAATTGGTCTAATGAAATATTTACTGTAGATGTAGTGCAATTGACAAACCCTATCACGTATATTCTCAAAGACCAATCTGGACAAGCTATATCAGGGGGATTTTACGAACACGAATTGAAAAAGACCAAGTACCCAAATATGTATTTAGTTGAAAAAATTTTGAAGAGGAAAAATGATATGGTATTTGTGAAATGGCTTGGGTTCAACAACACACATTATAGGTGGATCCATAAGAACAATGTCGGTTAGTTAGAATTAATTAGTTGCAAATGTGGGTATTAGTATAAAAGTCACTATTGCGTATCAATTTAGCTCAGACAGTATTTGACCAGAGAAATGGCGACAATATTAGACTTGCAAGGATTTTTTATTTTTATTAATAATATTAAAAAGTTTATTCCCAAAGAACTGGCTTTCATGAGAATAAACAATGAATCTGGGCAAACTTACCTTTTTAAACCTCCGATTCTATGGAATAAATTGGATTATAAAAGCAAAAAGAATATCCTTTGGATTAGTAAACATTATCATAATTTGGATTGGAATGAAGGGGATATTCCTTATGATAAAATTCAAGAAATACTTGAGCCAGTGAGAAAAACTAAAGAAAAAATTTACGTCAAAGGATTGGAGAAAGTTCACTGGTTGAAAGATATTTTTAACGACGATTCGGTAGAAATTGTAAACATTGAAGAATTAGGCTGTCCTGCTTTGAAAAAAATATCTGCTACAAGCGCACAATTTTGTGGAGCTCATACAAATAATTGCGCTTCACATAATGTGCATATGATAAAAGAATGGTTTAATAGTCGATTCAACCTATTCAATTCTTTCCAAAGATTTCATGATGAACAATTTCTAAATTTCATGATAGATGAGGATATAGCGAATCTTCCAATGGAGTTTGTCATGATATATGCCGCAAATGAAATAGAAAATTTGTGGTACAGATTTCCATTGCAATGGCGAGAGAACAAGGAGTTTGAGAAGTACCGTTGCTGTTTCACTCATGACCAAGGTGACCAGAACCAGGATGTAGCTGGAGACATATATCCATTGAAGAAAAATTGTTTAAAATGTATTGAATAGGACTATTTTCATATTTATTATTATGAGATTATTTATATATAATGAATGATCTAATAAAAGCAATGTATCAATTAGAACTTGTTTCTCTTAATATTACCCTATCTTCATCCTTAAAGAAAATATTTCACCATAGATTGTTTTTTGACAAGACGCTTATCATTAGCACAAAGTGTGAACAAAATTATTGTAATTCAACTAATACATAAAACCTAATAGAGCTCAATGTTAATGTGACTTATCCCCAGCTGCATTCTAACAGCAATATTGCACACCTGAACATACCCTCAGTCATTGCCCTCCTAGCACAAAAGTACAGTGAACTTAAGACACATTCCTGGTGTTATAATTACACATCTGTTGTCACTGGGGGTTAATATTGGGTATGACTCATCTTCAGGTGGTAATGAGACACGTGCATTGAACTTAAGACGCGTTCCTAGTTAGCAGGTGTTAAGACACGAGCACTTGGGGTTAATGCGGGTTAAACATCCTCGGACACGTGTTGGACGCGTGCCTCCTCAGGTGTAATAATTAATCAGGTGCATTCCTGAGCTATTAGCGGACACGTGTCATTGCCCACCTGAACTTATGACTCATTCACACGTGCAAACTATGACGTCATCTGGTAACCGCCGACCAGACCGCCATCTTCAAAATTGGTCCAGAACTCTCTGAGAGTTCAAAACCAGCCGCCATCTTGGAAAGTAGTCCAGAACTCTCCTTACTACACTACTGATATTGCTAATCTTTGAAGTTAAATACATGATAATCCATCGGATCCTACTGATTTTAACAAGGCTAAAAAAGTATGTGAATGTTCTATGTCTATACACATACAACTCTGAGTTTCATTCTCGTCTATTTACACATCTTTTTTACATAAAATATATTTGTTCTACTAACACTTGTTCTGAATTACGCACCAACATACACTTATACGCTTCGAACACAAGCCATACTCACTACACTAACTTGCACTTTGAGAATGGAAGTTGGCGGCAGGAGCACTCGGGAGAGTTGCATGTTTTATAAAATGTCTATTCGAGTCTATACAACTGATTGTGAGAGATGAATTCTATCAGCTTGTTTTATACAAGTGAATATCGACGGTATTTGATTTGTATGTATTTTTTTTTATAATATGTATTGTATAAAAAGACTTATTCAATAACTAATCATGTATTGAGGGCTAAGGAATCATTGAATAAGTGTTATGAACAAGGAATTATGAGACATATTCTTATGAAATTCATAAAACTAATAATTTAATACAATGAAATCTATGATAATCTTTATGGATAGATCTTTACTATGTATAAAATGAGGTTTAAAAAATTTGTTGTATAATATCTTTTTTCTCAGTGTGGGGCTCATGCCAATCTCATTTAGAGGAGTTATGTGGGATTTTCAATACATATTGGAACATGAATTTATATCTTGATTACTTTTTGTGATGATTCGAAAATTTGTATTCCAAAACTTGAATTTAGAATAGGGTAAAGCCCTCTTGCTTGACAAAATTGCGCAAAGTGAACCTATGAATCAAGCGAAACTAAGAATTTTGTCCAATAAATATGACATTGGACTGGTCAAGAATGAATTTGGATGCGTTTGTATACATATGATGTGTGTTATTTGCAGAGTTTCATTCCAAATATATGAAATGGTCTGTTCATGAAACAAGAAATATTATATAGGGCGAGCGAAATTCACATCCAAACTTATCTCATACAGTGATCAAAGTGGAGCCAGATCATATTTTGATTCAGCTTTTTCTATGCCTGATTTATTAGAGAATAGATGAGCACACTCAATGTATAGTAGTATTTTGTAGCTCCAGTTCAATGTTCTTTCAATCAAGAGATGATGGTTATCAGCAGGTTCCACGAATACAATCGATAATGGAAGACATGTATGGAGAGAATACCTTTATATGAAATCATCCATAACCTAGGCTTGGCAATTCAGATAGACTATGACATATGTGTGTGAAGGATAAAGCAACATTGTCTACTTAAGATAATGTCACAAGTGGACTTGACCGAGCGAGTAGAGCCAATTTAATTCTTAATCATGCAAATATATACTGCAGCTACAAAGCTTATGATTACTCACCGTTCCAAAGTGCGAAAGACCTCCAATGTGTGGTACCTGGCCAGGTTCATCCACTGTACAGCAGTCTGCCCTGACACAAACATAGAACATCAGATGCAATTCCAAAACCTCCAAACCGGATCTCATATCCAGGAAGATAAGCTAACCGTTCACCGGGAACACAGAACTAAGAGCAAAGTCCGGTCATCCTAGAACTGAATAATACACCCCAGAGAAACGGTTCACAGAGTTATTTTGATACGAATATTGAATTGAATAAAAAAAAAATATATATATATATATATATATATATATATATATATATATATATATATATATATATATATATATATATATATATATATATATATATATATATATATATATATATATATATATATATATATATATATATATATATATATATATATATGCAATTTTTCTTCTTGGGAGGATTCATGATAATCAAATTGAATGCACTAATTTATGGGATAACTTGTTCTTATGAAGACTATTCATAATGCTTGTAGTAAAAGTAGTCACTATAGATCTTGACATGAACAATCATAATTATCGTGTCGTCGACAACTGAAAGAGTTTTTATTTTAAAGGTGATTAATTGTTTGATTCTCCGAGGCAAGCTGAAATATGTTGTTTACCGTAACTGAGCCAGTTTTTCGAAAATTCATTGCAATAAGAGGAAATTGATTTGAAGCATCAATTTATAAAGGCGAAATACAACAAACAATCCAAAATCACACAGAAACTATCTCTGCATAATATTGTTTGTCCTTGACTCTTTAACATAACGATACGTTTTGCCATACTGTCAAGTGATTTTTAGCAAATATCTGGATTATAATTACCCCTAATTTCTTGGTGAGGAGCTTCTCTTCATGATATGCTTCAATGTTTTTGATATCCAATTGGGTTCTATCACGTATATAAAGTAATAATACCATATAAAAGATTATTAAATTCTGTATTATGATTATTTTTTACACAATTTTTTGATAAACATTACATTTTTTATTAATAAATTGAAAGCCTCAAGTTTTGAATACGTCGGAAATTGCCGTAAACGTCCGAGCGCAATCGATGTATATGTGACGTCACTTCGGGGCTCAGAGCACAGATTACCATGTACTCAGATTACTGAACCTTATTGCAAGAATTATATCAGAAAAAGAATTATATAGATGTTGTTCTGTTCATTTTTATCCTAACATACAAAAAAATGTCCTAATAAGATTTTTATAGGCAGAGAGGTGTTGATAGAATGTTATCACTGGTAATATTTTGACGTTTGAGGTTATGGTGTTTCATATTTTATTTTGAGATAAATTGAATATTTAGTTGTGGGCTAAAGTACACAAAATTCTTGTGCATAAACCCACTATAAGATGAAAATTCATAATAATTGTGAACAAATATCAATTCAAAGTCTTACTTACGTTAAGAATGCAATAGGTCAAATTTAAATAACGGTAAATATTACACAGCCATATTTTTAGTCTCATTGCTAAAATATACTGTAAAATATGAACAATTTTTATATTGTTTATATTTATAATATCTGACAATTTTCCAAACTATAGGTATATGGTGTATCAACATAAATAAATATAACCAGAAACTTAAGCAAGTACGAGTACCTTCAGATGCTTTAACGGTGGAAGGTGATATTGACGTGATTAATATATCACCTCAAATGGGTTGAAAGTCATGGAAAATTATAGAATAGGTATCCTGGAGTGATTCTTCCTTTCACAATACAAGTTTTATTTTCGGGTCGAATACACACATAACCTATCCTAAAGCATCATCACAAAATGATTCTCGACTGGATTTGTACAAGAAGATGTAACAGCATTGTCATATTGAGGAAATAATTACAAAAAACTGCTCACATTGATAACTTAATACCTCGTACTTCTAGAGTATTGAATTTTTCATTCACTATTATGTATTCATGAATTAATAAATTAACTTCTGGTATATTACTTGAATTAGCTATTGTAAAATTATCTTTGAGACACATTGCTTATATCAAAATTGTTTTTCCAATGAAAAATTGACGATATACAAGAAAACTTCACTTGAATATATAACTGCTGGATTGTTTATCATCGGAGTGACGTCACGTAAATGTCGGACCAATTAGAAAGCGTTTCAACGCTTCTTTCATTTATTCAAAATTTATTGAATTTTAAATATTAATTATAATTGATATACTCATTCATAAATTATAGAAATAGTTTCAACACTTATAGTTTGATATTATATATTGAAAAAATAATATAAAATCACAACTAATTTTCATGACACAATCCAATTCCTCACTACTCAGCTGTATGACAAGCGGAATCATCTTCCTCAATGATATACTTGATATTTTTAGAGCGCATCGGTCTAATCTTAATTTTAATCCTCATCAAGGAAGTTGAGATATCTATTAGCATTCATGATGTCATCTACAAAGTGTGATTGTTTTGCATCCAGTTGACACCGATCTCAGAATCATCACGGAGGTCGAAGACAACGTTTTTTCAAGGCATTTAGTGCAATAGACTTATTGATACCTTATGACTTGATCCCGGATATCACCAACCCAAACAATAACTCTAACAATATCACTTCATTGTATGAGACTTCGTCATTTCATACTATCAAATAGCGAAGCTAGATTGAAAGCTCACGTTAGCGATAGCCAAGGCCAAGTTATAGAAGCTTTAACAGAAATTAACCATCCTAATTACCTACTGAGAACGTGGTCTCAGGCCTCCGTGATAGCTTGATGATCAATATCAACTGTAAGGAATTATAATTAGGCCTTGCAGACGGTATTATGAACGCTGTGGAATGCGTCAACGTCATTTGAATGGATTTAGAGGCAGAAATTGAATAAATGTGTTCGGAAAGTATCAAATGTATCTTTCGAACCCAAAGCCTATATGAATGTGTTGATTGAAGCTGACTAGTAAGTCTAAAACGAAAGACTATGTATAAGGACGATCTAAATTTTGAAAAAGACATCTAGTCCTCCAAATATCTTGCCGATCGGAGCCTTATAGCATATCATGGAAGAAAAGCCGCAATCAACACTGCTAGTCTCCAAAAATTAAGAGTAATCACACTTCGAATGATTGCTAGGTCTCACTTGACATATTGTTGGTGTGTATCAAGGTAGTGAATGATTCAAAAATAGCGATATAATGCCGTTGATTCTCTGTATTTCAACAAAATAAGAGGATGATCTGAATTTTTTTCATCCTGATACTTGAAATATAGCGGTATATACCTACTGAATTAAATGTTTTCAGGTGAATGAAAAATGAACTTTTCTTCAATAAATTATCGAGAAACTGGCTCTGTTGTAGAATAAATTACTTATTACTCGTGCGTGATAAGTGCCATTTCGTGCACGTTTGTCCTGGCGATAAATAGCTCTTTGCCTTTTGCTTGCACCAAGTATATATTTCCGCCTGCAAATTCTTAGAAATCCCGCATTCGTAATAAAAAATAGGATTTGCAACTGCGGTGTTGTCAGTTGCCCACTTCGTTCTAGTGAGCAATCTCCAACTTGTCGCACTTGTTGCACAGTATACTAGTCTTTGGCTATACTAATTTCACTGAGGCGGAACACGTGAATAGAATAATGTGGAACAACTAGGAAGCAATTATTTCATTAAGACACTGATAGAGTTGAATAGCTCTTCACGTTGCTTACACAATATCTATTTAATCTACTGGAAGCATTGATGCATTCACTGTGATATACTAATGTCAACGCACATCGCAGCTTATTTCAGTAGTTAATATAATTCTTCATGAATTCAGAAGAATCGTACACTATATGTATTAGTACAGTAAAGTCTCTAAATCTTTATTGCATTATTCTGTTAACTCTTCATATTTTGAAGCGTGTGACATAGGTACTGGGGTCATAAAGAATTAAAGACATAACTTGGCCTTTTGTATTCTACATTATAACTTTCCTAATTTGAAATACTCCCTTAAAGGAAATGTACAAAGCCTATCAGAGCTCAGAAATATTATAAATAATATAATATGAATGTTCCATGAACTACAAATTCAAAAGTCGGGTATATGTCCATCATCTTAGACATGGGAGCAACTGTATACACGTGTTTTGTCCTCATTGGGACTGATCAGTACAATATAGCCAAAGCTCAAGATAGTCAGGCTTTGGAGCTCCAAGTGTCTCCAAATCTCATAAAGAGGAATGGTCTGCAGAGGTAGAATCTACATGCAACGCCATCTATCCTGCATAGGTAAGAGCTACGTATAACATATTCTAATAAGATTAGAGTTCAGAAATATAGCCAAAGCCCAAGATAGTCGGGGCTTGGAGCTTAGGACTCTTAAATTTATAGTTCATGGAACATACATATTACATTGAATTTAATATTTCTGAACTCTAATAATATCAGAATGTTTCCAGCATAATAGAGTATCATATTTGTTATATTTCTCTGTGAACCTATTCATAAGCCAGATATGGCTTTATGCATTGAATGACACTGTACGTAGCTCTTAGCTATGCAGGGAAGATGGCGTTGCATATAATTTCTACCTCTGCAGATCACTCATCTTTGTGAGATTGAACAGTTGGAGTTCTGAGCCCTGACTATCCTAGGCTTTGGCTATACTGAACTGATGAGTCCTAATGAGGACGAAACACGTGTATATTGTTGCTTCTCTATCTAAGATGATGGACATATATCCGACTCTTAAATTTGTAGTTCATGGAACATTCATATTATATCATTTATAACATTTCCTAACTCTAATTTCATCAGAATGTTCCCGGCGTAATAAAATATTGCATTTGTGATATTTCTTTGTGAATTTATACATCTGCCATATATGGCTTTATGCACTAGATGGTGCTGTTCGTAGCTTCTACCTATGCAGGATAGATGACGTTGCATGTAGTTTCTACCTCTGCGGACCATTCCTCTTTGTGAGATTGAATTCTTGGAGTTCCAAGCCCTGAATATCTCAGGCTTTGGTTGTACTGTACTGATGAGTCCTAATGAGGACGAAACACATGTATACAGTTGCTTCCCTATCTAAGATGATGGACATATATCCGACTCTTGAATTTGTAGTTCAAGGAATATCCATATTATATTATTCATAATATTTCTGAGCTCTAATTTTATAAGAATGTTCCCAACATAGCAAAAGATTACATTTAAGATATTTATTTGTGAATTTACAAAGCCTATGTTTCTCTCCTATCAGCCTCTCAAATGTTTGCAAGCTTCAGCTCGTCAAGAGGGGGTCAGGTCTTGGTCGTGAGATAATAGCAGAGAAAATAGCTTTATTGATGGTATATTCCGGAACAGAGCAACGATAACCATGGTTACTTCTTCGACAACCAATTACGTGAATTTGGCTACTTCCTTGTAACTAAACTTTCCGTGTTAGTTTTGCGGTTATGATTATTGCTGACAATCAGGGCGGTCATTCTCAGATACATAATGGTACCTGCCAGTTCTTTTCAGATTAAACTTCCTTTTTCGGAGGTGAGAGTGTTTATTGTCTCAGATTTTCGAGCTTGTATTTCTTTATATTCATCTGAACTGTTCCAGTAAGAAAGGATCAATTGAAACACACCAGACTCTCATAGATTTGATTTTTTTTGGCAGATAAACACTTTGAATGGTTCCGTACTCAAACCGCAACTGGTTGAACCATAACCGTGGTCGCACCGTAACCAACCCTGTTTTGTTTCAGGAACATACTATGGATATGTCTCACGTTATTTAGATCCATATCTGAAGTAAACTAGTTGGATGCAAAAATATTCTCAGGTTCAATAAAAATTTTTATGACTAAAACCAGAGAATCTCTCTGCATTCGCCATATTCTTCAATGATTACTTGTCAATCATGATATTGTATATTATTTGTCACATAATATGTCAGACGTTGGACTTATAGTATTTATGACGAATAAAAAAAAAATTAAAGTTGTCTTGTCGGGAATATTCCAATACTTTGTGTATCAATTAATCGTACAGCAAAAAAAAGCTTGTGACTGATCATAAGGTTGAAGTTATATGCTATGATTGTAGTCACTTCTAATTCTATGAGATAATTTTCTTATAAGTGTATCTAAATAACAACTCAATCAACATTTTATTTAAGATAATCCTGTCAATCTGTGGAAGATAAGGTCTGATAGCAATTTCTATGAATTTCAATCAAATCAATCATTCCCAACTCTATCAGCTCTATTATCATTAAAATCATGGAATATCATCAATAGAATGGACGTATACTCACCAAGGTGTATTACACGTGTGTGTAATGGTGAGGTATCGCGCTCCAAGTTGATAGTACATCCTCAGGACGCCTAAACTCGTTCCGATAGTATGGCCACCTTCAATCCCAATCAGAGATGCTATTCGGTCTGTGGCATGAGCCTTCTTTATCCCTGAAAAATATAAAAATATAATATATTATTCCAAAATAAATCTCTGTGTAGTGTTATGTTTTCCAATATCATAGGCAAAAAATCTTTCAATAATAAATAGAATTGAAGCTGCCCCAAAACTTGAAATTCTACATTCCTAACTAGAGTGGATATTGACATTTTTTAGACAAGAGGCAGTGAATGTTCATCAATGATTAGAGCCTGAATGTGAGAAATTTTATTGGACTGATGATTGGAGAAAAAAACTATTAAAATATTTATAAGAAAGGTTCAAGTGAATGCTCATCACCCATGAGCCCAATATTTCTATACTTCTGCAATGAAAGTTCTCTCCAACTTTTTTCCGATGTATATTAACAAAATATGCAGGGGTCGGACTAAAAAGCAAGAAACAGATTTTCAAGAGAGATATATATTTTCTGAAACCGGGTGTTGCGAGTAGACACAATACTGTTTTTTTTTCTTTAACAAGAAAGTTTATTCAAATGAGCGCAGTCTTCACAGTATATTTTGTTGAAAATTTTATGTAGATTTTGTGTCAAAAAGATCGTTCAGATGTTCAGAAACTATCCTAACCTACATAATAGCTCGAAAAAATGGGAAATTCTTGGTGAAAATTGAATAATATAAACAATATCTGACTCTGAGAGAATTTTAACTCTTAATTCTGGTCGTAAATTGGAGGGAGAAGATCTTCTTGCATATATTCCGGATTTGAATCAGAAAAAAGCATGATTATTCATCTTTTCATGATGTTATTCTCCTGTAGAAACTGCCATTCATGGTATTGTTGACATCATTGATGAAATGATTGGAAATACGTTCATCTCTTTATTCTGATGATATTGCCCAAAATACATTCATTATCAATTGGATCAAACTTTATTCTGAAAATATTACCTTCAGCAGTAGTGACCAGTACCATATGGCTGGGATACTTGGCCACTAATCTTCTTATGACGTCAATCTGTTCCAGAGTGAGCTGGACCGAGTCCAGATATTGAGACGAACATGGAACATATGCTGACCAGAGCTTCAATGTTGCATGTGTGTTCAACCGAGAACAAACAAACCACATAAACAACAAACGAAGCTTAACGTATGAAAATTTTGTGTTAGTATCAAAAATAAAGGAGATGTGAAGAAGCAACTATTCAGGTGCTACAAATTTATTGTTCATACTATTTATTCCTAGTTTCAATTCTAGTACTGTATTCAAGTCTGATATCAGACTTGAATTAGAGCTCTCGGAAAAACTTTTTCATCATTGTATAACTTATTCTTGGACTATCTGACCTTGAATAGAATGTAAACAGCAGTATACAACTAATTTTCTCTAAAATTTTCTACGAAGCTAGCAAATGTTGGAATAAGAGTTTTTTGATTGTTATGCTTATTATAGAATTTCTACGATTACTATTCATTTGAGGTATGGATCGACTGTATCAAAGTAGCGCTCGGTTGTATTCTTTCTAGTGTTACGCTAGATTTGGTTGAGTTGATGATAGATGTGTCAGGCTCTATTTCGCTCTGCTTAGCTTTTATTCTAAGGCTACGGTAGTCTTCCGGATTCTATTATCCCGAAGACGAAATACGATGATGTCATTATTAAAACTTTTTATCTAAATTGTAAGATACACTGACACTCATTGCATGTTTCTGTAATTTAGATTTGATATTCCAGCAAAAAGTGAGCTGGAAATCAAATTTTATTTATCTTGGATCAAATACAAAAGTCTACAGGATTCAGTCTAACTCAAAACGGAACCAGATTCAATCTAACTTGGATTAAATACAAATGATAAAACTGGATACGGTCTCACTGGTAACAGAAAACAGAGTTGGATTCAGTCTTATCTAAATTATATATAAACGATGGAGCGGATTTACTATAACTGGATCGAATAGAGCACGATGGGATTTATTTCAACTCGAATTGACCATAAACATTAAAAATGGATAAAAAATTTATTCCTTGATTAAGTGGCGTCAGATTGAATTTGATCAGTTTGGATTAAATATAAACGAAACGATGCAAAATGTTCCGCGGTTGAATCAAGCTATCATGGAGCTCACATCGACTTGAAGTTTGGAGTATCTGAATAAATTTGACTTGATCTGTCAACGATTTCAGACTTCAAATACTTATATATATATATATCCAAAACAAAGTGATCGACCGACTCACACTCGCCCTGCGTTTGGATTCCAACTAACAGACAATCGACATTTCTCCTTCCTTAGCTCTATCACCCCGTTCGGGCTTTGGCTTCCCTCAGCATGCTTATTCATTATGTTCTATTCTTCAGTATCCTTATATTCTTAATATCTTTTCAACCTCATCTTTCCATCTACATTTTGGTCTCCCTTTCGCTCTCGCTCCTATTAGATTTTCATTGTGAATTCTTTTTACTAGGTGAGTGTCATCCATTCACTGCAGTAGTCTGTACTATATTTATATCTTCATACTGCTCATACCATTGGAAATTCATTCGGATTATCCACCCCTCTTCTTCTTCAATTGGTCCGTAATTTCTCCTAAGCATTTTCTTCTCGGGTAAGTAACGTTTGCACAATATATCGGAAAAATAATAGAGTTTGATAGACAGTATATGAATATTCTTTTAAAATGGGTACCCAGGGGTTTTTTGGGATTCTGAATGATAATTTGATATGGGATAATGTCAGCAATTTAGAACATACTGAATATTTATAATCTCGATATGGTTTTTTTACTAATTAAGATCATTATCAAAAATTGAGGGACGATTAGAATGGTATATTTGATATGAAGGTTTTCAAATTGAGTGAAAATTTGTCAAAAAATTTGCACAAAAATAAGATGTATCTTGTAAAAGAAATAAGAAAGTTGATGAATGTTTTTTTCTTAAATTTGTACTTACTGTCTCCTTCTTTGACTTCACAAACATCTTCAACATCGCTGTCTTGCTCTAACACTGACATTTCAGGGAAATTTCTACAAAGATTATCTGGTAAACAAGATGCGGAGCTTAATAAGTCTGTTGATTTATAATTATAAGCTCTTCCACATTTTTTCGCAATAATTGCAGAATATCAAAGCCAAAAGAAATTTCGAAGTTGGCAGCTCTGTCATTCTGGCAGGGCTGGATGTTTCTGAGTTAAAATTGTCCATTTTACAATGAATGTTTGCCCATTGCTTCAATGCGTAGTAAAAAAAAAAAAAAATGATATATTCTTAAAGCCCAGGATTTTATTTTCAATTTTTCATTTTCATTTATTCTTTAGAGCTCAACTTCAAGTTGCAGGAGATAAAATTAGAGAAGACCATGCACTTTCCTTCATCAACAATAACTCAAAGATATCAAGTTGTATCATTTTCTGAATTATTTCTCATTATGAAGTGTATTTTCAACTTTATTTGAAATAAAAGATAATAATATTTTCTGATTCATATGAATAAATTAAAACTGTTTTGGACATGAAAATGGTGTCGCATGAATGTTACGAGAAGAAAAATCTGACGTGGACATTACGTGAATTACTTGTACATCATTGGATATATATAATCAAACACAAAATCTTATCATTTCACGGCTGGTCGGTTGCTATGGAAACATCATTCTTATGCTACAACATTCCTAAATACTGATTTCCATCATTCTACGGCTAACAGTTCTGAATTTATGCGCAAAATTCCAAGATCGTCAAGTATAGTGCTCTTTCAACTCAGTTGATCTCGATGAAAATAGGATATGAGCATCTAGACAGTACTATCATCTTGAATACTGTATTCTAATATTCTACGTTCAATCGTTTTGGATTTATGCGAAAATCAAAAAATGTTTTGGGTAAACTGCACTTCCGGCTTAGCCGATCACAATCATAATGCAAAGTGTACAACAAGATGCTATAAAAGTGCCTAATACAAAATCTCAATATTCTGCGACTGATTATTTCAGGCTTATGAGGAAAATTCGAAAAGTCTGTAATATAGAGTGCACTTCCGGCTCAGTCAATTGGGACGAAAATAGGAGATGATCATTTGGATGCTACAGCAATTTCAAATACTGAATTCCAGTATCCTACGGCTGATCATTCTAGATTTATGCGGAAAATTCAGAAAAAGTATCAGGTAAAGTACACTTTCAGTAAATACAACTGCAACCATAATGCGAGATCAGTGACCTCTAATACATAAATGGACTGGAAAGCTGTATACTTCTACCACATAAGGGGCTGGCACCAGCGAAATGTCATTGGAGAGAGTTCATCCTTGTTCATTTTTACATGCTATCTCTATCTAACGCGACAACTGCGCATGCTCTGTAAATCGGCTCAGCGTAACCAGAGGCGTCGAGTGGACTAGTTTTCTTGGATAGAATCATTCCTTATCTGTATCATAGGCGTGCGGGATCTGATAAGTGTCTTATTGTTGTGCATTGTTTTTAACTTGTGAGTTTACGCGAACATTTAAGATGGTAACGAAGTGTATTGTACTAGGATGCAGTAATACTTATAGAATGTGCAAACGACTGAAGTTTCATAGGTGAGTTCTTAAATTTGGTCTGTTAATGTGTCATAAAAAGGCCAGTTTTCTAATACTTGGTACAAGTGTAAATTACTAGTTATCATTACTATTCTATTGGTTGAATAATGATTGCTCTTGGTAACTTGAATAATTTTTTTTTTGAAGAAGACTTTCGGATGGAAATTTGGAATGGTAAAAAATAAAAATAAATATACAGAATTTAATCTAAGAAATCCATTCACTATGATATAATTCTGCAAAATATGTATAGTTCATTGAATAATCATGCTAACTTTGATTTCCGAAAAACTGGACCAGCTCATGAAACTAAAAATTTTCTTGTACATTTGTAAAATAATTTTGTTATTTCTAGCTTTCCAAAAGATGCTGCATTACGGGCATCATGGGCGCAAGCAATCGATAGAATAAATGTAGTGATCATTTTGAGCCCAACGATTATCATTTTGATTGTTTGAAACGTGATGCAGTGCCTGTTTCTCATCAATCCTCTAAGGTACTTATTATTTATCTATCGATTCATATGTACAATCAAACATTCCAGTAATTACGAGATTTAACTTATATGTACATTAATTTATACATATAAAATAGTAGTTGTTTCAGTATAGTACTCTGAATGCAGGTATCAAATAATGGGAATTCGGTCAAATTTATTTTGTATCTCATCCTACTCTATAGTTCCGGTCCCACCTCGACCATCTTCAGGAGTGGAACCGGAACTAAAGTCGAACGAGATATTCAATAAATTTGACTGAATTCTCATGATTTAATAACCACAATAATTGATATACTTCATATTTATTATAAATTTCAGATCCGAAAATGTTCTGAATGCTATTCAGACGTTCATGCTTTACAGTCAGTGGAGTTGGTTGCCGATGAAGATGATGAAATAGAAGACAACGCTGCCGCAATGCCTAGTTATCAAGCTATGTCTGATGAAAGTGAAGAAGTACCAGAAAATAATGCTGTTACAGGAATGAGCTCTCCTTCGTTGTCTTGCGAAGAAAATATGGAAGAATATATGGAGGTAATTCATAATTTTATTGAATTTCTGCTAATCATTGTGAATATAATATTTATTATTACGAATGCGAGATATGTATCATTTTGCGCTTGTTTTTCCGGGCGGTGAATGGCTTGAGTGCACGCAAAGGCAAAGAGCCATTTATCGCCTGGAAAAACGTGCGCAAAATGGTACTTATCGTGCATGAGTAATAAAAAATAATATATTAACGCAACGGAATCCATAGTTGTTGCAGATCTGGAATTTCAATAACTAATTCTGAAAATTGAACTTCGTTGTCAGATTACAGTTCGGATTATAGTTCAAGGGATTAATGTTTTCCGGTTTCAAATAAGTTATGAGTCTACTATGTGCAAATATCTCAAGTATTTCTAATTAGAGATTTGTATACCGTGAAGGAGATTAATGTTTTTATTGGAATTTATCTGTAGCATACTGTTATTAACATAATGCTCTAATCTCATTTTCTCAGTAATCCTTAGTTGCTTCATCTCTAATTAAGTTCGATGTTTAATAAATTTATTTTCATTCCTAAGCTAAGTATTATTATGTGTTTTACATATGCAAAATATGTTTGTTTCAGCCTGTATCGAACATTTCTTTCCAAGAAACGTGTAGGACAGAAGGCACGCAAACATCGCCGCAAAAAAAAGTTGCTCAATTTAATCCAAAAAAGGCCAAATTGAAGAAGAAAGTGAAAAATTTGCAGCGTTGTTTACGACGACGGGAGAAAAAATTGGAAACTGTGAATGAATTCATCGAGCATTTGAAAGGGAAACCAGTTGAATCCGGCAATTTATTGGAATTACTCCAGGGTCATTTTTCCTCTTTCATGACGGATATAGTAGCTCAAGAGCAAAGATTCTCCGAAAAAAGCAAGATGGGAAGAAGGTATAATGATAATGTTAAAAAATTTGCTTTTACTTTGCACTATTACTCACCCAAGGCTTATGATTTTGTCGCACAGCATATGTCTTTACCTTGTCCGCGGACTATCAGAAATTTGTTGTCAACACATGACTGTAATCCAGGTTTTTTAACAGAAGTGTTCTTATTCTCAAAGACTAAGGTGGCGGATAACACTTATTTAAAGCATGTAGGTTTAGTTGTAGATTCAATGCATATTCATAGGGCTATGCATTATGAGGAGAACACTGGCTGTTTTTCCGGGAATGTTGATTGCGGCGGAATTGTGGAAGGTGTTGAAAATAGTGTAGCTACTGAAGCTTTAGTTTTTCTGATAGTATCATATTCCCATCCATTTAAATGCCCAATTACATATATTTTTACTCATTCAATGAGTGCAGTTGTGCAGGCTGAGTTAATAAAAACTGCTATTCATTCATTGTGGGATGTAGGTGTTGAGGTAAATTCATTAACTTGTGATGGAGCTCCAGTCAACATTAAAACAGCGCAAAATTTAGATTTTAATTTGATACCAGGCGATGATTTCAAATCACATTTTAAACACCCGCTCAACAACGATACAGTCGTGAATTTTATTCTTGATCCATGTCATTGTTTGAAATTGGCAAGAAATTGCTTTTCAGATGAATTTTTAGAAACGGGGAACAAAATTATTTCATGGGAATATATAAAAAGGCTGAATAGTTTTCAAGAAAATCATGAATTGAGTTTTGCAAATAATTTGAGTGCTGCTCACATCAATTATAAAAATAAAATAATAAACGTCAAACTTGCAGGTCAGACAATGAGCCAAGGTGTAGCTGATGCATTAAAATTTCTAAATAATCTTAAAGCAAAGGAGTTTGAAGGTTGTGAAGAAACAATTAAATTCATCAAATTGATAAATACGATATTTGACCAGTTGAATGTTAGGAATATTTTCGGAACCGGCTACAAATTCCCAATTATGCCAGCAAATTTAAATTTTTTCAAGAGGAGTTTTGAAGAAGTTGAGAACTATTTTCTAAATTTGAAAATAGATGGTGTCCCCATATATTCGAATGCTCGGAAAACTTTTGCATACGGCTTTGTTACAGCAATGAAAGGTACAATGAATTTGGTTGAATACTTGCATTCAATTGGGCTCTTGGAGTATTTCCTGCCTTACAAAATATCACAAGACCATATCGAATTATATTTTTCAGCCATTCGGCAAAGAGGAGATTGGAATAATAATCCTACTTCCAAGCAATTTACATGGGCTTTAAGACAAATGTTGTTTAGCGGACTTATTTCTCCAAGTTCTAATGCAAATGCCATGAACACCGAACACTATTCTCCGACTGTTTTCGAATTTAGATCTGTAGATCGTCAAGTTACTCAAAATACACCGCAAACAGATGATAGTATCGACAAAAATTTAGAAAACTTATGTACACAATTTCATCTAGATGAATATATTGATAATATTTTGTGTTATATAGCGGGTTACATTATTTTTAAATTAGTTGAAAATGTTACATGTTTATATTGTAAGGAAATAATGGTGAAACCTGGTAATGATCATACTTATTGTAATGTGAATAGTGTATATTCATTCAAAAATTTTGTTAATCGGGGAGGATTAACTGTACCGAGTAAAATAATTTTTTCAATTGTAGAAAAATGTGAAAAAATGTTTCGGCTAATGAAAACTGAATTTCAATCAAAAAATTTCAAACAAATTATTATTATAAATTGTGTGGAATATTTTACAACGAGACTGTTTTTATTTACTCCCAAGCATATCAACATTTTAGAAGTATGAGAGGACATTCACGAAATACAGATAATAGAAAAAGTTTGTGAAATGTTCCTAAACATTCGTTGTAAATATTATGTTGAAAATCAAATTGAAGTTTACAGAGAAATAAAGCAACTGTAAGATCAAAATTGACAAAGTTAATTCTATTTTTCAATGTTTAAATGATGATTGTAAATTTGTGAGTTGAATAAAATAAATTTATTTATGACAGACCATCACCAATTATATTTATAATTCATGATGTTCCCTCTATATTTTCCCATTCACAATATAATGTAACGTATTTTTTATCCATTATTCAATTTTTTAATGGAAAGAATACATTACTGCAGAACCCAAAGGAAACATTTTGAGAACCGCATTGGGAAGAGAAAGCCTCTCTCCATTTGTGCGTAGTTGCATAACTTCATTTTGGAGCCACGAATACTCGTCTGCTTTCCGGTCCATATATGATTAGAGAGGTCACTGTGCGAGATGCACATTAAGATCCTAGATCCTATACCAGTCTTTCATAAAAAAATTCAGCATTATACGCTCGACGAATTCTGAGATTCGCGAGTTATGCACATACACTCATACATTCGTACCGACATTAAGCCAAAAATAGTCAAAATGGATTCAGGGATGCTCAGAACGAATATATCCATAAAAATCTCGATATGTGAATTTTGTCGGTTCCACAATATTTCCTTGTACTCTTAGACCGTCAGATAATCGTAGGTTTCAGTACCTCATTTTGTTTTTGATGCCTACAAGAGGTTTGATAAGTATGTATATTTGGAGTTCAATAATGCTGGAATGCTCACAAAATTAAATTCAGGGAAGAATATTTAAACATTCAAAATGTCAAACAAAATAAAAAAATTCACAACAGATTATCATTTCTGATTGTTATATACGCCAAACTCTAAATGTCTGTTGTACTCATATATTGCACTTCCAGTTTGGCCGATTGATACAAAAATAGTAGATAACTATTTTAATGCTATAACAAGTTCAAACACTGAATTCCAATATGCTATGGCTGTTCAATCTAGATTCATGCAGAAAATTTGAAAAAAGTTTCAAGTGAAGTGCACTTGTGGCTAGGCCGATTCATACAAAAATAGCAGATAGCCATCAATACAGCATTTAGTTCAAATACTGAATTTCAACATCCTACGGTTGATCATTCTAGATTCATTAGAAGAATTTGAAAAAAGTTCCAAGTGAAGTGCATCTCCGGTACAGACGATTAAAACTATAATGCGATTAGACCCTATACCAGTCTCAAATTCAAAATTTCAAAATTTCAAAATTCCACGTTCAACCAGTTTCGAGATTTGCGAGTTACATCTTGAAAACTACGTTACTGATATTTCAAGAACACAGGGGAGTATATTTTGCATATTTTATGACAGATCTATCCATAATCTGATTCGATAATCAAGGAAGGAAGTTAATAGCTGTATTATTGAATAATTATTGAAGATTTAGCATTATTCTGCCAAATTATTTGGTTAGAATAGTATTTCCAAAGGAACTGTCATCTGTCACTTGTAGCTCACTATCTCGTGCAGGCGACAAAGAAAAATCAGAACAAGGCGGCACGGACAATCATTTTTGATCACTCTGTATAATGATTATGAACGTTAGTAATTAATTCTTCAGGAAGCTTGGAGTCTCCACATCAAGATACATTCAATTTTCTTGTTTTGCATATATTTTAGGCACAGATGATACAGTTTATCCCCAAAATCCTCACTTGATTATTTGTATCCAGCGGTATAGCGCGAGTAGAGTCTTTGAATTAGTTCTCTTATTTTTAATACTTTTTCATAGTGATGGAATTCTTCTTTTCAAATAATCCATGATATCAATATCAGTCAAATTATCCGCTTTCTCAGATAATACTATTGGTTTTCCGATTTTTTCCTCTTATTTTCCGAGATACTAAAACCAAATTTTTGATTTCGTTCTCGAGATCATGAACGTAGCATATACTTTAGAGCTGCAAGGATTTTGCTATTTTTGTCTATACCCAAAAGACTATCAGCGAGCCTATATTCAGCTTTACCACATTTCATGAGAAGTCAAAATCTCTGACAACTGGGCTATACCCCAAAGTAGTATTTTCAAAAATTGAAGAGAAGTGAGTGATTCACGCTGAAATTTTGATTGCATCTTAATTAGATATATTTGAAAACATTTGATAAACAGCCAACAATAAAATGAATTTTCTTACCCAAGATACTACGGTCAAAAATCTCTATCTGAATCAAACACTTCATGAAACATTGGTCATGAGCTCTTGGAATGTTATTCTGATTCATGGTTTCCACAATATCCATGAGTTTCATTCAGAACCCTTCATCACTGATAGCTTCCCATATCTTTGTACCATTAGAGCAAATTCTCAACTATTCTCCAAAATCTGCTTCAGGATGAATATTTGATCTACCATTCCCCTGTTATTTCAAAATCAACATTAGTAGTCACCATTTAGTTTTTCTGAAAGATCTATCGATCCGCTTTGTACAATATTTGACAATATATTACGTGAAATTAGAATGCTAAGTTTAAAATGACTTCAAAAAAAAGCTCTACGCAACTCTAGCTCAGGGAAATAATTAGGTGAAATGAGGCTAGCTTCAGCAAAAAAAATATACAATAAAATATAGGTACAGAAATAAATAGTAGGGCGCCACGTTGTTGAACTTATTTTTCCCAAGGTACTCAACCACGAAAATATCTGAAACCAAGGTGTTGAAAGGAATAATTGGGAAACAGGAGAATAGGTGTTAATATTCTGTTCGTCAGCGTCAATCTGGTTGCTGACTCCCAAATAATTTAATATAACTCAAACAGCAACTTACCTCCAGCTTACTGAGAGAAATTACGCTCTTTTCTACACTGCTGAAAAGAAAAGTATGGACAATTTTCTTTCAATAAAAAAAAATAGGATTTACCCAAAATAAATAAATTTAATGAAGTAAGTACGTAATTTTTGACAACGCACCTTGGTACTGCAAAAATAAAAATAAATGTATAAAAGTAATTGTAATAAACTATTTCAAATTACGCGTCTAAATAACGCAAAAAAAAACAAATAAATGAAAGTAAATAGTAGGCCTTACAATGACCTACGCCTAGGTAGCGCAAAAATAAAATATATGAATGTAAATAAGCTAGGTTAGAGTCCTCGACGTTGTACAAAAAGTACAAAAAAAAAGTAAATGGAAATGCGGAGCAACTTGCGCGTACGTCTATGAGTATGCTAAGAAAAAAACAATAACAATAAATTTGGCCCTTCTTCAATCGAATCGAGTTCACAGCGAAGTATACCACATAAGCGTAAAGAAGAAAAACAAACTACTTCGTCGATTGACCCTATACAATTTTCGAAATAACAGCGTGGTTCAAATGACCACGCAAAAAAAACAGTAAGCAAACGTAAATTGAATTCAGCCGTGTGAAGAGAGAAAAATATCGGCAGTCCGAATGAGGAAAAAAAAACAAAACCACGAACGTAATGCCACTTAGCTGTCACTTCCGGTTGGTTGCTGGAGTTCATTGACCTCTATTGGTCTATCACACCAGGATGGAAGCCTCAAACAGATATCTCCCGATCCGGACTGGCAGGAAATCTGGTGACGTCACACCAGTGTCAAAGGTTGGAACAGAGGGTGCCTAGGTGGTATCAGGCACTCCGTAGCCGAGATGTTGGTTGAAGTAGCTTAACTACGCACGCAGATGGTCGACGCAAAGGAAGCGATAATGTGCACGAAAATTTTATAATCCTCCAACAATGGAGATGCTTGCGAAACAACACAAAACTACACCAAGTGCCAAAAATGTTCTGCGGAACAAAGTAAAGCTAGTTTTTCATCCCTCCTAGAGGATTGCGCAAGGCAATATACAAAAAGCGATTCTTAAAAATTTCAATGAACAAACAGTACTAGGGTAGTTGGAGACCAACTGTAGACTGACGACTTCACTTGAATCAACTCCGGACTTAATTAGGAAAAAACCATTTTTCATCAAAACCAAAAAAAAAAAACTATCCAATTGGTTGACGCGTAATAAATAAAAGGGAGGAGACAGACAGACAAACCTGGCGGAAAGTGACTTAAGTATCGACAAAGTAAGAAGAAAGTAAGAGAGAAAGGGGCAGGACGAATTTAGCGGGAACGAAATGAATTCAAACAATTTCTAGGCACTGTCATTACCGCGCAAGCGCCTGCGACGATCGCAGAAGATCTGCGCGATGAATTTACAATCAGAACAAAGATACATGTTTATTAATTAAAAATAACCTCAAAATCTATGACAAACTATTTCAAATAGAATGTAAGTAAAAAAAAAAAATATAAATCAAACTGAGTTATACCAATTCTATATTTTCAGGATTGAAGCGACTACTAAATAAAACAGAAATAATATATTGAACTGGAAAAATTAAGATTGAACTGAAATCAAAAATTGAACGTAACAAATATTCATGATAATTGTTCCAGAAACTGATTTCACTATAATAATTACATTCAAGGATAATTCCTTTCTGGAGAATATGAAATATTATGACCGTGCTCCAATTATCTGGTAGTTTCTCTTCGGTCCACTTTTCTGTGATTATTTCATGGAAATGCTAAGCTAGCTCCTCCGGACACTCCTTAAAGATCTCTGAAGGAATTGTATCCTTCCCAGATGCTTTGTGATTTTTCAGAATCTAGATCAGGATATTTTTCTTCTTGATCATTGATCAAAAGCTCTGAAAAGTATTCTGCTCATCTTTTTGGGACTTCCTTTACTTGTTCTATCATGTTCTCTTCTCTGTTTCTGGTTATGATGGATTTTTGTTCAAGTTCTAGCTTTGTATTTTTGATATTCCTGTGGAAATTCATAGTATCCTCCAGACTCTCAGCTATTTGGATCTTTTCAATTTTTCCTGAGAATCGTTTCCTCTTTTTCCTTCTGCAGGTTTGATATACTTCTAATCTTTTCCGCCTATTGTCCTCTTCGACAGTCGGTACACTATCGTTGAATGGCGATACATTTGATACCTGACTAGTTGTAAAGTGATTGGATAACGAAAGAAGTTCCTATAGAAATTGTTTGCAAGATATTGTCACAAATTTCATTGTAAATAATTAATTTACACTGGTTACAGTGCCAATACTTACTTTATACTCTCGTATGGTCACTATTTTGCTCCCAGCTGCTCGTACTGAATGAAATCCTCTCCTAGCTTACACTCTTATATACCCAAACCGCCAATTGCCCAACATTCAATTGTCTAACAGTTGATGCTCGAAAATGTCCTTCCTGACCACACTGCCAGCATCTCATTCTCAAAAATCTGCGTAATTCCTGTCGTCCAGGCGACGTATTCGTGCCAGAATCAACAGTAAGTTTAGTACGGCAATCTTTTCGAATATGACTCTTCATACCGCACAGCTAGCATCTAATTCTTCTACTCTGTCCAGGTAAGGTCGGTGCAAATCGAAAGGATCGCTCCTGTACGCGACTTCCTGTATAAGTCGTGATCCTCTTAACCTCGGGCCCTTCTTCATCGCGCTTATATCACCTCACTCTCTTCGCCAGTCTTGACGCCTTCGTGGCCGCCTCAATTTCCAGGGCCTTTGTTAGCGCTTCTCTCACCGTCTTCGGATTTGCTTACCGAACAACTCGCCCAATCTTATCGTCGCTGATGCCGTTCATAAAGTGTCTAACTGCAACGTATTCCTGTGTTGAGCCAGGACAGTAAGCAAAAGCTTTCCGAGCCAGACTATACATAACATACGCGAGTGTAGTCAAATCCTCCTTATGCAGTTGTGTGCGATTGCGCAGCTATTCATGTAGTAGTTCTTTCATGTGTTCTTCCCCGAAGTGCAGCTTTAACTCTTGTTGATTCAAACCTGAGTACTGCTTATGCTGTATCTCGAAGCATTTCCAGCCAGTAAAATAGTTTTTTGATTCACAATCCAATCAATATCTCGAAAATCAGCTTAAATTGAGCGAAGTATTCATCCCAGAAAGTCTTGCTATGGTACGGTGTCGGTTTGAGTGTTAAATTAGCTGTAAATTCCCTTGGAGTAGAAGTTATGAAGGATTATATATCTGAATTCCACATTTATGAACAATTATGATCCATTGTTCTAGAATGAAGTGTACTGGTTACATAAGATAAAGGAAATATATAAATCGGGATATTTTATAATTGCTACGCATTACTTCTCAGTCTCTTAACAAATAAAGTTGGTTTTTGGAAATGAAGTTGTTGAATCATATTATTAAATTGGCGCAGTCGGTAGGATCCGGAAATTGATTTGATTCGAAAGCCAAAATAATGCAATTCATTGAAAAACAATCAACTTCAGTAATTAGTCCGGATTCAAATTTTTGGAATCGGTACATCCTTGTCGGGCCAGCAAAATCAGTGCCAGAGATTAACGTACGATTTCAACAACGTCGTCAACAATAGAATCAAGTCTAGAGCCAAAAATCCTCAATCCTGTGACAATAAAGCTGTCAACGAAAGATCCACAGAGCCCGCAAGTCGAGAGCCGAATTCTTTTCAAATTGAGGGACAGGAAATAATCACCATACAACAATAAGCAACAGGGGATATGTTCAAAGAATTGTTGCCCGTCTAATTGAATTTTATATATGGCTATATTTGAAAAATAATAGTTTGTAACAATTGTTTGTGAAATAAATTGCTTCAATTGATTAACTGATAGCAATGACTCTAACAGAATTGAAAGAAATTCAACTTAAAGTGATTCCAGAATTTAATGGGAATCCTAAATTATAACAAAAATTTATTACTGTTAGCGAGAAGCTAGTTGACAGATTTTACAATGCTAGTGATATAAATGATTCCCAAAATGAGTTATTATTAACTCATATTTCTTTTGAAATAACTGGCCAAGCAGCCTAACGTATAAGCAGTTACACAATTTGTAACTAGAATTGATTAAAACATGCTTTAGTAGTAGTTTACTCGCTCAAACGCGATGATTTGAACTTAATTATCGAAAAAACAAATTTTAAACAGAACAACTCAAATTGTTTTGAGTATTATGAAAAAATGTATGATTTATTGAATTTACATGCCCCTTACGTCGATACACATTCAAGCGATCCAATACAGATTGCACATTTGAAAATTTGGTAAATAGATTGACGTTACGCACACTGATATTGAATTTGAAAGAACCAGTTGGTCCTCTAATAAGAACTAAAAATTCGTCTTCTTCAAGCGAAGCATAAACTATGCTCGTGAATATTTTCCAACTAGATGCTCAAAAAAGCGCTTTCCAAAGACAAAACACAAGACCTGTAACAGGCAGAATAGACCCTTTTTCGAATCAACAATGCAACCATCATATCAACCCTTATCACAACCCACATTTATTCCTAGACCGATGATGCAACCTTCCCAAATGCATAGGTCTCCAATGACTAAATTTTCAAATGATAAACCTGTACAATACAAGTCAACTTCAATGAGTATTTCTACAAGACAAACATTCCAACCGAAAACTCAAACACCACAAAGACCACAAAACTATTCTCAGAGAAATCTTAATAATTCGCATAATAACTATATTGCTAAAGAATTGTTCAACCAAGAAACTGAACAAGAATATGAACAAGAATACGATGAGATTTTGGAGAGATGATGAGTTGTAATATAACTAGTCGTCTCCCATATTCAAAATTAAGAGATTCTATTCTTTCAATAGATAGAGTCAACAAAATCATTGATAAATAAAAATTTGGTTCATAATAATTTGAATAAGCTTAAAGTGTATACAGAAAATTTTGTTTCACATACAGCAAAAGGTAGTTCAGAAGGTAATGGATATGTTATTGTCACATTCCAGAAGAAAACAGTAAGATTGTATTTATATAATCTCCATGATAGTTTTGATATTTTGATTGGATTAGAAACTATGAAATTGATAAAAGCACAAATGAATGTAGTTGAAGATGAGATACGAGTTTTCAATGAGAAATACAAGCTAAATTATTTCAATGAGCTGAATAAATTTCAAACTTTTGAAAGTGGAATAAATTCGGAAATTGATTTTCAAAATTTGAGAATTGACCATTTGAATGAAATAGAAGTTACGAAATTGAAAAAAATGGTTTTAGATTTTCGAGATATTTTTCCTTATACAGATGATAAATTGATATTTATTAGTAAAATACTACCGACGATATACCAATTTACACAAAAAGTTATTGCTATCCGCAAATTTATAGGCAGGAAGTGGATGAACAAATACAAAAATTATTAAATGATGATATAATTTTAAAATCTCATTTTTCGTGGTCAGTCCCTATTTGAGTTGTTCCAAAAAAAATAGATGCCTCCGATAAGACAAAATATTGTATGGTTATTGATTACCGTAAATTGAATCATAAGACTATTGACGATAAATTCACAATACCAAATAATACTTAAATTTTGGATAAGCAAGGAAAAAGTAATATTGGATTTAGCATCAGGATTCCATCAAATTAAAGTTAATGAAAAAGACATTCCTAAAACAGCTTTGAGTACAGAGCACGGACATTTTGAATTTAAGAGAATGCCATTTGGTTCAAAAAATGCACCAATTACTTTTCAAAAATCAATGAATTACGTTTCACAAGATTCAATTGGAACAATATGTTTAGTTTATCTAGATGACATAATTATTTTAGGAAAAAGTTTAGAAGAACACATTCAAAATTTAAGACGAGTTCTTGAGAAATTGAAAGAAGCAAATCCAAAGATACAAATAGACAAAAGTAAATTTTTAAGAAAAGAGGTGGCTTATTTAGGTCACATTATAACAAAAAATGGAGTAAGACTGAGCCCTGATAAGATATAGGCTATTTGGAATCACCCATTGCCTAAAATAGTTAAGGAAATTAAAGGTCGCCTAGGTTTAATTGGATATTATCAAAGATTTATTCCTGATTTTGCAAAATTAATAGAACCATTGACAAATTATTTGAAAAAAGGAAAAATTATGAATATAAAAGATTCAGATTATATTAAATGTTTTGAAAATTGAAAGACACTTTTGATGAATTATCCGATATCACAATATCCGGATTCTACGCAAGAGTTTATATTAACAACCAATGCGAGCGAATATGCTCTAGGTGCCGTTTAATCCCAATAAATTAAAGGAAGATATTTGCCAGTAGCTAATGCAAGTCAAACATTGAATGATCATGGAGTGAATTACTCTACAATTGAAGAAGAATTACTTTCCATCGTTTGCGCAACAAAATGCTTCAAAAAATATCTTTACGGTGTTGAATTTGAAATCGTTACAAATCACAAACCATTAACATAGTTATTTTCGTTAAAAAAGTCAAATTCGAAGTTACTCAAATGGAAATTATGTTTAGAAGAGTTTAATTATGGAATTTGTCATAAAAAAGGTACTCAGAATGAAAACGCTGATGCCTTATCTCGAATTAAGCCTGCATTCTAAATAGTTTTTAGAATGACAATATTATTGAGACCAAAGAACCATTAATACATTGTATTAAAAAAGACTTGAAGTTCAGAAAAGGATTTGCAACACAAGTCAATAATTTTTATCAGAGTAAAGATTATTTAGAAAAGAATAAGAATGTCGAGGTTGGAAATTGCTTATCACAGAAATATAATTCCCGTTTAATATTCCATTTTATAACAAAACTGAATCATTTTGATAAACCGGAATTAGAGTATATCAAAAATACTCCAGTGAATTTGAAACAATTTTTGGTGAATGATGAAATTGAGGAAGTCTGTATGCCAAAAATATGCAGTGAATTAGATAAGTATGATTGGTCAGAAATCCAGAATTCAATGAAAGGAATTTCCGAAGAAACTCATATGAAAATTAATGTTTATAATTAGAAATTCCGTTGGAAATTATAAACAATGAAATCACAAGTCAAGCTACACATGGAGATAACTCTGATTTGAATACAGTACATTCAGCGAAAGAAAATCCTATGAATGAAAAACCATATGATCTACTATTTGGACATATTCAGGAAATTGGACCCACAGAAGTTAAAGGGCAATTGGATTGTTAAAATTATATTGATAAACATAAGGAACGAATGGAAAACCTTCATTCAGAGATACAAAATAGAATTGAAGTGAAAAAACATAAATACTTCACTAAAAATCTGACGTGAACTCCACGTGACTTACTTGTACATCATTGGATATATATATATATATATATATATATATATATATATATATATATATATATATATATATATATATATATATATATATATATATATATGAATGAGAACCCTGCCAAAATCCCTGAGGGAATATATGTTAAACAACATAAGAGACACTCCGCAGAATGTGAAAAAGCAAAATATAAAAAGAAAATCCTATAATAAACAAAGAGGAGTAATGGGATTAGACATCAATATGAAAATCAAAATTGACAAGATAAGAGAACCAATATTTTCTTTTCCAGATGTATCCTTGTCCTCATCCTCCACGAACAAAACTGTACGGACAGAGTATACATAAAGAATATGACAATTAATATAGGTGCAAATATTATAGAGTTTGGAAAATTTGAAAATTTATTGGGTATTTCCGGTTAAGTTTTTTCGGGCAATGTAATAAGTAGACTCTTTGAAGTTGTCTAGCTTTCGGTATATTTTTACACCTCCTTCAGGACATTACAATATTAATCATAATGTAAGAATAATAATAATAAAAGAAACTAACATTATTTACTCACATTTCGTGAGGCTTCAAAAATCAGCCAGATAATAATAATAATTATAGCTTCTATCAACAACATTAATACAATTAATACAAGGAGAATCCAAAAGAAGAAGAACCAGATTGAAAATTATAAAAAATTATAGTAAAAATTGTGAAAAAGTAGTACATATATGAACAGTCAAAATATGATATGAATAAAAATAAAACAATTTTTTGAAAGAAAATTTTACACATAAAACTTGATTTCCAAAATTTTAAAATGAAAAAATAAAAAAAAATGAAGAAGAAAAATTCTGAATAAATCTCAGAGACAAATTGAAAATCCCAAGGAATGACACAAAGACAGAAAAACTCAAAAAATGAATGTTAATGAAAAATTATTACTTTATCATTTCAACTTCTTAGATATTTCAAATAAATTGGCATATATTGAACTCAAGCCATCTATGTCACTTTTCTTTTTCATTGTATTATCTGTCGTTTTAATGTTAAGCATTTCCAAAAAGGATCGTTCTTTTAAATTCTTTTCAATATCTAAAACTGTAGCATTACTGTAATCTATTTCATATTTTTTTGAATTTTTATGCATCGCCAATGCAGTAGCATTGGGTTTTAAGCAAGTGTCACTTTTATGAGATGTTATTCTACTAATTAACTGCTGACAAGTTTGCCCAATATAGCATTCATCGCAATTTTTACAAGGAATTTTATGAATTAAATTTGACAGGAGCGGGGCTGGTACTTTATCTTCCAATCTTGTGAAAATTGACCTAATAGTTTTAAAATTTCTTGTAATTATTTTAGTTTTATCATTCCTCAAAATTTTCATGAGCTTAGGTGTAAAATTAGATATATATGGAATTGAAGCAAACAAAAGTCCCTGACGAGTTTCATCAGCCTGTACTACTTTACACTGGGGAGGTTCCTTTGGTATATGAACATTAAAAAGTAAACTATTGACAAGTTTTTTTGGATGAGAATTTTGGATAAGTACGTCTCTTAACTTGATGAGATTCGTTTGGTGAAAATCATAATGCGATAATCTTAAAAGTCTCATCTTCAACCCTAATATAACATTTACCTTCAGACGACGAGGCTGTTCTGAAAAATAATGAATATAGCGTTGTGATGATATGGATTTGACATACCAATCAAGTTTCAGAGAACCATCTGGCTGTCGTATAATCAATGTATCTAAAAAAGGAATTTTCATTTTTTCTTCAATTTCAATAGTAAATTGTAAATTAGGATCAAATTTATTGAAAACATCAAGCATCACACTCGTTTTGTCAGCTGGGACACTACATACAATATCGTCAACACAATCTGCGAGAGCATAATATTCAGCATGAGTAGAAGCTCTTGATACAATCTTTTGTTTCTGAGTTTTCCATAAAACTGGATTGCCGAAAACTCTTATTAGTATTCCAGTAGTAGATTTTTTATCAATAATGTCTGCTGCCTAGTCAGCATCAACGTAAGCGTCCATTTCTTCAGTAATATGGGATTTAAAAATCAATTTGATAAGACGAGTTGAGTACAAATATTTTAGAACACGGAAAGCATATTTATAATGAATACTGTTGTAACTGTTTTGATAACGACTCAAATATTCTACTGGAAAAGATACATCTGGTCTAGTTCCATTTGCTACATATAATTAAGCTCCAATTAAGTTTCGATATTTTAATTCCTTTTCAACATTATCTGCAGGCTCCAATTTTAAATTAATCTCCATCGGTGTTTTAAAAGTTTTTGCTTCTTTAATTTGATATTTTTCAGCTAAACTTTGTATATATTTTTGTTGACTTAACAATATTTTCTTTTCATGAGGAGAGTACTCCATTTCAATTCCCAAATAATTTTTAATTTGACCTAAGTCTTTCATACGGAATCTTTGATTTAATTTTGATTTCATTTCATCAATAGTCTTTTTATCAGCTCCACAAATCAATAGATCGTCAACATATAAAATTATATATAGTTGGTTGTTATTCACTTTACCCGTATACAAACAATAATCATAGTTGAATCTTTTAAAATCAACATTAGTCATAGAATTATGAAAACATTCGTACCAATCTCTAGGACTTTCTCTTAATCCATATAATGATTTATTTAACAGACAAACCTGGTTTGGTGCCGTTTCATATCCATCTGGAGGATAAATGTAGACTTCAGTTTTAATATCACCGTTTAAAAAAGCTGTTTGAACATCCATTTAATCAATTTCCCAACTGTTAACACAAGCCACTGACAGTAATACTTTTAGTGTGTTCATTCTTGCAACAGGTGCATACATTTCTCCATTTTCTTGATATATTTGTTGAAAACCTTTGGCAACAACACGAGCTTTGTATTTTCCATCAGATTTAATTCGATAAATCCACTTGACTTCAATAATTCATTTATCAATTGGTGTATTCACTAGTGACCAGGTACCATTACTTTTTGAACTGTGAAGCTCTTCTATTATTGCTTTTATCCATTCCTTCGACTCTGAACAATTAATAGCTTCTTCATAGTTCTCGGGTATTTTCGCATTTACATAATTTATATAAATTACGTGGTCTTCATATTTCTTTGGTAATCTTGTTTCTCGTCTTGGACGTACATATTTTGTAACTTCAGTTTGATTTGTATCTTCAATATTATTGGTAATATCAGTCTTCGGTTCTTCATGTTTTTCATTTTCTTCGAGTTGAGGTTCTTTTTCTTCATTAGGTTGACTTTGGATTGGAGTAATATCATTCACTCCATTATCTGTAGTATAATCATCTCTGAATTTAATATATTTCGTGTTCTCTTCAATAAATTGCACATTTCGACTGATTATTATCTTATTATCAACTAATATTTTATACCCTGTATCTGTATACTCAATCAATAAACCTTTTACAGCTTTTGCGTGTCACTTTGAAGATCTTATTTCTTCTGGAACTCTCACATAAGCTATGCTTCCAAATAAATGTAGGTTGGATACATTCGGCTTTTTATTAAAGAATATTTCATATGGAGTTTTTTCAAGTTTTGTGTTCGTTAATAATCTGTTTCCAATATAAGCAGCTGCATAGACACATTCGGGCCAGTATCTTTTATCCAATTTAGCTTCTGAAAGAAAACATCGCGCTCTATTCATAATAGTTCTATTATATCTTTCAGCTACTCCGTTGAGTTCATGTGTGTAAGGTGGCCCAGGTCTTAAATAAAAACCTTCATTTCTAGCCAAGTCGTAGAATTGTTTATTAATGTATCCTCTTCCATTATCACAATGAATTTCTTTAATCTTTTTACCTGTTTGATTTTGCATCAATTTATTATACTCAACAAATCGGTCGTAGACTTCACTTTTTTGTTTTATACAATACACCACAGCAATTTTGCTGCAATCATCAATAAATGATACAAAAAATCTCTCACCACAATATCCTGTCTGTTTAATTGGTCCATTCACATCTGTATGAATTATTTCAAGAATATCATTTGCTCTACTTCTGTTGTTGTTAAACTTCAAATTAGTAATTTTATTTTCCAAACATATTTCACATTTGAGAAAATCATTTTCAATCATTTTGGGCATCCCGTCCAGCAATTGAAAATTACTTAACTGTTTTAATACTTTGAAATTTACATGCCCTAGAATTCTATGCCATCTTTCTTTATTTGACATATTCATATTACAATTATACGAATTTGCTTCATTATTTTGAATATCATCAGAAATAATTCCATCTAATTCAAAAAGTTTCATTTTCTGTTTACCAATTGCAATTAATTCGCCTTTTCTATTGTATATGTTTGCGGTATTTTTCTCAAAAAGAATGTGATTATTTTGATTTGAAATGCTTGAAACACTTAGTAAATTACGTTTCATTGTTGGCACATAATAAACATCTTCAATTTCAGTTTCAATCAATTTGTTTGAAACAATCAAGTAATTAATAATAGAGCCTTTTTTTTCAGACTGCAGTTAGAAACCATCGCCTACTTTGACATTAATAGGACTATCTAAATTTATACATTCTGAAAAATACTTATCTGTATTCACAATATGATCTGAGCATCCACTGTCCAGTAACCACTTAATATTTTCTTTATTTTCCGCTATTGATTGTTTATTTATATTATCTTGATCAAGTTTAGATGACATAACTTCTACCTCGAATGAATTTTTGTCGATTCTGTTATCAATCACAAAATTTCCAGCTGTTCTCATTGAATTGTTCCTATTGAATGGTCTTGATTTATCCCGTTGACTCATATTAGTGCGACAAAAACGTTCTATGTGACCAAATAAACCACATTTGTAACATTGTTTCCCTGGATTATTCGACCTATTTGGATACCTTGCGCCTCCTGACATTTGATGATTTCGTGATCGACTTGATTGATCATTATGATAGTTTTTAGAACTTTAATTACTACTCGATGACTGTTGATAAGTTTGCTGATATAAACCCTCCACATTTTTTCGCATTCGAGAGCTAAATGCTTGAGAGTTACCCTTCACACTCTCATTTAAACTTTGCCGTTCTTGAAACTCAATCATCATTTTACTTTTGATGTATTCAACAGATTTATCTTTCTCTGGTAAGGCATCCACGACATCAACTATGTGTGACATACTTTCTGGCAATGATAATAATAAATAGTTCAATTTATCATGAGATGTTATTCTACTAATTAACTGCTGACAAGTTTGCCCAATATAGCATTCATCGCAATTTTTACATGAAATTTCAAAAATTAAATTTGACATGAGCGGGGCTGGTACTTTATCTTTCAATCTTGTGAAAATTGACCTAATAGTCTTAAAATTTCTTGTAATTATTTCAGTTTTATCATTTCTTAAAATTTTTTCATGAGCTTAGGTGTAAGATTAGATATATATGGAATTGAAGCAAACAAAACTCCCTGACGAGTTTCATCAGCCTGTACAACTTGACACTGGGGAGGTTTCTTTGGTATATGAACATCAAAAAGTAAACTATTGACAAGTTTTCTTGGATGAGAATTTTGGATAATTTTCACAAGATTGAAAGATAAAGTACCCGCTCATGTCAAATTTAATTTATAAGATTTCATGTAAAAATCGCAATAAATGCTATATTGGGCAAACTTGTCAGCAGTTAATTAGTAAAATAACATCTCATAAAAGTGACACTTGCTTAAAATCCAATGCTACTGCATTGGCGATGCATAAAAATTCAAAAAAACATGAAATAGATTACAGTAATGCTACAGTTTTAGATATTGAAAAGAATTTAAAAGAACGATTCTTTTTGGAAATGCTTAACATTAAAACGACAGATAATACAATGAAAAAGAAAAGTGACATAGATGGCTTGAGTTCAATATATGCCAATTTATTTGAAATATCTAAGAAGTTGAAATGATAAAGTAATAATTTTTCATTAACATTCATTTTTTGAGTTTTTCTGTCTTTGTGTCATTCCTTGGGATTTTCAATTTGTCTCTGAGATTTATTCAGAATTTTTATTTTTTTTATTTTTTTATTTCAAAATTTTGGAAATCGAGTTTTATGTGTAAAATTTTCTTTCAAAAAATTGTTTCATTTTTATTCATATCATATTTTGACTGTTCATATATATACTATTTTTTCACAGTTTTCACTATAATTTTCTATAATTTTTACTCAGGTTCTTCTTCTTGTATTAATTGTATTTATGTTGGTGATAGAAGCTATAATTATTATTATCAATCTGGCTGATTTTTGAAGCCTCACGGAATGTAAGTAAATAATGTTAATTTCTTTTGTATCTTACATTAGGATTAATATTGTAGTGTCCTGCTTATTGCTTAAACTAAGAGTGATACAATCACATAGTGAAGTTAAAGTGTAGGTGGTGAAGTGTAGAATAAATAAACTATATCCGTTTTAAAATACAAATAAATAATAGATAAAACAAAATCTCTCAATAACCGCTGGCTACTGACAGCCGTCCAAGGCGACTTGAGTCCGGTAGTGGCGTGCGACTGTGACGTATAAACAAAAACCAGTGGCGTAGAGGAAATTGTGTCCAAGTTTGAAAATTTTGAAAATAATAAAAATATAAAGGGAGAGAGGTGATTTGGGAATGAGTAAAAGATCGAGAAGTAGAGAAGAGCAGGAACGCGAAAATATTTTTAGAGAAAGTAAAAAGGTAATTAGATCACCAGAACAAAGAGAGCGGGAGAAAAATAATAAAGACCTCCAAAAACATAACACAAACACAGAGATAGACGTAGACACAGAAAAAATGGAAGAATTAAAGGAAATGATACAAAAAATGATGAACATAATGGAAGGGAATCAAAAGGAATTAAAACAAGAGATAAAAAATATTAAGACAGAAATGATGAAGAAGGAAGAGGAATGGAGAAAAGAGAGGAACATGTTAATGAGCAGAATAGAAGACCTTGAAACAAAAGCCGAGAAAGAGGAGATATACAAGAGAAAGAATAATATAATGATAAAGGGATTAAAACTGGAACAAATTACAGAAAAAGAACTAGAAAAATGGATTTCAAACAAATTGAAGATACATGCAGACGTAAATAAAGTAATAACCCTGAATCAAAATACAGAGAAAGAAATTATTAAAGTAGAAATGCTAGATTGGGAGCAGAAGCAAAAGGTTATGAAAGCCAAAAATGAACTTAAGAATACAAACATATTCATCGATAACGATCTTACCTGGGAAGAGAGAAGAATTCAGAGAGAGATAAGGAACATAGCAAGAGAAGCGAGGACAAATGGAAAAAGAACGAAAATTGGATATAAAAAAATAATAATCAATGGAATACCATACAAGTGGGATAAACAGGAAAATGGTGTAGTACCCACTGGAAACAAAGTAGACCCAAAAGATATAACAAATAAGGAAAACCCAAAAAACTCCTAATGTACAACATAACTCAATCAGTCAACGTGGAAACAAACATGCATACGAAAAGGTTAAAACGAATAGGTATATGGAACATTAAAAGTATAAATGGTAAGGAAATAGAATTAGTAGAAGAGTTTGAAAGAGCTAACTTAGACTTATTGGCTATAACGGAAACGAAAATGAAAGGACAGGGTATAAAAAAATTAAATGACAAACATATCTTAATATATAGTGGAGTAGGAATAGAAGATAGAGCAAAAGGTGGCGTAGGTTGCATATTACACAAAAGCATAGAACAAACTTTGAAGAACTGGAAATGTGTAAATGAAAGATTAATGATTGTTAAGACTGAGGATACTAATAAAGCAATAATGAATTTCATGATAATCTATGGGCCAAATGATGATGACGATAAATCAACGAAAGATGAGTTTTGGGACACGATACAAGTAGAATATGAAAAACTAGAAGAACCAATATACTTAGTGGGAGATTTTAATGCAAGAGTGGGTAATATAAATAAAGGAATAGAAGAAATAATGGGAAGATATGGTGAACAAACTAAAAATAACAACGGAAGAAGATTAATCGATTTCTGCATAATAAATGACCTGAAAATATTAAATACATATTTCCAGCACAAAAACATACATAAATATACCCGAGAAGTAAAAAGTAGGAATGAGAGATCAATAATAGATTATTTTATTACAAATAAAACGCAAATAAAAAACATAAATGATGTTAAAGTCAAAAGAGGTAGTGAAATCGGAAGTGACCATTTCCTAACAGTAGCGAAAATAAAAATGAAACAAGAAGAAATCCAAACAAAGAAAGAAATCAGGAAAGAAATAAACACGGTTAAATTGAGGATAGATAAACTGAACAATGTAGAAGTAAGGAGGAAATACCAAGATAAAATTGGCGAACTGATAATGAAAACACCAATTCCAAATCAAGAAAATATAGAAGAAATGTGGAAAACGTTTAAACAGATAATACAAGAGGCAACAAAAGAAACATGCGGAACTAATAAAAACACAAGAAACATCACACAGACACACTGGTGGAATAAAGAAGTAAAAGAAGTAATTAAAATGAAAAAACAAAAATGGAAGAAATACCTAAGTACAAAAAAGGAAGAAGACTACAAAGAGTATAAAATACAAAGAACAAAAGTAAAACAAACTATAAAACAATCCAAGTTAAAGGCATGGGAAGAATTCGGAAAAACAATGGAAATCAACTACAAGGAAAACCAGAAACTATTCTACAAAACATTGAAAACATGCAAAAAACAAAAACAAGTTATACTAAAACAAATACAAGATAAACAGGGAAATATATTAAAAGAATATGAGTTAATAATGGAAAGATGGAAAGAACACTTCCAAGAGCTATTAGAGGAAGATCAAGTCATGGACGTAAGAGATCATCAAGAATCAAACAACGAAATTAATAACGAAACAGAAAATATCACGTATGACGAAATGAAGACAATACTACAGAAACTTAGAAACGGTAAAGCTCCAGGACATGACATGATAAAGGCAGAACAGCTGAAGTATATAGGGGAACATGGAGAGCAAATATTATTAATCATGCTTAACCAAATATGGAAAACAGGAAAAATGCCAACAGACTGGGAAAAGGCGGTGATATTTCCGATACATAAAAAAGGCGATAGCAAGAAATGTAGCAATTATAGAGGAATATCACTCCTATGCACAGCGGCTAAAATTTATGAATCCATATTGGAAAACAAATTAAGAAGAAAAATAGAATTAAACATCGAACCCGCGCAAAGTGGCTTCAGGAAGGGACACTCAACCCAAGATCATACCTTTACCATCAGAACATTGACAGAAATAGTAATGAAACAAAATAAAAAGCTCTACATAACATTTGTCGACCTAGAAAAAGCCTTCGATAGAGTCCCTAGAAAAAAAATGTGGGAAATATTAAGAAAGAGAGGAATAAGTGAGGAACTTACAAATGCGATAAAGAATATATATAGTAATACCTCAAATTATATAAGGACTGGAAATGAGACCTCATCAGAATTTATTACAACACAAGGACTTAGGCAAGGAGGAGCCTTGAGCCCTATACTATTTATAATTTTCCTGGACAATATAATAAAGAACATAAAGACCAAAATAAAGAGAGTAGATGTTGGCTACCATAAACTAGCCAGGATATCAATAGCAGAGTGCGCTTTTGCGGATGATCTGGCAATTCTGGCAAAAAACGAAAACGATATGCAACACAACCTGAACGTGTGGAATGAAGAACTCACAAAGCACAACATGAAAGTGAACATAGAAAAAACAAAAGTAATGGTAATAGCAAAAGAAGACATAGAAGCAAACGTAACAATGAACGGGAAAGAGATAGAACAAGTGGAAACTTTCACATACCTTGGAGCTGTTATACATAATAGAGGAGGAATTGAAGAAGAAATAAACCAAAGAATACTCAACGCGAATAAAAGCTATTACTCAATAAACAAAACAATATTGAACAATAAACAGATATCTAAGGGAACTAAGATGACACTTTACAAAACAATGTATAGACCAACATTAATATATGGAAGTGAGTCATGGAAGATGAATAATAGACTTAAGAGTAAAATACAAGCGAGTGAAATGAGATTCCTAAGAAGAGTAGAAGGGGTTACAAGGATGGACAAAATCAGAAATGAACATGTAAGAGCTAGTCTAGAAATTGAAAGTATTCAAACCACCATTGAAAAGAAACAAGCTGCATGGTACGGTCACCTAATAAGAATGCCGGAAACTCGACAAACCAAACAAGTATGGAACTCCAAAATAGTGAAAGAAAAAAGAAGAGGAAGACCAGCCAAAACATGGCAAGATATAGTGGAAGAAATACTAAGAAGGAACAACATCAGCATCCAAGAGGCAAAGAGAATGGCAAAAAATCGAAAAGAGTGGAAAGACTTCGTAAATAATATGAACTAAAATTAATAGTCAATCCTGACACCCGTAAGGGTATTAAAGGATTTAAAATGATAATAATAATAATAATTGTAGTGTCCTGAAGAAGGTATAAGAATATACCGAAAGCTAGACAACTTCAAAGAGTCTACTTATTACATTGCCCGAAAAAACTTAACCGGAAATACCCAATAAATTTTCAAATTCTACTTAATTGCGGTTACGATTACTTTTTCTATATATATATATATATATATATATATATATATATATATATATATATATATATATATATATATATATATATATATATATATATATATATATATATATATATATTCATACTCAAATTATTTGTATATTATTTTAATTTGACATCTGTATTAGCACAGTATGATAGTTTAGAGATTAAAAAACAAGATCTTTCACTCCTAATTAGTGAAAAATCAGAAATCATACAAAGAGAATTGGAAACAAATATTTATTTATTAAATTATATTTTTGAACAAGTTACAATGAAAATTTCGAGATTAACAGTACATGAAAGAAATAAAAGAGGTCTGAATAATGGCTTAGGCTCTATTATAAAACAAATTTCTGGAAATTTAGATGCAGAAAATGATAAAAGATATGATTTATCGAATAAATAGTTAGAAGATTATATAAATATTATAAAAGAAGGTTTGAATAAGAATATTTTGAATAATAAAGAAATTATTTCTGAATTCAATAAACAAGTAGGAAACATGCAACATAATGATCTGGCTTTGAGCTCAAGAATTATGCAGATAGAAGCTCCATCGGATGAAGAATCAGAATATGTATATATTTTATTCATTGAAAATATATTAAACCACATTATTCCACTACTGAATAGTATTTTAATAATTAATGATAATGTAGAAGTGACTTATACATTTTATGGTATGGATTATTATAGTTCAATCAAACAACAAGATTCTGAAGAAATTATATATGATTTAGAATGAGAGTTTTCAGCTGATATATTGAATAAGAATTGGGAGCATAATAGCATTGTAAAAGTATATTGTAAATTAGAAAACAATATTTAGAAATTTATTATAGATATTTCGGAAGTGGATAGTCAACAGAATGAATTAATGCAGTTTACGCCGATACCTACACTTCTCAGAGAAAATTATGTTATGAACATTTTTAATCTAGGGTATTATAAATTAAATGATGAAAAATTGAATCAAATTGAAAATTGCAAAGAATTGCAGCAGAATATATATTATTGTAAAGGAAGATTATATGATAAGGATTCTTGTGTAAAAAATATTAATTTTAACCCCAGAAATGTGGTTGATTGTGAAAATAATACAATTCTAAATGATAATGAGATATTTCAAACTCCAATTTCAAAACGGATATCTATTGTTCCTTCACATGAGGACATTCATGGAATAAAATGTGAAAACAGAATTTATACTCATTCAAGAGGTTTATTTAATATAAATGGAATTTGTGAAATAATTGATGAAAAATTTACGTTTAATAAAAAAAGTGAAGTTATCATTTTTGACAATTTGTATCTAAAAGAGCATTCAAAAATTACAGAAGAAACAATAAATTCAAAAACTTCACAAGAAATACATGTTCCAGAAAAAAGGAAATTACTTTGGGACATCCAAAATATCATAGTTGGAATATTCATAATATAATCTTCTATATGATTTTGGTCATTGTAACTTTTCTTGTCATCTATGAATTAAGACATAAATTCAAATTCAATTGTAAACGTAAGAACGAAAAAGCAGTCAAAGAAATGAAGTGAATCTTCCAGGAGAAGCTTCAATCTGAGGGTGGAGGAATTATGGTGGATTATATATCCGAATTTCACATTTATAAACAATTATTATCTATTGTTCTAGAATAAAGTGTATTAGTCACATAAGATAAAGAAATGTATAAATAGGGGTATTTTATAATTATTACGCATTACTTCTCAGTCTCTTAACAAATAAAGTTGGTTTTTGGAAACAAAATTGTTGAATCATATTATATTATTTAGATGCTGGAGCATTTTTATTCGTAGGCCCACGCCATCACTATCGAGACTGAGGCTCTACAATTTCTCGGAGACATTCAAGTCTAATTTTGCTCATAAATCCTGTTCGACTTGCTCAAATTGACCTTCGAATTGTATAACTTGACGCTTCACTCCCATAAGTTCCTCATCTATTTCCTGAATCTTACTCGTCATACTTTTTTTCTGCTCCTAAATCATCTTCTCCAACTCAGTGACCATTTCCTCTGTTGATTCTTCTACTATTTTCATCTCTTTAGCTACTGCGCTTTTCACTGCCTGCATCGCTCCAGCTACTGCGCTTTTCACTGCTTGCATCTCGTGAGCTACTGCGCCTTTCACTGCTTACATCTCTTCAGCCATCGCCACTCTCAACTCAGTAGAAATACCTTGTGTCGATTCAGTCCTCCTCTTCTTCACTTCCTTGATACTCTCCATAGATTCGACCATCTTCTGCTTCATGGCCTTCATACCTTCCATTGATTCGGCCATCTTCTTCTCCATGGATGCCGCCGACGTCTTCAAAGACTCCATCATCATCTTTAGTTGATCCTGCATCTCGCTGGTAAACATGCTTCTTGTCTTGGGCATTTACAACAGTTCCAATTCAATTTTAAACTCTTCACAATACTGCAACCTGATCGGCTCTTCGTCGTCTGGATTCAAAATTATATTCACTCAATTTCTCAGGATATCACTTTTCACAGCAATTTGTCACAAATATTACTGTGAATAATTTATTTACACAGGTTACAGTGCCAATATTCATTTAAAACACTCGCGTGATCAATATTTCACTCACAGTTACTTGTACTGACTGAATTCCTCTCCTAGCTCACGCTCTTATATACCTAAACCGACAATGGGCCAACATCCAATTGTCCAATATTTGATGCCTGGCAATCACCAGACATCTAGTAACCGCAGACTGTCAATCACGTCTGACAATTGAACATCGACTTGGTCAATACTAACTAGGATTATAGTTAAAGCGAATCCAAATAAATATTTATATGAACTAGGTAATCAAAATATTTTATATCTATGGCAATATTATTATATATTAGTACATGAGAACGTGCATTCTTGAGGGTTAATCAGTTCCACATGAGTTGAATACGGCAACAGTTCTTCTATCTTCACCACTACTATTTCTGGTATATACAAAATTATACAAATTTAGTGCCATAAATACACAAAATGAGTAATAGGGCTATATCATGAATCTTGCGCACTGAATAATCAGTATTACATGGTATCTATGACACAGACAATTGATAGAACAACAAACTGGAAAATTCATTGTACTCATGTTCACTGAGCTGCTTGCACTATTGTCACGATCCCCATGGTTCCTTTAGTATCTTGAGAAATTGTTTATATTATCAAATTTTGATTTCATAGATTTTTTGTGATAAAGGTGAGGAATAGAGTTGTGAGAACTTTGTTCTGTGAGAGTATTAGTGGTAAAAGCAGTGCAGTGCGCAACTTTTTGACAGAAAAATTACTTATAAATTGCTAGAAGTTGTAGTTTCCTCTTTCCTTCTGTATCTTGGCATTGATAATTCCCTGCTTCAGTCACCCGTAGAAGGTAGTCAACATTTCTCTCAGCAAACCGATTGCATGGGAGAAAACGAAGGTTGTATGATAAGCTGAAGATATACTTGAGAAAATATCAAATTTTATCAGAACAACTGATTTATTTTATACCCAAAATTTCACCACATTAATTGATCCTATCCTATGAATATATATTCTCAGAAGTTACATGTGAGTCAATATTTGGACATATGATTTGTGAATAGCAATTTATTAATGATTTCTTTTCCCAAATTCTTTGTGGGCGGGTTTTAAGATAAGGTATTATTTCCATGAGTTGGAAAAGTGATACTTATTGCTTGAAGAGGGAGCAAAGAATTGTACTGATATCCAGTACTTTGTTATTAAAATAATAAGTTATTTTCAAACCAAGCTATTATTTCCAAGTTTACTTCTGTTACCCTCGAAGCAAAAAGAACTATTTTATTGGTGGAGCGAGAATAATCGGAATTTTTATCGCCGATATATTGGAAAACTTTTGTTATTTGCTACTGCGGAGTTTGGAGCACTTATAACTGTATTTTCAAGAAATTATTCAACAGCTTCTCTCTGAAACTCTTTGAGCAGAGTGATTTTTCAATCGTAGATGCACTTTGTTCTTGAGAATATCGAGGATTGCCGAACCATTTTTGATCTCATGAAGGCAAAAAATAAGAAAGAACTTGGATAGGAGATAGTATAAAAAGCTCAATTATCTTGAAATACGAGGCTCACAGCTGCGTCTAAGACATATAAATAGAAATAAACAACCTGATTAGTTGCTCTTCCAGTGGTGGTTCTGCATTTTGTGTCATCTGGACGTAATTAATGTGTATATAATCATTTTTATACTTCCATAGAGCTATGTTCCATTCCAACAGGAATTTTGCGACGTTGATTTGGATGGATCACCACAAAATATGTTCGTACGTGCAAATGTGCAAATGTAAAATCGCAGACTTTGTGCTTTCATTTGCATAAATATTAATTTCTTGATTAAAAAAGCTCCTGATATGAATAAAGCAGATATTAGAGATATTGCCCAAATACTCGCTTTCTCTGATGTAGATAATTTGTTTTTCATCAGAGAAAAATAATTTCGCTTGATATTTATGACTGCATAGTATTTTCATATAATAAACCAATTAATGGTTGGATTCTGAGCGTTTCTATAGCGTCTATGAGAAAGTCCATAACAACTTACAGATTCGATAAGCAGAATGATATGCTGAAAGAATCTGTAACTTATAGATTTCTTTAAATATGTAATAGATGTCTATATCGTTGAGATCAGATGAACTCTCACTATAAGACATATGAAATGTCAAAATGAATAATAATTCAGGTGTTTTGTGAATTATGTAATTTTACTGGTAAAGAATTATGAAAGGTTAGCATTTATTTCCAATAATTGTATTGATAACTCATTCAAAAATATGTGAGATTTAGAAGAAAAATTTAAGTTATGCAATAAGCCCATTCGAAGCTTCAGATAGACATGCTAAGCAATCGTTCCGTTTGGATAATACAATTACCCATAATTAAATATGAACTTTGCATCAATTTGAAAATGGCCATTCTAAAATACATCAATAAGAAATATTCATGCTCAAGAATATAATTTCACTTACATCTACATTTGAACCGTTTTCAATTGAATTCAATGTATTCTTCCCATTTATTATTCCAATAATTATCATCTAATGTTGAATTTAGTGTTACTCTTGAGTACGTAATAATATTCTTCATAATTCATGTACACTCATTGCCCTCTGGCAATATTTCTGGTTTTCTTCCGAAGGCACACAATGTTTATTCATTCTATCGAACACTTTTGTAATGTCAATAATCACTAGAAAACCTACCCATTTTTGCAAAATTCTTGAAATATCAATTCAAGAATCAAAATATTCTGACACATGACAAATTAAGTGACAACATATATAAATTGAAATCACAAGGCATCTTTATATTCGATGACATTATTCACATCGTGATATGATTCACTTGCTTGAGTGCATCAGAAGCTTGAATGATATATATTCATCTGTATTATTCCCTAACCTATTGGCAAGATTGACCTGTGAGTTCCATTGAACGGAAGTATCATGACGTCATAACTTATAGAAAATTGTTTAGAATACCATTCTAATAGAATCTATAACGTCTCCACTTATGGATTTTAATAAGCTAATAGATCTGTAACGTTATAGAAATTTAAGATGACGCTCAGAATCCAACTTCAGATTTCCTGAGTTGGATAATTCGTTTGAACCATGTATATCAAAACAATGCTATGTGTAAAATATAGTCTTCATATTGTGACTTTATTCTAACGTGGAACTTAGGATGTGTTATATTCATGTTACGATTTTGACAACAATGGGCTGGATTAAGCTGACTAATGGTGAGAATCTGAACGTTTCTATAGCGTCTTCAAGAAAGTCTATAATAACTTACAGATTCGATGAGCAAAATGATATGCTGAAAAAATCTGTAATTTATATATTTCTTTAAATATGTAATAGATGTCTATATCGTTAAGATCAGATAAACTCTAACTATAAGACATTTGGACTGTCAGAATAAATGATAATTGAGGTGTTTTGCGTACCATGTACTTTATTCTGGTGGAGGATTTCGAAAGATAAGCATTCATTTTCAATAATTGTAATAAGAATTCATTGAAATTTATGTGAGATTGATTAGAAAGATCTAAGTAATGCAATGAGCTCATTCGCAACACCAAATGAACATTTATAACAATTGATCCGTAATTTAGTATGAACTTCGCATCAATTCAAAAATGATACTGAACACGACAGAAACAAATAATTTCTATTGAAGAAACAAGTAATGACTAACGTATGTGAGGTCTGATGAGTGATGATTTCAATTCCACATTATTATTATTATAATACCAATCAAATTACACAGTGTGTTACAATTATAACCATCAATATGACTCACACAGAGGTAAACACGGTGGGTCTGGTTTTGCGTTATAACGTAGTTGGTTACAAATGCAAAACTTGAAACTAGCTTAGGTCTAAATTTGTTGCTTACATCTAAAATAAGTAACAGAAAATTGTGCACGTGAAACACATTAAACGCGACTTACATATTTATTCACCAATCATAATGATAATATCAATATTAATATAAATATAGACAGCCTTAACATCTTTGATATTCAATAATTTTGATACTTCTAGATCACAGATGTCTCCATCCATTCTTCAACTAGTTTTTTCTTATTTTCGACATTTATATTTTTCATATTATTTGGTAGCCTGTTGAAGAGTCTATTTGCAACATTATAACTATTCTTATTACTGACAGCCTTATAGCTTTTTGGTAATTGTTGGCTTCTGTTTCGCGGTATATTGTTGGAAGTCAAGATCCTGGATTTTAGATTATCGTAGTGGTAACATGAAGGTTACGCAGCAAATAATTGTATGATATCCAAGAGATTTTTGTTCGTTACAAACTGGTTTTTATTATTAATCTTCAAAAGTCTTTTTTGGAGATCAATTAACGGATTTAGAGTATGTGGATAAGCACCTCCCAAAGCAATAATGCTATTAAATAGGGCATAATAAAAAAATTTCAAAGTCTCCAAATTCATAATTTCTGCCAGTTTGTAAAATATAAGAAAGAAATACTTGGTCCTACTATAAAGATAACTTATATGGTAATTTCCTCTCATGTTCATGTCAAAAATAGTTCCAAATATCTACGGCTATCAACTCTCTTAAGTATCTTATTTTCTAAATGAATTACAAACATAGTTGGTACACTATCTTGGTAGTTGCCAAAAGTCATGTACCTGGTTCCACCAGAGTTTAAGGACAGTTTGTACAGGGCGAACCAGGTTGAAATATTTCTTAATTCGTTGTTAATTTTATTTCCAACCTCGTTCAACACATGGCCATCGATAATGATTGCAGTGTCTTCAACATAAGATACAATATTTTCCTTCAACATGTCATTGATGTAGAGTATGAATAGAAGCGGACCAAGTATAGTTCCTTGAGGAACTCCGGTATTCACTTTCATATTCCCGCTAATCGAGTAATTTGCCAGAAGGTCATACGCTTTGCCTCTAACTCCAAAGCAGCTAAGTTTTTTTTAGCAATATTTCATGATTTACAGTATCAAATGCTTTAGCTTGAATTAAAAAAAGTTATAGCAATAGGTCTGCTCTTGACCAAGTTGTTATATACAATATTTGTTATGTATTGTAGAGCATTTTTGGTTCCTTCATTCTCAACAAATCCGTATTGATTATTTGATATATTGTTGAAAAGAAATCATGAAATTGTAAAGCCTGTTATATATTACTTTTTCCCAAGTTAGATATAAGGGATATAGGTCTATAGTTCTGGGCATAGTTTTTGTTATAAGCTTGAAATATGGGTATGATTTCAGCATTTTTAAAGCATCTGGACAGATTGTAATCCATGCATAAGTTCGGAATATGTGTAAGTGGTTGAATTATAAAAGTTTGGAGAACTTTAATGGTTTCCGCATTGATGTTGTAAATAGCCCTATCTTTCAGTTTCATATTATTCATAATACAAGCAATTTTAAAAAATCTTCTAAATAGAAGAAAATTAATTTTGTATTTGCTGCTGACATTTTCAATTGTGGATTATCAGCACGGTCGTATACACAGGTTTGGAAACTTGAGGCTATTTCCTATATGAGAAGTGAGTCCGCTAAGTGTCGACTGTCGCGTAGTAACAAAAATCGTTACGAGTGGCACATAAGTCAAGAAATATCCTCTAGCAACTGTCATTGTGTATTATGTAACATTTTGGTTGAATATTGCACTGAAAATATGCGGTTATTATCAATCAAAATCTCTATTTGGTGACGACACATAAGATACTCAAGTCGAATGATAGAGTTCCTAGACCTGTATATACGACCGTGGTTATCGGGGATCTGAATCCTTTCATTCACTTCATGGCTAATGTAACTGGAATATGAGTCCATAATGTCTACAATTCCTTTACTATTAGTTACTTATTCTTCATTTTTATTATAAATTTCAGTAATTGTTGTATTTAGATCTTCGTTTTTACCTGATTTTTGGTTTATTAAGTTCCAGAGGTTCCTTGGAATTTGGCTATTTTCTCCAACTAGCAGAAATGATCGTACTTCATTTCCGCATCTTTTATTACTCCACTCAATATCTTATCATATACTGTACTCATCCTTCGCAGTACTGGCTATTAGGATGCATTTTGCGGGTTTTAAATGTTGTTTGCTAAGTATTATAGGAGACAATTATAGCTTTTGTCATCCAAGATTTTCTAGGAATCATATGCGAGACTCTTCTATACGTTCTCTCAATTATTGTAGCATGTTCAATACAATTGTTCATTTTTGAAATTGATGGGTTTATTGTCAAGCTGGGATCCTGTAAAGGCAAAACGTCATACCAGTTTTCTTTGTAAGCTACTTTTTCAAGCTCAGTAATAATAATAACGGCTGTTATTCTATTACAGATATCAATTATAATTTTTTTTATTGTGAAAAATAGAGGGTAATGATCAGTGATCCTGTAAAGTAGTTTGCAAATTTTTTTCTCTAATGTACCGCTAACAATCATATTGAATGTTTCTGGTGAATGTTTTGCTAAATTATTCAAGGACCAATTTCAGTAATTATATTTTATATGATAAATACTACCGTTTATTAAATAGATGTGAAAAACCTTGAAATCCGATCAATAAAGTTTCTTTACCACTGGTTGAAAGAGTCTTATTCACAAAGTTGAACCTAGCTTTTTCATCAAAAACTCAATCTAGAATTTGTTCGCGTTCTCGAGTCATCATGTTTCCAGACAGAACGGAAGACAGTCTAAACAACTTTTTTTTTTGTTTCTTTATTCCAGTAGGTTCTAGAAGATGAAGATTCATCAAAATCTCGAGCTGCCAAATGATTTGGATCATAGTAATTCTTCTATTAAATCAGGGAAGTGATACTCAGCGTCTTTTGTAATATCTATGACATACCGCACGAACTTTACTGTGCCGATGTTCGTACAAGAACAATAAATAATTTTGCTTAGTGAATCTATGTAATATTTTACAAAATAGACCTACAATTTATACAAACAAAAACACAAAATGCGAAATCATATCTTCTAAGCTTTTTATATTATGTAACAGACTGATTCCAAACCCTGCGACAGTTATCAGGGTCGTTGGTGTAGTCAGTAAATTTTTCTAGGGGGCAGGGGGTAGACAACCAGCTTATCAGCCAAAACAAGGTTTCAATTTTAGTAATTTCAACAAGATTTTCAGTAGAATCGAAGAATTTCAGTAGTAACGAAGCGATTTGTTGAGAAATACATACGTGATGCCTCGATATTATAAAGTTCTGTGACTCTTCTGGGGAATTGGCAGGAAAAATTTTCTTACGAGAGGTCAGCAAGTTTTTTTTTTTCGCAAAGAGAAAGCTATTGAGGTATTAATTGGAGTATTTTTGCTGATGGGTAAAAACGGTGCAGGAAAAAACATTTTGTAGAAGATCCTCATGGGAAGCTTTATTGCTGGGTATATATGTTGATAGAATGCATAGTTTTTAAAATATAATTGATTATAATCAAAATCTGGAATGCGTAAAAACGCGAAAATAACCATGCTCCTCCTCCAAATTTTGGACGGAATATTGATACTATGATAAGTACCTCGAGAGCTAGCTGTCAGCAGTTTATCTCGCTGACTTGAACAAAAAAAAATTCTGGTGTAACTTCCCAGGAGTAAAACTTGCGCCTTTTTTTGAAATGTGCAGTAAAGTTGGAAGTCTGACGATAGAGCTAGATTTCTAGGAGGGGCAATGAGTTTTATAGGGTGGGCAGCATCTACGATCAGGATGGTAAAAAAATTTGGATAAAATGTTTGCGTCTAGCCTGATCAAGAGAGAAGGGATGGATTCACTCATGTATTAACAGCGAATGAAAAATATGAGACTTAACATTAATACATAAAAATAGCACACTATCACCAAGAGCAATTGCGAAAGCTACTGGTGTAAGTAAAAGTGCTGTACAAAAGTTATTGAAGAGAGAACATTTTGAATCATTCCATCTTTGAAATCACCAGGAATTAGTTGTAAGGCTGCGCAACAAGACATAAATTATTGTGAATCAACATTTCAAAAAATTCATAAATACCCGAATCTGCTACAGAATATAATTCTTACGGACAAGGCAACTTTTCATCCGAATGGACAAATAGTTTCGCGAGATTGTAAGTATTGGAGTAGGGAAAATCCGCACTTATATCATAGTACAAGAGCTCAACGACCAGAGAAAACTAACATTTGGGCTGGTATGATAAGATCGCACAAAATGAAACCGTTTTATATTAATAGGGAAATTGCGACTCATAATTATTCGGATCTACTCCAAAATGAAGTAACACCCATGCCAAACCCGTAACTGATACGGTACAATAACTGGAATGACGTTGATAAATGTGAAGTCAATCGTATAACAGGCTTGATGCCTTGAATTGTATGACGTCAAAATAACTCACAAATTTTTTATTGGTACTGTATTATCATTCTGGTAAAGTTGAACGTATGGTATATCTGAAATGGAACATATTCTTACATAAAAAATAGTTTATTTTGAACATACAAATACCGATACAGAAAGAGCTGGAAATCTGAACATTGTTTAAGTTCAGATAATTGGTCAAATGCAAACATGACACGTTTATGAGCATTTTTAACTTGAAATATACATTTGAATGCGAACAGAAAATCAAGTTTACTTTTTTGACTTTCTGATCTTGCTTACGTAGACACTTAGCACAACTAGCTCGCTTCTGTAATTGTTTTGCTTGAATTCCTCGTGCCTTGGCAACATCCTTTCTCATAATGTTAACACTTTTCTGCTTTATTTAAAATCCTACGAAGATGTTTATTTCCAATTCTTTTTTTCATATGAGAAACATCAAGTTGCCAACCAGTGCCATAATAATCATTCTTTAAGCTGCTAATCATTCATTCGCACTCGTCTCCGTGATGAACTTGTCATTACAAAGTACAGAACGAGATAACTTTGAGTACAAAGAATCATTCAATTGATAAAATAGCGAAAGAACACTGTCAATAGAGTTCCAATAACTGATGTAAATGAGCAGAAACATCACGCTCCAACATTCAAGACGCATTAACTGAAAGATACACGGGCGGATTGCACCGTCAGTCAAAACCTGTATGAACTATCAAGAAGAATAGAAATGCTAGGGTCTGGAAGACTCCGTCATAGCAGTAACGGATTTATATATCAGAGCTTCTTCTACAACGTGGTGGAAAAGTGAAATGATCTGCCAGGTCTCCCGAACTTATTACTGGAACTGGAACCCATCAAATTTAGGATATTTTTAATTAAAAACATGTCCATTAATTATTACAGCTACTCAAATTTTGAATGTTCATTAAATCGATAGCTATGGATATATTTCCTCTATTTCATGTTGAAAAAATCTTACGGTATTTGGCATTATCTTTACTGAAAACCATCGCAAAAAAGGTAATTTAGAGAAATATTGAGCCAGGAACAGGGATGGAGAAGTTTATCCTTGATCTGAATTCCATAAGAATAGTAACACCAGATAGAGGATGAATGTTCTATAAAAAAAGTACTTGACTGTATGTATTCTGATGCAACTTTTCTATTACTGTTCAGTGGATAACATCTTCCCATTATAATTTCAAACAAAGCTTATAACAACAAAATAATCCATTGGCTTGAAAAATTTCAGGAAAAAAATTAATTTCATGAAAGTGTGAAGTTATAGCACTACTGGCTATAACTATGGACTATAGAATCTATACAAATACCTATGCCTCTCACCTCAGGAATTATTGTTTTGGCGTTAGTTACTGCTGGTGCTCTTACATGAATAACTCCATTGAAAAAATACATTCTGTTGGCCTAATATCATAAAAATTTCTCATATTAAGTGTAATCTCATGATTTTCTGTCATTGTTTGAATAATTTTTCAAACCAACAAAGAATACTTCAACATTGATAGAATCTGCAACTGGATGCTTGGTTGTTCTCTTAAGATGAGCAAAGTGATCTCCAATAAATAACATGGCTCAAGATCGAGACATACAAAACCGCACTGTACTCGTTCGGTTAATCGGTCGAATGTTGGCCGTAGCTCGTCCGTTTTTAATACTATTCTCTCAATACCATTGTAATAGAGTGTTGGGTGCTCTTACACAAGGCGGCTGTTAAGCCAATGCGGGACACTATTTTATTGACTAAAAAAAATAAATAAACATTCTCCCGGCAAAGGGCGCCTCTGCCATAGAGGGTCAAACGGTCAATGCTGGCGTGTCAACTCGATAATATGCAGTGTGAATATACGATTACATCACTGTGCAGCACAAACATATTCAATGCAAAAATGCTTGTGTCACACACAGTGCCACACGCTGGTGGGATTGCGCCTTTGAAATCAGATGAAAAGCCCTTCTAACAAGATCGATGTTATCACGCGATACTCATAAACTTTTATGTCAGTATGATGAGAACAAAAGAAAAATAGTCTATGGGGTTAAGAGGCTTGATGAATGTACGAGATTTAAGACAAAAATACAAGACCTTTCTGTCTCAGTATACATTTCAAGTTAAAAATGAATGTTTTATTACTTTTTCAATTTGTTTTGTTTGAAATGCGGGACATGCAGGACACTTTAGGCCGTTTACAGGATGTTTTTCATCATCATTAGAATGCGAGACTGAAGCACAAAATCCGGGACTGTCCCGCAGGATCTGGGATTGTTGGACGCCTTACTTCAACAGTTGTGTTGGAAGAAGAAGACGAAAATTTAGGAATTCATATATCACTCAATTTTTCGTAGAGGACCGAGAACTGTCAAGCTTCCTCGATCATCTTCTCTATTCCACTGTTATATTCTTAACTATTATGCTTTAAATTGTGAATCAAAACAAAAAATTATCTGTCACCACTCGATCGAGTGTCGGTGGAACGAATGTGCTAGGCCATGATAAGTAATGTATAAGCCATCGTAATAAAAACATGGTGCAATTTTTCTACCGTGTGATGACCAACACTTGGTATAGTGTTTTTTGACCTTTAAATAAAAGTACCGGTATATAACTTGTTCCTTAGAATTATTATTCTTCTGTTACAAAGACTCCAGAGATAGCAGAGTGATGAGGCAAAAAAATATTTCAGCCTGCAGTGCTTTTCGGTAGACAGTCCTACATCAGATTATTGCTTCAGGTTCTTGGACAAGACGTGATGATGGTTGATATTTCTTGAAGCTATCAACAGTTCCATTCTATATGCCTGGATTAAATACAATATTGCTCACAAGGTGAGTGAATAAAGTATTTGACTGATTTATTCTCCTTTTTTACATTCGAATAGGGAACGGATGAACAAACGAGCGAACAGACAGGCAGACATCTTCTTGTACTGTCTTTTTATGAACTTTGGTGATCTCAGTAATGATTTATCTTAACTTAAGTTTTACCCGGACTAAGCTGATACTTTTCAATTGATTATGTGATGCGGAGTTGAAAATTATATATAAGAGAACTGAGAAACACACCTTGAACTATTATTAATTACCTATTTTCCAGTTTGATCTGCTATAAGAAGATCAATTGTCATCAAAAATAACCGAACCGGGATCAACGTTAATCGAGCTTCTCATGCTCGCACTTGAACGAGCTCGTTTTGCTCGCACGACGGTGTACTATTGAATGAGCTCGCTTTGTTTGCTTGCAGTTAACTGAGCTGCCTTGAATATGGTAGGCGTTTCTAGGGCCTCCTCTCTGGAAGCGGATCTTTATTCTTCCATTATTATTATTATCAGAATGATAGGAAAAACTTGATAGAATATTGTATTGTCATCGGTCCTTGAGGAGTATGAAAATTCTGATACAATCTGAATAAAATCGTTATGAAGAAAACACACACACACACATCAGACAAAATTAGACAGAAGCAAAAAAAATTGCATCAAGGTAGGAGAGCTGATTCATGACATGACAACAAAATTACTCACGAACAAAGACGGAATTTTTTTGTGAGTTACTTTCCACTCGAACACGTTTAGATATATTTATGTGATTTTCACTTATACCTCAGTCAACTGTAAGTAATGGGACGGCAGTTTGCCAGAGATAACATAAAGTTTCATGTCAATTATTCTCTCGATAGACATGATCCCTAACTACTCTACATATTTTCCTATCAATTTAACCACTTTTTCTCATTTTACTCAAATCTTGCGTTGAAATGCATCACAGATACTCTATAGAAAACCATTTTCTCACAAGTATGATACAAAGCTTCTTATTCTTTCTTGATTATTGAAACAGTTTTATGGCAGCGGGAAGTTCTTTGGACTTGGCTATACTGTACTGACGAGTCCTGATAAAGACGAAACACGTGACTTGAGTTGCTCCTTGATCTTTTATGATAGTGTGAAAGCCGACTCTTGAATTCTGATTACTGTGGGAGGAGAATGTTTTTGTATTTCAATTTTCTATTTCAGAATCGACACTATGCTTCATTCTATCGGTAATAGAAGCATCTATTGAAGTGCGATATTTTGTTTACATAAATTAAGACTTCTTATTTCTAATCTGGAAATTATTAGATTATGAATAACAGCTCATGAGTGTGAGTGATTAGAGACAATCGCTGGAGCACTTTACCAGAATGATTATTTCCAAAGGTAATAAATCAAATAAGCGATGGTATCAATTACCTGTGCAGCTACCATTCCCTTTTCAAGACGTCCAAGATCTGTGTGTGACCACGCACTTCGAGACCATGGGACCACATCACGCAGATCCTCACTGAACCGGAAATCGCTTAACTGGTTCCTCAGGAACTTGCGTATATTCCAGGGGAGATCATTATGACTGTAAAAAGGATTAAAGATGTGAATAACCGAAAAAATGTAGAGCAAAGAAGGGAATATGTTACAGTATGACAGAGCATGCACAAACAAAATGGAGATAATAGAGCAAGCTCAGAACAAACTACTCTTGATTTATCTGTTGTGACAGTCTGTTTGTCGTTCATCTAGCAATTATGCGATTTATTGTTTCCACCTATCTTGAATGTCTCTCTTCAGGTAGAATCAAACGTGAATGATTCCTCTAACAACATATGGAAGGATATACCATTCTTTTTCGGAAAAGTGTGAAAATGATTGTCAATCATCCCAGCAAATTTACGCACAATACAAGGATGAACTCAAATATTAATTTTTCCTCTCATCATCGATGTATAGAATAAATATCTTTGCTTTCGTCGGCTCCTTACTGTAGATACTTCAAAAAAATATTTCGAAATGAATAGTTGATCTATGGTCGAAGTTAAGCTTGGATACTCATTGAGCTGAATTGATCGAATCTGCATCAAATTCAGATTTATCCCAGTCATTCTAAGAGTCTCTGTGCTATATTCATAAGTTAACGCAACTGAGTTTTTGTTAACAGATGGCATATCCGCTTCAAAACGTGGAAAGTAGAGAGACTTGAAATATTGAAATAAAACCACTAATTTTTTCATCATTTGCAAGCAAATATTGATACTCAGCAAGTCTCGAAGATACTATTTAAGGTCATAAATAAATGATCTATCTCTAAGATAATCCCGCAAAATATAGAGATGAATGAAAATATAAGAATTCACCGATCCCCAGTAAATTCACCACAAGCATTCTTTAAATTGTGCTGAGCTTTAATATTCTATCTAAAACATTTTCTCTGCTCGTCGAATTTGACAGACTATATAATTTTGTCAGGATATAGATCTGGAGCTCTAAAATTATGTTATATAAATCCCTTGTGTTCAAATTACAATGGAAAGCTGAATTTCTATGCTAGTGATCTTTGTTTTTCAGTCATAGATTATCTTTCTATAGAATTCAGGTTGATCAGTAATTGTACTCACGACTTTTTTTCTAATAGATTGTACCCATATCTCAGTCAACTACCATAAGGTATTAGTCCGGGCAACAAATGAATGTGGATAGAAAGGTCGAAAGCAGAAAGTTTAACTTCGGAACTTGGTTTGGACTAGTTGAGAGATGAATAGTCTTCACCCTTCGGAGATATGTTCTGGGAGAGAGGTCACAAAGAAGGGCCCGTTTTCTGGTTTTTTGCTTATATTTCGGAGACTATGCGCCAACGGAAATTTTATTGTGTTATGGAGGCTGATAAAATTCTCTACAACTTTGGTTTTATACACTTTTTACCTATTCCTAATCGTTGTCTAGATATGAGCGCCGAAGCATTTGTGTACATGCAAGATGGAAGTCAATATAAGAAGTTGGAAAATATTATCAATACAAGCAAAACTAGATCAAAAAAGTTGACTCAAGGTATTTCTATGAAGTTTGAATCTAAAAACTATGCTAACAATGAATATTTCATCCTTCATATGATGTGTGATCCAAATCACTGAAGTTTGAAGTTATTAATATGGTCAGGGAGTCAAAGATTAAATTCTTGCTCAATGTTTGGACGTTTCGGTGCCCAAACAACTCACCATCATCAGATGCTGAATGGTAACTGTTGTTACATAGTAGTAGTTATGAAGTAATCAAAAAATAGAAAAAAAATCATAAGAATCCACACGTGCCATGACGGCCAACCGTTGGAGTGAGCAGAAATTGAAGAAGCCTCTCAAATTTCTGATCCCTTGGTCACTTCAATAACCTCAAATAAATGTTTCATTATGTGTTGAAAAATCAGATTTCTATGAACCGTCCTCCGCAGTTATGTATGCGTCAACTTTGTGTCGGACGTTCTTTCCTTTCTTCACGGTGTGTCGTTTGTATTCATAGAGCCATGGCTTCTGATGAAGTGAATTGTTCTATTTGTGCTAATCTTTTGCATGGAAGTGAAGTGACTGAAATGAGAGAAAAGAGATTGGAAACCTTTCGTAAGTTAAGTATTAAAAAATAGGCCAACAAGGAAAAATTTTCAGTGGAACAGAGATCGAATGTAGTTAATGATGTATTTTGAAAGCGATATGATAATAGGAAGTCAATTGCTGCACTTTTGCGTAGAGAGAAATAGCTGTACTATAAGTATTTCATCAAAATTTTGATTGCTTATAGTTCGTTACGTACTTTGTCTGTATTGCGGCGATATTTTTTCTTGAATGCTCCAGTCCTTCAAGTTTCATAGTGGATTTTCTTGTGTTGGCATCTTGTTTCGAAATAACAAATTACTATTCTAATCGGTTCACGATTTTTTACACATAGGTTAGTTGTGACAGCTGATCACCACTCTGCTATCTCTGTTTATTTTTCTGGCAAGGCTCTTTTCCTGTCTTGTGATGTGATGTTGCATGCTGAATTGCTATTACTTTGTCTCACAATGCCAAATGCATATATATGAAAGACTTATAGGGTCATGACTAGTGTCGAAACTTATGAAATGACCTTTAAAGAAGTCACTATTTCATGCCCAGTCACTGGTCATATTCTGCCCCATTCGGATATTGAGAAAAACTATCGGTATTATTGAAGAGTTCAATATAGAAGCAGAAAACCACATTCCAAGTATATCTACACATCAGAACCATGACATTTTCCAGCAGTTTATCTACTCTAAGCAATAACACCAAAGAGCCCGTTACCTCCACGTCTACAGCCCGTAATCCTCTTGCCAGTAGCGTTATTGGATTTTCAGCCCCTCTCCTTTCCACCCCGCAAGACAAAATATAGGCTCCGATAAACTTTTGAAAATTCAATGATTAGGTACAAGAGAAAAGTTCATGAATGCAATATTTTTCAAGGTTGACGAAATCTCAAAAATTGATAGTAATCCACTCACTTAATAAAGAATGAAATTGAATATCAATACTTTGGAAATTTCATCGACAAAATCTGTAACAAAAAATTCAAATTTTCTGCTGCATGATGTTCTAACCAAGCCAGTAGAAAGATAAAGAATGTGGAAAAGCGTGTTTGAAGTGATTAAAAGGAAGAGTCTGATGGAATGAAGAAAAATAATAATGAGAAACGCAAAGATGATGGTGAAGCGAATGAAGACCAAGAAGATGCAGAAAATAATTGTTTCTGCTTTTGTTGCCTTCAGCCCTTTGCCAATAGCAAATAAGAAGAGAAGTAGGTTCAGTGCGTCGAATACCAACGCTTGTCTCACGAAGCTTGCACTAGGCTCTAACACGTATGTTATAGTTGTTTGTCCGAATAGATTCTAATTTCAAGACTGATTTTGATATAATTGATCTCACAAAGTTGCTATATTCCATTATCCAATATTCAAGCATTTCTCATGCTATTTTAGTTCGTACAAACATGCCAAATAATGATTAAAGAACTTCGGTATAGAAGAAGTGTGTATATAAAATGTTTCTTAACCAAGATATTTTGGTTGAAGTAAAATTTGTCACAACTCTCTCGGATCTCCCCTAAATTGACGTCTTCTGGTGACAGGTGTAATATTCACTTTACTTCTAAGAATTAAATCAGAATTATATGCTCCATCTCAAGGTTTTTTACTGACATTATTGTCCATTAATGTTGATAAATCGGTTGCCTCAAAATTAGAACTTGCTCAGATATTGACTTGCGATTATTTGGAACGGTTTGGAGGTCACTAGGACTCATCGTTTCAGTGTTTGACTCAAATGATTCAGTCTCCGTTTGTAAACTATTAATTGCATAAAACATCTTTTCCATTTATTTCAAACCTTTTGCACTGAGTTTGTGCTTTACCTGTGAAATTGTACTCTCATTCTTGATCAAGATTCAAGAATCCAGAGTCATCAAAGAGCACATATTTGCAAGAATCACAGAACCAATCCATACTTTCCATCGTATTGTCTGTAAGTGGAGTAGATCTCCTCAACCTAATTTCACGCATATACTGTGAAGTATTTTTGACAAACTCTCGTACAACATAATGATAATAATAATAATATATTTAACGTCCAGAGAAAAATCTCATACAATAGGATTGACAGTATTGATATATTTCATATAATTAAAATATGGCTATGTAGGATGAAATATTACAAAAATTGTTCATCAGTTACGTATGCATGAAGCAGCAAATATTTGTTACTCATTTCTACTGAAACATCTTATTTGAAACATAGTAGTGATAAAACTATTGATGTCTTGAATTTTATTATAAGTTGGATTATTCAGTAGATCATAGGAAGAGAAAGGGACATATTTTTGGAGGAAACAGGCTCTTATAGGATTGTAGCATGGACAATGTAGGAGAATGTGGTCTAAACTTTCCATGTGGCACAGGTTACAGATTGGGCGTACTTCTGTAGGATCAATTTGATATTTGATGTGACTGATTGTAACAGTATACTGTGCTCACTTGACATTCAAAGTTGAGCTATAATTCGGCCTTTTTAATGGAGATTTTTATATTCAGATGATTTTCTGTTTCATACTTGTGTTAAATGAGCTTGTATATTTGTAATTGCATATCCCGAGCTATCAGATTTCCTTCATAGTTTGCTATTATTTCCTCTATATCCATAGTTAAGTTTTTCTGCTCTTCCCAGATATGATGTTTTCCAATGTTTAGTGAGATATTTTTGACCTGGGAGATTCAATTATATACTAATTTGTTCTCAGCGTTGTTATCTAATAAAAGAAGTCTATTGAAAATTATTTCTGGCAATCTTGTTTCCTCCATATTCAAAAGTTTTCTCAACCAATCAGTTTTTGCAGTGAGATGTAGAGTCGTCTTTCTCAGATTTAGGTTGCTTATAGATCTCCAATGACACTATTACATCTATCTCATCTCTACAGAATATTCTAGCGATATAGTAAGTACTCTTCTCTTGATATGAGAAATCGTATAACTGGAATTTTCAAGAGGAGAGAGGGCAATGGAAAAGATTCAATCTCAAAGTAATGTTCTCCTCGATAAAAAAAATATAATTCCATTGTGAAACTTATACAATGTACTCATTGTCAGTTTTTTTAACAATTTCTCATTAAGTGCCTACAGCTGAATTGTTGTTTTATTATTGTTACCCCTAGTACAGTGTAGAATACTACCCATATCTATATATTAAAAGATGAGATACTGGCTGTATTGAGTTATTTCGAATGAATACGAATTCAAGTAAGTTGATTACAAAGCTCGCAAAAAGAATGCACTTCGATCCTCCCTCGACCTCTTCATTGAAATTTGAAAGAGCTATATGTGGGTGAATAGGGTTATTCAAGATTTTGGAATTATCTCTGCTTTGAAAATATTTTTGAGTTTGGGCGGTTTCTCGAGTTCCTAGATCATTCGCAAACATCTCAAAGCTTGTTTTCAATAGAATTTCCTCTTTTATTACTGCCAAAATTTCCATCATCGTGTAATCAAATTACCCAAGCTTCTGTACCTTTTCCTATTCCTAAGGTTGTAGTAGGAAATTAAAGAAGGTACTGTTTCTTCACTTGCATCAGAAAGTACGTAATTACGTTTCTGAACTGAATTACAAAGAATTCTGAAGAACGTCTACGAAGGTTACAACGCTTAACGGAGCGGTCATATGAAGACACAATTTTCTTCTCAACTAGTTGAAAATTAGTATGCAATTCTTTAAATGAATTAGCATGAGTAGCTGGAGTATCAGATAAAATGATATCAGGTGGAGTGGAGTAAAAAGTTCAGGATAACGGTACGTGACGGCCAAAGTTAAGATATGCTGGGGTGAAAGTAGTAACTTCGTGAACAGAAGTACGTATTGCTTGACCAATTTAGGGTAACTTCACATCCCAAGCGCGGTGGTTTTCTTTCATAAAGGATCGAATAGCGGTTTTAATAATTCTATTGTGCGTTCTACAAAATTTACTTGCGGATGGTATTAAGCATTGTACCAAAGTTTTGGAACTTGATATTTTTTCAGCAAACGACGAAACTCGTCACAATTAAACTGAGTACCATTATCACATATTACAATTTGAGGGACTCCAAAGAGAAGAAAGACATCACGTTCTAGAATAGTAGTAATACTTTCAGAAGTAGCTTGACGAAGTGGAAATAATAAAAGAAATTTTGAAAACCAATCTGATATTACTGATAAATGCATATTCCCATGTGATGAACGAGGAAAACGACCCATTAAATCATTGGCGATGGCCTGCCAAGGATACTTAATTTTCTTAGGCTCTCCCATATGGCCTGAAGAAAGTAATTGAGGAGGTTTTTGAGCTAAACAAATTTTACATTGTGTTAAAAATCGGTGTACGGAACGTTTTACACAGAGCCAATAGTATGTTTCGGAAAGACGACGAAGGGTTTCAAATACGCCAAAATGACCAGAAGTAGTAGCAGAGTGAACTTCTTCAGGAATTTCATCCCTTAGATCTGAGGGAACGACTATTTTCCATGAAGAAAAATTCACAGCATGGCTCCGAGGAACAAGTTTATGAATTGTATTGTCCTCTACACGTCATCCTGGATAATTGAAGTACGAAGATTCATATACTATGGACCTGAATTATCGGCTGGTACAAATAAAGTTGAAATTGTTAATGGAGTACGTGAAAGAGCATCTGGGACAGTGTTTAGTTTTCCAGATCTTTGTAAAAGTTGAAAATCAAACTGTTGAAGCTTAACAGCTCAACGAGCAAGTTTACCTGTGGGATCCTGCATTCTCATAAGCCATAATAGTGAATGATGGTCAGTACTAACAGTAAGAGGAGTACCTTCGACATGAGGACGGAATTTGATATTAGCGAAAAGATAGGCTGAACATTCGCGCTCAGTAACAGAGTAATTACGTTCAGTGCGCGTAAGAGTACGACTTGCATAAGCAATGGTATTTCTCCGCTAGAGGAATCTTGAGATAATACAGCAGCTATGGTAAATGGTTTCGTAAAATCCGGACTAGCCAGAACAGATGAAGATTTTAATTCATCAAAAGCTTGAAGAGCTTCTAGATCCCAAGTAACAATATTGGATTTGCGTCTTCCTTTAGTTGAAGCAGTGATAAGGGCTGACAGACATGAAAACAGAGATACGAAACGCCGATACGAGGAAGCTAAACCTAAAAATCGTTTAATTCCCGTAACTGTTCGTGATAAAGAGTAGTTATTAATGGCGGCAATCTTGTCTGGGTCGGTACGTGTTCCTCGTTTGTCTACTACGAAGCCAAGATAATTTGAAGAGTATTCACTTCTCTCACAGTTGATAGTAAGACCTGCATTTTTAAGTCAATAAAGAATGTCAAAGAGCACTGACGAGTGTTCTTAGAAGGTGGAAGTACAAATAATAATGTCGTCTAAATTAACGGAAACAGACTTATATAAAAGTGGACCAAGAACGGCATCCATTATTCTTTGCAAGGCTCAAGGAGCATTTGTTAGACCGGAAGCGTTTTGCGTGAACTCAAATAAACCTCGATTTGGCACGGTGAAGGCGGTTTTTTCACAAGAAGCGTCATCAAGTGGAATTTGCCAGAAAGCGCTTCTTGAATCAATTGAAGACAGATAGTTAGCATCGCGTAATCGATCTAAGATATCATTCACTAAAAGTGGAGGATAAGCATCCTTTTTGATGATTGAATTAAGTTTACGGCTATCAAAACAAAAACGCGGTTCTCCGGATTTTTTCTTCACGATAAGAACAGGGGACGACCAAGCACTTTTAGAAGGACGTACCGCATCGAGTGCAAGCATTTTATCTAATTCTTGCTGCAAGATGGACAACATAGCTGGAGAGACAGAATGATATCGTTGTTTAATAGGAGTGGCATTGCCAGTATCAATTGGATACGTAAGACAATGAGTGCGTCCAAGAGGTTTTGAGCCAAGTTCTTCAAATGAATCTATGGCTACTTGTAAGGCAGCTGTTTGAGAAAAAGTTAATTCGGTAGAATCATGTTGTGAACTAGAAGCGTTAATAGTCGGCCTAGTATTCCATAAATTATCTTTGAAATTGACATGAATATTAAAAGTTTGCCAGAAATCAGTACCTAATATGATGGATTGTTCAAGGGCAGGAACCATTAAAAAGTCTATATAATGAGTGACTGAATCTGCAGTGATAGGAACGGTATTTTTTCCATTGACTTGTTGACAAGCACTATCTGCAGTAGTTACAGTAGGATCTTTAGAAGATAAAAGGGGTATGTTATAGGTCCGTGAAGTTGGCGTATCCATAGTGAAGTATCATAATTTCTTCTAAACTATAATTTTTTGCTCATTTTTTGCTAATTTTTGCTATATGAATAGAATTTTTTGCCGCTCTCATTCGAAAGTTAATAACATTATGAAAAAGGCACGCTAACTTCACGTTTGCGTATCCTTTACAACATTTCACTTTTTTTATGGTTTCATAATTTTTTGCTCATTTTTTGCTAATTTTTGCTGTATGACTCAATTTTTTTGCTAGCTGCATATATTTGTTATAAACAATATAAAAAGGGCATGCTAACTTCACGTTTGCGTACCCTTAGCTAAATTTCACTTTTCTTGTTGTACTATAATTTTTTGCTAATTTTTTGCTGATTATTGCTGGGTGTCTCGAATTTTTTGCCATCTTTATATATTACATATGAACAATACAAAAAGTGTACGCTAACTTCACATTTGCGTACCCATAACTAAATTTCACTTTTCTTGTTGTACGTTAATTTTTTGCTTATTTTTTGCTAATTATTGCTGTATGTTTAGAATTTTTTGCTATCTGTATATAAAATTTATAGACAATATGAAATAGGAACGCTAACTTCTCGTTTGCGTACACATAACCAAATTAATGTAGGTTGAGCAAAAGAAAAATTACAATTCCCAACATTTTTTGGATTTCAGACTTTATTTTAAATTCAAACTTGCGACTGTTAGAATCGTCCCTTCAGCCAAAAACAAATAGTTGCATAATTTGTCAATAAGTCACAAATGACTTGTGAATCAATTGAATGTGGAAGAACATTGTTAATAAAATTGTGTACGTATGATGATATTTCACATTTTTTATTGCAACCACAAAATGATTCAATTCGTGCAATGTTACAGTACGTAAATATCGAAGCTACTCTAGTGTTTTACAATTTGTATCTATACGATCTCTTCGAAAATGATAATAATAAAAAATACGAGAAAATAAGTCTATAGATGTGTAGAATCCCATCATCATCAAAATTTGGACGAACAGTAAGAGAAAATACGTTTTTTACCATCCTAGAACGGTAAAAGTTTTACTTCTTGTCTTTTACCTGAGCAAAATACTCATCCTCCGTTAACTAGGAAAAAATTGAAAGACGAACGTGAAAGGTAATTTACTTGTCATCTAGCAAGGACAGAAAGATATGTTCACAGTACTAGAACAGTACATTTCAATTTGTTCATTGATATCGCATACAAATAGTTAATCTACTTCGGTATTTATTAACTTCTACTATTAAAATTATATTTTTTGAAGAAAGAGTGCTGTAAAATATTTGTCGCTTAAACATAAACTACAGTAGTGGATATATCTCACTCACTCACCATGTAGATAATAGAACAAAAAGACAAATTCATCGTTTTTAATTTATTCATGAACAAAAATATAATTTGATACATAAAATTAGCCATAATAATTGTAACAAAGAGAAAATAAAATAATTAATTTTTCATGTAGCTTAATAATCATATAATCTAATTTATATACTATAAACTAACAAACATGCGTTGATAATAGTATCCGAAGATGCTAAAATAACTTTATCTGACAAATCATTATATATTTCCCATGTCCAGTTATTTCTCTTTCAATAACAAATAAAATGACCTAAAGTTCCAGCAACAGATGGTTCCTGGAATTCGATCGCTGCTCTTAGAAAATAAGAATGTTTTCCCATATTTAATATATTCGGTATTTTTTTCAACACAACGAAGTTATTATGTTCAGCGAAATAATCGATGAAAATTAAATATGCTGTGTTAATTTCAATAGAAATAATACTATCACACTGTTCTTTTGAACATCTGTTATTTTTATAAATAAGTCTATTATTTGTGATTGCAGACTCCAAATTTTCAATTCCAGTTCTTAAGATATTTGAGTTTGTAGGAATGAGGTTAAAATTTTGAATAGAAATTTGTTGGCATTTTGAGCAAGTTGTTGTTGTTTCTGTATATGAGACCAAATTGAGTTTTGCAATCATTTGATTGATTGATGCGGCACAATCTACTCTAGTTAACAAATTTGCTGAGCTTGTGGAATTAAATGTGGAGATAAATATGTTCGATCGGACCACATATGTGTCTCTAAGTGATATTTTGTTTCCCATATTTATTGCTAACTTCAATATGTCTGGCAAATTATTGAAGGTGTAGCTATTTGAATAAGTAATAACGACGCTTTTTGTAAAACAACACTTTATATAACTCAGCAAAATACAGAAAAATATCACAATAAACAAAACTCAATATGTCAACATGTCATAATGTGTACAGGGCCTTCTATGTGTAAATATATTTATGATGTTAATAGTCGGTTCGGCCTGAGTCGAATATGAATATTCTTAACACTCCCTCTCGAAGGCAGGACCGTCTGAATCAACTCGGATTCTTCCAACACCCAAATTGTCTAAACATTCCCAATGTTTTTTCTTTGGTAGCCCTTTTGTCAAAACGTCCGCAGGCATCTTCTCTGTTGACAAGTAGTTCAACTGGACTTCTCCGGACGCAACTACTTCTCTCACAAAATGTTGTCGCACGTGAATATGCTTGGTTCGGGAATGGAATATGAGATTTTCAGCAAGTTTCTGTGCTCCTAAATTGTCACTAAAAAGCTGTATAGTAGACGTGCCGTGTATCCCAATTTCTTGAGCTAATCGTGCTAAATGCATCGCCTCTTTGGATGCTTCACTGAGGGCCATGTATTCAGCCTCAGTTGATGACAGTGCTACAGTGCGCTGTTTGCGGGATTCCCAGGAAACTGCTCCATCGTTCATGATAAATGCGTAGCCAGTATATGACCTGCGATCGTAGATGCAAGACGCTCAATCGGCGTCCACATAACCAGTCAGGTTACTTGCTATTTTCTTATACGTGATTCCAACTTCGATTGTACCTTTTAAGTACCGTAAAACCCTTTTTGCCGCTGTCCAATGTTCCTTATTGAAGGAGTCGTTGAACTGACTCAACATACTCACAACATGTGATATGTCAGGACGAGTTGCGACTGCTAGGTACATGAGAGCACCTACCAATTCTCTGTAGGGAGGTTTTTCGCCATCATCTTCGCACCATGAACTTGATTTCGTTAGTTTAGTTCCGGCTTCGATGGGTGTGGCAACGGGTTTACAGTCAGACATTTTGTAGCGGTTAAGGATGTCTGTTATGTAACCCATTTGCTTTAAGGTTATTCCAAAATCATCTTGAGGAAATTCTATACCCAGGCAATATTTAACATTGCCTAAATCTTTATCTTTGAACGATTTTTGTAAGAAATGATAAACGTTGTCAATTTCTTCTGGATTGTGGGACATTACCAAAATACCGTCAACGTAAACGATAATTAAAATCAAAACATCTCCCGTGTGTTTCACATAAACACTCGGATCTCCAGCTGTTGGCTTCGCTCCAAATTTTCTCAATTCTTCGCTTAAGCGCTGATACCAGCAACGACCAGCTTGCTTCAAGCCGTACAATGCCTTTTTGAGTCGACAAACGCGATCTTGATCAAGCAACTTTAACATTTCTTTCGCTTCGTCCATTATTTCTGGTGATATTCGTCTCTCTTGCACGATGTACTCTAAAACTTCTTTTGTGTAATTAGGTACTTCCATGTAAATTTCTTCTGTTACAACACCATTTAGGTAGGCAGTTGTTATATCAAAGTGTCTGATTTGCATGGATTGACTTGCAGCATGAGCGACGCTTAGACGTATGGAATTGAGACGTGCTACAGGTGCGAATGTTTCACTATAATCCACACCGAGTCTCTGCGCGAATCCTCCAGCTACTACTCTTGCTTTTCTTCTCAGTTCTTCGCCATCCGCTCCATATTTATTCTTCAAAATAAGTCGGCTTCCAATTACGGCTTTATTTTCCGGACGATCAACAATATCCCAGGTTTGATTTTTTAGGATGGATATGAATTCATCCGCCATTGCAGACATCCACTCGTCCTTATCCGGGCTGTTGATTGCCGATTTGAGCGAGATTTCAGCAAGACAGGCAAATTCTGCCTTCTCGTTCTCATTTCTATGATAGATTTTTCGTGGTCTTCCTCGCTGTCCAGTATGCCCGATTCGAGGTCTTCCTCGAGCACGACTGGGCCGTTGAGGAGTCTGCGGCCGTGGTTCTTGCTCGAAGCCTAGAAAATCTTCGCCTGCATCACTCGAATCGCTTTCGGTATAATCTCTTGGATTTCTTTCTTGAGAATCTTTCTCCGAACTATCGCAGACATTGTGCAGACATGTGTTTCTCATTTTCAATGTGTTTCTCATTTTCAAATTTAGGACTTATGGCGACTTCGAAGTGATCAGTTGATTCCGATCTCTTTCGCTCTTCATTGAAGCTTGTGTCTTGAGTCTGATAAAATTCAACATGATTATTTTTTATCTTGTTTTGACTCACATTCATAAATTTGATGTCTCAGGAAATTTCAATTTTTCGTTCTTCGGGAATCCATACCCTGAACCCTTTCGATTGATCTGCATATCCTTGGAAAATACCCTTCTTTCCACGAGGATCAAATTTTCCCGCTTTTGATGATCGATTTAAGCAATAAACCTCGCAACCAAATTTTCCGAATTCGCTAGCGTTTGGGACTTCTCCTGTCCACACTTCATGAGGAGTTTGACCATTCAATTTACTTGTTGGACATCTGTTCCTGATATAATTCGCTGTAGAAATGGCTTCTGCCCAAAATGAGGGAGGAAGTCCTGATTGAATCAAAAGACATCTCGCCATTTCAACGAATGTGCGGTTCTTCCGTTCCGCAACTCCGTTTTGCTCTGGGTTGTTCGGAACTGTTAGACGACGTTGAATTCCAGATTCTTCCAACAATGCATCAAATTCTGCATTTATGTACTCCGTCCCGTTATCGGACTGCAAATTTTTTATACGCTTGTCTTTCTGTGTTTCTACAAAATTCTTAAAATCTTGGAATGCTTCAATCACTTGACTTTTATGACGCAGAAACTTGACTGTGCACCATCTACTCGCATCGTCGATAAACGTGACGAAATACCTTGCATTTCCGTTAGAAGCGACGCGCATGGGACCGCAAACATCCGAATGTATGAGTTCACCAGGTTCAGTTTTTCTCATTGATTCCTTCGGAAATGTTGTACGTACCATTTTTCCTTGTAGACAGATATCGCATTCGAAATTAGCTTCAAGATCAGAGATTTCAATACCCTGTATCGCTCCATTCTTTACTGCTTCACGCAAATCTTTTACATTTAAGTGACCCAACTTAGTATGCCATTCCAATAAAGTTCCACTGCATGATTTCTCAGCAACAAATGTTTTTTGCACCTTCTTCGACTCGTTCACATAATATAAACCATTATGTCGATAAGCGATCAGAATCGTGTCGTTATTTGTGTTTACTACTCGAGCTGATTGCTTGTCAAATATCACACGATGCCCTTTTTCCACAATCCTTCCAACAGACAGAAGATTTGTGCGTAAATCCGGCACGTATAAGGTATCACACAGGTTGAATTTTTTTTCTTGACCTTCGGCTCTTGTTACAATTGGTACGACACCTTTTGCACTGATCTTTGTCGTAGAATTGTTAGCTAATTTTAGACTGTCTGAATTACCAGATTCTACACTTGAGAAATTGTTCAAGTCATTGCACATATGTGATGTGCACCCGCTATCGAGGCACCACACGTCATTGTTGTTGTTACCTGTCGCTTGTGCAAATTCACACGATATTGACTCCGAAGCGACGTACAATGAGGCGTTTTCTTCGACTTTATTTGCGTTTTAATGACTGTATTTCTTATTTGCCGAACAATTTGCTGCTTTGTGACCAGTCTTTTTGCAACGAAAACATTTGAACATGAACTCCTTTTCCTTTTCACCCTTACTGGTTTGTCCTTGGGGCTTTCTATGTCTATTGTTCTGAAATTTTCTTTCAGCGACCATGGCATTAGATATTGGGTTTCGCTTATCACTATTTCTCGCATCATTTTCCTCAATTATTTTCATTCGTAAAGCTTCGGGCTTTGGTAATTCATCGCGAGACTCAATCGCACAACGGAAATACTCATAACTTGTTGGTAAGCTGTACAACAATAGAATTGATAGCAAATCATCATTAATTGCTATGTCCATTTCGTGGAGTTTATCAACAGCATCAAAGAAATTATGTAAATGATTGCGTACGTCGTCACCTTCACGCTTTCTCTGGAGCACAATTTGTTTTAACAAATTTGCCTTACGAGCTGGTCTTTTCGACTGATAAATTGATTCCAATTTCTTCCACAGCTCATGTGAAGTGATACAATCTTTTATTTGTTTTAATTCCGATGGCTGAATTACAAGAATAATATCAGACATTGCTTCAGAATCTCGTTCAGCCCATTCAGCGGCTGCTGTAACTGTTGCGGCATTACTTGATGTTACTTCCGGTTTCACATTTGTTCCGTTCGCATAGCACCACGTTCGATTTTCTACCAAAAGAGCTTTCATATGTATTTTCCATGTATCATAATTGTCTTTGGATAATGTTTCGATGCGTAACATACTTGAGGTTGCCATTTTTCACGTGATAAAGTCTTCACAGTTTTACACAACAATTTACACGTCTTACTTTCCAAATTATGTTTAACACTACGCCTTTAAACAGTTACCTCGCGTATATCTGGGCCAATAACCTATTGAAGGTGTAGCTATTTGAATAAGTAATAACGACGCTTTTTGTAGAACAACACTTTATATAACTCAGCAAAATACAGAAAAATATCACAATAAACAAAACTCAATATGTCAACATGTCTATGTGTAAATATATTTATGATGTTAATAGTCGGTTCGGCCTGAGTCGAATATGAATATTCTTAACACAAATTTTCCTCATTCTGGTCTAATGTCGCCCTTAATTTCTTACTGTCACAGTAACTAGCTGCTAAGCTCTGAATAATAGCATCGAAAGAGCAAGTATTTGATAAACAAAGCACCTGCTATTTCGTTTGTAAATAAAAATACGCCAAAATGTGCACTAGTCACACATTGCATTGATTCAGGTCATACATTTAATTTTGATGAAACTAATATTATTCATGATGAAGTAAACTTAAATAAAAGACTTACATTAGAGATGTTGTATATAAAACAGGACAAACAAAATATTAATGAAAAAACAGATACTATAGCGCTTAGCACGATTTACAACAATATCCTTCAGATGTAGGCTCATGTTACTTTTTTGATTTTGTTTATATTTTTGACACCTTGCGTGGTGCACAATTTTAATTGATTGACACCACAATTGACAAACTTATACCAGTGTCAATATGTATTTTTTTGACAATGCGTGCATGCACGATTTTTAACATGCAGTTAGCCAACGCCTTCCATAGATGTCGGGTGTGGCAAAGGACAAGAGGAAATTTCTCTTTTTTCCGCTTATTAATATTAATAACAGTTTTAACATATGTATAACTTCAATTTTTTAAACAATAATTCATTTGTAAGTATTTTAACATTCATAGACACATAATTAGTAATAACATAAAATTGTAGCGCTTTTGAGGATGGCTGAGGTGCAGCCGAAACTGTAGAGCAGAAAAGAAATAAAATTAAAATATTGACTGAAATCCCAAGAATATATATCTTACATTATTTACATATCCAGTCAGCGTCAACCATTTTATCCAATATATATATATATATATATATATATATATATACATATATATATATATATATATATATATATATATATATATATATATAGATATATATATATATATATATATATATATATATATATATATATATATATATATATATATATATATATATATATATATACATATATATATATATATATATATATATATATATATATATATATATATATATATATATATATATATATATATATATATAACTTATACTTTTATATTTTGTCGTTATGTTTTCAAAAAGTTACTTTATTGTCACAAGGACTACAATTCTTATGTTTACTGGATAGCTAACAGATTCAGACTAACTTACTAACTACAAAACTACGTAAGGTAAAATATACTGTGGGAAAATAAATAAAAATGAAAGTTCATATTACACAAACAGCAGCAGAATGTGCTTGGTTTCTGCTAACGTTAGGAGTTCTCAGGATGTTGAGGTGATGTAACTCCTCCCTCATCAGATTGAAGTTCCCCCAGGAAGTCGAGTTTCTTCAAGTTCAATCGGCTGTCTTTGGGGTTGTTGCCTGGCTCGTTGTGTAGAGCAGTTTATTTTAAATTGTCTTGATATAAGGTAAACTATCGCAATCAATAATCCACAATACGACGCTACTGTCCAAATTTTAAAATCATAATCTTTTATTTCTTTATTCTCTGTTATCACAAAAGAATCTATCGGAATGTCCTTAATTTTAATATTCTTCAATTATATTGTCATATTTGAAACCTTATTTCCTTGGATTTTGAAATCCAGCTTGGGTAATAATAAAGGACTTCCAAATGTCTTCTCCAAAAATGTTAATTTTTTCTTTTTGAATATAATGAAACATTTATCTCCTTTTATCAAATAAACATCTGTTAATATTTCCACACTAGTACTGTCTGGACACTGAACAATTATTTTTTCTTCATCTGGAAATATTCCTAAATATTGATTTGTTTCTGGAATAATTTCAACATGGCTTTTAATAACACTGAGTTTTGTATAATGACAACGACTGGTATTTCTTTCATTCAAAATTTCTTCTTCACAAGACGGATTGTAATGAGAATGATATTCATTGGGACACTGATAAACTTTATTTTTAGTACATTTGCCGTTTAGAGGTATAATTTCATTTTCGCTTGATTTTAAAAAATAATTAACTTCTGAAATAATTGTGACAAATTCTGACTCATGTCTAGTTGGTAACGAATGTAAATAATACAATTCGAAATCTTTTCCAAAATTTATTGGAATTGAAATGAAATAAACAATTTGATCTGGTGAAATTTTGCAATTAATTTTCAACAACGATTCAAGATCTAAAATATTTTCCGATTTGGGTTCGAAGGGTAATTGACCATCATCATAACCTGAAATTTTGTATAACTCTTTAATTTATTGTTGTGGGTGTATAATAGAGGGGTGAATGGTCCTCATCTTGCGAAATGTTATGGAATTTTCGATATTTTGTAAAATACTCAATATTATGTTGAAAAGCGTTGTGGGTTGATTAAATAAATCCTTTGCATATAAAATCTCGTTCAAACCGAAATTCTAAATTATTAATTTATTCAAATATTCAATTTTTGACTTTATAACAAATTCATTATGTTTAATGTTTTCTACTGTATCATTAAAATTCTTTATCATCTGTATATTAACGGAATATGCCAGTTTTAATTGATTCTCGAAATGATGCTGATTTTTCTTTAAATATTCTAAGATCTTATTATATTTTTTGCCATCTTCAGCGTCCAAATTTCCTGTGATTTGTTTAAATATACTTCCCAAGCCATTTATCAAACCACGTTTAGATCTACATTTCGAATAAAAGTTCATTCTATTTAGTTTTTCTACAATGTTATTTTGAACATATTCAAGAATTTTTTCATTATTGTCAAACTCCGATGAATATTCAGTTCTATTAAATAGACTCGATTTTAAAAGGTCGTATTGCTCATTCAAGGTCTGGAATTCGGCGATTAAAGAATCTAAGTCATAATAGTGGACGAATGTATGTGTCGCTTTTTCCAACTTAGCAGGGCCCAAATTGATTGGTAGGATACCTCTATTTTCCGTGATATTTATAATTTCGGCTCCATAGCAGAGTCCGAGGAACCTGGAAGATTTTGAAACTTGTAAGTTGTTGATTTTGGTCTTCTGATATTTGATAGGTGTATATTGTCATGAGTATTACCGTGTCTCACATTAATTTTTGCAGTTTTTAATGTACGGTTGTCACTATTAATTTTCTCTTTATTATATTTATTTTTTGTTTTGCGTTGTTTCTGTCTATTTTTGACGTATACTTCGTCTGGTATTTCAGGTAAATCCTGTCTAATTTCATTGCACTTTCCAATTGTTTTTTCTTCTTGTTGTTAGAGCTTCTTGTTAACTATTCGATAAATAAATTTCATTTTATTCTTATGATTCGAAATATAATTATTTATGAGCTGGTTTTCCAAAACAATATTGAAAGGAGACTTTGTATCTAAATGGCCTGATATGATTTCAAAAGGTTCCAACTTAGTTGAAGAATGGATGGTGTTATTATATGCCAACAATGCGTAATTCACTTTTGACTCTATATTTTCCTTTTTATATTCATCCTGATTATTAAAAAGCCTAACGTGTTCTATCAACGTCGAATGGAATCTTTTGACAATGCCGTTAGATTCTGGGTGCTGGGAACTAACAAAGTGAATCTTAACTTTGTGCAATTCTAAAAGTTCTTCCACCAATGAATTTTTAAACTCCAATCCATTATCAGAAATAATTGTATCAGGAATGCCATGATGAGTGAAAAATTCAATTAAATTATTCACAATTTCTATTCCTTGAGATGAATTCAATCTATATGCTTGCGCATATTTTGAAAACGAATCTACAATAGTGAAAAATTTCGAATTTTCGAGTGTAATACTATCTACGTGTAAAATTTTGAATGGTTTAGTTGCTGTAGGAGTAATATTAAATTTTAGTCTTAATGGGTTCCTGTCATATTTAGTGAGTTGACATATTTCACAATGATTGATATAAGTTTGAATTGATTTCTTTTGTTTTGGCCAATAATACAGTTGTTTGATACGGGCAAGTGTATCGTCAATTCCTTGGTGATTAGTTTTACCCTCATGATAATTTTGAATAATTTGGATAATTTCATCTTCCTCAAAAATGTCCATTAATTTTTGATTACATTTTACCAGCTTAATTTGTGAATTTTTGAAATAATTTTGGGGGATACTACTAAATTTTTCATAAATATCATTTTCAAAATATAAATGGTATTTAACTTTCGGCACAATATATTCTTTTATGAATTTTATTATTTCTTGTTCAAATCCTGATTTCGAAAACTGTACTAAGAATCTTTGTTTATTCTCGTGGATTTTTAAAATGACTGGTTCGGTGGGGCTATGCTCAACTTCAGATATAATAATCTGATTTTTGCCGTAATTAACAGGGCACTCAACAATTGGTATTCCAACAATGGGATTTTCGGCATTTGAGTGAATTGTTGCGTCACTATCCGGGTCGTCAGGTGAAATGCATGATTCATCTACTTCTACAACTAAAGATACATTGTCACTTTGGACATTTTTCTCTAACTGCTGGTTAAAGTTTCTCATGTACTTGAAAAATGCGTCACCTTTATTTTCGCTTTCGTTGACATTCATTTCAATATCTGATATTTGATTATCATCGTTATTTTCATTTTGATAGTAAACGGTTATCATTATATCGGTTTTCCTAAAAATATGTTCTATCATTGATTTTACATTAAACCAAAGTAAATGATCACAACCACATCCTAATTTGGGGATACTCAAATTTTTTATGTCATTCTTCAAACCAAATATTTTTAAATTTAAGAGACTATAAAATGTATCTTGATTTGTAGGTTTATCGAAATAATTATTTTTTGTCACTAAATAAATAATAAATCTTGATCTATCTTTCAAATAAACCAACTCGTACAATTTTGGATTTTGAGCTTTCAATTTATTTACATTCTGGAATTTTTCTCGAAATTGCTTGGCTATGCCATTTGACATTGCTAGGTCTTTACTTACACAATGTGCTAAGGTTTCATTTTTCGGTGCATCAAAAAGATTTCCCAAAACTTCAAATATTTTATAATCATTATGTACATTGGTTTGTTTACTTTCTAAATAATTCTGATACTGTGAAAGGTGTGACTCATTTTCAATATTCTCATCGTTAATTTGGACGACACTATTTAAATTATCAGGCATGCGACTTAGAGCATCGACGTTTGTATTCAATTTCCCTTTTTTATATACTATCTCATAATCAAATTCTTCAAGCTTCAAACGCCATCTGATTAACTTTTGGCTACAATTTCTTAATGAAAATAACCACTGCAAGGGTTTGTGGTCTGTGAATATTTTAAATTTTCGTCCATAAATATAAGGCCTAAAGTACTGTGTTGCATATACGATTGCTAGAAGCTCCTTTTCAAACGTAGAATAATTTGTCTCGGTTGAGTTTGAAGTTCTGCTTGCGTATGCAATGGGTAGGTCATTGCCTATAGTGCCTTGAGATAAGACGGCTCCTATTGCTACGTTGCTTGCGTCACAGGTCAAGGTAAATTCTTTACTAAAGTCTGGGTATTGTAAAATTGGTTCGTTAATCAGTAGGTTCTTGCAAGTCTCAAAACATTTCACGTAGTCTAGGTCAGTTATATTTATTGTCGCATCCTTTTTCAGGCATTCTGTGAGAGGCTTAGTTATCTTCGCAAAATCTTTAATAAATTTCCTATAATATCCCAAAAGTCCTGTAAATCCTTTAATTTGCTTGGTTGATTTTGGAATAGGGTAATTTTGTATCGCGATAATTTTATCGGGATTTGGCTTTACGCCATCAGGAGTTACAACATGTCCGAGATATGAAACTTCCTTTTTTAAAAACTCGGATTTATCCAATTGAATTTTGAAATTGGATTGTCTCAAACGATCAAAAACTAATTTTAAATTATTAACATGCTCTTGAAGACTTGTACTGAATATAATCATGTCGTCATGATAAACTAAGCATTTATTGTTAGTTAACCCTCTCAAAATGTTATCCATTACGCGTTGGAATGTCGCGGGGGCGTTTTTCAGCCCGAATGGCATACGGAGGAACTCATAGTGTCCGTCTTCGGTGTTAAAAGCAGTTTTTTGAATGTCTGTCTCGGTCATTTCTATCTGGTGAAAACCAGAAGCTAAGTCCAGGGTGGTAAAGTACTGACAGCGTCCTAATTTGTCAAGTAAATCTGTTATATTGGATGACGGGTATTTGTCATCGATCGTCTTGTCATTCAGTTTACGGTAGTCGATTACTATGCGCCATTTTCTCTGTCCTGATGCGTCTAATTTCTTTTTGACGATCCAAATAGGAGATGACCAGGGTGAACATGAAGGTCAAATAATATTATCGCTAAGCATTTTTTGAATTTGGGTTCGTACTTCTTCCTTGTGAATTTCCGGATATCTATATGACTTGGTATAGATGGGAATTTCGTCTGTGGTTTTAATTGAATGCTTTATTTGGTTGGTGAATGACAATTTGTTATTTTCTAAGTGGAAGATATCTGAGTATTCGCCAATCAATTTAGTTATAGTTAATTTTTCTTCGGCATTCATGTGATCGGTACGTATTTTTGAAATGTCAAATCTGATTTTCTCTGAATGAATTGAATTGAAATTTGGGCTGGAAAGTATTTCGTAATTGTCCATGTTTTCAACGGGAATGGGCTTGGATTGTTTTAAACTAACTTCGGTATTGTTATAATTTATAACGGTGCAAAAAGCTTGATAGTCTAGGGCTGTAGCAATGCATTCAGGTATAACTAAGTTATGATTTTCCACTTCGGGAATTAAAACAGTGCCTTCTTTCTGACTTACTTGAATTTTAATTTGTTTCTCATTGTTTGGTTTCAGAGTAACTTTCTTTTCAGAAAATAGAATATTATTTGTATTCATTTTATTGATAAAATTATGATGATGAATCTTTATTTTACTGTTTGGGGTTATGATTAAATTTTGATCTAAATCGATCACTATTTTCAATAATTTTAGATTATCTAGCCCTAACAAAATATCGAATTGGTCATGAAAATTGAATAAATGATATTTTAAATATAATTTTTCATTTGAATTAAAGATTTTTGAAACTGGTATATTCGTGCTATAATTTTCAATTGAAGTACCATGAGCGGTTGAAATTTGGAATGGATCATTAATAATAAATTTTTCATAGTACTTTTTTGCAATATCAGGTTTTACAAATGATTTAGTGCTACCGGTGTCGATAAGAACTTTTAAATCATATTCAGGGTAAATTATATACGGCAGTTTACTTTGATTATTGGTCAAATCATCAATTCGAGTTTTGATAATTTTCTTCCTCTGTTTCCGAGGCTACTACATCTAAAAAATTATTTTCGTCTACAATGTCGGTATTCTTGTTGGAATAATTTTCAACTGGATGTTCATAATTCTGAATCGAATCAACGTGCAAATTTGTTTCATCATTTTCGATATTATAAAGTTCAGCGGGTCTAGAAATATTATGAGACGGTCCTGCTCTTGGCTGGATCGTATTTCTTGTTGATATGCTCATAAATGTGGGTTTGTATGTGTTAGAAGTATCAAATTTTGTATTTTGATTTTGCGTGAAAGGTTTGAAATTATTTGTTGGAAATATTTTATTTCCTGAATACTGAGGATTGGCTTTGGGTTGCGTTTTTGGTTGCGGAAATCGCGAGTTATATGCAAAATTTGGCTGTGCAGGTCGCGAATTATACGCAAAATTTGGTTGTGCAGGTCGTGAATTATAAGCAAAATTTGATTGTTGGGCTCTTACAGGATTGAATTGTGTCTGAGGCTTTGCTATTTGTTTGGAAAAATTATTCTGAGGCAATTTTATATTCTTTGTATTATCAAACTGAAAATCATTAGTAAGCATGTTTGGTGCTTCATTTAAACTCGAAGGATTTTTGGCACGTATCAATTGACCGATGGGCTCCTTCAATTCGCGTAATAATATTCTTAGAGCATAATTCCTGAAGTAATCAGTTAAAACTGGTGCTGATATCAAATTTTCATGAGTTGAAATATAAGAAACTAATAAATTTAGAATGTGCTGTATTTTAATATAAAAGTAAAAAACATTTTCATTATGGCCTTGTTTAAGCTCTGTCAATTCTACGTTTAATGTGTAGATATCTCGTTTGTCGGCATATGTGTTAAGTAATGCCTGTTTTAAGTCATCCCATGATTTTATTTCACAAGATGCGATATTTACTGCTGCTTCACCCTTTATTTTATTGTAAAGACTTAACATTAAGAATTCATTTTGGAAATCTTCGGGATTAACTGCATTATAGAATTTATCAACTAACTTTTCACTAAAACTCAAAAATCTAGGTAATAATTCTCTTTCACCGTGAAAGTCCGGTACCATATCTAAGTATTCTTTCTTCAGAATAGGTACAGCGGCGGGTATTCCGGTTTCTGGCATTTTGATTTGATTGTTTTTACTTGGGAGTAAAATTGGATTTTTGAGAATATAATTTATTCTATTGGAATTTCTATGTATTATACGATCGTCTAGATCGGAGTCAGAATCTGATATTTCAGAACTATCGGAATTTATTATTGAAGGTGAACCTCTAAAAGACATGTACTCACGACAGAATTCAGTACATTGGTCCTGAAGATTGTAGCGTCGTCTTCTACAGCTGCTGGGCTCGATGTTCTCTCGAACGCCTCGTTGTAGATGAGAGGTGTAGAACTTGACTCGTTTGGCTCTGGACTGCTTGGCTGATGTTCGTTTAGCGGACAGGTACACAGCAGACACAATACGAACAACGTTTTCTTGTAACGACAAGATTTTAATTGATTGCCAAATTAATCGTTAATACGAAACAAAATTATATTCGTTAATCTTGTTTTGGCAATCCTACCGACTGCGCCACTTATAGTATTATACTTTGTCGTTATGTTTTTAAAAAGTTACTTTATTGTCACAAGGACTACAATTCCTATGTTTACTGGATAGCTAACAGATTCAGACTAACTTACTAACTACAAAACTACGTAAGGTGAAATATACTGTGGGAAAATACATGAAAGTTCATATTACACAAACAGTAGCAGAATGTGCTTGGTTTCTGCTAACGATGTAAATGATGTAACTTATATATATATATATATATATATATATATATATATATATATATATATATATATATATATATATATATATATATATATATATATATATATATATATATATATATATATATATATATATATATATAAACGTGAAATCAAAAAATATCAGGGATAACATACTCTCCAATATTTTTGTGTGTTCTAGGACAAAATGATCCACCCTCATTGGCAAGTTGGAGAAACATCGGTTTTTTCAAATCATTATAATAACTCTCCACAGGAGCCGAAGATGCAGTAATATTTCCGTAACCGAAATATTTTACCATAATTCCGGTCCATAATGGTAATCTAAAATTGGAATAATTATGTTTATATGGAAAATGCCTGTTTACATAATGTTTTGCAGTCATACATGCATCATGATAGAACGTAAGACAAAATAAAAAAATCAATATATTTCTGAATATATCAATTATCTCACCGATAGCACAAAATTTTCATGCGATTTACTATTTCTGGCATATACATTAGATTATCTCTGTCACCGTCTTCTTCATTTTCTACAGACATTTCAGCGTTATGTAGAATGTCATCGACTATATGTTTCATGCCAAGAGGTGGTGTATTCACTTCGTCCTCCAATTTTTCTTTATCTTCAGTAGTATCTGTTTCCATTTCTACAAAGCCATTAATAGCACTTTGTTGTATTCCATATGCAAACTTATTTAATAGTTCATTTTTTCAGTTTTGCAGAGTGTTGGCGTTTTTCCACCGTTCGCATATCCTTCTGTCTGAGACAAAGCTGTCACAAAAATTGAATAAATTAGATTCCTAATCTCATCGAAACTGGTAGCTAGAATTAACTGCCCAATAGCTCTAATATAGAACTGTCGGACTTTTCTTCTTGTCGTTGATGAATGAATTTCTTTCCATCTGCTTACACTTTTGATAAGATGTGCTACATCTACACGAATTTAACATGCAGGAATTTTAGCTCCATCTTCATCATTCAAAGCTCTACAACACTCTTCAATGTAATGGTTCATATCCGAACAATAAGCAAATGCTCTTCGAATAGCACTTATCAGTGCGATAGAAAAATCACACACAGCTTCTTTGGGATTTTTTGCTCCTAGTCGACGCCATTCGCTCAACCAGTAATTAATACAATTACTATTATGTCTTTCAGATAACATCTGACACACAGAAATTTGACCCTCATGTTCACTTGGTAGACTTACAACAATAACATATAAAAATATATGTCCTGACAAAGTACCTTCAAGTCTCTTTAATTTTCTTGCAATTTTACCAGTTGCATCTATGCATACTTTTGGGTAGTTTTCTTTCTCACAGTAAGTGTTGTACACGCGTAATTGATCGGGCGACCAGTAATGTATAAAAAATTTGTAGCACCCAATTTCGTGTATAATGTACTGCATAGGACTTCTTTGCGCCATTAATTCTAGAGATCGGATAGAATCTTCGTGTAAGCTATTCATATCCCTTATTTCAGATTTCGCTCTTCTCAGAACTTCTAATGAAGGTACTGTAGGAGGATCTTTATCGAATAATTCTGTAGAAGAACCATACATTTTTCTACGCGTGAAGCAAGCAGTAATATTTTTTCCCATCATTTCTTCACTTATTTCTCTTCTTTCGTTTCTAGTAAATGGTCTTTTATTCTTGTGGTCCATGATATTAGGATTTCCAATTATGACGCAACTGATTAAAACACCGGTAATTTTAGGAATATTTATATCATTGTTTCTCACAAAACATGTTATGGTGCTTTAAAACATTCGCTGCAATATCCTTTGGTATTAAGATAAAATGTAGTGGTCTTATTTAAAGATATAAAATGGGACTTGAATTTCCAGGCACATGGCAATTTTGAGGTATTCCAAATTTCATTACAAAATAAATTAGTCCATGATCTTGTGGGAAATTTTAAGCGTTTTTTAATTTTTCCCTCTTTGTCTTTATATTCCTTGAGTACTGGAGTGATCTTTCCCCAAACAGAACTTTTAATGAATATTTGGGAACGAAAATCAGCTTTCACTGAAGCTGCTGTATTAATTTCGTTTTCAAATTCATCAGATGTGGAATCGTCTCCAGAAGTGGAATAAATCTGTTCTCCATAAATATTTTTAGTACTAATCACTACAGTGCTTTTTAGCGATTTCCAATCACCAAGTGCTATGGTATACAAATTTTTTGCCGAGATATCCAAATTATTTTCTTTTATTAATTCAGCCCATATTTCCGACGAAGGTGGTAGAACTTTATTATTCTCAGTATATTTCTCGACCATTTGTGTCAAAATGTTATTAATTTCAATTGAAACAGCTTTTATTTTACGTCCTGCTATATTTTTATGATTTCACTTTCTAATGTAGGCGATTTTGTAGGTAAGAATGTATCTATATAAAACTCTAAACTCGTAACACTTAAATATAAGTATCGAATATTGAAGCATAGATAATATTGAATCATGTTTAATAATATTTTCGAATATAGAATACCTCTTTCCATTTCATCATGTGTTCCCTGGTTCATACACCTGGTTCATACACTATTGGCCTGCATAAAAAAGGGGCACGTGCCGTAAATAAATACACTATATGGGTCAATGTTGGAGACGGACTGTCCAGGAGCGTACGGGGGGATGTGGGACGGACCACCCATACTATACTAGGTAGTAAAACTCAAATGAGTCAGATGATAAAATACCGCTACCTAAGCAAAATATACTTTTCACTCTTGAATATCAAATCAATAAAATACTACGACTAAATTCAGGGCTATTTTTATCATTCGAAACTTCGGATAGATAAAACGTAAAAATAGTTGTTATAAAGTTAATTAGCCGATAAGAGATTTTGGGTTTCCATCGTGGACTGGATAAAAATGCAAGATTTTGGACTCCTTTGGGTACTCCCAAGTAATTGCATGAATTTAAATGTTATCACAATTGCCAAAATTGGATGATGTAACGTTCACGTTTTATTATTTGCACATCTTCCATACTTGACTTAAAAATGATCTCTAACACTGTAAAAGTGCTTTTCAAATTCAAAGTCTTTCTAATAGCCTGTTATGTACTATACGTTGAAGATTCAATCATATAAATGCTTTATAAAATAATTGATCGATTTATTCATTCATTTGAGCAATAGCTCATTCGATTCAGAATGAAATGTAGAAGATGTTTTTGGTATATTTTTTTCTAAAGCTACAAAAACTCAGAGAACAACTATATGCAACCAAATACTGAAATATAATTTTTTGTTTTTTAAGGCATTTGTTAATAACATAATATCAAAATTGAAGCGGCTACTGGCTTGTCAAGGACAAACTGCTTTATTTTTAAAACTATTGAAGATACTGTGAAGAACATCCAAACTGATTCTCAGAGCATCAGTTGGTCTTCCAAATAGAACTTTTGTTGAGCCTGTGTCTGCAATTTTAACATGCATTTGTTCATAAAAAATTCCATTCTCTACATTTTAGGATGCTTATATCTCCTAAATTATTGCTGTCAGAAACATTATTTTCCAAGACAATTTAGTAGGTCTATTATTTTAGTATTAAATAAATTTTTGTCCTAGTCTTAAACATCAATAGTTTACGATATATCTAGATCTGAATTTAAATGGTGGATGTGTAGGAAAAAAAGATTATGGATGATAAAAAAATATATTTGAGAAAAAAAAATTCTCCCAATTATTATATAAGTACTCTAAAGAATAAAATGGTGAAAAAATATCAAACATGTCAATTTGTTCATGAAAAGAATATGAACAAATGGCTTGAAAAAAATTAGGATGAGGTTTTTAACTTGAAGCTAGCAATAGCATAGCATATACAAATGTTTTTTCGAAAACATTTATTAAATATTAGAATTTTTGTCAACTTTAAAAATTAATAATGAATAAGATGAGTTAATTTTGAACACTTATACGACGTAGTCTTGTTGAGTGTACTTTTAAAAAAAGCTCTGATAAGCAATAATTTATAGACGAATTATTTGAACATTTTTAGTTCCTCTCAATGAAAACGGAGGTTCGAAGAAAATTAGTCAGTCTACAATAAACTTTATTCTTCCAAATTATAAGATGACACCGCAATTTTTTGGAATTCTCAAATTGTTATTTAATACTATAAAAGAATTATTTTATGTACTGTCTTCTCTTAACCGCCGTTGCGCTCGTAATATTAAGGTTACTTGGAATCCTATGTTCAACATTAAATTAAAACTATAAACAATACATATAGAGGTTAGAAAGCAAAACTTGTTCATTTAAAATTTTCTTCACTTTAAAAATATTCTTTTCGATTGCCAGTATCCCTCATAGTCTCCAAGTTATTGCAAGAGAACTAGGCGACTTTTTTTCCCATTTTTTGTTCATGACAATTGCAATTCTTGTTGTCGAGAAAAATCCTGAAAACATCTTCTAAATTTCATTCCGGATCGATTGAGCTATTGCTCATATTTCTTGGACTCTTAGAACTATTTTTCTCAGAAAACTCACTTCTCGGCTAGACTATATGGGTACACAAAACTATTAACAATGTTCTTCCACATTCAATTGATTCACAAGTCATCTGTGACTTATTGACAGATTATGCAACTATTTGTTTTTGGCTGAAGGGACGATTCTAAAGGCTCGTTTATAATGGATGTAAATTCAATCTGTGAACTTATGATGCAGGATGTATGATGTTATTTTCAACAGCTTGGTTCATAATCAAACGTCAAAATTTGAAGATCGTGAATTGACCTTGTCAGAAATGGATCTTGAGAATGATTTTCAAAATGATTGACAGTGAAACGATTCTGTCATGTTTTCAATAATTCTGTTAAAATATAAGACAATTATTACAGAGAAGGAGCTACCATGAAATGTATCATAATTTCATGTTATTTCTTACGTGGTATTTTTATTCATCAGCTATGTATTTCCGCGAATTTTCATCACATAATTAATTTTTATAGTCCACGTTACATTTGTCATATAAATGCGAAAAATTTTCAACAAATCAAATTAACTTTTTATTACAATCACTCATTTCAAACAGCAGTACAAAATTTATGATGTGAAGACGAAACGTCAAATATGTCTGCTCTGTGTCTGCTGAAATACAAAAATAAATGCAACGCATACACGTGATACAATGCTGGCTCGCTATTGGTTGGGAATGAGCCGTATGATGCTGAACTTAAAGGCTGGTTTATAATGGATGTAACCGGTGATTTATTCTGTAGTCTTTAAAATTAAACTGTACGCATTTTCACGTTGACGTTTATAATGACATGAAATATGATGTTAACTTATGCTGTAACCGCTGTAACTGTAAAGTTCACCAACTTTCAAGTTTAACATCATATAGCTTATTCCCAACCAATAGCGAGCGAGCATTGTATCACGTGTATGCGTTGCATTTATTTTTGAATTTCAGTGACATATTTGACACTGACATTTCGTCTTCACATCACGAAGTTTGTACTGCTGTTTGAAATGAGTGCTTTTGATATAAAGTTAATTTGACTTGTGAAAAATTTCCGCTTACCTATATATGACAAATGTAACGTGGACTATAAAAATAAATTATGTAATAAGAATTAATGGAAATACATAGCTCATGAATTAAAAATACCAAGTAAGAAATGACATGAAATGAAAATACATTTCACGGTAACTCCTTCTCTACAATAATTGTCTTATATTTTAACAGAATTATTGAAAACATGACACAATTGTTTTTCTGTCAATCGATTTTGAAAATCATTCGCTAGATCTATTTCTGACAATTTTGACGTTTGATTATAAACCAGACTGTTGAAAATAACATCATACATCCTGCATCATAAGTTCACAGATTGAATTTACATCCATTATAAACGTGAAGTTAGCGTTCCTATTTCATATTGTCTATAAATTTTATATACAGATAGCAAAAAATTCTAAACATATAGCAATAATTAGCAAAAAATTATAGTACAACAAGAAAAGTGAAATTTAGTTATGGGTACGCAAACGTGAAGTTAGCGTACACTTTTTGTATTGTTTATATGCAATATATAAAGATGGTAAAAAATTCGAGACACGCAGCAATAATTAGCAAAAAATCAGCAGAAAATTATAGTACAACAAGAAAAGTGAAATTTATCTAAGGGTACGCAAACGTGAAGTAAGCATGGCCTTCTTATATTGTTTATAACTAATATATGCAGCAAGCAAAAAAATTGAGTCATACAGCAAAAATTAGCAAAAAATTATGAAACCATAAAAAAAGTGAAATGTTGTAAAGTAAAGTTAGCGTGCCTTTTTTATAATGTTATTAACTCTCGAATGAGAGCGGCAAAAATTTTCATTCATATAGCAGAAATTAGCAAAAAATGAGCAAAAAATTATAGTGTAGAAGAAATTATGATACTTCACTATGGGTACGCCAACTTCACGGACCTGTATGTTATCAGCAGAAAGTGAAGAAATGGCTTCATTTTCTAGCACAGAAACGTTAGTACCCGAATCTAATAGAGCGACAACAGGAGTTTCTCCCGAAAGAATTTTAACAGAAGGTTGCGAGTCTAAATTAGGATGATGAATAAATAGGCGAAATGGTAGGACTTGTACAGAATTTAGCTACAGTTTCCAGCCAGTCATTCCAAGCTGAACATTCAGTCTTAATAAAAGATCGTGTGCGTCGGTGACTGAAACAACGCGATCCTATTAGTTTTTTTGAACAATGTGGGCATGTAAAACGAGTGATATTTTTATAATCGCAACTATAACAATGCTTATTATGAGGCTTTGGGCATTGAGGCGCAAAGTGATTTGGATCATCACGATCATAACACTTACGAGTATTTTGATTTCTAGGAGGTTTCGTGTGCACAGTATTTACACGAGAAGAAGATGCAACGGGGCGTTGGTAAGCTAACTCTAGTTCTAGTAGTTTATTTGTACGAGAAGGCGGAGGTTTGAACTTTTCAACCCTATGTTCTGTGTTTTCTTCAAGTTTACAAACACTAATAAGATGTTTGATGATAGGAGATTGTTAAACGGCGATATCCTACTAAAAACAAGGCTGTAAACTCCGTAACACCAAAGTAAGAGAAGAATTTGCATCTGGTTGATTAGTAAGCGGCTACACAATGATTTCGAAACAGCAACAAAATGTTCTGTTTCCTCATCAATACTCTGAGTACGAGATTGTATCTCCTGCCAAATTTCGAATTCATTATCTGATGGAAGAAAAGCTTGTCTTGAGCGATAACATAAATCATCTCATGATTGAATATCATCTCATGATTGAATATCATCTCGAACTGCACGAAACCGAATTGAAGCAGGTCCAGTAAATAGTTCGCTAGCATATTTAGGTAGATTAACTAAAGAGACACCTCGAAAAGAAGCTAGTTCGGTTACACGTTCTAAAAAGGGTTAACACTGCCAGTACCATCGAATTTTAAACTCCATTTATGGACGTCAGGAGCTGAGGAATAAGTAGGTTGTAAATTATTTTACGCACAACTGATACAAAATTATTTGTTTACAACTTAGTTACCATGGTGGTTACTTCTACTTTATGCCCGTCGGGCGGTAAAAAAATTTACCGCCCGTTGGGCTGTAAACTAGAGAATTGGCCACCAGTATTATTATTAAAATAAGAAAACTACCAACAGAATTTTGTTGACATATAAACAAAATCAATTGTTTAACACATGACATGTTTTTTGTTACCATACGCCACCTTATAATTTTGAAGTAATAAATATTTTTGCGTGTTCTCAAAAACTAATTACTTACGAGAAATTCACAAGTAGATTTTATCACAGTTGTGCGTAAAACGTTGTACGTGCCTCAGCCTGAAAGACAATTTACACCCTTGGACGAATTAAGGCCCTCGCTACGCTTCGGGCCACAAAGTTTGTCCGCGGGTGTAAACTTAATCTTTCAGCCCTCTATACGTAAATAACTATATTAACGGTGAAACGACTGGGGATGAAACAATCAAATCAAAAACAAGTTGTCGTAGAGGTAGACGTTGTGGTGGTGCATTTAAAGGTTGTGAAAAACCGTAAGAAGAATAATTGGGGATGTCAATCAAAGTTTGATGTTCTACTGGAATCAGTGGTGTAGAATGGATGAGGATATATATTGATGAATAAAGGAAATAAGATCGGCTTCAGCCAAAGGAGCTTTTAAGTTGTCAAGCTGCGTTCTCAATTCAGCTATAAGAGCTAATAGGTGTGGACAAGGTTGAACTGAATTTAAACGTAAAAAGCGATTGAAGAGGTTATCTAATCGCAACAAAATAGCACGAGAATTATCATTATTGATTTGGGCTATCTTATCGCGTAAATCCAGTAGCTTCTGTTGACATGTCACGTTTTCAGTGGCTGGTATATAGTTGTGTGGTATAAGAGATGGATTCCCATTAATTCCTTCAACTTGCAGCAATCCTCTCAAAATAGGTTTGAAATCCACCAACAAATTTTTGATCTCAACACCTCGGTCTCCTTGTTCATAAAGCAACTCATCCTCTGATAGGTATTTGATGCATTCAGGCTTCATCTTGGTATATACCTCAGAAAAGTTTATTTGATCAGTAATGGCACAAAAAGGGGCTGTAGGGGTATCTTGTGTGTCTCTAGTGTACCTTTTCGTACTTCCAAGGTGGCAGTAGGAAATCAAAAATGGTAATATTTCCCCACCATTTGGTAGCAAAAACTTAATGTACTTCTGATTGACACTGAATTCTAGTATTGGAATACCCCACCTTGAAAGCAAAGACCCAGGCTAGCTATTGATGAGGGTACTAGAAAAATTCTACCTGAAAAATAGGAAATGGGCGCCATTCCTAGAAAATGATCGAAGGAGAAAAAGGTACTATTCTGGGAGACAATAGCGGAAGCAAAAAAGAAATAAAGCATTTGGTAACTTACGAAAATGGTTGAATCTATAATACAAAAAAATTCCTACTGCAACAGCCATAAGAAACTGGAGAGCACGTCACAGACGTTCAAAATTACGTTACAAAAACTAGCTAAATATCTTCTTCAGGCGGAACTCAAGACTAGTATCAGCAGAGAAGATAGATGACGAATTGGTTGCTACAACAATGTCAGACAAGAACGTTCCCTGAATTAGGTGAAGTTGATCTTGCGTCTTATAGGGCTTTGATAAATATCCAAAGGTCCTTGAAGGTGTAAAGGTTGGCCGTGCGCCTGGTAGTCAACTTCGGGAAGTATTGATGTTCTTCATTTCGTAGACGTGTTGATGTTCTTCTCAACGTAAATTTGACCAGAAACTAGTCGCAAGTGGCCACGGGCTCCAAAGATCCCTAGCAGTTTACACTGAAAACAAACAACCCAACCAATATCCAATTTAACTGAAACAGGAGGTTCTTATAAAAAAAATTGGAGAGCTCTTTTTAAACGTAAAGCGTTGAACTTGAATAAATAAATTTAGATTCAAATTGAGAAAATTTAGTAAAAATTGAATAAAATAGTCAATGAAGTTACTTATTTGCCTAATTTCAAATTGTGCACAAGAAACTTACAAAGTGAAAAAAAAAACTACGCTGAGCATCAGAGAGAAGAAAAACAAAGGAAAAACAAAGTCAAGCAGGAAAAAAAAAGGATTATCAGCAACAAGTCGATAAATTTACGAACGTGGTTCGTTACCAGAATATCGGATCAATTGTCATAAACTCGTAAGATTTTCCAGCTTGAAAACGGGAACTAAAGCCCACAACAAAATATTTTGAGCTCTAGAAACCAAAAACTACACAAACAACGTGAGAAACTAAACTATGAGCTGTTGAATGACAAATCCGCAACGCATTGGATCCAAAATATAGTTAGATTATGTATTATCAACCACTTCACTAATCATTCATACTTCAAACATACTCAGGTGAGTGAAGGTAAAGGGAGAAGCGAAGATAGCCACAAATCTTGTAGGTTTTTTTTTCACCTCGAGTATATATATATGAAATTTAGAAAAAAAATATGAATCTAGTACAACAGTTTAAAGGTTGTAAGAAGTTTCTGAACACAAAAAAACTAAGAAGAATTAAGGATGAAAGAGATAAATTTGAAAACAAGAGGTTAACCACGTGGGTCGCCCCAAACGAAATCACTAGCAAAAAAAATACTGAATTTGGAATAACGTGAACAAAAACAATGAACAGACTACTCACAAGATCATAACACTGATTTTAATGAAATAAAATAACCACAAAACTTAGAACAACTAGAAGAAATTATAAGACTGCTCAAAAACAACCCGTCTGCAACAACAGCTCAGGAAACAAAATGGGCGAACCAGACGCGCCTGCTCCTCAAATTAGCGCCTTCAATCAAGAGTCATAAGTACTAATTCACAAAATTAGTACAAAATTGTTATACAAATGGCGACATAGGTATGGAATGAGAAAAAAAATTGTACAAAAAAGACGTAAGACGAAATTCTCGTAACACTTCATCTACTTGTTATCCTTTATCGAATGACATCTTGATATCCCCAAGTTTTTGATTATTTCACAGGACTATGAGCTGATTATATCACCGTAATCAACCCATTGCTAGTTGAGATGTTGTAGCCCAAGTTCAGAGTAAACTGAACAGAAGAAATTGATTATGGAATGAGCATTTCAAGCTGCATATATCATAAAGTTATAGATAAAAATATCACAATTTGTATCTGAACATTACTCAAAAAGTTTGAAAACATATGAAAACTTATTTGACACTGTAATCAAAAATAACGATGATTGATTCAACCGGCCAGTCAAGTCATAGTGCTTTGATAAACAATTGTTCCTAAACTTTTGAGGACAAGAGCCATTCACAGAAGTTCTCCGTCACAATTGGAACTATTTTGTTAAAAATACATATGAAAACAGATGAACTGATATTCTTGTGGACTTGGTAAGTTTTCATTCTATTTTGTTCTGATAATATGATTTGAAGCTCATTTCATTCAGTCCATAATTCTCATTCAAATCATGAAGTGATAAATTATGAGGGTCATAGAAGTTTATGATATCACTCTTCTTGTGCCTCTATCCCCAATTCTGTTAATAATAATTAATTATGACAAATAGATCAAGGATTAGCGCAAAAAAAAGTTATATTATGATGCCATGGAGATACAGAAAGAGTATGTAATTTTTCATGTTATTACAAAGACGATTTGAGTCTCACAAAAAGTTCAGTCAACAAGACAAAGAATAACCTAATGGTACTCTTTTTTCTCTGTGTGAATATCTCCGTTTTTCGTGTACAATGAAGGTGCAAAAATTATACTATCCAATCATAGTGCGTCAGCAGATATCGAGGGCAAAAGGTCAAAAACCCTGATTTTGAGCAGTTTCTCGCAAATATCTTGTTTTTTAACAGTCGCAGAAGATTTTAGGTGAGAAGTGGAAATAAAATATACATTTTCTCCACAAAAAAAGTTACATGACCTATTATATATATATATATATATATATATATATATATATATATATATATATATATATATATATATATATATATATATATATATATATATATATATATGTATTTTTTTCTGATCTATGAAAAAACTATCATAACGTCTCAATGTTAACCGAGCTCGCTACTCTCGCATGGCGGCCTACCGTTCACCAAGATTACTCTGCTCACACGGCAGCTAGCAGTTAACCAAGCTCGCTTTCAGTGAAAAAAGTATAATAGTGTCGACGTTGACCGAGCTCACTTCGCTTGCATGTGGCCTGCCGTCGATCAAGTTCGTTTCGCTAGCACGGCAGCTTACAATTGACCGAGCTCGTCCTGCTCGCACAACAGCCTATCATTGAAAATACCCATTGTTTTAGAGGAATCAGATATGAACACTTCTTGTGTATAAGTATCCAACAAATGATCGAAACTATTCTATTTATAATTCTAACAACTAAATTTGAAAAAGTTCGAGTAAGAGTTCATACATGGTAGAAGTAAAACTTTGTATTCTGGTTTTGGAACGCGTGCAGTCTGAAGATGCGGTAAGCACACTTCAGCACACCGGCCATCATCTCATTCTGGTTCCCTTTCCGTTACAATTTTTAGTTTCATGAACATCCAAAATGAAGTTCCACTCCAAAATTGAATATCCTATATTTATTAATTGAATGTCCTTAGTATGTGTACAAAATTTTGAGATGATCGGTTGAGTAGTTCACGCGTGAAAGCGTGAAAAACAAATAAACAAACAACCTCACATTCGCATTTATTATATTACTTACATTGTGTACCGATTCGAGATGTACCCGTATACTGACTTGATTCTTCAAATTACTCGAATGGATCGTGTATTGAAGTTTTTAAAATCGAATAAGTTGATTTAAACATAGTGTGGATATAGACATTTACCAATCGATAAGCGTTCCAGTAACCCAAAATGAGTCTCTTTTTTTGCTCTAAAAGAATCTTCCATTTCCATTTAATTGTCAAGTGGTCAGGTTATCATTGAAAATATTGAGGAATAAGTCGAAACAAATACCAAAAATTTCAAAAAGTGGGCAGGAAGACCCAAATATATACGGCAGTGTTTTGTTCAATGAATTACCAGATAATTCAAACATACTTGATGCATATACATGTCAAAAACTAATTATGAGCTATATATCAAAATATATGTGTGATATCGAATCATTAGTAACTTTGAGTAGTTTCTTTGATAAATACAACAAGACTTTTGATGTTGTCACATTGCCCTAAGAGCTTGTATATTCAGGTATAAGTTTAGTTTATAAGTTCTTTCTGTAATTATTTTTTGCACTGTTTTGAGCTGCATTTAGATGTTTCTCGCCTCTTTGCAGATATATTAATATAATTTATTATTCCATTAAGTATCATACCGTTACTTTGTAGCACTCAGGTGAATAGATGGAATAAAATGAAATTAAATTGAATTTCCCTATTATTACATTTAAATTCAGATTGAATAAGAATAAACGTACTTTGTCGCTTCAATTGTTTCCATGAGATACGATTCATTGTCATGTGAAGGTTTGATAATAATAAGGAATGAAATGAAAAATGTTATTCTTACCCATCGATAAGAGGCATCTCATGGAGAATCCTACTGATAACATCCAGTTTTGCATCCAGAGGAAGGCAGCTTCCAGCCTGAACTGCCACTAGCACCAGCATAGGCAACATAGCCTGGAAATAAAATACATTCAAATTAAAGTTATTCAATATCTCGGTCAGCTCATATGAAACCTTGTAGCATCTCTAGCATTTGAAAAGCTCTGAATATAAGAAGAAAATGAATATGTTTTATGTACTGTCAGGTTGTCTTATATAGTTCTACCAAACTTGCAATGAGAATGGGATATAAAATTGTTCAATTATGAATATCATGAATGATGATGTATGTTTTCATGAATAAATCCAATAATTTCTCATCAAATATTTATAGGGACATATGGAGTGTTTGTTAATTCATAGAGGGATGAACATTTTTGGAAATATCGAAAATTTGTTATTCTATTTCTGGCTGAATACAATTTACTTACTCCTGTTACATTCTGTATGTTTGATAATTTTCAATCATAGTTAACATCCTATTTGTTTGAAAAAGATGACCAAGAGTAAGTTCAAAATTTGTGCAAGGATACAATCGATGTTGAGTTTGAGAATACAATATTTTTTTACCACTGAGTGTATTCAGCCAACTACAAATATTTAAGTGATAACTGAGGCGTTGAATGCAAAAGTGGTCCAACCCACAAAATTGGTCAAAAGTAGCTATTATACATAACAGTATCTTGACAAGTCAAATTTCTATGTGCAAAGGTGGCCTATGCTTAGTTTACCTCTCTACCCAAAGGATGTCACGTGATTTTTTGAAGCAATACTGGCCTTACCCACATAGGCAACTTTTGCGCTTACACATTTGAATACTTTAGCCTACCCGTTTTTTACAAGCCTTTCTGTGGTGACTGTTACTCAGTGAAAGAGGAAAGAAAGCAGGAGCAAAATGGAACGTGGAATAGGTGATCTTATTGAGAATTATGCAGGTGAGCTGATTTTTATTTTTCTTGCCTTGAAGAGTGCAACTCATGCGTGTTTTGTGCATATTTGAGGTTATGTCCAGTTTTATTGATATCTTTTCCTTCTGAAAAATGTTATTGATCTGTACTATTCTGTTTAATATTAGGTTCGAATGAGTGTATGTTTAATCAGCTAAAACTGAAAAGATCTGCTCACACACTGGTGCCTGTTTCAGATCTGGAAGACCTTTTTGAAGATTCAGGATCTGAATACCAGCCTAGTGAAACTTCTTCTAGTAAATCTGACAATAATCAGATAACTGATCAAAAAAAAAAGAAAAAACGCCAGTAAGAAACTCCCTCAAAAACAGAAAGACATTTGAAGAAGATTGGAAGAGAAATATAAGGATAAGATAACGAGTTGCTGGAGGAGAGTACATAAACGTGAAAGAAAATGCTGTTCAGAGTAAGACTTTCGTAGCTGAAGATTGTATCTGCCCGAGAAAGCGTCATCTCAAAATTGGTACAGAACGTCATGAAGCTTTGTTCAGAAACTTCTATTAGCTAGGGTCATATACTCTGCAAACAGCCTACATTATTGGGCAAGTAGAGGTTCAAGTGAAACAAGACAAGAAAACACAAGGCTCTATTAACAGATGAGAAAAGAGAGAAGAAAAAATGTTTGCAAAGAGTTCTTTGAACAAACATTAAGCGTTTTGGATGGTCGCATTACTAGGACACTTGCAACAAAAAAGATATCTAAAGCACTCAAACTCAACCAACGTGGAAGAGCATCATCAGCAAATGAAACTTCTTTTGCAAGAATTGAGAAGGTAAAAAATTTCATAAACAAATTTCTTACTTATTAATCTCATTATTTCCGAACAAAAAATCCATATCGAAATTATCTTTATTCAAATTTAGATATAACGAAGATGTACAGATTGTACCAATAGAATGTACACGAGCCTGTCTCAATGTTTGTTTTCCGTCGGATTTTCAACTCTAATTTCAATCTGAAATTTCACGCGCCAGTAAGCGACAGTAGTCGTAGATGTGATATTGTGATACATTTGACAGCAAAATTGAAGCAGCGGGAGCCGATAGACAGGAGCGTCGAGCGATCAAGATAGAACAAAAGTTGCACCACAGGGAAGCGGAAGCTGCACGGTTGGGGATGAAAAGGGATGCCAAAACGACAAAATCTGATGAAAACCTCACAACAACACGGATCATTTAGACAGGTGTTGCATACTATAAACGACAGCTGTAGACATTTTGCTTCGGGATTCATGACTTTGGAACTGATGTTACATACATGTACATGTGGGATGAAAGTATTGCCTCACGTGGACCTCCAAGAAATTGGACATTCCTTTTACATTTTGCAAGAAAAATGTTCTTTCACGAAACTTGATAATGTATAGTAATCAATGCGGTGGCCAAACTCGCAATTTTAAGATGGCGGCTTTTTGTACATAAATAATCACCTCTAATGACTTCAAAGTGGGAAGTATCGATCACAAATTCTCAGTGTCCGGACATTCCTATTTGCCGAACGATCAAGATTCTTGTATCATTAAGAAAAACAAAAAACACTACAAAAATATCTACGTTCTCATTGATCTTTTGAAAAAGCTACAATCAAGTGTCAATTTCACAATTTTTTTCTTCCAAAATTTTGTTGTTACATTCCCTAAATTAATCAAAATGGATTGGACTAGGAATATTCTTCGAAATACAGAAAAATATATCCAAAACCATGTTGTGAGTACTGCGAATTATTCTCTTGCGTACTTCTCATTATGTTATTCTATGGACTTGGGCTATTTTTGCGCACAATGCCTCAATTCATGTATGTGAAGAAGCTCTAGAGTTCTCCTCATATTCATACTTAAGTGGAACGCTTAGAGGTAGCTCTTACTCATATCCTATATTTACGATGAATCTAGTTTATCCAAATTAATATTTATTCATACAATTGCTGATGGTTATCATTCACAATTAGTTTGGAGCGCTCAATATAGCATCTCTAATTTAATTATTTTGTATCTCAGTTTCTTATTGGAGATGGTGACGCAGCGATTGCCTTCCCATTTTTTTTTATTCGATAGTTCATATGATCAAACTTCGTCTAATTTGATGTCCTGATATATCCAAAGCTCTTGTAATCATTGAAAGGTATTAAAACTGTGTTATAATCAGGAAAATCGATTTATCAGGTTGATATTGTATTTGGAAATAATCAGACCGTGAATAGAGACCCTGGTCTTCTGCGCAGTCTCAGTTTATGCTTCTCTTCAAACCTGCCGATGGATAGCCGACCACAAGCTAATTTCACAATGATCTAGAATACTCAATTTCAATCAACATCTTACTAACGCCGTTTTGGAACCGCAATTGACATCCTTGAAATACATTTAAGTTATCAACTCTATTCCGCTATCTACGAGTCCAGAACCCAAGTCTTACTACAAGTTATTTATAATTCACTTTGTACAGAGTCAAGAAAGAATGGTCCTGCGGACTATACATCAACGAGAGTGTTGTGGACTGTTTTGTTAGCACATTAGATTGGAGACTTGCGCACTACTGTTTGCCTAATCCACAGATAAGTCTGGTTCCATCTCGACTTAGCAAGCTTGACAAAACTTCCTCGCCATTTTTCGTCTAATCCTAAGAATTTGTCCGAGTCTTGTTCACATTCCACAAACTTTGCTGTAATCGCTGATATTGATCCTGTCTTGATCAATTCCGACCCGTTCTTGGTAGCTTGTTTGGCCAAGCTGCCGCTGTCGCTGATATTATTCTGGTAGATTAATTCTAGCCCGTTCTCGTTAGCCTGTTTGGCACAGCTTCCCCTGTCGATGAAATCGGAGCCGACAAAATTCACATATCAAGATTTTGAAGGGTACATCCGGTTTTCGGCTTGATGTCGGTAGGTATGTGCGTAACTCGCAAATCTCAAAACTCGTCAAACGTATTTCAATGTTTATTGGTCAAAAGGAAATAGTTTATAATCAGATAAAAATCACCATTCAATAATTGAAAATGCAATAAAAGCTGTATTGTTCCAGATATCGCTAACAAACACTATATTATCTATTTATCACTTACTACTATCTTGAAAGAAGCCGCAGATACTTATTTTTAACTATTTATACGTACTGATTACTTAACTGTTTGATATTCACTGCTCTTTTGTTCATCGTTATCTATCATTCTTGCTTGCTTTTATAAACAGATTTCTATTTTTTGAGATGCTCTCGTCTAGTCTAGAATATTGCTAAAACTTCAGAGCCTTCCACCGTGCAAGCGTTGTGGTGCGGTGCGGTGTGATACAACGAGGACGAAAGACCCTGCCCAGACAAGGCCAGGTCAAATCCTACCCCACTCCTACGAATTTCTATACTCTCGCACGTTACAGTATAATGCTGAAATTTTATATTCAAGACTGGCATAGGGTCCTAATGTGTACCTCGCATACAGTTGCATTCGTCTGTATCAAAATTGCACTTCACTTGTAACTTTTTCTGAACTCCAAGCATAGATCCAGAAGCATTAGCCGTAAAATACTTAAATTCAGTCTTCCAAATTGCTGTAGCATCCAAATGGTCATCCTTTATTTTTGTAACAATCGACTCAGCCGGAAGCGCACTTTATATGACAAACTTTTCAAATTTTCCTCATGAATTCGATACAATCAGTTGTAGAATATTCAAATTCCGTACTTTGCACTTCATAACATCTGATCAAACACCTTGCATTAAAATTGCAATCGGTTAAATCGGAAGTGCAGTCTACTCGAAACATTCCTGAATTTTCCGCATAAATCCAAAACGATTCAACGTAGAATATTAGAATTCAGTATTTGAGACAATAGTACCATCCAAATGCTCATCTTTCTGCATAGAGTACTGAAATTCATTCTTCCAGTCTGCTGTAGCATCCAAATGATTGTCGTTGATTCTCACAGCAATAGACTGCATTAGAAGTGCACTCGGTTGGATTTTTTTTTTTTATTTTGCGCATAAATTTAAAACTTGTAGTCGTAGAATCCTAAAAATTAGTATTCGGGGATGTTGTGGCATGAAAATTATGACCTATTGTCTTCATAACAACCGACTTGGCCGAAAGCGCACTTTACTTGACAGTTTCTTAGACTTTTTTAGATAAATTCAAAACGATTAGCAGTGGAACGACGAAATTTTGTGTTTGATTATCGCATGATTATATGCGAAAAATATATCCAATAATGTACAAGTTGGTCACATGATATCCATGTCAGATTTATTATTGTGTTTTTGTTATATGAATTCTCTCGCCATTCATCTTGGTGGTCGATGGTGTTTTGTAGCAATATTGCATCTTGTTATTCGCAAATAGCTTGTTGAAACATTTTATTTGGATTTAAGATTATAACCACTGTATTAACAATTATGTAGCTGTGGAAACTATATTAAAGCTGATGATGGGTGAGTGACGATCCGAAACATCCACATGACAACATTAAGTAAAAATCTGAACTACTATAACTACATATTTCATTCAACATACTTGCTGGGTCCTCCAGATTTTATCAATTAGCTTGATCATCTTAAAATAGCCCTCACCTACTCCACTGCAAACTGTCCAGACCGAAGCTGATCCAGGATAAGAGAAGTTGTGCCCTGGATTCCTAGCATTTTGTGAGGTGTAAGTTATTACAAGATTTGAACTGTGTCAAGGATATATCAAGGTTAAATCTCTGTGAGGATATATGAGTCTTTGCATCAGAACTTTATATCAGTTGAAAGAGGCTTGCTGCACGGAGAACCACTTGAGATCCTCTTTGTCTATGTCTAACTTATTACTCGAGTGTAAATAGGATTAGTTTGTGATATTTGAGCTCTCCAATCTTCAAATCTTGATTATTCCAATTCAAATTTTCCTCTAACATCTAAGCAATAATATGTGTAGTGCCTATTTCGAGTCCTAGCATTCAGTAGATGAATATGTTTGCATTATGATACTATTCTTAATAATTCCATTTAAAATTTCTCTGGGCATCGGCACACTGAAGCCTTGGGTTCATATAGGACTGTAACAATGACATTAGTTCAGTAAATTAAGTTTTCCATACCAAGTTTGTAACTTTTTTGCGAGTATGCTAATTACTTGAAAGTTGGCAAGTGCATCTTATATTTCTACTTGTGAATTATCTCATAGGATTTGATAAAAACGGGAAAATATTTTTGAACAGTTTCAATAATGCAATAATTCATTTAAAAAGTTATCGACCCATGTAAAATGTTATATCTCTATTCAAATCGAGTCTTCTCAAAGTTGTGGAAGACTGGAAGAGCAAATTTAATTGAATTTAGGGTATCACCTCCTGGAAAATCTAGCTTAAGTGAACAATTTGATTTTTCCGCTTAGAGCACACAGTTCTATAGCCTTCAAAATATGTTATAATTTGTTTCGTTCACTTGAATGAGTTATCAAGTTCCAAATCTTATACCGGTCTAAGAAATGATTAGATTACCGAAGCTAGTCGCTCATTATTATTGCTTTGGCAATAAATTAGAATCAAGACAAAGACGTTACATCAATCTTCTGTATAGAGGACTATCAACTTCTTAAGCATTGATTAAGTTAAAACAATCATGTTGGTATCAGTATAAAGGTTGGCAACATTGATTTCCGTAAACAAGCATCTATTTCGTCAGTTGAAAATTTAAACAGCTGAATATTCAAATTTTATAAATAAATGATAATAATCGTAGACAGCAATAACAAGTACCACATGGGTGAATACTGCAGCATTAAAACTTGAGGTTCAAAAGCTACCGATGTTAATTATGTGCAAATCATAACCTCTCAAATACACGTGCAACAGAAGGTGAATCAGACAAAGTTCTAGAAAGACTGAATACGCTGGACGAGATAAAGAACGGGACGTCAAACACAAACATAGAAATAAATTCTCTTGTTATATCTATAGATAAAGAGATGGGAACAATAGACCAATTGAATGATAAAATAGATGTTCAAGCAAATCGCATTGATTTCTTAGAGGAATCTCTTTGAAGGAGAAACTTGATACTGAATGGACTGGAAGAAACCAAAACAAATAGAAGTGAACTAGAAATTTATATATAACCAACTTTCTAATCAACATCCGTAAAGTTGATATTTCGGCGAATGATATAGAAAACACTTACAGACTGGGTAAACAACGGGAGACTACTAGACCAGTGCTACAACCGTAAAGTTGATATCACGGCGAATGATAATGGAAACACTTACAGACTGGGTTAACAACGGGAGACAACTAGACCAGTGCTTATCGAATTCTGTGCAGGAAAAAGCTAGAAACATGATTTTATTAAAAAGAAATTTTCTAATGAAGTCAGAATACTTTTTAAATGACGATCCAACCAAGCAAGAATATGGGTTGCGTGAAGAACTCATATCCCAAAACAAACAACCACGTGCAGGAGGTAGAAAAGTTCATATTTTTGGTAATAAAATTGTGTTCGACCAAAACACAGAACGAGGACGTCAATCTTCAGAGAGAGTACACCTAGGCTCACAACAAGTGACAAAAAATATCAAATTGTTACCAACACCAGCAGGCAACCCAATAAACATACAGAAGGACACGGTGGCCAAATCTTTTTCTGGGCCAAGTCTAACTCAAACCAACCAAAGCTTGACTCACAATGCAATAACACCTCCCATAACGTAGAACCAATACAAAATACTATTCCGGCCGTTGAGGAAAGTATACTCAATACAATTATAGATCACTGTTCTGTATTGCTTCTTGGAACATAAACGGAATCAACAATCTATTCACTTTCGATGAAGAAACAATGCAACCATTTTTACAAGGAACCGTGATCTGTATTTGTGAAACCTGGCGGCAAAACGATTATCTTTGTTTACTTATGTTTTTGTCTGGATATAAAATTATTTCTTCCATCGAAGCAACTTAAGAGAAAAGTGTCGGTCGTCCAAGCGGAGGTCTCACTGTTTTTATCAGGCAAAACTTCTTTGTTGAGAGTAATGTAACTGAAAGTTCAGAATTGTGGTCGATCATTGAATTGATTTTTTACGAACGCAAGTATAATATATCATTTACTTACTTGAAACCAAGCCTTCCAACAAATTGCATTGATCTTCTCCACGATGCACTGGAATACATTGAGGTTACAGATTTCACGAAATTGCTGTGATAGGAGACCTCAATGCACATATTGGACACCTAAATAATTTGTACAGTGACTCATTTCTGTCTCCAAATGTTGATGACTCTAGACAACCTTTACACTCAAATGAAAATGCAAGAGAGATAATGTCAGTCGACACTATGGAGAATTTAGGACTTGACACCCTCAATGGCAGAACAAATATTGATATACCGGGTAAATATACATTTTTAGCTAAAACGGGGAAAATCACAATTGACCTAGCTTGGTTAAACGTTAATACTATTGAAAACGTAGAGTCTCTTGAAGTGATTCATACATTGGCAAATACTAATAATGGATTGTGTAATATGAATTTTCGACTTTCTAGCAAAAGGGTATTAACTATATACTACAAAGGTATAAAATATTATTTGGATGCAGTACAACTATGTATTATCTGTAACATGCATAAAGCGGAAAACCTTCTCCATTTTTTCATAGAATGCCCATTTATAATCACCTGAGAATATCGTATCTAAGCAAGTATAGTGTCAATCAATTGAAAGAAGATAATATTCACATTCTCTTTACAAATCTCACCATTGATAAAATAAATAGTATTTTCTATTATGTCATAGCTGCCTTGAGAATTCGTAGCTTTTGTTTATTCGAATAAAATCATTGTTGAACATATCTGATGACTTTTTTCTATTTTCCACATTAATTGTACCTAGATCTCAGATTTTCATGGAAAACTGACTGTGTTCACCACGGAAACCAATTTTTTTTTTTTTTTTACAAAAATGTTTCTGTCGCATGAATCTTAGTTAATTTTACTCCAATCTGCACCAACAATTCTCACGAAATTGATACTATTTTCAGTAGCTTGACAATTACAAGCGCTTCAAAATTTAAGTTGACGGCTGCGATGCAAGTACTATCCTAAAACGATGGTAGTAACGGTACTTCAGGTTAAATTCTCAGAAATTCTTTATTAATTCAAATTCTTCTTGGTGGCCTTGCTATATTATCAAAATTATCTATATTATCAACAGAAAAAATAAAATATTAAAGATATTCAGGGTTTTCTTTCATTTCTGTTTACTGGGTTTTGTATTATATAATATATTATAGTGCATGCAAACTGAAGTTATTATTTAAGCTATGAAAAATGTATTTATTACTTCCAAGTTTTGTCAATTCATTTGTATGGCATTTTCCCAATAACGAATTAAATAAATAATAATAATAATATGAATTTTATGGAAAATATCAAATATGAATTTTATGGAAAATATCAAATTAGAAAAACCTCAATCCCTTATAACTCTGAAATGAAATATGAAGTAAAATTCAAGTTTAATGTTGATAAAATAGTTGAATACCACTGTAATCTAAATTCACTAAATAATATCTATTTTCAGAGCAACAATGTACACGAACTTGCTACAAACTTGAATTGTGCAATCGAAGAAGCAGCGAGTGATTGCAGCACGTTAAAAGTAGGTGAACCTACAAAAAAAATTAATAACAAACTGTTGTTTGATAAATAATGTTTTCAATTGGGAACAAAAAATTAGAAGAGATTTGAGAGTACTTCAACAGAATATATTAACTGGTAAAAGAAATGGAAATGATTATTATAGAGAAATAAAACAAAAATTAGCAAATATAACCAACAGTCAGGAATTTTGGCAGGTAGTTAGATCCCTGCATGAAAACTCAGACTTTGTTAATGATATTAGTATAGATAATTGGGCAATTTTCTATAGAAATATTTTTGAGAAGGATACAAGATCTTATATTCAATTCTTTGATTGTACACATCCATATTTCGATACACCGTTTACTGCAAACGAAATACATATGAGTTTGCATAAAGCCAAAATAAATCAAGTGGCAGGTTTGGATTCTCTTTCAAATGAACTTCATGAAGACCTTACTCCACAATGGCAACATTATGTATTAAACTTATTCGACACGATTCTTACAACTGAGGAAATACCTGCTACGTGGCATGATGATATTTATAGTTCTCTTTTATTTAAAAAAGGCTCTTCCACAGACCTTCTGAATTATGGGAGAATAGCCATGCTTGCATCTATATGTGAGCTCTTTACCCAAATAATCTATCACAGACTACAACTATGGTTTGAAACGAACGATACAATAAACGAAGGTCAAATAGGTTTCAGAAGAAACAGGGATACAAGGGATAATATCCATATCCTAGCTTCTTTATTCAGCCAAGTTTGCGCCTTAAAAGTTACAATGTGTACGCGATATTCGTAGATTCCAGACAAGCTTTTGATAGTATTAATCACACTATTTCATGGCACAAATTATTTACCTCTGGAATTTCAAGTAAGGTAATAAGAGTTCTACAAAACCTTCATAATGACGCAGGTATACAAATTAAAATAAAACATGAATATTCAAACCCTATACCAGTAACTCAGGGTGCACTACAAGGCAAAATACTTTCTTCCTTAATGTTTGCAATTTTTATAAATGATACATGGGATTACTTCAGCCAAGCTGGGTCGGAGGGCTTGAACATTGATGGTATTAATGATGTCTCTATACTAGCTTATGCCGACGACTTGGTGATTTTGTGCAAATCGCCAGTAGACGTAGAGAAAGAACTAACGGTTCTAAATCAGTACTGCGTAGAAAATCATCTTGAAGTAAATACCAATAAAACTGAAATTGTACAGTTTCTTAAAGGGCGTCCTAAAAAAAAGGTGTATCTCTACTGAATAATGAGCCCATTGAAACAGTAGATAGTTACAATTATTTGGGTACTCTCCTTTCCTCTTGTGGTGAATTTAACAATGCAGCTGTATGTAGTTATAAGAAATCAGTTATTGCATTTCAAAAAGCTAAAAGTATACTAAGTAAAGGGAAATCTGTAGGCTGGTCAGAGAAAAATGAACTTATCACTTCCATAGTGCACGTTACATCTCTCTACGCAGTAGACATTCTAGGGACACAACATGGGGATATAATAGAAAAAATTCAAGTATATTGTCTAAAAAATACTTCAAGATTACCAAAGAATACTCCAAACTATTTTATTAGATTAGAGACAGGGGTAAACCATTTGGTGACAAAAATGTAGAAAAAGATATTAAGTTGGTGGTTCTAAAAATGTCAGACGATCGTCTCCCTAAAATAATATATAACAGCCAAAAAAAGTCAGATGAATATGAATACAATAAAGAAAGCCTCAACTGATGCTCACAAATTAGAATTTTTCTCATTGAACAAGGATCCCAATATGTTTGGAGTGAGCGACAGTTATCTTGTACGAAATGAGATGAAATTATTTTTACACACGCCAATATATTAAAACAGAGAGGCCTATGCAGACTGCAACTGATATCTTTTAGTTTACTGTATACCTAAGCGGTTAAGAAATGACTCAAATTTAGAGTTGTATTTAGATATGGAATTGCCCATCATAAAACATCAAATTATTAGCCGAATTAGACTAAGCTGAAATAAAGGTTTGAAAATTTTCTTTAAAGACATGAAATAAGAGACAAATAGTGGAGAACTATGTACAATTTGTAACCTGAATTAAAGTAAGGACATATTCTATTTTTATATAGAATGCCCCGTTCACAAAAATATTGGAATTCAATTTTTGTCAAAATTCTACCAAGATAAGGAAATAACAAGCCAAAATTCATGCAATCTCTTGAGAAATCTAGATTTGGGAGAGATGAATAATATCTCCTAATATACATTAAACGCTTCCAAACTACGTGGTTTTTATCTCAACGAATAGTAATTGTACTTGATTGTTGTTTCTGCGTTGCAAAAATGTTAATAATAATTCAATGAAAACAATATATATATATATTATCATATAAACTCTATTATATAGTCTCTTTCATATGTATTACCTTATTAAGAACATAATCAGATAAGCTAAAACCTCTTTAAATTTAAGTTTTATTAATATTCTAAGATCATTAGGTCATTAATGATTATTTGCTGTTTATCTATTGCATAGTTCATTCACTTTCACATTGTCATTAATATAGTATTGCTCTACATATTATTTGTTGATGCATGCAATATAATTGAATGTTGTTTATCATTTGTATAAGTCGAGTGCCCAAAGACAAATTAAATAAATAATAATAATAATTAGAATATAAATATCTTATTAATCTGCTGAGTCGAGTCTCTCCAGTTAAAGTCTTCTGTTAAAGACCAGATTAGGTTTCAGATATTAGGTTATCGTTTCCTGTTTAGAATTATAGTCTTGTATGCAAGATTTGCGTGATAATTCTGTATAGTTTACTTGGGTGATATTACAGTGATCTTCTGATAATATTTTCAAGCGAATAAAGATGAATAAGGCAGTTTCGTTCTTATAAAGTTATGTTGTCTGATTACATTCACAGTAAACTAGTGCTACAAAATCTTACTTACATGACTGATCTAATCGATTGATATTACATTATGTTCTTCACATTTTCTACGCTATCACGTTTACTGCAAATGTAAGAATTATAACGAACACATCCTAAAATACAGTTTTCTCCAAATATCAATCTGACATAGAACAATGGAATGAGATAATACTAACAGCATCCATGATTCAAGATTATCACTCTTTTCCTCTCAGCAAGAAATAATTGATAATTAATTGCGTGTCAACAGAGAATTGATGACAATTGTTTTCATGGTTTGGAATTGGAAATAATCAAAGCAGTTGAGACAAATAAATAAATAAATATCAATCACGCCTTACATTCGCTAGGTGTGTGGCAGACACTTGAAGTGCAGTAGTAGGATGCGGTTACCAGTCGTCAAGCTACGGGTACTCCTAGTTTTTGTAGTGAATACACCGCAGAGTACATATAATTCAGTGAGAATCCTACTGACTTTTTTGTTTCTCGGTGGGATTCTACCCTGCGACCTTCGGATTACAAAGCCAGCATATTTGCACTGAGCTATGAAGCGCTCCAGCTCAGTTATAGGTACTAGTATTGGAAGAGAATATGTATTGTGGTATTTAAAAAGAGAAATTATTCCCAATGTAGCTTTGGCGCCACTAAAATGGAGAAATGTTGAACACAATTCTCTTATATATTTTATAATATTGTAGTTCACTGTAGAGTTGAATTTTTGTGAGTAGCGGAATATGTGACTTATGTCAAGCAGTCACTATCATCTTCATGCGGTTTGAGATAAATAACACTCGTAGTACAAATATACAGCATGACCTGTGTGTGCTACACTTGAAAATTAGTAAAACGGCATCATTAGCATATTTTTGAAGATTATAATATTTATAATCCATTTACCAACAGTAGAAACAATTACAGAAAAAGGAAACAAATCAAATATATTCACGAGCAAAATAAAAAAAAAAAAACAGAAAAGAAAATATATTCATAGAAATTACATCCAGCGGAAAATGTCTTCAAAGAGTCGGTCTGCATTTTGGCACATGGTGTAAATTAGTGATCTCCGCAAAACATCCGTACGTGGGGAAGGAAAAAAGAATTAGACGTGTCTCTGGCTGCTAGTCTGGGCACACGTATTAGAATACATGCAACTAAAGAGAGACAATCGATCTAAGTGTTCAGCAATGAATACAAGAAGTTCGCGCTAAATAATTCACGTTTGACAGATAATGAATTAAGATTGTGCCGTTCAAGGAGTAAATTTTGGTCGAACCCTATAGGTTGATAAGCCTTATTAATTTTGAAATAACTGTCTTTCATGTATGCGTTCAAGCAAGGCACATATGTGTAAGAAGGGTACCGCACAAATATAGCATAATTCAGTTCACTTACTACCAGCGTAAAATATGATATTTCAATCAAAGGCGTATCTTGGAGCAAACTTGAAACTCTCATAAGATTGCCAAGAGATCTACTTACAGCAAAGTTTGCATTTTCTACTTGAATCGCTTGAGAAGACATGATATATTTGTGAGCTATGGGCGATGAACGTCTAGTATATAATATTGCGTGACATCTTACAATATTCAGAGGTGAATTGTCTGGTATCACATCACTCCTCTAGTGTATCAATATTTTTCTGTAGAGCAGCTGTATCACTCAGGAGAAATCTAGAACTATAAATTTTGAGATCATCAGCATAAGCAAGGATCGAACACGTAAATCAAAGAAGTTCATTGATAAAAAGCGTGAACAATAATGAGTCAAGATTCGAGCCTCAAATTTTTCGACCATCTGAATTCAAGTGAATATATTTGGTCCTAGAATAAATAATTCATTGAATTTATCCAGAGCTTCAACAATTGCTCGACTTTCTAGACACGATCAGTCTATTTTGTAGAAATCATTATACAAGACGTGAAAATTCGGTCTTCTGAAGTTATATCTTAGATTATTAAGAATAGGAAAATTATTTAACTTCTGAGCAACATGCACATAATCAATTGAGAGCAAAGAGTGATAATATTTGTCTTCTGGAACTAGTGGAAAATCAGATATATCAACTTTCAATGAGTTCAGTACCAGATCGAGTATATTTTGGAGTCTATTACAAATTAGATTATACTGAGTGAGATTAGGCGAATCGCAAAAATTTCTAATTGAGAAAGATTTATTACAGTGTGCCATATCTTTGTCTGTTACAAATACCTGGCACATCTCTTTCTATCGGTCTGTGTGGAAGCACGATTACTTGAGAGCTCATACGAATCTTTGACTGAAATTTGATATTTGAGTTTTTCATTTACTAGTTCGTAGATGAGCTTTTTCAACTAGTGGTACCAAGACTTTATCGATGGAGCTTTTTGGTTCCTTGCAATCATTCTATAAGCGGTAGTTTCTATCATCAAATATGTAATAATTGAAATTGATCATCGATTAATTTGGTACAACATTCATGGGAAACAAATTCCAAAACTTCCGGCGGTTCATTTGTTATTATTGAAATTCGTATTCTTATAAAATTTGTTATATGTTTCTGAAGCTGAGAAATACGTAGGATCATAATGATCAATTAGAATTATCATCTTTTATATCTGGACATCACATGCAAACGTTCGTTGATTGTTGCTCTGTAATAAGTAATTTGGCTCTATCGTGTTTGGTATCAAACCACAGCTTTTGCTATGACAATTTTAATAGAAGTGACAATGAGGATACTCAAACGATTGTCAATTATTTTTTTCACAAATTATCGAATGATGTCTGGTTTGAAATTGATTCAGTCGGGGAGATAATTTTGGTATCATGACAATGATGATGATAATGCTTAATAACAATCAATTGATATTATTGATCAGATGTAAGTTTCTAGATATGTAAATTTTGAGTTATTTAACGATCGCCTCGCTGATGGCGGGGTTGTTACCTTTGGCGCCGCGGTTAAAACTGCTGACGGTGTGCTCGGGCAGGGTTAGGGTTGTCAGAAATAATCATCAGGAGGACACAGGCGGTCGCACATGGAGAGAAACTTTAAAACAAACAAATCGTGGAGCGATATCCCAGACGGTGGATTAACTTATCTTTGACGCTCGTGAAACCAGACTGGCTCCCAAGTAGTGACTCTACGTTAACTTGCTGAACGCTGTAAAGCCAATGACGGCTCCCTCAACGGTGATTCTACGTTAAAACAATCTAACGCTGCGAAACCACGAAGACTTAGTCAGCGACGATGCTACGTCAAATTGTTCAAATGCTGTGAAGTCAAGAAGGACTTCGCCAGCAATGCTTCTACGTCAAATTATTCAAACACTGTGAAGTCAGCCAAGACTTCGCCCGCGGTGATTCTACGTTAAATTATTCAAACACGGCGGAGTCGACAAAGACTTCGCTAGCAAAGATTCCACGACAAATTATTCAAAAAATATTCTAAGTTCAAAAGCAGAAAGAGCTCACGAATCTGAGTTTATTTCACGGACTCATAGAACATAAACAAACTCACAAATTGTGTCAGACAGTTGTGCTAACGGATTAAGCACAAAAACTTCATTTGGACGGTGAACACTCTGAAGATGACACTTGGTATCAGAACTAGAATCGTACTTCGGAAAGGCTGCTCAGAAGAATGAATTTCCAAAGAAGTGACTTATGTCGGCCAGAAGGCCTTATCTATACTCAAATTTTAATGAGTCTTCACTTAACTTGTTTCAAATTGAATTCATATTAGTGCTGTCGGTGATGTGAAGAAGACATATTGATAAAAAGAAGAAATAATTCCACAAATACAAATTTCTTCACAATAACAAATTTCCTATTACTTTTCTGTTGAAAACATCCTTTCATGATTATATTTCCTTGGAATTAAAATTATCCTGAATATCTTTTTATCTGTCGGTAACGTAGGTATTGCTATGTCGGTAAGTTTGAAACTGTTAAGTGTCGGATATTTTATTTTGTAGTGTCGGATCTTTTATTTTAATGTGTCGAAGTCGAACATAGTATCACACAGAAAATACAATGCACAACATATGTACAGAACAACGGTTGATTACATTCAGAGTTTATTAACGGTTGGGCACAGATCAAGCAATGTCGGTTGAATTTAATTTTAGATGTTTTTAAGAAACCTTACCTCATTCCACCACATGTGAGATACTAAAACAGATTTATTTTAGCTGATGACTGATGAAATCAAGGTAAGCGGTGGTCTATGTTCAAGCAGAATTACAGATCTTAAAATGTATAGGGTGTTCCAGATGTAAATTAATTTTGATAGTCTTCAAAATGTTTGACGGTAGCCGGAGGCCCTGGGATGTGCAACTGTGACGGAGTTTTAGGACACAATTCGCCACACTTATGACATCTTTGTGAATTTGTTAGATAAATTAGATCTTATTTTTTGAATCATGAACATTGCAAATTCACAAATTTTCTATTCATCTCCAAGTTTCTATTATGGATTATATTAAAATCAGCCTAAGAATTTGAGGTCTGAAGAGTGGTGTGCCAGGTATTTGAAACACGCGTAGACGTGGCACACTTCTTTTTTATGATTAGGAGATGTCTATTCTTCAATTTTATCATGGCCTGGAGCTGTTACTCGATAAGTCAAGTAAGTAATGATAACAAATGAATCGCTTACCATTCTAGAATTTGTGTCAGAAGAATGTTGGGCCAAATTATTTGAGGTTCAATTCAAGCTAAATACTGTCGTTTATAAAATAATCAAGAGAATCAAAAAAGTTTCGTCGATGAAGTTTTGGTGCCACTAGTTGGAAAAAGCGCATCTAGGACCTTGACCTAGTTTTTCAATGAAAAACTTTAATATGAAATTTTGGTCAAAAGTTCGTACGCGTTCTCAAGTCATCGTGCTTGCACACAGACCGATAGAAAGTGGTGTGCCAGATATGTGTAACAGACATAGACGTGGCACACTTTTTATCTCTCATACAGGAATGTTCAATCTTCAATTTGATCATAGTCTGGAACTATTACTCGATAGGTCAAGTAACGGACTAAAATAGAGGATAAAAGAAGTGGTGTACTAAGGCATACGAACATGATTTGATAAGGCACGCAAATATATTCTCTCTTCACCAAGTAACACCTAAATTTTGAGAGTCATTTCAAAGTGTTACTTCATTGGTATGGTTGCTGTACGAAAAACGTACCATAGAAAAATCAAACTTTACTTGTGCACAACTTCTGCCCAGGCCCATCATAAATTTTCTTATTGTCTCGGTGAGTACTAACGTTTGAAAAACATTTCATTCTGTTACTTGATTGGCCTGGTTTTTTTGCAGCCAGCTCTTGGACTACTATAGCTATAAATACATCATCACCTTTAGTACGCCCAACAAGTGCAAAATTCCTATCGTCTCTGGATATATTATAGTTTCGAGGAAATAGTTCCGCACTATCAACTGAATCATCAAGCCATGTTTCAGATAACATTATTACATCATAGAAAGACGAGCAGCAATTGATGAAAAACAGATGCGATCTAGACTTGAGACCACGGATACTTCGATAGAAGCAGTCCAACGAAACTTTACTACTGTTGGGCGAATCTAGTTTTCCAATGTAGATATTTTTGGGACTCCATTTATGTATTTATTCCTTTTCTTTTTCACCTCTAGACAGACGATCATTGAGATTATTCTCAACTGACTTATAAAAATTCAGCCGCATTTCTGTTTGATTCTGAGAAAATGACAAGGATTCATAATTTACATTGGATATAATTTTTTTTCACGTTATTAAAAGTTCTCTCGACCTTATCACGCGATTTTAGTTGAACTTTTAGAGGTTGTGAACCAGATTTAGTTGGATCATAAAGGCCAAGACGACTTAGACCTGCCGCTTGTTAAGCTCGGCACACGCACACGCCAGACCCAGCCCATGCGTGGCTCATTCTGTGACTTAGGCCCGCCGCATATTGAACCCAGCACACGCACACGCCACGCTCAATCCAGGATGGACCCACGTACAAGCATGGACTCCGACACCGCATATTTTACCCATTTAATTATAATGGATGAGTGACTTCTTGGTCTTGAATCCAAATCTGCAGAAAAGGGCTTAGCAGTTTTGAAGTTATTTACAAAATGCAGAACTGAAAATACAGAAAATTGGTGCTGACAGATGATAAGTACCCATAGAAAGTACAAATTTTTCTAAGAAATCTCTGAAAATGTGTTGAAAAAAAATTTCGGCTGAACAGTGACCGGCTCATTGAAATCCATGAGCTGAAAGAAGATATAACAGGAGGATAGTGCAATGCTCAAAAACCAATTGAAGTCAGAAAAAATTATGTGTGTTGAGAAGAGTACTGGGTAGTCCCTAACTGGAGAAATCAATATTTTGCAATAAACCATAGTGAGTTATAATGATGTAGGAAAAATGTATCACTTGAACGGCTCACGACCCACAAAAACTGTGCGCCTCGCACAAACCTACCCATGCATGGATGAGAGCAGATTGGGCTGGCCGTGGAGTGGGTTCAATATGCGGTATTATATTGTGAAGTATAAGTCACAGAATGAGCCACGCATGGGCTGGGTCTGGCGTATGCGTGTGCAGGGTTCAATATGCGGTGGGCTTTAAGGTCGGGCCACACAATACCGTACCGTATCCGATCCATCAGTCGGCCGAATGTTGGCCGTTCTTCGACTTGTTCATCTATAAACCATAATTTTCCGTTGCTCATCCGTTTTCAATACATTGATAGACTCACTTGTAGCCTCCAAAGTAGTGGAAATATTATTCTAGATCTTATTCTTGTACTCTGAATTCCTATATTCAACACTATTTTGATCGTAAAGAACTAGAAACTTCCAAACTTTGCCATCTTCAGTATCGTATTTTGACATATATGCTTTAAATTGTCAAACAAAACAGGAGATTTGTCTGCCGACACCGCACCGTTACACCTAAAAAGTAAAATTTTGAATCGGACTCGGCCGAGTGTCGGTAAATCGAGTTCGCTTGGACATGATACGGTAATGTTTGAACAATTGTATTTGTATACATAGTGCAATTTTTTCACCGCGTGGTGGCCAACACTCGACCAAATGATGGATCGGATATGATGCGGTAATATGTAGCCCGACCCTCATTCTCACATTTCTAACAGAAACATCTGCTAGAGATAGCTCACTTGACATTACTTTGTTATCGTTGGTCTGTTGCAATTTTAGATTTGCACCATCTTACAACGAGGTAATGATAATAATATACCGAGATCGACGTTCACGGTCCGAAATTCCTGCTGTCTCGTTATTAGATAATGAAGACTCAGAAGTATTATTCTCCAAAAACTGTCATTAAAAGTGAACATTGACACGGCAACTAGAGACATGCGGAATGATTGTCTTGTTTACAGGATGCGAAATACTTCTCAGCTAGGATGCGAAGTACTCCGCAGCCAGGATGCGAAATAGTAAGATAAGCTGTAATGGTATCATAGTAAAATGAAAAGTGACATCGATTTATTCAAAATGTCAAAATTTTCTTTTTACATTTTTATTCATTTTGAGACATGGTCTTCGGATAAATTTTGCTTGATACATGATCGCGAAATTTTTTGCATTCTCGAATGCAAAAGTGAAATTTTGCAATCTAGAATCAAAAATAACTATTTTCAGTTGCAAAACATCATTTGTCAGGTTAACTATCACAGATTTAAAACTATCAATATCGTTACCAAGACTATCGCAATCGGAGCCATTTCATTTGAGACTCGTTGTGAAAGTACTACTCATTTTCTTGGCTCCGCCACAGAAATAACAACACAGTCTATGTCAAAAGATTTCTCACAAACTGAGCACTTCACAATTTTTCATGCAACAAGTCTGGTATTAAAGCAGTGACATTGAACTAAGATTTGAATCAGCTCGAAAGAAATAAATTGAATTAAAAGGCGACAAGAATGAGCAATTCAATAAAAATAAGCCAAGGTTATCCGAATTTGGAGAGAGACGAAAGATCAGATGAACTTGGAAACAACGCAGCTCTGTTACATGAATTCAAATGAGCTAACACTTGTGTAACAGGTATGTCAAACTGAACACAATGGTATCATGACCATATGAAATTTTTCCAAAGCAACTGAGAATAATACCAAAAAAGTACAGAGCGACAATAACTAAGTCAATTGCATGTGAAGACGTAAGATGGTAACTGAGCAATCTTGTTTAGCTCTGTCACGTCGGATTAATGACTCATTTCTATTGGAGAGAAAAATCTGTAAGGTTATTCAGGATTCAATATAATGTACACATTTACTCTTCATACTCAGAACTATTTGTTTGACACATTAGCACTACCTTGAACTTTATTTTTCACATAAATACTCTGTGATAATTACTTTAATTACCGTATTCTCTCTCTTTTGTCGTGCAAATATTATAGAATGAAATGTATAAATCAATACTATTTCAGTTTGATATAAATACGCAATTTCCTCGCGCTTCTTCCAGACGATAATCTGGAACAGAAAACGCCAGAACTACTGACGTCATACTCAAATTTTTAAACTTTGAAAGTTTATATCTGGCTAAATAAGTAAAATTTTGGAATAATTATTGTACATATCATCTCAAATATCAGTGGAGAATCATAACAAAATTAAAAGAAAAAACAGTGGAGGTACCCATTCAAATTTCCATTGCACAACCAAATTAAAGATTTAATGGTTTAGCTTGAATACACATACATATTCTAAAGTAGGAAAGATATGAGAATAATAACATTTGTACTATGTGATTATTTTTTACAAACCTCTAGCTATTTGGGTCTTCTATGATGCAGAGATAATGAAAGATTATAGGTAGTATGCATCAGATGTATTACAGATCGGTGTTGAATCTAGGTTGAGATTAGGAGTATTCACACTCACAATCTAGTCTCGTTTCACTCAATGTTCATCAAGAATAATCGATGCCTGAGTCTTATTGAACTGAGATCGTATTTTGAATGGTACTGTATCAATATTATGAATACGTCCATTGTTTCTTGTTGATAAATATTTGATCGGATCAGAAGCGTACAAGACCTGACTGTAATCGGGTCTGTAGTGTAATCTCTAACAGAGCGTGACACAGACGAAGCGTTTCCCATGCTGCTCATGACCAATTGCAATACTATTACTTGAATTTTGAGTGTCGCCTAACTGAACTATATCGTATCAAGATTCAGAAGTCGAATGTTTCATTGACATTGCTGTTGATATTTCGATTCGATATTCTCTATCCGAGTGAAGCTTGAAATTTAAGCAAGAGCGCTGCAACTGGCCATGAATGATTTGATTCAAAACCAAAACCAATATACCAGTTTTTCAATCGTAATAAGCGGAGTTCAATTACTCAAAAAACAGTTATTCTAGCAATCCCTAGTATGAAATTTGAGCTACATTCAAGATAATTCCAGGTCTCAAGTATAAGGCCCAAGCAATAACTGTATTATTCAAAATGTCAAGCGTAACTGCAGTTATTCCTCTGTCCTGGTGTCAACAGTTTCAACACACATTAAGCACTTATACGCACTTTTTCCCCGTAGGTAATCTAGTCAGGACTATTACAGTCTCAATGCTTGATCTCAGCCGTTGGTAATCTGGTAAAGATCGGTACAGATCTGAGCTGCTTTATGTTCCGTTGGCGGCCAGCCACAGCACACTTTAGCCCGGAGCTGCTCGCTGAGCCGTCGGCAACCAGCCACAGTCGCATCATGCATACCCGGCTTCAAGCCGCATTCCGCCAACACAAAAGTTTGTCAGCTGATCAATTGAACTTTCCAGAAAAGAATACAATTTATATAAATACAACCTCAGTCCAACAAATAAGTTGTTGCTGAAGAAAACCAAGGAATGTGTACGAGAGAAAAATTATAAATATGTATGTGTCCGCAACTCCAAAATTTTTGTTGGAAAACAGTATAATTCACCATAATATATATACACACAGGTATTGATATTGCCAAAATAAATTGAGCATTAATACTATACGCTAAATAATTATGGATCACCTTGATTTTTTTTTGTTATTATGGTAACTGTTTATTTTAAAATGTGCGTGATATGAAAACTGAATCAATAAATGTGTTTAGTGAGATTTCTGCGTGTGATTACTATATAATCCACTGCACAGAATCTTGGTTGAATGAATCTATAAGAGACAGTGAGATATGTGACTTGAACAAATATTCAGTGTTTAGGCGGGATCGTGCTGATCCTGTAAAAAAAGAAGGAAGTGGTGTTCTTATTCTAGTTTCTACTAAATATTATTCCCGACTAAATCTGGAGTGGAATTCTTTGGCTGATGATATCTGGGTGTCAGTGATTAGTTCTCAACAAATTAGACTGTATATATGTTGTGTATACATCCCCCCCCAAAAGTGCGTACGATATTTATTCCAGTCACTTCGATAAAATCAATGAAGTTCCATTTCATTGCTCTAATAATAATATCCTGATTGTGGGTGACTATAATTTGCCTGAAATAAGTTGGTTAAAGACACAAGGTACAAATTTGACACCTTTTCATACAAGGAAACTGGATACTCATTCGGATTCAGGAAATACAACATCTCTGTGCAATCTATATCAATATAATAGTGTCTAAAATCATTTGGACTTGATTTTGGATTAAGTTTGGTGTACTTCCACTGTAAACGTTACTAATTGTGATCATCTGAGTGAATTAGATAAGTACCATCCTGCCTTGGGAGTTAATTTTTCACTCAACAATTTCAAACCTCTTTGCCACGATGAAATTACATGTTACAATTTAAAAAAATGGAAGAATCATCTAGATGATGAAAGCGCATTTTTGACAGCTCATGAATGCTTGTTACTTCAGAGATTTCGCAAATTACCATCTCTCACAATTACTGAGTTTAAAATCAAGCAGTTTGGGCAAATTAACGAAACAGCAGCTTCCATTTAGTACTAGTTTCAAGTTGACTATTTAATAGGTACATAATTTATACATGTACAAACTCAAAAATACTTTTGAATCTTAAATGTTTAGTTATTGACTGACAGGAGGTCAAGTGCTGTAGCTTAAAATGATAATTTGATCTTTATCAAAGCTATATAAAAAAAAAATACACCAAAAGTGAACAAATTTTCATCCAATAATAATAATTCATTCTAATAAGCTTCAAATTCGCGTCAAACAAGTCATTGAATGAATCCCGGACAGATTTGACAACTGTACATGATAATAGTGACACCCGCGGCGAAAGTTGTAACTAAATTTTTATCTACTTTAATAAATTTTAGTTGCCATATCCCTAATGTCATAGATATCTATGGACATTGTTTCACTTGAAACAAGTAATTGAATAATTCAATTTTCCACAATCACTGAGCTTGAATTAAAGCAATTTGTGCAAGCCTACGAAACAGCAGCTTTTATTTAGTACCAGTTTCAAGTCTGTAAATAGTATAGTTGCTGAGATCTCAGCGTCACGCCAGCCAGCCAGCCAGCCTGCCAGCCAGCCAGCAAAGTGAATATAATAGCGCTTTTTTCGGAAAAATGCGCTAAAAAAGTAATAACGAAGAGCTCATCTATAAGCTGTCTGCTGTCAATTGGAAGAGTAAGCTTTCGAATAAAGACGTGAATAAAGACGTAGAATTATTTTACAACATTCTTTTCAACCTTTTGGACACCTATTGTCCTGTGTTATATAAAAAGAGGAACAACTATCTGATACGGTTTTCTAGATCTGTGATAAAATTGATTGAAGAAAAAAACAAATTTCATAAAAAATGGAAAACATACCCTGGTAAAAATGCCTATATCTTATTTCCATCTCTTCGTAAAAAAATAGAATCAAAAATAAGTGATGATTTCAAATATTATACAGACCGCATTCAAAATGATCTCAACAATAACGTAAAAATCTTCTAGAATCATATCAAAAAATTAGGTAAAAATAATAATGTATCCAATTCTATGTTCTATGGCAATAAAATTGCTAATAACGGTCATGATATAAGTGACCTCTTTGCTGAATTTTTCAAATCTGTGTATACTGCCAGCAACACTCAAAGAAACTCAATAAGCGCTGATTCTGATTCCGCTGTGAATTACAGCTTAAATTTAAGTCACATTAGTCCACAACTCAGCGATGTTCTTGATTGTTTAACTAATCTGGATATTAACAAGGGCTGCGGTCCTGAAAGAATCCACCCTCCATTCATTAAAACATGCTCTCAGTATCCAGTTTATCTTCTTCTGCTCATTTTCAATAAATATTTGCAGACAAGTATTTTTCCCGGAATATGGGAATCAAATCACGAGAGCGTAGTTCGAGGTATTTCCTCTGAGCAGATGACTCGAAGGATGTTGCTTGAAAGTAATCAATGTTTGAGAGAAAAATTTATGATAAAATTGAAGTCACGAGTGGTATTTGTAGAGAATATTTCTCGAATGAAATTGATACTATAAGTACCAATTAAATAATGTTAGTGGCAACTACTAACCTTTTTTTCGAAAAATGCACTAAATTGTTTCCATATACTCTTGTATTCTTGGACTTTTTGTTTTCAATTCCATTGCTTTCGACGAAAAATGCATTTCCAAAACGATTGAATTTTGACATTTCCAAGAGCTGATTGTTTGTTTATATTAGAACTGTATATTGTTTCTCCATGACAAAGACAATTTAACGCGATGAATCTTTTGCCAACGGGAATTTACCGAGGTAACGGGAATTTATCGCTGTAAATTCCCGTTGGCAAGGAATTTATTATTATAATTGTCATTGTAACTACGCAAAATTTGTCAGTATAATTGACATGAGTGAAATAATCATATATAATTCCAATTTATAAATCAAGAGATAGAAGCAATGTCACAAACTATCGACCAATTTCTATACTACCTATCTTCAAGAAACTTTTTGAATGTATCATTACTAAAAAGATTAGCTTCAATCTACATAATTTGATCATACCTCAACAAACTGGATTTTGTCCAAAGAAATCTGTGCTAAATAATCTGGTTCTATTCACGGAGCTTATAAGCAGGCACATGGATAAGAGAATACAGGTCGACACAATATATACTAACTTTAGTGAAGCATTCGATCGAGTTAATCATAGGGATTCTGTAACCAAGCGTTAATTCACGTCGAGCGTTAACGTGAACTTAACTCCCATTTTGTCATTTCCGTATTCTGAACCTGAACGTTGATTCAAGCTCACGCCGATAGTCGACGTTAAGTCACGCTAGCCATTTGACAGCGTTAAGTGTTACGTTTTCAGGTTATTTATATAAGAATAGTAGAAATATCCAACAACTTGCACAAAATAAGTCAAAGAAACAACATTTAGCGATGAAGATGAGCAAATTCGACATTGGTCTCACATAACAAGATCAAACTTTCAAAAATTGAAAAATTTCCTCAGTCTCAAGATTTGAATAATTACTCCAAGACCAAATTTGCAAAATCAAGAAGTATTCCAAATTTTTCAGTACGAGTTTGAAAGTAGCTCCATGTTTTAATCGTGAACAAAGATCAGATAATTATATGAGTCTATCTTATGAATTGAACAGTATATATATTCTAGAAAGACTAAACTTGTCAACGTGCAGATATGACTGAAGTCTCAATAAAATAAGAATGAAATCTTACTTTTCAATCAAGATATTTATCGATGTCAAGAGGTTGATTGTTGAAATAAAAATATCAGATGTAGATATCTTAACGTATATTCCTCACTCTGTTGATTTTAGTATTTTTGTTATTATAATGAAATTTCACTCCCCAATTAAGATATTCATTATTGTAATCAAGAGATTGATTGTTGAAATAAAAATTCAAAATCTTCTAACTTTAATTTTTTTTGCTTTGTTATGGTCTCACTAAAATCAATTCCCTGCACATATACATACATAGGTAATACTATTTTCATCAACAGCTTCATCAGAATGAAACGCTTTGTCTATTTCAAGTTGATTTTTATAACCGATGAACTCAACTTTCGTTGATCTAGTTTTACAGTACAAACATTTAATTCAAGATTTAGTTGAGCTTCTACTTGAACCATTACTAAAAAATCAACATATACTACCACGTTCTTGATTTATGTCTTGCTTTTTTTCTCTATTAATTTCGTTTATGAAAACATGCTGGATTATATGCTGCAAAATAAATTATTTACAGTTTGGAAGCTTGTATAACATTTTATTTAAATTAGAAATAGTTTTTTGAAGCATTTATTGGTTAAATCAATATGTCAAATAGTTCCCTTAATATTTACGAGACTAAATAACACTACTTTCTCTCCTCTATATTCTTCATGATAACCAGATCACACAGTACATTTTTCACATAGAAGATTAAAAAGTATGAAATGTCAAAATGAAATATGACAGCAAATTGTTCAGTTTCTTGTAATTTGATTGGCTGAATTCCACGCATTTAATAGAATTTGGAATGAATTATTTAACGCTAGCGTTAATCTAACGTCAGTGTAAATTAACGTTTAACTTTCACGTTGACATTTCAGAATACCATCTTAACGTTAGGGCGTGAAAACTATTGACGTTAAGTAACGCTGGCGTGACTTAACGCTCGGTTCTAGAATCCCTATCAATATCCATGGACTATTACAGAAATTATTGTCATATGGTATTCACGGTACCCTACTTAGATGGATTGAATCCTATATTACCAATCGGTCTCAGCTAGTTAACTGCAATGGTTTCAAATCTAGAATAATAAATGGAACATCGGGGGCTCCTCAAGGTTCTCACTTGGGACCAATATTTTTCCTCATATACATTAATTCTATTTCTAATTGTTTCAAGTATTCGAATTTTTTGCTATTCACGGATGATTTGGAGTTTCATGGACCTATCGAATCACTTGATGATCGCTATTATTTTCAAGAAGATTTAGAACGACTTCATAACTATTGTGTTGATAGCGATTTTGTATTAAATTTGGATAAATGTCATATTCTCAGCTTTACCAGGAATAAAAATATAATAATTCATTCTTATAACTAACAAGGAGCTGTTATAACACGGAAAACATCTACTCAGGACTTTTGGACACTAAATTATTACTTAATGAGCAATATGACTCCATGGTGAAAGAATCTTATAAAACTCTAGGATTTGTCTTTCGAATGTCTCAATGTTATGATAGAAAAGAGTCACTTTTGTTACTATAGTAACTCAGCTCACACTCCTAGTAACTCAGTTCACACACCTAGTAACTCAACTAACTTAGCACTAGTACTTTTATTTCACCAACTCTGTAGTACCCACTTCTTAACTATCTGGACGATAAAACTAGATTGACGAAATAACTTGTAACTTCTCATCAGACACCTCTGGAAGACGTTCACTGAATTAGTCGTTGTCGGTTGTGGCAATTGATAAAAGAAAATCTCTGTATTTCCAAATATATGTTTACTTCAATGGAGGAAAAATCTTTCCAGAAGTAATTTTCAATAAATATGTGAAGGTTAAAGGCATTCGGATGCATCACCACTTTTTACCGTTATTCGTAATCAATCCTGATCACACTTTTTTTTTGTTCTGAAAACGATGAATTTTAGTGTATAGTATAATGTGAAATTTGCATGCATCCCGAAAACTTTGTTCTTCCTTTTCATAATATAAAAAAAATCGTCAGGTGATACCTATTAATTGAGTGAGATCACTCTGGATGTCAGTTTTTGTATGTTCAGTTTCCACAGAAACTCATTCTATAATATTACAGCTATAGTGAATTTATAATTCCATTAGTCTCATGGGTTGATTCATGATATTTAACTTCTTTCCTTTTTTAAATTCTCCATTATTACTTCCGATTGACTTCTACACTTCTAATTTGAAATTACTTAAGTGTCTAGTGATGTTGAAAAGAATGAATGAAAATATGTTTCGAAATCAAAATATTAGTAACAAAATTCGGGTAGATATACCTATATTTTACGAACAAGTGATTTTGATGTAAAATCAAATATATGAAACAATCAATATATAACGCAATCAGTAATAAAATTTGTAGTTGATTTTTTTTCCCAATAATCAAACATAAATAACAACTTGTTTTGAGTTTCAATACGATAATTTATTCTTCAAACTTTACAATTTCTTGTAGTAAACTAGAAATATTTCTGGAAATCAGCAGTGTTTTTCCTATTTTGGATATGAGAACCAAAAAATCAAAGCCAATTCGAAGCACTAAAAGATGAGTTTATAGCACGTTTTCTTTCTGTAAATCGACAATTAATTTTTTTTTAAAGTAAGAGACATAGGCTCAAGCCACCAATTTTCTCATTCCTAGTTATGATAAATGAGTGAGGCATTTTTTCTTTTGAATTTAAAATTCATCTATTTGAAAACTCAGAGGCAATTAAACTTGGTATCTGCTTAAGTCGGTCAGTTATATCAATGCCTAGATTCCATATCATTGTTAGCTACAATAAAATCATATACATGTATTGCCACCAGCTCCCTAGCCAATAAGTTAGATAAAAAAAAGTCTTGAAGAACCGATTATATATTCTTATTATTATTATTATTATCATTATTATCACTGAGGGCCAGTTTCAACAACGCTAGTTAAATTTTTCTAAAGGTTATTTTATACGAAAAATATTGTTGAAACAATTGTTGCCAAAGTTACTGACTCAAAATAACCCCTTCATAAATTCAACTGAGTTTGGTGAAACCGGACGTGAGGGTAATAATTTATTTCCATCATTACTATTAAGGAATATCATCTCATAGAGAAGTTTTCATTCCAGTAATTATTTTTCGGTATTATAATTCAGAAGACTATCTTCCAATCATTCACTTACATGATAAAGAAAAATACAATCACCAGTTTTTGTCTACTTTTATGGATTTGAATTTTATCTTACGCTTGAATTTGTTGCCAAGTGCTACTTGAATATTTTAAGTCAAGCTCAAATCTCAACTTTCAAGAGCAATTATTCAGCGAGTTCAAATATTTGTCTTGATATTACAGCTGCGCTCTATCTAGCTCTCTATCTTATGAATATAGCAAAACCAAATCTGCTGATCCCTCAACCCTTATTCCTGATTAGTACAATACTTGCATCTGTACTTCTATTAATTTTTTTTTATTGAATGAGTTATTTTTGACCTGCCAGCAAAGCGCCTTTGCATTGAATTCTGCGACATTTTCATTTTGTATTTGAGAAACGTTGCTTCCAAGGCTAATGCAACCTCTGACAATCAATATCTAGCTCTTAACACCAAAGTACAGCATTTTGCTTCGCAAACAATAGCTTTTTGGAGAAACAGTCCATCCCTGTGAAGTTGTCAGAACTCTATCACATGACTACCAAGTCCAGTTATCTTCAAACTGTCTCATGTGGAGCAAATTTTTCTTCATAATCTTTTGTTGTAGAATAACATTTTCCACTGCTATAACTGAACTCACTTGCTGTAAACTGTATTCTTGATTGCCATGAAACTAATTCAGCATTGTGAACTCACTTGCTAATCAATTTACAATGAATTCACTCTTGCACTGTATAGACTTTGCAGTCATTATTGAAACCTTATAATTTGAAGAGAAACAAAGGAAAACAAGAAGACTAGTCTGACGAAGAGTATTTGAGAAACAAATATAAAAAAAAGAAGAATACTACATATATTGAGGCTACAATTCATTCACATGTACTGTGACGCGCACTACTTCACGACGATGGTGCCGGATAACTAGCGGGAAGGGCAGGGTTTGTTGCTGCGAATAAAGAGAAACGTATATGGGAAACAAACAGTTTTATTAACACACAAATAAATGGAGAGAAGGTACATAGCATGGCGGAAACAAATGGTAACGATTATACTTGCACAATACGACGGACATGGCTTTGAACTAGCACACGAAGTCGAAAATATGATGCGTCGGATGTCGGTCGTCGTTGTCAGCAGTTGTCGTAGCCCTTCGTGGCAGCGGCTACGGCGCGCGACGTGGTGAACGGACTGTAGCCCTCCGGCAGAGACTACAGTTGCGGAAGATGGATGCTGTCGCCTTACGGCAGAGACTACGGCTAGGTGCAGGAGGCTGTTTCCCTACGGCAGAGACTACAGTCGTGGTGAATGGTGACTCTGACACAGGAGTCACGACTGACGTCGTCTTAACGGCTCTGAAACCGTAACCACTCGACAGCGGGGGTTGAGTAATCCAGTCGACAGGACGCTACTTTACGGTAAATAGTGATGACTCTGTAGCAGGAGTCACAACGGATGCGAAACGATTTTGAAGGTCTGTTGTAGAAACACTTCTAAATTACAGTGGACTCAAGTCTCTCGGAAGAGTGTTTTACTGATTGGTTCCAGCCTGTATTCATACCCAGATTTCAAGTAAACTGTACTGTGCCAGTTTAATTATGAAAAGAGGATGTTATTAAGATTTTGGTAACCTCCAAATAATATGAATGAATAAGATAATGACTTTCCGTGTGTTAGTTCTTTGCCAAATATATATTACGACATTTTGTAATCCTTATTTTATTCAAACTTAAAATAGAACTTCATCACTTGTTTCCTATTTGACCGCCAGATGGCTTTGGAGTCGAACAATCAGAGTTAATTAGCAATCAGTCAAAAAATGTGAACAAAAGCACATGTATACAATTTACAATTCATCATTCAACTACGGTTCATTCTTATATGAAAGGTAAGTTTTATTTACTGCTTAGTGTGCAGTACGAATTAGATCTAATCTATTTATTCCAGACGATGATGTACAAATATTCAAGTTGTAACCTATTTCTAGATACGGGAATAGGAGTTCTAAATAACCTGTAACTAGGTCTTAAACAAATACGGAGGACTCCTATACAAACAGTGAGTTGTCAATGACTACCTAAATATTGTATTCAACAATATTTATATATTTCAGGAGAATAAATTGGATCAACTGCAAAGTTGACTTGCATCGGACAAATTACACAATTCGAAGCGGTTCCAGTGATCGGAATTAATGTAGCTGAATGCTTTTGGCTGGAACAGTGAGATTGTGACTAAGTTAAGTTATTTTAAATCATTTTACCAAACGGTTACTAACAGCAGTTTTCCAGATTCTAAAATGGGAGCACTTCGTCACAGTACTATGAGTCCTCTTATCTTTGAACTCAGATAACTAAGTGAGGAGACAACATGCTTTGAGCAGGAATCAACTCTGGCTTATAGATCAAATCAAACTTCTGGGTGCAGAGCCCAATCGCAACGATGCCCTGATCAGTACAACTTTCAAGTCTGATACGCTGAACTGATTGGGCAAAACTCGATGTATTTCACATCTACTCACTCTCAAGCTACAACTTCAGCAGTGACCTATGTGATAAGATGCCACACATGCCACGGTCTTCGGTCATACGCCCAGCAAGAAGAAAGTAGTCGAGCCATTAAAAATTGGCATATCCATTACCAAGACCAACGACGATTTTACTTGCAACTTAGCAGTAAGAAATTTTAGATAGATCCAATGCAATTTCAGCCAGTTTCACCTTCAGCAGTTTGGATGAATACTACTTCTTCTAAAAGTGACCACAGCATTACAGTCGCTCACGTCACTCTGAAAAATGTCTGTCGCGGCAATCTTTAAACGTATGCAGTGCAATAAGGCATTGGAAGGCACGTCAAAGTCCCCTTTTATAATTTTTACCCAATTTAACCATAGACTGGTGCTAAAATGATAAGGATACTCTTAGGCCCAGTATTTCAGTTTCACGTTCAATCTATGGACTAATTGCGCAACAGACTGAATTTAATCGTCGCTAACTTTGGATTATGTCACTTTTGCTCATGTTTGCAATACAGAACAATCGTCATGTCGTATTTTTAGCGCATTTTTCCGAAAAAAAGCGCTATTATATTCACTTTGGCTGTCTGGCTGGCTGGCTGGCTGGCTGGCTGGCTGGCGTGACGCTGAGATCTCAGCAACTATACTATTTACAGACTTGAAACTGGTACTAGATAAAAGCTGCTGTTTCGTAGGCTTGCACAAATTGCTTTAATTCAAGCTCAGTGATTGTGGAAAATTGAATTATCCAATTACTTGTTTCAAGTGAAACAATATTCATAGATATCTATGACATTAGGGATATGGCAACTAAAATTTATTAAAGTAGATAAAAATTTAGTTACAACTTTCGCCGCGGGTGTCACTATTATCATGTACAGTTGTCAAAACTGTCCGGGATTCATTCAATGACTTGTTTGACGCGAATTTGAAGCTTATTAGAATGAATTATTATTATTGGATGAAAATTTGTTCACTTTTGGTGCACTTGACCTCCTGTCAGTCAATAACTAAACAATGAAGATTAAAAGGTATTTTTGAGTTTGTACATGCATAAATTATGTACCTATCAAATAGTCAACTTAAAACTAGTATTAAATGGAAGCTGCTGTTCCGTAAGTTTGCTCAAACTGCTTGATTTCAAGCTCAGTGATTGTGAGAGATGGTAATTTGCGAAATCTCTGAAGTAACAAGCATTCATGAGCTGTCAAAAATGCGCTTTCATCATCTAGATGATTCTTCCATTTTTGAATATTTATTTGCCTATGTTCTTACTGGCCAGTGACATATCTGTGCATATGATATTCTGACCCCGCGCCGTATTTGAAAATAATGGATAAGGTAAGTCGAATAGACGATCTATATTCTGGTATTCATATACAAAATTGTGATTTATGAAAAATTCCGATGAAGTATAACAAGCAAACCAATAATTTCCTACAAGAAGAAATTGATCTTCAACAAATTTTGGTAAAAAAATATTGGAAAGTGGTAGAGAATAAAAAGTCAGACAGATGTACCTGGAAACAGAAAAATGATTGTTGGATCCGAATTGCCGACGAATTCAACAGTTCTAGTTGCAGTCTGAAGCCTCGATCATTCAAAATTTTGCATAGGAAGTGGAATAATATCAAAATGATTGTGAAACAGAAAGTGAGTACACTGCCTAATGTTCAAGTGACAAGACATGACGCAGAGTTTGACTGCAATGCATCTGGAGAGACTGGATACATGAGTATGAATTCGTGATATGAAAACAATATAATACCTAAATGAGTATACTGTAAATCAAGAGGTATTTCTCATTGCTCAGGTCAAATTGAAGAACCAATTGCTTTTTTGAAGTGGGTAGCGATGTGCAACTTGAGCATATTGAGAAGAATGATAATGCACTATCCACATTTTTGTGGGATGATTGTACTCCTCAAATGTTGGAAATGCTATCGCAATCGCTAGTAGTACCTTCGGCCACTCTATTCGAAGCGCGAGAAATACTTCATTTCAATTCAATACATTCACGTTATTAATATCTATTTTTGTTGTCTATCTGTGAAAATGGTAGTAGAGCCGTTTAAAATGAAACTTCAACCCCAGAAATACAAGATTGTGCACCAAGTAAAATTATTGTACCATTATAGAAAAAATAAAGACCTATCATTCCAATTTTAGCGACATGCAAAAGAAAACGTTCAATCAATAATAAAGTGATAGGCTCAATGACAGATGAGAAAAGGTGCAATGTTGCAGATGAAAAGATGGAAATTTATTCATTATAATCTGAACAGATGGAAGAAGAACATGCGATGAAATTAACCTGGATGCAGGAAAGATATAAACAAAAGCTCAAGTTCTTGGAATTAGAACATCAATTAAGAATAAAAATTCTAAGAAAAGAATTGAATTCAATGAATTGAGATGTTTTGCTGTTATGTTAATCATATCTCGTAGATTTTGTTCAACATAAATTTCAAATGTCAATTAGGTTCTTGAAATAATTTGAATAGTAGAATACGAAGTTTTATCAATTGTTTATTTGTGAAAATGTACAATAAATTACAAAATATCTGATATACGGCGATCTCTTGCAATTGATACTTGCGGAATATTATTTACAAAGTCAATTGCTTCTTGTAACTCATTGGTAAGTGGAGGAGGTAAGATCTCATTGTTCAATATGGCTATATTGTGCAGAACAGCAGCACTTATCATGAGTGCCTGTGTTCACCTCATACCTAATCTAATTCCTGTTGATAAAATAAGAAAACGTCGTTACCATTCTCCGAAAGCTCTTTCAATAGGATTTCTGGTTCTGATTTGTGCTTCAATAAATAGATCCTTCCCTAAACTACTTACTTCCTGCAACGGTGTTATGCATTATTTTTCTGGAAGATATGCACCATCCCCTAGTAATATACAATTTGGAGAAGAGTTCCTTTCAAAATCTAATTTAGTATTTGAATTTTGAAATAATCGAGAATCATGTGCTGATCCTGGCAACGGGCAAAAGCATTAGAAACTAGTACCTACAAACCATCATTATGGTTACGTTACGTGGATGATGTTTTTGCAATCTGGCCTCATGGTCATGACAATTTGAACAGTTTTTTGAATCATTTAAATAATGTTCACGAAAACATCAAATTCACATCGGAGCTAGAACGTAATGGTTCATTGCCTTTTCTTGATGTGAATCTAGAGCGATTTTTCTCGATAAATGACCAAGCTATATGTTCATCGGACCTATGTTTTCTGAATATAGGTCCGATGAACATATAGCTTGGACATTTATCGAGAAAAATTGTTTTCTTTTTCGATAAATTTCTCCATTATCTCCACTTAAAATATTATTATTCAAATTGTAGTAATTGTCATAGTCTATTACCAGGAGACTGAATCTTGTCATGGGTGCAATCCAGTACCTTCACAACTTTGGGAAGTTTCGCTATAGAATAAAAGCTTTTTTCATAGCTTCTAATTCATATTTGGAAAATGGAAGAATTTGTTTCTAAAATTGGCTACTGCCTGTAGAACTTTGCATATGTATTTTCTGGCTGTAGTTTCATGTATGCCAATAAAATCTCAAACAATTATCAAAAAATTTCCAATGGTCAAGAATCGTAATGTTGATAGTAACATTTCTCTTATAAGAGGATAAATTAAACAAAGCATAATTTCATATAACACTTGTATCAAATTCCAATTGAACATTACAATAAAACAATATTCATCTATAACTGATGTACAGTGGCCGCCGGTTTCAGAGTGTTGATCTCATGTATTCTGAAAGTAAAACATAACATGAGTAAAATACTTGCTTAGTGAGGAATCACATCCACACACGGAGTATATACTCATCATCGTCCACACACAGTCACACCATTCAAGGTTCAGGTAGATGAATTAGGATAACAAGGTTGGAAGGTCCAGACTGAGCGTCCCAGACGCTCTTGTGAATCCCAGATTCCAGGCTTGCTAGCGAGTCCCAGAACTCGCCTCAGGTCCCAGACCTGGTAAGAACACTTGATCCCGGATCGTGTAACTTAGCATCTGACATGAGTGGGTTAAACAAGGCATTCGAGATATTCGATAAAAGCCGAAAACAAACCGAAGCTCCACCTCTCCACTCAGATGTAAGCAAACGTTGGACAACTGTACTAAGCAGTGCACCGTTGATACCAGGCCGGTAACTGGTACATCGTTGGGTGCCTCGGCTTCCAATATCACGGTGTAACGCGCTATTAAGATGAGGATTAGGAAGGATATAAATCACATACCATGAAACCACTGTCATTCACACACCTACAAAATACAAACACTCCACTCTCCAATACACACACGTAACTTACTTACTCCAAACTCTTCAAAATACACTAAGACACTGTAACTTCACTCTCCTGAATAATAACACAAACTGAGGTAACAAATGGATGTCGGATCGTTTAAATAACCTACGTGTTGTGTAACTTGCTGAAGTTATCAGGAATGATATGATTATCAATCTTACGTGAAACATATGAAAAATATCGTTAACATTCTTGGAGTAACAGCATGTTTACTATTGAAATGTCAGGAAATTGAATGAATACAATATACCTGAAATGATTAATGAAATATGCTCTTATTTTCAAATTTGTTCGTAGTTGTATCATATTTGTAATTAGATCTCATAACATATTTGTTATAAATAAATTGACTTTTTTGGTTTCAATTCTGTATATTTTTTTTTTTTTTGACGTTTCGACTTTCTAACCGAAAGTCTTCATCAGAAAAAATGATACAAAAATAAACAAGGCAAGAAGGTATCTAGATAATTGGAAATTAAAAGTTGAAAATATATAGATAACTAGATGTGAATACGTGGATTCCACATTTAGTGCAAAAAGAACAAAATTCCTCTGGCATTTACCCAAAGTCTGAGGAAAAACCACGTAAAAACCTCAACAGAGGAATCAACGATATGAGTCTTGACAATTATTGGAAAGAAAAAGATTTAATTGATATAACACATCAGGACGATGTCCCGTTTCTGCAACGCACACAGTTCCAAGGTCCAAACATGTCATAAAAATTTTTTAAACGGAAAAACTGAATTTCAATAATCTACATCTACATGAATATAACAAAAACAAGTGTCAAGACAAATATTCCACAAATCAGGAATAACTATTACAAATGAATAAAATAATATGAGTCTTGACAATTATTATAGTCAAAAAAGAATGAATTAATATAACATACAAGGACGATGTCCCATTCTTGCGGACGCACACAGTTCCAAAGTCCAAACATATCATAAGATTTTTTTTTACAAAACTGAGTTTTAATTTTGTACATGAACGTAATAAAAATAATAATCAAGACAAATATTTCACAAATTATGTATGTCTATTATTGATTATTGGAAGCCAAACATTTGCCAACTCAAAACCATCAGTATGGTTGAAATTATTCGGATCTTTAATTATTTCAATCGCTTCCCTGACCAATCTACCATGAATGGATGAGCATCTTGCAATTACCCTCGTTTCTTTGAACTTGATGTCATGCAAAAACTCAATGGCATGATCAGCAACCGAAGACATATCTGGGTGATTGAGTCTTATGCATCTTCTATGCTCAGCAATGCGAGTATTCACAGTTCGGCCCGTCTGCCCAACGTAGACTTTCCCACAGGTACAGGGGATCTTATAAATACCCGAAGATTGTAAAGGGATCATATCCTTGACAGGTCTCAAAAACTGCTTGATTTTCGTGACAGGAGCGAAGGAAACTTTGAAATTATGTCGAGACAAGATCCTTCCAATCTTCTCTGAAACATTACTGACATAGGAAGAAGGAACATAATTTCTACTCACGCCATTATCCGCAACGGTAGCATTGTTAGATTTTGGTCGAAGTGCTTTCCTAATGGAATGATAAGAAAAACCATTTTTCTGGAAAATTACTTCTAGATTATTAATCTCTTCATCAAGTTTATCAGGGTAACAGATATCATTGGCCCTTTGGAAAAGACATTTAATTGTTCCATACTTCTGTGAAGGATGGTGATGTGATTCTGCATGAATATATTGGTTTGTGTGTGTTGGCTTCCTATAAACAGTGTGTAGTAGTCTACCATCATTGGTTCGCTCTAGATTCACATCAAGAAAAGGCAATGAACCATTACGTTCTAGCTCCGATGTGAATTTGATGTTTTCGTGAACATTATTCAAATGATTCAAGAAACTGTTCAAATAATTGTCATGACCATGAGGCCAGATTGCAAAAACATCATCCACGTAACGTAACCATAATGATGGTTTGTAGGTACTAGTTTCTGATGCTTTTTTTTCGAAAAATTCTATATAGTAATTTGCAATTGATGGAGAAATTGGAGTACCCTTTTTTGAAAATGAAGAAGCTAGAAGTCAAACAATGGTGGAATAATTTAATAATATCTAGAGGGAAATTTCTTTCCAAAGGCTTTAGGGTGTCTTTAATTGGAGCTTTTGTGAATGAAGAAGAAACATCGAAACTAACAAGGATGTCATTATTATTTAGCCGTACGTTACTAATTATTTCAATAAAATGTTTCGAGTTTTTAACGTACGAAGAAGAATTATTGATTAATGGTCTCAATAAACTGTCAAGATATTTGGATAATAAATAGGTTGATGAATTAATGCAATTAACTATTGGTCTAAGAGGAACCCCTTGCTTATGGATTTTTGGTAAACCATAAAATCTGGGTACATATGGATCACTAGGAGTCAAATATTTAATAACATCCTCATCTAAAGAAGATTCTTTGAGAAGATTAGCTGTTTGATACTTGACCGAACTTAAAGGATTCCTGCTGACTTTTTCATAAGCTGCATCATGAAGCAAGTCCTCAGCCTTGCTGATATAGTCGTCTTTATTAAGAATGACAGTAGCTTTTCCTTTATCGGCTGGTAAGATAACAAGATCTTCATTACGACGTAGATCTTGCAATGCTTTGAATTCATCTTTAGTCAAATTCGGTTTAGGAGGCCTTGCATTTTTCAATATTTTGGCTGTTTCAAGCCTGACATCTGAAGCTTCATTTTCTGGTAGTTTTTTGACAGCTGTTTCAACCACCGTTATAATCTCTTCAATCGGGACACGACGAGGAGCAGCAGAAAAGTTGAGACCTTTGGACAAAACAGAAACCGCAGAATCCGAAAGCTGGGAAGAGCTTAAATTGACTACTAGTTTATTGGCATCATGTACAAAACTATCCTGAATAAGATGTTGTTAATTATTTAGTTTTGAAAATTTATCTTTCTGGGAATTAGTCAACAAAGTCGTATGTTTCTCAATTTTATAAATAATATTGTTTTGTAATTCAAGCCAGTGCTCATTTTCTAATGTATTGCTCAAAAAAAAATGTAGATCTGGTAGAAAACTATCTAGTTGATTAATAGTTTTACGAATGTCACCAATACGTTCACGTAGTAACAAAAAACCAGATTTACGTAAAATATGTTTTGCACGTGATGTTTCAATATGAGAAACGAGTTTGAACGGGACATCGTCCTTGTATGTTACATTAATTCATTCTTCTTTGACTATAATAATTGTCAAGACTCATATTATTTTATTCATTTGTAATAGTTATTCCTGATTTGTGGAATATTTGTCTTGACACTTGTTTTTGTTATATTCATGTAGATGTAGATTATTGAAATTCAGTTTTTCCGTTTAAAAAAATTTTAATGACATGTTTGGACCTTGGAACTGTGTGCGTTGCAGAAACAGGACATCGTCCTAATGTGTTATATCAATTAAATCTTTTTCTTTTTGATAATTGTCAAGACTTATATCGTTGATTCCTCTGTTGAGGTTTTTACGTGGTTTTTCCTCAGACTTTGGGTAAATGCCAGAGGAATTTTGTTCTTTTTGTACTGAATGTGGAATCCACGTATTCACATCTAGTTATCTGTATATTTTCAATTTTTAGTTTCCAATTATCTAGATACCTTCTTGCCTTGTTTATTTTTGTATCATTTTTTCTGATGAAGACTTTCGGTTAGAAAGTCGAAACGTCAAAAATAAAATAAAATATACAGAATTAAAACCGCAGAAGTCATTTTATCATGATATAATCCTGAAAGTATGTATAGATCATTATATTTGTTATTCTTTTTGAAATGCGGAGTTTATGGTGAAATTCTATTTTATCCCATGAATTGAAATGATCATTCCTATTTCTATGAATTTTTTCTTCACACCATTTACCTAGTCTTATGATGAAGTTCCCCATTCCTTCGTCTTCACTAGATTAATACACATTTAATTCCATTTTATCTCTAACTATTCAATGTGAAATGACTGACACAATTGATGTTTGACCGACGTTTATCTTGTTGAACGATACTCTGTCTTCGGTTTAACTCAAACTGTAGATTTTCGGATATTCGGACATTGACATACAGATTTTCTACTTGAGGTTATTCTGTAGATTGAACTTTATTTGAAATGCTGGACCTTAGACCTAGTATTTCAGGTTCAGTTGAATCCATAGATTACTCAAACGTAGCTTAATTACCATAGTTACGATTGTTTTCACAATCGTTGGTTTGGAAACTAATCCACAGTTTTTGTAATCCGAACACTGAAATACTGGGTCTCAGGCTACATAGATTAAGCTTGTGCTATTATTTGTGAGTTTTTAATCTATGACCCTCTATTCACAAATAAAATTCATGGATCAATAGAAGCGAGGATCAGGCTGCAAAATCCCATTAAAAGGCATTATGATCCATGGATACAATTCAGGATTGAGTGTTTCTGGATTTGAATTTAAACATAAAGCGGTGCGTTCCAGAGATAAGAACTAGGCTTGCTCTTTTGACAAGCGTATCGTGAGTTTATAGGATATTCTAGCGAAGAACCTAATTTTTACATCTATCAATTTTGATATTCTTCCATTACTATGATTGAACACAATATATCTGAAAAGGTCTCACTATAATTATACACAAAATTATTCATTAGAGGCAACTTTCGGATACATTTTCACTAAGGAGAGGAAGAGATATATCTTCAGGTGCCAATTTATTCTAATTCTATTGTTTGTTTTGCTCTGGAATATATATCACTCCAGAAGTATACCTTCATTTTACAGTCACAGATTGCTCCTGACACTTTATCAGTGACATTATCAAACGACATCTAATCTCAACTTAGATCAAATGCAAATTAATCTCGGAGCAATAAATACATGGGAGAGGCTTTAATTATACAGACACAATCAATCTGTGGCCAATAATACTGGATAATAAAACATTCATGCAATTAATTTACAACTATATGACCGCAATAATTAAATTCACCGCGTTATTAGCGTGAATGTTTGCAAAATATCATAGGACTCAATATATACTAACTTTAGAACACATATATGAGGTCCGGGAATCACAAAATGTGTTTTGTTGAGTCTTTTTACAATTCATGCTTTCTCATCAATCAGTACTTGGACAATTTCTTCACATATACCTAGTACAAATGATTATATTAACTCTTTTAGTTATGAAACGTTGGATGTAGCTCCAGTACTTTTCAGTAGAACCAAACTCCACTCGGAGATATTTTTGGAGCCACCTGATTAAAAAGTATCTTGATCTGCCTGTAAGAGATCACAATATTGTAGTGTCTTCAAATACAAATTATATTTAACATGGTTTCTGAGATCTCCCATCATCGTCAGTCGATTATATACTCATTCGAAATTCATCACATCACTTGAACACTGACCTGAGAATCACTAGATCATTATTATTATAATCATTTTGAATCTCCTAATACCCTTACGGGTGTCGAGATTATGCTATAATTTTTATATGTTCAATCTTTTATTTTAGTTTTATACTATATTATTTACAAAGTTTCTCCATTCTTTCCTGTTCATTGCTGTTCTTCTTGCTTCTTGGTTGTTAGTAATATTTCTGTGCAGTATTTCTCCTATGTTGTTATCCCACGTTCTTCTTGGCCTTCCTCTTCTCTTTCTCCTTATTATTCCGGCTTTCCATACTTGTTTTGTTTGTCAGTCTTCTGCCATTCTTGTTAAGTGTCCATACCATGCTAATTGTTTCTCATCTATTGTGTTGTGGACTGATTCTATTTGTAGCTTATTTCTTATTTGTTTATTTCTTATTCTGTCCATCCTAGTGACGCACTCTATTCTTCTCAAAAATCTCATTTCAATCGCTTGTATTCTGCTTTTATTTCTTTTGTTCATTATCCACGATTCACATCCGTATAATAATGTTGGTCTATATATTGTCTTGTATAGTGTTATTTTCGCTTTCGTTGATACTTGTTTATTGTATAATATTAATTTGTTCATTGCATAGTAGCACTGATTTGCTGCAAGTACTCTTCTTTTAATTTCTTGTTCTATACTTCCTTTATCATTCAATGTTGTTCCTTAGTATGTAAAGTTACTAACTTGCTCAATTTCTCTGTCGTTTGGAAATAATTTGACTGTGGTATCTTCTCTCGCTATTATCATGGTTTTAATTTTGTCTGCATTTATTACCATGTTGTGTTTTCGTAGCTCCTTGTTCCATACATTTAAGTTATATTGCATGTCTGTTTCATTTTTAGCTAGTATTGCTAGATCGTCAGCAAATGCACATTCAGCTATCGTTGTAATAGCTAGATTGTGGTATCAAATTTCCACTTTCTTCGTTACAATCTTTATTTCCTTTAGGATATTGTCCAAGTATATTATGAACAGGATAGGGCTTGAAGCTTTTTGTCTGAGCCCTTGTGAGGTCGTAAATTCTTCCGATACTTCATTTCTGGTTCTTACATAACTAGTTGTTCGTCTATATACACTCTTGATGGCTTTTATCAGTTGTTCGCTTATATTTATTTCTTTTGAAATTTTCTACATCTTTTCACGCGATTCTCTGTCAAATGCTTTTTCCATATCTATAAATGTTATATAGAGCTTGTTGTCCTGACTTATTGCCTTATCTATAAGTTTTCTAATTGTAAATATGTGGTCCTGAGTGGAGTGTCCTTTTATGAACCCACTTTGAGCTTTCTCCATCGTTGACTCTATTGCCTGCTTAAGTTTGTTCTCCAATATTGCCTCATACACTTTAGCGGTAGTACAAAGCAAAGATATTCCTCTGTAATAATCGCAATTCCTGGTATCACCCTTTTTGTGTATGGGGAATATCACTGCCTTTTCCCAGTCCTTGGGTGTTCTTCCTATAGACTATATCCTATTTAACATCTGCAAAAGAATTTGTTTGCCATCCTCTCCCATGTATTCCAATTGCTACGATTTGATTTTGTCGTGACCAGGTGCTTTTCCATTTCTTAGTTTTTTAAGAACCGTTTTCAATTCATCTTCAGTTATAGTTTCGCATTCTCTATCTATTGGAGCTCTGTCCGGTGATTGGTTGTCTTCTATCCTATCCATAGTTTCATTTTCTTTAAGTAAAGACTCAAAATTATATTTCCATCTTTCCATTATATATTTGTTTCCATTTATTACGTTACCATGTTTATCTTCTAGTTGTTTCAACATTTCTTTTCCTATTCTACAGCTCTCAAGGGTTCTAAAGAATAGTTTTCGATTATCTTGAAAGTTGGTTTCTGATATATTCCCAAATTCTTCCCAGGTTTTCTTCTTTGAGTTTTTTATTATTTCTTTCGTTCTATTTCTTTGCTTTTTATATTCTTCATAGTCCACGTCCTTCTTGGTATTAAGATATTTCTTCCATTTCTGTTTCTCTCTTTTTACTTCTTGTTTAACTTCCTCATTCCACCAATGAGTTTGTTCTCTATTTTATATGGTCCTGGTTGTTCTACACACACATTCAGTTGCTTCCATGATTATTCTTCCAAAAATTGTCCACATTTCTTCTATATTGTTCATGTTTGGTGTTGGTGTTTTATTTATTAGTTCACTTACTTTTTCTTCGTATATTATTCTTGTTTGAATATCTTTCGGTTTTGGTGTTTCTATTGCTTTTATGATTACATCATGCTTTTGTTTGCTCTCTTCCTCAACTTCAATTTTTGCTATAGTTAGAAAGTGATCACTACCAATTTCACTTTCTCTTTTAAGTCTTACATCCATCACATTTTTCTTCAATTTGTTGTTGGCTAAAAAGTAATCTATTAGAGATTTTTCGTTTCTACTTTCAACTTCTCGAGTGTACTTATGAATGTCTTTATGTGTGAAGAGAGTGTTTAGAATTTTCAGTTCATTTATAAAGCAAAGATCAATAAGTCGGTTACCATTGTTGTTTCTAGTTGATTCTCCATATATTCTCATTACTTCTGTCAATCCTTCGTTTGCATTACCCACTCTTGCAATAAAGTCACCTGTTATATACATTGGTTCTTCTAGCTTTTCAAATTCCAACTGCAGTAGATCCCAAAATTCATCTTAAATTTTTTTACTCTCGTCCTCACTTGGTCCATATATTATCATTATATTTGCTGTAATGTATTCAACATCTTCAAGTGTAATTATCAATATCCTTTTGTTTATATATATCCATTCATTTATTGATTTCTCTAATTTATTATGTAATTTGCAGCCCACACCTGCTCTTGCTCTATCATTATTTTCAACTCCGCTATATATTAATATGTGGTTATTTCTTAGTTCCGTCATTCCTTGTCCTTTTCTTTTTGTTTCCGTTATGGCCAGTACTTGCAATTCAGCCTTGACAAACTCCTCTATTGATTCTTTCTCTTTTCTATTTAAACTCTTAATGTTCCAAGTACCAAGTAGAATTGTCCTTTACGCATGCCTGTTCGTTTCCGTTTTATCTATCACTGGTAGTTGTTTTCCTAATCGTTTTTTGAATTGCTTTGTGTTTCATTTTTTTGGGCTACAATACCATTTCCATGCTCATGCCAGTCATAATATTCTTCGTCTATTATCAATTTTTGATATCCTGTCTTCACCATTTTTTCTATTGTCCTTTCTTTTTTTGCAATACTCCGGATTTCTCCTTGGATTCTCCGTTCTGCTCAGGTTAGATCATTATCGATAGAGATTTTTGAGTTTTTTAGTTCACTTTTGTTTGCCATAATCATTTGTTTTTCTCTCCAATCAGATATCTCAGCCCTTATTATTTCGTTCTTTGTGCCTTTATTCGGTGTCCTCAAATTATTGAGATCCATTTACACATCCAGATTTTCTTTAATCCATTTTCCAATTTCTTCTTCTGTATAATGTGTTAATTACTGACCTTTTATTACAATATTATTTCTTTTTTTTTGCCTTTCATCTCGTTCTGCTTTTTTCCAAGGTTTTCATTCCTATCAATTAGGAGTTTCTTTTCTTTTTTCCATGTTTCTTCTTTCTTTTCCATTTCTATTTTTAGTTTGTTGATCTCCCTTTTTACTTCATTTGTATTTTAGTCCATCTTGGTCATCATACTTCTAATCATCTCCTTCAACTCATCCATTTCTTCATTATTTACAGTATCCAAATCCGTTATATTATCATCTTCTCGCTTACTTTTTAATTCTTCTCTTTTCCTCTGTTCAGGGAAGTGAAGAACTTTTTTGCATTTGCCGAATATACTATCATAATTTTGTTCAATCATTCCCGGTTCATCCTCCCTTTGTCTTTTGTTCATGCTCTGCCAATACCACCTAAATTTCTAGTTTCGATTTCCAAATTTCCTTTTACACTATACTTTTAAATTCAAGTTAAATTATTTCATCTAAGACTTTAGATAGTAAATACTCAACTCGTTTTCAAACTCATATTTTAATTACTGCAGCACTGCTCAAATTCTATATTTTGAGTATTAGATCTTATATTTCAGAAACACTGAGTTTTAACTATTATTGGAGTACACCTCTGGCGCTAAACAATTATTTGCATGAACTGGCCAGCAGACCACCGCCCACCTCTCTACCGTACAAGCTGACCACTTCGAATTTGACTAATGCTATTGTTTTATCTACTATTATCTAAACACACTTCTCTTCATGTACACACCACTATACACCTTCTAAGTCCAGTTTTATAATACTTTGCTTTCAGTTAAAGCGGTGAGTCCCGTTTAAATCAAGGTTTCTCACCGGCCGCACTAAAAACACGCGTACACTATACTATGTCAGCGATCCACTAGATCATTTGCTCCAAAAATATTTGCTCAATTCAAAATCAAGAGTAACGAAATTGTAGAAGAGCAAAGCACTCAAGAAGAAGGAAACTTTGAGTTACAAATACTCAAGATGGAGCACATCGACACAGGTCTCGATCCTCAGCATCTGATGAATCCGAAGTTAAAAAAAAATTAAATTCAACAATTATACGAGAATTACGACCCAAAGAACAACAAGAAGAAAACAACGCCTTCAAAAACAAAGATTATCTTGACAGATGAAGCGCCCATATTTGAAAGGCCCAGACGAATATTATATGCAGAAAAACAAGAAGTAGATATACAAATAAAAAAATGGCTTTCTGGATCCTATAGAACAAGCCCAGTTTGCAAGTATCCTCTATGAAGCAGGTGAACCCTCCCTAGATACGCGCCGAAAGCAGCTTATGGCATCATATATCACAAAAATTGCGAGTCAACCGACAAATCCTATATTTAGTCACTTTTTCAAAATAAAAAATAACAGAACAACTGTCCCAAACGAGACCCCTCTTCAAAAAATCACTTATACATTATTCCAAGATATCAACCTGTCTCATAACCAAATTTCACACAGAAAATACCATAAAACTCCCCCTTGGTTAAACACAAACCCTGTAACAAACCTAGTAATGTCCCGGCTTCCAAAATCCAGTACACCCAAAGAGCTCTATCACAGCAGATTTAGGGAAATCCAAAATGAACACCCAGAACACGAATTTATATACACAGACGGTTCGCAACAAGATAACAAGAACGGAGCCATCATAGTCACGATGGAAACAACAAATAAATTAAGATTACCAGACGACACAACTAACACGATAGCTGAGGCATGAGCTATCCAAAAAGCTACAGAATATATAATGGACAAACAATTTGACAAATATATCATATGTTCATACTCTCCAAGTATGCTTCAGAGTATTCAAAATTCCCACAGTACTAACAACATTATACAAATCATACAACAAAATATAACCATCGCAACAAAACAAAGTAAAGAAATAAGGTTAATATGGATTCCATCCCACATAGGGATGAAAGGTAACGAACACGCAGGCTCAGCCGCAAAAGAAGCATGTTTAGAACAAAATCCAATAACTATGGACACTCAGGCAGAAGACATGAAACAAAAACTCAAACACAACATCAAAGAAGAGTGGAAGACTCAGTGGAAAAGAACTACTAACAACAAACTTCGACAAGTAAAAGAAGACCCATCGAGCTGGCCAACAAACGAAAACCGGAAAAACCAAGTGATCATAACCATACTACGAATAGGTCACACACGATACACCCACGAACACCTCATGAAACGAACAGAGTCAAACCAATGCGATACCTGCAACACACTCATCACAGTCGAACACATCCAAACTCAATGCATTAAATACACTACACAACGATCAAAATAGAACCTATCAAACACACTACCACACATACTGGCCAATAACCGAACAACAACAAATAACATAATCAAATACTTAAAAGATATAGATTCAATAAAAGTATATTATTATACGAGCATATAATGAAGGCTATTATTCATGAAGGCTAAGTTTATGTCACGAGCGTAGCGAGTGGCATAATTAACCTGAGTGAATCATAGCTTATTATATGTGAGTAGAATACTATACTTTGTCCATGACTACTATTGACTTTAATTCCATAATTTTTTGTCATATCAATGGCTTACTTGACATAGTCTCTTTAATGTCAACTTTTTCCTTCAAGTGCATTAAAAAATAGATTAAAGTAATATTTTAATAAGATTTTTGTGATTTGTATAAAGTTAGCTAATCAAAGTGCCTGGTTATTGCCTAGACGTACTGATAAATGCTTGCCAGATTCATAATATATACCGCGTGCCCTAGGAACTCTACACCAGTGAATAATGATTATTCACTGCTATTATTCACTCTGTGAAAAATGACTATCGTTTTGCTTCAGAAAACCCATTTATAAAGTATATATTATAAGGTAGTCGTGGACAAACAAAATATAACGTGAAATAAAGTACCATAATTCTTCACAAACATGTAAAATAATTGTACCGGGGTGTTAGTGATCATAGTTATCGAAATACCTGCAAATATTCCTAAACAAATAAAGAAAAAAGAATGGCTTGACGAAGGAATCGTAAGACTTAGCTACTCAGATTTTGTCAGCCCGATAGTATTGGTGAAAAACAAGGATGAGATATCCGAATATGTCAAGCCTACAGAAAACTTAACAAGAAGATTGTGAAAGATCGTTATTGAGGATCAACTTGATAGACTTCAAGGTGCAAAAGTTTTTAGCACTATAGATTTGAAGAATGGATTTTCCATGTACCTGTTGATGAAGATAGTTGCAAATATACTTCGTTTATAACACCTAGAGGACAATACGAATTTTTGAAAACTCCGTTTGGAATGTGTAATTAACCAGCAACATTCCAGAGATTTGTAAACGATGAGTTCAAAGAACATATTAAACTTGGAACAATTCTTGTTTACATGGACGACATTATCATCCTGGCCAAAGATAAAAAAGAAGCTGTTGGAAACTGCGGAAGAATATGGACTCCAGATACAATGGAAGAAATGCCAATCTCTGCGAAGAAGTATTGAATATCTTGGTCACTACATTGAAGAAGGCGAAATCAAGCCGTCGAAGTTGAAAACCGATGCAGTGATACGTTTTCCAATACCACGAACGACTAAGCAAGTTCAAAGCTTTCTAGGACTGACAGGATACTTTAGAAAGTTCATCAAGAATCATTCAACCATTGCACGACCTCTCAATGATCTCTCGAACCAGAATATAACTTTTAAATTTGGAGAAGAGCAACGAAGAGCTTTCGATACGCTGAAGGAAAAACTTGCTGAAGAACCAGTCTTAGCAATCTATGTAGTAGACGCTGAGACCGAACTACATACTGACGCATCTAAAAATGGATTAGGAGCAGTTTTACATCAGAAGAACGAAAAAGATGAACTACATCCGATTCATTACATGAGTAAGAAGACAAATATAAAGAATGCTCAAAATCAAGATAATAATCTACAAATAACGATGAAATTGCTAGCAGAAGGACATCAACATGATAATATCTTCATCAAGAATAATTTGTTGTACAAGAATTACGAAGGGAGAGCATTATTGGTTGTACCAATCCAGATACATTACGAAGTAATTAAGACAACACATGCAAAAATTGGACATTTTGGGATAAAGAAAACCGAAGATATCATATTACCAGAATTTTGAATCCCACAAGTGAGAAGAAAAATTGAAAATTGCATTAAAAATTGTATTAAATGCATATTATTTGAGAGTAAAGCAGAAAAACCAGGAGGATTTTCAAATCCAATAAACAAAGATGAGTTGCCATTGACTACCTACCATGTTGAGCATCCAGGACCACTCCCATCAACAAAGAAATGTTACAAATATTTATTCGTAGTCGTGGACAGCTTTACCAAATTCTTTTGGCTCTATCCTACAAAAACAGTGACTAGTGAAGAGGCAATAAAGAAACTAGAAGCTCAAAAAACTGTTTCTGGTAATCCGAAACGGATTATAACTGATAAAGGAACTGTATTTACTTCCAAAATATTCACAAATTACTGTAATGATGAAAAAATCGACCTGATCCACATTACCACCGGTGTAGCGCGAGCAAATGGACAAGTAGAAAGAGCCAATAGAACCATCATTTCAATTATTTCAAAATTAGCAGCTGAAGATGAAACCAAGTGGTTCAAACATGTCGAAAAGACGCAACAAGCTTTGAATCGCACGCATCAGCAAAGTATCAATACCTCTCCTTTTCGATTGATCTTAGGGGTTGAAATGCACCAACCAGACGATTTGAAATGACAAGACGCCATTCAGACAGAATTCATGAAGACTTTTGAGGAAGAGCGTGAGATATCAAGGCAGAATGCGGAGAAGCAAATTTCAAAAATCAAAGAAGAGAATCGTAGAAATTTCAATAAAAAACGAGAACCGGCTGTAAAATACAGAATAGGAGACTTAGTTGCTATACGAAGAACCCGGTTTGTGAATTTGGGAAAATTCAAATCCAAATTTCTAGGTCCTTACATTGTTACAGGTGTCAATCGTGGCGATCGATACCAGGTAGAAAAAGTTGGTCTAGGTGAAGGCCCGAAAAAAGCATCCACAGCCGTCGACTTCATTGAACCGTGGAGGAAGATCGAGTCGGAGCTATCTGAGGACGAAATTCATGATGACGGCTTCGAGATCGAAACCGAAGTCTGGAATGGCCGAGTTGTAGGCCCTTGAGAAGACACGCAGGGCAAGCCAAGAGTCGTAGAAGGGTGGCAGTAAGAAGTGAAGTGCGAGCGCGACGACACGAAGACGCAGAGAGTCAAATTTGATAAATATTTTTCTTGTTTCAAATCATATTTTGTATTTTATTTGAAGAAGTATTTTTTTGTTTGAATTCCATAATATTACTTTGTATTGTATTTTGCTTGAAATAATAATATTTCATTGAACGTTCAATTTATTAATTGTAACTCCCACATATATATATATATATATATATATATATATATATATATATATATATATATATATATATATATATATATATATATATATATATATATTTATATATATTCGAATCTTTATAGAATCATCTTCAAGACCGGAGAAAAGCAAAATATAGACTACCTAAAACATAGTTGGTACTTCAAATTAAATATGCGAAACATCAATCATTGGATCAACAGCAGCAGTGTTCTGGATGAAATGCAACGCAATTTTTCCAAAAAAAATCATCTCAATGACCGGTGTGTCCAAAAACTAGTGTGGGTGTAATGTTTGTCATTTCCCCTTATTACTGCAATATATCATGAATGTGACGTCATACAATGGTTTCAAATTAGGTCGCGGCGCGCCGCCCTTGTCGACGTGCTGTGTTGACTGTGTTCTGATTATTCTAGCTCAATACTACTCGGTGCCGCTACAACATACTTGAAGCGTTTGTCAATAACGATGTCTCATTTTGGAGTGATGATTGTATTTCACATGTTTGATATCTCATCGTGTAACGCATATATTTTCTAGTATATTGTTGTCCTCCAAACTAATCAGATGATTGTATCACTGCCAGATTGAAAGAAAATGATATCAATAAGATTCAATAAAACATTTCAAAGTCAAATCGGTTTAGCACTTTGCGAGTCAAATTATCTTTTTTTTTGATAGATTCATCAATGATTTATGAAAGAATAATGATGTAAAGTAGAGTCAAATTGATCATTTGCACTTTGAGAAAGAAAGATTCCCTTGAGAAACTGTGAGATCTGAATATTAAATTGAGTATATTTTTGTATCTCCTAAATTATCAAATAAATATCAAAATTGAATTTACTTGATAAGTAACATGATTTTTGACACACAATGTGGCAAAGAAAAGTCAAAATGCGTGAAAAGACTAAAAAAACATTGGTCTTCTATAAACAACTGGATAATAAATTATACTTGAATTACAGAAATATATGTCACATCACACAGTGTACGTTGTGATAGATATACCTCCAGGAAGAATAATCTTGAGTAAGTATTCACAAATTATTCTTCCACCAGCTCAGAGCTTTTTCCATATAGCAACTGCCAAATATGATGTACTTGTCTCAAATCTCACACAGCGATTCAAAATATTTTACTGAGGTGTAATAAAGATGCAAAATACCAAATAAAAGCATTTTTTAATACACGGGCGGTTCGGTTGATAATGCGAGTGGAGCGAATGTTTTTCGGAGGCTCCGTGAGTGTATTAGATGCTTCTATCACGAGCATTAATATGTTTAGGAATATCTTTCTAACTGTCACTTTGATAGCCTTTATTTATAGCTGAGGGAACGATATTGTAAATTGTACTGTCTTCGTTGAAGTTGATATGAATCGTCTTGAATATTTGAATCGAAATATGGAGTCCAAAATATCCAAGAGAGATTTTAGTTCTTCATACGTTTATGTGTTTCAAAATGGATCTAAGATATTTCAGATACTGATGAGCTGGATCTGATGTACTCTCCCATCAAAATCGCTCATAGAGAGTTTGCGACAGAGTTTTTTGCAGTTTTCATGTAAGCCTGCTTCTTACATTGCAAGTTATATAAAAAACTGTAACTTCTCCTATCATCGTAGAAAGAATGGCTTCAATCAATTGTAACTGGAATTTCTCGAGCTTTCCTAAGTACCACAATGGGCTCCATATTTTTGTACCATAAAGAATTATAGCATTGGCCATGGAATTTGGTGATGAGCAGCCTTTCTCTAATCTATTCGAGCTGCTGTTAGAAAATTCAGGCTGAAAAGAAAAGAAAAATTGCTATATAGAGCTCTACTGCGACCTTTGTGGCAGTGGAAAATTTTGGTTCTACTTATATCAACTTCTAGGCGGCAGGTTGAACAATACAGCTAGTTTTCTCATAACGTCAACTGATGAGAAACTGAAGAACACAAGATTAACTACTTCAGCGTTCAGTGGCAACTCATGCATGCCATTCACATTCTGTATATATATATATATATATATATATATATATATATATATATATATATATATATATATATATATATATATATATATATATATATAAATATATATATATATATATATATATATATATATATATATATATATATATATATTTATATATATATATATATTTATATATATATATATAAATATATATATATATAAATATATATATATATATATATATATATATATATATATATATATATATATATATATATATATATATATATATATATATATATATATATATATATATATTCTGGAATTGCACTTAATGCTTCACAACTTTCTTCTTGACAATTCTTATCTCAAAAATTTTACGAACTATTTTTGAGTTATAAGCAGAAAACATTGAAAACGGACCTTCATAGTCCTTGCCCTTTCCCCCGGCGACTTATGATAATTTCACTCTTGGCTATTATATTTCGATCAAGAAACCTACCTCATGACATTTCTGAGACAATTAGTAACACAAAGGTTAGTTCTCCTATTTGCTTGTTTCTAGTCTATTTTTTTTTAACTATATTGGATTCTTGAGAATTGTGCTTGATTTTCTAGGGGTCCGCGGCTGAAAAAGGTTAAAAAAACGCTGCTCCAATCCTTTATTCATGTTTCTGTTGTAGGTCAAAGTATCTAACATAAAAGAAGCGTCATTTTTTGTCTGTAGGCAGTAATTCTAATGATATTGTCGCTCTGAAGATATTTAATAGCAACTTTTTCTGCTCTCATAATGATTCTTCTTCTTATAATTCTTCTCTCTAGAATAGTTTTAATTGACTATTGAAGTTCTTCAGCCTCTAGTTCAGGAAGTCTGGTGCAGTCCGCAGCACCGATGATGCGCAAATTGGTTTGTTTCTTTGGTGCAAATGCATTACCATTATCATTGTGGCTAGGATATGAAGATTAGAGAAATTATCCTCAGGATTTCAATTATTCCACAAGTAGTCGCTTTCTTCTTGTGTATGTCACAATTTTTTTGGCTACAAATGCAAGAGACTCTACCGCCAAAGCTCATTACTCACTGATTGCATGCTACTTTGAAGCATAGTGCGATTTTAGTTTGAAATATAGGGACAATAAGAGACTGAGCTCAATCTTCAAATAATCATCAAATATGATTCACATTCTTCGAAATGACATGGATAATTGATCAATATGAAGATTTCATCTCTTGTATGAACATATTTAATGCTTGCGGCGCCATTTTACTGCACCCGAATTGTTTCAGGACTTGTCTGATCTGTATCATTCCTATTTAATTATGAACCAGAATGTTTAGCAGAGATTAGATCACTCCTTTGATAAGAGTTTCTCAAGTTGGTATTTGAAAATTATAACTCTTTGGAGAACAAATTTGGTAATCCATGCGAAAAACTCATAAATCTTCTGCTCTTTATCTAGTAATATCAAGTACAGCCTTCCATAGAATTATGGAAAAGACTTTGCATAATATGCATACATATTCATGAAGCTTCAACGATATTTTAAATCAATAAAGGGAAGAAAAGTTCTTATATAGTCATATATTCTGTAACGATCACCTTCCGCTGATGGCGTGGTTGTTACTTTTAACGTCGTTGTTGAAAACTGCTAACGTTGTGCTCGGGCGCCAATACGGTCGGTGACGCAGTTTTTTATGACGGACGGCTGGATAGCTCAGACGGGAAGGGTTAGGGTTGTCAGAAATAATTATCAGAAGGTAGGTGTCACAATGAGATTTATTACACAAAACGACGACAATGAACAAAGAACATCATTTTACAGAACTCTTACACGATGATAACTTTGGCGGACGGTGACGGACGGCTGTACATGACACTCGACACCAGCGGTCGCAGTACGGACCCAGGCGGTCGCAGATGGCGAGAAGTCGTTCTATGCGGGTGGAACAAAACTTGCTCCCTCACAGTGATTCTACGTTAATATGGTTCGATACTGTGAAGTCACCGGTGACTCCTCCAGCAGTGCTTCTACGTTAAAAATAATCGACGCTTCGAAATCACGAAGACTTCTCCAGCAGAGCTTCTACGTTAAATAATCAACACTTCGAAATCACGAAGACTTCTTCAGCGGAGCTTCTACGTTGAATAATCGACGCTTCGAAATCACGAAAAATATTCAAAGTTCCTTTTACGAACTTAGAAAAAAACAAAACAAACTCACAAATTGTGTCGGACAGCTGTGCTAACGGACTTAGCACAAAAACTTCACTTGGACGGTACACACTCTGAAGATGACGCTCGGTATCGGAACTGGTAGCGTACTTGGAACGGCTGCTCAGAAGACTTGACTTACAATGAAGTGACTTAAGTCGGCCAGAAGGCCTTATTTATACCCATAATTCAATGAAACCTCACCTTACATGTTTTAAAAATCAAATCCATATTAGCGCTAGCAATAATATAAAGAAGAAATACAGAAAAAAGAAGAAGTCATTTTTCAAATACAAATTTTGTTACAATAATACATTTCTTATCATTCTCCTGCCGACTACATCCTTTTCTAATTTTATTTCCTTAATATTAAAACTATTCTAAATAATTTTCACATCGGTCGATAATATAGAAATTGTCAAGGGTCGGATCTAGTTTGTATATGGTCAACGGTGGCGCGGAATGTCAAACAACAACAAAATATACAATATACAATATACAACATTTTTACAGGACAACAGTGGATTACATTCAGACTTTATTACGGTAAGACATAAGACATAAATACAGATCGCACGATCTCAACTTCTTTTGATTTCAGGTGTTTTTAAAAACCTAACCTTAGTCGTCCACATGTGAAAGATAGTAATCTGTATTGGAGCAGCTGAAAACGGATGAATAAACGGTACGTGATGTTGTAGGTTGATACAGAGTTACTGAATTTGAATTTTACAGGGTGCGCAAGAAGTGAAATAAAATTGTGATGGACTAAAAATGTTTGACGGTGGCAGAAGGCTCTATGATGTGCGACAGTGACAAATTTTGGGGCCTAATTCGTTACACACCCCCTTTACTTCCCAGAAAAAAGTATGTAAGGACTTTTTTTCAAACAAACAAACGGTACACGGTAAACAAAACTAATAATCAAAATAACGGTTGCAGGAGTTGTTGAAATCATAGGAGTTATACCAGGGAGTGTATTTGGGCCTCTTTGGATTGGGCTTCCTCTGCCCACGGCTCCGGCGGGGGTTCTTCTTTCGCTTCCTCCTCGCTGGCGGCTCGGTAACGGTCGGTGTTGCCAGCGGAGGTGCGACGGTCGACGGCTTCCCCGGAACTGTCTGCGGTACGGTAGCGGTTGCGGCAGCCGACTCGGACGATGTTGCCATGGGAGTGAACCCCACGACACCAATTGGGGTTGCTGGAGGCCGACGGACGGGAGATACGACACCCCTCGGACTGGACTTCTGCCCAACCCAGAATTGCCTACCCGGCGTTAACGGAAGGGCCGGCAGCGGATAGTCTTCCTCCGAGGGTACCGGTGACGTCGGCGGAGTCTGGAGCAGGGCCTCCAGGTCCCACAAAGGTGAGCGAGGTGTGGTTGGCCGGTCCGGAGTCCGAATCGGCGACGCAAGGAGTGCGTCCTCCCTCCTGGGAGTGAGGGAGAGCTCGGGGAGGCTTTGCTGTGGTGGATTCCTCTCCCGGCTCTTGATGCCACTAGCCCCTGCCCTGGGGCTAGCCTCCAATGACGGCATCATGTTGGTAGGAGGCACCTGTGGCTGCGGCGGTAGAGTCGACGGCGTTTTTTGCGGCAGCGATGGCGGAGGGTTCTGCAGACGCTCGTCGGGCTGGCGGGCGGACATCAGCAGGGCCCCCATGAATGGACCTGCTCTTCAGGCAGTCATCGGATCGGTCGGCGGTCCACGGATCAGTCGGCGGTCTGAGCAAACCTCAGCGGTATCTGAGCGTTCGCTTCCACAGATCGGTCGGCGGTACTGAGCGAACCTTAGCGGTATCTGAGTGTTCACTTTTACGGATCGGTCGGCGGTACTCAACGGATCGGTCGGTGGTGCTGAGCGAACCCCAGCGGTATCTGGGCATTCACTTCCACAGATCGGTCGGCGGTACCCAACGGATCGGTTGGCGGTGCTGAGCGGATCCCAGCGGTATCTGGGCATCCTCTTCAGCAGATCGGTCGACGGTGCTAGGTGAACCCCAGCGGTATCTGGGCGTCCACCTCTACGGATCGGTCGGCGGTAATGAGCAAACCCCAGCGGTATCTGGGCATTCACTTCCACGGAATGGTCGGCGGTGCTGTTTCCAGTAGACGGCAGGCATGGACGGAACTCTGAGAACAGATTTTATAAGAAACAGAAAAATTGAACAAATCTGTTCTGAGGCGAAGCTTCTGCGTTGTCGGATTGCCGTCCTTGGATCTATGACTTCTTTGTTTGCAGCCTCTTCTGATTCTTCTTGCAGCCCTTCAAAGTACGCTCCCGGAGTCAAGCCTGGTGTGGACTGGTCGGTACGGGAATGTTCCTGATCCCTTGGAGGTCATCTTCTGGAAGTTGCCTCCTCCTGATGTCATTTTCAAGTCCCTGCTCGGGCGCCATTTTTGTAACGATCACCTTCCGCTGATGGCGTGGTTGTTACTTTTAACGTCGTTGTTGAAAACTGCTATCGGTGTACTCGGGCGCCAATACGGTTGGTGACGCAGTTTTTCATGACGGACGGCTGGATAGCTCAGACGGGAAGGGTTAGGGTTGTCAGAAATAATTATCAGAAGGTAGGTGTCACAATGAGATTTATTACACAAAACGACGACAATGAACAAAGAACATTATTTTACAGAACTCTTACACGATGATAACTTTGGCGGACGGTGACGGACGACTGTACATGACACTCGACACCAGCGGTCGCAGTACGGACCCAGGCGGTCGCAGATGGCGAGAAGTCGTTCTATGCGGGTGGAACAAAACTTGCTCCCTCACAGTGATTCTACGTAAATATGGTTCGATACTGTGGAGTCACCAGGTGACTCCTCCAGCAGTGCTTCTACGTTAAAAATAATCGACGCTTCGAAATCACGAAGACTTCTCCAGCGGAGCTTCTACGTTAAATAATCAACACTTCGAAATCACGAAGACTTCTTCAGCGGAACTTCTACGTTAAATAATCGACGCTTCGAAATCACGAAGACTTCTTCAGCGGAGCTTCTACGTTAAATAATCAACACTTCGAAATCACGAAGACTCCTTTAGCGGTGCTTCTAAATAATCCAAAAAAATATTCTAAGTCCAAAAATAGCAAAAATATTCTAAGTTCAAAACAGCAAAAATATTCAAAGTTCAAAACAGCAAAAATATTCAAAGTTCCTTTTACGGACTTAGAAAAAAACAAGACAAACTCACAAATTGTGTCGGACAGCTGTGCTAACGGACTTAGCACAAAAACTTCACTTGGACGGTACACACTCTGAAGATGACGCTTGGTATCGGAACTGGTAGCGTACTTGGAACGGCTGCTCAGAAGACTTGACTTACAATGAAGTGACTTAAGTCGGCCAGAAGGCCTTATTTATACCCATAATTCAATGAAACCTCACTTAACATGTTTTAAAAATCAAATCCATATTAGCGCTAGCAATAATATAAAGAAGAAATACAGAAAAAAGAAGAAGTCATTTTTCAAATACAAATTTTGTTACAATAATACATTTCTTATCACTCTCCTGCCGACTACATTCTTTTCTGATTTTATTTCCTTAATATTAAGACTATTCTAAATAATTTTCACATCGGTCGATAATATAGAAATTGTCAAGTGTCGGATCTAGTTTGTATATGGTCAACGGTGGCGCGGAATGTCAAACAACAACAAAATATACAATATACAATATACAACATTTTTACAGGACAACAGTGGTTTACATTCAGACTTTATTACGGTGAGACATAAGACATAAATACAGATCGCACGATCTCAACTTCTTTTGATTTCAGGTGTTTTTAAAAACCTAACCTTATTCGTCCACATGTGAAAGATAGTAATCGGTATTGGAGCAGCTGAAAACGGATGAATAAACGGTACGTGATGTTGTAGGTTGATACAGAGTTACTGAATTTAAATTTTACAGGGTGCGCAAAAAGTGAAATAAAATTGTGATGGACTAAAAATGTTTGACGGTGGCAGAAGGCTCTGGGATGTGCGACAGTGACGGATTTTGGGGCCTAATTCGTTACAATCCATGGAAAAAATGAGAATCATACACACAAATAGACTTTATTGTCTCAATCGCACTGTCAACCTTTGTTTTGAATTAGAATATATTTTTTTTGATACGAAACAATCGATAGCCTTTGTCAAAAACTCTCAATTTTTCTTTCAGATTCTGATGGCATTAACTAAGTGGAGAGACTGTTGCTAAAATGTCGGCATCACTATGCTTTTGTGGACTCTATCGTAGTTATATTCTCATCATGGAAGAGTTATAATCCAATTTTCGTTCAAGTCTTCCGATTTCATTTATACTTACAACAAATTTCTGAAGCTCTGTACCAGATTATTAACAAAAAAAGTTTGAAATACGAGACTGCTATACGTGTTTAATGTCGCAGTGAAGTTTTCAAGAGAATGATATGGCAAAGCAATACTTGATTTCACTCAGTCAAGAAGTTGAAATCTTGAACATCAATGGATACATAAGAAGGTGATGGGTTCATCTTTGTTACGAATGTAACAGACTTGGTAACTCTATATTACAAATCAAGGTTCAAAATATTTACCTCGCAACATGAATATATTCCGATTATATGAACTGTTTTCTTGTACCCATTCATTTAGAAAGTTGGATGAATTCTCTGCAGAACAATTTAATTTTGATGTTGTTATTCTCAGTTCAGCTCTACTTTATTGGGGCTCAGACATTCAGGGACATATTCATGCTTTAATTTTATAAAATCCACAACAATGAACTTGGTCGTATCATATTCGCATTAAATATTCTTCTACATGTTTCAGCATAATCTGTTGATCTCTGAAAACCATTTCATTTATAGTATCAACATTCTATGATGTCAACACACAAATAAGTCTTCCAGCACGGTGCTCATCACTCATATTGGCTCTTCCTCGCTTTAAATCTCTAACCCAATTCTTCATAGTGGTGCAGGAAAGATATTGCTTCTTTGAATATATCGAGAATGTTGCCTTGAATGTATTTTGCGAAAATTATTTGAAAAAATACTTCTAGAGATAGCTATGATCTCTTTTCGTAGAAGAGTTAGTATCAATAATGAAACTTGAGAGTGAAAAGATACATTCTATGAGGACGGTCATGTTGAATTAGAAAAGAATTTTCCAAATTGTGAGATATGAATATTATATATGTGTTTTCAGTCAATATGCGGCACAATATATGATTGAGATGTTTTGATTTGAAACTACATCTGCAAAGAGCAGAGTTTCAACTTGACTGAAGCCGTTACCGAGACAATGGATGTACTCGTATTTAGATTCAACATATTGACTCTTGAACTCTAGTGGCAGCAAAGAAAAATCATGTGAAGCTTGAATTATATCATACCTTTTCCATCCAGATTACTATTTCTAGTTTCATTGGAGTTTTGTACGATTTTCATATTAAATTCCAAAACTATCAGTGAGCAGCCATGGAATCTTTTGTTTTTCCACGTAGAAGCACAATTTTAATTCATTTCAAAATGAAATATGATGATACGATAGATTGAGTTTTATTGTTATAAGAAACTTATTCATTCTAATATTATAAAGAGGAGAGATTTATTTTACTTGCTAGTACTAAGTACAAGAAAGTCTTGTAAAACCGACAAAATTCACCTATCGAGATTTTGATGGAAATATCCGTTTTGAGCATCTCTGAATCCATTCTGACTATTTTTGGCTTGATGTCGGTACGTATGTTCATGCGTGCGTGCGTTCGTACGTGCGTGCGTAACTTGCAAATCTCAAAACTGGTTGAACGTATAATGTCGATATTTTGTATTTAAGACTGATATAGGGTCTAGTTGTGCATCTCGCATTATGATTCCAATCGTCTGTACCGAAAGTGCACTTTACTTGAAACTTTTTTCGAATTTCTCTGAAAAATTTAGAATGATCAACCGTATGATGTTGAAATTTAGTACTGGAACTTGATGGTGTATCAGAATGGTTATTTGCTATTTTTGTAAGAATCGGCCAGGCCAGAAGTGCACTTTACTTGAAACTTCTCTCAAATTTTTTGCATGAATCTATAATGATCAGCCATATATTTGGCATAAACTTAAACCAATTTATATGAATTCAGATAATCCGGCTCTAAGCAGTTGTCAGCAATACTCTCTGCTGTGATGAGTTGACAACACTGTTTACGTCAAAGATATAAAACGGTATATTTCTTGACAATCTATACAGTACCATCAACATATACTAAGTGGCGCACAAGCTGTATCTATTCATGCGCGCATCTTTCATCTGATTGAGATAAAACTTACTGTAGTTGTTGCTGGCTCTTACATGAAAGTTCCTATTATTGTATCATCAATATACATTGGGTGATGCACAAACTGTTTTTGTCCATACGCGCGTAGTTAGTCCAATTGAGTTGGAACTTTGTATTATTGTTATTGGCGCTTGCATAAAGGTTTTGACATCATATTATTTATGTGAAACGGATGCCCCACGAACGGTATCTGTTTGTTCGAGTATCGTTCATCAGATTGAATTGAAATTTTCTATTGCTGTTGCCGGCGCTTGCGTAAAAGACCCTTATATTATCATCAATCGATCAATACCAATATTATGAAAAGAAAGCATTCGTTTTTTTCTTTGTAATTGATGAACTCAAGAACTACTGGACCGATTTTCAAAACTCTTTCATCAGCAGAATTCTCTATTAGCACTCAGTAACATGGGCTATAATTCACTTTTGAAATCCGAAATTTTTATATAAACTTCAATAATGTAGCCCAAGGCATAAAAAAACCACCAAAAAAGTTCCTTACATTACATGCACTGCCATATAATCTTTTGTTTCCCGGAATTCATTCAACTAAAGACTGATGACACTATCTATACGTGCGAAGCTGGCACAGGCTGCTAGTTTCATATAAAATAAGATGTAATTTGTACAGTTCTGCTGAGGATTCAGTCATATTTGCAGTTTTCTATAGCTCTGACAATCGTCAAAAATTCAAAGGTTGATGTAACGCAATACGCAAAAGTACGCATGCGTTCTCGAATCTAGCCAAAACTCGAATGCAAAAATGGAATCACATGTATTTTTCTATGACATATTTGAGTATGAGAGTCGAGCGGAGGCTTCTCAAACGAAGCTTGGGTTGAAATCTAGTCGAAAAAAGTGTATAGTAATTCAAGCTAAGACTGCATCCAGTGAAACTGTACATTAGGTTTAAATTGTTCTACAGTGTGTTCTGATACATATTTACATCCATATTCTGAAATATGGAATTACTAGAGTTTCTACCTTGTTCGAAAAGGAAAACAAAAGTGATTCATTGCATAGGGAATTGTAGAAGCACTCAAAAATAGTTATAGTAGAGATTAAGATGTAGGATTTCACGACTTCACGTATTGCCAACGCGATTTTTTCTTGAAAATTCCAGAAAATAAACAATATCAAAGCATCATATGATTCGGTTAGTATAAAAATGTGACGAATAGCCTGACCGCTTCAATATAAGTTATATTATTCATAACTGCTTATTCATCTGTAGATATTACCGGGAGAAGAAAGCATCAGGAACAGAATGTATCACAGCATTGATTTGATAACGTGAGACCTTCTTCTCGGATGTTTGTGAACAAAACACTATAACTTTGGCATGACTGTCTATTCATCTCGCATTCAATGATACGTCCAGCTTTTATAATTCCTTCTTCTCCTACAAGATTTTATCGGTATGGATTTGTATTGGCCCAATGAAAAGTAGTTAATATAGGAATCATAGTATAATTAATTGATATTTGGCTCTCGATGCAGTCTTGATTTTTGCCAGTAGAGATCAGAAGTGAATATGTCATATCCGAATATGGGATCAAAATTTCAATCTTGGAGAAATTATTTATGAAAAAACCATAGATTACATTATAACAATATCAGGAGGATCAATGAGATAATATTAAGATAAATACTAGTGAGAGTGGCCGATTGGGCTAATGAATCTCTCTCTACAACAAAGATTCTTTGATTCTCATTCATAGTTGCTAATCTGTAGTATAACCATAGATGAACGATGACTTCCCAATATGAATCATGATTATTGAATGATTAGATTGTATTCAGCGATAAGTATTGAAAATAATCGGTATTGTGAATTTATCAAATCCACTGAAACCTGAAGAACTACCATTTCACTGTCCATAAACTTTTGTTATTGCATACTGCTTACTTTTCACCCACGAATAGATGTGAAAATGATAGTAAGCAATACAATAAATTGGAAATTGTGGCTCAAAAGGGATAAGATCCTTTTATGTGAGTATTTTCAAATTATTCGCGTGACTACATGCACTGAGAACGAGAAAATGAATAATAGAGAAAATATAATTATTATATTTTTGTTCATTTCTTTTTGCCTAACACTATTTTAATAGCCCCAAATCTGTTATACGAAACCATCAACTCTCAGCTTGAATGGTTGGCATTTTGTATTTATATGTTCCCAGTCAGCATGTCACCTATTTTGGGATGCTCACTATGAAATGCATCCATGATTTAATGTTACAGAAACATTTGATGTTGTTAATATATTGTACATGATGATATTATGGAAGAATAAGACTACAAATGGGAGATGTTTGACTATTTTGGGTGATATATTACCAACTATTAGTCTGTTCTTACAAGACTATATCCTAGCAGGGAGAATATTGTAATGTTCTGGAAATGTTTCGGGAGAATATCAAAAAATCTATAGATTTCCTCTTTGGTATGTAATTGTCTTGAAAACTTGGCTGCTCGTTTTCCGTACTTGCTTCTTCAATTAAAGTTAAATGCATGATTAATACTTTGGATATACTATTGCGAGAGACTATTCGTGAATTAAGTAGCTTAGATGGGATGTTACAGAATCCCCTATTTTAATTATTTCTTGTGATTTTTGTAAAATACACGCATATGAGGGCAATTATGAGAAATGGAGAGATCTAGTTGGTCATGCAGAGCAGATTGTTTGTTATCAAATAGAATAATGCTTCATTTGTCAATTGCAGCCTGAATTGCAGTTGAATATTATCTTAGAAATAACACGTAATAGTCTAAGATCCGAAATAGAAACGACTATCACCCATCTGTTACAGCGACAATTTCTTAAAATTAAATTTAGTATATTAGAGAATACATCGCGAGTGGGTTGGCTGAAAAATTCCTAGCAAGGGTATGAATAATTAAAAATTGAAAAATTACTTTCTGTTTGACATTGCACTCAAGAGTTTAACGAATAAATTTCATCACTGTAACAGATAGGTGATAGTCGTGCTTATTTCGAATTCCCTACTAAAAGCTTCTATTACCAGAAAAATGGAATTATGACAAGAAAACTTTGAGACAGTAATTTACTGTGATTTCAAAATTGAATAGTTTGGAGACGCCATTTGGAGATATCGCATTATTAGATGATCTTGAGAATTTTAACAAGGTTGGTAATTCGGTTGTACACAGAAAGAAAGCTGGTTCCCCTTGAACTGATAATCTTAGAAATATTACTATAACGAAGCAGATGGTGTGAGAGGACAGCCGAATCACCTATATCATGATAGAGTCCAGAATAAAGATGAGATCCTTGTAAGTGAGATAATATTGCACGAACATTCACATTTCGAAAAGATTGTAAGATTGTTTGTTTCTCGTTATTTGAAACATTTAATAAAAGCAGAACGTGTTAGAAATTGCCATCAAACTTTAAGTATGTTGAATGCTAGCAATAGAACGTACATAGTTTTTTGATGTTACATTTTGCCAAAAAAGCCGAGTCTAGATACGTGAAGATGAGAAAACTCATGCAATAGTGGGGAAACAGTGAACAATGAATATACACAGTATCTTTGAAAGTGTAAGTCTGATGACCACAATTGGATTAGAACAGCAAGAGACAGTTACCACTACATGGAATGTTGAAAATTGTTTGTCCATTGTGCTCAGTGAAGTACCGAAAAATGGAATCTTTTTACACCACGATAACGTGTCATCTTAAACAGCAGTGGCAATTCTTCAATATTCTGCTGATAATAAAATCAAATGCATAGAGCATCTTCCTCACTTATCATATTTGGAAATATGTGTCTTCTAGCTATTTCACAAAACCAAGAAATATTTGCGAAGGAGAAGATTCCAGTCAAAAAGAGGAATATCACAGATGAGTCTCACTTTCACAGTATCCCTAGACAGCTGGCTGAACAATTTTAGGCAATTGTAAGGGAAAATAGTTGAATGTATCACTGTGAATATGAATTCTGAGAACTTGTATAATTTTATTCTCGATAATTTCAGCGTGACCCTAATATTCTTCAATTCATCTACAATCAATGTAACTCTTATTGTCCATAGATTATTAGGAATCTCATCAATGATTCTATTGTATCAGACCTTATTAAGAATCAGGACAAATGCTCGAAATAATCCTGAGCAATATTTTGTCAATGCTTGGGAATTATTTCAGATATCACGCCCTAATTTTGAGCGTGGAATGATCACATTACTTCTAATTCTAATAGAACTGAGCAAGCCATATAGAATATGTCTATAGACGACAATATTCGGATTCGTATGCGAGAATTTTTTGTTTCCTGATTTATGGGGAAGATCATCAATGAGGTCAATAGATCAATATTCTCACTGTCTTTCTGCAGTCAACTCACAGATTCTTCAAGTTATTAATTTATAGGAAAAAAAGTTAACCGTATCATTCAGCTTTCCTGGAGTCAAGCTTCATACGTGACATAGAGACAATGTGTATTTAAAGAAATAAAAGAAAGCAAAATTTTTGCATGAAGCTTTTTTTTGTGCTTCTAAGTGGCCGAAATATCCCCGCCGATGCATGCGCCTTTGAAAATGTTACGCGGGGTCAGATGTCATGATAGACGGTCTCCCACAGAAATCTCACTTACGGTAACTATTATCGGAAAATAAGTGATTAACAAATGTGTGTCTAAGAAAAATATCTACAAAAAACATATCATAACTGTTTCTTGTAAGACCAACGGCTCTCACAAGAGTTGGATTCGAAAAATTTCAATGTACAGTATGCACTCCTTAACGGTAGCTGCGTGTCCATTAATATTCACATATGTTCAATGTTTGCGAAATTAACACAGCTTAAATAACCTGTAGAACTATCTTTTCTTCCGCCGACATTCTAGTGCTGCTCGGCAAAATTTATATCGTGTTCACTACCAAGTGCAAATATGACTTGGTAACAAGCTTGACCATCAAATATTGGAGCCTGTTGAAACTCTTCTTCCACCCGCTCCTGATAGTTTTTTCTTTTGTAATTGCACTAAGGGATGTACTTTGAACTGTGATTGCAGAGAAGTTGGGTTATACTTTTTACCAGTTTGCGGTAGTAATTGTCGCGATCAGGATTGTTGAAGTGTCTCACTCGACCCGATACGATTAATGACGTTAATAAGGATGAACCTACTTGAAATGTGGATCCATCGTGTTTTTTGACAGAACTATGGAAATAAGAGCCGGATGATGAAGATTCGACGGGGCCAGAAGAAGAATTAGAAAATTAGCCTTTCTTAAGAAAGAAACGAAATAGTTTCCCATAATTCTTCTATAAATGAATATTTTGCCAGTTAAAAGTGATTTATCATTCATATAAGGTGAAAATTCTTTCTACAGTCACTATATAATGATATATTTTGATTATATGAGTCATTCCTCTCAAAAATGGAGTCAATATGAGTAGTTTTATCAACAGTTGATGAATTGAAAAAAGATCAATGATTATAGATATTTCCGCAGACACCTATGACTGTGAGAAAAGTAAGATCTGTCACTTGTGCGGATCGATCATTCCATTTCATTGCGAACTCTGTCACTCGACTTTGTCTCGTGGCTGAATTATTCACACTCGCATGGAATGATATCCATTCAGCACTTGTATCGGAGTATACTATTCCAATCACAGATAAATGTGAGGACATCACATAAGAGAATACGTATCTTGTTCTCTATTCCAAGAATGATTGCGACAAGTGCACGTATTGTGAGAAAAATAGACGTTAGAACTACTCAAATCGGATTCTCTCAAAGACTATCCGTCTTACGGGAGAAAGAATGGATATGCTTTTAGTAGGCAATTTTTGAGCTACAAATTTGATAGACACCGTTAGCAAGATTCTTACGAAAAGCCGTTTATTTTGCCCCCAACCACGCGTAACATTTCAAGCGGCGCTTGCAACGGCGAGGATATGTGAAATAATGTTTGAAAACTTGAAGGAATCTTCTTGTGGAAATCTAGCTCTCCGGAAGTTTTTCCGAAGTTTGACTTTTTTGTCATTATTCCCCGAATTATTTTATTGCAGAGACTCCATTCTTGAGTTATTCATTACATTCTCATCAAGAGAAACCTCAAGTGCACAAATATCTATGAATTTGAATATTTGGAATCCAAAATTCAAACTATCACCTGTCTGATATAGTGAATGGATCATCAAACGTGATGAAATGCAATGAATCCATACTGACAGTAAAATTTCACTCACCCTATTTTAATTTCCAATTTGAGGTATACATTATGTCAAATATTCAACGTTTGAATAATATGTGATTAGCTATATTTACGAAATTCAAATTCATCACAGACCATCGTCTTGTCGAAATAATAGATCAATAATAACACCTCTTCATTTTTTGAATGGGACTTAGTCCGCGATAATTATTTTTGCTGCTTACGATAAGCTCTGCTTTGGCTCAGAAATATTTATTAGGTATATGAGAACAACTGATTCACTGAAATATTATTGCAAGTATGTCAGATTGGAAATGAGAAATACATAGGAGGAATTCACTGGAACATTTCAATATCGATATATTGACTTCCAGATTTCTTTCTTAACTCAAAATTTTTCAGAACTTACCTACAATTTTCAAGACTGGTTACAAATATTCACTTCATATCCCACTGATAATTATTGGCGACTCGGAAGATTGTCACTGAACTCGTAAGACCACAATCATTACAATCAATTAAGTTCTAGATCTCTATCCTTACAACTTTTGTCTTCGACGTTCACTTATCCTTGTCGCGAGAAGCCTAAATTTCGTCTCGTACTGCTCTCAACCGATTAACGCCGAGAACTAAACCACTGAACGTTGAACGACTAACTCAATGTCCTGATAGGAGCATTCAGCGCTCGCAGGATCACAGGATAGGCACGGCTACGCGAGATGTCACTGTCGAGTTGCGCAACAGAAAATTCTCTGTTCTGGTAAAAAATAGAAAGATGAGGAAGACACGAAACTCAAGAAAAAGCTCCTAGTGTGAAAGTTACAAGCTTCGAGATTCAAGTGTTTGGGAGAGTAGGTACCAGATAATGGCAATAAAAAATTAAAAACAAATGATTCAATGAGTTTTGGGAAAGAAAGAATATATTATTCAATTAGCGTATGATATGAACTTTATTTAACAATGATGTATCTTACAACATAGGCCAAAGCTGAATACATCCAAATACAGTATAGCCATTGTACGCAAGTTGGAGACTACGATTCCCACACAATGGAATCTTTTTCCCAAAGATATCCAAACGTAAAGTGTTGAGGATCAAAATTTTATTGTTCCACGGAATCACAAATCCTTTTATACTTGATAAGAGCAGCAATTGTAGGCACAAGCCTTGTCCTTATTGCGAATCTTCAGTACAGTCTAACAAACTTCAAATAATCGGAGTTGTGAACCACAAGGCTATGAGAATGGATTTAATCCATGACATGCAAAAATATGAATCTACAGAAGTGCCATCAACAATACTGCAGTGGAAGTGGCAGGTTTGATGACATACAGGGTATCAGGGATGTCCGTGATATAGAATTTGATGAATTATTGAGAATCAGAACACGATTGTTTCACAAAATCACAAATTCAGGAGTAGGTTTTCATACCTTCATCTGGAGTAGGGTGGCAGTTATAGACACAAGTTTAGACCTTATTGGGAGTCTACAGTACAGCATCTTTTGAAATATATGACTATTTTAATTTACTTCAGCCTGCTAAATTAATTTTTCCAACAGTAATAATAATTTATTCAACTTGTAGAACAGAAATGAGCAACTTTTCTTCATACCATTTATATTATAGCTATGTGACCACCAGTTAGCGCAATTATACCACTGTTTGTTTGCGTCTTCTCTGTTTCTTCAGTATGTTGAGGCCTCAAATTTCGCTCGCATCTGATGCTGCGGGTATTGTTGTTGTGTGATATAATTTCAATCTTGCTTCCCAATGCCGATGTTATACTAGCTTTACTCACTCTCTCTTTGCACGTTTTATTGTAAGGTCTTAATGTAACAAAATTTATCCCAAGGTATGTATATTCCCTTACTATTTCTATATTTTCTTCTTGGCAGCAAGAATTTCTTGTTATCCTTAGAGCTCTTTCTTTATTGAAAAGTGATATTTTCGCCTTGACTGTGTTAATTCTTAGGTTGTTGTCTCGTGTATAGTGTTCTTACGCGTTTAGTTTATTTTGTATGTCCACTTGGGCATTTGCTAAAATGACTATGTCATCTATTTATAGTGTGATGCGCTCTACGTAGCGTCTTTTTAGGAGTTGCTCACCAGTTAGGGAGCTGGTGACAGAAATTTTTATATGATTTTATATTACGGATAAAGTTGATAATTGTAAAGACGTCATAATAAGGAGTGAGAAAAATCATTTCAAAGATTCAGGCGCTGCTGAGTTTTTGATTAGGAGTCAATTGAAAATGCTAGAAAAAAAACATGCTTCTATATAATGACTAATAACCAAGTAAGATCACTGAATGTCAATTTTTGAATATTCAGATTCAACAGAAATACACTTAATAATATTGCAGTTAAAGTGAATTTATAGTTCCACTATTCTCATGGGTTAATTCATGGTATCTATCTACTCTTTTTTTCACTTTGTATTATTACTGCCGACTGAATTTTACACTTCTAATTTACATTTACTCAAGTGTTTAGTGATGTTGGAAACAATTGGGGCTATTCTGCAACTCAATCGATGAATTCTTGTCGATCATTATCTATTCCAGCCAATGAACGTAGGTAGCACTGACAAAAATTCTTGATATTCGCTTGTTACAATTGTTTCTATTTGTCAAAAATCTTATCGATCGATAATAAATCAATAATTGTGTTACAGAATACGGTCAATTATATGAATGAAGATATGTTCTAGAATCGAAATACTTGTAACAAAATTTAGGTAGATATATCTATCTCTTACTAACAAGTGTGTTCAAAAAAAGTTAAATATATGAAATAATCAATATGTAACGCAATCAGTAATAAAATTTATTATTGAATTTTTTTTCCAATAATCAAACATAAATAACACCTTACTTTGAGTCTTAATACGATAATAATTTATTCTTCAAACTTTGAGATTTTTTGGAGTAAACCGGCAATGTATACGTCAGCCAATATTTTTCCCTGCTTTTGGATATGAAAACCAATAAATCAAAACCAATGCGGAGCACAATAAAATGAGTTAATAGCACCTTTTTTCCTGCAAATTAACAATTAGTTTTCTCAAAAAGTCAGAGACATAGGCTTCAGCCACCAATTTATTAATTTCCAGTTCTGATGAACAAGTGGTTTTGTAACAGTGACTGGAACAATGAATTTATATAGGAGCATTATTTTTTTTTTCAATTTGAAATTCGTCTATTAGAAAACTCAGCAGCAATTAAACTCGATATCTGCTTCAATCGGTCAGTTATATCAATATCTAAATTTCATATCATTGTTAGCCACAATGAAATCATATTCCCGTATTGCCACCAGCTCCCTAGCTATACGGCCGGAATTTTCTGGGGCGTCAATAACGAAGCAACTCTATGGCGATTGTGCCGTATAGATACAGGGAAGGGGAAGGGTTTGTTGCTGCGAATGAAGAGAAACGTAAATGGGAAAGAAACAGTTTTATTAACACACAAATAAATAAGGAAAAGGTACATAAAATGACGGAAACAAATGGTAACGATTCTACTTGCACAATACGACGGACACGGCTTTGAACCAGCACACAAAGTTGGAAATATAATGCATCGGATATCGGTCATCGTCGTCAGCAGTTGTCGTAGCCTTTTGTGGCAGCATCTACGACGTGGTGAACGGACTGTAGCCCTACGGCAGAGACAAAAGTTGCGGAAGGTGGACTCTGTAGCCCTACGACAGAGACTACGGCTAGGTGCAGGAAGTTGTAGCCCTACGGCAGGGACTACAGTCGTGGTTAATAGTGACTCTGACACAGGAGCCATGACGGACGTCGTCTCAATGGCTCTGAAACAGTAACCACTCGACAGCAGGGGTTAAGTAACCCTGTCGACAGGACGTTACTCACAATGAATACGGATGACTCTGTAGCAGGAGTCACGACGGATGCGGAACGGTTTAGATGGTCTGTAGCAGAAACACCACTAAATTACAGTGGACTCAAGTCTCTCGGACGGGTGTTTTGCTGATCAATTTCAGCCTGTATTTATACCCAGATTTTGAGTTAGCTGTACTGAGCCGGTTGAATTATGAAAACAGGATGTTAGTTAGATTTAAGTCACCTCCAAAAAATATGATAATATGAAATAATGACATTTCGTGTGTTAGTTCTTCGCCAAATATATATTACAACATTTTGTAATCCTTATTTTATCTTAAGTGAGAATGAAACCTTATTACTAGCTTCTTATTTGACCGCCAGATGTCTCTGAGGGGTCGTACAATCCGAGTTAACTAGCAATCATTCAAAAAATGTAAACAAATGCACAAGTATACAGTTACAATTTATCATTTAACTACGGTTTATTCTTATATAAAAGATAAGTTTCATTCACTGCTCATTGTGCACTACAACTTAGATCTTATTTATTTATTCCAGACGGTGATGTACAAATATTTAATTTGTAACCTGAATAGGAGTTCTAAATGACATGTAACTAGGTTTTAAACAAATACAAAGGACTCCTATCAGACGGTGAGCTGTCAATTACTGCCCAAATATTGTATTCAACGGTTTTCATATTTCAGGAAAATAGATTAGATCGACTGCAAAGTTGACTTGCATCGGATGAATCAAACATTTTGGAACGGTTTCGGTGATAGGAATCATTGTAGCTGAATGCCATTAACTGGAACAGTAAAATTGTGACTAATGCCTAGTTTCATAAAAGGCAGAGTATTCCACTTTCAGTGTAAATAAAATTCACTATGTTAGATAACAGTCGATTATTTGACAGCAATGATTCTGTTGCCATGGGGAAGCTCAAACTGACTAGAACTTGTTAAATGAATTTAATTCACTTTAGAAGTGAATTTACTTGATCCTTCATAAAACCGGCTTCAAGTTGAGTTATTTTAAGTCATTTTATCAAGCGGTTACTAGCAGCAGTTCTTCAGATTCTGAGATAGGAGCACTTCGTCACAATAGTAATGTCAGTATGTCGGTAGTGTGGTTCAAGGTTATAATCCCCCATTCATTTAGACTTTTTTGGGATGTCTTGTTTGTGATCTGTATGGTAACATTCAAGTTGATACTTTGATTATTCATATGAGTTTTGTACTGATGTCGAAGCGGTTTAACTTCTCCCATAGCTTGTTCTGATTGACTAATGCCCGATTTCATGATCGCGAGTTAAATTAACTAGGGTTAAAGTGACGAGGAGTTAACCAATAATCAGGCTTTCGATTGATTTGATTAACTTGATTGGGCAGTAATGACACAAAAAATGCAAATTTGATATTGTTACCAATGGAATAAGTTCTTTAAACCAGATTAATTCAACTCGAGATCGTGAAATCGACCATTAGTCAAATGCTTTTGACAGGTCTACAAATATGGTGATTATTTTCTTCTTGGAACAGATGCTGTGCTGTGCTAGGGTATTTAGCGTGAATATGTGTTCTAGTACAGACATGTTCCTGGGGCCATGTAGAGCATGAAAAATCATCTCAGATCGGTAGCTTTCAAGAATCGCAATCAATTAGCAGACCAAGATTCTTGGATGAACTTTTGTAACCTATAGCAATACCATTTACCCCAATATCAATTAAATCATTCTGAATCAAAAAATTTCTGTTTTCCTTATTTCCAAATAACATATAAGCTGACTTATTTTCATTCATCTTAATGCAGTGAGAATTAGCAAATGTAGCAATGTTCTCAAGATCACTATTTACCTTTATTACTGCGTCATTATATTCGATGAAGTTAAACGGTAAGTATAATTGTGTGTCATCTGCATAAAAATGCAGATTACAATATTTAACACAAGTATGCATATCAAACGTGTATAATGAAAAGAATAATGGTCCTCAGATGGATACTTGCGGTACTCCCTTCGTGATGACTAATAAGTCGGATCTATTATCATGTAAAATTACTCTCTGACTACGGTTGCAAAAGTAGTTTTGAACTAACTTCAAAGCATCCTGACTGAATCCTATATATTTTAGCTTAGATAGAAGTAAATCCTGATTTATCGAGTCAAATGCTTTAGAGAAATCGAGGAGAATAAGAAAAACCATTTTTTTGTTATCTATATACTGAATAAGATCATCCGTGATTTTTAACAAAGCGGTTGTCGTACTGAAACCTGGTCATTTCAGTTACATAGGAGTTGATTTGATTATAAACTACTCTTCCAAGAAATTTTGATAATACTGGAAGTATACTAATAGGGCGAACATCATTAAATGAAGATGGGTTTTTACATTTTGCTAAAGATTTTACATCAGCTTCCTTCCACATGGCAGGAAAAACACCACTCAGTAAGCATGAGTTTACTAGATGCGTTATTTGAAAAGACAGAGTTGGTAAAATCAATTTGATCATTTTTAGATTAGCATCAGCACCCATCGCCTGAGATTTCATTGTTCGAAATATTTTTAGAATTTCATTTTCATCGACAAATTTAAAGTCAAATTTTGAGTTGGTATATACTTTTTTTTCGTAAAACCTTGAAGTTTCGATGGGTGGTTGCGGTGTATTTTGAGTTGCATCAATAAAATGCTTATTGAGCAAATTATCAGACCAATTGTCGGGTAACTGAATATCATGCTTAACGTTAATATCAAATTCTTTCAGAGCATTCCACATATTAACTTCATTATTTTCAATTTTATGCTCCAAATAGGCCCGCTTTTCAAGACGTATAGATCTGGTTACAAGATTACGCAGGGATTTGTAATAATTCCTGCTACCTTGGGTTTTAAATCTTCGATATTAAGAAAAAGCATTATCTCTCATTTTGATCATGACCTTTACCACTTCTGTTATCCATGGACATAAAGGCTTACGAATTTTCATACTCTTACAAGGCATATGAGTGTTGAAGATTTTGAGAATACTTGTATTGAATTCATTCAATTTCTCATTAACATCATCAGTCAAATAAAATTTATGCCAGCATATTCCACTTAGATCTTCATAGAAATTAGTATAATTGGCATTTTTATAATCTCTCACGAGAATATTCTTTGATTGTTGAGTAAAATAATTAACACCCATATCAAATGATACTGCCATATGATCAGATATGTTGTTCATATTAATATTGATAACATTTGAACATATTTCAGTATTTGAAGTTATTAATACATCAATTAATGTTTGCGAAAAGTTCGTTATCCTTGTTGGATCAGTAACTAACTGTATCATTCCAAATTCATCTAACAAACTAGTAAAATTCTTGACAGCATTGCTATTTAAATTGAACATATTTATATTGATATCACCCATACATATCAAATAATCAACACATGGGAAGAAGTAGCTTAAAGAGTTTTCCAAACAATCAATGAAGTCATTTACATTTCCTGAAGGTGGACGATATAACGTTCCTAAAGCAAATGTTTTTTCATTCAATTTGAATGTTATCCACTGTTGTTCTAGGTTATAATCTGAAGTATTCATGTCATTATCATTTCTCAACAAATATTTCTGTAAACTAATTTTAAGATAGAATCCTACACCACCACCTCTCGTTAATCTATCATTTCGCAGCAAGACATAATTTGGTATGCAAAGAGCATCATTACTAATTGATGCATTTAACCAAGTTTCAGTAATACAAAATATATCGAGATTATTCTGAATGATGAAATCTTTAAGTTCTTGAAATTGGCTGGTCAAAGATCTGACATTTAAGAAACCCAATTTTAACATTCTTATATTTATGACTTAAAACAAAATCGAAATTTTAAATACGAAGTATAAAAAAAAACTAACTAAAATCCCCAATTTCTGTCTGGTATGACAGAAGTAGAATAATCAATATTTCATCATGAAAAAGTAAGAAATGTTGAGAATACATTCTTCAACACACTTGTTTTAGTAGTTTACAAGCAAAAAATGCAAGATAAGAACATTTACCTCCAGATGAAAAGTGTATAAGAAGACACAAAGATGTTTCAATACGTTTATTTGAAGCCAAGACATGTCAGAATTTACGCCCCTAGAACACTATCGATCTAAAAATTCACGGCATGAAAAGATGTGAAATGTTAGTGCAAATTGAGTTAGGGTATTTTAAATGTGGAATCTTCGATTCAAAACATATTACTGATGCGTGCAGAAGAAAAAATATATACAAACTTTAGGACTAAATGAAGATAGCTGAGATAAGTAGCCAATAGGTATTTATCTTGTAGGTATGTAACTAACATTTATTTTTCAGGATTAATAAAGGTAAACCATGGAGTTGACAGCTGTCATTCTTCCATCAAATTAGAGGGATTCAGTACAAACCATAGGCGCACTATGAAATTTTTGACAGAACATAAGCTTTGCGAGCTTTATTACAAGTTGAAATAGTTTTAAATATATCTGTTACATCCTGTGGCTGTATATATATATATATATATATATATATATATATATATATATATATATATATATATATATATATATATATATATATATATATATATATATATATATATATATATATATATATATATATATATATATATATATATATATATATATATATATATATATATCTACATTGCCGTAGTTACGGTTCTCGTGATAAATAATCAGCCTCAAGAACCAAAGGGCACAAACATCAGAATCAGAACACACAAACCCCTATGAGAAAAAAAGTTACTGATGAAATAAGTACACTAAGTTCAGATATAGGCATACTCACTCGGAAGATAAGAGGTATCAAAATAGAAAAAGTTGAGAAAAAATCGCAACTAGTCATACATAAACAAAAAAATGGAGAGAACGACACAATGCACCTAATACTCAATCTGCTCAAACAGTAATTGGCAGCAATCACACGTTTAACACGAATCAAAGAAAGTTCTACGATACACTTAACAAGAAAGGTATAGAAAACAACAATCAAACTGCAACACAGCCCTCAAAGGATTTCACAAAAGAGTTCTGGCAGAACATATAGTCCACAGATGCACAGCACAAAATGAAATCACCATGGCTGAAAGACGTGAAGAAAAGGTGTGAAAAAATACGAACCATGCAGTTCGACATCATAACAACAGGAGATTTGCAAACAGCTCTAAAAAAACAGCAAACTGGAAGACACCTGGCACAGATAGAAAACAAAATCACTTGCTTGAGAAATTAACAGCGGCACATGGAAAAATAACGTTACTTTTAACAAAAGCACCCCAGACTATACCAAGATTTTTTACCAAAGGACTCACATATTCACTTCCAAAAGATCGAAACAATCTGGCAGACCCATCACAATACAAGCCAATTACATGTTTACCAACGATAAACAAGATTTTGACCTCAATAATCACTACTAAGATAACCGAACATCTAGAAGGAAACAAAATACTGGCAAGAGAGCATCAGGGAAAGCAGGACAGGTGGTCAAGGATGCAAACATTAACTTATCATTGATTCCATAGTATCTGAAAATGCAGGAAAGAATAAAAAAGATTTATACATTTGCTTTATGGACTACCAAAAAGCGTTTGACAGCGTACCACACTCGTGGCTTACAGAAATCCTGAAACTATAAGCCCTACAATTATAATGCTAATGGAAACACTAGTAGCTACCTGAAAAAAATCTATCATCACAAAGACAGCAATATAGGCCCACTCCATATAAACAGATAGTCCGTGAGACAGCGCATAAATTTTTTGTTGATTACCGCTCACTTGAAACTTTGTGAGTGGCTTCATTGTGATGAGTCCGACAACTTTTTCATTTGGCAAAATTCTAGATTTGGGGGCGTTTACCCGCGAGGGCTAATTAATTGAAAGAATATTACCGTAATACTGATCTTTACACTAATCAAGAGATTTTTTGATAATAAAATGAAGGAAAAATATTGTCCGACATGAATATTGAGGCTACCGGTGAGTCCGACTTGTCATAAGTACCAACATACTTACCATTAGTACCAACATACTTATGACAAGTGCGGCTTGTCGGATTCACCGGTAGCCTCAATATTCATGTCGGACAATATTTTTCCTTCATTTTGTTATCAAAAAATCTTTCGATTGGTGTAAAAATCAGTATTACGGTAATACTCTTTCAATTTATCAGCCCTCGTGGGTAAACGCCCCCAAATCTAGAATTTTGCCAAATGAAAAAGTTGTCGGACTCATCACAATGAAGCCACTCACAAAGTTTGGAATGAGCGGTAATCAACAAAAAATTTAGGCGCTGTCTCACGGACTAAGGCCCAGTATTTCAGTCCATGGTTAACCTTAAACGTAGCTTAATTTCCATAGTAATGAATGTTAGAACAATTGTTACCAAGGTAATTAAGCTCCGCTTAAGGTAAACCGAGGACTGAAATACCGGGCCTAAGAGATATCTTTCAAGAGGATGCATTGAGTGCCCTTTCTTTTTGTATGGCACTTAACCCTATATCGCACGCATTAAACAGAACTAAACTAGGGTACAACCTAAGAAAAATCAACATTACACACCGGTTCTATATGGATGACCTAAGACTGATATGCAACACAAGGGAAGGTCCGAAAAGACTCATTAAGAAAGTATAGGAGTGCAGGAGAGACATAAACATGAAATTCGGTTCCAGCAAATGCCGAATGAATGATATGAAAAAAGAAATATGGGAAGACATAGGAGACCACGGAACAACTGACAACGGAACAATGAAAAGTATTAAGAAAAACAAGACCTACAAATATCTTGGAGCCATGCAAACAACAAACATCGCACATACACGTATTAAAGAACAACTCAAACAAAAGCTTGAAGAAAGAATGACACAAATACTGAAAATAAAACTCTCAGGGCAAAATAAAGTGCTAGCAATCAACACTCATGCTGTTCCTGTCGTAACATATATCTTCAGAGTTATAAAATGGACAAATACCGAACTAGACGAATTTAATAGACTACTGAGAGCAACTTCCACAGAACAAAAAGCCTGTCATCCGCGAAATTGTGTACAACGATTCAGTCTCTCAAAAAACTCAGGAGGAAGAGGAGTCATTTGTTCCCGCAATGCACACTACAAACAAATTGCAAACCTTCGGCAATATCACAGCAACATGTGCACTGTAGACACAGAATACTACAGCCAACTAAAAGTCTCAGATAAGAGCCACACCCCAAAACGTCTTAGTTCCGAAGACTACGACCCCAATGCTAGCATAGAAACCAACAGAGATAGAATAGAGAAATGGTGAGGTAAAAGCCTACATGCAAGACACACCCAGAAACTCTTAGACCCAAACATAGACTATCAAGCCTCCAGCAGTTGGCTAACAGAGGGTAATTTATTTTCAGAGACAGAAGGATTTAGCATTGCACTGCAGGACCAGGTCATACCCAGCTTGAACTTCAAGAAACTAATATCAAAAGATCCAACAGTAACATCAGACAAATGCCGACGCTGCAAATAACGCCCTGAAAACATAGACCTCATTACTATTGAATGCAAGATTTTAGAGCAGACGGATTATATCGGAAGACACAGTTATGTTGCGAAAGTGATACATCAAACACTAAAGAACAAAATAAAAAACACCACTGAGGTCATTCCATATTACATATACACTCCGGAAATACTAATAGAAACAGTGGAAGATAAACTCTACTGAGACAGGCAAATAATAACAGACAATGAAGTCATACATAACCGACCGGACATACAATGGGAGAATAAAATACCATCAGAGACTTACCAAATTGAGATCGTCGTCCCCGCCGCGGCAAGCCTGGAAGAGAAATATGAGGAAAAATTAGACAAACATGAGCTAGTAGGTCAAGAAATCAAAGATATGTAGGAACAAAATAAAATAGTTACCATCCCATTACTAACAGGTACCACACGTGGCATTCCAAAAAAAAATTGAAGAAATCGCCTGAGAACCTGAAACTGAACTACAATATACACAAGAAGCTTCAAAAAATTACAATTCTAGGAGCAACTTCGATTGTTCGTAAGACGTTGAGCTTGATTCCATAATACGCGTACTTACTTGTTTTTTGGAGCCGTAATTACCGTAGTCGACAAATACCTTTATCACCTTTTTTTATGGAGGTTAGACAGTGGGAAGGTGGAGGAATAATATATATTTGCTTTCGAAGGAAAATTATACAAAGGAATAGGTACGTATATAGCAGTAGCGATTTCATTGTACATTGAGATAAGATAAGTTCTCATTCTTGATTACAATAATATTTGAATCATTCGTCTTGAATAGAACATCTTATTTTTAAGACAGTGCCTACAAAATTGAAGACATTGTATATCTTTTTAGTTGTCAGATCACTGAGGAGGGTTTTTTGTAGTTCATGTCAAGAGGTATTTTCTAAATATTTCTCTAGAAATTCTTTCTTAGGAGCATAGTACAGAGGGGAGTGGGAAAGGAAATGGCATAGGTCGTCTTCTTCATACAAGTTGCATAGAGAGCAGATGTCATTCCGATTGAACTTGTGTAGTGCACTGTCATGAAGAATACGAAGCCTCTCCAAACTTGCTGTACGCAGTTGACCTATAATTCTAGGAATTCGATACGCCAAATTTAGAGTTAAAAAATCAGAGTTGTAGGGGTAGTTTGGAAAATAAGGATTGAAGGAAGAGTTGATGATTCTTTTTATGTCAATATCACACAAAATATTCATATAGGATGGCAGGATACTTGAGATTTCTTGTATCAGGCCAAAAAAAGATTGTTGCGTCAACAGATCAGGGAAGTTTGCTTTTTCTACGATATTTTGTTCTATTCTGCACGAATTTTCCCAAGAGATGATGTTATTGCTGTTGAGGTTCATGAGCTTGAGGTAGCACATTTTTTCGTACCTTGATTGTAGCATAAGAAGGATTTTGTACCACCAGTTTTAAGTTCTTCTGACGACAAATACCTCCAGCTTGTCTTTCCTGGTCTCTCTTCTAAAAATGTAGTTTGGTGTACTTCTTTGCCAGCCAAGAATACTTTCAAAATTGCCAACTTGCTCCTTGTCTATGAAATCATGGCTGTTGTTTGCCTATACTTTTGCTGCGTATCTTGGGGAGAAAGGGCGAATATAAATAGATCATCAGCAAACTGTAGAGATAATTTGTCGTTTTTATGATTTATGTATATACCCTCCAAACTCAAATCTTCAATTACTTTTTCCAAATCAGAGATATAAAATGCAAACAGTAACGGACTAGTCCATTCTCCTTGCAAAACACCTTTTGTTATGTTGATATTATCAGTCAGGGAATTGTTTGTTGATATCTGCATGGTAACTTGAGTATACATGCTTCGAAGGAGACGAGTAATTCTTCCACTGACTCCTAGAGTGAAAATTTTACTCTAAAGCTTATCATACGTAACAGAGTCGAAAATGGCATAAATGCCTTTTTTGGTAGTGAGGAAACGCATTTGTTTTATTGAGTTAAAGACGAAAAGGTCGTCCACGCACGATCAATCTATTCTGAATACTGCTTTAGCCTCCAGGAGAATATTGTAACTTTCTAGCTGTAACTGAAGACGATTGTTCCTAATAAATGTGAAAACTTCTGGTTGACCACTTGCAAGTGAGACGACGATTATTTAAGTCTGAGCGATTACCTTTTTCATGCAGCATGAATAATTTCATTTGAGTTAGGTATTTAGGAGGGCACTCCGTGTTAAAAAATGAGTTTGGAAAGTTTTTCATGTATAATTTAGCGTTAAAAGGTAAGTGACGTAGCTGCTCGTTCAGAGTCCCGTCTGCCCCAGGAGCTTTAGTGAGTTTTATTCTACTCAGAGCATGATTTTCTTCGTGAAGGATGATACGTTGTCCAAGAATGGATATTGTACATCAATGAACATATTATTGCAAGTGTTGCTTTGGCTAAACCAATTTTTAAAATTATCAGTCAATTCTCCTGTTGTAATACCGTTAACTAAAAAAGCTTTCGGGCGCAGTAAGCTCACAGTTTTCTAGAACTTTGATTGGTTTATGATGTTTATAAGTCTTTGTTTGATTTGTTGTTTGTACTTTCTCTTTTCTTCGTATATTTCCAATTTGTATTTTTTCTTCGCTTGTAGAAATTGTGACAATAACTTTCATCAAAATTGTGTCTCTCACACTCTTTCAGACTTGTTTTTATCAGATGCTTGAGCTCTTCACATTTCTTTGTGTACCATGATTTGTTGTTGCTTAATTTACTTGAAATATTCATTTCTTTTTTCATACCAAGTTCCTCAGATACTGCATCTATTGACAATAAAAGGTAATCATAAGCTTTTTCTATATTATTTATGTGAGAGATGCTATTGAATTTTGATTCTGATTTAGATTCATACTCAGTATATTTGATTGTGCTCCACTTTGTTTTTATAATTTTTATTTTTGGTCTTCTGCTTGTTTACCTTTTGAGTTCATTTATTTTATCATGGTGATTTCGCGGATGAAGTGGTGTGATACGATATTTCCTGTCCATATTCTAAGGTTGTTGATTAAGAGGAAGTATTTACATATAAAGTTGATTGTACTTTTTCCCTTTGCACCTGTGTAAGTGAAGTTCTTCGGAGAGTCGCTTGACGTTCTACCGTTTAATGAGTAGAGATTACTACTTTTCATTGCTCCTATCAGTATTCGGCCTTTTCAATTTATTGTCTTATCTAAGATTGCACGATTTGCAGAGAGGTATATGCCTTCGAATGAATAGTTATCGCCTTCGTTTAGATGACTCACTCTGGCGTTGAAGTCATCACCATTAGGAAGTGTTATGAGAACTTTTCTTTCATGTGCTCTGGACTTGAAGAAAATAGCCCCTCTTAAGGTAGAAAAGCCATACGAGGGAGAAAAATAAACAGAGCCTGGAATAATTTTCTCATTAGAGGTTTTGATATCTAGAAAAATTCAATGCACTTCCTTCTTAATTATTTTAATATTGCTGGGGTTCATTCTATGCAAAATCCCATAGCTTTGCCTGTGCTATGCATTTTAGATACCTTTTGATGAATGATGTAATACCTTTTCAAGAACGATGGGAGTTTGCTCATTCAAAAATTTGACCATGTTTCTGAGAGACAGATTATTTCATATCTTAATGAGTTGCTTTCATCCTCATGGTCTAAATTAAATAGATTCTTATATCCCTGCATATTCAAAAAAAATAAGATGGCAGGTATTATTCTCCGCGTTTGATTCCTTACTGTTTGGTGTTGCTTGAAATCTTGTTCTAGCTCCGAAGTGTTCGTAGAGCGATCCTTCAACTAAAAATTGGAGTTTATTTTTGTCTTCAGGCTCTGCACCAGTATTGATTGAGCCTGTGTGAGTTTGATTGGAGAGAGAATTCACGGTAATGTCCTTTCTTAAGGAAGCAGTGCTTCAAGAAAGACAGATAATCTTTTAGGTGGTGAAATTTCAGCAAAGATGTCCGTATTTTTCACGAGTTGATCATTAAAATCTGCAGCGGAATAAACTGCACTAGAACGACATTATCTTTTCGCAAAAAACCATTATTGCCCTCTTTTTTCGCCTCAATTAGAAACGGCTTGAGAGTCTTTCTTTCGTTGGCAATTTCTTTAGTATAATCCTGTTCCACATGAATATTTTTTGCTCTTAGGTACTTCAAGTTGGAGAGGAGAGTTCTACTAGAGTCACTATCTATCATAGTTTCTGATTTCAGAGACAAATTCAGTCTTCCACTCAAAATATGCAAAAATAGATTCATCGAGATGAGCGAATATCAATGTGTTGCCAGAATACAAATATTCTTCTAGTCTCAAATAAATGATTGACAAGACTACGATTGTTCGAAGTTGCAAAATACTCATTTCAATCGACCGCTGTCATTCTCCCATCAAATTAGACACATTAAGTTCGAATCATAGGCGCACTGACTGGTTAAGAAGAATAGATGTTCAATGAAAATAGCAGCTATACCTGCCTTATCCGTATCCACAATTGGAATAAGTGAACATATAATGTCAGAAATTACATTCAAAATTCATTCAACATTTATTACAAGAAGAGGATGGGAGAACATGAAAGAAACGAGAAAAGGACGATACTGATTTGTGAAGTTCGTAAAAAAGTTTGATACTCCGCCGAAATCGGACTGGTAATTCCAAATAGAATGCCGAAAAGAAAACCAAATGTTCCGTAGAACCAATAACTAGTACGAAAATTGAACCAACCAAAAAAAACTCGAGTATTACAGCGACTAGAAAACTAGAACTTCACAAATACAGGATCGGACAAAGGGGTAAAAAATGAAAGAGGAGGGAGAATACGTCACCTGAACTTGAGTAAAAAAAAGGAAGCTTCAAGGAGTCTGAAAAATCTCATGACGATCTTCTGCCGATGGACAGTACCCCGCTGGAGCCCCAAAGTGATATTGAATCTAATAAAAATGACTCTACATTAAATTAACAAAGTAACCTCGAAACTTAGCCACGAGGGCTGGAAAAACTCAATAACAATACTAGTATTTGCAGCAAGAAATTTACTCACCAGAAAAGCAAACAGATATTAAATAAACTAAGAAAAAGTACTCACAAATCTTAACTGTAAAAGGGGTGCCTTTGAGGTGGGTGAGTAACTGTTCCATTCGAAAATTTTAATTTTCAATGAATTTAAATTTATCTTTCTCATTTATATTTGAAAATGGTTCATTTGTTGATTTAGAATGAGTTTAAACGGAATATTACTCATACTCTGTAACTTCAGTGGTTTAATATCTGTGACTTGCTGGCCTGTGAATTGGAGTTTACTAGAAGTAAGTCGATATATTATTTTTTCCTATGAAATTACACACTAAAAATGAAAGAATCTCATTCTGTATCAAATCCAATATGATATCTTATCCTAAATTGTATTTTGCACATTTAAAGAGCTATAGGTAATTTATGAATTATTATTAACTATTCAAACCTCCTGAGATGAACGAATGATTATGTCAATCGGAAAAAAAATCTTGCTGTCATTGTTAACGATTTAATAATGAAGTGCAACAGAAGAACAAATATTCTGAATAATATGTACATGAAATACAATTTTGGAACTTGGCAGATCGTTGTATTTGGCTTCGCGTCGTACACCGAACATTCTTACTTATCCCAGAATCCAGCATTTTATGTACTTGCTAAGCATAACAAAAAAATATTTTGATAATTGATAAAATTTTGTTTCATTTCCAATTTATTTATTTGTTGTATGTAGATGGTCGATGGATTAAAAGAACTTTTTGGAAATCAATCCAGAGAGTTAAAATTGGAAAAAGAAGAAAGCGTAAAAAAATGTACAGACTTTCAAATTTAGCAATTATTAGTATAGAGAACGATATCAACATGGATGTATGTGATATTGTGAAAGAATTTGCTGCCAGAAAATCAAGGAAGGTAGAGTTCAATAACTAAATGAGGAATTATGTATATTGTGGTCTCAATTTTTGCTCATGTCTGTAATTCTTATCTTTGTGGATGTAAATAGAATTTTGTGGAATATTGTAATTTTTGCTAATTCCTTTTTTCCTGATTTATGTAGAAGAAAAGAAATACCCGGATGGGGAGGGATTTACTCATCTTCGCACTCCGGCGCTAAGTAGGCTAGAGTGGCCTCTGCGAACCTGTCTATCAAATATAGGCCAACCTACTCAGGAGCTTAATCTTTTCACTAACAATTTCACTTACTATGTGGAACTCAATAAGGCCATAAGGAATCCATTCCGGAAAAATGAATATTTACCATTGAATTATTATATTATTTATTATAATTATTAAGATACATGGATGGTATGTAATATTCATTATATCATAGCCATATAGCTTTAGAAGATTGATTTTCCTGATTTCCAGTATGTACCTACTTACTATAAAATATTTATCAATTAATATACAGCTTCTACATTGCTTCATCCATGATAATATGATATGATCAATATATTGTATTCTCTTCTAATAATCTGCCAATTGTGATTTCTCACAATATTTTCATATTTGAAGTTCGTTTTCGATACACATTCGCAAAGCACTGCCACAAAGGATTTGACACTATTCGAGTGAATGATTTTCGCGGTATCTTATTTGACATTTATGGTTATATTCATGTTGACTTCAGAAATTAACTGAGTTGTGTCTATTTGTTTATGTGACAGTATCATCAAATTTGTGGTTGATTTTTTCTGGTAAATATCTTTCGTTTCTTCATCAGTAGAGTTTGTTTCAGCGGTATTTTGTATGTGATTCCTGATACTATTGAAGTGATATATCCAACTGTGTCTGCTTTTTATTGTTGTTGAATATTGGAGAATGTCAAGAAAAGGTCTATCAGAAGTTGACTACCGTCACAAACGCCAAAGAATCTTAGAAATGATTAAGATCGAAGAACAAAATGAAGATTTCGAACAGAAACATGGAACAGTGTATCATCAATTTCAAGGCACAAATACAATCAACATTCTAAAAGGTATTTCTGAGAATATAATTGCGCTGTTGGTTGAGTTATGATGACAGGTAAGCTGCATGAGTACATAATGAAACACATTCAACTGCTTAACATTATATTAAGGGGACTAATGCACACGTCCATATCTAAAATTACGTTGAGAAGCCATTATTCAATTATTTCCACAAAATCTCCAATTTCCAGTTTTATTTATTGTAAGTTGAAAGTAAATATTTTTAATTTTATATTATTCAGAAGACGCTTCAACGATACAACAATGGATTACTAACAGCAGAATGGTTCAGGCAGGCGCAACAGCAACAGAAACGTCAGAAGTCTGATAACAACTTATGTGTATCTAAACTCATATAATATGAAGAGATTTTTAATTTTTTTTTTGATTATTATCTTATAGTTAATCGTTATAGTTCTAATAAGATCGTAATTTGGATGTATATATAGATGGATATGAAAATGAATCCGTGGAAATTCTTTTATCAGTCTGTGTACTTGTATATGATTTATGATTTCATTTATTTTGTTCACTCTGTTCCATTCTATCTGTTCATATAATCAATACGTAGCAGCTTAAGATGCATTCTAAACAAATTTTCTGAATTAAAACTTTTATCCAGTAGAGAAATTTTTAAAAAGCAAAATTTGTTTCTTGTTTCCAATGTTGCATCTTTTGGATACAAATTATGACGATGCATTTCGAAATTGATCAGATCTGTCAAGAATAGGTAAGTAACATCATACGCATCTCACGATTAGGAGATAGGTAATGATTATGTATTTATGCAATATGTTACGTTGCAATTTCGCACCTTGTTCCTATTCTTCCATTTTTTATATTCCAACCTTTCTTTGATTATTCTTTGTTACATTTTGAACTTATTAACACCATTATGTAAGATTAATAAAACATTTCACTCACCTCACACTTGTTGTTATTATTTGACACTTTGCTAATCAATGATGTATTTTCGTTTCGTATTTTTAATTCACGTAGCTGCTGCAAGATGTCAGAAGTGACAAGGCGCTCTTTCAGAATAGAAACATTTAATTTGAAACTTAAAATCACATTAAAATCACATTTGACACAACACATCACAAAACATAAACATAGTAAAATAACATAACACTCACAATAAAATTCCTTAACCCTAATGATTTTTTCCCGCCAGTCTCTCCTCTCTACTTTCAATGAAATAACGTGAGAGTAGGTGAAACGTTTTTTTTTTTTTAAAGTAATTGTTCGGAAACTGAATTGAGTAGGAGATTCGAGTAAAAGGCTAAAAACGTGACGGTCGCATAAAAAGTTTCTCTTGAGACAAAGATTTATTGTTTCTTTGAGAGTAATCAAAGCTGCTTGGCAGGATTTATTATAAATCTGTGTCGTGCTCCGACCGAATAACCGTGTTTCAGGTAGTGTACGTGGGTCGAACAGCTCAATTTTGGGGATTAGAAAGAAACTCTCACGCACCTCGTGCTATCGCAAAACACCACTAACATCTAAGGCGAAGTGTCCGGACGCCCGCAGAGCACCCAGCAACGCGAGCACCGAACATTAAGTTCCTGAGATCACCTCCAGGTTATTTACCTTTGATGCCGTCGACGACCAACTATTGGACCGATACCTCCACCAGGTCAGGCGACGCCATCGCCACAGTTTTGGAGAACTTGTGGTTTCAGCTAAGTGTCTGTTTTATACTATTGGTTGGTGTAGTTATTGTTGGAGCAGAAGTCTACGTTTGTTATTTTTTGTCTACGTACTTGTCATTTATTTTGTGTTAGGCGCTCCTTGGATGTAGCTGATGTGGACGCAGTAGTGTTTTGGCGATATACGCTTATTCTGTACAGCGTAATCGACTGGACTAGGCTCCTGTCTCCGTGATTAATGTGAGCTTCTACTAGTGAGGGGCAAGGCGCATAGGCGTCAGATTTTGCACACAATGGTGTGTTGTTGGCTGCGTGCCGTCCTCCAATGTGCGTTATTCTGTGTACTGGGCCTCCAGCCACCGTTTGTCTATTTTACAATTATCAGCTTCACTATTCTCACATAATTTACATTTATTTTTTTTACTAGTCAAATTTTATTTAAATTCATATTCCTTTTTTGTTTAACCATTCATTCATTTTCGCATATATTAAAGTCAGTAATTTCGTTTAAAATCTTTGTTTCATTGTGCGAAAGGGTGGACCGTTTCTTTCAGACAGCTTGGCTGCCACAATCTCCGTTTGAGAGTGTGGCTTGTGTCGAGTACAGTGTCGCTTAAGTCGACCTTCTGGTGGATGCTGAACACCCCTTTATTGCAGGTACTTTCGTTGTTTTGTACCCTACGGACGGAAAGACAGCATCGTGGCGCTCCGGGTATGCCCGGAGTCTAGCTTTGCGACGCCTCCCGTCACCTACGATTTCCCTGAGAATAAGAGCGAAGAACGAGCTTAAGTCAGTTTGGAACATTACAAATATTACAGGCATGTAATACTTGTTACATAATTATTATATATGCAGATAATGTAACAGCCATATAATGTTCGTAGCATATCAGCCATGTAGTTTTATATATGTAGTGGCAATATAGTAAGAATTACCAAATAGATCTGACATTGGAATGAACCTGCAAGGAACATGTACGTTGTATGCCATGTAACAGTTTGTTTCAATGTTAAACATGTTTCGTTCATGAGACATCAGATAAATGTAACTGTGATTGCTGGGAATTGAGCCTTGGCACACCACTTCTTTCTTCTCTTTTTTTGACTGGTACTTGACCTATCGAGTAACAGCTTCAGACTATGATCAACTAGAAGTTTAAGCATTACTGTATTTGAAAAAAGAAATGTGCCACGTCAATGCCTGTTACAAATACTTGGCACAACACCTTCTTTTCCTTAAGGTCTTTGCTATTGTCATTTGTATAGGTATTCTATGCAGATATATAGCGTTCAGCTAATCTTCTAATATTACCGTTTTAGGCCTAAGCCAGAGTTCCTATAACTCACCTTACTTGATTATGCTACTGACAGAGATATTACATTAGAAAAAGATTCATACGGACGCTTGAAAAAGTGGTGTCTCAGGCATAAAAACAGGATTTGATGGAGCACACAATTTTTTTCTCACTCAGTCACACCTTAGTTCTAATAGTAATTCCATAATGTCACGCCATTGGTATAGCTGCTGTACAAAAAATGTACCATGAAAAAATCTTACTGTTTTTCCAATTGAATCCTAACATAATTTTCTGATTTTCTTATCAATATTCAATGTTTCCTGATCCCCTCTTCCAATAACTTTAACTTCACAAATACAAATTCACCATTCAAATCAACTCCAAGCTAAATTTTGAATTGAATTATTCATGTATTTTCAAAACACCAAATTTAATTAATTATAAGATTGTTATATTAATGTAATTTTAGAGCTGGGCCTGATCATGGAGATGTTTCCGGAATCAATAGCCAAAAAGTAATTGAATTCCAAAAATAAACGTATATTTTCTTCAACAATGAATTAATTTATTCAGTACAACTTACATACTACCACGAAGAATTTCATACATGGAAAAGAAATCTCACTATACTTGTACATTACTTCTGCCTAGGGACACCTGGCTGGCTGGCGTGACGCTAAGATCTCAGCAACTTCAGCACTTACAGGCTTAAAACAGGTACTTAATGGAAGCTGCTGTTTTGTAGGCTGGCACAAACTGTTTGATTTTCTTATTTTCACACTCAGTTTCAGGTCTTTATAATTCTTCTATTTTACAAGACTGTTTAATCGATAATCAAATTGTATGAGAAGATCCAATTGATATGTCAGGAATATATTAAATGAATCACGGGAATTGTGATTCTATAAGAATGACAGATCAAATTCGAATGTCACGAAGCATCTTCTAGAGAACAACCACGATTGTGATATGGAGGATCTAGAATTTATATATATTGAAGAAAAAGCTCAGAGATTGATATTTTTCTAGAAGTTCATAAAATTGAGTGAGCCGTTAGCAACAATAAACCATTGATAAACAAACAGTTGTTAGACCGGGTATGGTGTGTTTCAATTTATTTGCAAACGTACCTGCTTTGGCTTACGCAGCGGGCGGCTTCTCAATGTGCTCAAAAGATTAAAGAAGAGGGATGTGATAAGATATTTAGAATTCAATACATGAAATATTTTTGTAGGATCTAATGTTGGCGTTGCTCGACTAACGCGCAAAGCCGCTTAAAGCCGCTAGGGTACAGTGCGAGTAGCGCGCGAGCTACTTGCGGTATACCTGCAATGCGACCTTTTTTATGAGCTAAGAAAAAAATTAAAAATGCACTTTGTCTTGCAAATATTTTTATTTTTTAATTTATCAAATAACAATAAAAAAGGAGGATTTTAGCCTTTTTTGAATTTTTGTTCTAGCTTAAACCAAACTTATAGAATAAATTGATATACAATATAAGCATGGGAATATGGTACGGCGGATAGATTCTCTTGCAACATTTCTCTTTGTGTTTTTTGGAGGGTTGATTAAATAATTATAAACAAATGATTTGTTTGAAAAGGAGCCCATCGTCATGAAATGTTACGCAATCAATTACTATTTATACTTATTCTCTGGTACAGGAAAATTCAAGAATTTGGTGTCGTTCGAGAATATAAGGATAACCAATCTGTAATTGGAATGTGGCTCAGATGGACGTCTGGCATACCTGTTTCACGACCAGACGAAGTACAAGAAGCCTATCGTATCATGGAACCGTACGTTGGCTATTTTCCACAATTACAGGCGTTTGGTGGTTATTCGAAGAAAAATTACATAAATAACGACGCAAAATATCCACCACAGATATGGGCAACAGGTAATGTTTGGGATTGCGAGACAACAAATGCATGCGAATCTTTTCATTCGCACTTTAATGTATGCTTTTCAAGTGCGCATCCAAATATATATAAATTCGTCGGAGAGTTAAAGGAATTTATTGTGGAAGCACAAATCAATATGCAAAGTGCTGATGTGCTGAATCCAGTAGTGAATAAGAAGAGTGTTAAAAGAAGGAAATAATTGCAGAACATCAACAAGAATAAAGATCGGGTGCACGACATTTGTTTGATTACACAATATCTCAGAGTATTACAAAGAACATTAGATAAATTACAAAAAAATATCATAAGAAATAACAATTCAAGAAAAGAAAACAACATTTTTAATGTGGGAGAAGGCGGTCACAACTCCGTAAAAACACAGAATTGAAATGTTGCAGAAAAATCTATGAAATAACAAAGAGAAAACATGTAAATGTTGTTCATAAATTGAGTATATAAGTCTCAATAATGCGTCGATTGCATAACATATCATACGTATGCGGCCGTACCATATAGCTATGTATATTATGAGTTTGAGTTAAGTTAGAAAAAAAATTCAAAGAAGGCTGAAATCCTCTTTTCCTCTATTATTTGATGAATTGGAAAATGAAATGATTTGCAGAGCAATATGCATTTTTATTTTTCGTTTGAGCGCATAAAGAAGGTCGCGAGTGCAGGTATACCGCAGGTAGCTCGCGCGCTAGACGCACACCGACTTTGCGCGATAGTGGTACAGAAAGGAGACTATTTTTATCAGCTGCGCGCTACTGGCACATGCCCCTAATGTTACTGTGGGTAATCAGATAATTTATTTTATTGGTAAGTCACACTCACGGGATAAAAGATGAGTCTATTGAAAAATTTTATCTGTAAGATCTTCGTCTAAGAGCTGCGAATTACGTTATACGATAGGATCTGAGAACTTTCCCAATCTCAATTGCTATTAGCAAATATAATTAATGCGCTACACAAGAACTGCTGCTGCAAATACTGTTGTTGCACTATAAGTTAATTTTTTCCAAGAAGTCAGTATGGGGAATGTGGTAGCTATTTGGAGTAGATCTTTTATTGGTTCAAATTGCGGTTAAGTATACATAGACGTTATTATACTGTCAAGTCTGAATGTACTGTGAAGAAACTTCCAATGTCCTTCCGTATGACTGTACTTCCAAGTGACTGTCTAAATTAGATAATTATTTTTGAATGAGTACTAATATCACTGAAAATGTTCTGAAATTTTTCGCTTACACTATTGCCACTTGTTGTGACTAACATATTGCTTGTATTATTCCTGAAACTTTCGATGAATACTTATAAAATTTTGAATTGTACGTCACAAAATGATCATTATCAAATAACTAGATTGGAATTCTCTCATAGTGTGACTCAGTCATCTAGTTACGGGATTCTTAAAAAAAAGTTTAGTGATCTTCAGACTAATCTGATCCTCCACTGACTCATAGAAATATTACTACTCTGCTGGTTTGCGGATTGTTACTCATTATGAAGATAGGTAAGTTTGCAAATGAATTTAAACACTCTATAGATGCTCAGTTTTTGGAAATTTCATTCTTTGGGCACTTCCAATAGTTCCTCCACTTTTGTATTTGTTTTTGTACTGGAAATTTACCTGTATAAACCACGTCATTTTTTGAAACATCATTCACTGTATATCTTCTCTGATGATGGCTAAGTTGCCGGAACTGCAATAAAGATTTGTTCAAAAAGAAATTTGTGAGACCTCAGCGAGTATATTTTTTCAAAACCTCATTTGAAATGTTTCACCGAGTGCCTACAGCTCATTCAATCAATATCATACAGCATACAATCTTTCAGCATGGGATTTATTTTCCCTTCGGTCATTAATATAATCGAATCACCGGTGTTCGTTTAGAATAACTTTGATCGTAAAGCAGATATTCTCGATGACCAAGTTATATTCTAGCTTCACTGTTTCTCAGCTTGAGGACAGGTCGCAGTCTCCAGATCAGTGACGTCATGACATAGTTATATTTATAGAGAGCTACAGCATTATTCATAATAAGCATGATAGTCGACGACTAGAACCAATCTAAGTAGTTCTGACCTAAAACGGATATTCAATTCGCACATTCATTTGGTTTTGATTGGTTTTTATGGGGCACATGCGCTTTAGTATACGAACTGTCAGAATTTTCATTGTCAAATACAAAACAGCAAAATATTCTATGCTGATTCATTATTTTTCATATAATTTTGTGATAAAGTTTATTTTTAATTCTTCATCCAAATAATGAATTCCATTCTTCTATCAATTCAAATATCCGCCGTGAATAGAATGTATGTGAATCAATCTTTTCAATATGATTGACTACCCTCGATACTCTTAGTAGGCAATTAAATGGAAGTAAAAAATGTTATTCTCTTATACATAACATCTTCTGCGTGGTGAAAAATAGAATTTGCATGATATAAAAAATTTTGACGTATAAAGGAACTTTTTTCAGCTCAAATCCAATGTATGTCCCTAAAAGCACACAGAGGTACCCCGGTACCCACAAAAATTTCATGTTAAATATTTATCAGCTCGATATTTTTTGTGCGATATAATCGGATCATTACTGGGGAGGAATATAACAAAAGCAAATATTATACATAGAAATATATTATACATATGAATTTATATTCTACAATGTGAATTGTTGACATTTTGTTATTGTTTCTGCATGTACATTACAAATTGAGCGTTCACAAAAGTCACAGCATTTTCTAGTTTTTCTCTGTAAAGCTGATGTTAGCCGGCACACTTAACAGCTCCCAGTATGTTTGATGCGTCCAGAAGCATCTGATCTTGCAGAAAAGTACGACGTCTATGTGTAGGCTTGGCAGTTAACGGGTTATTTTCAGAATAAAATATGTAGACTGCTAATGAAGCAATATCTATGATAATTAAAAACATTGCAAGAGGCCAACGGAGAGTGTTTCTCTTTGTAGTGTAATGCGTGACCATTTTGTCCATACTATCTACAACACTTTTGATTGAATTATAATACATTATAATTTCTGACTTCTGGTTCGGTTCAGTGATATCGTCGTTGCTGTGCATTGTTGATAATAACGATACAATCCGATTTTTCTTTGGAGCATATGAACAAATTGTCACCTTGCCATCTTCGCTGAAACCAAACATTGATGGGGTCTCTACTTTATCTAAGCTCTAAGACGTGCTAAAGACGTAAAAAATGTGTCCATTTGTAATTTTCTTCCCCGATCCTTTGAATTGATGTCACAAGTCCCTCACAACTCGCTGTACTTGTTCCTTTTCTGGACAGCTTGGTCTTTTTCCAGTATAAAGTTGACCAGTTAGTAGATATGAAATTTTAGCATCACAAACTCAAAAAATCTCCAATCCCTATTTCGCTGGTTTGGAAGGAATGTACTGCGTAAACCTAGTCCTACTTCTATAAGGAAAAAGCTGTTTGTCAACTGTTAAGCTTTCAGGTGCAACATATTCTGAGGATAAATTGGCATTAAACATCAACCAGATATCACTTATAGCAGCTGCTTTATCTGATTGTAGCCGTTCTGCTCTAGTGTTCTCGTTATCAAAGGGAATGAATTTATATATATTCCGAAATCTGTTGATCGACATGGTCGCTCTACACAGCGGATCCGAATCACACTTCCACAAAGCTTTGACGTGTTTATTACTCGAATGATGTACACCCATTGTAATAAGAATTCCGATACAAGCGTAAATTCCCTGTTGAGTTGTATGCATCCACTTCTTGGAAGGTTTTCCTTGGTTCTAAGCATTCCATTTTGCATAGACTCTATCAGCTTTTTTGTTGGTTCTGCGCATAATAATATCTATCACTTCATTCGATATAATGCATTTGAAAGTATCAGCAACTGACAGATTTTTGGTAGTTGACACAAGTCCAGACTACTGCCGTAAAATGTTATGTTTTTGAGTTCGAGTAACTCAAGGTGCTACTTTTTTCCATATTGTCCCGTCTCAAGCCCCAGAATGCGGCTCTAATGAAATACTTGAATTGAAACGGTCCTAGTTAGAAAGACAATCCTCATCCTCGTCACTTTCATCCGAAAAAATAATCTCATCCTTCTGGATTTCTATATCTGGAACATGGTGAACGTCTTCAATGTCAAACTTGTCCGACATATTTTGTGTGAATCTTGATCTTTCAGGTACCCATCCATCTTCAGAATCCACATTTTCGCGTCCATCTTCACTCTCACTTTTCTCTTCCCCCACTAGCCTGCTAGATATTTTTGTTCTTGTTCATAATAACGTCTGAAGAAAATTGAACAAAATCACTACAAAATGACGTTTCATCTATAATACATGTATATATTTCATATCATGCATCTATACTAGTATGATATCGACGCAAAGACTTTGTAAGATATAAGTTTTGCCAAATAAGTATATATGTGCATATTTTCTCACGGCACCAAGTATATTATGTGAAAGAATATAAATTGGCACCTACCTATTGAGTTCTTGTGCTGTTAATTCCTCCATCTTTCAAACTGTATTTTACTTTATTTGGGCAGATATTGACTATTTCACAAATAAAATCACAACAAAATGAACTTTGGAGCTTCACATTAGATTTCTGATCGCAAAATATCAACCACACTGTATGGACAAATTCCACGCGAGAACTAAAACATATGCTAGTCCACGAATATTGCCGCGGTAATCGTGTAGAAACTGGAATAAACCAAGGTGTAGCATGACAGATATTTGCGATACCCAGGTACCTATGTGAACGAAATAGATATAAAACCTATACGTGCACATGAAGGTTAAAGAACCATTCTGGAACAACTATTATTTTCATCATTATTTGATGATATACAAATGTCAGATCTGACATTGTGGTCAAGAAGCTGATCTGACCCTGTCTCTTATTTCTAGAAGACTGTCTTCAACGATGTCGATGTGTTGAATTACTTCTCCAATTTTTATGCACGCCAAGTATGTCGACGGATCAGAACATGACATTTGCCAGCAGTCCATCTACTCAAAGCAATAACACCAAAGAGACCATTGTCCCCATGTCAACAGTCCGCAATCCTTTATAGCCAAATGCTCTGCCAAAAAAAAAAAAAAAACGGATCAATGCAAGATCAAATCTGCTGTGCTCACTAAAACATCTACTAAGGATGAAATTGCTACCATAGACGCCAATAGAAAGATGAGGAATGTGATTGAGCGTGATTGAAGTGAAGAAAAGAAGAAACCTGAGAAAATAGAGAAGAACAATAATAAGGAAAATCAAGTTGAAACACATGTAGTCCAAGAAGAGCAGGAAATAATTGTTTCAGCTTGTGTCGCCTTGAACCCTCTGTCAATAGCAAATCAAAAAGAGAGAGTTCAGTGGTTTGAATGCCAAGCCTAGTCTCATGAAGCTTTTAAACGTATGTCATAATTGTTTGCCAGAATAGATTTAGATTCTCAGAGTGATTTTGAAATAATTGATCTCACAAAGATTTCATATCTCATCATCTAAGATCCGTTTATATATATATATATATATATATATATATATATTCATATATATATATATATATATATATATATATATATATATATATATATATATATATATATATATATATATATATATATATATATATATATATATATATATATATATATTTAATTAATGAAAGAGATATATTCTTGGGATTTCGGTCAATTTTAATTCTATTTCTTTTCTGCTTTACAGTTTCGGCTGCACCTCAGCCATCCTCATAAGCGCTACAATTTTATTTGATTACTTATTATGTATATATGAATGTCAGATATACTTACAAAGGAATTATTGTTTGAAAAAATTGAAGTTATACATCTGTTTAAATTGATATTAATATCAATGAGCGGAAAAAAAAGAATTTTTCTCTTGTCATTTGCCACACCCGACATATATGGAAGGCGTTGGCTAACTGCATGTTGAAAATCGTGCGTGCACGCATTGTCCAAAAAATTCATATTGACACTGTTAGAAGTTTGTCAATTGTGATGTCAATCAATTAAAATTGTGAGTTACGCAAGGTGTCAAAAATATAAATAAAAATCAAGAAAGTAACATGAGCCTAGATCTGAAGGAAATTGTTGTAAACCGTGCTAAGCGCTATAGTATCTGTCTTTTCATTAATATTTTGATTTTCCTGTTTTATATATAACATCTCTAATGTATGTCTTTTATTCAAGTTTACTTCATCATAAATAATACTAGTTTCATCAAAATTGAACGTATGACCTAAATCAATGCAATGTGTGACTAGCGCACATCTCGACGTATTTTTATTCAATTTTTTACTTTTTCGTTTGTGTTCATCAAGCCTTGTTTTTTAATATCTTTTGGTTTGTCCTGTGTTATCGTGCATCACAATCATTATACGGTATTCTGTAGATTAAATTGGATCTCAAGTTTTTATCAGTTTTATCTTTTATTCTAAAGTATAAATTGCCCACTGTTTTGATCTTTTTGAAACAAATTTCGAATCCCTCTTTATTTTCGGATACTCGTTCAATCATGTAACTAACGCTATCTATGTACGGAGTTGTGGAATATTTTCAAGTCAAAGATTTGGTCTTCCTTTTGTCATTGTCATTTAAATTAATTGAATGATTCATGATTTCATTTTTGATACCGTTTATAATGCCACATGGATATTTATTGGAACGAAGTAAGCTAGTAACTGTGTTGATTACTTCGGTATGCTATTTCTTAGAGGTCAATTTAAGTGCCCTGCTGAACATATTTCCAGCAACATTGAGAAGCTGACTTTTGGGATGATTGGATTGAAAATTCAAGTATCTGGTACTTGCTGAGGGCTTTTTGTACCATTTAGTGGTAATGTTGCCACATTCTTCTTTAATCAGTACCATATCAAGAAAAGGTGAGCTGTTCTTAACCTCTGTTTCAACTGTGAGTTTTATTTGAGTATTAAAACTATTGTAAATAGTTAGAATCTCATTCATTTTAGATCTTGGCACAGCTGTAATTAAATCATCCACATACTTTTTTATGAACGGAACTTCAAATGACATTTTTGCAATTACTTCTTCCAGAACTAAATCCATGACCAAATTGGCCACCATAGGAGACATCGGATCTCCCATTGCTGTACCAAATATCTGTCTATAAGGCTCACCATTAAATTTGAAGTAGCAACTTTCCAAACAAAAAGTAATCAAATTCAACAATTCATCTAGTGGTATTTTTGTACTTTGAAATATGATACTATATTTTTGTTCTACAGCCTGCAGTACTAGGCTTATTGGAATATTAGTGTATAAAGAAACAACATCTAATGAAATAAGAACATAATCCTGATTTAAATTTTCTTGAGTGACAAACTCTTGGAATTCAAATGAATTTCTGATGTAGTACTCATCTTCATATAAGTCACTTAGTAATCGAGTTGAATATTTAGATAATTTATCTGTTGAGGAATTAATTCCAGAGACGATAGGGCGGAGCGGTTTGTTATCTTTATACAATCTAACAAGACCATAAATTATAGGAGGATCCGCATTATCAGATGTTAGGCCTATCTTTGTTGCTACATCAATATATTGTTTTTCAAATAAATTTTTGACTGTTTGTTGTTTGCATTTTGAATTTTTGTTGTTAGATCTTTATTTATTTTCATATATGTGCTATTATCTTCCAGTAACTCTTCAATTTGTCATCTTTGATGATAAGAAGGTTTTCATTTTGTTTCAAAAATTGTTCAGTTTCATTATATTTTTTGATTATATCATTGTTAGTTTTGTTTTGGTGAATTCTATGTTCATAATTGATAACTATATTGGAATTTGCGCTCTGTATTGGTTCTTAATCTCAATGTCATCCATTTGACAGATAACATACTCCACATCCGCAATTAATTGAAAAAGAGGTAATAGATTCATTTCAAGTGGTACACTAAATTTAGGTCCCAACGATAGCAAATCTGTTACAGGTTGAGGTATCACAGTTTGTATCATATTATAAAACCAGCCCTCTTGTGAGAGATTATCAACGGTAATATACCGATAGAGAGGTGTATTATCGATATACCGAAGAATTTCACGAATATACTTTTTGTCTTTTGGGGAATTTTTTACGAGACAAATTTGGGGATTCATAATCTGATAATACCCGAGAGCTTTAGCTCGAGGGATATTATCGTTGATTATAAATCTCCAAATTTGCCGAGTAAAAAATTATCCAAGACAAAAAGTATTTGAGTTAAATTCAAGGTATATGCGATAATATACCGAATCTTGAGGTGTATTTGCAAGGATTATTTCACAAACCATAAAACTGATTGATTGTTATATTCTTTATTATTTTTTAAAAAGCTACTGTGGTATATCGAGTTAGGAGAAAATATTATCGCGATATACCACGTTACCATTCAAAATCACTTGATTTCATTGGTTGTTGCTAAGGTGTGTGATATAATCATTAATAACTATTCGATTTATGTATAGCAGGTTATTGAACTTCCTTATATGTGTTTGTTTAATATTTTTTTCAATGAAGTAGGATTTATTTTCCAAAACAACTTGAAATCTATGCCAATGAATGAAGCTAATGTTTTGTTTAATGATATCATAGTGATATTGAAACTTTTTTTGATGAAACTGTATTTTCCAGTGACTAATTTCTACTTCTAGATTGATCGTTTGTACTTTAAACTTTTTGATAATTTTAGCAGTTTCATTTCTGTATGGATTGTTGGATAATAAAACATTTTGTTAACAATTAAAATGATTAGTTATATGAGTTGGAAATATACTATTGCGCTTACACCGCAGTAAAAAATTCCTTTGGTTTGTCGCTGATATAAACTTTTTGTTTACATTTAGTAACATCTTTACGTGATACTTAGCCAAGTTTCCATAGATGTCAACAATTTCCGGAATGATGATCATGTTGTAGTTTTTGAAGGGTTGTCGCAGAGCTAGTCCCACGCAGTATATTGGATAAAATGGTTGACGCTGACTGGATATGTAAATAATGTAAGAGATATATTCTTGGGATTTCAGTCAATTTTAATTTTATTTCTTTTCTGCTTTACAGTTTCGGCTGCACCTCAGCCATCCTTAAAAGCGCTACAATTTTATTTGATTACAAATTATGTATATATGAATGTCAGAAATACTTAGAAATGAATTATTGTTTGAAAAATTAAAGTTATACATCTGTTTAAGTTTAAATCAATATTAAAAAGCGAAAAAAGAAAGAGGAATTTTCTCTTGTCATATGCCACACATGACTTCTATGTAAGGCGTTGGCTGACTGCGTGTTAAAAATCGTGCGTGCACGCATAGTCAAAAAAATACATATTGACACTGGTAGAAGTTTGTCAATTGTAGTGTCAATCAATTAAAATTGTGCATCACGCAAGGTGTCAGAAATATAAACAAAAATCAAAAAAGTAACATGAGCTTAGATCTGAAGGATATTGTTGTAAATCGTGCTAAGCGCTATAGTATCTGTCTTTTCATTAATATTTTGTTTGTCCTGTTTTATATATAACATCTCTAATGTAAGTCTTTTATTCAAGTTTACTTCATCATGAATGATACTAGTTACATCAAAATTGAATGAATGACCTGAATCAATGCAATGTGTGACTAGCGCACATCTCGGCGTATTTTTATTCAATTTTTTACTCTTTCGTTTGAGTTCATCAAGCCTTGTTTTTAAATATCTTTTAGTTTGTCCTGTGTATCGTGCATCACAATCACAGTAATAAAAGACTTACATTAGAGATGTTATATTAAAAACTGGACAAACAAAATATCAATGAAAAGACAGATACTATAGCGCTCAGCACGATTTACAACAATGTCCTTCAGATCTAAGCTCATGTTACTTTTTTGATTCTTGTCTATATTTTTGACACCTTGCGTGATGCACAATTTAATTGATTGACACCACAATTGACAAACTACTACTAGTGTCAATATGCATTTTTTTGACAATGCGTGCACGCACGATTTTAACCACGCAGTCAGCCAACGCCTTCCATAGATGTCGGGTGTGGCATATGACAAGAGAAAATTTCTCTTTCCTTTATCGCTTTTTAATATTAATATAAATTTAAACAGGAGTATAACTTCAATTTTTCAAGCAATAATTCATTTGTAAGTATTTCTGATATTCATATATACATAATTAGTAATCGAATAAAATTGTAGCGCTTTTGAGGATGGCTGAGGTGCAGCCGAAACTGTAAAGCAGAAAAGAAATAAGATTAAAATGGACTGAAATCACAAAAATATATCTCTTACATTATTTACATATCCAGTCAGCGTCAGCCATTTTATCCAATATATATTTAAGTTCAATAAGTTTCCCAAAACTTATCAATAAAAAATGAATTTTATCTATTTAACAAATTATTACAAGTCGCAAAGATAATTTATTTTCATTCAGAATTAGGTGTTTTAAGTACAAGGCTTGATTCTTAACTAACTTAAGATATTACATTCTATTCGCAACCCAAGCTTTCATAGGAAATATAGTTTACAGTTTCATGGAAAGTTCACGATATGTCAGTGTCTGGATTCCGGTCAACGTTAGCAGAAACATGGGAAATGGTATTGTAACTTATATATTGAGTTTTCTCTGGAATAACGAGATTCAATAAAATTTTCAGTCATACATGAAATAACGAGAAAACAACAATCGAAGCTTTCATTTCCGTTATGATTCATTCATCACCTCAATGATAATTCAATTCATATTATATTTTATCATGATAATTATCACCTTAATGGTACTTTAACTCAAATTATATTCTATATTCAACGAAACATTCGCTTTTTCGGTTGTTGTTAAACTCACGTCTATCGTAGCGTATTCATCTCAATTGATAATTCAGTGCTCCGTCGTTAGCGCGGTAGGATTCAAATTTACTTGAGAAAACTCCGGCACATTATATTGTATCGTGTTTTTCTTCACATCTCCCCTCCTCGAGAGAAAACAATCACTCTAAGATAGTGGGATTGTTTTTCCGAATATTCGACGCTGGAGTCAACTTAGTGATGAGGTAGAGGTCTACCTCTGCATTTTTAAGTCCTGTGCTTATCACATATTTGGAGTTTGAAACCTTCTTTGTAATCTTGAATGGCCCAACTCATAGCTCATCCAATTTCTTCGAACTTAGTTTATCTCTTTTTTCTATGGAGTCTTCATCTCCACCTTGTATTTTTAGTTCTTCTCGCTTCTCATCGAACTTTATTTTATTTCAATCATGAGATTTCATTGTATTTTTCAATACTGATCTCCTGTCTTTTCCCAAGCTATCATCTGTTGGTTTGGTATTCAATTCCTGCGGTAATATATCTGTAATTCCGCCTTCTGAGAAGTATTGTGGAGTGAATTTTGTTGTCGTATGCTCTGTTTTATTGTAGGCTTTTACGCATTCACTCGCTATGGTTGTCCAGGAATTTTTTTTTCCAGCTCATTCATGCTGCATTATATGATATCCACCAGTATCTGGTTCACTCTTTTATTCAAACCATTCAAAAAGTGTGAGTCTACTGCTGTAAAAATCAATATCACATAATTTTTTTCTATGTATTCCTTAAATTCTCTAGAATTGATACCTGGATATTGGTCAGCAAGTAGTGAATCAATCTCATCCATTTCTAATACATTTTTTACTAGTTTAATAATATGCGATGCATTTTGCGAATTCGACGTTGAACTAATGTATATGTACAGTTGCATCCCCGATCTAAGATGATGGTGGCTTTAGCCCCGACTCTTAGGTTTGAAATTTCTATGGAAATATTCTTTTTTAGAATTATTCATTTTTTGAATGTTCCATAGCACTTCACATTATTTCACAATTTTTTGTGTGAAATTATTATATATGTGATTTCTTCTTTATCTTGTCCGTCGCGTAGGCGTCAATCGTGCCCGATAGATGGTGTTGTCAGCAGTTAATGCTGCTGCCGACCTTTTATCGCAATGAGTCTTTAGACTCTGGGATCCAAGTCTTGACCATCTTGGGCTTGGCTATACTGTACTGGAGAGTCCTAATAAGGACGAAACATATGTCTACAGTTGCATCCCCGATCTAAGATGATGGTGGCCTTAGCCCCGACTCTTAGGTTTAAAATTTCTATGGAAATATTCTTTTTTAGAATTATTCATTTTTTGAATGTTTCATAGCACTTCACATTATTTCACAATTTTTTGTGTGAAATTATTATATATGTGATTTCTTCTTTATCTTGTCCCTCGCGTAGGCGTCAATCGTGCCCGATAGATGGTGTTGTCAGCAGTTAATGCTGCTGCCGACCTTTTATCGCAATGAGTCTTTAGACTCTGGGATCCAAATCTTGACCATCTTGGGCTTGGCTATACTGTACTGAAGAGTCCTAATAAGGACGAAACGTATGTCTACAGTTGCATCCCCGATCTAAGATGATGGTGGCCTTAGCTTCGACTCTTTGGTTTGAAATTTCTATGGAAATATTCTTTTTTAGAATTATTCATTTTTTGAATGTTCCATAGCACTTCACATTATTTCACAATTTTTTGTGTGTTATTATTATATATGTGATTTCTTCTTTTTAATGTATATGTATCTAGTGTAATGGTCTACTAGCAGGTGAAGATATTTTTTGGTTGATCTAGATCCACCAAATTCTCCGACCGGATCAACAGACAGAATTTAAACGGTCGTTTTACTGGTCTCAATTGTAACATGAATCCATATTTAGATTTTCTTCTCGACTTATTCTTTAAACAATTTTACATTCTTCACGTATTCTCTTCATATCATTTGTCATTTTCTTTGCTGTGTAATATGGCGCTATTTCATGTATCATCTGAGTTTTTCCCAGATGGCAGTATTTACTATGTGTTCCTTTTGCTTATTCTAGGGCAAGATCTGTGAATATTTCAATTTTTTCCTGTCTTTCTATCCTTTTGTAATAGATTCCATAACTTTTTACCATTTTATTTCAATTTTTTTCTGCTGTGGAATTTTCTCCTTGATTCTCCAGTATTTTTTTTTTTTGGATTAAATAAATTACAGTCTTTTTCTTGTAGATTATTGTAGTGGTGATTCACAAAGGTAATAAAATCATCTGAATCTTCTTCAGGTTTCAACACAGGATTCCTACTCAAGCAGTCAGCTTCTTGATCTGTTTTTCCTGGGTTATATCTCACTTTAATATTATATTGTGACAGGTAGTATGTTGAGTCATCAAGTTCTTTGTTTGTTCTTGCCTTGAGGTTCAATTTTTCTAAAGGTTTATGATCGCTATATACTGTGGATTCTTTACTCATTAATCAATGTTGCCAGTACTTAACAGCTTTTTTGATAGCTAGCCATTCAAGATATATCGCCTTTTTCTTTTTTTGAGCTCCTGTTAATTTTCTTGAAAAATACTCAACTGGTATATTCCCACCTTTTTCATCTATTTGTTTGAGTACAACTTCAACTCCCACGATCCTTGCATCTTTATAAATAGTGATTGAAGCCTTTGGGTCAAATATCTTGAATATTGGCTCCAAGCATAACCATTTTTTTTATTTTCTCGAATGCTTCTTAGCATTCTTGCGTCCAGATGAACTTCACCTCTTTTTTCAGCGGCTTATGCAATGGGTCTAGGGTCGTTGCTTTATGTGGTATGAACTTATAGTGGAAATTAACTTTTCCTGAAAATTGGCGAAGGTTTTTTCTTGTTTTAGGTACTGGAAAATCCTTGAATGCTGTTGAGTAATCTCTTAATGGTTCAATTGTGTTGTTTTCCACTGTTTGACCTGAATATATCGCACTATTCTTTGCGAATTAACATTTTTAGAATTTTTACTCAAATCCTTTCTTTGTAATAGCTTCTAATAATTTCGAAATATGTGTAACGTGCTCTGCGAATGTTCTTAAGAATATTATAATATCGTTAATGAAATTTGATACAAGTTCTGAGAGTTTGTATTTTCTAATTATTCTACTAAGTATTCGTTGAAAAATGGCTGGTGACGTTTTCAGACCAAAAGGTAAACATGTTAATTGAAAATGTCCTTCTTGTATCACAAATACGGTCTTATGTCTATTTTGAATCCTTAGTGGAATTGACTAGAAGGGCGAATTTATATCTAATGTTGTGAAGTATTTGCAGTTCACCGTCTTTACTACAAAATCTTCTATTAACAGAAAAGATTGTGATTGCGGTGTGACCATCTTGTATAGTACTCTGAAGTCAATGCATAACCGTCTCTTACTGTACCGACATCATATTTGTCTTCTGCGTACACTAATTTATAACTTTCGATTAATTCTTCTATTTCAATTTGTTGATTCTTATTTAAATAATCTTTTTCCATATTATAATTATCAATGTTCAAATTTTCATTGAGATTTATCCCATATTCTTTGTTATTCCTAGTGCATCAGGAATTTTGACATTTTTATTCTCTCATGATTTTATAGTTCCATCAATTTTGTTATTCTATATTATTTCTAGCTCATCGTCGCTTGTATTAAATTCTTTCAACAAACTGATCCAGTCAGAAAATCATACTTGAATTCATTGTTATCTATTATATAAACAGTCACCTCTTTTTTAATATTAAAAATTTTTAGTTTTGAAGTAACTCTATCTTTTGATCCATAGCTACTATTAATTGTACTCAATTTTACCATATATTCTTGTTGCATTTTATCCCGTTCTATTTTCAATACCCTTTCATTTTTCAGAAATATATTTGATCCAGGATCATATAATCCTGTCACATCTAGTATATTATCCAGTTTTATTTTTGATACAATCAATGATAGGATTACAAATTTCTGGATCTTCATTGTTCAGCTCTACCTCCAATGGTGAATTATTGTTTATTTTCTTTGATTGGTTTTGTTTTTCTCCATTATCTCTGAACCAGCAGTTTTTCTCAGAGTGGAAGCGTTTTCCTTTCTCAGCATTTCCACAAATTTTGCATGCTTTTTTCTCTTCCATTTGTTCAAATTTGTTCTCAAAGTTATTATTTTTTTTTCTCTCCACTTGGTTCTTCACCAAATGTTCTGATTTAGTTATCTCTTCGTGTGGATCCTTAGTTTCCTGCAGTTGTTCTTTGTTAATATTATCAGTTATATTGTTTGGAAGATCCATGACTATTATATATAAGTGTGTCTTCATCTATGCTTTTTCTTACTTGTAGTGGTAATTTTTCTCACTTTATGGCATATTCCAATAAAAAGCCAGTTTGATATTCAGAGGATTAAGCATATGTGATTGGAGACCAATCTTTACTACCAAAAGTTTTACGGAAGTTACCTTTCCAAACTTCCCAATTTTATTCAACTGTAAATTTTATTATCATACAGCTATACCAGTCTAGAATTGCTTTTTCCAAAAAAAATTTGAGATTTTTATCAGTCTTTCTTCTCTAATCATGCAACGCTCACTTTTTTTCCAAACTCCTCCAGCCATTGATTTGCATTAGTGGATTTTCCATCAAATTTCTCAATCATGAAATCTTTAGCAATCTTGCCCAAGTTTTGAATTTCTGATTTCTGTTTCTTCTCTTGTAGTAACTTATCCAATATTTTTCGTGAAGTTTCATTTGAAGGTTGTGCAGTTGTATCACTTTCATTTTTCTCAACAACTTCTTCTAGAAAAAACTCTTGAAAGATCAAATTTTTAGCATCATCTAAATACGTTTTCTTTATTTGTTCTGTTGAAGTTATCCAGATGCTTCTGAAATGGTTCCTTTCCACTTACTTGTACAAAGTAACAAGTGAGTATTGTAAGACCGACAAAATTCACATATTCAGATTTAGATGGAAATATCCGTTTTGGGCACTCCTGAATCCATTTTGACTATTTCTGGCTTGATGTCGGTACGTATGTGCGTACGTATTAGCATGCGTACGTAACTCGCAGATCTCAGAAATCGTGGACTGTATTAGGCAAAAATTTTGTATTGAGACTGGTAAAGGGTGTTGATTTACACCTCGCATTATGGTTGCTATCGCCCGAACCGGGAGTGCACTCTGCTTAAAACTTTTCTAGAGTTTTTCGCATAAATCCAGGATGACCAGTCGCAAGATACTGAAATTTAGTATTTTAGATTTCTGTGGCACAAAATGATCATATCCCAATTTTGGTCTAATCGGCTGAGCCGGAGGTGCACTTTATATGACAGACTTTTCGAATTTTTCGCATAAATTCAAAACAGTCAGTCGTAGAATATTGAGATTTTGTATCAAGCAATTTCGTAACATCTAGTTGTAAGTCTCGCATCATGATTGCAATCGTCCATACCGAAGTGCAATTTACTTGTACATTTCTTGAATTTTCCGCGTAAATACAAAACAATTAACCGTAGAATGTTGAAATTCAGTATTTAAGACGACAAAACCGTCTTTATGCTCATATCTCATTTTCATAGAGAACGATTGAGCCAGAAGTGCACTCTACTTGATAGTTTCTTGGAATTTGCCGCATAAATGCGGAACGATCAACTGTATAGTATTGAGATTTGATATTTCAATCTGCTGTAGCATCCGAATGATTGCCTACTATTCTTATAGAAAAAGACTGATCCGGAAGTGCATTTCAGTTGAAAACTATGTTTCAATTTTGAGCATAAATTCTGATCTGTTAGTCGTAGAATCTTGGAAATCAGTATTTAGGAATGTTGTAACATAAGATTGATGATTTACTGTTTCCATAGCAACCGACTTGGCTGAAACGCACTTTAATTGATAGATTTTTTAAATTTTTTGGATAAATCCAAAACGATTAACCGTGGAACGATGAGATTTTGTGTTTGAATATATATATATATATATATATATATATATATATATATATATATATATATATATATATATATATATATATATATATATATATATATATATATATATATATATAATATATATATATATATATATATATATATATATATATATATATATATATATATATATATATATATATATATATATATATATATATATATATATATATATTTATATATATATGTTAGAGTTTGTTAATATGAATGTTAGAGTTTGTTAACATGAATTATGTAAACATGTTAGAGTTTGTTGATATGGGTGATGTAAATATAATTTGGATTCATTTATCAGGGCATTACGTATTGTAATTATTTAATTTGACTTCGTAAGTTTATAAAATGAATAATAATTGTTAATTGCTTCAGTTAGTTGTGTCTTGTAATTTGTGGTGATAGTCAGCAATTGCGATTGAAAATATAGATTTGAAATTCAGTGTTAAGAGTGTTGATTTATTTGAAATTTGTGTCTTGAACTAACATCAGAAGTGGGATACAACTCACGTGGATTAGTGAAAATAAGTGAAATAACTAATGGAAAATGCACCCGAAGATTGTGAAGGATCTACGTCACAGCAATTTGAAACTTCCAATCAAAACGAAGTTAATCAATTGCCAAGTATTGAACCAGCTGTACCAGGTATGCAGCTATTTATGCAAATTTTTTCTGATCAATTTTCAAAAGTGTCACAGCCTGCTTCATATCAAACAAACTCATCATTAACTAATCAAGAGATAAATTTCTCGTTGGTAAAGTTCGATCCTGACAAAAATAACTACTCTATGGGAGATTGGCTTAAAGATGTTAACGACATCAAAGGCAGATTCAAAATTGATGATCATATTATGATATTGAAAGCTGGTGAAGCACTTCAAGGAAAAGCACGCCAATTTTTCGATGGATGGAGACCAATGGCAAGAAATTGGGCAAATTTCAAAGATGATTTGCTTACTGCATTCCCTGATAGTGCAACATGGCACACAAAATTACTGCGAGCAGCTAATATAAGAAGCACCGATTTTGCTAGTATCAGCGAATATGGTTTAGAAAAAGTTCGCAGTCTTTACCGTTTTTATTTTTCGTGTTTACCTTTACGGGATTCAATTTACAATCTATACTGATTGCAACTCCGTAAGAACCACATTTTTTTAGAAGGATCTACACCCAAGAGTAGCCAGGTGGTGTATAAAGCTCCAAGACTACAATTTCACCATTGAGTATAGACAAGGATGCAAAATGGGCCATGTAGATTATCTGAGTAGAAATCCAATCATCCAGAGATTTAAGAGGTCAAATGAAAGTACTACAATTGCAGAATATCAAGCACAAGACAATTTTTGTCGATCATTACCTAATCAACCTCTAAAGGAGTTCATAATACAAGATAACATTGTGTACCATGTTGAACAAACAAAAGGCAAGGAGACGCAAATGCGGTGCTTCGTGCCGCAAGCAGCAAGACTAGAAGTAATGAAAGTATATCATGACGATGCAGCTCATATTGGTTGGAATAAAGGATTTCTGAGAATGCGAGAAGATTTATACTGGCCTAAAATGGGAAAAGCTTTCAAGAAATATATCCGAAGCTGCAGAGCATGCACTGTTGGAAAATCGCATACTGGGCCTAAAGTTGGACTATACCAAATGGGCAACAAGGCAGCCCAACCATTAGAAACCTGGCATATTGATCATGCTGAACCACTCGTCAAGTCAAAGGGTTGCACGGAGATTCTAGTAACAATCGACGCTGTTTCGAAATACTGTATGTTTGCTCCAATGAAAAATAAAACGACAGAATCATCAATTATTGCCCTGAAAAATCTCTTCGAACAAATTGGTAAGCCCGGACGAATCGTAGCTGACAGAGCATGAGCATTCACTTCATTGAAATTTAGAAGCTTTCTTGACGAAGAAAGTGTGGAACTACATCTCATAGCTACTGGAGTTTCGCGAGGCAACGGTCAAGTAGAACGAGTAATGCGAACTTTGTTTAATCTCATGAGGAGCACACTTACTAATGAAAATGAATCAAAATGGACAACGGTCTTACCACAAATTTAAGCGGTACTCAATGATTCATTCAGTTCAGCAACAGGATTTACTCCTAACGCACTCATGTTTGGTAGAAAACAACGCCTACCAACGGAAACTCATCTGTTAAAGGGAATAAGAACTCGAGAATTGAAAGATATCAGTTATATGAGGTCTGAAGCGAATAGAAGATCAGAACAAAATAGAGAGAAGCAACAACAATGTTTCAATGAGAAGAGATTGGAAGCAATTCCATTCCAAATTGGGGACGTTGTAGTAGTCCGGGATTCACAAAAGGCTGGTTCTGGTAAATTAGGTGATAGGTATCTTGGACCATATGAAGTAGTCAAGCTGTTACAGAACGAACGTTATGTGTTAAGAAGAAGTAATAAGAAGACAAGAGTAACAAAAGTAGCAGCACACGAGCAACTAAGAAACTGGCCAGAGGACCAACAGATGGGAGATGAAGAGAGCAACTAGTGCTTTAGCAATATCTAGTTATTTAGTTTAAATAGTCAGGTGGACCTTAAATGGTCAATGGACCTTAAATGGTCAATGGACCTTGAATGGTCAATGGACCTTAAATGGTCAATGGACCTTCAATGGTCGGTGAACCATAAATGGTCAATGGACCTTAAATGGTCAATGGACCTTCAATGGTCGGTGGACCTTAAATGGTCAATGGACCTTAAACGGTCAATGGACCTTAAATGGTCAAAGATCCGTCAAGGATACCTTAAATGGTTGATAAGGTTTGAATGATTGATAATGTGATTAGAGATGAATTATGAAGTCGTGATAGTTGCTGAGATTTATCTAATTTGGGGCGCGAGACCGCGCCATTATCAGAATGGCCGTGTTAGAGTTTGTTAATATGAATGTTAGAGTTTGTTAACATGAATTATGTAAACATGTTAGAGTTTGTTGATATGGGTGATGTAAATATAATTTGGATTCATTTATCAGGGCATTACGTATTGTAATTATTTAATTTGACTTCGTAAGTTTATAAAATGAATAATAATTGTTAATTGCTTCAGTTAGTTGTGTCTTGTAATTTGTGGTGATAGTCAGCAATTGCGATTGAAAATATAGATTTGAAATTCAGTGTTAAGAGTGTTGATTTATTTGAAATTTGTGTCTTGAACTAACATCAGAAGTGGGATACAACTCACGTGGATTAGTGAAAATAAGTGAAATAACTAATGGAAAATGCACCCGAAGATTGTGAAGGATCTACGTCACAGCAATTTGAAACTTCCAATCAAAACGAAGTTAATCAATTGCCAAGTATTGAACCAGCTGTACCAGGTATGCAGCTATTTATGCAAATTTTTTCTGATCAATTTTCAAAAGTGTCACAGCCTGCTTCATATCAAACAAACTCATCATTAACTAATCAAGAGATAAATTTCTCGTTGGTAAAGTTCGATCCTGACAAAAATAACTACTCTATGGGAGATTGGCTTAAAGATGTTAACGACATCAAAGGCAGATTCAAAATTGATGATCATATTATGATATTGAAAGCTGGTGAAGCACTTCAAGGAAAAGCACGCCAATTTTTCGATGGATGGAGACCAATGGCAAGAAATTGGGCAAATTTCAAAGATGATTTGCTTACTGCATTCCCTGATAGTGCAACATGGCACACAAAATTACTGCGAGCAGCTAATATAAGAAGCACCGATTTTGCTAGTATCAGCGAATATGGTTTAGAAAAAGTTCGCAGTCTTTACCGTTTTTATTCGGAGTTACCTTGGGGAAGAGTTTTGTCGCCGGTAATAGGTGGAATAAGTTCAAGTGCTATTCGTGAGGGTTTACGATTACACCAACCAAAAAACCAGAAAGAGCTTATGATCTTGCTTCGTCAGTACGAGACTGAAACATTAAATGAGTTTTCGAGTATAGAAAGACCACCAAAGCGTTTGAAACTGGAAACATCGAATAAGTTTTCTGGAAAGTGCTTCAATTGCGGTAGAACGGGCCACAAGAAGTATCAATGCAAAACCACAACAACATTTACACCAAAAGAAAGTCGTATAGCTGATAAAGTTGTTGAAAATGAAAATCGCGCTCCTGTATGTACTTTCTGTGAACGAATTGGACATACCGAGACCACATGTTTCAAGAAGCGTGGTAAGCCGGTAGTACGTTGCGTATCAATTAGAAGATGTCATATTATGCCAACCGCAACTATTCCTACAAATGACGGAAAGCATAAATTTACATACATTGTAGATTCAGGAGCAGATTGGTCTATAATCCATCATCGAGTAATTAAAGTTGTTAATGCTAATATAATTCCATCCGTCCAAACTTTATCTGGATTAGGAAAAGGAGAAACGCAAACAATTGGATATTGCCGTTTATATGTTACTCTTCAAGAAGCAACATCAGAAATTGATTTCATGGTTGTACCTGATAACACCATCCCAGGAGTTGATGCATTAATTGGTTGGGAAACGATTAATCGTCCAGGTTTACAGATCGTCACAAGAGAACACGGCTTGGATCTTCAACTTTGCACAGTACTCAAACCTGTTATTCACACAGCGCAAATCAGTGTATCGTCAGGATTAGACAAGGGTCAAAAACAGCGATTGAATAAACTTTTCGATTTTACATTCTCCCAAACTCCGACGGTAGTTACAACAGGAAAATTGCAAATACAGTTAACGGACGATATACCAGTAGCATTTTGTCCAAGACGCTCAGCTTTTGCTGAACGAACTCAACTAAAAGCAATAATTCATGATTTGTTACAACAAGGAATAATTAGAGAGAGTACTTCATCATATGCAAGCCATATTGTACTCGTTAAGAAAAAGAATGGAGCTCTCCGGTTATGTGTAGACTATAGAGAGATAAATAAGAGAGCAATAAGAGATCGATATCCACTACCAAATCTGCGTGATCAATTGGATGCATTGGGGCGAGCAACTTACTTCACAAATCTAGATATGAAAGCTGGATTTCACCAAATCGAAGTAGATGAAAATTCTAAAAGTTACACGGCGTTCATCACGCCTGATGGCCATTATGAGTACAACCGCATGCCTTTTGGTTTCGCAAACTCTCCTTCCTGTTACCAAAGAGCTATTAACAAGGCTCTAGGACAACTAAAGGATACGGTGGCACAAGTATACCTTGATGACATCATGATAACTTCTCAGACAATCGAAGAAGGGTTCATTCGCTTACAGAAAGTATTAATCGCTCTCTCAAGCTCTGGCTTCGCCTTAAATCTAGAGTAATGTACTTTCTTCAAGAAAGGAACCGAGTATTAAGGGACAACTGTTGGAAATGGTACAATCAAACCAAGTCCTCGAAAAATAAGAGCATTAAGAGACACTCTTCCTCCGAAAGACGTGAAAGGGGTTCGACAATTCATGGGATTAGCTGGATATTTCAAACGTTTTATTAAAGGATTTTCACTAATGACTGCACCAATAAATCAGTTATTACAAAAGGACATGAAGTTCAGCTGGACACAGGAACATGAGAAAATAAGACAAGATATAATCAGTATATTAACAAGACAACCTGTACTTAGAATATTCGACCCAAAACTACCAACTGAACTTCACACTGATGCTAGTTCTGTTGGAATCGGAGCAGCTCTTTTACAAAAAGAAGATGGATTCATTAGACCTGTAGGCTATTTCAGTCGAAGAACTACTACATGTGAATCAAAGTATTATTCATTTGATTTAGAGACACTGGCGATTGTAGAAGAAGCTGAGCATTTTCGTGTTTACCTTTACGGGATTCAATTTACAATCTATACTGATTGCAACTCCGTAAGAACCACATTTTTTTAGAAGGATCTACACCCAAGAGTAGCCAGGTGGTGTATAAAGCTCCAAGACTACAATTCCACCATTGAGTATAGACAAGGATGCAAAATGGGCCATGTAGATTATCTGAGTAGAAATCCAATCATCCAGAGATTTAAGAGGTCAAATGAAAGTACTACAATTGCAGAATATCAAGCACAAGACAATTTTTGTCGATCATTACCTAATCAACCTCTAAAGGAGTTCATAATACAAGATAACATTGTGTACCATGTTGAACAAACAAAAGGCAAGGAGACGCAAATGCGGTGCTTCGTGCCGCAAGCAGCAAGACTAGAAGTAATGAAAGTATATCATGACGATGCAGCTCATATTGGTTGGAATAAAGGATTTCTGAGAATGCGAGAAGATTTATACTGGCCTAAAATGGGAAAAGCTTTCAAGAAATATATCCGAAGCTGCAGAGCATGCACTGTTGGAAAATCGCATACTGGGCCTAAAGTTGGACTATACCAAATGGGCAACAAGGCAGCCCAACCATTAGAAACCTGGCATATTGATCATGCTGAACCACTCGTCAAGTCAAAGGGTTGCACGGAGATTCTAGTAACAATCGACGCTGTTTCGAAATACTGTATGTTTGCTCCAATGAAAAATAAAACGACAGAATCATCAATTATTGCCCTGAAAAATCTCTTCGAACAAATTGGTAAGCCCGGACGAATCGTAGCTGACAGAGCATGAGCATTCACTTCATTGAAATTTAGAAGCTTTCTTGACGAAGAAAGTGTGGAACTACATCTCATAGCTACTAGAGTTTCGCGAGGCAACGGTCAAGTAGAACGAGTAATGCGAACTTTGTTTAATCTCATGAGGAGCACACTTACTAATGAAAATGAATCAAAATGGACAACGGTCTTACCACAAATTTAAGCGGTACTCAATGATTCATTCAGTTCAGCAACAGGATTTACTCCTAACGCACTCATGTTTGGTAGAAAACAACGCCTACCAACGGAAACTCATCTGTTAAAGGGAATAAGAACTCGAGAATTGAAAGATATCAGTTATATGAGGTCTGAAGCGAATAGAAGATCAGAACAAAATAGAGAGAAGCAACAACAATGTTTCAATGAGAAGAGATTGGAAGCAATTCCATTCCAAATTGGGGACGTTGTAGTAGTCCGGGATTCACAAAAGGCTGGTTCTGGTAAATTAGGTGATAGGTATCTTGGACCATATGAAGTAGTCAAGCTGTTACAGAACGAACGTTATGTGTTAAGAAGAAGTAATAAGAAGACAAGAGTAACAAAAGTAGCAGCACACGAGCAACTAAGAAACTGGCCAGAGGACCAACAGATGGGAGATGAAGAGAGCAACTAGTGCTTTAGCAATATCTAGTTATTTAGTTTAAATAGTCAGGTGGACCTTAAATGGTCAATGGACCTTAAATGGTCAATGGACCTTGAATGGTCAATGGACCTTAAATGGTCAATGGACCTTCAATGGTCGGTGAACCATAAATGGTCAATGGACCTTAAATGGTCAATGGACCTTCAATGGTCGGTGGACCTTAAATGGTCAATGGACCTTAAACGGTCAATGGACCTTAAATGGTCAAAGATCCGTCAAGGATACCTTAAATGGTTGATAAGGTTTGAATGATTGATAATGTGATTAGAGATGAATTATGAACTCGTGATAGTTGCTGAGATTTATCTAATTTGGGGCGCGAGACCGCGCCATTATCAGAATGGCCGTGTTAGAGTTTGTTAATATGAATGTTAGAGTTTGTTAACATGAATTATGTAAACATGTTAGAGTTTGTTGATATGGGTGATGTAAATATAATTTGGATTCATTTATCAGGGCATTACGTATTGTAATTATTTAATTTGACTTCGTAAGTTTATAAAATGAATAATAATTGTTAATTGCTTCAGTTAGTTGTGTCTTGTAATTTGTGGTGATAGTCAGCAATTGCGATTGAAAATATAGATTTGAAATTCAGTGTTAAGAGTGTTGATTTATTTGAAATTTGTGTCTTAAACTAACATATATATATATATATATATAAATATATATATATATATATATATATATATATATATATATATATATATATATATATATATATATATATATATATATATATATATATATATATATATATATATATAAATATATATGTATATATATATAATGCTGATTTCAATTGAGTATAATACAAATCTATCGATAAATGCTCTATTTGATATTAACATTATTCAAACTATACGATCCAACATTCGAATCTCATGCATTCCTGAACTAACAGAATTATCAATACTAGTTGCCAATTTATGGAGAATTCCTCAAATTACAGGGAGTTTCAACTCGATTGGATCATTTGTAAGGATTTGCATTATAAGGGAAAATGCAGGGGAGCATTTCACCACTTTGAATTCATCGATAGCTGATACATCAATAAATTGATGGTGTGTGATCAAAGCATCGATTATGATAGATGGAATTGATATTTATGATGGATGACAAGCTCACGCTTTGCTGAAATTCACTCGATATGGATGATGAAGATGATAATACCTGAAGTTACTGAGGTTATTACAATTAAACCTGGGTTGCGGCACTGAATAAACTACTTCTGAATCTTCCGCAAACTCTAGCTTCAAAACGGCTTAGCTTAGTATTAAAAAGAATCAAAATAAGCCCAGGGCCGGACTGGGTAGTTGTTAGGTTAGGTTCAACAGAAAAATATGAACTTTACTCAAACAAATTCACTGGGCGCTACGTATGCTAACTTCAATTGAACAAAAAAAAATAAGGACACCACGTTTTTGTTAAATCTTTCGTCTCCAGGCACACAACTGCGAAAGTACCTGTAAAAGAAAAGATGGTGGGATAGACAGGTAGAATATTGGAATTCAGGATAATTAGATCTGTCGGCGTCAACCGAGATGCCGCAGAGCATAAAATAAAACAATATCTCAAACAACGATACTTGCACTAAGCTCAAAATGAATGAAATACTGAATAAATTACTTCCTGAAAATTAAAGTGGTAGGTACTTTTCACAAACAAATGATGATGACCTAGAGTAATGGATATTTAATGAAGTTAGTTTAAAAGTAGAATAGCAGAAAAAAAATGTGAAACAGCAATAAAGTATAATCATGTGAGGCAAAATAGCGGCGATTCGCATCCTTAACGCGGACTTCAGCAAGTCTCAACAGAATCTATATTTCAATAGATACGCTAATAAACCTACTCCAGGAAAAAAGTACAAAATAAGGAAAATCAGACCCTCAATTGATCAACCTGGTTCACAAGGCTTCGAGTGACTGTGTACGGGAACCAAGTAATCTATGGTATTGTAGATCAATGAATGCAGTGAGGTAATTAACTGATTGTAATAAAACCCGTCATCAAAATTAAATATCCCACAAAAGATATTTTCATGTAAAATGTTGCCAAGACGAAATCATATGACTCGCACTTTCAAAAAAGTTACCAGATCTCATGTGGAGCAAGGCTTCTAACTCTACACGCACTAATCCCCAACACTACAAGCCTCAATTTCACAAACTCTACACCTCAGGCTGAATCTACACTACGAACGTTTTTGTTCCGATTTTCGATCGACATAGAGCCGGACGACGTCGTACGACATCGGATTGGAAACAAATCCCCGTGCGGAAGCATGACCTGCTGCCATTTTGTTGTAATGTAGGTGGATCATCTACATTACAACGAAATGGCAGCACGTACATCAGCCGACACGAAAACGACAGGTTTCGACAGTCGGTGTGGAATTAAATAATCTTGTCTTTCAACAGACGTTCGTCTGACACCGGGTCTGACAGAGCACGTTCTCAGAGTAGGCTCAACTTTAGTCAACATATGTTGCTGGGCCGTTTTGCTACTTCAAGAACTATTGTATAACAGAGAAGTGAGGAACTGTGTATAAATTTCTGTCCTTATACCCATGTGAATGTAGCGAAATGGCCAAGCCACATATCTTGACTAAGGTGTAGAGATTGTGAAGTTGGGGCTTGCAGAGATAGAGCGTGTAGAGTTAGAAGCTTGGCTCTGCATGAGATCTGATTTTGACAGTGCGAACCATATGGTCCCGTCTTGGAAGCACTTAACATGGAAATATTTTTGGAGGAAATTCACTTTTTTTGTAACTTGCTCATGACAAAGGTCAGGTTTGAGGTCTAAATTGAATATGTCAAGGGATAGAAGAGGCAAGATCTATCTCCCGACATGTGAACTACACGATGATGGCGGAGTCCCAGCTCTACTTCAATTAAAACTATTTCACAGTCCATGTTCACTTTTAAATCAGTAGGAGAATCGATAATGTTCAAACTATCAAAAATTCTGAACGACTACTGGATTGAATGCAACTTTCTGCCTACTACACCTGAGTAGGTGATTATACCGAAAACTTTTGCATCCAACAAGACAATCAAATATCGACCCGCTCGCTGTCAAGGACAGGGACAATTATTTTCTATATCTGCGTAGGGACGAGAAGCCAGGAGACGTTCGCGCATTACTGGTAATGGGATATAGGTTGATGGCATTGATTCCACCATTATTCATAACAAAGAGTCCCTATATCAATTTTTAGATCTCTAACATCGAAATTTGCGGAAATCTCATACAAACTTTTAACCTTCAATTTAAAAAACTGGGAGGTAAGGCTGGTTTAGGATGGATTCAATTCAGGAATTTACACTTCGAAACTAGGATTCACAGTCTCAGATCCTAATACTCGGTCATTTTTTGAAATATAACCCAAAATAGATTGACTTCTTGAGTTGCCATTTTACATCGCCCAAACTGTTTTATTTGCACAAATGATTGAATTCCAGTTCGATTCGATATCTTATCATATGAATATAGATGTACTTTCACCATATTCATGATTTAAATATATTTCCTATGACAGTTGTCAATTTGAAATATATGACATGTCCAACAAAGACTACCAATAGAGGAAAGACTTGACAGTACACTGTTACCAAAATTTACAAGGTTTCACACTTAGACCAGAAACACTTCAGACTCCTAATGGGGCGTGTTTGTTATGTTCGAAGATTGTAGAGAGAGAAGACAAAGGATAGAGATTGTTTAGGGTCACGTGTTACTTCCGATGGGAGGTTCAAAACGCTGTCACTGGTCAAAATGAAAACAGATGTTGCTAGAAATAACATTTCGGAAGTTACACGTGACCAAAACTATCTCTATCCTTTGTCTTCTCACTCAACTATGTTTCGGTCAAAACAATGTGTATAGGAGTATACACTGTTATTAGTCTATAATATTTCTGGTCTAAGGTTTCACATCAACACAAGGGCGCTTCAAGCGGTGCTGTGCACGTACTAATTCTGAAGCGCTTAATTTGAGTTTTACTTATTTATATAATATTCAAAAATATCGTTAAATTCGAAATCAACTACAATTTCGTTCCAAATATATACATATATTTTCACATATGAATGAATTATATATGAATATCAGGAGAAAATATGAAAAATATATACAAAAATACGAAATACTATGAAAACATGTATAAATAGAAACAAAATATGTGTGCAAATAACATTTAATATTTTTTAATCGTGTGTCTTACATTGTTTTATCTTCGATCGTCTCGATTTTTGTAGAATAGTCACAGATATTGGAAATTGATCTGCTTTTGTTGAAGTTGACATAAATGTTCTTGTGGATTTGATTTAAAATATCAAGTTTAAAATGCAAAAAACTGTCACTTTTTATACGATCGTAAATGAAAACCTAATTGTTACACTACAGAAGAATATGAAACATGCACAGAAAAGGACTACAAAGAATATAAAAAAAAAAATATATCCACAATAATTGGCAAAAAAAAGTCTTAACAAAGTCGTTATTTTTCACTGTGTATATTTTTCTTATCAATCAATTTCTAAAAATGACTTGATAATATTAAATGCAATGATCGCATAACTTTTTTCTGCATGGTTGCTCCACGCTGCTCACAAAAATTAGAAGGTATACAGTGGATGTCTATATGAGATAGGATGCTAGGGGATGAAATGAAATCGGGAATCGAAGAAAGAATCTGTCTTCTACAATCATCGACTATTTGCAAGAATTCTGCGCATGCATATCTAGGATAAAACTTCTCATTGAACCCATAGTCCCGTAGAACGGTTAAATCATGGATGTGAATTACGTTTTCAGAACAAAAGAACTGAAAACATGAATCACATTAATAATTTAACAATTTTTTAATTAAATATCCAGAGGCTGTTTGAATATCTATCTCCAATGCTACAACATCCATGCAAGTGGTCTGTGGAAGAACACATGGGATAGGATTATCGGAAACTGGGGATGTCGGAAAAGATTCTGAATCAGATTGATTTTGATTAACATAGGAAAGTAGAATTCGGTAATCCTCACAAGTGAGTATTGTGAAACCAACAAAATTCACATATCCAGATTTAGATGGAAATATCTGTTTTGGGCATTCCTGAATCCATTTTGACTATTTCTGGCTTGATGTCGGTACGTATGTGCGTACGTATTTGCGTGCGTACGTAACTCGCAGATCTCAGAAATCGTGGACTGTATTAGGCAAAAATTTTGTATTTGAGACTGATAAAGGGTGTTGATTTGCACCTCGCATTATGGTTGCAATCGCCCGTACCGGGAGTGCATTCTACTTGAAACTTTTCTAGAATTTTTCTCATAAATCCAGAATGATCAGTCGCAAGATACTGAAATTCAGTATTTGAGATTTCTGTAGCACAAAATAATCATATCCCAATTCTGGTCTAATCGGCTGAGCCGGAAGTGCACTTTACATGACAGACTTTTCGAATTTTTCGCATGAATTCAAAACAGTCAGTTGTAAAATATTAAGATTTTGTATCAAGCACTTTCGTAACATCTAGTTGTAAGTCTCGCATTATGATTGCAATCATCCATACCGAAGTGCAATTTACTTATACATTTCTTGAATTTCCCGCGTAAATACAAAATAATTGGACGTGGAATGTTGAAATTCAGTATTTAAGACGACAGAACCGTCTTTATGCTCATATCTCATTTTCATAGAGAACGATTGAGCCGGAATTGCACTTTACTTGATAGTTTCTTGGGATTTTCCGCATAAATGCGGAACGATCAACTGTATAGTATTGAGATTTGGTATTTCAATCTGCTGTAGCATCCGAATGATTGCCTACTATTCTTATAGAAAAAGACTGATCCGGAAGTGCATTTCAGTTGAAATCTATTTTTCAATTTTGCGCATAAATTCTGATCTGTTAGTCGTAGAATCTTGGAAATCAGTATTGAGGAATGCTGTAACATAAGATTGACGACCTATTGTTTCCATAGCAACCGACTTGGCTGAAAGCGCACTTTAGTTGATAGATTTTTTGAATTTTTTGGATAAATCCAAAACGATTAACCGTGGAACGATGAGATTTTGTTTTTGAATATATATATATATATATATATATATATATATATATATATATATATATATATATATATATATATATATATATACATATATATATATATCTATATATATATATATATATATATATATATATATATATATATATATATATATATATATATATATATGGTTATATTTTATTTTTGCACTTGAAAAGGCAGCACTTTGCTGTTGAAATGTTGTGTTTCTTATCATTTTTATGTACAGAACTTTTTCAAATAAAACATATTTATCTGAGAATATGACGTTTATGACATTCAATCAACAATTCTATTGACTTGGACACCAGTTGCATGCATTACTTTTATTACCCAAAATATCGACCACTACACCGAGTATAAAATCAATACACATGTGCCACACCTTCTGTAGAATTTAAACAGGAGTCTACTGTTTTATTCAATTAGGTTTCATTCTCCAGCAATTTTTAGGGAATGAATGGAAGGTAGAAGCCTGGAAAAAACTATTGCATTCAAAATGCAATTTTTATACATACTTCAATTGCATTACATTCCAAATCTATCCATCTTTTGCTTCAATTTGAAATTCCTAGCATAACTTGAAAGAAGATACTACAAAGGAGCTAATTTTAATTGAGTGTACTACAAATCTATCGATAAATGCTCTATTTGATATTAACATTATTCAAACTATGCGATTTAACATTCGAATCTCATGCATTCCTGAACTAACAAAATTATCGATACTAGTTGCCAATTTATGGAGAATTCCTCAAATTACAGGGAGTTTCAACTCGATTGGATCATTTGTGGGGATTTGAATTGCACAATAGGGGAATTGTTAGTAATTCAATCTATCAGTGAAAATATCGACGACAAAAATATGGCAGAAATAAATATAAAATAGGAAGCTTGTATTTTTTTTGAAAGATAATCAAGATGATTTGCCTTGAATTTGGAAATTGGCACTGGCAACACTGGTAATTGAGTATCAATGAAGACATGTGACCTACGACATTAGAGCTGAGAGTTTGGTTTTATGCAAGAGGCTTCGAGTGACTGTGTACGGGAACCAAGTAATCTATGGTATTGTAGATCAATGAATGCAGTGAGGTAATTCACTGATTGTAATAATCCGTTATCAAAATTAAATATCCCCCAAAAGATATTTTCATGTAAAATGTTGCCAAGACGAAATCATATGACTCGCACTTTCAAAAAAGTTACCAGATCTCATGTGGAGCAAGGCTTCTACTCTACACGCCCTAACTCTACAAGCCTCAACTTCACAAACTCCACACCTCAGGCTGAATCTACACTACGAACGTTTTTGTTCCGATTTTCGATCGACATAGAGCCAGACGACGTCGCGTCGTACGACATCGGATTGGAAACAAATCCCCGTGCGGAAGCATGACCTGCTGCCATTTCGTTGTAATGTAGGTGGATCATCTACATTACAACGAAATGGCAGCACGTACATCAGCCGACACGAAAACGACAGGTTTCGACAGTCGGTGTGAAATTAAATAATCTTGTCTTCCAACAGACGTTCGTCTGACACCGCGCCTGACAGAACACGTTCTCAGAGTAGGCTCAACTTTAGTCAACATATGTGGCTGGGCCGTTTTGCTACTACAAGAACTATTGTATAACAGAGAAGTAATGAACTGTGTATAAATTTCTGTCCTTATACCCATGTGAATGTAGCGAAATTGCCAAGCCACATATCTTGACTAAGGTGTAGAGATTGTGAAGTTGGGGCTTGCAGAGATAGAGCGTGTAGAGTTAGAAGCTTGGCACTGCATGAGATCTGATTTTGACAGTGCGAACCATATGGTCCCGTCTTGGAAGCACTTAACATGGAAATATTTTTGGTGGAAATTCACTTTTTTTTGTAAGTTGCTCATGACAAAGGTCAGGTTTGAGGTCTAAATTGAATATGTCAAGGGATAGAAGAGGCAAGATCTATCTCCCGACATGTGAACTACACGATGATGGCGGAGTCCCAGCTCTACTTCAAGTGAAACTATTTCACAGTCCATGTTCACTTTTAAATCAGTAGGAGAATCGACACCGTTCAAACTAACAAAAATTCTGAACGACTACTGGATTGAATGCAACTTTCTGCCTACTACACCTGAGTAGGTGATTATACCGAAAACTTTTGCATCCAACAAGACAATCAAATGTCGACGCGCTCGCTGTCAAGGACAGGGACAATTATTTTCTACATCTGCGCAGGGACGAGAAGCCAGGAGACGTTCGCGCACTACTGGTAATAGGATATAGGTTGATGGTATTAATTCTACCATTATTCATAACAAAGAGTCCCTATATCAATTTTTAGATCTCTTACATCAAAATTTGCGGAAATCTCATACAAACTTTTAACCTTCAATTTAAAAAACTGGGAGGTAAGGCTGGTTTAGGATGGATTCAATTCAGGAATTCACACTTCGAAACTAGGATTTACAGTCTCAGATCCTAATACTTGGTCATTTTTTGAAATATAACCTAAAATAGATTGACTTTTTGAGTTGCCATTTTACATCGCCCAAACTGTTTTATTTGCACAAATGATTGAATTCCTGTTCGATTTGATATCTTATCATATGAATATAGATGTACTTCCACTATATTCATGATTTAAATATATTTCCTATGACAGTTGACAACTTGAAATATATGACATGTCCAACAAAGACTACCAATAGAGAGAAGACTTGACAGTATAATGTTACCAAAATTTACAAGGTTTAATTTGAGTTTCACTTATTTATATGATATTCAAAAATATCGTTAAACTCAAAATCACTTACAATTTCGTTCCAAATATATACATATATTTCCACATATGAATATTAGGAAAAAATAAGAAAAATATATACAAAAATACGAAATACTATGAAAACATGTATGAATAGAAACAAAATATGTATGCGAATAACATTTAATATTTTCTAATCGTGTGTCTTACATTGTTTTATCTTTGATCGTCTTGATTTTTATAGAATAGTCACAGATATTGGAAATTGAGCTGCTTTAGTTGATGTTGACATAAATGTTCTTGTGGATTTGATTTAAAATATCAAGTTCAAAATGCAAAAAACTGTCACTTTTTATACGATCGTAAATGAAAACCTAATTGTTACACTACAGAATGAAAACATGAATCACATTAATAATTTAACAATTTTTCAATGAAATATCCAGAGGCTGTTTGAATATCTATCTCCAATGCTACAGCATCCATGCAAGTGGTCTGTGGAAGAACACATGGGATAGGATTATCGGAAATTGGGAATGTCGGCAAAGATTCTGAATCAGATTGATTTCGATCAACATAGAGAAGTAGAATTCGGTAATCTTCACAATTCGGACCGATACTACACCTAACAATATCATTTAAAATATCAGTCTTGTATGCATCAACGAATTGTGAGGTTGATGGTCGGGAGTTTCCTCGACACAGGCCTTGGTGGAATATTTTCAGCGTCCCCATGCTCCTCGGTGATATCAATTCGAGATGGTTCGATTTCAGCTAGTTCAATTCTAGCTGGATTGATTTGAGCTGGTTCGATTCGTGAAGTATCATGTGCATTTATAATATACGTGCATTTTATCATAACTTTTGTTATTTTTACTGTGATAGGAGCGGTCTTACCTTGAATACGTTCAAGACAAGGTATCTGACCCTCGTTGAGAAGTTGTTCCAATCAATTTTTGAAATGACTATTATCAAAATGCAGCTCACAAACTCGATAGCCACGATCAAGCAGTTGCCGATAGCTCAACTCTCTCAGCTCATTTCGATTCATATTCGCTAACCATTTGTTCCTGAAATCCTCTGCACGTGGGAAACAGAACAGACCCACTCTCTCCTTCTTGGGCCAGGAATTGACCAGTCATTGTTCATGCACGCAGAACTTTCTCTCTAGAAATATTATAGATAGAATAATTCTTTATTATGACATTAGATATATTTCATGCTGAAATTTTTATGGTAGCACATTATTTTGTTAGGTTAGTAATGACAAATATATCAAGATCATATGAAATAATAGTAATTATATACTTTCAGGATTTTCTCTACTCGGCATCACCAATAAAATCAATGGTGTCACTCTTACAATAATATTAAATAATGTAATACACAATACATGACACAATACGATAGCGATTGCAAAGACAGCGAATCAGCAGCGAACAGAAGAAGCAGCCTTTTCAGTTTTCCAATCCTGAACATTTTGGTGGAGGGGATTGAGGAAGAAGGGCTGTCACACTAGCGCCACGGCAAGTGTGTGGTGCCCTGCAGTAACCAACACTCACTAACACATTCGCAAACTTTGTATTCTCCTTTCCGTAAGAGTGACACAGGCCTGATGTCCAACAATGTCTGCTAAAGCATTGTTCATGAAATACTTCCGAAAATTAGCATGTGTTAGCTCCACTTTATTTTTCGGATAGTTTCGTACAGTTGACGTGAAGTAATATTGTTAAATTGTATTTTTAATGTTGAATACAAGTAGTTTGATAATATGAAGGGATAATTGATATTATGAAAGGTTGTAGCTGAGATGAGTTAATTATAGGAGATTGGAAAGGCAGGAAAGGAGCAACAAAATAGTGTTGTTGTAGAATATGTCAAAGTGACAGTCGTTTGAAATCGTATATAGTATGTACAATTCTCTTCACATATCGACAGAAGAGAGCACAATTTTTTTGTGATGTGCACATAAAAAATTGTTCTGAGTATGCAAAATGTGATTCTTGGATGAAATTATATCGACGTGAAGATTTCAAACTCTGTATCACGTAACAAGGGACACATATATTTGTTCTCTTTACTTTCATGGTGGTACTGGGCCCAAAATAGCTAATCCCAACTGAATATCAATAGAAGAATTGAAAATTGAAATATTTTTTGAAGATTATACATTCTACACTTTGCGGCTACACAATCGCTTGACATATAAATACTATCACGAGCTGTCATATATTTCAATTTTCAATAATTGATGACGAAATCAATAATAAGATAACTTTGAGGATATACATAATTCAAGAATGATGAATACAGAAAATATTACTAACCTCTTCACTAACTTTTCTTTGTTACCCCTATATTTCTGACCGTGACACTTCAGCCACCGTTTCAATTGAAGGCAAGAATGTTTCTCTGAATTACCTTCCAATGATGTTGCCCCATCAATCATCTATTCATTCAAAATGATACTGAAAAACGTCTTTAGTCCTATTACTGCTGCTTATTGGGACGAAACTGTCTGAAACAATATAGGGAAGTCAACGCAAGCTAAGTTGGAGAAATATTTCATGAACAATGCTGTTGGCTGGATTTATAATTGAGAAAATCTGAATTTGTGATCATGAATCAATCATGAACCAGCCTTGAAATAATCTAATTTCAGAGTTTTTTTAGTTGTTCATGTATTAATGATATCTCACATACCAAATTCCAGCTTTCTAGGACTTCAGAAAGAACCTTAAGAATTTTGATGATCATCAATGAGTGAGAAAGTGACGAAATTAAGGTTTACAGGTATCAATAAAATCAAAGATAGAATAACTATGAAATTGCAACAACCTAGGCTCAAAAAGTCCATAATTGACATCATATCTCGATAATTTTGTTCATCTGGTATAATCCAAACCCAAGTTATGAGGGTTCAAAGAAACTGCGAGGCTCTTACAGAAAAGGTGGGTGTTGCTCTTGTGCTTCGCTTGGCTCGTCTTGTCAGGGGCACCACTGTGTCTTCAGGTTTTGAACAGAGTGATTAAGACAAGATTTCCACTTCCAGTCTTCAATATATTGAGTGTATGTTTGTTACCAGACTTATTAGGGATTAGAGGGTCTGTTTAGCCCAGTTGTAATCACTTAGTAAACTATTATCAATAATAATGTCTATTTTATACTATATTCAGTGAATAAATATATTATTTTGAGCAAAATAGGAGATTTAAATTCTGTTATTATCGTCGTATCTGATAATAAACAACTAGCAACATAACCTTCCCATTGTAGATGATGCTACTTTCCACACTCTCATCTCCTGGCAGTGATAGAAATATGTAAGTCAATGTTGAAACACTTTATAGCTCTTGAATAGTCTCGTTTCATTCAGATAGCTTTACAGTATCTGTTTGCCAGCTCAATCGAGTCATATTTTTCTATTTACGCAGAAAGCAGGTATTTGTTCCCCTAGATTTTTTTTTTAGCTTCCTGTAAGCTGAGCCCTATACCAATTGTCCATTGTTGCTCCAACTGTGGGATATATGATGCTCAATTTCTCACTCTTAGTTTTAAAAATATCAAGTTTAGAACAGAAATGGTAATAAAAATGATGTTTGGAGTGTAATGTGCATGCTGTTATTGATGAATTGAGAAAATATGCATCCAATAACCACACTGTCACTAAAAAGAAGCGAATTGAAAGATACGTTCCACTAGGTATGGAAATAAAGCAAATTCAAAGAATGGAAAACATGAGAAATTACGCAATAGAATCTCAGGACATGGAAGATAAAGCCATCTTGTAGTGATTGTGTCCATCAGTTCCAATTATCAGTATTTTGAACGACAGGCGATATTTTAAAATCATCTACAGCACTAAATAACCTTTCAGATATTTTAAACTCTATTTTTAATTCTAATTTTAAAAACATTGATGTCAACTTAGAATGAAAACATTTCAATTCATAATATCGTACCAGTACTCGCTATCAAAGTGACATTTACAGAATCTAAAATATTTATATAAGTTATAGTGTTGATTCTTAGTGATTCAGTAACTATTTTGATGATACCACAGAACGTGACATTTCCCCCTTCATAGTTTATATAAGACCATTGCATTAGAGAATAAGACATTCTGTATTCACATTTGTTAGAATTAGTAACAAAGCTTCATATTATACACATAGCAACCATATTGTACTTGTACTTGCAAGAAATAAAGTTTTTAAAAACGCGATCGATCAATCAAGAAATCTAAGTGGCGCAGTCGGTAGGATAGCCGAAACAATTTAACGAATATAAGTTGTTTCACTTCGTGATTAATTTGGCTATTCGAACATCTTGCATCGATCATCGCATCCCGTATCCTGCACCTGAGAGGACATCAGAGGCAAGATAAAACACTCGACGACGTAGAGCCCAGCTGAACGAACATCAGCAGAACTCAAACGACTTCGAGAAGACCGTAGAGCGACTTCAGGGCACATGAAGCCGGCACTACTATTTTTGTGAGTACACATATGTCATTCAGAGAATCAGATAATACATCAGAATCAGAATCAGAATCCGATCTAGAAGATCTTACAGTAATCCAAAATTCCATAGCTAAAATACAATTAAGTAGACCTAAATTAAACATGGCTACTCCCCCAGTTCCTGTTTTAAAGAAAGAATATCTGGACATGTTGCCAGAGTTCCATGGGGAACGTGAATTACTCCCCCGATTTATTAGCGTTAGCGAAAAATTAGTGAAATCTTTTTATAATACAGTAAATTCAAATGATTTCCAAAATGAATATCCAATGAATAGCATAGTAAGTAAGATTAAAGGCGAAGCAGCCATTAATATAGCAAGCTGCACCATTACAAAATGGGAAGACTTGGAAGAGGCATTAAAAAATGCCTACAGCGATAAACGTGATTGGTTCACATTGAATATGGAAATTACAGAACTAAAACAAAATTTTAATGAAAATGTATTCGATTTTTATAGTCGTTTGCAACATTTACTCAATTTGCAAATAGCTTATATTTCTACTAATGCTACAGAAATTGTAGCCAAAATCATGATTGATTATTTCCAAAGTTATGCTCTTCGCGTATTATTGAAAGGACTAAAAGAGCCGATAGGTCAATTAATGAGGGCTAAAAACCCTACTGTTAAGCATGTTAGCTAACGATTTTCAATTCGAATATTATTCAAGATCTAAGCCCGTTAATCAAAATCTCAAAGTAAATGCAAAACCACAAATACAACAGCCTAGATACAATATTCCAAGACCAATGGGTTACATGAATTTTGGTAACTCCTTGCCAAATAAAAATCAACAACAATTACCCCAAAGACAGTTCACACCTCAACAATTTCCTCAAAGACAATTTACACCACAATATTACTCAAAACCTAGTACATCCCAACAAATACGACCAAATCCTTCTACTAGTCAAAATCTACCCAAACCTACTCCTATGAGTATCTCAACAAGAAATTCTACGGCACAATATCGCCCTAGAGCAGGCCCATACAGACCGGTACAAAACCTATACGGACAAAACCGCGAAGAATTGTTGAACATAAATGAAACTGATGCACCTGTAAATGAATCACACAATTATGAGTTCTATGACATTGCAAAACAGACAGATCAAGTTTCAGATGAGACATCTGCATCAAATATTCCAGAAAACATTCACAATGCAGACGATATTAATTTTTTAGACATGATAGCCTCGGAGACAATGCAAAATACTTACCCCGAATCGAATTGATGAACTTGACGAATAAAAGTAAATTACCACATATTGTATTTCCTGAAAACCATTTAAAAGTTTTAATAGATACAGGAAGCACAAAATCCTTCATTAGACCTGCAATTGCTCATAGATATTATAATCCATGCCATTATTGAAGATCCTTTCCAAATTTCAACCGCGCATGGTACTTCGGTAGAAAATTATAGAACATTGGTACCCGTTTCAAAATTATTTAATTTGAAAAAAAAAGAAAATTTGAAATATCATATTTTTGACTTTCATGACGAATTCGATTTACTATTAGGTTTAGATAATTTGAAAATATTGAAAGTAATTATAGATTTGAACAAAAACTTAGTAATAACACCTACTTGTCAGATACAAATTTTTCATAAGAATTCTGAAATTAATATAAATAATATAGGCCATGCAGATAATATTATAACATTGGATCCAAAAACGGAACGAGTTATAAAAATCCGAGTTAACCAACAGAATGGAACAATTTTAATACCATCACAAAAAATTAATAATGTAATTATTCCTGAATGCGTTACTGTAGTAAAAGATTATCATGCATTCTGCACCGCCATCAATAATTCTGAAACAAATGCTAAATTCAAGCAAATAAACCCAATATCCGTCGAAAATATTAATAATTATGAGACGTACAGTTCCCCAAATTTCAATTTTATTCAGTCAGACAAAATTAAATTTGATATAACAGAAATTCAGGCCGACCATATGAATGACGAAGAGAAAATTGCAATCTTCAAATTGATTCGCGAATATTCTGATATTTTTCATATAGACGATACAAAATTAAGTTTTACAAATCAAATTAAACATTCTATACGAACGAAAGATGAGATTCCTATCTATACAAAATCCTATAGGTATCCTGAAATCCATCGACAGGAAGTACGCACTCAGATACAAAAAATGCTTGATCAAAATATCATACGACCATCCCATTCACCGTGGTCATCACCTATTTGGGTTGTCCCCAAAAAACTTGATGCGTCCGGCAAACGCAAATAGCGTATAGTTGTTGACTATAGAAAATTAAATGAAAAAACGATCGACGACAAATACCCATTACCAAACATTACAGACTTATTGGACAAACTTGGACGTTGCCACTATTTTACTACATTAGACTTAGCTTCTGGTTTTCACCAGATTGAAATGGACACGCAAGACATACAAAAAACTGCATTCAATACGGAAGACGGACATTACGAGTTCACTCGTATGCCCTTTGGATTAAAAAACGCGCCTGCAACTTTCCAGCGTGTTATGGATGATGTTTTAAGAGGACTAGTAAATAATAAATGACTTGTATACCTAGATGACATCATCATTTTCAGCACAAGTTTGCAACAACATATTCAAAATTTAAAGTTAGTATTTGATCGTTTGAAAAATTCAAATTTTAAAGTGCAATTAGATAAAAGTGAATTTCTCAGGAAAGAAGTAGCATATCTTGGGCACATTGTAACACCCAACGGCGTGAAGCCAAATCCTGACAAGATTTCAGCTATTTTAAATTACCCTTTACCGAAAACAACCAAACAAATTAAAGGTTTTCTTGGACTTTTGGGCTATTATCGTAAATTTATTAAAGATTTTGCCAAGATACCCAAACCAATGACAAAATTATTGAAAAAAGATGCAGTTATTGACATTAATGACCCTGACTACAGACAATGTTTTGAAACATGCAAAAATTTGTTGACTAATGAACCACTTCTCCAGTATCCTGACTTTAACAAAGAATTCAGTTTAACATGCGACGCAAGTCACGTAGCAATAGGTGCCGTGCTATCTCAAGGTAGCCTAGGCAACGACCTACCGATAGCTTACGCTAGCAGAACACTGAACGAGACAGAAACAAACTATTCTACCATAGAAAAAGAACTCTTAGCTATTGTTTGGGCGACTCAGTACTTTAGACCGTACTTATTTGGACGCAAATTCAAGATTTACACAGACCATAGACCTTTACAGTGGCTATTCTCGTTGAAACAATGTAGTCAGAAGCTGATACGTTGACGCCTCAAGTTAGAGGAATTTGATTACGAGATCATTTATAAAAAAGGCAAACTTAACACTAATGCCGACGCCCTAAGTCGTATCCCGCCTGAGTGCAACAATAAAATTCAAAACATTTCCTCATCACCTTTAGAAAACGATTCACCCCTTATTATTTATCAAGATTATTTAGATCAGAAACAATGTTTAAATTCTAATAGTAATAATATTTTCGAGGTATCTGGTAATATATTTGACGCATCCTCCAGTTCTAGTCTAGCTCATTGCGTGAGTAAAGATTTAGAGATGTCAGCAGGTATAGCTAAACAATTTAAAATTGAATTTAACAATATAGATAAATTGAAAAATCAAAATCCAAAAATTCATAATTTAGTTTATTTGAGAACTCCAAAAAGATATTTTCTTTATTTAATAACAAAAGAAAGATATTTTAATAAGCCTTCTAAGCAAGATATTCTTTACACGTTATTGAATTTAAAGAAATTTTGTTTATCTAATGATATTAAAAATTTAAGTATACCAAAATTAGGGTGTGGTTTGGATAATCAAAATTGGAACGAAATCAATTTGATGTTAAAATATATCTTCAATAATACCGATATATTGATAACCGTGTACAAATTACCCGAGAATAAAATTAATCAAATTGAACTTAATATTAATGAATCAGAAAATACAAAACATTTTAATGAATTTACGGAAAAGTTTTATGATGAATTGAATAATCAAGATAAGAAGGACGATGACACTCAGTCCTTAGTTGTTGAGGTAGGCGACGCACAACAGCAAGTCGAGATGAACGATGACGACACGCCAAGTGATAATGACATGACGATACATTCAAGTAACGAGCATCCTATCATCGGAATACCGATAGTGGAATGTCCTGTGAATTACGGTAAAAATCAAATTATTATTGCCGAAACCGATTATAACCCAAAGCCAGTAATTATTAAAAAATTTTATGATAATAAAAAAATGCGATTTTTAGTAGAGTTTTCCAAAAATAATTATAAAAACGAAATGATAAATTTTATTAAAGAATATATTGTTCCGCAAGTCAAATATCACATTTATTTTCAAAATTATTTGTATGAAAATTTTAGTAGAATATTACAAACTTATTTTAAAAATTCTCAAATTAAATTAGTATAATGTACCACGTATTTAATTGACGTCATTGATGATGAAGAGATCATGCAAATTATTTCTAATTACCATTGTGGCAAAACTAACCATAGAGGAATTGATGAAACAGAAACGCGAATAAAACGACAATATTATTGGCCTAAATTAAGAAATTCTATCCAGTCATTTATAAATAGTTGTGAAATTTGTCAAATTACAAAATACGACAGAAAACCCCTCAAAATAAAATTAAACGTGACACCTACAGCCATAAGACCATTCCAAATTTTACATGTAGATAGTATACATTAGAGCAAGCAACATTTTTGACCATTGTAGATTCATTTTCAAAATATGCACAAGCATACATGTTAAATTTGAAACAAGGATTAGAAGTAGTTAATAATTTAATAAAATTTTTCACACATCATGGAACTACTCGCAGAATCGAAAACAATCTCTAAATCCTACCATTTACAATTACCATTCGAGCCTCGACAAGAAAATTTATTGAACATAGAGTCCCTATTGAAAATAAATTGTAAAATCGAAATGACTCAGATAATCTATTTTATTTCCACCCCTATCAATTTTGAGAAGGATTTTGAACTTTATTACATGTACCCGATTCCAACTAAACATGATTTTGGATTTATAACAATAATTCCGAATAGTAGATTCCTTTTGAAATCTGATAGAGAAATTATACCTCTGAATGATATGTGTGATCGCGCAAGAATATTTCAGTGCCCTAACAAGTATCACGCCCACTTCCCTACGATGTGCGAACAAGAATTATTCCAAAATCAAACTTCAAATCATTGCCATTATACAAAGATCAATTTATTAGAGAATCACGTGGAGGTTATTCCAGAAATTAATAAGTATTTGGCCGTTTTTCCAAAAGAGGAAAAAATTACCATTCGATGTCAATCAGAAACAACCATTCAACCTTTAGAAGGGATATATTTAATAAATAATGAAGGCGATTGTAAAATCTATTTTCGACAACAAAAATTGGTATTCCAAAGTAAAACATATGGTCAACCATTATTATTACCTAAATTAAATACCAAGATTTTACCACAGAAAGTAACTAATTTTTCCATCAATCTGAACCCATTGAAATTGAATGATATATCATCTAATCCAATTGTACCTGTATTTCAAGAACCAGCCAATATGCATATCCCCAGTATGTGGTCTATTATTTTATATGTTATCATCGCCATCATCGGTGGGTACGTAACGTACAAGCATATAAAGAAGAAAAAGGCAAGAACATTCACCTCTGAGAAGACATCCAACAACCCTGAAGACATCGAGCTACAACTACCCCGTGAAGCTCGAATTTAAGGAGGGAGGAGTTATAGTGTTGATTCTTAGTGATTCAGTAACTATTTTGATGATACCACAGAACGTGACATTTCCCCCTTCATAGTTTATATAAGACCATTGCATTAGAGAATAAGACATTCTGTATTCACATTTGTTAGAATTAGTAACAAAGCTTCATATTATACACATAGCAACCATATTGTACTTGTACTTGCAAGAAATAAAGTTTTTAAAAACGCGATCGATCAATCAAGAAATCTAAGTTATATATATAATGGACTGTCTTCCGAAAATTACAACTCTTGAATATAGAATATTCAAATATTCTTCATTGATATATACCATTAAAGGTGAGATTCAACCAGAGGCTGATCATTCACCTAATCATTCATTCACAGAAGAATAATATGAAAAAAGATAATTTCAATACACATAAATACCGTAAAAGCATCCGAATGAGATACACGAGCTGAATGATGAATTGTAATAACATAGACTTACAACTAACTGAAGTAACACTATGGAAACATGCATTAACATGATTTTTGAACGAAGATACAGATAAAGATCTGGAATGATGATCAAGGAAGTTATGTAAAAAAAGATCCTTTGAATGATTTTATGTATCAAACAGAGCTACAAGGATTTGACTCGATTATTTATGGAGGTCATATTGGCCAGTTGACGGTATTTACTAATATGATCGTATTTACGCACATTGTAAACATAGCGCAAGTAAGAGTTTTGGATCAACGTGATACGATTTTTATCAGTTTGTGGAAAGTCTTTGGCGTTCGTATTTTCAACTAAACCGCTAGTTCATTAGAGAATAACTTTTTATACTTGTCTCTTAAATATCTATCATCTTGTTCTTCTTTACCCGTTTTCGTAATTATTTTGAAGATCTCACCCTTCCCGCTAGCTACCCAGCATCAACACCAAGAAGTTACACTTTTACTGGCGCTCGGGCGCTGTTTGCAACTGCATCGAAACTTACTGGCGTCACAAAATTGGGAGCCTACTCCGCAAAACAGAGATGTTACTAAATGTCTGGCTCAATAAATCAGCCTCGAGAGGAAAATTTTTCCCAATCACATTAACAATAAACTCTCAAGGCAGATGAACGTCCAAACTGCAAATGACAACATTTTTATCAAAACCAAGAGGATATTATGGCAAAAGAATTAGGAAAACTATATATCATTATGGATGACATAGATTTTGAACTTTAAATCCTTGACGATAGATTTGTCTCGAATATGTTGTTTGTCCCACTCAACAAAATTCAAAGACAGTAACGAGATGATTCCACACATTTTTGGGCGGTGTGAATATATTATATTGAATAAGAAGATGACGCGTTTGTTTAAAAACAAAGGACGTCTGTTGGCTACCGACGAACAAATTTAGAGAACGGCTAATAACGTCCATAATACTGTTGCTAGTTTTTGAAATGTTTTATTTGACAGCCACGAAATAAATATTCCAAATAAGTCTCAATTGATTTTATATTCACTCTCTCATATCAAAAACTTGAAATTTTCGAGGCAGATATTGACGATATTGATTCATATCTATTATCTGATCACAAACGCAAAGCAGCTGCAGAGCGGCAATATCTCATACAGAATAGATGGATAGTGATGTCTTGAAGAATAACAAAGCTGAAATAAAATCTATCGATCAAATTATTATAAAATCTGCCATGGCCACCAAAGTACTTTTCCGATAATGAGTCTTATTGCCAGTTTCAACGCTGTTTTATAAATTTAGAATGTCGTATCAATTAATTGCATATTCCAAGGTGACAGCTGCTATTGCCAGGATGACAGCTGTTATTGTCAAAATGACATCTGAGATTGACAAAGTGACAGATGTCCATGTTGAAGCGATAGATGGCAATTATATTTTAGTCTTCACATAAAATAGATGTTCTTGGGATTGAAGACTTCCCTAGATTTACCGGAAATGTGATTAAGAGATGGTAACATGAATTCCACTGATTATCTATTTCTCATAACTCCTGCGGGAAAGTACTATCTTAGGTACGTTTTTCTGTGCGGTAAATGACTCTCTGACTATACAATTATCACCATATCAATTCTCATGCGCCAAGTATAATTTGCGTGCGACAAGTTTAGTGTCGTATTAGAGCAAATCATTTATCGCCGGGAAAAACAAGCGCAAAATAGTTCGTATTCCGCATCAATGAAAAAAGTATCAGCAACTCGTGCAGTGTTGTCATTTGCCCACTGTCGCTCTCGTGGACAACCGACAACTTGCTGCACTTGCTTTGAATTGATACCAAACCAGTCATCGATTCAATAACCTGTATAAAACAGTTGACAATTGTTCAAATATCCGTTCCGACACTTCTATTAGAATTTTCACCAGAGGAGTTTTAATTTGATACCAAGTACAATAGAATCAAATTACTTATTTTGAGGGAACGATAAACGAGCATTTGCATGTGATGTACAAATATAAGCAGACGATGATAATATCAATTTGATATTATGTTTTTCATAGCTTATTAGCTTCAGGAATATATAACGAATTTTTAAAGACTGAAATTTCTTATCAATAAATTCTTGGTACCACTGGTTGAAAAAAGTTCATTTATCATCAAGACTATCATGGATCTAGTTTCTTGATGGGGAAATTGATTATGAAATTCAGAAAAAGATTCGTACAGGTTCTCAAGTAATCGTGTTTTCAGACTGACAGATCAACTGACCCTTTCAAAATTATGTTTTTCTTGGTTCAGTAGAGAATAAAACGCGATGATTCATAGAAATCTTGAACTGTCAAGAAATCAGGATCACAATACTCCCTATATCATATATAAAGTCGGGAAAGTGAAAAGCTACAGAATAATACTCCCAGAATAGCCAATTATTTCATAAATCGAATTATCGAAAAAGCTCCATAAATTTCTAACGTTATTGACATGTAGTGAGACAGTGCTGAGGTAGACGAAAAAAATATATTTCTATCCTTGTATATCACTTTCCGTCCTGCCGGATTTACAAAAAATGGCTAATTGCTTTGACTAGACCACGTCCTTGCAATTTTCTATCTTAACCAACAAGATATATAACTATAGAGTGACGTATCGCGCACTCTCAGAATGCATTGCAGCTGTAGCAGCTTGAACGATGGAATGTCAGCCATGCTTACAATCAGGAGGGTAATCTGTAATAAACAGTATAGCTTGAGCGCTTTTCTAGGGAAGATTTCTGCCGCGCTTATTTCACAATGACAGAAAAATGCGTGATGTCAGGCTTTGAAAATTAACAAATTGCAAATATTCGCAAATCTTCTCATAGGTGAATCTATTATGTTATCGCTTGACGACTGGTAGTCATTCTCTACAACTAAAGAATTATCAATCAATCAACCGAGTGCACTATACATGAGTGTCTGGCACACTCTTACATAATTGTTTCAGGAATATCTATCTGATTATGCGACAGTCTGATGAGTTTTCGAGACTTGATTGATTCCACAAACCAGTTGTATCACAACGCTGTATTCTGTATCTTTCAGAGCAGCCTCGTCGTCAAAAAATTTATTCGATTTTGGGATTGAGATTTCTACGAATTTCACATCCTGATTCTCATCAAAAGAAACAAATGAAGCTTAGAAACGTACTCATCCAAAATTCCTATACAAAAAAAACTTATCAGTAGCTCACTTTTCAGTATACAAATACCCAGGGAACAACCACATGGTCAAGTTGTTGATGTTAATGAATCAAGTGGAAGAGTTTTGCATGCGACACATCTCTTAACAAATAGACTTACACTTCAACTGACAAAGGTTTTGAGAAATAGATAAATTAAAAAAATCGTAACCTGATAAGTTTCACAAAAAACTACAAATTCGGGAGTCAGTTTTCACACCATCATCCTGAATAGGGCAACAACCGTAGACACGTGTTCCGTTCTTATTAGGACTCTTCAGTACGGTATAGCATGCCATGAACCAACTTACTTTTCTATAGTCTTGCGGCTACAAGTCCGACTATCTGCGGCTTGCTATACCGTACTGAAGATCCCTAATAAGAACAAAACACGTGTCTACAGTTACTGCCCTATTCAGGATAATGGTGTGAAAACCGACCCCTGAATCTGTATTTTTTGTGAAACTTATCAGGTTTTTATTTTTTAAATTCATCAATTGCTGTTTCACGGTTGAACTTTAACCCTACAGTGCACACGTAAAATTAAATCACACCATTGCACACCTTGGGCCTCACAGGTCCATAGCTCTAAATCTGAGATTATGCAGAATGTAGATATATTTCTGCAGAATAATAACAAATTTTGTAGTGCTGAATACTTTATTCTCATCAAAAAAGCAGAGCTCACAACATATTTATCAACCAATATCTCTCAATAACCATGAGTCATTGTTATCGTTCTTATTTGCGACTTTTTCGGAGCAAACTTGACAAATATGATGGCAATGTTGTAGGAAGGTACAATTCTTGTATTTACCGTATGAACAACGACTGTTTCTTATTATCGTGCACAGAGTATATGCCCATATGCGACTTAGACATGGGAAAAAAATACTAACACCGATGAACACGTGGGGCCTGTCACTCCCAAGCGGAGCAGCCCGCATTGTCGAAAGCCCATGTTGTCGAATGTCCGCAGCGTCGAATGTCCGTAGCTTCGAATACCCATTGCGGCGAATTTACCCTACTACCGCTTTGTGTGAGTGTCCGTTGAAAAGAAATAACTGTACTAGCGGTTTGATGAACATTTGAGCTTGGCATATCGCGTTGTAGAACGTAAGTTTGGAGAAATGAAGAGCTCATGCTTGAAATAATGATTTATTTACATTCCTGAACTATCAAATTATAAGAAAATCTAGTATTTTGTATTGATGGCAAAACTATAAATTCCACATTGAAATAAATAGATTTTTTTGGTCTTAATTCTGTATATTTAATTTTATTTTTGACGTTTCGACTCTCTAACCGAAAGTCTTCATCAGAAAAAATTATACAAAAATAAACATTGAAGTTTACTAGATTATTTCATGCTATAACTAAAATTTCATTTACTTTACATTTTAGATATTCATCAGCTGATTGATTCCGATTTGGTCCTGATTATATCATGTACAGTAGCTCCAATAAGTTGAAGTTTCAATATCATAGAGAAAGGACCACATTCATTCATTCATTCAAATTAATGATGGATTTCTGAGGAGCAAAAAGCTAAACTCCTTTTTCATGAGTTGATTTGACTTAATTTGTACTATATCTTATAAGAAGCGCTTTGATGAGTTCATTCATAAAAAAAAACAACCATAAATGAGTGCGAAATTGTTAGAGAAGTCAAATAATATAGATCTTCTTTCAAATTTAATTATAAAACTCTCCATAGTGCGTATTGAATTATCTTTTTATATTAAAGTCACATATTCCACGTTTCTGTGATCTGTGAACCCTTTGTAAAATACCATGTAAGACTTTTATATTCTGCGTTTCTGCAGATACTCTGTATAGCTGCAAACGGGGTGTATGAGGAATTTGCAAGAACATCATCTTTTTCGAAATGCTCAACTTTTAAATCTAGCCTCTAATGTTAATCCGATGCAGATGACGGTATGTATTCCAATAATTTTTATGAATTTAATCCATCTTTGTACTTGCAAAACTCTTGTTATTCATTTATTCATTAAATGAAACTAATTTTACTTTGTCTTATGAAACAGATTCCATTTATAAGAATATTCTTTTGAAACTAAGTATAAAATCTTCAATGATTTCTTTCCAGTTTTTAATGCAATCACATTACAGCAAACTGATACACTGAAACATAAGTTAGATGATTTATTTTATTGATTGATATTTCTCACATTTTCTGTACTATCCCGCCCTCAATAAATGCACACACCATAACGAACATATTCTGTGATACAAACTTCTTTCAATATATCAATGAAATGAAAAAGTTTAACGGCATCCATGATCTACAATAATTTTCATTTTCACCCAGCGTACATTAATATCCATGAATTCCCTGTCAACTAAGAATTATCGAAAATTGTTCTCATGGTTTGGAGTTGAGAGTTTTCGAAGCAGAAGTCAGCTTAGTAATAGTATACTTTCGGTGCACGTGTTCCAAAAATGGTATTAACTTAGTACAGAAAAGGCAAGAGCTGATTTTTCATCTGACTTGATAATTTTATGAACATCGACTTTGTCTGTAATTCGTACATATTTTTCTGTCACATTGCGAAAGTACAATAACTATAAACTCATTAATCAAGCATGAATTATAATTTTCATTTTGATAGTCTCGATTTTTACTTCCCTGACCGATATAATAGGAGAAGTATTGTAATCATGATTTTTTGACAGTTCAAGATTTTGATGGATATTCACGTTTCAGATATACTCAGCCAAAAAAGATGATTCTAGGCAAAATCGGTCTGACTGAAAGAACGATAACTTAAGATTGCGTACGAATTTTCGACTAAAATTTTATATTTCAGTTTTTTATAAAAAATCAAGGTCTAAGTTCGTGAATGAGATTTTTTCAGCAAGTGGTACCAAAACTTTATTGATGGAACTTTTTAGTTGTTTGCGTTTATTCTAAAAACGGTGATATCCATCATAGAATTTGAATTAGCTGAAATAGATCTTCCAATATTCACCTTACACTCCCAAAGTATTTAAACTCATATGCATATAGTTTTTACTTCTGCAGTCCATCCATCCATATGAGTTTAAACACTTTGGGATTCAAGCCCTGAATATCTTGGATTCTTGTCTATACTGTACTGACGAGTCCCAATAAGGACGAGAAACGTGTATACAGTTGCTTCTCGATCTGAGATGATAGTGTCAAAACCGATTCTTAGATTTGAAATTTTATGGAACAAATTATTGAATGTTTCAGAATTTTTGATTGTTTTCAATTTATGTGGAAAATTCAGAGAGTCTGTTATATAGAGTGAACTTCCGGTTCAGTCGATTAGTACATTAATAAGAGATAACCATTCAAATGCTACAGCAATTTTAAATACTGAATTTCAGTATCCCACGTCTAATCTTTCTGGATTAATACGGAAAATTAAAAAAAAATTTCAAGTGAAGTGCAGCTCCGCTACAGGTGATTTCAAACACATTGCGAGGAGCACAACTAGATCCTAAGCCAGTCTGAAATACAAAAATTCAACATTATACGAATATTTTCATCAAAATCTCGAAATGTGAATTTTGTCGGTTTCACAATACTTACTTGTACTTTGTACAAGTAAGTATGAAGCACATCTAATTCAATTTTCTTATTGATATGCTTCGATGATTGATTGATTTAATTTGTTCTCTGATTGCTTTTATCAGTTTACCGGAATTGAAACGGTATGCATTTATTCTAAAAACTTAGTTACTCTAGATTTAATCATTCTTAGATGATAAGATGGAAGTATATCAAATATTTTTCCATACTACACCTTACACCCTGCTTTTAAACGTACTGTTGTATCAAAAATAAATGTATGCAAATTTTATTCAGACTGAAAATAGGCCGCGCGAGCAACCGATTTGATCTACGGTGCCGAGGGCTTCTGGCAACATGAGAGTCAGCACCGTTGGTTTTTTGAATTCGTCAGGTCTCTGGCTACAGTTTTTGTGTAGGACTTTTTTGTCTAACAGAAAAAGGATGAATTTGAAAAAAGGCCTTAAGCGATCCAAAATGTTTAAATGTTATTTATTTTAACATAACTTAGGACGTTTCGAGAGTCCTATACTGCTCTCATCATCAGCTAAATTTGAGTGAACATATAGTCTTAAATTTTAGTTGTTCGCTTACCGTTCAAGATGTGATACTGCCTCGGATGTGGCCCTGACTATGGATTTGCGTTACATTTTGCGGCATTTCTATTAAAATAATTTTACATCATTCACATATTAAAATTTAAGACTATATGTTCACTCAAATTTAGCTGATGATGAGAGCAGTATAGGACTCTCGAAACGTCCTAAGTTATGTTAAAATAAATAACATTTAAACATTTTGGATCGCTTAAGGCCTTTTTTCAAATTCATCCTTAACTACACTGGATCCTCCAACAACTTTACTAACAGAAAAAGGTACTTTATCGATATTTCCAACCACTTTGAAGCCACGGTGCCGGAGGTTGTGGCAGAATGAGACACGGCACCGTGAGTTTTTCTTGTTTTGCATATAAAAATACATGTTCCAGTGAAATTTCCAAGTGTCTAACATAAAAAGGGAGTTTGTGCGTTAAATTCACATAATGAGTAATTAATATTAATTGCTTCTGGCAGAATTAAAAATGGCACAGTTGACTTTTAAGGGTAATGTTTTCACGACAAATCGTTCAGAATACGTGAGAATTGTCCAACGATTCAAGGTAGTATTTCCGAGCGGGCTCTTGGAATCATTATTCTAATTATCTTAATTTATTGTCCAACAGGTTAGTTCAACAGGCGCATCCCAATATATGGGTATTCTGCAAGTGCCCACAACGAATGGAGCATAGTAGATCTAATAATTTACAAAGGCTTCAGAATGAGTCCATGCTCCCTCGGTGAAGAAGACGAATATATCTTAGCATTGACCAGAGAATACGAAGGGCAGAAGAGCAATCAACTTTAGACGGTGACGTGCGGCAATTTCTCCTATATACCTGCCATACAGTTGATCGGGTGGTGTACACTTTGTTGCCTCCACTATCGTCTGCTGTCGCTATAGAAATTCCAACCGAAACACCTGCAGAGCTTCCTGAAGTAGTTTCTGCAGAATTTCGTGGAGTAGTTCCTGCAGAGATTCCAGAAGTAGCTCCTGTAGAACCTCTTGCAGAGCTTCCTGAAGCAGCTATTGCAGAATCTCCAGCAGAACTACCTGCAAGACCTCCACCAGATCCTTTGGCAGAGCCTTCTACGTCATCACCACTACAGCCTGAGGAACCAGAAGACGTTCTTCATATCAGATAGCAATTTGTGGTCTGCTTAGTATCAGAAAAATCCCATGCTTAATGCTTTCATAGATTGCTGGCATTTTTGCGTTTTTGGAGATTGTGTGATTAGTTTTGGAGTGAATGTTGGGGAAGACGATAGTCATTCCAGGTGCCCTTATTGTAGGCAATTGGTCCCGAGGCCTTGTATTTGAATAAAAATGAAAGTTTTACGAAAATTGTATTTTTTCATCTTATCACCCCCATACTAATCATAAGAAACTTGATTAATATTCATCCTAGTATGAAGAAGATGTAACAAGTACTCAGATAAAACAGCAAAGAGGTACCAGATACCACAGGAACTCATTATTTTCAAAATAAAAAAAACAGCTCATGCAAAGAAAAATTGTGTATATTATATCTGAATTATGTGCTTCTGAGTAACTCAGTATAAGTTTCAAGCAGATGAATCAGAATTTCCCATAGTTTTCCTCGTAATTTTGTACAAAAGTCTAGCTCCATGGTCTTTCTGCCCTTTACCTATCTTTTCTCTTATTTTATGCATTTTTTTTTCCAACGAAAATAATGATGTGTGGCCGAAACACAGATTGACCAATTAGAATTCAACACAATGTATGTATGTATATATATGTTCTTTAAGCTACCTAGCAGGCTTTGAAATCTATTAATCCCTTGATTCTAACCATTAAAAAGTGATCTAGAGTGAAATTTGAACACTTCAAGTAGTTTATATTTTGACATTATCGGAAGAGACTCATTGGAGTTCTAGGATTGTCAAATATGATCTATAGACTGAGAGCCAGCGTTCCGCAGACTTACAGTATAGTAGCAAACTCCATAATAATGCTGGATATACTATTTCACCTGCCGTAGGTGGAATGGGGATTCACTATTCGCATCGATTGCTCTTTTGGGAATGGTCAGGAGTCGAAAAGCATCAAAATTGACTTTAAAACGTGGTCGCAGCATGTCTGCCGTTTTGATATCATGAGAAACATTATTTTTTCTTGAAGAAGAATTTAACAGCAGGCTATTCCTCCGATTCCCACTTTATTTTATAGAATTTCAAAGCTTCCAAAATTTCAAACAAATTTGCGTTATTTCAGCTGAGCTGAAAATTATATATGGTATTTATATTATTGTTATTCACATATATTCACAGAAACAAACACATAATCTGGATAAAATTATAGCAGGAAATTGTAAGACGACCAAGTCTTTTTTCTCAGAATTGTTAGATCAAGTACCCACATATTCTAAATCAAATGTGATCCATAGAATTTTTTGTAAAAGTTATGACAAGTGTTATATTGGTCAAATATGTCAACAGTAGAATTATAACACATAAAAGTGAGTCAAGTTTAAAATCTTTTGCGACTACACAAACATTACATCAAAATTCTACTAAACATATAATTGATTTTAGTGATGCCACAGTTTTGGATACAGATGAAAATTATAAGAACGATCTTCTTTAAAAATGGTTCACATGAGAACTACAGATGATACAATGAAGAAAAATAGTGACATGATTGATTTGATTCCAATCTATACCAATTTATTCAAATTTTTTGAAAAGTTAGAATAACCTATTAGTTAATTTATAGCTTTTTTCTGTTGTCTTGTCTGTAGATTCTTCAACCTACAATGTAGCCAGACATCTTATCTTGATGATATTAATTTGTATCACAACTTCAATGTGACATTCAATATCAACTTGAAAACATAACAAAATTGATTGACAACCAAAGAAAACAGCATACCAATATCATATTTTGATGTCATCAGTCTGTTCACAAATTTTGTCCTCATTAGAGAAACTATTTGCCTCGTGATAAAAATAGAGATGACTCCGTGAAACTGTTACACTCAATCAAGTTTTGCTGTTTATTTAATTGAGAGCTGGCATGATTTTGATCTTTTCAAGAACTTTGAAATCTTACTCGTCCGCAAAAATGACGAGATCCTTGATTTTCTTGAAAACTTAAGACTTAAGAAAGTCTGTAATAGACCATGCTGACTTAAGTTTGGAAGACCGAACGAACCTCAAGCTCACCTCACTTCAAAATCTCTTTATCTACGACTGTGCGCTGAAAAGTGATCCGCTAACTAATTTGCGTGCCATTATGAAATTCGTAATGACACGCATTTTTGTTAGAGAAATAATAAAAATAGAAATTCAATCAAATTTAAAGTTTCTTTTATTATAAATAACTATCAATCCACACACATGAATTTATGTTTTATAAATATTCCCGACAAGATTTATACAATTGAGTATGTTTATTTTCCTTATAATTTTGATAGCTGTCAAACAAACAAATAGTTGCCATAACAATGAATAAAATGCTACTTGATCAAGCTATGAATTTTTCTTCGAATGTCAAACATCAAATAAAAACTCTGACGTGAACATCACGTGACTTTCTTGTACATCATTATAAATATATATTATACGATGTGATTCTGTGTTTGATCATATATATCATTGGATATATATAACCAAACACAAAATCTCATCGTTCTCCAGTTAATCGTTTTGGATTTATCCAAGTGATTCTGAAAATCTGTCAAGTAAAATGCGCTTCCAGCCAAGTCGGTTGCTATGGAAACAGTAGGTCATTATTCTAAGACTACAACACTCCTAAATACTGATTCTCAAAATTCTACGACTATTAACAGATCTGATTTTATGAGCAAAATTAAAGAATAAATTCCTAATGAAGTGCACTTTTGGTTCAGTCTATTGTTATGAAAATAGTAGGCAATCATTCAGATGCTACAGCAGACTGAAATACCAAATTTCAATATTTTACAACTGATCGTTTCAGATTTATGCGAAAAAATCCAAAAGACTGTCAAGTAAAGTAGACTTTTGGCTTGGTGTATCTCAATAAAAATAGGATATGAGCATCTAGACGGTATAATCGCCCAAATACTGAATTCTATCAATCTACGTTTAATCGTTTTGGATTTATGCGGAAAGTTCAAAAAATGTTTCGAATAAAGTGCTCTTCCGGCTTGGTCGATAGCAATCATAATGCAAGGTGTACAACAAGATATTATAGAAGTGCCCTATACAAAATTTAAATATTCCACGACGGATTGTTCAGAGTTCATGCGGAAAGTTCGAAAAGTCTGCCATTCAAAGTGCACTTCCGGCTCAGCCGATTGTTACAAAAATAAAATATGACCATTAAGATGCTACAGTGATTTCAAATGCTGAATTCCAATATCTTGCGGCTGATTATTCTGGATTTATGCAGAAAATTGGAAAAAAAAATCGTAATTAAAGTGCACTTTCGGTTGAGCTGATCGCAATCATGATGCAAGATGTACAATAAAATGTTATAGAAGTACCTTATACCGAAATAACAATATGCTATGGCTGATCATTCCAGATTTATGCAAAAAATTCAAAAAAAGCTCAAAGTAAAGTGCATTTCTGGCTTGGTCGATCCCTACAAAAATAGCAAATGACCAATCTGATACAACATCAAGTTCAAATACTGAATTTCAACATCCTACGGTTGATCATCCTGGATTTATTAGAGAAATTCAAAAAAAGTTCCAAGTAAAGTGCACTCCCGGTACAGACGATTGAATTCATAATACGGGGTGCACAACTAGACCCTATACCAGTCTCAAATGCAAAATTTCAACATTATACGTTCAACCAGTTTTCAGAATTATGAGTAACGTACGCACGAATGCACGCACACACGCACGCACGTACGCTCGCACGAACATACGTACCGACATCAAGCCAAAAATAGTCAGAATGGATTCAGGGATGCTCAAAACGGATATTTCCATTAAATCTTGATAGGTGAATTTTGTCGGTTTCACAATACTTCCCTGTACTTAGTACAAGTAAGTAAAAATTCTAATTCAGCAGCAATTAAGGCCGTCGTAGATAAAATATTGAATGATACACGTTTGATACAGCTAGTGTAATGAAACTTGAGTGATAAAAATATTCGGCTATTCGCCTCGTGATTTAACATCACACACGGTTCATTACAACGGCTATATCAAACTTGTATCGTTAATATGTATTATAAAATCCCAGAATACATAATCAGCCTACAGGTTGAGATGAACTTCATATAGATTTTCATCGTCTTGTCACTATCACCTACTATTTTTTTGGTGTCACTCGCGAACTATTTGACACCGTCTTTTTTTGTTAGGAATCTGTAACTTTTCTGTGTAATTTTTGAAATTTATTATATTCTGAAGTTTGATTTTTATACTTACTATAACATTTTTTTGGGTCAACTCCCTTCTCTCTGTAATTTTCACGGTAATCTAAAGATGTTGATGATCACTGTGATTGATATCGGTAGCTTAACCAATTCTTAGAACATTGTGATTGAGAATTTTTCTGTTCTTTTTTGCGCTTTACTGGATAATACATTGGGATGGAAATGAGACTGCTTGTGTGCTCCTTTATTGCAGTAGTTTTCTTATAAGAAGTTGAGAATACAAATGTATATATTATATGGTATACAAAACAAACCTGTCACGGTTCAATTAAAGGTTTTAACCAACAGTTTGAGAACGGCTGTAAACTAGTGTGTCAGTAGGAAATTGCTGTCGGTGATTTTTTCAAATTTGAAGCATACGATTGGCAAATAAATATTAAAATACATCAAAATCAATAACAATATTTCTGCATTACATTAATACAAAAAAGTAAGTCTGTATGATAGGATAAGAGACATAAAAAATATTCAAAATATTATTAAAAACAATCAAGATCATTACTAAGACAAGAATATTGCTGTGCTACGGGCACTCGCTCATACAAATCACGAATTACAGTGACCGCAAAACTCTTATCATATACACAAATACTTTAAAAATAAATATTATGAATAAAGAGGACTTCGAGAAAATGTTTGAAAAACTACGAATAGACATAAAACAAGACATAAAGAGCGAAATACAAGAAGTAGTCCAACAGAATCAAGAACAAATCGATGAATTAAAGAAGGAGAATCGAATTCTTAAAGATAAAATCGAATCACAAGATGAGAGAATCAGATCACTAGAAAGAGAAATAAAGAAGGAAAATTTAGTTATACATGGCCTCCCGGAGAAAGAAAATGAAGAACAATTAGAAGTATATCTGGAAGACTTTTTCATAATTTTTTTACAAATAAATATAAATAAAATCGATATCGACGATTCCAAGCGGTTGGGAACTAAAAAAAATGATAAATGCAGACCAATATTGGTGAATTTTGCAACATCCAAATAAGAAATATTGTTCTAGAAAATAGGAAAAAATTGAAGGGAAAGAATATATATATATATATATATATCAGAGGAGTTCTCGAAGCAAGTAATAGAAGAAAGAAAGCTATTGATCCCTGAAATGAAAAAGAATAGAATGGAAGGAAAAATATGTTATATAGATTATGATAAATTGATTATTAAAGAAAATGAGACTAAAAAACAGAAGAAAAGAATACTTTCTGGAGAAGAGATCACTTTGCAGCTTGATAAGAAACCAAATAAAGGTACATCAGAACTAGCTAAAACAATAATAGGTAATATTGGAAGGAATAGATCAAAATCATTAAGTGGGAAAACACCATCAACTAATATGGACATAAGAAAACTACTGAACGCTACAGAAGATAAATAGCAATAATTAATACAAAACAATAATAATAATACCACTGATAGGAAAAATGTACAAAAAATAATATTACACATCTCAAATTACCAACTCTCCCAGTACGGTTGGTCCCCGCGGGAGAATATGACCAAACCCCTCAAAAAAAAAAAAAACTATATATTTGTACACTCAATGTAAAAATACTTCTAGGTGAAGAGAGAACATGGGAACTAGAAAATGCTCTAAATAAATTGAAATGGAACGTGATAGGTCTAAGTGAGATAAAAAGAAATTATGTGAAAATTATTAAAAGAAAAACTGGCAATATATTTTGTCACGGAGCTGGGAATAAAGGAAACTACGGTGCTTTCAGTACTAGACAATTCAAGAGATGGCAAGATGAGATCAAAAAACATGCGGGAGTAACGTGGACAAGGAGTGCGCAGAATTAAGAAGAATGGCAAGTTTTGGGGGAGGCCTTCGCCCAACGGGCTGAGTAAATCCTCAACTTTTGTATATGAAACTTTTTGGTATATAAAATAAATATGTATGTATATATAATAAATAACATGTGGGAAAAGAAAAGAAAAAAACGAAAGGAAATGAAATGTATTAAGATTTACTAAATAAAGGCTATTATTAACCAATACCTCACTCATAATATCTAACACTGACTATTTCCTAATATTTATTACATCTGCTTACTATCACAGGGCCTCTTATCAGAATGGCCACGATGCTCACTAATTACAAGTTTTCATTAACGGCAGAAATTATTTGTTGATCTATAAAAAGGGCCACTCTATGTCCTGAAGGGCAATAAGCCTTCTTGCCATACGATGAAGTTGAAGTGTGAAGAGAACATTTGAACAGCACTCCGGGGAAATCGTGTAGAATAGAAAAATCAAGTTCTTACTTTGATCACTGAGAGCTTCTGCGCTTAGATAAATTCTTTGTATAGTCTTTTATCTACCACATGCTGCATTCTTCAAACTTCTAGTCTATCATGAAAGTAGCTGGAAAAGTCGTCTGACAGATAAATGACAGAAGACATCAGAGAGGATCTGAAGGATAATGTTTCTCTTGACAGATGTTATTCAAGTTTCAATCAAATAGTATATTCTACAACAAGTATTGGAATGGCTCTAATTCCACACAAGCGAATGGTCTGTGATCCGAACCAAAGGCAAGGATTACGGCTTGCGAGTGTGGAATACGTCATTCCAACACATGTGGTAGACTATACTTTCTTCAACAAGGTTTTGGAGACCAATATTTCAGAGAAAACTTTGAAAATTATAAAATGTCAAACGTGAAGCCAGATAAAATGAATTGAATTGTTGACACGTAACCATAGTCACCAAAACAAACAGCTCCTGATTCGTCGAAATGATTCTACACGGTAGCAGAATAAATATTCTCACACAAGTGTGGAGTGTGCCTTATTCCAACATAATTTCTGGTTATGGAGTATGCAAATTCTAAAACAGTGTTGAAGGAAAGAATTTTTATCTCGAATTCAATGGAAGTGCTCATAAAACAAATACAATCCAAAATACATTGTTTCGGAACAACTACATACCTATGTATATTATATTGCATATCAAATATGAGCTCTTTGATATATAACTGTCGTACTTCTCGCTACAAAATTCTTATTTTCTTTTCAGCTCCATTTTCTAATGAGTCGTTATTTTCACTAACAAGTTTCAAGCTATTGTGAATACTATGCCTACTATGATCATGGCAAAGTAATCGTATCATGAACTCATGTAAGCAATAATTTTGAAAAATTTATGAAAACACATGGAAACCCAAGGAAGAAGCTGGGAAAGAAGAAGCAAACTTTGCTCGGGCAATTGGTGACGTTGATAAAGATGGTTACCCTTCACTTACTGTCATTGCTGACGGAGCCTGGTTTAAACGATCTTATAAAATCAATTATGATGTAGCTTCTAGAGTTGCTTGTATTCTAGGAGCAAAAACTGGAAAATTGTTATATATGTCTGTAAGAAATGAATATTGCCCACTTATTATTTGTATCTTATCATCCTCCTCCTCTAACTCAGCTACTATCATTGTTTCTTCAGTTTGGCTCCTAATTATTGTATCTGCTTTGATTTTATATTGTAGTTCTAACTCTTTCTCGAGAAATTCATTTACAATTAGCTTTGCTTTTTTTTCCTTAATTTTCAGTCCTTTAATTATCATATTATTTTTTCTTCTCCTCTTGTCTTGCTCTTCCAGTCGTTTATCCAACATTTTTATCTTGTTGCCTAATTTTTCATTTTCCTCTTCCCAGAATTTTTCTTTCTCTCTAAATTCTTCCTCCATTTTCTGAATAAAAACATTATTCCTTCCTATCCCCTCAATTACCTCTTTGTGATTGGATTACATTTCTTTCTTCAATTCTTCTGCCATTGTCATAATTAAATTTTTAACTTCCTCCATGTCTTCCTTTTCTTCCTTCCTTACAGGTGATCTAAGTGTCTTTCTGTTTTTTCCAAAAATATTTGAGAGCTCTTTATAAGATTCTTCTCTTTTTTGTTGTGTAAATTCACTATTACCGGGACTCGAGTTCAATCTTCTTCTTTCGTCTGACATCTGCCCCTTTTTTATATTCTATTCTCCTCTGCTACTGCTAGATTTCACAATCTATTGTCTTACACACGCATGCGCAACCCGTCACTTGCAGTCTGACATAATGTCGTATGTACACGAGCAATCTAAAATCGCACGCGCTCGCATTTAATGTATCCATGAACTCTTTTCACTGAATTATTTACAGTTGACACTGACATTGACATGAAACAAGATCAATTTCAACTAAAATTTGAGGTGATCATTTAAAGTACGTTCCACTAGACGATCACAATGCCTATGTCGCCTCAATAATCGCTTCGCAATACGATCCAGGTCTTGGCGTTCATGATAAATACATCATAGATGACTTCATCGATCCAGACCACTTCAAGCTTACAACGCCCGCGATTGAAAGGTGGGAAGAAGTGGTCGTTGCGTTCATTTTTGCAGAAATCGCCAAGAAGTTCAAATTGAATGAGAAGGTGCCTTTCCAATTTGTTTCTTCGATTCCAAGTTATGTCAATTGATTCAAGATTCTCCATTTCATGGTCTCTTGTTATCAATATTAATTATTCAAGAGCACCAGCCACATCGAGCATGAGTGAGTGGAAAAGCAAAAATCGCGGTCGTGAGCGTTGCGGTCATCTAGTGGAACGTACTCTTAGAAGTTACAATTCATTCAAACGCTGTAGCAGTCTCAAACACTAAATTTCATCAATCTACGTCCAATGGTCTCGAATTCATGCAGAGAATTGAAGGATATTGTCAAATCATATCTTCAGTAGATTGCTATGAAAATATAGAGTCATCATATGGATTCTACAATTACTTTAAGTACTAAATTTCATGATTCTACGACTGAACGTTCTGGATCAATGCGAAAAATTCGAAAAACTTTTCAATATACTGTACTTCTAGTTCAGCCGATTGCAATCATAATGCGAGATTTACAACTAGATGTTATAGAGCAGCTTAATACGAAATCCTAATACTCTACGACTGATTGTTTTGAATGTATGCAAAAAAATCGGAAAAAACTGTTATATGAAGTGCACTTTCGGCTCAGCCGATTGGTACATTAATAGAAAATTAGCATTAAAATGCTACTTCAATCTGAAATACCGAATTTCCGGTACAGACGATTGCAACCATAATGCAAGGTGCACAGCAAGACCTAAGAGCAGTATCAAATACAAAATTTCATCATTACACGGTTGATAGCACTCGAGATTTGCAAGTTACAAACGAACGAACTTACATACCGACATCAAGCCGAAAATAGTCAAAATTGATTCAGGGATGCTCAAAACGAGTATTCCTATCAAAATCTTGAAATGTGAATACGTCGGTTCTACAATACTTACTTTTACTTTGTACAAGTATTTAATAGTATATTCTACAATAAGTATTGGGATGGCCTATATTCTGAACGAGCGCAAAGTTTGTTATCCGAGCCGTAGGCCAGGATTACGGTTTGTGAGTGTGGATAACGTCATTCCAAACATATTGTAGACTATACTTTATGAATATTTGGATTGTTAGGAAGTAACCATATGGTAGTAACCAAACTAACAGCTTTTGATTCGTCAAAATGATTCCAAACGGCATACGGAATCATTCTAAACGATTCTTTGGTGTGTGATTGGATCCAACATAATTTTTGATGATGGAATATTCAAATTCCGAAACAGTGTTGAAGAAGAAATCTTTCGTAAGCTATGAACAGTCTCTCACAATGTGTCAGCAGAATCAGTATCTGTATCTCATTATGCGATCTACAAAGATATTCGATGAGAAGCAACTAATCCGAATATTCTCATAGAAGACGAATACGGAATTGTTTGGCAACATTGCAGGTCGTACAAATGAAGGAGTTTAGTAATAACCGGTCGTATGACATGGGAACGAAGAGGAACGTATAGTCGACCGTCACATTGAACGACTTCTTGGTACCGTCATATTGATGATAGTATGAAATTCATGTCGAAAATTGAAATTTGAATATAAGTCACTTTGGGTTCAACAGCACTAAGCTGTTGAGTATAAAATAACACTATACTCAATCCTTTCAGCGGATGTCAAATTACATGATCATCGTAGGCCGTCAAATTGATTTCCGGATATATATATATATATATATATATATATATATATATATATATATATATATATATATATATATATATATATATATATAAACAAATATTTGTGGGTGCGGCAGTCAACATTTGGGCTTAATAAAACACTTTTCTCAATTTGTCAAGCTTTCAGCTGTATTTTCAGCCTTCTTCAAGGACAATTAAATGAGATTAATCATAAGAGTCGTAACATTCACAAAATTTTTTTGAAAAGACAATCATTTTGATGAGCACATGTTTGGTGTTCACCAATAATAAATATATCACAATTAAACGTAAATTTCGATAAATAACTCGAGTGATTATCACAATTAACTGATTTTGAATTATATCGCACCATTTTTGAAAGACCTTTTGATCTTCCAAAAATGGCCGCACAGCCTGTCATGAAAAAACTTTGATATTAAATTAAAAACAAATGTGAAATATAACTTAGAACCAGTTTCCTGTGATAATCCTTCGAAATATCTATCAAAATTTACGTTTAATTGTGATATATTTATTATTGGTGAACACCAAACATGTGCTCATAAAAATGTTTGTCTTTTCAAAAAAAAAATTATGAATGTCACGACTCTTATTATTATTCTCATTTAATTGTCCTTGAAGAAGGCTGAAAATACAGCCTAAAGCTTGAAAAATTAAGAAGAGTGTTTTATTAAGCCCAAATGTTGACTGCCGCACCCACAAATATCTGTTTATGTAACTAATTGCGGTGATCTGTCCAGATGTTGAATATTGCTCGGATCTTGGGTATGTGATGCTGCTGGCGTTGTAGAATGATTATTGGTGATATGTGCTGGCATTAGTCCATGTTATCTGCATTTTAGTGAGACTATTCTTCGGTTAGAGAATTAGACGTATTCTTCGCATTTCTCATCTCATGTACCACTCTGAAAATTTACACAAACTCAAGAAGGTATTGCTAAGTAATGGTCATCCATAGAAGTGACACTAAGTTTAAACCTGGTGCGAGTGCATTATCAAATCACTGCAACACCACTAAGCATAAAATGGTTTATGAACGGATTGATATATTGGACAATGAACGTAATTTGTCCAAACGCACGTTCTTAGAGATGATTTATATCGCAAGTACTCCTCAGTCCATGAATAACAAATCTGATATCTGTGGCTTGAGCAACATCTACGATTATCTGCACCAAATATCTGAAAATAGAAAAAGGCAGCAGTCAGAACCAAATAATTCAACATGAAAAAAACCCACCCATTTTTCAATATCTTTAAGTAACAATAAAATTGTAAGAGTTTTTATCATATACAATTGCATTTCTTATGCTTATACCTTTCTCACTTTGTTTGAGATTCTCAAAATATAACTTCTTTTTAGAATATTTATTGTTTGTTCACTTTATTTAATCAAGGGGGTAACTCGAACATATATATGTATATATATATATATATATATATATATATATATATATATATATATATATATATATATATATATATATATATATATATATATATATATATATATATATATATATATATATATATATATATATGGTTCAGCACTGCAAGCCTTGTAGACTCATGGCTTGTTGCGCTATTCTTCGCCATAACACTCTGTCCTGTACTTTCTCCTCCCATTTTTTTACACCCAATTGTTCGATATCCTTTAATACTGCGTCGTACCATTTTCCACGAGGACGTCCTCTTCTCTTTTTTCCCATTATACCACCTTTTAAAACACTTTTAATCACTCTGTTCTCTGACATACGTTTTACATGACCCAGCCATTTTAATCGTTTGATTTTCGCGGACACTAAAAAAACATACTTGGTATAAAATTAAATTCTAAATTTTATAGCAAGATACAGATCAGATACACATATTCGACTCAAAAAAATTTTGAGAACATCTTATGGGTCATTTAAATGAAGAATAATAGTTTTAATAACGTTAAAATAACACAGTGTCTTATCGCAGATTGCAGCAAGATTATTTCATTGAAATATTAATAGAAAAAATACGCCACTGTGGCCGTAGTGAATTCTCAAATGTTTCACCAGCGATAAAACCCGTGAAACAGGGAATTGCTGTGTATAAAATTTTCTAAAACCAGTGCAAACAGAGGTAGAGCAGTGGTGGATACGAGTGTTAGTTGAAACGGATCGGTGGAGCAGGAATAAGTAGTGTTTTTTGTAAACTTATGTAGTATCCGATTAGGAGTAAGGTAAGGTATCGGTAAGTTTTTGTGGTATATACGGGTGAAAATCGCGCTGCAAGTGACGGGTGGCGCATGCGTGTGTAAGACAATAGATTGTGAAATCTAGCAGTAGCGGAGGAGAATAGAATATAAAAAAGGGGCAGATGTCAGACGAAAGAAGAAGATTGAACTCGAGTCCCGGTAATAGTGAATTTACAAAACAAAAAAGAGAAGAATCTTATAAAGAGCTCTCAAATATTTTTGGAAAAAACAGAAAGACACTTAGATCACCTGTAAGGAAGGCAGAAAAGGAAGACATGGAGGAAGTTAAAAATTTAATTATGACAATGGCAAAAGAATTGAAGAAAGAAATGTAATCCAATCACAAAGAGGTAATCGAGGGGATAGGAAGGAATAATGTTTTTATTCAGAAAATGGAGGAAGAATTTAGAGAGAAAGAAAAATTCTGGAAAGCGGAAAATGAAAAATTAGGCAACAAGATAAAAATGTTGGATAAACGACTGGAAGAGCAAGACAAGAGGAGAAGAAAAAATAATATGATAATTGAAGGACTGAAAATTGAGGAAAAGAAAGCAAAGCTAATTGTAAATGAATTTCTCGAGAAAGAGTTAGAACTACAATATAAAATCAAAGCAGCTACAATAATTAGGAGCCAAACTGAACAAACAATGATAGTAGCTGAGCTAGAGGAGGAGGATGATAAGATACAAATAATAAAAACAAAAAGGAAGCTCAGGGGGAAAACTATTTATATTGAAAATGACAACACTTTAGAAGAAAGAAAGATGTAAGCTGCTATAAGAATCAGAGCCAAAGATGAAAGAATCAAAGGGAGAAGAATCAAAATATATCACAATAAACTAGTGATAGGAAATGATTAATATGAATGGAATAAAAAAACAGCAAAATTAGAACAGGAAATCAGGAAAGAAACAGGAACGGATGCAAAAAACTGATAGATAGAGAGAATGGAGGAAAATTGGTAACGACATCGCGCGAGATAAGGAAAATGGAATTGGGTACACAGAGGAAAAAGCAAGAAAATAAATTAAGGTTGGCAACATGGAATGTAAGAGGAACAAAATCCGAAGGAATATTCAAAAGTCTGCTACAAAATTTTAAGAAATACAACAAATATATTGCAGCAATCCAAGAGACAAGACAAAAGGAAAATGGCATAATAGACTGTGAAGAACACATAATTTTCAACAGTGGTACAGACAGTGGATACTTTGGAACTGGCTTTATGGTCAAAGAAGACGTGAAAAACAGAATAATAGACTTCAAACCAATATCAGAGAGATTATGTATGCTTAGAATATGAGGAATATATAGAAAAATAACTCTAGTAAATGTCCATGCACCAACAAATGAGAAAGACGAAGAAGAAAAAAGTATGTTCCACGAAAACCTAGCAACAACCTGGAGGCAAATCCCAGAATATGACAGCAAAATACTATTAGGAGATTTAAACGCAAAAATTGGTAGAGAAGAAATATACAAACAAATAACGGGAGGAAACAGTAGGCATCTAGTGTCAAATGAAAACGGAATTGAACTATTAGAATTTGCTGGAAAACATGAACTGAAGACTATGAGTACTAGCTTTCAAAGGAGAGAAATATATAAAGGCATCTGGGTATCACCGGACGGTAAAACTTGTAATCAAATTGATCATGTGCTAACAGAGAAAAAATATGCGAACATAATCAGAAATGTGATAACGCGAAGAGGCGCAGAGGCAGACACCGACCATTTGATGGTTGCAATAAAAATGAAACAGAAACTTCCAAATAACAACCTCAATAAACTGAAGACCAGGAAATGTTATGATATGCAACAAATACCGAACGAAAAAACACAAAAAGAGTTCCAAGAACAAATAGATACGTATTCAAAGCACTCGGATCACAAAAACACAATAGATATGGAATAGACAAGTTTTGAAAAGAATATATGTAAAGCTTCGGAAAAAACGCTGAGCAGAAAGCAAAAGAAGAAAGGAAAAGAGTGGTTCGACGAAGATTGCAAAGATGCAATGGTCAAAAAAGAAAGAGCTAGAGTCCGGGAACGACAAAATCCAAATATAGAAAATAAAACGTCATATGACCTAGAGAAAAAACGCTTCAAAAGGATGTGTAGGCAGAAAAAGAAACAAGAAGGGAAAAAAGGCTATTACTCATTGGAAACAATTATAGAAACAAATGTTTCAGAATTTTCTACCAAGAGGTGAAGAGGGAAGAAGAGGGGTATAAGCCCAAAACAATATTCTGCAAGAATAAAAAGGAACTAGTTACGGGAGAGGATGAGTTGAACAGGTGGGCTGAATATTTCTCGGAACTTCTAAACGATGAATCGGAGGAGCAACAGATAGAAGTGCCAGATGACACAAGAGACCAAGTTGAAAACAATAGTTCAATAGAGCCGCCAAAGATGGAAGAGATGACAAAAATCATGAACGATCTTAAAAATAATAAAAGCGCAGGAGAGAATGGTATTGGGACAGAGATCTATGAATATGGAGGAGAGGAAATTCAAAAACAACTGTACGATATGATAACAACAGTATGAGAGACAGAAATATTACCGAGCAGATGGAAAGAAGCCCTGATAAAGCCAGTACACAAAAAAGGTGGAAAAGAAAACTGTAACAATTATAGGGGTATTGCGTAGCTGGCCGTTGCATATAAAATCTTAGGCATCATAATTAGAAATAGATTACAAGACAGAGCAAATGTGATCTCAGGAGAATACCAAGCTGGTTTTTGAAACAACAGGTCGACTATAGATCAGATTTTTACGATAAAACAAATAATTTCAAACAGCTATGACCACAGGTTGCCTCTTCATATCTTGTTTGTGGACTTTAAACAAGCATACGACTCAATCAGCCATAGAAAACTGTATGAGATTCGAACAATATTCAAAATACCAGAAAAAATAATCAGATTGATCAAAATGACATTGGAGGATATTCGCTGTAAAATAAGTATCAGCAACAAGATTTCCAGAAGTTTCACAGTTAGAAAAGGCCTAAGACAAGGTGATCCTATGTCCCCAGTTCTCTTCAACTTAGTTCTAGAATGGGTCATCAGACAAAGTGGGATGAATACTAAAGGCATCATAAATCGACAAAAACATTAGATTTCAGCCTACGCAGATGATATTGCAATAAGAACCAAAGCAAAAGACGAGCTTGAGAACGTGCTCAAAAATTTAGTACGCACAGCAGCGTCGGCAGGACTCAGAATGAATGGAGATAAGACAAAATATATGCACGTAAGAGGTCATCAAAAGGATGAAATTAACACTTTTAAAGTGAGAGATGACGAAGGAAAAATAGTGGAATTTGAAAAAGTTAACAAATTTAATTATTTGGGAGTAGTAATAACAGACAACAATGATGAGGATATAGAAATTCAAGCAAGAATCATGGAGGGAAAGAGGTGTGTAGGATCACTAACAAAAATTTGGCAGTCAAAAACAGTAACAAGAAGTGCAAAAATAAAAGTATATAAAACTATAATGAGACCAACAGTGATCTACGGGTGCGAGGTGTGGGTGTTAAATAAAACAAAACTAGAAATTTGGGAGAGAAAAATTCTAAGAAGAATTTCTGGTGGTCAGAAAGTGGACAATATAATAGTGCGCAGAACAAACCCAGAAGTTGCGGAACTGTTTGGGGAGCCTAATACCACAGGTATTATAAAAGCACAAAGACTAAGGTGGTTAGGACATTCAGTAAGACTACCGGAAGATAGACCGGTACAACTAGTGTACAAGAGTGAAGTAGGGACCAAGAAAAGGAGGGGACGACCAAAAGGAAGATGGAGGGACGCTGTACAAAGAGATATACAGTATCTAAATACAAAGAATTGGGAACACGAGGCTCTAGACCGAATCCAATGGAAGAGTATTACTCATCAAGCCATGGGCCTGCTAGGCCTGGAGAGCTGAAATATTATTTATTCATTAATAGTACTTAACGATTAGATACTGCCGAAAATCAACTTTTTTCTTGTCCACCAATAATCAATGTCTAATTTTCGCGAAAGAAAAGCACATTTCAGGGACGTATATTTTGAATTATAAGGAAAATACTATGAAAACATCCAAGTTACAATTTTTCAAGCATGGCCATCAAAGAAGCGACAACGTCGCTTGCCAATCGTCATTTATGACCTTAATATTGTTCTTCTACCGCAGAAAAATAAGAAATTCAAATTTTTTCATCTCAAAAATATAGATTTACAAGTGAAATTTGTATATTGAAATGGTTCAATAGTATGTGGCACACACACTATGTTTCTCCATTTATCACTAATATATTAGAGCTTTTATAAAATAATTAGGTTATTTTACATCATGCTCAAAACAAACTACAAAGAAAACAGCGTTGCCAGATCTGTTTCAACTATTTTCACAAAAATCAACTGAGCGACTAAATACAACATTCTCTTTGATTATTATTGATATCTGTTCCAAAGAAACTGTCAGATTCACTAGTAAATGAAAAATGTATTTTTTCAATTGGCAATATCCATTATAAATTGTTTTAACAAAAGTTTGAGTACTTATGTTATTAAAGATTTGGCCAGTCTTCGAGTTATCCCCTTAAGTAACTATTCTAGCTTTTCTTCTTCTTCTTCTGGAGATTTTTGGTTGTTGTATCAACGTCAATCGTAAGGGTGGCCACAGTCAACATCTGGTCTTCCAAGATGGCCGCACAACCTGTCACGTGAAAAATTGCTTGATCACAAAGAATTTCAATAATTCAATATTTATTCAAAATCAAATGTGCAATATATTCTTGAATCAGATAACTGTGATAATCACTCGAATTATCATTAGAAATTTTCGTTTAATTGTGATATATTCATTATTGGTGAACATCAAACAAGTGCCTATCAAAATGTTTGTCCTCTCGAAAAAATTTCTATGAATGTTACGACTCCTATTATTAATCTTATTTAATGTAAGTAAAACTTTGATAACTTGAAGAGAAACATGTTTCTCTAAATTTCAACTTCGTAATTTATAGTCTCCTGAAAGAAGGCTGGAAATACAGCCGAAAACTAGACAAATTGAGAATTAAGAATAATATATATATATATATATATAGATATATATATATATATATATATATATATATATATATATATATATATATATATATATATATATATATATATATATATATATATATATATATATTGACAGAGTTTATAGTGGGTAAGGCAGTCAATAATCGATTTTTGTTATTTAAAATCATCTTCAGGACACTGGAATACATATTGTCAATTTAGATTCGAAAGAATTTTGAAAAAAATATAACAATTACTTACATTAGTTGAGATTAGAATAAAGATTTTTGAACATTCAGAATAAATATAAGTTTTCATTTTTGTGGTTATGTTTTACCACATGTTGTTAAAATTTATTTCACTCCAATGAGTCATAATTATATCAAAACAGCAGAAAAATGTCGTACGTAGACGTCAAATATGCTTTTTTAAGAGATCACAGTTCAATTTTTGTTCACATAGCTTGCACTCAATTGTTTAGTTCACAGGTGACGTATTCAGGCGAGCGTAGACATTTTTGTGTGAAAGCAAGCAGGCGGAAACTGACCGCATTACCCACCAAACACAAAAGTAGTCAGGAGTACCAAGTTTAAAGTCCCTAGACTCAGTCAACTTAATGATAGAATAATTTTTGATATTATTTAGCGGTAATATATTTTGATTCGTAAGATCTGATCTTCAAGTAAATGGCTTATAATAATACAACAATATTAGACACGGAAAAAATCTAACAGAGCGGTCCTTTCTTGAAATGGCTCATATAAATGACACCGATAATACGATGAATAAACGTACGGACATTGATGGTTTGAGTAATATTTACATTTATCTACTAAAACTAGCTAAAAATGAAACAATATCTTGACAATAAATTCAATAAATAAATAAAATCTTTATTTTTCCAACAAATAAAAAGAACCCGTTTTTTAAAAGAATCAAACAATCAACAAAAATTGAACTGTGATCTCTTAAAAAAGCATATTTGACGTCTACGTACGACATTTTTCTGCTGTTTTGATATAATTATGACTCATTGGAGTAAAATAAATTTTAACAACATGTGGTAAAACATAACCACAAAAATGAAAACTTATATTTATTCTGAATGTTCGAAAATCTTTATTCTAATCTCAACTAATGTAAGTAATTGTTATATTTTTTTTCAAAATTCTTTCGAATCTAAATTGACAATATGTATTCCAGTGTCCTGAAGATGATTTTAAATGAAAAAATCAAAAGCTTGACAAATTAACAAGAGTGTTAATTTCTTGGCCCAATTATTGACTGCCTTACCCACTATAAACTCTGTCAACGTATCTAATTGCAGTCGCGATTACCTTTTATTATGTATATATATATATATATATATATATATATATATATATATATATATATATATATATATATATATATATATGTATATATATATATATATATATGGACAGAATCTTATTAGGCGTAGCAGCCTTATTTTCTTGGCCAGAATAAAAGATTTCTCTTTTAAAATTTAGTCTTGCGTTCGACCTTATTCAAGTCTTCATCAGAACAATTTTTTGTGAGATTTTTAGAAATTAATATTATTTAACAAATCGGTTAACCTGTAGGAAATTTTGGCAAAATAAGTTCTGGTAATTATTATTATCTCTGTGCACAAATTTGGAAACATTTTTTGAGCATTTCTAAATAGTTTCGTTTACCTTAAAATTGAGTTTTGATAATAATGTGATCAAATATCTGATTAAACGTTATCATATAATTTTGTAGTACATAATTTTGGAACAATAAATTATGAGTATCATAAGTTCAATATGGAGACTGAATTTTTCCCATGAAGTTATGTCTCATTGCATGGAGCATTCTTGCTGTCTTATGTATCCTTTATAGATATCAATCTCTTGTTGACTAATATTTTCTATTATTGTACCTACATTCACTTGTTCTATTTTTCCATTGTTAATTGTTGAATACGGAATTGTTTGTTCTGTTCACACTACCATGAATCTTGTTTTACTTGCATTGATCTTCATATCATATTTTCTAATTACTTCATTTTATATATTCGGGTTCTGTTGCAATATTTTCTTGCTTCTCGCTATAACCACAAGATCATTAGCAAATGCTACTCAAGCATTTCTGTTCATGATTTTCTCTTGATTATTGGAGATACATACAGGCAAAAAAAATTAATTAGAACCAACTTCCTCCCATTAAATTCAGGAGAAAGCATCTCTGACATAATATTGTAAATGTGCCGAAACTCTTTTCTAACTGGAATCGTAGCTCTAAAGATCGCTCCTTTGCAGTACCATTCTGATTTCTTGCACTCGCTTTTTCCCACTTCTTCCTTATATATAATTGTGTTCTGGAAAAGGACAGTATTCACGTCGGTGGTATGAGAATGTCCCTGACGATGCGAAAAGTTTTTAATCTGATTTTGTTTCACATTATGCAGCATACTCCGTTAAAATGCAAAATACATACAATGTTTCCACAAAGCAATTAATATAGATTCCGAACAGTATTCGCGGTTTTTGTGAAGTGAACTACAAGCCAAAAGAAGATAAAATACAATTCAATTCGCTTTTAAGTACTTACTTCGGCAGATACATTTGTTTGGAGAGTATTCTCACATTTCCATTGATGTGTTTCTCCAATTATCTTGGTACATGTGATTTTGCTGCGCGAAAACAGAGTACAGTTTTTGTTGGTGTGATGCTCCACAGGGCTATTCCTGATTGTGATATTGTTAGATTTGATCGTTTGAAAGGGTATCAACTTTTTCTTCATTTGATTTGTGAAAAGTAGATTATGGGAACGATACATATTTCACGAACTATCTTCTGTTTTTGAATGATCATTTTTATACAGAGAATGTATTTTTGTTGCTGAAGCCTGTGATCAGGAGTGATTTATCTATAAATATCGACATTTATCGATAATTATCGATATTTATCGATAATTATCGATATGTATCGATAATCATCGATAATTATAGATATTCATCAATAAATGGACATGTCGATATATCGGAAATTATCGATAATATTTCCGTATCGAATATCGATATTTAAAACTGAATAACCTGCAGCCCTAGTGAGAATAACTACAAAAGAAGAAGTAAAAGTTCTGTTGGAAATAAAATATAATTCAAGTTAAAGTACGATTCAGGTGATAATAAATATAATAAAATATAATTTAAATTGAATTTTCATTAAGGTGATTGATAAATCATAACGGAAATAGAAGCTTCAATTATAGTTTTCTCGTTATTTCTGGTGTGATTGAAACTTATAAATATTGTAAATAACCTATATATTATTTCAATAAATCTCGTTATTCCAGAGCAAACTCAATTGTTCTTATTTCCCTAAATAAAACACGTATCACAAACAACAATATTGCTGTAATCACAAAAAAGACGATGGAGATGCTTGAGTTCATGTTGAAAATTCGAGGATCATCAGATGGAGAAGCCAATGTTATGTGCCTAGCCTCAATAACCGCACCAGATGGAAAAATTTTCTCTTTACCAGATGAGATTTACCCAGCTAACCTGCACAAACATTTGATGGAGGCACAAGCATATGACAGAATGAAAAATAATATAAAAAAATCTGACTTGAACATCACGTGACTCGCTTGTACATCATTGAATATATATAAATTAATTTGTTGATCTTCGTAAATAAGTTTTTAAAAACTTTATTTAGTTATTACAATGGATGTTTATTGCTTTGCATTCATGTACAGACTGAATATTGCTTAAACTTAACTATTTTACATCAACTACACATGTACTGATAAGATGAAATAAGATATAGTTCAAAGTCCGTGTGAACTGGCCAGGAGTGTTTAGGTCAGCAGGTTATTGACAGGTAACACCTCCATCCTTAAGAAGAAACTCTAGGGTGGAACAACCTGTGTTTCGTCGACGTCCCTCGGATTTCGATTGACTTGCTTTTTCTGTAACATTTTGTTTACAATTTTAACAATAAAATATAAAATAATTATTGTTGCAAAAATGGTGACGCAAATAATTGATCCTCTTGAATAGTTCATATGGAGGTTGATTGGGTCGATTGGTAGCTCTTGGGCTTCTTGTAGTTGAATTTGATGTAGTTTATCCAGTGATAACTTGTCTAGCTTCAATTCTTCGATTTGTGCTATCGATGAATTTTGCATGTTTATTTTCTCTAGGCTCAATGGATGTCCGGGTATTGTCTTCATCTTATTTTGATAAACAAGAGAAAATGTTTTAAATGAACAATCTGGTGGAACAACAAATAAGTATGTTCCTTTCAATGAAGCGATTGTATTTTCTTTGCACATTGTTTGTACTCGTTGTAATTTTGGAAATATCCCGATATAATGTGCTTTATTGATTTCTAAGATGATTTGTTGAGTGATTTTGACTGGTACTTTTTGACAATTGATGGCCGTAGTTCCAGTTGATAGAATAGATGTTAAACATTCTTGGTTTTTGTGAAGAGGCAGCAAATTTGTTCTTTTACAAAGAAATTCGGTCTGTAAGTCGATACATTCTTCATTACTATATTGGTATGCATTGTTGCTAATTGATAGGTAGGTTGAGGGTGGAATGATAATTGATTGATTTTCGTTGGGAATTGAAAATAAATGATAATGGTCAAATATTTCTGGATGTACTAGAGGGAAATCTAGTGAAAACATAATTCTTTCGTTCATTGCATATACTTTAGTTTCAATGACATTGTAATATTTGAAAAGATCGTTGGTGTTGGAAAATAACAACTGTTTATGGTCATAAATTGAATATGACTCATTCACGACATCTTTCAATTCTTGATGAGAAATTATACTGTGATGTACAACTTTTGAACTAGCAAAAGTTACAGCGTTTTCTAAGTCTGATAGAAAACTTAATAAAGAATCAAGATTAAGCTTTATTTGTTCTAGGATTTCGTGTGTGTCTAAATAACATATGAAATTAAATTTTGTTTCATTCAATGTCCTAATTATTTCGTTCGTTTTATTCTCAATTATGTTTTGATTCTTAGTAATTAACGTGAGTGAACAATTAATATTAGACATTATGTTTTTTGAAAGAGAAATTTGTTTATTCAGTTTAGCAACAATTTTATTCTGATTTGTTTCTAATTCTAGAATATTGTTATGAATTTCCTTAGCGTCTTCATGATCCATATTACCAGTAATAAATATTCCAAGTGAACCTAAAGGGTTAATTAAACCTCGTTTTTGTCGTTTCTCGTGATAAAATGATTCTATTTTGTAATTAACAATTTTTAATTCATATTCTAAATGTTTATAATAATTCTTGAGTGATTGAAAGAATTCTGAAGGGATTGAATTTATAACATCTTTCAAATTTAAATAATCATCATTTAATTGATTAATTTGATCTCTAATGGGAAGTAAATCAATATAATGTAAGAAGGCCCAGATAGCAATAACGTCCTGAGAATATTCTCTAGTTGTCCTGTGAATGCCCTGGATATTCGAAATATTCATGGTATATTCCAACAGCCTATAAATCTTCTGGAAATATCCTATTTTGCTTATTCTTGGAATATTCATAATTAATATACATAGCATATTCCTATATACTACGAATCATCTGAGAATAGTCTATCTAAATTATTCCTAGAATATTTGATATAAATATTCAAAGATTATCATATTTTGTATATTCTCAGTAGAATATATGATAGATATTCATGTTATATTCTATTTTGCTTTGCTTTATAAACTTTATTCATAACTGAGAACGATTGTTGTTCGTGAGACCAATGGAGACTTCAATGATTGTGTTATCACAGGTTAGGATGAAAGAGATGAACGACTTCAATTGTAACCAAAACAAGAATTTAGATTTCAACAAACCTAATATAAAAACAGATCACAATTATCGCAAAATTTTATAAGAAAAATTATATCTAAGTTTTATTTTCGTACTTTATGTACATTTCTCGTCACACAAAAAAGAAAAAATAAATGGAATGAATTTGACATTTTTGTCTAGTGAAATATTGGGAGCATATGAAAATACTCAAAAACATTTTTATGCTCCCAAAGTCTTTTGTCAAGATTTTAATTCTTTCATTTCTGCAAAAACCTAATTTCTTTATTCAAAATAGTTGAAGACAGGAAAATTTCACATCTATCTAATTTAAATTTGCATGTTTTCATTACTCGATCATTGGAATATGGCTTGAATAATTGATTAAATATTAGTCTAAATCATTGACACATAAAATTTTCAAATGAATTTCTTATCAGAGAAGTTTAAGACATGATTGAATGGAAGTATTTTGAAAATGAGAATCAAAAAAGCCTCGTAGTAATTAGGAAACGTCCAAAGGTCTATTGTCACTCAAACGGTGGTCTTATTCATCATCAAACATTTTGAGAATATACGTGGCGTTATTGTCTGGCCTGTTAAGCATCATCTAAATCATTTTTAAGATTTTTAGTCAGATCACGAGCTAGATAAATTATATATTTAACAAATTTACTTGTCAAAATCGCGCTTCTTTCGACTAAACAATATCCAGTACTCTGAAACTAAGCTTTCTCTTCTTGCGCATGCTCGTAAAACTCGGAAGTCTGTCAAAATGTTTCTAAATAGCATTCGAAAAATGATACAATGAATGATATATATGTCAACTCTTCCCATACATTCCCACTGATTTACAAGTACATCAAGTTATAACATAACATAATTTTTTCATGAATAAGATCAAATTTTCTAGGAATTTGTACACCTATGAAGCCTACTGTTTGAGAAACATAATAGACCTTAGGACGTCATCATGACGTCTTATAAGTATTAAATCGATCTTTCATTAGAACAGAGCAATATTGAATATAATTTTTATAACTTATACCTATTATTTATCCAATATTTTCATATTTTCATGAAAGTTTATCAAATTTTGATAGTAGTGGAGTACCTACGCCATTCACGCAGTAAAAGAAGATAAATAAATAATAATAAATGAATGTATAATATTTTCAGACACTACATTCAAGACGTGATATTTTAAAATGTTTTGGGATGCATGGAATATTTTTGTTAAATCTTGACCTGTAGAAGATGCACAAAGCTCTGCCGGTTTTAGTGAAAGTTTTAAAGCAGGGTTGTAAAGATGTGAGTCACCGTGTCGTACTTATCTCGGCCACATGGTATCAGATATTTCTTTGTTTGTGTGAATATTGGCTCTGAAAAATGTGAGTATTCTATATTATTTTCATTTTAGCTATTGATTGAACAAAAAATAAAGATTTCTTGACTGAACATTGAAATTATTATTCCCTTTTCTTGAATCAATACTCATTTATTTCACTTGGTGTTTGTATGAAACCCTGTAAATATACAGAATGAATGTGTTTCCAGGTATCCGATGGCTCAAATTTAAGAGGAAAATGTGGTCAAATTAATAAGAAGATTGATGACAAGAATTCTAGCGAATGAATTAGCCACTGGATATAGTTGGCAGGACTATAAAGAGAACAAAATATTCAACAAATTCAAATTGACTACTGCAATTATTGGTAAAGCATTGTTTTAATACGATTAATATTATCTGTTTCAAATGATTTCTCATTTAGGAATCTGCCAAGAAGAGCTATACCGCCAGGAATGTCACAGAGGAATAAATTGGATTGAAAATCACCAAACGGCTGAGCAAGGCTCCTGGACATATGAAAATTAGAGATCAATAGATTATATGATGTATATCTACATTCGTATCTTGTTTTTATCGCAAATATGGTTTTATGTTTTTCATATTATATATGTTCCTTTAACTCTGGAAGCTAAGTGCAATACGCAATGTATTTTTACATTTTTGTGAGTTATATGAGTGTAATTTTTTTTTTCTCAATTGTACTTATATAAGAATAAATATTTCCTATTAATTTAATTTCTTGTCACAGATATTATTTTATTTCCCAAAAAAATATGGATATAGTTTTAACATGGTCATAAACCAGCCCAGAATATTCCAAGAATATGATTTCAATTATCCCTATAATATTCTTAGCATATATTGAACATTTACTTCATAGAGATTCATAGATTATTCCAGGAATATATCATTATATATTCATAGCATATTTCAGGATGATTCCTGGGATATTTATAGGATATGCAATATCGGGACATGGGAATATTCTATCAATATCCCACAAATATATACCGATAAACATAGGATATTCCAATAATAGCTGAATATTCGGAAAAAATATTCTCTGCTTATTCTTGGAATATTTCTTTGCTATCTGGGGGTATGTGAGGCTGTTTGGATTTTTGCATGTCCTAATTTAAAAGGAAGGATTCCAGGATTACTTGCTAGGTTTTGTACTTGTACTTTTTGCGTCCTTGTCATGTGAAGGGTCACAAGTCTGTAACAATGGAGAACGTTTCACTAATTTATTTTCAAGAATTTTGAATTTGTTTTTCTTGCGTTCTATTTTATTTTTAAAACTATATGTTTTAAGTCTGGGTCTTTTGATATTAGAAAGATGGATGTCTTTTGATGTGTTGCCATGTTCTGGCTTTATTTCCGCTGTTTTCAGCTCAGGGTTGATTTTTTCAATTTGTTCAGGTATGAAATTATTCTTTGTTTTACTTTGCTTTTGTTTGTTCTTAATATAAATTGTCTTAGGAATGTTCGGTAATTCTTCACGTTTTTTATTAGCATATTCTATAGTTTTCTGTTTGTATAACTCGTTACTGTCTTTAATTTTGTTATATAATAGTTATATTTTTTCTCTACGATTTGTAATATAATTGTTAACTAATTGCTTCTGTAATTCAATATCTAAAGGTGAGTTTACTTCTAAATGTCCTGAAATGATTTCACTGGGTTTCAGTTTGGTAGCTGAGTGAATGGAATTGTTGTATGCTAAAAGTGCATAATTGATTTTAATTTCTATCGGTTCTTTAGAATATACTTCTTGATTGTTTAGCAATCTTACATGTTCAATTAGAGTCGAATGGAATCTTTCGATTGAACCATTGGATTCGGGATGTTGGGAACTTATAAAATGCAAATTTACTTTGTGAACGTCTAGTAAATCTTTGATTAAAGAGTTTTTAAACTCAAGACCATTATCCGATGTTATTTGATCCGGTATGCCGTGATGTGTAAAATATTTGATAAGATTATTCACGATATCTATACTTTGTCCAGAATTTAATTTATAGGCTTGTGCATATCTTGAAAATGCGTCGATGATTGTGAGGAATTTTTGTTTATCTAATGTGATAGTGTCAACATGTAAAATTTCAAAGGGTTTGGTTGGGGTAGGAGATATATTGAATTTTGGTTTTAACGGTACTCTGTCATATTTGGTCTTTAAACATATTTCGCATTCGTTGATATATGTTTGAATTGATTTACGCAAATTTGGCCAGTAATAACGCTTTTTTATTTGATTTTCTGTTTCGTCAAGACCTCGATGGTTAGTCTTGCTTTCATGGTAGTTTTGGATTAACTCTTTAATTTCGTTTTGATCTTCTACGTCCAATAATTTTTGTGTATATCTGACAAAATTTATTTCCGAATTTTTAAAATACTTCTGAACTACAGAACTGAATCTTTCGTATATTGGGTCTTCAAAATACAAATAATAATTCACTCTCGGGACTATATATTCTTTTATAAATTTAATAACGTCATGCGTAAAGTTATTCTTCGAAATTTCTACTATGAAACGTTGAGTGTTTTGGAATAATTTTACAATTTTTGGTTTCTTTGGATCAAAATTTACTTGTGATATTATTACTTGATTTTTTCCATAATTAACAGGTTTGTCAGAAATAGGTATGCCTATAATCGGATTTTCTCTGTTCGTATGAATAGTGTTATTATCAGATATATCTTCGTTCAGATTTTCGTTATCAGTTTCAACTATTAATGAGACATTATCTAAATTTTTACTACAATTACCTCTGTCAACGTTACTTAATTTTTTGATAAACTCTTTCATATAATCAAATATTCCGCCTGAATCTTCAATTGTTTCGTTCACGTTTATTTGAATTCTAGATAAAGCGTCCGCGTTTTTGTTCTGTGAACCTTTTTTGTAAATAATTTGGTAGTCATATTCCTCTAGCTTGAGGCGCCATCTGACAAGTTTGGAATTTGGTTCTTTGATGGAAAATAACCATTGTAATGGGCGATGATCTGTGTAAATATAAAATTTACGTCCAAACAAATATGGTCTGAAGTGTTTCACTGCCCATACTATTGCTAATAACTCCTTTTCGATAGTAGAGTATTTTGTTTCTGATTCATTAAGCGTGCGGCTTGCGTATGCTATTGGAAGATCGGATCCAACTTTTCCTTGTGATAAAACTGCGCCAATCGCGAAATTACTCGCATCGGTCGTTAAAATGAATGGTTTCTCGAAATCAGGGAATTGTAATATGGGTTCATTAGATAATAGATTTTTACAAATATTAAAGCAGTTTACATAATCGGTGTTTTGTGTGTCAATAATTGCATTTTTCTTTAAACATGATGTTAGAGGTTTAGTTAATTTTGCAAAATTTTTAATAAATTTTCTATAGTACCCTAATAATCCTAAAAATGCTTTTATCTCTTTAGTTGTCTTTGGTAGGGGGTAATTTTGAGTAGATTTAATTTTTTCTGGATTAGGTTTGATTCCATCTGGTGTTATGATGTGTCCAAGGAAAATTACTTCTTGTTTTAGAAACTCAGATTTATCGAGTTGTATTTTAAGATTACTATCGCGTAATTTCTGAAATATTTGTTTTAAATTTACTATATGCTCTTGAAGAGAAGCAGAGAATACAATTATGTCATCCATATATACAAAACAGGTTTTGTTTAGATGTTCTCTTAAAATGTTATCCATTATTCGCTGAAAGGTTGCCGGAGCATTTTTCAGGCCAAAAGGAAGTCTTAAAAATTCATAATGTCCGTTTTTAACATTAAATGCGGTCTTCTGTATATCGTCTTGATGCATTTCAATTTGATGAAAGCCACTAGCTAAATCTAATGTCGAAAAATATTGTGAACGTCCGAGTCTGTCCAGGATATCAGGAATATTAGGTATTGGATAGCGATCGTCAACAGTTTTTTCGTTTATCTTGCGATAGACGACAACTATACGCCATTTTTGTCTTCCCGAGGCATCTGCCTTCTTCGGTACGATCCAAATAGGACTTGCCCATGCTGAATCGCTTGGTCGTATTATTCCTTGTTCTAGCATATTTTTAATTTGTCTTTCTACTTCCGGTTTGTGTATAAAAGGGTATCTGTATGTATTTGTGTATACAGGAATCTCGTCGCTAGTTATTATTCGGTGTTTAATTCTATTCGTGAATGTAAGTGGAGAATTTTCGCGATAAAAAATATCTGCAAATGATTTTACTAATTTTTCAATTAGATTTTTTTCTTCGAAATTCATATGTTCGGTCCTAATTAATTTAGTAATATTGGATTTATCAACAATCTTGGTGTTTTCGTTATTATCGTAATAAATCATAGCATTGAATAATTCAAATTCTTCGTTTTGGAACGAATTTACTTTAATGGGTTCATACAAATATATTTCTTGAAATTTGTTCGTACTGTTGTAAACGTCAACAGGTGCATAACCATTACAACAATTTGTAACACATTCTCTGATAAAGCAATTGAAAATTTTTGTTTGTGGAATAATTATGTCTCCGTTACTAACATTGACAGGAATTTTAACTGTCTCCAAAGTACATGGTTCTATTCGTGCAAAAAATAATAATTTATTTTTAGTTTCATAATGGGATAGATTTAAATTTGTGTTTGGTGTTTTTAATACTGAATTTTTCAAATCTAAATGAGCAATGAAATCTTTAAGAGTGTCATAGCCAATTAAACCGTCAAAAAAATGATGAAATTTGAATAAATAAAACTTCATATTTCTATTAACGTTAAATTCAGGAAATGCGGGTATCTCAATACAAGTATTTCTTTTTGTTGTTTGAAATATTGAAGAGATAGTAAAATTTTCTTTTCTGATGGAATTTTTGAAATATTTCTCGGCTATATCTGGATTTAAAAATGATTTTGTCGCTCCTGTGTCGATTAATAATTTTAAGGGTGGATTTGAAATTTTAATGAACGGCAAATCTTTTCTATCGTATATTGAATGTAACTCTATGTTTGGTTCGTTGTTTGACTTGTCTTGCGAAAATTTTGCTCGTCTTCGAGTGACTGAGTTTCAAAATTATCTTCTGAGTCGCCATTTTGTGGATTATAATCGGTTTCGTCAATTTCTTGATTTTCGTAAGAATATTCGCTATTTTCATGAAATTGCGTGGGGTGTTCTACGTTATACATTTCTTCTACAGCGTGATTCTGTGTTTGGCGGTTTTGAAATTTATTCATTCCGGAATTAGGTTTCGAAAATGTTCCATGCGATACTCCGCTCATAGGGACAGGTTTTGGTTGAATAGGACGATTGGCGGAGCCTTGAGGTCTCCAAACGTTTGTTGCGTTAGGTTTGGAATGATTTCCAAACACTTGTTGGTTAGTTAAAAATCTTTGAGGCTGTTGCATTGGTCGGGGTTGCAAGTTAAAGGGGTTGCTTGGGAATCGGGAATAATTATTATAATATTGTGGTGGTGGAGGTCTAAAATATTGTTGTCTTTGAAAATGTGAATTTACATTTGGTTTTGGAACATGAATTCTGTTTTTATCAAAATTAGGTTTTTGTAAATGTCTAGTATTATTTTCTGATATTATGTATTGTCTAGCTTCTGCAAGACTATTTGGTTTCATAGCGCGAATAGTTGAACCTAGGGGTTCTTTTAAACCAGCTAAAAACATTTTCAAAGCATGTATATTATAAAAATTCTTTTTGACCGTCTTGATTCCTTCGCTTGCTTCGTGAATTTCAATAAAATTGTGCAAAGCACTTAAATTTGACATTACTCTAGTATAAAATTGTAAAGAACTCTCGTTATCTTTTTGACGTAATTGATCTAAATCGAACAATAAGCCATTTTCGTCTCGTTGGTCTCCAAAGTGAGCAACCAACGCATCTTTTACTGTTTTCCAGTCTTTTGAAATGCACGTAGTATAAACTTCGCGTGCGGGACCATTTAGTTTTGCTTACATGCCATATATTACTGTGATATTTTGAACACAATGAATATTTTCTGGACTTGGATCCCAATAAGTGGTTATTAAAGCATTTGCAATATTTGAAAATGCTGATAATTCTGTTGCATTACCATCAAATCTAGGAACTATTTCTAATAATTTAGCTTCGAATTTAGGAGGTGCCATATCTGAACAGCTATTGTTTCCTACAGCAACTATTTCTTCGTTAATATTTAAAATAGAAAATATTGAACTCAAATCTATTTCTGGTACTGAATTTCTATATTCTAAATTTTGCTCGTTTTCACTATTATCCTCGATGGAAATTGATGAACGCGAGGAGTCTGACATAAAAATGAAACAAAGGAAAGCAACTTACAATACCAATGTAGCAATCTTCATCACAAATGGATTGTCCTCGATGGATGCCCTTTTGGATGACTGCTTGATGCCGATAGATTGATACACGATGATAATATCTCGGAATCGGAAGATTCTTCTTCTAAATGAACAGTGGATACTGACGGATTATTCTCGATGAATCTCCTCTCAGAATCCTACCGACTGCGCCAATTAATTTGTTGATCTTCGTAAATAAGTTTTTAAAAACTTTATTTAGTTATTACAATGGATGTTTATTGCTTTGCATCCATGTACAGACTGAATATTACTTAAACTTGACTATTTCACATCAACTACACATGTACTGATAAGATGAAATAAGATATAGTTCAAAGTCCGTGTGAACTGGCCAGAAGTGTTTAGGTCAGCAGGTTATTGACAGGTAACATATATATATATATATATATATATATATATATATATATATATATATATATATATATATATATATATATATATATATATATATATATATATATATATATATATATATATATATATATATATATATATATAAGAAAATGTGATTTGGGTCAATACTAAGGAAGAATGGTATAAAACAGAGATAGAAACATTATAAACTGATTATACACCAAATGAATTCTACAATTATAGCACTATTAAGCAAGCAATTGAGCTTGCATCTGATACAGTAGGAATATCAAAGGATTAAGTAATACACACAAACTCAAAAGCTAACAAAAAAAAACAGAAGTGGAAATTATATTTAAACACCAAGAACGTGAGAGACTATAAAGAATATAAATGCCAGAGAAGAAAAGTGAAAGAAGCAATAAAAAAGGCAAAGTTGGAAAGTTGGGAAGGATTTTGCAAAATATTAGAAGAGAATTTCAAGGAAAATCAGAAGCTTTTCTATAGTACAGTTAAGAACTTTAGGAGAGGAAATCAAGTGCAATTAAAACAAATAAAAGATAAGAAAGGGAACATAATAAATGGTAATAGGGAAATAATGGAAAGGTGGAAAAATCATTTTGAAGAATTGTTAGAGGAAAATATGACTAATATGGATACAATAAAAGAAGATATGGAGAAAGTAAATACTGCAGAAATAACATCGGATGACGCTATAACAGAATTTGAAATAAGAACAGTAATCAAGAAACTTAAAAATGGAAAAGCCCCTGGACATGATGGAATAAAAGTTGAACAAATAAAATACATTGGAGAGGAAGGTGAGAAAAAATTGTTGGAGTTGCTGAATTCAATCTGGAGATCAAGAAATGTTCCAAAAGACTGGAAAAAGGCAGTTATATTCCCTGTATATAAAAAAGGAGACAGTAGAAATTGTAATAATTACAGAGGAATATCACTACTCTGCACAGCGGCAAGAATATACGAATCCATACTAGAAAACAAACTCAGGGAAGCAATAGAACCAACATTGGAAAAATCGCAAAGTGGATTTAGGAAAGGGTATGCTACACAGGATCACATATTTACACTCCGAAGGCTTATAGAAATGACGATAAAACAAGACAGCACCCTATATGTAACATTTATAGACATGGAGAAAGCTTTTGATAGAGTACCTCGAAAACTGTTGTGGGATATTTTGAAAGAGAGACAAATAAGTGATCAGCTTTTGCAAGCAATACAAAGTTTATACCTGGAAACATTTAACTACATAAGAACTGGGAACGAGACGTCAAAGGAATTCACCACCTCCCAAGGACTAAGACAAGGAGGAGCTTTGAGCCCACTACTGTTCATTGTATTTCTAGACGATATCCTGAAGAAAATAGCAATCAAAGCAAAAAAATTTGAGATAGGCTACCATAATTTAAATAGAATTGCTATATCAGAGTGTGTATTTGCAGATGATGTAGCTATTTTAGCGAAAAATGAATTGGACATGCAATATAACCTGAAGGTTTGGGATGAGGAACTCCAGAAACACAACATGAAAATAAATATAGAGAAAACAAAAATCATGATAGTCGCAAAGGAAGATAAAACAACAACAATAACCCTAAGAGGTAAAGAGTTGGGACAAGTACAAAATTTCACTTATCTAGGAACAATCTTCAACAGCCAAGGAAATTTAGAACATGAAATAAATAGAAGAATACAAACAGCAAACAAAACTTACTATGCTATAAATAGTTGTATCCTTAATAATAGGCAAGTATCCAAGAAAACAAAAATGACAATTTATAAAACCATTTATAGACCAACTCTGTTATATGGTAGCGAGACTTGGGTAACGGATCAAAGAAGCAAAAGCAAATTACAAGCTACAGAAATGAGGTTTCTGAGGAAAGTGGAAGGAGTAAGAAGGATAGATAGGAAAAGAAACGAGGACATAAGGAAAAATCTACAAACAAACAGTGTACATAACACAATAGATAAAAAGCAAGTTGCATGGTACGGACACTTAATTAGGATGCTCGAAGACAGACAGGCCAAAAGAGTGTGGAACGCAAAAACAACAAATAAAAAGAAAAGAGGCAGACCCAAAAAGACTTGGGAAAATAATATAGAAGAAATTCTTAGCAGAAACAATATAAGTAGCCGCGAAGCAAGGAGAGGAGCACTGAATAGAAAAAAGTGGAAAGAAATAATGAACAATATTAATTAATATTTGTGTAATCTCGACACCCAATAGGGTATAAGAGATTTGAAAAGATAATAATAATAATAATAATGAATTCTACAATTATAGCACTATTAAGCAAGCAATTGAGCTTGCATCTGATACAGTAGGAATATCAAAGGATTAAGTAATACACACAAACTCAAAAGCTAACAAGAATAAACCCTGGTACAACAAAACTTGCTCAGACCTGAAGAAAAAGCTGCGTAAAGGTATAAGAATTTGTGAGAAAAATAACATGAATAAAGAAAACCTTGATCACTTTTTTCATCTCAAAACTGAATATAAACGCACAGTAGGAATTTAAAAACTATTTTCAACAGAAATCACAAAATATTACAGATCAGAAAGAATTTTAGAAAACCATAAAATCACTGTATCCAATGAATCTTACGGAAAATTCCATTATAATTCAAGACTGAGAAAAATTGTATTTGAACTTTTATGGTACCAAAATGATTTCGGAAGCGCAATACTTCGATGCCATACACTCATATCTTGATATAGAAATCATTCTATGTGAAATAAATTTTGCACTTAAAAACTTTTGAAATAAAAGACCGATTCTGTAACTTGCGTTAGTACTTGCGTGAGACAATTTGCGTGACTACACAATTTGACGTCACCAGCAATATCTAGTGTTAGCAATTTTAATTTACTCGTAAAGAAAACATTTGAATGATCAATAGTAACTGCGGAATTTGAATGAAAGAAAACACGTTACTTCTGAACACAACCCTTTAATTCCATACCATAAATATACACAATATTGTGACCCGTTTTTCACAAGCGGCCATTCACTACAAGCGTTCAAGAGAGAATACCAACTATAATCACTTAACGACTGCTGGCGGCTTCTAAATTATATTAAACAATGATTATAAGATACTGAAATATTGAATAACATTTACAATTGTCGAATCATATTAGATAATCCCAATTACGTCACACATTTTTACTTCTGCTTCTAACACGGCCATTCTGATGAACGCTTCGCTCTCGAAGCGGTGTCCTTATGAAGTAGATGATTCCCACTGTACTACATCAGACGGAATTGGATCTGCGTTATCGCTAAAGTAAAACAGAACAATATTATGAGATCAAAATTTTAATCTTTGCAGATTCCGGTAGTAATTATCACCGTCATATGTAACGCGAAGCACGTCAAAAAAAACAATATGAAGCGTAATAGCTTGTAACAATAAAATATATAATGCGAAGCGTAGTAGCTTCCAACATTAATTTCAAAAACGACAATGCGAAGCGTAATAGCTTCCAATATTCAATTCATAAAACCACAATGCGAAGCGTAATAGCTTCCAACATTGGAATACATAATGCGAAGCGTAGTAGCTTCCAACATTCAATTCATAAAACCACAATGCGAAGCGTAATAGCTTCCAACATTGGAATACATAATGCGAAGCGTAGTAGCTTCCAACATTTGATTCATAAAACCACAATGCGAAGCGTAATAGCTTCCAACATTGGAACACATAATGCGAAGCGTAGTAGCTTCCAACATTTAATTCATAAAACCACAATGCGAAGCGTAATAGCTTCCAACATTGGAACACATAATGCGAAGCGTAGTAGCTTCCAACATTTAATTCATAAAACCACAATGCGAAGCGTAATAGCTTCCAACATTGGAATACATAATGCGAAGCGTAGTAGCTTCCAACATTTAATTCATAAAACCACAATGCGAAGCGTAATAGCTTCCAACATTGGAATACATAATGCGAAGCGTAGTAGCTTCCAACATTTAATTCATAAAACCACAATGCGAAGCGTAATAGCTTCCAACATTGGACTACATAATGCAATCATAAAATTCTACTTTATACACACCTTGAATCGTTTTCAAGATACTCCAATAATTCAGGCATATTCACACTAAGAGACCAATCACTAGGCCAAGGTCTAAGTTGTTCTTTTGCTGCTTTAGTGATAGTGCTCTTTCCAACTCGTCTGAGCTCATAGCGATGCTCTGGGGACATTCCCATTATTTCAAAGGGTCCTTGAAATTCATATTGAAGTTTGCCTTTATGCATCGTTTCATCACGATGCATCAAAACAAAATCACCTATTGCAAATTCTTTAGAATCTCTCCGTTTCCGATTCTCTTCAATGGGTTTACCAGCAAGACCGTCAAGTCGCTCCTTAATTCGTTTACGATCAAGTTTCATATCACGCAATGGCTGCAAATCAGTACTTAAGTTTTTCAATAATGACTGAATTAACGGAGTTGAACCTTCAATACCGATTAAAGCTTTCAAGGGTGAAGTACGTGTGGCTTTTTGAAAAGTTGAATTCAAAACTAATTGTATTTTCCACAAATCGTTCGCCCATCCTGACTTAATTTTGGTTTCTATTCTAATCAGATTCATTATAGTACGCATATATCGCTCAACTTGCCCATTGGATCGATGTATATCAGGAGTAGTGTAATGGTAATCTATACCCAATGAATCTAAATATTCGGGTATCTTTAAGTTTTTGAAATTAGATCCTGCATCCATTATGATCAACTTTGGAGTACCAAATAATGAAATAAAAGAATTGAATGCCAGCATAGTTTCGTCAGTTTTCACAGTTTTCAATGGCTGTAACACACAGTATTTGGTGAATGCATCAATTAATACAAGGATATGTTTATATCCTTCACATGTGGGGGCTAACGGACCTAAACAGTCAACATGCAGAACATTCATCGGCTGAGAAGGTTTTTCAACGTTAGTTATACAACCTTGTAGTGGTCCAGAACGAGTCTTTTTGATAGCACAGATAAGACAATGTTTAATATAAGATTTTACAAAATATCGCAAACGCGGAAACCAAAAATGTTTTTGAATCGAATCAATTGTTTTATCGATACCAACATGACATTGTTCGTCGTGAAATATTCTTAGCAAACCTAGGCGACTTTGACGTGGTACAAAGGGCTTGAGGAAACGTCCTTCGGAAGTATCAACAACATAATGTAAAATTCCTCCACGGACAATATAACGAGATGAATCTAAAATTCCATCTACTGAGTCTTTAATTAATTTTCGAACTTCTGCGTCACCACGTTGTTCGACAAACAACCAATTGTGATTCGCGGCGAGGCGACGGACAGCGATAGGATTACGGCTGAGATAATCAACGTGTGGTAGTGAGCTACCCTTACGATAAACAATAGAAAAATTGAAATCTTGCATGTACGACCACCAGCGAGTAATGCGAGGTAAAATATCTTTTTTTGTTGCTGTGGACTTGATGGCATTGCAATCTGTTATAAAAGTAAATTGTACTGGGCAGTGCCGCTTAATATGACCCTGTTTACCACAATTATAACATTTACCATTAACAATGTTGAATTTGAAATTATCGCGTTTATTTTGGTTAAAAGAGGGACGAAATCTCTTATGTGGAGGCTCATTCCCTTTCAATGGACTCACATGCATTTCGTCACGTTGACGTTTTCTAACCGAACTAAGGAAAGAAATCAACTCTGATATCTTTTTTTAAATTATGACTACTAGCAGTTGTTTGAACATCGCGTTCTTTTATTCCGTGAATTATTAATTCTACTAAATCAGCCTCTTCCTATTTAGTACGTAAATTTTTGAGCAGAGCCGTTTTCTCATGAACATACGCATCATACGTATTACATCTATTGCTATTAAACTCAGCAGCCTCTATCAACAACCTCCCAAGATTCTTTTTCTGCGGGAAAGCTTCTAAAAAGTCACGTTTAAAAGTCTCCCAATTTCTAATATCGGGCGACCAAGTGTCAAACCACGTTTTTGCAACTCGAGTTAAGAAACGACCCAACCTTACCAAAATCTGATGATCAGTCCATTCAAATTCAATTTTAATACTCTCAACCTGAGTGATCCATTGCCTTGCATCCGTGGTGTCTGGTCGGAAAGCCGGCAAGTCAACCTGCTCAGGTGCTGTCCTCGATGATTTGATGGCTTTCACTAGCTCGGAGACAAGAGCATCCATCCTAAAATTGTTGCACTACAATGGCTAAGAGTGGTTGTGGATCTTAATCCCACTTCTGATGTTAGCAATTTTAATTTACTCGTAAAGAAAACATTTGAATGATCAATAGTAACTGCGGAATTTGAATGAAAGAAAACACGTTACTTCTGAACACAACCCTTTAATTCCATACCATAAATATACACAATATTGTGACCCGTTTTTCACAAGCGGCCATTCACTACAAGCGTTCAAGAGAGAATACCAACTATAATCACTTAACGACTGCTGGCGGCTTCTAAATTATATTAAACAATGATTATAAGATACTGAAATATTGAATAACATTTACAATTGTCGAATCATATTAGATAATCCCAATTACGTCACACATTTTTACTTCTGCTTCTAACACTAGTTACCTTGCTAGGGAGTTTCGTGCGTCAAGATTTCCTCGGCAAAATTAGTGTTGGTAATAACTTTAACATAATTTTGTGGAGTGAGTAGATAACAGTTGAAGCAATAAACAGGGAGTGCAATAAAAATCATTCCATTGCATTCAATTTCATTCCATGTTGAACAGTTGGCTAATATTTGATAAGTAATTATTCGCTACCGCACGCTGATAACTACCCGTTGCAAAAAGATTAAGAATGGAAACAAACTGAAAGATGTACATATACTTCACAATAAACTTTTTAATATACGTGTGTATATTTACTCTTATATGATTTGGAATTTTTGTCCGACGAAAACCGGCACGCATCTTTGCTCAATATCTGAAATTTTTCACAAACTCCGAATTTCTTATTTCAAATGGATTTTGAGCATCCCTCAAATGATACGAGCTCCATTTTCCCTCTCTTCTAATATACCATTTTCTTCCATAGCCATAAGAATCCCCAGTAAAGCCATTTCACAATACTGATGTGAAATTTATTTTGAAATAATTATATTTAAATTGCCGAAATTACGTTAATGAATATTTTAGTATAATACACTCACTAATAATCAAAAACTATAATTGTTAACTTTACAAATTATCAAGATAAGACACACGAAACAAAGCGATTAGAATGAGACAGATAGTGTCGTAAGAAAATACAGTACCTCAACAGCTCACGCAAGTTATTTGCTTGACCGCAACTAGTGACGTCATAAATAAGTAGTTTCTCAAATATTCGACAGAGGGCTTACTGTATATATCTGACAAAACTGTGTTAGTGTCAGTGTCGTAAGTAGTCACGCAAGTCACAGAATCGGCCTCCAGGGCCTGATTGTATTACTTACGAGCAGTTAGAAGCCTTACCCAATAATTGTGAAGTATATCTAAAGACTCTAAGAAACAAATATTTCTTGGAAGAAAACATACTAAAAGATTTGGAACAAACTAAATTAACATTTTTATTTGAAAAAGATAGCCGCGAAAATTAAGAAGACTATAGAACGATAGCTCTTTTGAACACTATTGTGAAACTGTTAACTTTCATCATCAATTCCAGGCTGCAAACTTGGGTAGAAAGCTTCGACACTCTATCCGAATCACGAGCTGGCTTTCGGAAGCAAAGGTTATGTCTGGACAATATATGTGTACTAGACACAATAATTAAATCAAGGAAAATTACAAAAAAGGGGAAACATATGCATTATTCCTAGACCTCAAAAAATTTTTAGAATCGGTGCCTCACGACGGCTTATATTACAAATTAAATTCAACTAGAGCTAGCGGTAAGACTAAAAGAGTTATTGAAAATATATATGACGAATTCACAGTCCAAGTCACAGTTGAAAATCAGTTAAGTAATCATATACCTATCAGCATTGGTGTTCTACGAGGTGACTGTCCGAGTCTCCTACTGTTCGCACTTTATATAGCAGACTTTGATGAAAACTACAAAATGCAAGGACTTGAATGCATATATATAAACGAGCACAAAGATATTATTCCATTATTATACGCGGATGACATTGTCGTTCTTGCAAATTCTAAAATAGATCTACAAAGAAAAAAAATGTGAGCCGTCATGGGACGCCTGGCAGATGTGAAACATCGTGTGTGTACAAGTAATATGCATAAAAGATAATATTATTACAGGAATTAAATATAGCCTAATGAAAAAATGAAGTATTACGAATTTGGCGTAGAAGATACCAAGCAGCTTCTTGACTACTCATCTCAATGGTATTTAGCATGTCAACACTCATTTTACGAGTTATTTCAACAATATCAAATTCGGGATTCTCATTCATGACTTCTATTATCTTACGTTGCAAATTACTAATACCTCTGTTGGTCTTATTTACGTATTCAACCACGTATGTCGCACAAAAATATTCTTCAGCTATTATTTGGAAATCCATATTAGATTTTAATACATTAAAAACAAACGGATTGAAAGTATTGTGCCATTTTTCGGATGGATGTCGTTTAAAGAATATTTTTGGCCTACTAATACCAGATCTTAGGATATCTGTGTATTCTTCGTCTGATCTGATATTATTACTTTCATAATAATCATCAATACTGTCATAATCATTACTTTCTAAGTTAATTCTCATTTCATTATATCTCATTTACTTATATCTACCTATATATCGATGTGCCATATAAAATCATGAAACTTATAATCCAAATAAGATCAGCATTCCTTAAAAAGCCAATACTGTACCATGAGGGCCACGCCAATACTTTTCACCAGGACAAGATATGCACACTTTGTGATTTCCTCGAAGAAGATGATCTCGACCATTTCCTCTTCAGGTGCCAAATTTTCACCCCAATCAGACAACATAATTCACACAAATACACACAAAAGAACCCACCAGAGAACCAATCACACCTCACTTTCAAATATAACAAAAGAAAAAATGTATGACATATTCTTCTCTGTAACTAGCTCACTCAAATTAATTTTTTTTGTATAAAATGTTTAGATTCATAAGTATCAAGATTTCAATTATAATCATTCAATGTGCAATTTCATTTGTATCATACCAATACCTCTTTGTATAAGCTTTGCTTTATAACAAATGAATATTATTATCATTATTATTATATATATATATATATATATATATATATATATATATATATATATATATATATATATATATATATATATATAATGAAAATAATTTGAAATTAGATATGAGTGAAATTAGAATGAATCACATGAATGACGAAGAGAAATTTGAAATATTAAAATTGTTTAAGCAATATTCAGATATTTTTCATACTGATGACAAGACTTTAACTTTTACAAATGACATTAAACATTTCATTCGAACGAAAGATGAAATCCCTGTCTATTCAAAAACCTATAGATATCCAGAAGTACACAGAAAAGAAGTACAAGATCAAGTACAGAAAATGTTAGAACAAAACATAATTCGTCCATCCTATTCACCATGGTCCTCCCCAGTATGGGTTGTCCCAAAAAAACTAGACGCTTCCGGTAAACGGAAATGGAGAATCGTAATAGACTACAGACGACTTAATGAGAAAACAATTGATGACAAGTACCCGATACCGAACATAAATGCCCTACTAGACAGATTAGGAAGATGCCAATATTTTTCAACTTTAGATCTTGCATCCGGCTTTCACCAGATCGAGATGAACGAATCAGATATTCAGAAAACTGCATTCAACACTGAGAATGGTAATTAAGAATTCCTAAGAAAGCCTTTAGGACTCAAAAATGCTCCGGCAACTTTTCAAAGAATCATGGATAACGTACTTAGAAATTTAGTCAACGGAATTTGTCTTGTTTACTTAGATGACGTTATCATTTTTAGTACCAGCTTACAAGAACACATTCAAAATTTAAGATCTGTATTCGATCGTTTAAAACATGCTAACCTAAAAATACAATTGGATAAATCCGAATTTTTAAGAAAAGAAGTATCTTATCTCGGACATGTCGTGACCCCTGACGGTGTTAAACCCAATCCTGACAAAATTCATGGCATCAAAAATTATCCTCTTCCTAAAACGACGAAACAAATTAAAGCTTTTCTAGGCCTGTTAGGTTACTATCGGAAATTCATCAAGAATTTCGCCCGTTTAACAAAACCTTTAACAAAATGTTTGAAAAAAGATACAACAATAAATTATAACGATCAAGAATATATCAATTGTTTCAATACTTGTAGAAACCTTTTGATTAACGACCCCATATTACAATACCCCGATTTCAGTAAACCTTTCAATCTAACTACGAATGCCAGCAACTTTTCTATTGGCGCTGTGCTGTCACAAGGCATTATTGGATCCGATCTCCCAATTGCTTACGCGAGTCGCACTCTAAACAACTCAGAACAAAATTATAGCACAATTGAGAAAGAGTTACTAACAGTCGTGTGGGCAACAAAATACTTTAGACCATATTTATTTGGAAGAAAATTTAAAATCATCACGGACCATAAACCTCTGCAATATTTAAGTTCATTACGAGAACCAAATCCTAAATCAATGAGATGGTGTCTCAAACTTGAATAGTACGATTATGAAGTAATTCATAAGAAAGGCACTTTGAACAGAAACGCCGATGCTTTATCCCGCATAGAATTGAATGTTAATAACGTAGATCCAGGAATAAAAAACCTTTTTGAGTACATTGAAACCTTCAATGATAATTTTGATCCCGGCAACGAAACACAATCTATGATAGCTGAACCAGACGAGGACGATCCCAATGATCCTGAAACCGATCAAACTATACATTCAAATCCTGAAAATCCTATTGTAGGAATAACAATTACAGACTCTCCTGTCAATTTTGGAAAAAATCAGTTGATAATATCCCAAGTTAAGCATTCTCCATCAAAACCAAAAATGAAGAGAATTCATTCTGATAAAATGCGAATTTTTGTTCAGATTTCAGAAATTGATTTTGAAAAAGATATTGTAAATTTCATTAAAGAATTTATCGTTCCGAAAGTTAAATATTATTTGTATTTCGAACAGCCATTTTACGAGCAGTTTAGTACTGTATTACAAAAATACTTTAAATATTCCGAGATTAAATTAATTAAAAGCAATACAAAATTAATTGATGTAGAAAACGAAGATGAAATTTAACAAACAATACGTAACTTCCACGAAGGTAAAACAAATCACCGCGGAATTACCGAAGTTCACAGCCAAATCAAGAAAAGATATTATTTGCCAAATCAGTTAAAAACTATTACTGATTATATTAATCAATGCGAAGTTTGTTTGGCAGCTAAATATGAAAGAAACCCTTTAAAACTTAAATTGAACATAACTCCAACTCCTAGTAAACCAATGGAAATTATTCATGTCGATACTTTGAGCCTTGAAAACTCTAAGTTTCTGACAATAATAGATGCGTTTTCAAAATACGCACAAGCGTATAAAGTCATTTCAACAAATGCTATAGAAATAACTAATAAATTAACTAAATTCTTCTCACATCATGGAATACCAAAATTAATTATTTCAGACAACGGATTAAAATTCAAGAACAACGTTGTAAAAGAATTACTATCGTTACATAAGATAGGAATTCATTTTACCAGTTCGCAAAACCCCAATTCGAATGGTCTAGTTGAACGCTTTCATTCTACATTAATAGACCACATTCGATTGTTCAATCACCAAGAAAATTTAAAAGCAGAAAACATCGAAGATAAAGTAAATTACGCAATTTTGGCATATAATAATACAAACCACAGTTCCACTAGTTTCAAACCTAGAGAAATCATAAATGGACATTTGGATACAAATTCCGTATTAAATATCGACATTGATAAACAAATTACTCAAGATTATATTCAAAAACATAAGGATAAAACCAAATAAATGTATCAAAATATAAATCAAAAATTGCAGAATGATGAAAGTAAAATTGTTTCAAAATTAAATGAAAGTCGTGAAGAACTTCCAGAAATCCCCAAAACTATTGATGTTCAAGATAAGCAAAAAGTTAATAAAACGCGTAAATCAAAATTCAAGAAAGAGAAAATTAAGAAAGTCAATAGAGAACTCAAAACTGTCGGAATTGAAGTAAATCCTAATGACAAAAAGCAATCCAAGATCCACTTATCCAATGTCAAAAGACCCAGGAAAATAACTGACAAAATTTCGGACATTCCAGGTCCCTCTTGCTCACATACGCAGTAGGAATGAACATCAAAGACATTACAAAGAATCCAGGACTAATGACAATAAATCTTGGAGAAGCAAAGCTACAGAGGACTAAACATACTTTTGTACATTTTTATGACTTACAACCACTCCGTGCACAATACAAAAATTCAAATATTCAATTTGAGAGCCTCAAGAATACAATTAATAATGATAAAATATTTTTCTCCGAATTTGACAACAATAATAAAATCATAGAGTACATTCAGAGGTCCATAAATGAAAAATTTAATTATTTATCAATAAATTCAAATAACTATAGATTCAGAAGAGGATTGATTAATGGATTAGGCACAGTAATGAATACTATAACTGGAAATTTAGATGCCAATGACGATAAGAGATATACTGAAATAATGAATCATTTACAAGAAAATCAATTCAAATTGAATAATCAACTGAAAAATCAGTATTCTTCCAGTCACCAAATTATTGAATATTTTAATAAGACTGTCGACACAATCAGACAAAATGAAATCATACTAAAATCAAAAATTGAGCAGCTTTCACATATTGTTATTGCTGAAACAAAAAACCATGAAAAACTTTTAGTGAAAGATATTTACAACCAACTTAACATATTATTCAATTTAACATTTAATATTCTTCAAGATATAGCAAATTCATTATCCTTTTGCAAATTACACACATTGCATCCTAGCATTATAAAACTCAAGATTTGTTCATAGAATTAAATAGAATCCCAAAACATTATAACAATGAGTTACCTTTTGAGCCAAATTTACAAAATATGATAGAAATAGAAAAAATTATTTCTGTTAATTGCAAATTAACTACTGATAAAATTATTTATTTTATCGATATTCCTATAAATTATGATATTTAGTTCGAGCTTATACACTTCATTTCAATTCCTGCAATATATAAAACCGAATTTGTAACTGTAATCCCTAATCATGAATACTTTTTAAAGTCTAACGATGGAAAGCTCAAATCTCTATATGACTTATGTACTTACAATAATGGAAAAGGTTATCAGTGCCCCAATAAAATTAACGAGGCGAATTAAAACTCATGTGAAGAAAATTTTATCCTTCGAAATAATATCGGAAAATGTCATTTTATCAAATTGAACATCAACAAAAATCATATTGAACTGCTTGAAGATATCAACCAATATCTGATGATATTTCCGAATATTCAAGAAATAAAAGCAAAATGTCAACAAGGTGATGAAATCAAATCATTACAAGGAATATTTCTTGTCAAAGAAGAGGAATGTAAATTAGAGTTTCAAAACAAAAATTCAATATTCAAGCATGGCTCTTTCGGCAAACCAATCATTATTGGAAATTTTGCAATTGAACTAAATAAAACTCAAGTTCCAAAAATTTCCATCGAACTAAATAACATTAACGATTTAAAACCAATGAATAAATACGACGATTTATGCAAAGAAGAGATGCTTCACCTCTACAAGACCAAACTCGAGTTCCACAGAAGACTTCGAGCTTCAACCAAAAACTTCAACCCCTAAGTCGGCGCTAAACCTTCCCGGCGAAGCTCATTTTTAATGATGGAGGAGTTAGAAGACCAATTCCCATGAATTCTGCTGACTCCCCAAGAACATTAAGCCTTACTTTGTATATTTGTGGAAAGGTTATAAAAAATCTCCTGCGTGAGAACATAGCCAGTCAGAACATAATATTCAACATTAAAACATTTTAAACTAATTATAATAAATTTGTATTTGTCAATCGACTTCTAGTTTCTAATAAAGTTCTATTTGTATTATTTGTGTGAAAACGAAATAAATTGTTTTCAAAAACAAAACACCTAAACATATAAATAAAACTCATATATATATATGCAAATATATATATAGATATATATATATATATATATATATATATATATATATATATATATATATATATATATATATATATATATATATATATATATATATATATATATATATATATATAATATATCGCGACTGTTGCGAATAGTTAAGGAAACGCAGGTTAAATAGTCAAAAAAAATTTTGTGAGTTGACTTGAGTGAAAAATGCTCTTTTAGATTAGTCAAGCTTTCGGTCTTCAATTAGAACCATCCTCAGGACTCTAGTAATTCATAAATGAAGCTGTTATCTATCACAATTTTTTTTTTCAATAACAATTTTGAAAAACGTTTTGTACTCACATCCAGTGAGATTCCAAAAATATATAGAGTATCATCACAGATCAACATATTTGAACAGGAAATGGGAATACACGTTGAAAAGTTTGAACAGAATTGTTTTCAAAAAGTAAAATTTAGTCACATGTTGTACCACCAAACGGAAACATGACAGCGAGCCATGTTGCAACCTACAAGATTCACCAAAAATCAACAAGACGAAATTTGGTTCGAAGAAATAAATTTGAAAGTAAATGAGGCAAAACAATCCCTAAAAAAGTTACTAGACAAGTGCCGGCAGAATTTGAACAAAAATTCAAAAAACATGTAGGTTTATATTAATTTAAGTAGAATTAAAAAATTATTTTGTAATGATTCAACACAAACATGATTCTAATTTTGTGAAAAATGCACAAGAATGTTATGTTACTAAATTAAATTATTTAAAAGCCTGAAAATTCAGTGCTATCAGAACGCAAAGCAAATGGTTGAAGAATTTGAGTAACTGTCAAATTCCTACTGACGTACAAACATGCTCACAGCTTGGTCCAAAATTTTGTATTAATAACAATCCAAGTCGAATAAATTTCCGTGAACTTTTGCGTGACATCAAATACATAATTTCGATCTCACAGCAGAGCCATTCAGACAAAAATGTTTGTAGAGCAAGAGTCACTAACATCATGACTAGTTTCATGTATTCCCAGTCAGCTGAGAATGAAATCATCACGAGATTATTCCAGCAGACAAAATATTCCTTAAAATCGAACACAGATTTGATTGTAGTCCAATCAGACACTGATAATGTTACTTGTGTTTTACAAAATGATTCGTATTACCAGTTGGCCCTTAATAATTTACAAGATACGAGTTCGTATGTGGTGCTGGGCAGAGATCCAACGTAAACTATTCAAACCAAAGCTAATAAAATTATTAGCGGACTAAAAACAAACAATAAAATTTCTCCTGAGTTAGCCAAATCTTTGATGAATTATAATGCCGTGGCTCCTTAATTTTATGGCCTTCCGAAGATTCACAAGGAAACACTGAATTTATGACCCATCGTAGCTTCTATTGATTCTCCTTATAGTAGAGTCGCTGAATTTCTTACTGACATCCTCTCAACAGCCTACGATAAGAATAATCCTTACTTTATCAAGGATTCTTTTGAGTTTTCTGAATTCATGAATAATTATAAGATCCCTCATAATTACGTATTGATTTGTTTGGACGTTGTATCGTTGTCCAGTAACATTAATTACGAAACCGCTTTGCAAGGTATTGAAATGAAATGGGAAATGATTTTGGAGCAAATTTCCCTCTCTTTGCGTGAATTTTCTGACTTATTGAGGTTTGTTTTTGACAGCTATTATTGCGCATATGACAATGTTTTTTATGAACAGCTACTAGGCAGCCCAATGGGCGCAAAAATCAGTCCGATTATTGCTCAATATACAATGGATTACCTACTGGACCATTGTATAAGCAAACTTGATTTTGAAGTAAATTTCATAAAGATGATGTCTTATGTGCAATTCCATTCAACAAACATGAATCGATCCTGGAGACGTTTAACAATTTCAATGAAAAATTACAATTTACGATCGAAAAAGAGAATAACAGGAGTATCCCATTCCTAGACACACTGGTCATAAGAAGTGATGATGGTACTATAAAACCAGATTGGTACAGAAAACCAATGGCGTCAGGAAGATATATTCATTCCAAATCTAACCAACCAAAGTCGATGAAAATCAACGTAATTCTGGCGTAGAAAAATCGAATAATTGAAATACCACATCCTTCTTTCCACCAAATAAATCTTATCAAACTTCGTGACATATTACTAGAGAATAGGTACCCTAAAAAATTGTTGAATTGTCTTTCATTCAATATCTCGCAGAGATAAGAGGTGGTCCGACAGAAGGTGATCGCAAATGCCGATGACACTGTTCCGAATGAAAAATTTTTTTCACTTCCTTACATTTCAGAACTGATGCCAAAATTCAAAAAATGGACTCGCCAATGATTCCATCATAATTTGCCAAAAGAGTTATACTACGATCAAATCCTTGTTCACCAAATTAAAGGACCCAGTGCCTATTCTGAAACAATCTAATGTAATTTACAGCATACCGTGTAAAGATTGTGAATTAAATTGCGTGGGTCAGATCTCCAGACCTTTAAAAGATAGAATCATAGCACACAAAAGTGATGCTAAGCATAAACCGAGTTCTACAGCTTCAGCAGAACATCTAACGGAAAGTAAACACAGTGCATCTTATGACGAGGCTGCAATATCAGACAAAGAAGTAAATTGGATCAAAAGGAATGTCTTGGATATGATTCATATTTTCAATTCTAATAACACAATGAATAAACGTACTGATGTTGATGGCTCAGGCAGTATTTACAATTTTCTACTACATATAATTGAAAATAAGCATATTAAAAATAACAATTATCATGTAACGTAACATTTGTCCGCATTTTTCACAAAATTAAAATCATGTTTTTGTTAAATAATTACAAAATAATTTTTTCATTCCACTTAAATTATCATAAACTAACTTGTTTTTTGGATGTTTGTTCAAATTCTGCCGCCACTTGACTAGTAACTTTTTTAGGGATTGTTTTGCCTCATTCACTCTCAAATTTATTTCTTCGAACCAAACTTCGTCTTGTTGACTTTGTTGAATCTTGTTGGTAGCAACATGGCTGGCTGTCATATTTCTGTTTGGTGGTCCAACATGTGACTAAATTTTTCTCTTTGAAAACAATTCTGCTCAAACTTTTCAACATGTATTTCCATTTCTTGTTCAAATATGTTGATATGTGATGGAAATTTATATATATTTGGAATCTCACTGGATGAAAGTGAAGAATGTCTTTCAAAATTGTTATAAAAAAAAAAAATTATTGTGATTGATAACAACTTTCTTCAAGAATTTCTAGAGTCCTGAGGATGGTTTCAACTGAAAATCGGAAGCTTGACTAATCTGAAAGAGTGTTTTTCACTTGAGCCCACACACAAAAAAAATTTGATCGTTTAACCTGCGTTAGTTTTGTTTTCTTATATATATATATATATATATATATATATATATATATATATATATATATATATATATATATATATATATATATATATATATATATATATATATATATATATATATATATATATATATATATATATATATATATATATATATATATATATATATATATATATATATATATATATATATATAATCACCCTATCAATTTGACGTCCTTACAAAGATGTTCATTTTGGCGTCTACTGAAAGGAACGCGTATAGTTGAGATCTGATCAAAGTATATTACATAATTTCTTATGGGCTCTTCGGATTTCACACAGAAATTCCATTTCACGCAATATTCACGGAGTTCCCATTTCCTATACAATATGACCTCCTTTTCATCATAACATCAATGTGGCGTCAATAATATACGTTACATATTGCGTTTATAGTGGCGTCCTATTTATATATATGCTTTGACTTCATGTTTGAAGTGGCGTTCCCCTTGTTGCCAGATTTAGTTTCCACAGTCCGATAAGCACCTCTCTTGCGTAGAATGTTCTATCGATGACACATGTGAAGCGATATATTCAAATGCTTGCGTAGAATTACATTATTCAAGTTTTGAAATGGGTTGATACTCAAGACATCTTCATAGAGTAGTAATATGTTATTGGTTGATAGAGAACTCATAGTAAATTGAAAGATTTTGCGAAAAAATATGGATTTTTGATTGATAATTGCTATTTTCTAGTTCTGAAGTAAAATGTATTTGCCATGTCCGTGAACTGTTGGTAGATTCCATGAATGGAAGTATGTTAAAGATAATTCATCAGGAAGGACTTACGGATGTCATATAAATTGTGATAATAATTGCTCTATGGAAATGTGACAAAATTTTGGTCTAAACTTGCATTTTGCTCAAGATTTCTCTATAAATGTGTGATGAGGGTCAGTGTGAATATAAATCTTAATTCTGGGAGCTGGAAACCTCCCCTCATTAGGTCATCATATTGTAGAAAAAAGTACAGAGTATTTTTGCAATATCCTAAGAGCCGTAAGGCACACAAAAAAATCTCATGACTTCTTGGAAGAGTATTGAATTCTTCACAATCTTAATTCAGATACTTTTCACTGTGAAATTATCATGTCTACGTCCTCTCTCAATCAACACAAATGCCGGATCAAGACTCATTGAAGCTCATAGGTCATAATTCAATGAGATACATGAGCTGGTGACTCAAATGCTTGTGAAATCCTCAAAGTTAAGGTCTCCTTAAGCCAAGGTCCGTGAACCCGTGCCTATCAGGCTTTATGCATAATCTGGCTCTGGTAAGGAATACTTTCTACTCATCTTATCAAATACCCTATACTACTTGGTACATGTCTTAGAGTTCTTCCCTTGGATTCAGCTCTAGCGGATGAAATATTTGTCTACAATTATTATCATATTACCGACTTTCCTCTCAACATTCAAAATATTTAAACTAGTGTTGCTACCCTAATTCAAGTATGCGTTATCAGTTCAATCAATAATCGTCAATTTAAATTATTGAAATGCTGGGAAATCTTCCCTACAGAAACTTTTGGTTGAGAATGAAATTTGGATAGCAACAGTAATGGAGTTTCAGGCAACTAAATGAAACTTTATCTGTGTACTGAGTTATTATTTGTTGCTTTCATAAGATGCCTCATCTTAGTACTTCAATAATAAATACCAGTCTATCGAGTAGTCTTCATACATATCCTTATGAATACCTGAGAGAGAAAACTCACTTCACCATTATGAATCGATCCTGTTAGATGGAAGATACAAAATAGGAATTATATGGAAGATACAAAAAAGGGATTAGTGTATCAAGACCATGGAGGTGATCTTTTTTGGTCGAATTTGTGGTTCACGGCCGAAACGCCAGCTGAGACCAGAAGAGAGTATCAGAATATTTCATCTTTTTAGGCGATCATCACGAAAGAATTTAAAATCACTAAATTTGATTCATTCGTTTCTGAAACATTGCAAATGTTTATCTTAGTTGCCATTGAAATTGTCTTATTTTATTGTCTGAAAATGCGTATCTACTTCTCTAATTGCAAGATCTATAGAGATTGACGGAAGGATATGATACATATTTCGGCGAAAATTGTTTCTAAGACTTCATCAAACTGCCCATAGAGGTGGGTGTGAAGTGTTAATCAAGTAGTTTTCATAGATCAGTCCCAAAAAAGTAAAATTGGACAGATCAGTCCCAAAATAGTTATTCAAGTATTAAGGTCAGTAAGTACGGTCTACCGATTGAGAATAATTGTTTGGAGGCTGAGCCTTGGCGAGGTTTGCAAATATTGAGTGAAATCGGTACTATAATTATTGACAGTGATGCTTAAAAAATTTTTTGCACGATTAGACGACCTACCCCAAATATGAATCCTAATATTCTCTTTCAAATTGAGTAACCACTCATAGCGCACTCGCTGTCAGCTGTCAAGTTTGACATTTTATTGTGAATATTCAATCATAAATAACGATAAATAAATTTATACGTTCTGTGGAAGTCCACAATTTTTCACTTACCGCTTTTGCTCATGGGCGGTAAGTCAGCATAACCATTGTGATCACAGTTTGCCGGTAAAATCCACATACCATCTTGAATGGAGAGCCGGTAAACATATGAATACGCCCAATCGTGCAAATAGTGAATTTAGATAGATGTGTACAAGTAAGTGAAACTCCATGGTAACAAAAAGGGCCATAGAAATACCTTTTCCGTTATAATCGCCTACAAAATTGATTTATAGCACATCGCACATAAACTTCTGAAGCAAAACTGTAACTGATGATAAATACAACAATTATGTGGGCATAAAATTATTCTACGACCAAAATTGTCCAAATATTTGACTCCTATTCTTCAAAGTTGCTGGGAGCATGTCGTATATCAGTATTCATTCTTCATATCTTATATATCAATCTGAAGGCAAAAAGTTCAAGTGTTAAGAATGGATTTGGTTGAACTATGTACAACTACATTCTCTGATTAGTTTTTCCACAATGCAAATTGGTAAACGTATAACTTTGAAAGTCGGGAGTCTTCCATATCGTATATCCCTAAGAATTTCCTTCGCTGTTCGTGTTGCAATATGGTGCACAAAGTCAGATACTACTTATAATATGAAATAATGAACATTCAATAAGTATCGAAGTAATTCAAGTGAATCTCTTTTAACTCACTTGTAAATTCTCGTTTTGAGCATCCCCAAATGCATTTTGACTATTTTCGGCTTGACTTCGGTACGTACGTATGAATGTATGTATCTATATAGTTGAATTTTGTTTTTGAGACTGGTCCAAAGTCTAGTTTTGCAGCCCCTATTATGGTTGCAATCGTATGTACCGCAAATGCACTGTACTTGAAATTTTTTTTGAATTTTCCTGAGGCATTTTAATGGATATTTTCTATTTTAATATTAATTGGCTGTGCTGAAATTGTACAGTATATTCGAGTTACTTGTATTAATTCAAAACAATCAGGCGAGGAGTATTGAAATTTCGTATCAAACACTTCTATAAAACCTAATTGTACACCTTGCATTATGACTGCAGTCGGATTAAACAGGAGTGCAGTTTACTAAGCACGTTTTCGAATTTTTATATAAATCCAGAACAATCAGCCGTAGAATCTTGAAATTTTGTATCTGAAGAAATTGTAGCATTCGAATAATAACTTAATATTTTCATAACAATCTATCAGCTGGAAGTAAGCTTTATCTGACAATCTTTCTCAAATTTTCGCATAAATTCGAGACTTAGGCCGTAGAATGATGAAATTTGGTATTTGAGCCTGCTAAAGCGTTCCGTGGCCAGTTGCATTGCTGTCACTTAAATTTTAGGTGCCACCTAACTCAACAATATCGTATCAAAATTTGAAAATTGTATGTGACATGAACATTGCTGTCCTTATTTCGATTCGACATTTTTTGTATAAGTGAAGTTTAAAATTTGAGTTAGAGCGATACAACTGACCATTAATGAACTGTAGCATCTGAATGATTGAATTATCATCTCAAATTTTGGTTGGAGTCGATTTTGCCTAGAGTCAATATTAGTATCAACTGTTAATTATTGAGTTAAAGATGTACAAGTAAGACATGTGATGTTAACATTAGATTTTTTTCATGTTTTTGAGCAAAACGGTGTTATATCTTTCATCAAAGATTAAATATGGAATGCAAAATTGTTAAAAATGCTATCAGCCTAATTTTGCCACCACATAATATTATCCTTGTCTATTCTTCTCCTTTTCCTTCCGAACGGAGCAGGGGGTGGTAACATGGTTTTTTCCTAAGGCATTTGACCTTCACTATCAATTGGTACTAGTTTCAATCATAAGATCTAACAGGGAAGTTGATCCTAACAAAAATGAACAATAGTAACCTTTTTCCGACACTTGAAGCATAATTCTAGATTTATAAAATCTGTCACCTCATTGACCACAATATTCTCGATTGACTCATATTATACAATTTAACCATAAGTTCGATCACAAAAACTGTGTATAAACGAGGAGCTATATACCCTACAAGAATTAGAAAACAATAACCTGGAAGAAATCACTGAAATGTACGGTCCCAATGATAAGCCGCAACAGCAAACACTATCAATTTCGACTCCAAACCTCTGCAGCAACATTCAAAACAGTATCGAAGGAAATAACAAAACAGTAGAACCACACCAAAATGCTGGAACTTCTAGCACAGCATCCGGAAAACTAATGAAGGAAACACTGGACAACTACGTAATGCGAACTAGATCCACCACAGTGAAAAGCAGTATAAAAGAAAATAAACCAAATTCAAAAAACCTAGATACTCCAAAAATCAGAAGAATCAAGTAGCAAAAACAGTTGATAGCGTAAATATACTCTTTTGGAACGCAGGAGGCATAAACACAATATTCAATCTAGACATCGAACAAGAAGAAAGATTTCAGAGTTTTGATATATTATGTTTGAACGAAACTTGGAAAACAAATAAAAATAGTCTGGATCTACAATTCCTAAAGGACTACCAAACTTATGAATCATGTGCTATAAAAGAGAAAAGCAGAGGGAGAGCGAGCGGTGGCTTAATGATTTTCATAAAAGATAGATTCAAGGACGTAACCTTAATACAAGAAACAGAGTATTGGATATTCCTCAAAGTGAAAATATCGAGAGATTGTGAGAATATAATAGCGAATGTTTACATATCACCACTGAAAGATTATACGACCTTCATAGAACTATTTGAAGAATCACTGAACGACATATTAAGCAATAACAGAGGAACAATGTTTATAATTGGAGGCGATTTCAATGTGAGGATTGGAAACTTGAATCAAGGCGAAGACATTCTATTTGAGAACTGTAGTATGGTACCAACGCGATCATCTCTAGATGGAATCATAAATCTAAGAGGTAGAAAATTAACCGAAACACAGGAAGCATGCGGATTTTTTGCAATTAACGGACGAACAAAGAACGACAACCCAGCTAACTTCACTTTTGCTAATAAAAATGGAAAAAGTGTTATAGATCTGATCTGGTGTAATCTGGAGAGTTTTGAAAGTATAATAAACTGCCAAGTAGATGATTTCACGATGACACCACACGCTCCTGTAACAATTAACTTTAGAGTAGCAAACGACATTGTAACGGATCTCTCACAAAATAGCTACCAACGATCCATAGCAAGAAAAACTTCTATCCATTGGGAAACTGAAAAAGAAGAAATATTTGAACAAAAAATGCGATCGATCGGTGAGACGAACTGATACTCCGAAGGAATAGAGGAGACCTATAAATACTTTCTGGAATCAGTTATGTCTGTGGCTATAGATGTAGGTCTTGTAAAATCATATAGTCTCCAAAAAATGTATAATAATAAACCGTGGTTTGATAGAGAATTAACGAAACAAAAAAACCAAGCAAGAAAGACATATAGAAAATACAAGAGAGAGAACAAAGAAGAACTCCTACAGGCATATTTAATTGAAAAAGAGATTTACAACAAAATGAAGAAGTTAAAGAAAGAAAAACACTACGAGGAGCAAAAATCTATAATTAGTAATATATCTTGCCCGCAGGAATTCTGGAAACTTTGCGAAACCCTAGCAAGAAGAGAAGAAAAATGAATCCAATAGATATAGATATCTGGGAACAGTATTTTGTGACAAAATTTTCACTTGAAAGGGAAGAACTAGTATGCTATTTTGAACCAAATCGACCATATCTGGATGACAGAATATCAAAAAATGAATTGTGTCAAGCAGTCAAAAATCTAAAAAATGACAGAACCGCAGGGATAGATCTGATTCCTAACGAAATACTTAAAAATCTGCCAGAAAATTGGAATACTATATTATTAAATATGCTAAACTGTTTCTGGGACGAAGAAAAATTACCTCAAGCACTCACTGTTGTTGAAATTATTCTAATACATAAAAAGGGAGATACAGAAAGCATGGAAAATTACAGACCCATAGCACTTATATGTACAATTGTAAAACTATTAACTCAAATACTCTCTAACAGATTGCTGACATGGGCAGAGAGCTATGAAATACTACCAGAAGCTCAAGCAGGGTTTAGGCGAGGTAGATCTTGCATTGAACACATCTTCACCCTAAATGCTGTCATTCAAATCCAAATGACAAAGAACAATAATCTTTACGCCATATTTATCGATTTCAAGGGAGCTTTTGATAGTATTAATCATCAACTGATGTGGAATAAACTGTACTCAACAGGAGTAAGTGCTAAAATGACAAGAACTTTACAAAATATATATGATCAGGCAAAGCTACGAGTTAAGATACAAGATCAACATACTGCTACTGTAGATATTACTAAAGGGGTATTACAGGGAGACTCACTCAGCCCACTGTTATTCTACTTATTCATATCGGATATGGAAAACTACTTCAGAGAAGTATGCAAACTTGAGGGAATTTTCTACGAAACAAATCAGGACATTCTTCTTCTTTTGTACGCAGATGATTTGGTTATATTTGCAAAATCACCAATAGATGTTCAAAAGAAACTCAGGGCACTTGAAAATTATTGCCTAGAAAATCTGCTAACGATAAACTCCTCCAAGACCAAAGTCCTACATTTTCACAATGGAAGATCGCCAAAGCAAAAAACCACTTACATGTGCCAAAACAATCAGATTTCAACAACATCAAAATATATGTATCTTGGAATACAATTCGTATCATCCGGTCTATTCCTTGAAGCCTCAAAACAAGTAACAAGCAAGGCAGCAATGGCTGTAGGCAATATTGAACAAATTATGGTGAAAACAAAAATGGAATCATGGGCAGCTAGGCAAAAACTCTATGATTCGGTTGTCATACCTACAATGCTATATGCCTCTGAAATCTGGAGTCTTAGATACATAGACCTTTTAGAAAAAGCGCAAGTGGGATATCCAAAAGGTCTCTTTAACTGGCAAAGAGATACTCCGAACTATATGGTCAGACGGGAAACTGAACAAAAAAACGTGGAAGTCCTGGTATTTACAAAAACAATAGATTGGTGGTATAAATTGTTAATAATGAGGGATAACAGGTATCCAAAAATATACTATACAAAACTGTTGGAAGCAAACAAAACAAACCCTGAACAGTTCAAATACAACTGGGTAGCCCAGTTGAAAAATATGCTCACAAAAATCAGCTGTGAATGGCTGTGGGAGCGACAAAGCTGCGTAGCGCTGAAAGAAAATCGTGATCATATGATCGAAAATTATCAAAAAATGCTAGAGCTTAACGATACAAACAGAATCTTTCAGTCTAGTTACAGTGATTTTTATAAAGAAATTTTCCAAAATAATAATTACTTATCCTTTGCAGTCAACATAAATGTATTCAAACTGGTAAGCCAAATAAGATTAGCAAACACCTTAAAACCAAAATTCTATGTTAAAGGAGTAGCTTACGAACTGGGAGCTGAGGATAATTTTACTTTCTGCAACATCCAAGAAAAGGAAGATATCTACCATTTTATTGTTCAATGCCCACTATATTCTCCCCTTCGAAGCCATTACATTTCTTCTCATATTTTGGAGATAACAAAGAACAATTTCGCTTGAAACATCTTGATCATACCGGACAAGAAAATGATCTATAACCTCTACAATTACCTGATAAATGCCTTGAAAATAAGATCTTATATTCTAAATCAATAAGACATAACATGTGTATCACCCTAGAATATCTATAAAACTTACTGTATTATTCCAAGTTTAAAATCATCCTATTCTGTGAAAATTTTATCATACTCTATTTTATGTAAAAGTAAATTCCTTTGTATATGTATTTAATACGAATTACAAATTAATTCATTATTATTATTATTATTATTATTATTATATATATATACATATATATATATATATGAATAAGGAAACGAAATTAACGCAGGTTAAACGGTCAAAATTCCTTTTGTGTGTGGGCTCAAGTAAAAAACCCCCTCCTAGATTATAATTATATATGAAAAAAGCAGCACTTTACTGTTGAAAAGTTGTGTTTCTAATCATTTTCATGTACAGAACTTCTCCAAATCAAACATATTCATTAGAAAATGAGTTCTGAGAAGCTTTTTCCTTTATCATATTGTATGTTCACACCCGTATTTTATACAAGATTTCTCTCTGCGGTCATCAATTGCAATATTTTGAATATTATCAAGCACACAGGAAGGAAGTCTAGGACACAATTTAACATTTGGATCCAAAATATATTCGAACTAATGGATCAATGTTACATGTTTGAATTGAATGGTCATAGAGCTGAATCCTAAGTTCAAAGATTCTGACATTGCATTCTCTTAATAACAAGTAAACCACTAGAAAAAACTCTTTGGAAATCAGTCCCTAGAAGGGTGAATTTGGACACTCCAATATCTCCTTATAAATAATCGTTTTTTTGCGACTATTATCATATGGTCATAAAAGGATAAACTGAACCAGTAAACCCAAGAATGAAGTAATGAAGAATATCTATAGCACAGGATTTCCTTGGTACTTCACCCAATTCTTTTCACATTGATCCCAATTGTCACCGCGGGTAGAGCCCGTTATCTGCCTAAATGCTGTAGTAAATCATTATATATTTCTTCACAGTAAGTCAATTGGATAGATTTACCGTAGAATGGAACAACAAAAAATATGTAAAGCCTGGGGTCGGCACTGGTGGTCGAGCGGTTGAAGGCAGCGCTCAAGTAACCTTCACCGGTCGTCCTAGTGTCCCGGATTCAAATCTGTGTCGGAGCATTGATATTTGTGTTCGTTTCAGTGTTTGTGATCGTCCGATACAATAAAGTATGAGCAGAAACAAATATATAACGCAGAGAAAATGCTGTATCGCAATTTGAATAAGTTGATAATAACTTAGAACAAATAAAGGATTTATAATTATCAATATCTGAAGCTTGGAGCAATCGCAGGCAATGCTGGATACTGCGTGACCTAATATATCATTGATCTGAAATTTTGGCTTCCATTCAAAATTATCACAAAGATAGTCAAAAAAAGGCCTAACAATTATTCAATTAGATTGAGTTCATCACTATTAACATGAGGTAGATAAAATTCATTCGAAATATATAATATAATAAAGAAGAATGAGTTCATCAAATATTGGGTGAACATCATTTGACCCAAAAAACAGTGCTGGAGTCGTCATTGCTCGTTACATTGCCTATGATGCTGACATAGTTGATATAATTTCTCATATATTGATTACAGTGCTTGTATTCATACACCCAATCTCACAAAGCAAGATGTCCACAGAATTACTTAGTCCGTGAGACGGGGCTTAAATTTTTCGTTGATTAACGCTTATTTGAAACTTTGCGAGTGGTTTCATTATGATAAGTTCGACAGCTCTTATATTTAACTGAGTTCTTGATTTGAAGGCGTGTTTAAACAAGGATAATTAAACACGTCAATTTCAATGAGCCTACTAAGAGTACTACCATCATAATAATCATTACACTAATTATGTTGATATGAAAACTTATTATCACTAGTCTAAGATTTTGAAAACGAATTACATAATTTTTTTTCTGAAACTTGTTAATTTTGTCCATCAAATATTGCCAGGCGTTTTCTCAGTACGATACTTAAAACGTGTAAGGAATAAAACAGTTTTTTAATCAATAACCACATATCACTATGATTTTCATTTTCCAATCAAACAGTGTCCAGAACATTACTGTATACATGTCTGATAATGCAAGTGGAGTAATACTTCAGGAAAATCTAAAATAACTGTATATATGGTACTCTTGTCTGGCTGGTTTTTTGCAACAATTATTCAATATTCCTTCGAATTTAACATTCTACTTTTATCCCCCCTGATGAAGCCTTCAATTAAAAGTGAAAGCTAGGGCTTTGAAATAAATGAGAATTTTAAATAAGGGTTGACCATTTCTATTTACAGATATTTGCAGTCAAAAAAACTGAAAATTATGTATATATATATTTATATATTCATATATATATATATATATATATATATATATATATATATATATATATATATATATATATATATATATATATATATATATATATATATATATATATATATATATATATATTATACCAAAAATTCAATTTGATATTATTGGAATATTCATCGCACTCCTCATTTACTAATTTTTTCATTTTCAATGGATTTATTAATTTGTTGATGATTTATTTATTTATTTATCTATTCTCTCACAAATTTTACAAAGAATATTTCTATCATCGTCAATATTTTTATTCCCTTGTCCTTTCTGATGATACATATTTATTTTTATTCATTAATTTCTCAAGAGTTTTTGATGGTTTTTTTTATGGTTGGTTTACTCCTCTTGTCCAGTTGTTGGTTCTTTGAATGTTTGTAATATATAATTCTCTATTCTTCTGTAAGTTAGAGTTCATTTGTTTCACATGTTCATTTTATCTAACTGTCTTATTGTTTAATCACTCTGGTCCCCTGAAAAAGCCAAAAATTAGAGGTGAAAGCTCGAGTAGATGTAATGAATAAGAATTTTTTAAAAACTGAAGACTGACTATCCAATAAACTTTATCACATTATATATATATATATATATATATATATATATATATATATATATATATATATATATATATATATATATATATATATATATATAATGTGATAAAGTTTATTATTATATATATATATATATATATATATATATATATATATATATATATATATATATATATATATGTATATATATATATATACGCGGCACATAGGAGTTTCACATGGAATTTTCAAATAGTGCAAATATTCGCTCTCCTTTCAATTTCAGAGCGAAAGAATGCCGTGGAGCAGAGATCGGCAACTTTTTTCGGACGACAAGCCATTTTTGCAATAATATTTTTCTTGCGGGCCGCACATTGAAATCTAAAATGTAACTTAAATAGTGCCTTTATATCATATAAGAATATGAATATTATTGAAAATGAATATTGGTGCTTTGGTGGGCCGCACAATAGGTTGAAACGGGCCGCAGGTTGCCAACCCCTGCGGTGGAGTATCTGTAACATGAATGGAACAAGCTTCCATTCTGACAGCTCATTTCCGTGTTATTACAATAATCAATAATAATGAAAAGATGCTTGTTCACTTCATGATGTTCACTCATGAAATGTCTTCATTTAATGCAGTAGAATATCTGTAGCATCTGAAAAAATTTAACAATAATAACACAGAATTAGAACTGTCAGAATGGAAGCTAAGCTTGTTCCATTAGTTTTATTTTATTTCCATGGCTATCTGATCTTCGACACCCTATATATATATATATATATATATATATATATATATATATATATATAGATATATATATATATATATATATATATATATATATATATATATATATATATATATATATATATATATATATATATATATATATATATATATATATATATATATATGTTACCTGTCAATAACCTGCTGACCTAAACACTTCTGGCCAGTTCACACGGACTTTGAACTATATCTTATTTCATCTTATCAGTACATGTGTAGTTGATGTAAAATAGTCAAGTTTAAGTAATATTCAGTCTGTACATGAATGCAAAGCAATAAACATCCATTGTAATAACTAAATAAAGTTTTTAAAAACTTATTTACGAAGATCAACAAATTAATTGGCGCAGTCGGTAGGATTCTGAGAGGAGATTCATCGAGAATAATCCGTCAGTATCCACTGTTCATTCAGAAGAAGAATCTTCCGATTCCGAGATATTATCATCGTGTATCAATCTATCGGCATCAAGCAGTCATCCAAAAGGGCATCCATCGAGGACAATCCATTTGTGATGAAGATTGCTACATTGGTATTGTAAGTTGCTTTCCTTTGTTTCATTTTTATGTCAGACTCCTCGCGTTCATCAATTTCCAACGAGGATAATAGTGAAAACGAGCAAAATTTAGAATATAGAAATTCAGTACCAGAAATAGATTTGAGTTCAATATTTTCTATTTTAAATATTAACGAAGAAATAGTTGCTGTAGGAAACAATAGCTGTTCAGATATGGCACCTCCTAAATTCGAAGCTAAATTATTAGAAATAGTTCCTAGATTTGATGGTAATGCAACAGAATTATCAGCATTTTTAAATATTGCAAATGCTTTAATAACCACTTATTGGGATCCAAGTCCAGAAAATATTCATTGTGTTCAAAATATCACAGTAATATATGGCATGTATGCAAAACTAAATGGTCCCGCACGCGAAGTTTATACTACGTGCATTTCAAAAGACTGGAAAACAGTAAAAGATGCGTTGGTTGCTCACTTTGGAGACCAACGAGACGAAAATGGCTTATTGTTCGATTTAGATCAATTACGTCAAAAAGATAACGAGAGTTCTTTACAATTTTATACTAGAGTAATGTCAAATTTAAGTGCTTTGCACAATTTTATTGAAATTCACGAAGCAAGCGAAGGAATCAAGACGGTCAAAAAGAATTTTTATAATATACATGCTTTGAAAATGTTTTTAGCTGGTTTAAAAGAACCCCTAGGTTCAACTATTCGCGCTATGAAACCAAATAGTCTTGCAGAAGCTAGACAATACATAATATCAGAAAATAATACTAGACATTTACAAAAACCTAATTTTGATAAAAACAGAATTCATGTTCCAAAACCAAATGTAAATTCACATTTTCAAAGACAACAATATTTTAGACCTCCACCACCACAATATTATAATAATTATTCCCGATTCCCAAGCAACCCCTTTAACTTGCAACCCCGACCAATGCAACAGCCTCAAAGATTTTTAACTAACCAACAAGTGTTTGGAAATCATTCCAAACCTAACGCAACAAACGTTTGGAGACCTCAAGGCTCCGCCAATCGTCCTATTCAACCAAAACCTGTCCCTATGAGCGGAGTATCGCATGGAACATTTTCGAAACCTAATTCCGGAATGAATAAATTTCAAAACCGCCAAACACAGAATCACGCTGTAGAAGAAATGTATAACGTAGAACACCCCACGCAATTTCATGAAAATAGCGAATATTCTTACGAAAATCAAGAAATTGACGAAACCGATTATAATTCACAAAATGACGACTCAGAAGATAATTTTGAAACTCAGTCACTCGAAGACGAGCAAAATTTTCGCGAGACAAGTCAAACAACGAACCAAACATAGAGTTACATTCAATATACGATAAAAAAGATTTGCCGTTCATTAAAATTTCAAATCCACCCTTAAAATTATTAATCGACACAGGAGCGACAAAATCATTTTTAAATCCAGATATAGCCGAAAAATATTTCAAAAATTTCATCAGAAAAGAAAATTTTACTATCTCTTCAATATTTCAAACAACAAAAAGAAATACTTGTATTGAGATACCCGCATTTCCTGAATTTAACGTTAATAAAAATATGAAGTTTTATTTATTCAAATTTCATCATTTTTTCGACGGTTTAATTGGCTATGACACTCTTAAAGATTTCAATGTTCATTTAGATTTGAAAAATTCAGTATTAAAAACACCAAATACAAATTTAAATCTATCCCATTATGAAACTAAAAATAAATTATTATTTTTTGCACGAATAGAACCATGTACTTTGGAGACAGTTAAAATTCCTGTCAATGTTAGTAACGGAGACATAATTATTCCACAAACAAAAATTTCCAATTGTTTTATCAGAGAATGTGTTACAAATTGTTGTAATAGTTATGCACCTGTTGACGTTTACAACAGTACGAACAAATTTCAAGAAATATATTTGTATGAACCCATTAAAGTAAATTCGTTTCAAAACGAAGAATTTGAATTATTCAATGCTATGATTTATTACGATAATAACGAAAACACCGAGATTGTTGATAAATCTGATATTACTAAATTAATTAGGACCGAACATATGAATTTCGAAGAGAAAAATCAAATTGAAAAACTAGTAAAATCATTTTCAGATATTTTTTATCGCGAAAATTCTTCACTTACATTTACGAATAGAATTAAACACCGAATAATAACTAGCGACGAGATTCCTGTATACACAAAATCATACAGATACCCTTTTATACACAAACCGGAAGTAGAAAGACAAATTAATAATATGCTAGAACAAGGAATAATACGACCAAGCGATTCAGCATGGGCAAGTCCTATTTGGATCGTACCGAAAAAGGCAGATGCCTCGGGAAGACAAAAATGGCGTATAGTTGTCGATTATCGAAAGATAAACGAAAAAACTGTTGACGATCGCTATCCAATACCTAATATTCCCGATATCCTAGACAGACTCGGACGTTCACAATATTTTTCGACATTAGATTTAGCTAGTGGCTTTCATCAAATTGAAATGCATCAAGACGATATACAGAAGACCGCATTTAATGTTGAAAACGGACATTATGAATTTTCAAGACTTCCTTTTGGCCTGAAAAATGTTCCGGCAACCTTTCAGCGAGTAATGGATAACATTTTAAGAGAACATCTAAACAAAACCTGTTTTGTATATATGGATGACATAATTGTATTCTCTGCTTCTCTTCAAGAACATATAGTAAATTTAAAACAAATATTTCAGAAATTACGCGACAGTAATCTTAAAATACAACTCGATAAATCTGAGTTTCTAAAACAAGAAGTAATTTTCCTTGGACACATCATAACACCAGATGGAATCAAACCTAATCCAGAAAAAATTAAATCTATTCAAAACTACCCCCTACCAAAGACAACAAAAGAGATAAAAGCATTTTTAGGATTATTAGGGTACTATAGAAAATTTATTAAAAATTTTGCAAAATTAACTAAACCTCTAACATCATGTTTAAAGAAAAATGCAATTATTGACACACAAAACACCGATTATGTAAACTGCTTCAATATTTGTAAAAATCTATTATCTAATGAACCCATATTACAATTCCCTGATTTCGAGAAACCATTCATTTTAACGACCGATGCGAGTAATTTCGCGATTGGCGCAGTTTTATCACAAGGAAAAGTTGGATCCGATCTTCCAATAGCATACGCAAGCCGCACGCTTAATGAATCAGAAACAAAATACTCTACTATCGAAAAGGAGTTATTAGCAATAGTATGGGCAGTAAAACACTTCAGACCATATTTGTTTGGACGTAAATTTTATATTTACACAGATCATCGCCCATTACAATGGTTATTTTCCATCAAAGAACCAAATTCCAAACTTGTCAGATGGCGCCTCAAGCTAGAGGAATATGACTACCAAATTATTTACAAAAAAGGTTCACAGAACAAAAACGCGGACGCTTTATCTAGAATTCGAATAAACGCGAACGAAACAATTGAAGATTCAGGCGGAATATTTGATTATATGAAAGAGTTTAACAAAAAATCAAGTAACGTTGACAGAGGTAATTGTAGTAAAAATTCAGATAATGTCTCATTAATAGTTGAAACTGATAACGAAAATCTGAACGAAGATATATCTGATAATAACACTATTCATACGAACAGAGAAAATCCGATTATAGGCATACCTATTTCTGACAAACCTGTTAATTATGGGAAAAATCAAGTAATAATATCACAAGTAAATTTTGATCCAAAGAAACCAAAAATTGTAAAATTATTCCAAAACACCCAACGTTTCATAGTAGAAATTTCGAAGAATAACTTTACGCATGACGTTATTAAATTTATAAAAGAATATATAGTCCCGAGAGTAAATTATTATTTGTATTTTGAAGACCCAATATACGAAAGATTCAGTTCTGTAGTTCAGAAGTATTTTAAAAATTCGGAAATGAATTTTGTCAGATATACACAAAAATTATTGGACGTAGAAGATCAAAACGAAATTAAAGAGTTAATCCAAAACTACCATGAAAGCAAGACTAACCATCGAGGTCTTGACGAAACAGAAAATCAAATAAAAAAGCGTTATTACTGGCCAAATTTGCGTAAATCAATTCAAACATATATCAACGAATGCGAAATATGTTTAAAGACCAAATATGACAGAGTACCGTTAAAACCAAAATTCAATATATCTCCTACCCCAACCAAACCCTTTGAAATTTTACATGTTGACACTATCACATTAGATAAACAAAAATTTCTCACAATCATCGACGCATTTTCAAGATATGCACAAGCCTATAAATTAAATTCTGGACAAAGTATAGAAATCGTGAATAATCTTATCAAATATTTTACACATCACGGCATACCGGATCAAATAACATCGGATAATGGTCTTGAGTTTAAAAACTCTTTAATCAAAGATTTACTAGACGTTCACAAAGTAAATTTGCATTTTATAAGTTCCCAACATCCCGAATCCAATGGTTTAATCGAAAGATTCCATTCGACTCTAATTGAACATGTAAGATTCCTAAACAATCAAGAAGTATATTCTAAAGAACCGATAGAAATTAAAATCAATTATGCACTTTTAGCATACAACAATTCCATTCACTCAGCTAGCAAACTGAAACCCAGTGAAATCATTTCAGGACATTTAGAAGTAAACTCACCTTTAGATATTGAATTACAGAAGCAATTAGTTAACAATTATATTACAAATCATAGAGAAAAAATTAAACTATTATATAACAAAATTAAAGACAGTAACGAGTTATACAAACAGAAAACTATAGAATATGTTAATAAAAAACGTGAACATTCCTAAGACAATTTATATCAAGAACAAACAAAAGCAAAGTAAAACAAAGATAAATTCAAACCTGAACAAATTGAAAAAATCAACCCTGAGCTGAAAACAGCGGAAATAAAGCCAGAACATTACAACACATCAAAAGACATCCATCTTTCTAATATCAAAAGACCCAGACTTAAAACATATAGTTTTAAAAATAAAATAGAACGCAAGAAAAACAAATTCAAAATTCTTGAAAATAAATTAGTGAAACGTTCTCCATTGTTACAGACTTGTGACCCTTCACATGACAAGGACGCAAAAAGTACAACTACAAAATCTAGCAAGTAATCCTGGAATCCTTCCTTTTAAATTAGGACATGCAAAAATCCAAACAGCCTCACATACTTTCTTACATTATATTGATTTACTTCCCATTAGAGATCAAATTAATCAATTAAATAATGATTATTTAAATTTGAGAGATGTTATAAATTCAGTCCCTTCAGTATTCTTTCAATCACTCAAGAATTATTATAAACATTTAGAATATGAATTAAAAATTGTTAATTACAAAATAGAATCATTTTATCATGAGAAACGACAAAAACGAGGTTTAATTAACCCTTTGGGTTCACTTGTAAAATTTATTACTGGTAATATGGATCATGAAGACGCTAAGGAAATTCATAACAATATTCTAGAATTAGAAACAAATCAGAATAAAATTGTTGCTAAACTGAATAAACAAATTTCTCTTTCAAAAAACATAATGTCTAATATTAATAGTTCACTCACGTTAATTACCAAAAATCAAAATACAATTGAGAATAAAACGAACGAAATAATTCGGACATTGAATGAAACAAAATTTAATTTCATATGTTATTTGGACACTCACGAAATCCTAGAACAAATAAAGCTTAATCTTGATTCTCTATTAAGTTTTCTATCTGACTTAGAAAACGCTGTAACTTTTGCTAGTTCGAAAGTTGTACATCACAGTATAATTTCTCATCAAGAATTGAAAGATGTGGTGAACGAGTTATATTCAATTTATGACCATAAACAGTTGCTATTTTCCAACACCAACGATCTTTTCAAATACTACAATGTCATTGAAACTAAAGTATATGCAATGAACGAAAAAATTATGTTTTCACTAGATTTCCCTCTAGTACATCCAGAAATATTTGACCATTATCATTTATTTTCAATTCCCAATGAAAATCAATCAATTATCATTCCACCCTCAACCTACCTATCAATTAGCAACAATGCTTACCAATATAGTAATGAAGAATGTATCGACTTACAAACCGAATTTCTTTGTAAAAGAACAAATTTGCTGCCTCTTCACAAAAACCAAGAATGTTTAACATCTATTCTATCAACCGAAACTACGGCCATCAATTGTCAAAAAGTACCAGTCAAAATTACTCAACAAATCATCTAAGAAATCAATAAAGCACATTATATCGGAATATTTCCAAAATTACAACGAGTACAGACAATGTGCAAAGAAAATACAATCGCTTCACTGAAAGGAACATACCTATTTGTTGTTCCACCAGATTGTTCATTTAAAACATTTTCTCTTGTTTATCAAAATAAAATGAAGACAATACCCGGACATCCACTGAGCCTAGAGAAAATAAACATGCAAAATTCATCGACAGCACAAATCGAAGAATTGAAGCTAGACAAGTTATCACTGGATAAACTACATCAAATTCAACTACAAGAAGCCCAAGAGCTACCAATCGACCCAATCAACCTCCATATGAACTATTCAAGAGGATCAATTATTTGCGTCACCATTTTTGCAACAATAATTATTTTATATTTTATTGTTAAAATTGTAAACAAAATGTTACAGAAAAAGCAAGTCAATCGAAATCCGAGGGACGTCGACGAAACACAGGTTGTTCCAACCTAGAGTTTCTTCTTAAGGATGGAGGTGTTACCTGTCAATAACCTGCTGACCTAAACACTCCTGGCCAGTTCACACGGACTTTGAACTATATCTTATTTCATCTTATCAGTACATGTGTAGTTGATGTAAAATAGTTGAGTTTAAGTAATATTCAGTCTGTACATGAATGCAAAGCAATAAACATCCCTTGTAATAACTAAATAAAGTTTTTAAAAACTTATTTACGAAGATCAATAAATTAATTTATATATATATATATATATATATATATATATATATATATATATATATATATATATATATATATATATATATATATATACAGGGTGTAACAGAGATAAGTACATTAATTTCAACCTGCAATAGATCTCTTCAAGCCTAACAATTTTTCTCGATAACTTTTTTCTGTAAGTCTTCTGGATATCGGGTGAAAATTCATCAAAGTTTGGTCAAAAATTTTATAGTGCGCCTATGCTTAGAACTGAATGTTTCTCATTTGTTGGAAGAATGACAGCTGTCGATTCAAATGATTATTTTGAAACTTTAAACCATCATAGTCTTATCAATCATTCATTTGAAACTGGAAGAATAACAGTATTTCCATAATACACTGACATTCGCTCACCTCGATAATTCTATTTTTGTATATGCTGCAAGAGAGATCAAATCTATCTCTGGAACCAACAATTTGGTATATTGGTCGTATTTATATGGTATTGTTGAGAAATTTTATCACTATGCAGGAATTTCACGTATATTTTCAAATAGTTGGTACATTTCTTGAACATTAGATTGTCAGCACGAGTTCATTGCACTTGGATCAGCTGATTTGAATAGTCTGAATACAGCCTGCAACACAGTTAGAATATAGGTCAGATTGTGCTGCCATCTACGATAAACTTAAAAAGTAGTTGCTGCTCTCAGCTTACTTCATTACTGTTGGCTCTCAAACATAAAGAGAAAATCATTCAACGATTTATTTAAAGTGAACGGTGAAATATGAAATGGAATGCAGTTCTAAAATAATTAATTTAATGAATAATTCAACTGAAAATATTCCCGCAAAAATTGGAAGAACTCATTCTTGAAAAACAGAAAACCTAACCTAGAAATGTATCACACTGAGTTTGGTAATTGATTCTAAATAATTTTTAAATATGAGATACAATATTCTATTTGTTCAACAGATCAATTTAGGCATACTTCATTGCAACGACCTGACTGTGAAGTTTGTAATAATATGAGAGAAACTAATTCACAGCTGCTTGATTTATGAATTAATGTATTTTATTCATTTCATCTGGTGTTTTACGTTCCAGGTAAACGATAAGTTCTCAATATCTCATAGTATTCTCATCATTATGTATAAGTGCTCAATATTTTGACATTAAATACATGAGCATAACCACAATAATTAAATTTTTCGTGAAAAATGACAATTCTGAAATCGTTCCGAATAAATTCGCTGAACTAATCCTACACTGCCTGCAAAATTGCAGATAAAAGAGCTTGACATTTTCACAGGTTTTAACTTTTGTGACAAAAATAGTTAGACGATTTTTTCCAAAATTTATTTGAAGGAATTGATCTGGATTTGATAGCTCACATATATCGAAATCAATTGTTTCGTTGTAACCAGGGTTGTAACTGCTACTGGATCCAATAATTATGCACCTGAACGATTCGTTGAATTATAGGGGTTAAAAAATGCTAAAAAAATATGAGAATTCGAGAAAAAGTTATTGAGAAAAATTGTTATGCTTGGCGGGTTCTATCACTGGCTAAAATTAATGTACTTATTCCTGTATATATATATATAAATTAAATATTTCAACTGAAAATATTTGAAAAAAAATTAATTTTATTTATCACGTGGTTACAATGTGTTGATACAGGAGAATACTTGAACAATGAACAATTTTTCTAGGATTCAGGGGTTTTTATTACATTTCTTATCATAACGGAAAAGTACTGACACAATAATAATTGTTGTGGAATAGGGATACAACCGTACATAATTCCTCCCTTCTGAGATTTTACAATAATTATCATTTAATGGTACTTAATTCTATATTTGACTCTTTATTACTATTGGATTCTTTATTTTATCTACAAATTGTTAAAAGCTTAATTTTAAACTTATATAATAAAGCAAAGCATATTATTAAAAATAAAATAACAAATAATATAAAAAGGATGATCATTAAAATTATCCAAACTCAATTCATTTATTTGTGACAATTCTTTTAGTGTTATATATACTTTATCTATTTTATTTAAATTTGTTAAATTCAATTGTTGAAACGTATTATTGATATTGAAAGCTTCGAATATTATTTATTTATAAGTTTCTTGAATCATATCAAATTTGAAATTATTTATTACGCATTTATTCATGAGTTTTAATTTGAATATACCTTCAATTTTTCTGTTCAGTGTATTACTCTCACAATTGATTTGAATTTGTTGCTCCTTGGGGCTTATTATAACTAATTCATTCGTGTTTTGAATTTTTTCCCAAGTGTTCTCTGACTCTAAAATATGATATTTACAATCATCATTTGTTTGAACGTTCAAAATATTTACTATACATTTATTTGAACCTATAAATTCGGTTTTACAATAATAAATCTTATTAACTAGAATGCAATTGTTTATTTTAAAATTATCATTATTTTTTATAAAATACATTGTTTTTCTATTAATTGTATAATTTGGTTATGTTTGATGAAAGGTAAAGGAGTGAATTGATATAAATCATAAGTCTGGGAAGAGAAAATTGGTACATTAATAAGGAAATATATCTGTTCGTTATCGTGTTGACAGTAAGTCTCTATAATTTCGTTCAGTTGCCAAATATCTTCATTTTGTGTAGTTTTTCTGGTATTGATTGGGTCAATAATACTTGTGTGTAGTTTTCTCAAAGTACAAAAAGTTAAACTGATTTCTATCTGCTTGATAAGATTATTTAAACTCTGAATTATAAGTATTAACTTTTGAAATTTATTCTCAACAACTATTCTTCCTTGCCAATTAAAATTTCTCTTTAACATCTGTTTAATATGCACCATTTGTGATTTCATCAAATTTTTATTACTCCTAATATTCTCAATTTGATTATTGAATTTATCAATCATTTCTTTACTTATTTTTAAATTTTGGTTATTCTGATCCTGTAGTATTTTTCCGTTATTTTTTATTTGCTCAAAAATTTTATCTGTAAAGGATTATCATTCTCTTTATAACGCTTTTGTTTCTCGACTTTTATTTTTTCGTTAATAATTTTAAATAGCTCTTCTTGTTCTGTTTGATATTTTTGTATTATTTTTTCATTAATGAGTGGAATCGTTCTAAAAGGAATATTACAATTTTTGCCGAATAATATTTCGTTCGGAGCTAGTTTTGTTACCGTATGTTTGGTATTATTATAAGCTAAAATTGCTAAATCAAGTTTTTCCAAAAATGTTTTATTTCTGAAATGATTATTATTTTCTGGAAGCCTAAGATGTTCTATAAGGGTTGAATGGAATCTTTCAACTGTGTTACTTTTAGGATTGTTTACGCAAATTACGTGACTCTCAATATTTCTAAGTTTGAATAAGTCCTGTAAAACACTACCTTTAAATTCAGGACCTACGTCCATAATTATCTTATTTGGAATTGTATAAATCTGGAAATATTAGGTTAATCTCTGTAATATAATACTTGAACTTTTATATACTAATGAACAAACTTGGCCATGTTTTGAAAACTGATCAAAAATAGTCAAAAAATTATTTTTATTCAAACAAAGTACGTCAATGTTTATTATATCAAACGGTTTCAAAGGAGTGGGTGTCAAATTATCTACGGCTGGAATCGGTTTTCTATTATATTTATTTAATTTACAAAGTTCACATTTATTAATATACTCCGTGATATTATTAATCATTTCAGGCCAAAAATATTTTCCTTTCAATGCATTCAAAGTTGCAATTATTCCTCTATGGTAAGTTAATCCTGTGTGAAAATCATGAATTATTTCTACTTGTTCGTCTTCGCTTCCTATATCTTCAACCAACTTACTACAAGCAACAATAATAATGGTATTAAATTCAAAATTTTCTTTTATTATTCTTGAAAATTCAAGGTCAAGATCTGTTTGTTTGAAAATAGCTAAATACTTTATTTTTGGAACTATATATTCTTTAAGAAAATGTAATATTTCATTTTCGGGATTTTGCTCACTAAGCTTACAATAAATCCGCTGTTTTCGATTCCCGAATAATTTTGTAATTTCTATTTCAGTATCAAGATCATGAATCTCAAATATTAATTGATTATCAGCTATATTGATTCTATCTTCTATATATTTAATTCCGTTAACTAAATTTTCTGGATCTGAATGGATTGTATTTTGATTTGACGAAACTGATTCATTATCATTATTATATAGGTTGACCATAGGCAATGAATACACATTTATTTGTATATTTGTATCCTCAAATATTTTCAATATTTTTGCCGATACCTGATTCCATTCTAATTTATCTAAATCACATCCCAATAGGGGTAAATTTATTTCGAAATTTTCATTAAGAATAAGATAATCTCGAAGTTCTTTCAATGGTTTATCTAAACTCTTGATTGAAGGTTTATCACTAAATTTTTCATTTGTAATTAAATGAATAATTATTTTATTACTATAATTTTAAATAATAATATTTTTATTGATTACATCTAAATTATGACAAAAATTCTTGCTATCAAATTTCTTATTAATTGGTCTGCCAGGCCTTTACTCATCTCTAAATCCTCAGAAATACAATGAGCAAATATTTTTGTTTCTGTCACGTCACCGATTTTGTTGTGAATTTGAGTTTTCTCTCGTTGGCGGGAAAGATTATCTGCTATTACATTCATTTTACCTTGTAAAAATTCCATTTCAAAATTATATTCGTTCAATTCTATTTTCCACCGCATAAGTTTTTTGTTAGGGTTTTTCATATTAAATAGCCAACATAATGGTCTGTGATCTGTTTTAATAAAAAATTTCCTGCCAAATAAATAAGGTCTGAAGTTCTTAACAGATTCTATCATTGAAAATAATTCCTTCTCAATGGTGCTATAATTCTGTTCAGCATTGCCTAATGTTTTTGAGGAATAAGCTATTGGCATTTCTTTGCCTTGTTCATCTTTTTGTAAAAGGACTGATCCTATGGCATAGTCAGAGGCGTCCGTAGTTAATATTAAATCTTTATGAAAATTTGGAAATTGTAATATAGGAGATGAAGTGAGAATTTGTCTACATTCTTCAAAACTTTTCCTATAAGATTCATTATAAATATCTATATTTTGTCCATTTTTCAGGCACAAAGTTGAAGGTTTTGTAAGTTTTGCAAAATTTGGAGTAAATTTACGATACCATCCAATTGTACCAAGAAATTGCTTAATTTGTTTCTTTGTTTTAGGAATATTAAGATTTTTAATTTTCTCTACTTTAGAAGAATCTGTTTTAACTCCATTTTGAGTAATAATATAGCCTAAATATTTCGTTTCTGTTTGCAAAAACTCCGATTTATCGATTTGGATCTTTAAATTTGCTTACCTCAATTTCTCAAAAACTAATTTAATATTATCTAAATGTTCTTCAAAAGTTTTGCCAAAAATTATTACGTCATCTAAATAAACTAAACAGATTTTATTAACTAATTCTTCTAATGCAATATTCATCATTTTTTGGAAAGTTGCAGGTGCATTTTTAAGACCGAAAGGCATACGCTAGAATTCATAATGACCGGATGTGGTAGAAAATGCGGTCTTTTCGATGTCATTTTTGTTCATAGGGATCTGATGGAAACCTGAGTGCAAATCTAAAGTCGTAAAATATTTTGAATAACCAATATGATCCAATAATGTATCAATATTGGGTATTGGGAATTTATCATCTTTCGTCTGAGAATTTACTTTTCTAAAATCAATTACTAGTCTTGTTTTTCGTTTTCCGGAAGCGTCTGACTTTTTTGGAACTATCCAGATGGGAGAATTTCAAGGAGAATGAGATGGTTGTATGACTTTTTCTGATATCATTTTTTGAATATGTTCTTCGATGTCTTGTTCGTAGACTTGAGGAAGTCTATAATTTTTTGTATGAATAGGAATTTCATTATTGAGAATTATTTTATGTTCGCATAAATTTGTACAAGACAGTTGGTCGTTGGGGTTTGGAAAAAGATCTTCAAAATTATCTACAAGTGATTTTAATCTAGTTTTTTCAATTTGATTTAAATGTTCTGAACGGATTTGAATATTATTATTTTCCTTTCGAGTTTTAAAGTTATTACTCTGTGATTTACTTTCTTTCCCTTGTATATAAACAGAATCTCTAGTAAAATCTATCTGAGTATTTAATTTTTCAAATGCTTCAATACCAAGTAATAAATTGTATTCTTTATGAAATTTATGAACATAGCATTTTAATGGAATTTTATTAATTTTCAAAATAACAAACTGTGAAATAGTCGATTTACCATTTGCGGTTGTAAACGTGCATTTTCCGTTATAAGTTTTAATTTTTTTGAATTTAATTAAATCAGGATGTATTAAGTTGATACTTGATCTCGTGTCTAGTAAAATGATATAGTCTTGTATTTGTAATGATGGTAAGTTGTATGTTAAACTAGACATTACTTGTTCGGTTCGTCTGTTTCTGTCTCCAATTCCAAAAAAAGGATCATTTTCAAGTTCATTGTCTTGTTCTATGATTTCATATTCGTCAGCGGTTTGTTCTAGTTCATCTGAACTTTCGTTAAGATTGTAATTCTGTCTAATTGATTGAGTTGACATAGGTATAGTACTCGTAAATCTTGACTGCTGGGTCATTGACTTAGGTTGATAAGCTCGTTTCGTGTCAATATAATTTTTTATATTCTGACGAGGGGCAAAAGGTCTTGGTTGATTTGGATTATTAATAAATTGGATAGGTTTAGATGGGAATTGTTGACTTGGGAACTTTTTTGGTGGTATATTGAAGCTAAAATTTTGTTTATCTTTTAACATTGGTGATTGATGTAAATTCTGATGTGAGTAATTAAATTCATTTCTCAATAAACATTCACATTCCTCTAATGTATTTGGATGTTTAACAATGAATGATCCTCTTACTGACAAAGGTAAGAGGGTTATAAAATGTGAAACTACTAGTTTTTGATTCTCTTTAATAATTTTATTTTTCTGCAATTGATTATATTCTTTTAATAAAATCTTTGATTTATATTGTGAGAATTTCTGAATTATATTTTCTAAAGTTTTGTCTGTACTGATTTTATTTTTCATCTGCAAAATTTCCAATAAAATTGTTTCGGCTGTACTTTTATCAAAAAAATTTGTGGTAAGGTAAACTTTTAAATCATTCCAATCTTCAAATTTATTTTCTGATAATGATTCTGCCGCTTTGTGTGTGAGTTTGGTTTTCATAAGTCCAAAAAGATATGTTCTATGAATGGGACTTAAAACAATGTCAGTTAAAGAAATCAGTACATCGTCTACTGCACTGATGAAATTATTTCATATTTTAATGTCTCCATTATTTGGAGGAATGATTTCAGCAAGGTTTTTCAATTCTGAAAGTGTTGTTGTAGCCATTGTTGAAATACTTGATACGCTCAATCTACTTGGCTTCAAAATTAAGCTTTTTATAGTGTTATTTGAAGTATCAGTGTTTTCTGATTCAATATCAGAAATTTCAGAATCTGTACTATTATAACTACAATACATATGTAGATTATACTGTGTGTTTAGGACTGTGCCGGTCCCTCGATACCTTTATTACTAGTCTCTGCTAGAGGTATCCCTTCGTGTAATGCAGAAAAATTGTTTAAATTCTAACTTACAAAGCTATCGTTAGCAATATGAGAATTGTTTGATGGCTTACGGACATCACCGGGCCACTGATTGTTCCTGGAGCTGGGGACGTGATCGAAAAGTTGTCGAACAGCAAGTCTTCCTTCCTCTCGTTATTCTTCTGCTACTGGATTTCCAAGGAAAATTGATTTCTTCGTTAGGTCTGCGTTTCTTGTTGTTTCCACAGATCGTTGTAGACGATTTGTTTGAAATTATTTTTCTTGGTTCATATTCTATTAGTAGATCAGGGTAAAGAATTAAAATTCACCACACAATTACTTTTTGGGTTTCTCTGATCCTACCGACTGCGCCAATTAAATATTTTAACTCAAAATATTTGAAAAAAATTAATTTTATTTAACACGTGGTTACAATGTGTTGATACAGGAGAATACTTGACAATGAACAATTTTTCTAGGATTCAGGGGTTTTTATTACATTTCTTATCATAATGAAAAAGTACTGTTAAAAGTGCTGACACAATAATAATTGTTGTGGAATAGAGATACAACCGTACATAATTTATATATATATATATTCATTTTTTTTTCTCAATAATTTTTTTCCGTAAATACTCTGGATATCGGGTCAAAATTCATCATAGTTTTGTCAAAAATACCATAATGCGCCTATGTTTCGAACTGAATGTTTCTCATTTGTTAGAAGAATGACAGCTGTCGATTGAAATAAGTATTTTGCAGCTTTGATCCATCGTATTCTTGTAATTCATTCATTTGAAACTGAAAGGATATCAGTATTTTGGCAATTCACTTATATTCGCTCACCTTGATCATTCTTTTTTTGCATGTGCTGAAAGAAAGATTGAATTTGTCTCTGGAATCGACATTTTGGTCTATTAGTCGTATCTATATGTCACTGTTAATAAATTTCATTTCGAATGAAGGAAAAAAATTTTCAGAACTTATTTTAATTATAGATATTTTTTTCACAGGGATTTGAAGTTATGCTATCAGCGCCACTGTGAGTAAAATTCAAAGCTCGAGAAGAGATATTGCGCGAGATCATTGCATTGTGTACAAGCGGAAATAAAGTGATTTACGAAGAAGTTGCTGTATTCAAAAGTAGTACATCAATAGAAATTATAATGTCACAGATTATTATTGTTCTGAATTTGAATCTTCACTTTTATAATACATTTATGTTTCAGATAAATAATTCAATAAATAATAGCGGAATGACGAAGGATCTAAGATTCTCCTTGATAGAATATCTTCGATATATTGAAATTAAAATTTCAGAGTAGTTTATGTAGGTACATAATTATTTGTGGCACTTCACGTGACAACTTAGATTTTAATATGAAATTGTATGGTTTGTGTTTGCAAACTTCTGCGTTGCAGTCACCGCCATACAAAATTGAAGAAATACTTTCATCAAAGGACTCACTCTTTTTCCAATTTTGAAAGAATCGATTCATACTTCTTTTCTACTTATAAATGCAAAATCATCAAATTTATTTTTCTCTTCAACCTTACTCTCCTATTTAGGAAATAGGAAAAAATTTGAGCTTGAGTCCTGGTTTTTCTAAAAAATACAGCCAGGTACACAACAATATGTAGTTGGTATAATTGATCAAATCAAATTTTCAAATATTAAAGCTCAAATTCTTAAGAAATTCAGTTGGAAGAGATAAAAGAATGTAACTGACGTTTTACGAGTATCTCTTATTGAGCTTCTTAAATCTTCCACCAGACTGCGTAGTGTTCAGCTGGAAATCCCTATAGGTAGAGCACTAAAAACATAGGTATTATCATCCGCCATTTGGTATCCTGTCAATAAAAGAAAGCATATGTAAACCAATGTAAACATTACAGGAAATGCGTTGTTTGACGATGATAAAATGTTATAATGACTTGAAAAACTGAAGAAAATAGTATCGAAGTGACTCATTAATGTGCCGAATGATTTATCATCATTATTGGCGGCAATTGTGGCTGTGAGATTCACTGACGAATTTTAGGTATCTCATATAAAAGTACGTATATTCAGTCAAAATTGCCATTTAAAGTTATGATCAGAAAAAAAATTTGATTGAATTTATCTCAGTTCATTTTAATATATATTTTTATCTGAATTTTCAGATAGGATCATAGAATTCAACCTCAATTTCAAGCAATAATTTGATCAATATATTTATGTATTATACATAGGTACCTATCATATGAAATATATATTATATATTTACATATATACATATATAAATTATAAGTATGAATAATACATAATCAATTATTTCTTTAATAACTAGAATATTACGAACTCTCAATTTTTATCAAGACATGCAATATAAAAAATTGCAAATAGTAGACTTCCATTTCTTATCCCTTGGGTGAGAGCAGTAAAATAATGAATCTTCCAATAAATATGCATAAAAGTTTTTCTAGGGAAGTTAAAGATTACAAAATTTGAAGATAAACAATGAAGTTTTACATATTTAGAGATCCCGAAGTGCAATAAATTTGTCAGATTGTTTTCAAAACTTGTATTACAGAATATGAATTAAAATTTCATAACTATATTCTGAGTATTCAATATTACTATATATATTGAAAACGGAATAATTAGATTCAACATTTGAAAACTGGAAATTCTAAATTGAAGCATGTAATTTGATTACAAATGATACATCATTTCAAAAATAAATAATTTGATAAACTCCGATTTTATTTTATCATATTTTTAATCTGAAGATTGAACTATTTCGACTCAATCATCGCGTTTTCTGCACTGTTCACATATGCTTAAGCGCTTTCTAAGGATACAGAATGGCGGATGATAATACTCATGTATTTAGTGCCTTACTATATATATTAATTTTCATTTATATTCAGGGATTTCACGTATATTTTTAAATAGTACATTTCTTGAACATTGGATTGTCTGCAGAAGTTCATTGCACTTGAATCGGCTGATTTGAGTAGTCTGAGTACAGTCAAAATATGTGCCAGACTGTGCTGCCATCTATGAGCATCTCAAAGAGTAGTTCAAGGAGTACTGGGAGTGTTCACTTTCATAAGGCAAATTGAACAGTTTCGCGCTATCTAGCGAGTTTGGAGAAAGTTGAAATCTTTAGCTGTGTGTGCTAGGTTTCAGACACTTTTGCGCGATTGCTGGGATCTGATTGGTAACTGGGTACACAACAGACAACTGATGTTTGTTCATCTTGTTAATGAGAATATGTTGAATGTGCAAAAATGGAAAATATTCTAAAATTTTGAGCAAGGCTGAAAAGGTAAGTGAGATTGGCAATATTTTTGAATACATTTTAGTGAATATGAAGTATATATTAATTAGTCACATCAAAAATCTAGATGAGTATAAACATTACTACCTTTTTAGATGAGCTACAGGAAACATTGATGCGTCGGAGACTGTTTTTCATACAGGAAGAAACCGATTATTCGGTATAAGTACATAATTTGTGTGAAATATTATGAACAAAATTAGATTGTTCTCAATTCAACTAGGAGAATAATTCAAGATTGGGCAATTTTTTGTGTGGTACAAACGAACAAATAGATACTAAAGTGGACAAGACAGTCGTCTTCATGCTGTTTTGGATCCCATACAACAACTTGCGGTTTGACACTGCAAGAAGGCATTGAAATCAAAGTATCGCAAGTAATTGGTAAGTATATAATTACTGTATTTTCTGCTATTATAAGTAAATAAATGACATATCTATTTCAAGATCACTACCGCTTCACTTCCTTTAGATTCAACTCACGGTCCTGTCATTCATTTGGAGTTCAAAAAGAACAGAAAGTATCTGGGACACAGGATTTTCCATTCATCACAATTCTCATAGCTGCAAGTAATTATTGGGATGAATAAATCATTACGATCACCCATAATGCGAGAAGAGAAAGAAATATTTTAGACGAATCACTTGTCCGAATACTGTTACCTAAATTTCTCCTTCAAACAATTACGCAAAATTCAAACAGTTATTAATTCTCTCGGAATGGGAGACAAGATGTATATTTTCTGCCGGTCTTTACAATAAGTAGTTTTGTTCACACAACAATGTATTTAATTAAAATTTCATCCCGATGATGTATTTTATACTTTTGTGTGGAATGGTTGTCTGATTCTAACTCTATGTAATTATCTATAACTGTATCTGTTCATTGTTTTCATCACTCGCGAATACTCTCAGAATTTTGATTATTGTGTAAAGAAGGTGAATCAAAAGATTATCATGTACCATAAATTGTAATTTAGAGAGATTTAGGAAATATTATTATTGTATTAATATATAAAATATGTAACTATATTGTTTTTGTATTGAATATTGTATCATTATATCAATTGCTTCGAAATTAGTTTGAGAACTCATAGTGATAATGAGGAATCAAATTGGATTTGTAACACTTCTTCGTTCAGATTCCATATTTTGAAGAGTAAAATCTTGAGAAAGACTAATTTCAGTATAGCAATGAGCTTGTGTAATTTAACAATAAAGTCGAAAGCTGAGTATTTTTCACTGAATTAATAGCAACAAATCCAATATGAACTATTTTAGTATAAAATTTCATATGAACAACCTCCAAAAAGCCACCAAATATTGCTAACAAAGCCATTAACATAACATATGATCATATGGAAATTTAGGTTGAATCCACTTTACAATATAGTTCCGCTTATAACCACTAGGTGGCTACGGGTTAATTTCAGATACTAATTGAGTCTATATTGCGATCTAATAATTCTAAGATCTAAAAAGTCTATTTGTTCATTTACTTCTGTCTCTAGGGTAAAAGATCTGTTATTATGTAAGAGATTTATTGCTGTATGGAATATTTTCAGTTCTTCCATTGTGCCTGTTCAAAGGGCCAGAACATCATCAACGTAACGATACCAGAATTTAACATTGGTAACTGAAACTAGAGAATTATTAAAAAGTTCATGTTCCAAATTTTTTATGGAAATTTCGGCCAAAGTGCCAGACAGAGGGGCACTCATAGGTGAGCCTTCACGTTGTTATTGAAATCTGTTATTGAATATAAAAAAAAATTATTTCAGACAATGCTGAATTGGAACAAAAAGACTGTTACACATGTCATTGGAACAGTATGATTAACTGATTATTTTGCTGACAAGATTTTTCCGTCTCCTTAACTGACCAACATTATTTTATTATTATTATTATAATTTTTTTTTTATTACTCATACTTTTTTTAAAGATTAGGCTGAATTTTGTTGGGTTCCTTATGAAAAAAGAGTGTCCATTATTTCAGTCACATTGGTTTGGACATATGAAACGAGTATAGAGTGAGAGATGTTTTGTAAAAGATTTTTGTAGATGAGATTTATTTGTTGGTTGATTGCGTGTATAAAGATATTTTCTGAATTAATATTTATAGCTGGTTAAATGTAAATGTCGTGCGAAATTTTTTTTTTCTTGCGTTTTCCCAAATATCTTTATCGCAAGCAACGGCTTGTTTACCGTGTATTGTGTGTAAACGTGAAAATAGACATAATATGCGTGTATTGGGTGAAGATGAAGAGAGGGGTGAAGAGGGTGTTCATGTATACCTATAAAACCTGAAAGATAATCAAAATTTCTATATAAATTACAAGAAAAAAAGAATAATTTATTTAACTTTTCTTTTAAATTTTTGCAAATATATTCATCGCAAGCAATGGAGCGTTCACCAATATTCTGTGCACCACTATGGTGTTCTTTCAATTTTTCTATCAGCTTAGAAGTGTTATTAATTGACTGAGGTGAGTGGGTGTCAAAATCAGTTTTTAAAACTATTCAATCCTTTCGCCAAATTGTGCGTAGGTGAATTTATAAAAGACACTACTGGTCGAATTGGAACATGTTACCTAGAACCAGTTGCAATAGAGATGTTAGACAGATTGTGTTCTAGCATCTTATAAGAAACATTGTATCTTCTTGTAACAATTGCTCTCTGAATATTTAAATAAACTAAAGTTTAAATAAAGTTTTGAATTAGTTTTTGAAAATAAAACCTTTAGACTTGATAATTTAAGTGGCGCAGTCGGTATGATACCAAAAAGGCTTTATCTTCGAAAATCCTCTAAATACTAGAGTTTTCAATTCGTTAAAAAGTTGAAGTCGTCACTTTCAAGTGTTAAAACGGTATCCAGAGAACCAACGTGAGAAATCAAAGTGTTACACGTTGAGAGGTCCGAAATCTCACTAAAACTCTTGATGAGATCAATTCGTTAAAGACTTTTCAACCGAAACCAATCATCGGCAGTCACAATCTCCGGCGAAGAAGGCAACATCGTCGTTAGTTCCGAGGGGTCCGATTATCGAATGCAGATCGACTACTAGAGACAACTCAGCAACAATTGCCAATCAGCAATCATCTTCGAAAATCAACAACCACTACCTTCCACAAGGAAAGAAGATATCATGAAAGCCATTATCATGATAACTGTAGTTTTGATGTAAGTTATTTTAGACTATACATTTTATATCCAGCTGTTAATTGTTTATTTCATATTTGTTTTGTTTTTTTTTGCATAAATTACTTACATCAATAATAATATTATATAAAATATATGAAAATATTCAACTTTGAATAATTTAAACTTTGTTAATAAATAAAGAACTGTTGAATAATTATACACAAAATGTCAACACCAGGTGTTGTTTAAAACGCTGCACTCAGCACAATTCCAACAATACCATCAGACATTAAAGATTTAATTGAAATCATACCTGAATATGATGGAAGTGCAGGTACATTAGCACATTTTATTAATACTTGTGACGAAATTGTTGATATTATTGATAAACAAAGTTTATCTAATATAACTAAGAGAATAATTTTGCACACTCTTAGGAAAAAGAGCATTGGAGAAGCTAATACAAAAATAGCTACGAAAACTTATTCAAATTGGCTTAACTTGAAACAGCTTTTGATAGCAGAATATGGAGATAAAAGAAATGAGGTTCATTTCTTAACAGAACTCTTTCATTTGGAACAAAAACCAAATGAAGACATTTTTGTTCACTTCGCCAAGTATGAAGATACTTTTAACAAACTCATGAGTTCAATGAAATTAAACTTTGGGATAGGTATTGAAAATATGGAAATATTCATGACAACTTATGCTGCTCATAATTTCATAATAAACTGTAAGGAACCTTATAGAAGTCAACTTGCAGCCAGAAATCCAAAATCTTTAAATAATGTGCATAATTTAATTAAAAATGACTTCCAATATATTCATTCAAATATGATCAAACAAAACTCAAATAATCCCAAATATATTGCCCCAACACCCGCATATAAACCTAATACACAACATCAAACCCAATACCAAAACCAATATCAAAATCAATATCGATCTCCAATGTATCGATACCAGCAACCACAAAGATTTCAAAACCAACCTAACCAAAACAAACCTAAACAAAACTACCCACAACCTATGTCCATCAGTACCAATACTTCTCGACCACAACAAAAACGACCAAGACAGGACATACAAATCCTCGAAAATAATGAAACAAATGTCGACACAGAAATAGAATATGCTGAACAGACAGATAACGACGAAAACCTTGATAACACGCAAGACTCATACGAAGACGACGAAAATTTTTCTATAACGCCTCTAGAAAATGCGAATCCTTAGCTAATTATACCTCAAAATTACCATTCATTCAATCTGAAAATTGTCGAGTTTTGATTGATACTGGATCAACTGAGAATTTTATTAGCAAAAAATTTGTAAACGATAACAAAACAAAATTTAAAATATTTCCTGAACCTTTTGAAATTCAAACAGCTAATGCTATATCGCATGGAACACACTTTACATTTGCAGAGATGTTTGGTATAAAATTGAAATGACATATTTACGAGTTTCATAAAGATTTTAATTTTGTAATAGGTAATTTAGGATTAAAATTATTAAATGCAAAAATTTATTACTCAAAGGAAACTACTAGGCTTTTAGATGAACAAAAATTTGAATTTAGTTATTTTCATTAAGATAAAATGGATTTAAACGTGCATGAAATTTCCTGCAATTCAAACATTAGAACAAAACATTGAAATAATTCAGAGAAAGAACAATTATACAAAGAAATTAAACAATTTCAAGATTTAATTGTTAATGAATATCAAAATCTTACATTCACAAATAAAATAAAGCACAAAATAAATACCGTGAATGAAATACCAGTATATCAACGATCTTATAAATATCCCATCATTTATAAGGAGGAAGTAAATTCACAAATAAATAATTTATTGAATGAAAATATCATAAGACACTCACATTCACCTTGGAATAGCCCTATATGGATTGTATCCAAGAAGGAAGAAGCTTCAAAACAAAAGAAATTTAGAATGGTAATCGATTATAGAAAACTAAATTCCAAGACCATCGATGACCGGTTCCCAATTCCTGACGTAACAGAAATTCTTGATAAACTTGGAAAATCAAATTATTTTACAACTATTGATTTAAAGAGTGGGTTTCATCAAATTGAAATGGACAGTAATTCTATAGAAAAACAGCGTTTTCTACAGATCAGGGTCACTTTGAATTTTAAGGAATGCCATTTGGGCTAAAAAACGCTCCAAGCACCTTCCAAAGGCTAATGAATTTCGTGCTTAAAGAATTAATTAACAAAATTTGTTTTGTCTTCTTGGACGATATTATTATTCTAGGAACATCTTTACAGGAGCATATTCAAAATATCAAAATTGCTTTCAACAAATTACGAGAAGCTAACTTAAAGATACAATTAGATAAATGTGAGTTTTTAAGAAGAGAAGTCGGTTACCTAGGACACTTGATTACTACTGACGGTATAAGACCAAACCCAGACAAAATAGAAACGATAAAAAATTTCACAATTCCCAAAACCAGCAAAGAAATAAAATCTTTCTTAGATCTTCTCGGTTACTATAGATGATTCATACAAAATTTCGCTAAATTAACTAAACCACTCACAAAATGTTTAAAAAAGGGTACTAAAATTAATATAGAAAACCCAGAATACATTTCTTGTTTCGAAAAATACAAATTATTACTTTCTAACTCTCCTATATTGCAATACCCAAATTTCTCAAAACCATTTCGATTAACAACAGACGCTCCAAATTTTGCAATTGGTGCAGTACTTTCCCAAAATTCTGACGGTAAAGATCTTCATATAGCATACGCAAGTAGGACTTTGAATGAACACGAGATAAATTACTCAACAACGGAAAAAGAACTGTTAGCAATAATATGGTCAATAAAACATTTTCACCCTTATCTTTATGGAACCAAATTTAAATTAATAACTGATCACAAACCTTTAATTTGGCTCAATAGTTTGAAAGAACCAAATCAAAAATTAATTAGATGAAAACTTAAATTATCCGAATATAATTACGATATAGAATATCAAAAAGGCAAGCAGAATTACGTTGCAGACTATTTATGAAGAATACGAGAGCCATTTAAAATTAATTATAGAAATACTAATATTTTCGAACATTCGAACCATTAGTACACTGTGTATCTAAAGATTTCAAAATGAGTCAAGGCTTTGCAAAACAAGTTAACGAAATCTACCAAACCACTAATTATCTGGGCAAAATGACAATAAGACAAAACATAGCTATTCAAACATCTCCAAAATTAATAATTCATTTAATTAATAAAATTAATTATTAGGATAAGCCAGATTTGGAAGATATAAGAAATTGTTTAAAGCAAGTTAGAGACTATTTAATTCAAAATAATATTTTTTCAATTAATATGCCTGAAATTGCAACAGGAATAGATAAGAAAAATTGGCCCACAATAGAAAATATTTTGAAAGAAATATTTGCACAAACTAATATACAAGTAAATGTTTTTATTTTGGATAATGTACAAAATTATGCGAATTCACTCATAGCCGAAAAAGACGTTGATAGCATTACACAGCATTCAGACGATGAATCACCCATAAACGGACTCTTTAACGAAGATATCCCAGTGAATTTTGGAAAAAATCAAATGATATTTAAAGAAACAAACTTTAAAAATAACCTTGAAAGAACAAAATTATTTGGAAATGAAAAACAAAGAATGTTCATGCATTTGAATAAAGTAAATAGTAAAGATACTTTATTAAAGTTCATAAAAGAGTATTCAGTGCCAGGCATTAAATATCATTGCATAGTACCAGAACTGTTCAAAAAAATGTTAAATGCGGCATTAAGTGTTTATTTCCAACCAGGATCATATAAATCAATTAGTTGTAAAAATCAGTTACAAGATATTGAAACAAATGAGGAACAAATAGAATTGATACAAAATTACCATTTTGGAAAAACGAACCATCGGGGTATATTGGAAACTTATAATAAATTGAAATTAAAGTATTATTGGCCCAATTTACAAGCGACTGTTTCAAAATTTATAAATAATTGTGAAACATGTCAAGCAAATAAGTATGAACGAAACCCAATCAAAATTCCTATCATAAAGACACCCACTGCATCAAAACCTCTTGAAGTAATACACATTGATATATTATCTTTGAAGAAGGTAAAATTTTTTACAATAATTGATAGTTTCTCCAAGCACGCCCAGTTATATCATTTACCTGAGACCAACACCGTTACAATAAAAAAAAAATTAATTAAATATTTTTCAATATTTGGCAACCCAAGATTAATAATAAACACAATATGATGAGAAATTAATATCTTACAATTACCTACCCCCCTTAGCATGATTAATATTGTTGAGATTGAAGGATTCAACATTATCCCAATACCAATCGATATAAAACATATTACACTTACCGGAGTATTAGAGATTTCCAGTTCTTAATCTTAAGACTTGAGACTTTTTTGAATAGGAACATAGACAAATTTCATCAATACTCCAAATATCAATTTGATAGCTCTACCTAATCCTGCGGTAAACAGCTGTTGTAAATGGTCCAAAGAATGAATACGCAATTGTTTCCACACAAAAAATTGATCATATTCCCAAAATTATCTACTAAAAAGTGATCCGACAAGCCGCACTTGTCATAAGTATGTTGGTCCTAATGGTAAGTATGTTGGTACTTGGTCGGACTCACCGGTAGCCTCAATATTCATGTCGGACAATATTTTTCCTTCATTTTATTATCAAAAAATCTTTTGATTAGTGTAAAGATCAGTATTACGATAATATTCTTTCAATTAATCAGCCCTCGCGGGTGAACGCCTTCAAATCTAGAATTTGCCAAATGAAAAAGTTGTCGGACTCATCACAATGAAGCCACTCACAAAGTTTCAAGTGAGCGCTAATCAACAAAAAACTTATGCGCTGTCTCACGGACTATAAGTATGTATATGTGCAGAGAATTGATTTCAGTGAGACCATAAAAGAGCGAAGAAAAATGAAAGTTGGAAGGTTTTGAATTTCTATTTCAACATTCAATTTTGTTAGATAGCTGGATTAGAATATTTAAAATGATATTGTGATCATGTTAACTGAAAGAATGTTTATGTATGTATTGAAAAAACAATTATTGATTAATGATAACAACTGAATTGTCAGTCCAGTATTTTGTAAAATATATATATAAATGAAATATTGTTCATACTGCGTTGTTCATCAGGTTATGCGGCCCAGGACGTGTATGATACAATTGAAAGATATAAATCTCTTAATTCATATTTTCCAGAGAAAAAAAAAAGTAAAAAATGTCAGACACTAGTCATCGAACTGAAAAGTTACTGGGCAGTGAGAATTACAGATCATGGAAACTGAATATGAGATCTTTTATCATAACTAAAGGTTTATGGAGAGCAATTGATCCGGGAATATCAGAGAATGAGATCACCCGTACCGATTTAAATGAACGAGCTTTAGCAGAAATAATACTGTGTAGCAGTAATCTTGTACAATTGTTTTTAGAAGATGCGACATCAGCAAAAGAGGCCTGGAAGACATTGGAGAAAAATTTTGAAGACAATTCAGTAATGCGTCAAGTTCAAATACAAAATGAAATATCGTCATTGAAGTTAGAAGAGAACGGCAGCGTAGAAGAGTACATAGCTAAAATGACATGTCTCATAAAAGAATCAGCACGCGCAGGACATGCAATGTCAGAACAGCTTATAACTATGATTATGTTAGCTGGATTACCACAATCGTGGGCAAGTTTAGTTATATCAATTCGAGCACCAGATGACATAACTAAACTTGCCCACGATTGTGGTAATCCAGCTAACATAAACATAGTTATAAGCTGCTCTGACATTGTATGTCCTGCGCGTGCTGATTCTTTTATGAGACATGTCATTTTAGCTATGTAAAATTTCATTTGATATTATCAATAAATCATCTACATACACTGCAATAATTAGTATTTTATTATCCTCTTCCTTCAAATAGACGCAGGTATCTGTTTTCAGTCGATTGCATCCAAGTTTTGTGAGTTCTTCATATAATCGATTATTCCACATTCTACCTGACTGACGTAGATCATATGAACTTTTATTCAGTTTACAAACTTTATTTTCATCTCCAGGATTAATAAATTCTTTTGGTTGTTCCATATATATCTCTTCATTAATTTCTCCGTTCAAATATGCATTTTTTTATATCCAATTGATGAATATCCAAATTAAATTCTGTTGCCAAGGCTAGAAGTATCTTTAATGTAGTGGTTTTCACAACAGGAGAGAATGTTTCATTATAATCAACTCCACGTTTCTGTGCGAAGCCTTTGGCCACTAGTCTAGCTTTATAACGTTCTATTCTTCCATCTGCATGACGCTTAATTCTCAAAACCCATTTACAACCAATTGTCGTTTTTCCAGGTGGTAAATCGACGATTCTCCATGTTTTATTTTCTTCTAAGCTATTCATTTCCTCTTCCATGGCTTTCATCCATTTTTCTGCTTCAGCACTTCTTAATGCTTCATCTACTAGAATTGTATCTTCTGCGCAAATATCTGCAGCTTCAAATATACCTGGTGGTTTTATTTTTCGACCATATCTAATTCTATAATTTGTTTCATCTTCTGTTCCTCTTAAATTTCCCTCTATTATGGTTGTCTCTCTTTCATTCTCTAATATTTCTTCTGAATCAGGTCCTTTGTTACTGGTTGAAGTTGTTTCATTCGCAATTTTATCCTCTGTTGAAATTGTAATGAATTTATTGTCTATTGATTCTCCTTCAAATGGACCAAAAACATCTTCGGCAAATTTTACATCTCGACTTTTGAATACTTTCTTCTTTGTTGAATCATATACTCTATATGCCTTGGATCATTCGCAATATCCAACTAATGAACATATTTTCATTTTTGAATCGAACTTGTCTCTTCGCTCTTTAGGAATATGAACAAACGCTTTACATCCCCATATTTCCAAATGATTAATACTAATTTTTCTTTTACTCCATATTTCTTCAGGAATTTTATCATTCAATATTCTTGTGGGTGTTCTATTCTTCAAATAATTCGATGCGTAGATTGCTTCAGCCCACAATTGTTTCGGTGCATGAGTTTCATAAATTAAACACCTTGCTTTTTCAACGAGTGTCCTATTTAGGCGCTCGGCAACTCCATTTTGTTGTGGAGAACCTGCTGTAGTAGTTTCATGCCGTATTCCATTTGATATTAAAAATTTCTTGAATTTATAATTCACGTACTCTGTACCGTTATCTGTACGTAATGTTTTTATTCTTTCTTCTGCAAAAGTTTCTACTTCATTTTTGAATTCGATGAATTTTTCTAGTACTTCTGTCTTGCTTTTCAGGAAATAAATCCATGATTTTCTTGAGAAATCATCAGTGAAAGTTAAAAAATATCTGTTACCTCCTAATGATAATGGTGAAATTGGACCACACATATCTGAGTGTACCAATTCGAAACATTTGTTTCGAGTCGTTTTACTGCTCGGAAAAGGCAATCTTTTAAATTTTCCTGCTTGACATGTGTCACAATTTGAATGTCTACTTGATTCATGATTATTTTTTATATTTATATTCTTCTTCTGCAACACATTTCGTAGATTATCAAAGTTTATGTGCCCGAATCTTTTGTGCCATTTAACGAAACCGTTCTCTTTATCGTCAATTAACATAGCTTTTTTATCCTTATTGACAGTATCTAAGATGAACGAATCATTCTTCAGTGTTCCTGTAGCAATTAATTCTCTTTCAGGTGAAACACCAAATGATTTCACCTTCTTGTCTTCAAATATTATTTTATATCCTTTTTCTAACAATTTTCTGACTGACAGTAGATTTACTGCTAAGCTTGGTACATATGAAACGTCTTTTACTTGACATTTCATAATTTGTTGATTAATTGACATATATACATCAACGTTTCCTACACCTTCTGCTTTAGTTTGACTTCTATCAGCTAATTTTGTAACTTGATTATCTATTTTATTTAAAACTTTGAATTCTTCTATCTCCGAGGACATATGACGTGTTGCCCCTGAATCGATAATCCATGGTTTCCTTTTTCTTTCCATTTCTCTTTCGCTCAATTTTATTTCAAATAATCTATGTTCTTCAGTATCTGTAATTCTCGACGAAATTATCTTTTCTTCATTCTTCTTTTGTTCAACTTCTTTCGACGATCTCTTCTCCTCATTGTCTTGAATTGTGACGAAAAATGTCGTTTCTTGATTTTCTTTATTTTTTTTCGAATGAACCGCTACTCTTGCATTTGGTTTGTTTCTATTGAATCTGCATTCCGATTTATAGTGTCCGAATTTCTTGCATTGATAACATTGAATCTTGCTCTTGTTATATTTGGAATCTGGCTTGTTTTCGTACTTCTTTTCTGTATATTTTGGATACTGCCTCGATTTTCCGACGAATGCTGATTGTGAAGTATTTTCTTGTGTTCTTCGTCTTCTAATCGCTTGTAGAATTCTACTTTTTACTGTTTCCATATCAAATGAAACTTCAGAAATTGGAAATTTCAAGAAAAAATTAGCCAAACAATTCAAGATAAGAGATAAGAATAAATTATATACTTGGAATGAAAGTAGAACGCAACAGAAAAGAAGGAACTCTAATATTACATTAGAAGAAATACATTCAAGATATTTAACAACAATTTAATATGGAGAATTGTGAATCAGTATCAACCCCTATGGTATTATCAAAGAAAAACGAAGAAAAAGAAAATACAAATGAAATTAATTTGGAAAACAAAGATATTCCATTTAGAGAAGTTGTTGGAAGTATTTTGCATGCAGCAAATTGCAGCCGTCCAGATTTATCATTTCCAGCAAATCACTTATCACGTTTTTGTTCAAGCCACAATAAAGAAACATGGAAGACAGCAAAAAGAGTACTTCGTTATTTGAGAAGAACTACAAAATTATTCACTAAAATTTGAACGAACAGGAAAACCAATGAAAGCGTACGTAGATTCAGATTGGGCAGCAAATGAAGAGGATAGAAAATCAACAACAGGCTTCGCAATAATAATGGCAGGAGCAGCAGTCAGTTGGAAGACAAAACGACAGCAAACAGTTGCCTTAAGCAGTTGTGAAGCAGAATACATGAGTTTAACAGAAGCAGTCAAAGAAATAATCTATATACGAAAATTAATTGAAGAAATGAACATCCCGGAATTCACAAGAATGATGATTGAAGAATCTACAGCAGTGTTCTGCGATAATCAGTCAGCGATCAAACTTGCAAATGATCCAACTCTGCATGATAGAACAAAACACATCGATATAAAATACCATTTTATTCGTGATCATGTAAATAATAAAATCATTAACATTTGTTATTGTCCAACAGATAACATTGTAGCTGATTTTTTGACAAAAGTTGTATTCACTAACAAATTAGAATTTTGTTGCAAGAATGTAAATCTAGCAAACTTCGTTTGAGGAGGGAGTGTTAGATAGCTAGATTAGAATATTTAAAATAATATTGTGATCATGTTAACTGAAAGAATGTTTATGTATGTATTGAAAAAACAATTATTGAATAATGATAACAACTGAATTGTCAGTCCAGTATTCTGTAAAATATATATAAATAAAATATGGTTCATACTGCGTTGTTCATCAAATTTCTTGATCACAACAGTGAATATCTTGATTGGAGAGTAGAATTTCATTAAAATAACAAGAAGACTGGAATCAACGGAGTGAGGAATATACGTTGAAATATATACAATTGAAATTTTTATTTCAACAATCAACATCTTGATGACATCAATAAACATGTTGATTGAA